>OX246755.1:88554045-89819328 GCA_945910035.1 Brachypalpus laphriformis | reverse complement strand
ACTAAATTGCTGCATTTCTGCTTTTTTTTTTTTTGCTTAACAATATCTAATTTTATTAAAAAATTGAGAATAATTTTCGGATGTTTCGTGTTTCGTACTTAGTTCATGTTTTAAATTCTAATATTTCTTCTCCTCCAAAACCCGTCAACGCAAACGGGACCGCATATCTCACGAAGAATTTTTCTCTCGACGCAACCACGGATATTTTCATTCAGGGCTGTAAAGCAGGACTGGGATTATCAGGGTCATACATAGAGTCTCATTAGTTGCTCGCGATAGGGCTTTACTGTAGAATTGCCTTATTAGCACAAAAAAACATCAACTGCCAAGAATTATTCTTCGCTTGATTTCGGCGCCGATACTAGTGTTAGAATTAATAGCAGAGCCAAGATAGAACAAAATCCCTTACTACCTCGAAGTTGAAGCTGTTCGCTGTGACGTTCTGTCTAATTCGTCGGTGCTGATTGTGCCTTGTTGCTGGCAGCATATGCTTGCTTATGCCCTCGTCTACTCATTTTGAAGGATTTGCTTCAATGCTTGAAAACACACCGGTGACAGCCCGCTGAGTTCTTCCAGTTATGTCAATATCGTCGTATTGTATGATGATAACGTATGCACGCAAAGCAGTTGTGCAGACTTTTGAGAGATCGTGCTTCCGGTGTTGATTTGTGAGTTTCGCGCAATCCACTCAAGTACAATATTGTACTATTCTTGCTGGGATTTGTTTAAATAAAACTGTCCTTCGTGTATTTTAATCGTTTGGTTTGGGAGACCTGGATGGTGGTCTTGCGGGCGTCGATTCCAGTAGCCAACTTCTGCCCCGCGAAGCTGGCTCTCAGGCGTTTCCCGACTGTTGGTTTCGAGAAGGCTGACCAACAGGATAGATGTTATCTCTGTTGGATGGCTGTTCGTTGCGTCACCTATTCGCACAATGTGGGCAGTTTCCGCTTCTGGGTGGATTTCTGCATTGCCGCTGTAGGTGTCCATCTCATCATCTTGTTACAGTTCCAGCAACAAATTTGTCCTTCGCAAGCGTTGTTTCGGTCTTCGATGTCCATTCTCTGGCAAGAGCATTCGACGGCGACTAGTTTTCTCACACGGTGGATTCCCTGACATGCCTGGTCTGCCACCTCCATTGTCAGAGCAAACGCCAAAGCTTCGGCGAGCGTTTTCTTTCCAGCCATGGGGGCTCGTCCGGAAATCATGGCTGCACAACACTAGCTGCTATTGTCTTAGGACTGCAACAGGCGAATCGGCGAGAGTACATGGAGAGGTTTGCCTCACGTTACTACTAGCAGCGTTGGCCTTTACCCATGCGTTCCTGGTGGTTGGCATATGTGATGAATGCATCATCGGAGTGGACTTCATGAAAGAACATTACGTAATCATCGACATGCAAGTTCTGCGGTACCGGAACGTAGAGATTCCAATGGTGTACGGGAACGAGAATGCAGCACATTTAAGGACAATACTCAGCAAGGACGAAGTCTTACCACCATCTTCCGAGACTATCATTTGGACAAAACTAGAGGGTGGTCCTGGGAGCCACCGATTCTACCTATTGGAGCCGGATTTAGGTAGGACTTCCGCAAACTACATCGTGGGAAAAGTTTAAGCGGAGCCAAAGAACAGCCTGGTCCCAGTAAGGCTCATGAACTTAAAGAGCTACAGCGTCAAACTAAAACAAGGGGAGGTTATTGGTAAATGTGCGCCGATATGTTCAATTTCAACAATAACCGAAAAGGATCCTCAAAAACTGCGAACTGAGTCGGGATCAGCGAGCCATGGCAGAAAATCTAATCCGTGAGTACGCTGACATATTTGCCTCACAGGATGAAGAGTATGGCCGAACACATCTGGTGCAACATCGCATAGACACTGGGGATGCCAGACCAATTCGCCAGCCTGCCAGACGACTACCATTGGCAAAACAGACAGAGGTTGCGGATATGGTGTCAACGATGGAAAAGGAAGGGCTCATCGAAAGTTCTAAGAGTCCTTGGGCCTCACCTGTTGTACCAGTCAAGAAGAAACACGGTAGCACTCGATTCTGCCTGGATAATCGCAGACTTAATGACGTCACAGAAAAGGAAAGCTACCCTCTCAAGAGTTCGGTGGTTATTGGCAGGTACAGATCGATTCAAAGGACCGAGAGAAAACTGCGTTCACTGCAGAAAATGGGCTGTGGCAGTTTACAGTAATGCCATTTGGATTGTGCAACGCCCCGGCATTTTTCGAGCGCCTAATGGAAGACGTCCTGCGTGGATTGACCTGGAAAACTTGCTTGGTGTATCTGGACGATGTGATTGTGATAGGAAAAACATTCGAGAAACATCGCGACAACCTGAAGAATGTGTTTCGAGTACTCACCAAAAGTTGAACGCAAAGAAATGTGACCTCATCAGATCCGAAGTCAAGTACCTGGGCCACGTTATCTCGTCACAAGGAATGCGAACCGATCCAGACAAGGTGGAAGCTGTGAGAAACTGGCCAGTTCCAAAAGACAAAGACCAACTCAGGAGCTATTTGGGCCTCGATACGTACTACCGACGATTTGTAAAGGATTTTGCCGGTATCGCGAAGAGCTTGCACCAACTGACGGAAAAAGGAAGGCAATTCAAGTAGTCAGGTGAGTGCGACAAAAGCTTCAAGAACCTTAAGCAACAACTATGCGAAGCACAAACACTAGCATATCCTATTTCCGGAAAAATGTTCATCGTGGATGCAGATGCAAGTAACGTCGGTGTCGGAGCGGTTCTTTCGCAGGTACACAACGGCCAAGAGAAGTTAGTAGCATACTTCAGCAAAGTGCTCTCCAAGCCGGAAGGAACTACTGCGTGACCAGGCGAGAACTTCTGGCGACAAAACACTTCCATAAATACCTCTATGGCCTTGGATGCCTTATCCCGGCGACCATGTAAGATCGACTGCAAGTATTGTGTGCGACAGGAAGAAAAGAACCTTCTCCCATCCAAAGGGTAAGAGCTGAGCCTATCGCCGGTTGGAGTGCAGAGGAAATCCGCAATGCTCAGAAAGAAGACCCAGACATGGAGCCGATATTAGCGTGGAAAGAGTTTATGGAAAAGCCAAGCGGACAAAATATCTCGGACAGAAGCCCCACTCTCAAGGCATACTGGGCTTAGTGGGACTCTCTTCATGTGCAAGATGGTGTTTTTTTTTTTTTTTAGGTTGCGCCAGGGATGTGTAATCTTCATAGATACTAATAGCCCGAGTGCTACTAGCATGCACGATTCGCAAACCTGAGTAATCGATTTCAGGAATACGCCTACGTACTAAACACACACCCTTCACACTTCTACCACTCTCCCCGCGGGACTGCCGTTAGGTATTACTTCGCGGGGCTGGTTAGCAATTTATGCTGTACTTTCTGCTTCTCGACGTATTCGTTCTTGAATTCGAAGCTGCATTTGCACATGCGTAATAAACGCGCAAATTTCCATCCATTTTTCCTCAGATTGTACCATATGATCTATGAGGAATGGGGGACTGGGAAGTTCGTTTCTCCAGTTTTCAAATCGCCTACAGTAGAAGACTGCATGCTCCGTATCTTCCTCCTGGTCTGGACATTCTGGACACAACGGAGAGCTATCGTGTCCAAACCGGTAAATATATTTGCGATAACCTCCATGGCCAGACAGGAACTGCGTGAGGTGGTAGGTGCAGTTCCCATGTGCTCGGTTTATCCAAATGTCGATGGTGCAAGATGGTGTGCTGAAAAGGAAATGGGAAAGGCCGGACGGGAAAGATTTCATAATGCAGCTTGTCTTGCCGCGATCAAAAGTACACGAGGTGCTACGGGAGATGCATGATGGAGCATCCGGAGGTCATTTGGGTGCAAACAAGACGCTGGAGAAGGTGCGAGAACGTTTCTATTGGCTCAGCGCAGGGAGCGCAGGTCCAGCAAGGGACCCAGAATGAAAACGCGAGACAAGATGCACCACTACAACGTGGGCGCACCCTTTGAACGGATTGCCGTTGACATCGCTGGTCCATTTCCGGAAACCGACAATGGCAACCGGTACATCCTAGACATCATGGACTACTTCGCCAAATGGCCGGAAGCGTTCAATAATGCCAAGAGGTATGTCAACAACTAGGAATTAAAAAAACGAGGACGACTCCGCTTCATCCACAATCCGAGTGAATGGTAGAGCGCTTCAATAGAACCTTAAACGAACATCTCTCGAAGGTCGTAGAATACCACCAGCGCTATTGGGATCGACAAATTCCTCTCTTCCTGATGACCTACCGAAATGCAGTGCACAGTACTACTGGAAATACTCCATCTGAAGTTTTGTTTGGTCGAGCTGTCCGGCTACCTAGTGAGGATCCCCTAACGATGAGCCCAAATTTGAAGAGGACTACGCGACAGACCTCAGGGAAAGGATCCGAGACATACATCAGAGGACCAGGACGAGGATAAGGATAGCGAGTGACTGCATGAAAACCAGGTACGACACAAAGGCAACAACTTTCAGCTTTCATGAGGGAGACCTAGTATGGTTGTACAACCCACACCGGCAAAAGGGGAGGTCACCTAAGCTGCAGCAAGACTGGGAGGGCCCTTATAAAGTGGTCACACGCATCAATGACGTCGTTTTCCGGATCCAGCGCGGGGTAAGAGGCAAGATGAAAATTGTCCAACTGGATCGTCATCATCATTATCATGGCAGTAATCCAGATGATCTTGTTCGGGACGAATAAGTTTAAGAGGGGGGCAGTGTAGCATAGACTCAAACTACTGCATAGTTTGTGTTCCAAACTGTAAGCAACGCCATCTATTCGGAGAGCCTGCGAGCAGCAAACATTCCCACCAAACCTAGTGTGTCAATGTTCCACAATTACCACACAATGTTCCAATTATTCCACGATCATCAATTCATCCCGAGAAACATCTAGCATGTTCTAGAACCTCTTGTATTTTGTATAAATACACATACCACAACCACTGTCGAGACAGAAGGTGAATACAGCGATTACAAGAGATGTTCAACCAGTGGTGAAAACAAGCGACATTGTGAAAGTAAATCTGTAGCGACAGTTTAATTTGAAATAAATAAAGAATAAAGTGATTGAATATTGTGTTAAAGTAAAGTTGGTGTTTGATAATAAATAAATGATTTTAATACACAAAGGACAGTTTTATTTAAACGAACCCCAGGAAACGGCACAATATGTCACATTTCGAGACAGATCTGGCCTAAGCTGGATCAAAAACGTAGTGCCGATCTGATCAAGTTAAAGCGTACACAAATCAGCTACGTTGTCGGTGTTCTCACTGGACACTGTCTTATCGGCCAACACGCCAAAAGACTTGGTCTCTTCTCCAACGACTTCTGCAGAAGCTGTACGAACGAGGAGGAGAAGGAAACCATCCTTCACCTCCTATGCACATGTCCAGCCCTGTCGCATAAAAGAATGCTCCATCTAGGGTCCCCCTTCCTTGACGACCTCTGCGATCTGGCGTCCTTGGACGTCATGAGCATCCATCGCTTTGTCAAAAGCTCCGGTTGGTTTTGTTAGTCCTTGAGTGGCCTAATGGTTTGATCCATGGTATCACAAAGGACCTTCACTGGTCTAAGTGTGTCTGCACTCTCGTGTGGACAGCCAACCTAACCTAACCTAACCCCAGCAAGAATATTACAATATTAAAGAAGTCGTATGATACTCGCTTTTTTGGCATCATAGGTCTCGGTGAGGTCATTACTGACCTTGATGGAGCCGCAAGCGTTGTGTATCGTCATCCTTAACAGACAGAGAAGTTTGACATGGATGTCAAAATTAGACATGGCTCTATATAGCTTCTCTCTTTAGATGCTGTCATAGGCGGCCATGAAATTTCATATTGAAAAACTAGGCTCTAAAATATATGCATTTATATGCATATACTGCTTTTTACATTTAAGTTTAGCGGATAGCCTCATCTTCCTTCTTACGCCTTCCTATATCGGATTCAAGATTAGATTTTGTTCAATACTATTCGAAGTAACCCATTATTGTGGCTTTTGTTACAAGTAGGCATTATTTTGATCGTTTTCTTTAATAGAAATGGTGTTGGGTGGGCCACCGTCTTGCGCTTCAAATTTATATTTTAAATGAGTTCAATACGTATGTGCACATGGTTTTATTCCAAATCTTTGAGATATGTACATTTTACTTATTTGTTCTTCTTCACGTTATTTATAATATACGTTGGCATCCTATCATTAAGAAGTATAAAATCCAATTGCTTATAACAATGGTCTGCCAATTTTCTGGTTATTTTCTTGGAATTGCTTCGTACTATTATCACTTTATTAACCACCGACTGCACTAAACAAGGAACAAACAAATAGTGCTTAGGTCAGCTTTATTTATGTGTTCAGTTTTCTCTCAGATATAAGAAAGTACATACACATGTTCGTAGGATAGAAAGAAAACACATAAAATTCGGTGTTTTATATGTGTGAAAGGAATACGAAACACCATGCATTGGTGTCCCTTCCATGCTCAGCATACAAAAATAGGAGCATACAAAAATTATGTTAATTGAAAAAGTCGACCCATCAGGATTACTATTGTCAACTGCAAACTGTTTCTATACCTTGTGTTACGTAGGGTGTTTGATTTTCTATTCCTAATGAAATGAAGTTTCAAAAAGTCTAAAGAATTTGTAGCTAATACACCCGCCTAAGTTTCTAATGATAAATAAATAGTGGTTTCTTCTATAATTAGTACTTCATAAAGTGCACACAGGGAACAAATATCATTGGGTAGGCTTGGAGATAATAACAATGACTTCAAATAAAATAAAAGTTAATTGAAAATAATGTCGTGAATACATTACTGCTCAAACACTTAACCTAAAAAATATAGTACTGCAAAATTGGGTTTTGTTGTTCCTTGCTTATAACTTCCTAACTGGAATGTGTTTTCGTGCGTCGATATATGGTATGCAGAGACCATCGTATAGGTATCGGAAACTGAAACATATATAGCAACCGCCAAAAATAACGACTTGATAAATGGACTCTAAGCTTAGGCTTGTGACTAAAAATCACTTCCAAAAGTTCACTTTCAACCAAATAACCGAGAATGTCAAATGTTTTTCTTCATAATATATGCTTTTTGGAAATTAGTACACCCTTCTGATGCGAAATAACGTCAACGATAGATAACTAAAGCTCAATTGACTACTGCAACAAAGATAGCAATGCAGCGTGAACATAGATTAAAAGCATATAGACAACATTTAACCCGTCTTGAACGCATCCCCTTTTCCTTATCCTTAACTTAGCTCCATAAAAGTTAGAGTAGCAGATTGCTGGCTGTGAGAGATTTTATAGGAAACTAGCAGGTACCCGCAACTTTGTCTGCGTGGTTCACAATAACTTTATATTAGGCGGTTAAAGTTAGTGGTGTAAGTCATATTTAGCTTAAGAACTTAAGATTTGCACCGCTGTAACTTTCAACAATACATATCAGCTTTTCCTTTATCTATCAAATGTGTGCTACCATCTGTTGTTGAAGTAGTAACGTTCTAATTTACTTCACATTTTCATGCAACAGTTTGTGCAGTATTCATTTCTGGACTTACACCAATATTTTTGAGAAATGACTTACATCAGCATGACTTTAATCGCCGCATATGTATGTATGTATTAAGCTAACAGAAGGACTACGTCAAAATGCACATGTGCATACCAGAATTATAAAGTTGCGCCTATAGGTAGGCAAGGAAATAAACCACTTACTCTTACGATGGCGCTACAGTTTGAGGCTAGTCTGGGCTTCAACCAGCAGAAAATGAATGTGTTCATTTTTGTTATACTGCAAAAGAAAATTAGTAGTTCTCAAACTTTCCGAATGTATAGTTTTATAATGCCTGGTTTTGTCTGTTTTTTTAATCTCTATGTTTATTTCTTTTAATATCTTAATCCCCTTAAGGAGTATCGTAATAATTCTTATTGGAAAAAGGATCAATATCCTAAAGTATTGAACGCCAAAAGATTCGTTAAATATGTACAGTAGTTTCTGCATAATACGCGCCCAACAACAGCCCTTGTTATCATTTTAGTATATGTATGTAGAATATAGAATATATAATATAGATATAGATTCTTATTTATTTATTTAAGAAAACATCCCCAAAATCGTGTGTGTCTCTATTTAATCCATGGATGAGTTTAAGAGAAGTTCAATGCCTAGATACTTTTAAAAAATTGCCATTACGAGTAAAATGTTAAGAGGATTTTTAAAAAAGTTTCTGTACTGGTGGATTCCAAAAGTTTATCAGTTGCACTTCCTCATGAACCAAGAAGAATACATACGAAATTTCCACTCTAACTGAAAATTTAAGACCTAGGAACTGATGACCTACGGATATACGGACGAACGGACAGGCGGAAGGACATCGCTCATTCGGCTCGGCTGTTGGTATTCGTACTGATGATATACATATGTATATGTATGCTTTGTAGGTCAAACTTAATATAAATCAGGGCCGCTTTTACCTGGAGGCGAGTGAGGCAATTGCCTCGGGGCCCCCACATCCAGAGGCCCCCGCTTCCGGAGGCAAAAAAAAATAAAAATTTGGGAAAAAACGAAAAAAAAGGTAACAAATTGCGTAAAAAGCGAAAGAAAAGAGAGGGGTGATTTTACACTTGAATAACATTCGTTCGTTAAAATTGAACAGTAAAAGTAGGGGCCCCCAACACTACAATCCATCCCTTTTTAGAAAGATGGATGGGGAATGGACTAAGTCTACCGCAGAATCTCTAGAACTTCTGATAAACACCAATTTTCCCCGATCCACAGATAATAGTGCAGAGCCTACAAACTCTCGGCGCACGCAATCTAATACCTGGGAACACCTTATACCCATTATTACAGAGGAAACAATTTCCTGGGCCTTAAACAGTTTCGCTCCTTATAAATCCCCGGGCTGGGCGGCATTCTACCCATTATGCTACAGAGGTCGCAAGACCTAGAAATTCCATTCAATTCTGACGTCGATTTTCAGGAGCTGCTTACTGAACAATCACGTACCCCCTTAATGGAGACGAGTGAGAGTGGTTTTCATACCAAACGCAGGCAGACGCGATCATGAAAACTCAAAAGATTTTAGACCAGCCAGTCTAACTGCCGTTGTACTGAAGACTCCGGAGTGACTCCTGGACAACCATTTGCGAAGAAAAATCGAACCATCCCCTTCCAAAGCTCAGCACGCATACCTCAAGGGTAGATCAACAGAGACAGCTCTTCACAAAGTAGTGCCCACTATAGAAAATTTCATACACCGCAAAGAATATACAGTAGATACCTTCCTAGACATAGAAAAAGCTTTCAATAACGTACACACTGTAGCAACCCTAGAGTCCCTTACCGAGCTGGGAATAGAAAGCAATCTAATTCAATGGATCGTTTCTATGCTTAGTACTAGAACTTTTCAGGCAACACTATGCAATAGCAACGTAACAAAATTGGCTAGTAGGGGAACACCTCAAGGCGGTGTTATCTCACCTCTATTATGGCTGATAGTCATGACTAAAATCCTCTTAACATTAGACAGAGAAAGAATCAAGGTAGTCGGGTATGCAGACGATATGGTGGTACTAGTATCAGGAAAGTTTCTCTCCATTATAAGCGAAATCACGGAAAATGCTCTGAGCAAAGTAAGCGCTTGGGCCAAAAGGTGTGGTCTCGGTGTCAACTCGAGCAAAACTGAACTGCTGCTCTTCACCACTAAAACCAAAATACCTGACTTCGTACTTCCTCGGCTAAATGGCCAATCGCTCTCCTTAATGTCCAGTGCTACTTATTTAGGAGTTATCTTAGATCCTAAACTGAACTGGAAGCTAAACATAGAGAAACGGGTAAAGAAGGCATGTATAGCTTTCTATGCTTGTAGCAAAACCTACAAATGAGAAAAAAATGGGGACTGCAGCCAAAATCGACCTTACCCCTGGTCTCCACTGGCAATAATTCATTGCAAGAAATATGTCAAGCAATTGAAATTTCCAATGGAGACCGCAAATTTCATTGCAATGAATTATTGTCAGTGGAGACCAGGGGTATGGATGTACACAGCCATGGTACGACTAATTCCCACATATAATATAACCAAATTTAATAAGGTACAAAGAACGGCATGCAGAGGCACCACAGGCGCTCTACGCTCAACCCCGACCGATGCTCTAACAGTCTTTTTCATCCTCTACCTTTAGATCTACAAATAATAAACATCACAACACACAGTGTGGTCAGACTCAGGGAGTCTGGGTGCTAGAGTATGTAACCTTAATGGACATAGTAACATTTTAAACTCTCTACCGAGAGAACTCATTTTGCCCACAACAGATTACATGATACCCAAAATGAATTTCACAAACCGCTTCGACGTTCAATTCCCCACAAGATCAGAATGGTAAGAAGAACCACAGCATCTATCTACCTACCTAGGGCCCCCAAAAAAATCTTGCCTCAGGGCCTCCGAAATTCAAGAAGCGGCACTGATATAAATGGTGTTTTTTCTTTTGGTTAGTTATAACCTACAATAGGGATAAGTTTGACAGTCATTCTGCTCGCTCTTTTTAATGTTTATGTTCAATACAGTCTGGCAAATTATTATGAATAGACTCGCGGTTAAACAATGCTACCAAATTGTCCAAATTTTCTTTGTACGACATACTTTCAAATGGAATCATCGGACCTTTTTTTTTTAATTAAATGAGCTCGCTTTACGGTCAGACGAGATCATTACAATGAATATGTTTTTAGAAGTATGGATGAAATTTATCTGAAAGAGATGTGGCTTCAACAGGATGACATTCTTGCTATACTGCGACCGAAACTATCTACTTATTGAAGTCACAATTTAGCGACAAGTTAGTTTCGAGAAATGTAGCAGTCAATTGGCCTCCAAGATCTTGCGATTTGACACCTCTCTATTATTTCATATAGAGCTACGCAAGGTCATGTATTTATGCTTATAAGCAGCGTTGCCACTTTTATTGTATTACATATGTATGAAGCAAAGCTGATACATTTTAAAGCATCACGTTACATACTCTTTTCCTCATTATACCACTTTTTTCTAAATAGCCTACATACTTTTTATTTATGTATTTTTTTTTTACTTTTAACTCATATTATTAACTTTCTTAAACATAATATAAGACGATTTGGGAAAAAGGTTAAATTCAGATACTGTAGAATTAAATTACTACCGAGGGAAGGGGATTAAAGAAGTTTCATCTTGGCTTATTAAAATGTCATATCCGCTAAAGATATCCGCACCTTTAACGCAAACTTCCTCAAATCCTCTGGATGGTTTGTATCTCGGGCACAGTAAGTACTATATGGTTTCTAATAGGCTACGTACAGAGACGTTTTTTTTCTTCACGAAGAAGGGACTTTTCTTCATCCTATCTTCTTTTCCCCCAAAGGTATCACAATGGGTCTACACTGACCTGAGTGTGGGGATTTCCGTCTCTACACCAGCCCACTAATCTAACCTAAAGATATCCGCATCTTTACGGATAGCCAAGTAGCAATCAAGTCATTGGAATCTTTTTCTCTTAATTCAAAAGTAACTCTAGATTGCCAATCGGCTCTTATAATGATAACGGAGCAGTTTAATATTTAGCATTTTAATTTCGAGATGTTCCAGGGAACTGTTGGGCTGATGAACTCGCCAGACATTGGACAACAATACTTATTTCACCAGGAAAAGGTACCTTGGGTGTACCAATCGCTATACGCAAATTTAAACTAAAGCAGAATCTATCGAGAGAACAAATCTTAGGCAGACAAATGGTACGAGGTGCGTAGCGACAGAAAAGATTGGCCAAAGCTGGATCTGAAATACTATAAAAATTTGTTTTCTCCCAACAGATTGTACATTAGGACTTCAATAGGTGTCATCACTGTGCGCTGTCTAATAGGCAGCAACAAGGCTGGTTGTGAAGATGAAGAGGAGGAGGAAACTATTCACCACCTCCTTTTTACCTTTCCTGCTCTCTCCCACAAAAGAATGCTTCACTTGGGAGCTTTCTACTATAACGATCTAGGTGATCTGACAAAAGCCAATATTAGAAAACTCATACGCTTCATTAGAAGCTCCAATCTGTTCAACGAGTATGTATGGAAAAATTTGTCCACGATCCATGTGGTATCACAACAGCCCAATCATTGATGTAAGTGTGTTGGCTTTAGCTGGCATCCACTCCAGCTTAACCTCACCTAACCTAACCTAACCTGTTACCAGAATTGATGGTGTCGGCAGCGTACATCCTTCTCGGCACGTAGCATATAGCACCTTTAAATCATATTATACTATGATAATAGCCACCAAACTTTCCGGTACTCTTCTTCTGCGCAAGGTGTGTCATATACAGGCACTCTCTGCTCAAAATGACTGCGTCTTTCAAAATCTGACATCACATTCACATTACTGCCTTTTCGATCTGTTTGTGCGCAATGCGATTGTAGAAACGTAACTTAGCCATGTACGAGTACGTCCTGCATAGAGCAAAATAGGCGTCACTGGTCTTATATGTATCACATTTTACCACTACTCACCCTTCTTATTATTCATACACGTGCCAACTTCTTCAAAGAAAATTTCGATTCCCGAAGAAAATAGCAATTAACGTTCACACGAA
Organism: Brachypalpus laphriformis; assembly: GCA_945910035.1. Classification (NCBI taxonomy): domain Eukaryota; kingdom Metazoa; phylum Arthropoda; class Insecta; order Diptera; family Syrphidae; genus Brachypalpus; species Brachypalpus laphriformis. Next base: position 89,806,663 of record OX246755.1, on the reverse strand, counting down.
AAACTTCCCGGGTGATGGTGAACTAAGATACGTATTCTAAATCAAAGATTACGCTCACGATGATAGACTTTAATTACACTTCCGTGCTCATTAAAAGTGTATCTGTTAGTGTCTGCCTGTTTGGTTTCCCATTTATTTTCTACATATAATATACTGTACATACATCATTCTTAAGAGCTCTGACGAAACTCATTCAATCGGCGTGACAGTTGTATTGACGTCTTTAATTAAGGCCTAGGCCTAAAACCCATATGCGTATTCTATTAGACAGGGGTATGTAATAAAAAATCGCTTGAGATAATTTTATTTTTAGATGTTACTCGCACGCGGTAGAGTGTCCTCGCATGATACACACATACTCGTATGTATAGGTATATTCAAGGCCACAAAAGTGCACAAACAGAAGTTCGTTCCATTTTATTTCTACTTACTAATCCGATAATCCAAAACTCATTTCTATCACGTAACAAACATTTGGTCTCAAGTTACGGCCAGCCTTTTTTCGCTTTCGGAGACATTAGAGTTCGATTCTAAAGAGACAATGATTTTCTGGATGTGAGCAAAGGAATATCACAAAAGACAAACCAAAAAAGAATGCGTATCGTCCCGATGTATTTTTGTGGCAATTCTGGTTCCATGTACTTAATCGAACTCCATTGTGTGTAATATAAGTGAGGTCATTACAATGAAATATTTGAAGATAAGTGTTTTGGCAGCTTTGGCAATCGTTATTTACAGCATAATTGTAGTGTACGTGTTATGGCTGGCATGGTATCAAATTGGTAGATCGAGGTTACCTAATGCATTTGTTTTTATTATTTAAGCACATTTTTCTCCATTAACCAATGGTATGAGCACATGTATAAGCTTTCTCTGAAAATGAAGGTTGGTATAGAAGGGTGGACACATAGGACTCGTATCCTTAGTACGATATTTCTAAGACTCACCATGTTCTCTTGACTTATGGAAGAAAGAGATTAGACGGACGCTAAAGCCAGGGAAAATATAAGTCTCTCATTTAGTTTAATTAAAGCTAATGAACTCTTCTATTTACCACGATTTTACTACTCTAATTAAAATGGTAGTGATGCTATAGTGCGCCAAGTTGGCGAATTTATTAATGCTGCAGTCTTTACTTGTTGTGCTTGGCTTCAGATTCTGATTTTTTCTTGGTCAGTAAATCGTTAGAAAATCAAAAAAATCGGTGCTCCTCTTCTCAGGCAAATGCTTGATAGAAATATCGTTCTGTCAGTTACATGAACGTGGCGTAGAGTTGAACGTACTGAGAGATAATAGACGATCCTTTTTTCAGATACCCTTATTCTATCACTGGCTTTCATTTCTCATCGTTTAATATTAAATTAACAACACCAGTCTTCTCGCATATAAATGTACATATGGTATATAGCATGCTTCAATATTCTATGATCGTGATACTGAAGCTATTCGATGCTTTTGGCTGGTTCGTAGCTACGAATCCCGACGGCACAACTGGGAACGTAGAGAGTTAGAGCCCTAATTAAAAGCCTAAGTGGAGGGTCCCAATAAACCGATGCCAGTTTCCCACATCAGGAATGCGAACAAAGTCGTTGGTTCAAACTTACTTATTAGGGGAAAGTAGGGTTCCTTGGACCGATTGTTTGGGAACCGATCCCCGTTTTTCGTACTTGGAATTAATTTTCAGACAAATGTCCCACTATGACTTATGTTAAACTTTTTCGCACACATGGCTACAGCAGCTAAATTGTATTATAGTCTCCTGAAACAATTGCGAATGAAGAAATGTTCCACCGTATTGGATTAAAATCGAAGGAGCCGGGAAAGTTTAGATGACTGACATTTCCAAACCGCACCCAGTTTTGTCACTACAGCAATAAGCATGTCCAGATCACCAGATTTAATCGTTCGAATGATATGGCCTCCTTTAATACCCTGAGAGATTGTATTTCCTGCTTCAACTTTGATCAACGTAAAATTTACAATCTTGGTGAGCCTGGAAATTTAACTGATCACGTTCCACTAAAAGTTGTAGCTACTAGAAGTAAAAGACAAATAGGCAGTATAACCACACGACAGTGTTGTATAAATGTCACTTTGATTGCAGCTGTAAATGCTATAAGAAACCACGTACCACCGATGCCGATATTTCCACAAGTAAATTTCAAGGAGCACATGCTTACCGACGGTCGAATTGGATGTGTTGGTGGGGCTAATCCACCAGGCGGGTCAAATGAACAACTTTTTATACAGTTTTTTGAGCACATGTTAAACAAACTCTTGAGAAAAAAAACTTGCTAATTATGGACAACCATGAAACTCAATCTTCTTCTTCTTCCTTTTATCAGCGAGGTTATGATCCGAAAACAAGGGATCATAACCCTCCCACTTCACCGCATTTCTACTGATCCGCCTGTGGGGTTCGGCTAACTATGAAACTCAATAATGTTGTTAGAGATTTTTTTGTTCTTTTCGGCCTCCTTGACGACGTCCTTCGATTGTTGAATTCTGAGCATTTTTTGGTCGTCAGTCAACTTCTGCGCAACAAACCGTGCACACACTTTTCGGTGGCCCAAATGTTCCGTCAAAATGCGATAAATTGATGTTTTTGAGATGCTCGATTCCAATTCCATGAGTTTCAATGAATACTTTGGCTGATCTTTGATGAACTCACGCACAGTTTTGACGAAATCTACGGTGATCACGGATTTCGATCGGCCAATATGTTGCTCATTATTTATGTGCTCACGACCATTTTTAAACCACATGTACCACTAATGAACTCTGCCGCGGAATAAACAATCATCACCATAAACTTTTTTTATCAATTGAAAATGTTTCGGTAAAAGATTTACCAAGTTTAAAACAAAATCTAATCTTGTTCGATGTTCGTTTTTGTACCGATGATACAAACGTACGGTCACTTCAGACGCAATAAATCCGGTTCTATTCGTCCAAATACCATGAAATTATTTATTTTGACAGTTCATCAGTGAAGCACCTTTCAACCTTTCCGACGCATGTAATTGCCAATAGTTGGCAAATACTTTCTTGAAAGTAATGTCGATACTAAATCAACGCCTACCTCATGGAGTTGCAAAGCACCTTGTTCGTCGTAAACTACAATTATTCAGGAAATGACATAGATTATGCAGCGAACATCATGTCTTGCTTTGTGGATAATACACCATCTTGGAGAGAAAGCCTACAGGAGCTGCCCATAAAAATAGAGCTAACCATAATGAACTTCAAAGCTAAAGCGCAGCAAAGCCAAACCCGACATACGTACCGAATGCTACAACATAACCTGGTGGAGACTAATTTTTTCAGAGACCAAAATAGTGTAGATACAACATTGACAATTTTTAAAGCTATGGACCAATGAGTAGAGCTCCTTGTGTAATCTGCGAGCTAGGGAAGACATTCATTAATTCATCGGAATATGTCCCGTCCTAAAGCCAAATGAAAATAAGAAAAGCGCATTGGGAAGAAAACGAGTTACCGAGAAACCAGATTAATTTTATACTAATTAATTTTATACTGAAATCGAATAATATAAATAGTGCAGATAGGCAATTACCAGGATCATCAACAAGTCAGTTATTAGCTTCATCCCGTTACTCGTACCACCAGAGCAAATATGACAATTTCCAAAGTCAGCACCACTTAAACAAAATATTACACGCTTAAAAAAAAGGGAAGAACAAGGATTTTTATAGAATGCTGCGAATAAAAAATGTTTGACGGGTCTTCTGTTGATGATGATAATAACGCTGCCAATGATTCCCCAAACTTCAATATGTCGGCAGGTAAAAGACAACACAAAACCAATGTAACTCAATAACAGTGATAAAGATTTCAAAAGTTAAGCAATTTGAAACAACTGAAACCTAATTTTTTTAAGTACATGAATTTAAAAGAGATATGTATTCACACATATGTACATTGTACATACATATGTTTTTTTTTTTCTTTTTTTTTGTCAATTTTTCATTAAATTTCCACATTTTAATTATTTTTCACAATAAATCTGAAGGTATATGCTTTTGTTAATGGTCCAATGTATAGGTGTAGGTACAAAACTTGTTGGTCCAAGGTACACTCACTACATGTATCTGGTTTTTCCAGGTCTTTTTGCTTTGTGGTGATATCCCGGAAGATCTTTTGTATTTTAAAACAGTGTCAACGACAACAGGCCCTCAAGCTCTTTCTGGATTTCACATTCATCAGGCTCGGTTAACGTATTTACAAAACTTTGAATGGAAATCAAATTCATCCCCTAACTCGACGTCTATATCGACTTTATTTTCCAAAGGAAATTTCTTCAGAATAGCTAGATTTTATATATTACTCTGCAAAAGTTGATATATTATGCGAAGTTTATGAAAATAAAAAGTAAACAAATATACCGTCACAACAAATTCTAGATAAGAAATAGAAAATGTTTAGTGTTCGTAAATGGAATGAACACACAGCCCGATAATACATACCCGTATAATATTTTTCAAAAGAACAGATTCCAAGTACTAATTTAGTCGTATGGCTTTGGTAAAATGCAATGCAAATAGAACAGTTTTGAAATATTAATGTCGCGCATTTTTATATCATTCGCCGGCAGCCAGATAAGATTTCCATTTTTTTTCCGGCTCCACTGCCAGCCACAACAATCCTAAACAGAGAAAGCTTCTGCTTGACGTTTTCTATCTGCCGATCACTTTTTAGCCTCACAATTGATAAATCTGCCAAAACTTGGTGCCACTTGATTTATGTAAATCCATTATTCTATGGAAATGAAGCAGACATCGCCAGCGTAATCCAGATGTTTGAAGTAAGATATCATTTTCCACGCTGCACGAAGAACATTGCTAATCACGATCTAAAATAACGATGGTGAAAGTATACAATTTGTCGTACGTAACTGCAATCTATAAAGAACGATTTCGTCGGCTGTGGAAGAATGATGGAGAAATCATATGAGTAGAGTTTTTTTTTCTGTGTGTCTTCTCAGCAACGCTCTGGCCTACAGCCCGAGAATCTCAAAGTCTATAAAAACACCGGCTATTAATTTAAATGTAACCCTAGACACCAGATTGCTCAGATTCCATATTATTACCAGACTGACATGTGTGAGACATAAAGCGTCTTAGAATACCACAATAAAATTTACTTGCAGTGAGTCGGTACCGATACGTCTGCAAAATATAAATGAACGTACATATTCTTATTCCTCCTTTATTTTTATTTTTCTTAATAAATTTTCCATAACTCCTATTACTCAAATTATTGAAATCTTTTGTGTTACTGTCTGCGTGAGGTTAGGACTGTGGTTTGAATACAATAAAAACAGCTTTATTAAAAATATTTTCTACACAGGCTTGATGAACACCGCATACCGTTTTGTAGTCCCTGTTGTCACAAAAGGCACTTTAACAAAAAAAAAATTAAATCAAGTTTAAACGTACGTACAAATATACTTATATAATGAAGCAAAACCACCGACGAATAAAATTCCTTTTGATAAAACACTCTATGTAATCAATAATTCAAAGTAAGATCCTACATAATAAACGTATTTCACAAGGGAACAACAAAATGAAAACAAAATCCTTAGCTTCTACACAAATATGAAAAAATTTCAAATCTTGATATCAATACCCAAATCAGAAGCACCCTGAAGATATACTCAGCTATTGGTCTGCAATTCACCCACAGATCAATCGTTAAAAAGTATCACCAATTTCCTTTCATTCATTTACAGATTCTTCTTATTTTTAATATGATATTTTTCTGCTCTGCCCATTTGTGTCCACTTTCCGGTAGCAATTTCAAAATATGTCTTTTTTACATGCAGCATGAGGGTTGGGCTCTCCCATTGTTTCGTAGCGCAGGCGTTCACCCAATCAAAAAAACAGGAACCTTTACAAACGAAACAAGCCAGGGATGGAGGGCCATGCGAACTATGCTGTCATCAGGACAATCTGTTTGCCCTTAGGGAAGCTAGTAGTATTTGTCCGAGGAATCACCACAGTAACTTAGCACCGTAAAAATAATTCAATCTTCTTTTCTGTTTCGTTCAAAAAACAAAAGAAAGAAACCCTCGCATTCGCACCCATACTGTGCGAACACACAATATTTACAAATTTTATTCTGAAGGTAGGACGGGCCAGTCTACAAGTTATTATTATATTATGGCTACGTTCGTTTATTGTCGTTGTGTGTTAACTTCATGTTTAGGGTATTATTGGTCACGGGAGAGGAATTTAGACCTTTATCGATTTAATGGAAGACGTGACTTATTTTATGTTTTCGCTGGCATTGAAAACAAAATAAAGCTTTTTGAACCTACTTCTTCTAAGCTTGGTGCTTATTGGACTTACATTTAAAGGAAAACATAATTCAAAAGGTTTCTATGAGTTGAAATTTTAAGGGTCGTCTCTTGGCGTTTATCCTCTAAAGGTCAACGAAATTAAAAAAGTTTGTTTTTCATTTCAACTAAAAAAAAAAAATGAAGAAAGGAGTTAAAGTAAGCAATTCGGTGGTGAAAAGGATTTTTTCCTGCTTATTACCGAAATAACAAGATTAATAATACTTTTCTTACAAACTCTTTTCTTTTTTTTTTTATAAATGTCCATTATTCACCGAAGAGGATAATGAGATTTGGTGGGATATTATGAGTTTGCGAAAATTTATTTAAAGAAAAATGTTATAACTTTGTTGGGGTTTCTGGACAATTTTTGGTGTAATTGGCTGTGAAATACTAAGGATTTGTCTCCTCACAAAATGTATTTCTTAAGTACTCAAGAAAGTACTATGTGTTTAATTAAATTTTAAGTCCTATTTATATTATGAAAATCATGACATGTCCACCTTCAAATGAAGCTTTTTAAGCCAGATGGTTTATTTGAGACTAACTATTCCCGTGTTTCAAAAACATATATAAGACAGGTTTCACATGTATTTTGCATGGGATAGTTGATGTCGGATGCACACTTTTCAGTAGTTTCCACACCTATCCGATAAGGGAAACACGACGTCAAGTATTCGATGTTAGGTGCACAAAACTCAATGAAAGCGTTCACACTTATCTGACATCGGATACACGACACAAATGTCGCATGCCCGATTCTTCAACAGACCTCAATTGTCAACCTCATCTTCTAGCAACTGATTCCAGTTTTCATTACTTTTGTGAGGAGATCACCTAGACACTGATCTCCGCGCAGATGAGCGCATTAGAAGGTTCTTAGGATTTTCCGTTTGAAAAATTGTCGGCCCTTAACAACTCTTATCTCAAATTTTATAATTTTTAGATTTTAGATGAAGATTATACCAATGCAAAAAAAAAACTGAATTAGCTTAAAGTATCCCCATTCGGTAAATCTTAAGTAACAATTAAGTCCTAAATTCGACAACGGATAAGTGTGGAAATGTTGTAAACGACATCGTGTATCGAATACCGGATGAATGTGTTGTAATACTTGTCACATTCACATTGTTGATAAATATTCTAAGCAACAAAACTGATTTCACTGAAATCGGTAAAGTCAGTCTGACATTTTCTTTTTTTTTTATCAGTATTGGTGGAAGGCAACCTCGGCCGCAATGGAGACCATGCTAGTCTCATTCTATTGGATCTATTCTGCAAAAGCACGACGGCCAAATCGGCACTAAGACTAAGGGAAGCAGATCTTTGTTTATCTGTATCTTACGGGCACACCACCATCTGATCAAGATGGGAGGTCACAATGGTCAATGCGAGCCTGACTTTTAACAGGAGATTCAATCTAAAAAAAATTCTGCCAGAGACAACTGGTTAAACGAGCATGTTACTAGTAATGAGGAATTTGTCTTTTACAGCGACGGTTCCAAAATGGATGTCGGTGTAGGAGCTCGGGTATATTGCAAAACAATTGGGGTCAACAACTCGTTCAGAATCAACAACGAATGCAGTGTCTTTCAGGCCGAAAGCAAAGCTGCTATCCAGGCTGCGAAAATTATCACCTATAACAACAGCATGAGTAAATCGATTACTGTTTAAATTTTTTTTTTTTTTTTTATAATTTGCGCGCACTTAAGAGCTTATGAATACCCTTAACATGGTCTTACACAGTCCGTTCGTTGGAAAGAATAGATAGAGAGAGACAAAGATTTGGTGTTGTGGTTTGAAGCTCAGTTGTTTATGTTTCAGAGAAACTCCGGGGGTGGCGTCCAGACAACTGGGGAAATTTGCGTTCTTTTTTTTTGTCTTTTGTTCTGATTCACAGTTTTTTTTCTCTAGATAACAGACGTCACAGGTATATCAATCATCCAACAGAGCGCACAATTTTTCCAGCTATATGACCAAGTTACTGCCAGTGTTATGCCTTCGCAATAGTGTTCACACAAGCTTTCCCAATTGATCGGACTGACTTTATATATTTTATGAGAAATAAATGAATGCTTGCTGACGTCAGGATCTAAACCATGAACCATTAACGTGGCAGTTGACGACGTTACCACTACACCATTGCCATCCCCACATTGGTAGTCAGGTAGCCGTTAAGGCTCTGGAATCGACCGTAATTAGATCTAAATTTGTCAGAATCTGCAAACTAAATTTAAGTGAAGTATCACCAGTCAATAAGGTGGGTACCAGGACACATGGGCAAACTGGGTAATGAAAGAGCAGACGAATTCGCTAGCATGGAGTCGGCGTTGTATATCTCATAGGCCCTCCCCTACGTGAAGGTTCCTACAAGCACTATAGATAAATTCGTCGGAGACAAAGCCATTTGCAAAGCCATTAGGGTTCATGCAGAGCATGTGAGCTTACACCATAATGACTTCTGCAGGAGCTGCAGAGACGAGGAAGAAATTTAACTGTCCGTCACATGCTTTGCGAATGCACTGCCCTTGCCGACAGAAGAATGAGGAGTCTCGGCAGATACTTCTTCGCTGAGTTCGAGGACCTATGTCACATTAATCTGAAAGACCTCCTGCGGTCCCCCTTCTCGAGCTCATTCCATATTCCTATCTAGTTGGTTATAAATTCAACAGTTTTCCTTCAGATCACCATGATCTAAGTGAGCAGTGACTCATTACACAAGGCGCCCATATATCTACCTAGCCTAACCTAGCATTGTTAATGAACATTGGTGAACGAATCTCCTGAGCATTCCTCCTGAGTTATCCTCCCTACTGAAAACTTCTTAAATGAAGTCAAACATTTGGGAATTAACAGCTCTTTGCCCAGAATTTCTCTCATTTTCTGAGCATGAAAACGCCCCTTCTCGTGAGCTGCTCAGATTACCGAAGATCGCTAGAAATCTGTAACAACAAAAAGAATACCATTATTAATATTCTTACACAATTACTCATTATAAACCACACAGCCTTTATATGGACCCTCTTTAAGAGCGTATACAGTTTCTTTAAAACCATCATCATTCTGCTGAGCTTCAGAAAGTTTTCTCAAAAAACTGTTATCGTTCTGCAGACACATAACTTCAGGATTACGGCTTATACTGCTTCCTACTCGGTGCTCCACCCAATAGTCGTACTCCTCCAAAAGAAGTGCCCATCTGTCAACTCGTATTATTAAATCGTTTTTCTTCATCGAACATTCGAACATTTACAATCCGAAACAATCTAAAATCGTTGGCTGATTAGATAAATTCTTAACTTTTTCACAACTTTAATCACTCCAAGTCTTCCAGCTCATAGCTCGAGTAATTTTTTTCAGCGTCTGTCGTATTCTTACTATGAATGTAAGAGTAAAGAGCACTGCGCCATATTTGAATATTGGAAGCACTGGAGTGGAATCCTCTAAGGTGATAGTTGATTGTTGACGATCACAATCAACCCATTTGCTCTCTCTAAGGTGACCATCAGCGTGATCATCACCTTTTTGCGATCGTTTTTGTGTGACTTTGTGATCGTTTTACGGAGAGCTAACAAAGTGTGATCATCAATTTTGACTGTCAAAAGTGTGACTATCAACTGTCACCTTAGAGGATTCCACTCCTGGTTTCGTTGGCAAAGCATTCTTTAAATCGTCCAACGCCGCTAACTCACTCTTGGAAAGTACAAGTCGTCCGCCTTTCTTAACCAACTTCGTCAATGGTTTTGCCCTTATAGAAAATCTAGCGATGTACTTGCGAAAGTAACCAGCTAGGCCGAGAAATGCTTGCATGTGTTTATAGTCGTTGGTGTTGGAAAATTGACAACAGTCTCCGTCTTCGAGCTTGATGGTGCAACTGTGCCCTTATAAATCCGATGCCCAAGTAAATTGATTTCTTGTTGGAGAAGTTGGCATTTCGTCCACTAAATTCTTAGTCCACTGGCAGCAGCCGTATCCAGCACCTTCTTTAAATTTGCTATGCCATCTTTTACCGTCTATGATGGCACTACGTCATCGTCGATGTAAACAATTACAATACGTACCCTCCCGAAGCAGCTCTCTGAAAACGTAGTTAATGTACTTTTGAAAGATACTTGGAGAATTGCAAAGGCCGAAATGTACTTTAAGAAAATTTTACTGTCCGCTTTGAGTACCGAACGACGTCAACTCTTTCTACTATTCTCTTCTATCGCGACATGCAAAAATGCATTTTCAAGGTCCAATGTTATGAAGTAAAGAGAGTCGTTTAGGCGATTGATTTGGTCTTCAATTACTGGAAGCGGGTACCTGTCCTTGTGAATTTTCTTGTTAAGCGCCCGTTAGTCAACGCACAGCCGATTGGTTCCGTCTTTCCTTTTGACGAGCACGACTTGGCTGGAATAGTCAGACACTGCTTCTCGCACAACGCCGCCTCTGATCGGCTGCTCTACTTGCTGATCAAAGACCTTCCTCCCCAAAGGGGGACTGTAGACTGGCTCGTCGTCGATTGGCACAATTTTCAACTGTATGGGCAATTGTATAGGTTGTTTGGAAGAATAATTTACAACAAAGTTTTGAACAATGTTACGAAGTACACTCTGCAGGGAAGATATCATCAGATATGGAAGCCTGGTAGCAAGTGTTTTCCTTGTTGTCTTTACGGGTATTCATTGAATTTTCGGTATTGTTGTAGGAAATGACAATTGCATCTAGATTGTATTGTGACGGCTTTTCAACCATCCCGGAAATCGTCAGTATTCCTCGTTCAATCATCAACACGGCTTTCTTGAGCAGACTCATTCTAATGATAATGTCTGGTTTGATGAAATGATTGTCCACAATATAGAATTCAACGGCTTCAAAAATGATGTCATCAATGCAGACGTTGGCTTTACAAAGCCCCTTCGTTACAACATTTACTCCAATACCTGCGAGAGAGAGACGAACATCTTTTGAAAGGTAGCTCGGACAAATTTTTTTCACCTGATTTTGCTTCAATACGCAAACATAACTGCCTGTGTCGATCAATCCGCATAGAATTTCCTTGTTAACTGCTACTGGCCTTCTCATATTAGTCGTCTGGAACAAATTCGTAGAAAGTTTCTTTTGCATTGGGCAATCAGGACGCTTGTGTCCAAAATTGTTGCATTCAAAACACTTTGGACCTTTAGATCTTTCTGGGCACGAATGAAATTCATGCACCGTTGACCCGCAGTTAAAACAGTTACGTGCTTTGCTTTCGGTACTTTTCTGCTTAATGGGATTAACGGGATTATCGCGCGCGGTCTTACTAGAGCTAGCTACAGTTCCGTCACTTTCAGTTTTCATTTGATCATAAACACGAAGCTTATCTTTAAAATCTGGCAGAGTATGCGCGCCGTATAAAATAATTTTGTTAACAATTGAGCCTTTGATGCCGTCAATAACATAACGAAACACGGAAACATCACCAATGTTCGCCTGACTTGCTTTATCGAGCACGCGGTACAGAAATTTCCGATATGATTCGCCGCTTCTTTTATTTGTTTCCCGAAGCTTTCTATGCATGTCACAACTGGAAACGTTTGCCTGAAAATTTTCGGATAACGCAGTCTTTAGTTGAATGTACGACATGGCCTTAGCATCACATCCCACGTACATTTTCGCAGCACCCGTGAACGATTTTCGACAAAAGACATAACGTTGCACACTATTCCAATTAAACGCGTTTGCATAATATTGGAATTCCCCGACCCATTTTTGTACGTTCATTCTACGTCAAAGATATTAAAGTTACCCGTATTGCGATCTTGTATGTCCACCGAAGTTTGCAAAGTATCGTCCACCTCTATCGATTCACCGTTTCTTTGTAAATTCCTTCCTCGCCTTGAATCCAATATAGGTATTCTACATATATCGACCGGTCAAATTGGAAAGCTAGATTGTTGTCGTGTGTCTTTTGTCTTTTGACTAACTCAAAATCCGCGTGGGAATTGCCCTGCTCGTTTTTGTTTTAACAACGGAGACCACTTACAAGTAAAGATCTTTCTTACGGCTGCTCTACGGTTTGTGTCTTTCTTCTTATTTTTGTATTGTATTAAATTTGGTTTTGAAAGCCAGAAACCTGTTCCATAATCCTAAATTTAAATGAAATTATTTATGTCAATAGTTTTTGTAAAATTCGCATGCAAACTCTAAATTTTGATAAAAAAAAAAATTACGAAAAAAAGCGGCCACCCGGGTACAGTTAATTAAGAAAACTGTTGAGTAGGCGCCTGTCTGACGAAAAGCACCTACCCCGAGCGGAGCAACGAAGTTGCGTGAGCGGGACCTGCCGCATGCGGAAAGAGAGTTTAAATCCCTTATTCCCGCGAAGCGTGCCACCCGGGTACTGTTAATTAAGAAAACTGTAGATATAGGCGCCTGGCAGACGTTTAATCTATTATTCATTCACTTACCTCAAAGGAAGACCACGTACATAAATGCCAAAAAACAAAAAAAAAATAGTAATTTTCAATTTTCTCAAAAACTAGAAGTCATAAAACCATTTGGTTTTTTGTGTTCGATTCAGAATTGATATAAGCATTGACCGCAAAAAGGCAATTTAGCACTTCATTTCACAATTTTGGAAAAAATTGGTCTAAACTTTTTTTTTTAATTTTTTTATCAAAAACTATTTTTATTCATTTATTCATTCATTTTCAATGGCCCGCTAATCCTTCATGAGGGTCGCGGGGGTAGGATGCCCAGGTGGACTCTCCACCCTTCTCGATCCTCCGCTATTGACTCCAATTCATCAGGGGGAATCCTTAAGCGGCTCCAGGAGAGATGTCGGACTTGATCCAACCATCTATTTCTAGGCCTTCCGCGAAGTCGCCAACCTGATGGCACGGCAACCATGACGCGTCTTGGAAGCCGGTTTGGGGGCATACGCACTACGTGACCAAACCATCGAAGCATAGATCGTTCCGTTCGGAGAAGTAGCTGCTCAACGTTGAGCGCTTCGCGTACTCTGGTGTTGCGCACTCGATCTCTACGAGTTATTCCAACAACACCGCGAAGGAACCTCATTTCGGCAGCTTGTATCCGCGATGTTATTCTTTCGGACACTACCCAAATTTCATGACCATAGGTGAGAGTTGGAACATACACCGTGTTAAAAACCGATAGCTTAGCTTCAACACTAAGTTCGGCCTTCCTTATAACAGATTGGCCAAGCTCTCTCAAAATTGATCCAGCCTGACCAATTCTACAGGATAACTCGGCATTGGTCCTCCCATCACTCGTGAATAAAACCCCGAGGTACTTAAACTTCTCCACCTGCTTCAGTGGGACTCCACTAACATGCAGAGTGCACTAAATGGGTTTTTTGGAAACGACCATTACTTCCGATTTGTTCACGTTGATCTTCATTCCAGCATCATCACAAACGGCTACAAACCTTTCGAGTGCGCGCTGAAGTTCGATTTGAGAGGACCCACGGATGACCAAATCATCCGCAAAGAGCAGATGACTAATTGTTAGGTCTCCCACTTTGAAACATTCCCCGCCACGGCTGCGCTGTAACATCCAATCCATATATACAATGAAGAGGAGAGGTGACAAAACGCACCCCTGGCGGAGTCCAACGCCTACAATGAAAGGTATTGATTTAACACCGTTTATCCGAACACAGTTTCTACAATTGGATATAAAGACTGAATCGCCATTAAGAGGGAACCATCAATCCCATACTCCTGCAGAACGCTCCAGAGTTTGCCTCGAGGAACTCAAAAACTATTTATTAATTTAAATTTAGGATTAAAGAACAGGTTTCTGGCTTTCAAGTCCGGTACAGTAGTTCATTGTAAGTGTTGCCGTTGCTTTTGAATAATTTTTTTTTTAATTTTAAGTCATTTTTTTCTAAAATTGCCCCCACCTCCTAAACGGGGTGAGATAGAGCCCCCCTCCGATAGTAAAAAATGATTTTTTTGACCTCTCTACAAAAAACCGTTATCAATTTTCGGCGGCAAAGTTATCGTACTCGTGCCCATACAAATGTATGTATACCTATGTGTATATATTTTGAAATATTTTGAAATGGATTTTACCAAGTTCATTACATGTTCTTTTGAGTTCTTCCAATTCATTTGGAGGATTTCCAGTTCTTCCCAATGTTGCATGGCACCTGCGTACAGGTACAGGTTCAAACTGCACTTCATCGAACTTTCTCTTTTGTGAATTCATTCCTATAGGTATTTATATGTTTGGTTTTTGTAAGTGTTGTAATACCGAGATTTTTCTTTTTCCTTTCTCTTAATTTAAATCGTTCATTGATGCGATTATTTATCTGCTCCAAAATTTGTGTAGGCTGGCGAACATCTGTTTTTATTAGTTGTAAGAAATTCTCAAATTTATATGCCGAAGATTTATCAATATTTCCAAATTGTTTAACGCATTGTGGTAAATGCAGCAAATTATATACGTTGTAACTAATTTTGTTATTTCCGTACAAAATCCCAAAATTTGATACAAATGTATTTAGCATCTCCTGAGCGCATTCTAAGTTTTTTCGACAATTTTAAGGACACGAAATAAGCCTGTATGCTGTATGAAGTTATTATTTGGCAAAATTCTACAACTCTCCATCTCAAAATTTCATTAAAACCTCTTGGTTTTATGCAGAATTCTTCTGGAATGTGACTTCTAAATGAAAGTAGCTTAATGTTTAGATTTTCCTTTTCATCTGCAGTCAATTTTTCTCGGCAATCTTTCCCAATGCAAATGTTTGTTAACATTTTTTTGGACACTCCCAAGTCAATTAAATGCATGACGTCTAGTGGAAACTGTGTCAACATTTTTATATACAATAAATATCTTCCATGATGTTTCAATTATTTTGGAAATATTGGCTATGATACCATATGTTTTATCTATGGTCATGAAATTTGGATAGTGTCCGAAAGAATAAGATCGCGGATACAAGCTGCCGAAATGAGGTTCCTTCGCGGTGTTGTTGGAATAACTCGTAGGGATCGAGTGCGCAACACCAGAGTAAGCGAGGCGCTCAATGTTAAGCAGCTACTTCTCCGAACGGAACGATCTATGCTTCGATGGTTTGGTCACGTAATGCGTATGCCCCCAGACCGGCTTCCAAGACGCGCCATGGTTGCCGTGCCATCAGGTTGGCGACTTCGCGGAAGGCCTAGAAATAAATGGTTGGACCAAGTCCGACATCTCTCCTGGAGCCGCTTAGGGATTCCTCCTGATGTTTTGAAGTCAATGGCGGAGGATCGAGAAGGATGGAGAGTCCACCTGGGCATCCTACCCCCACGACCCTCATGAAGAATTAGCGGGTCATTGAAAATGAATGAATGAATGAATGTTTTATCAATTCTGTTTTTGAAGTCCTCGTCGGTTCTTAAAGAAGAAGCTGTGGTAGCATATATGTGAGTCTAAAATTCTTCCTTTCAGCAGTTTGTTTACATTTAGAACATCCTTTATTCATTCCATACATCCCTGGCAGTATGGTCGACTGGTGGAATATCACAAATAAAAAAGTTTATTTTAAAATCCCGCTTATTATTAATCCTGAGTTTGTTAAATATTGTACTTCATTCACAAATTTTGATAAGGATTCGTTAATATTTTCTGGCTTCCACGGACCCACATATGCACCAATCAGAAATGGTTTGCTTCCAGACAAGTTACCAATGCTCCCTAATATAGGCCAGAGTTGGGTTCCACTGCTCTTAAACAGGGAAAGTCCATCGATTCCTATGTCTATTAATATAGGTGTGTTAAATTCAACTAGATCTAATAAGCCTTCTAAACTACACAGTAGCCCATAATGAAAATATTCTCCTGGATGAACTTTTGATATTTCAAGTGGTCTATGCACCAGTCTCTTATTTCTTCACGAAACATTTGACTTTCGTTTGCAGTATTATTCTTAAACAATTCCTCTTTATGCATATTTATTATTATGTAATAAATAAATAAAAGACTGTTTAGTTACCGAAGGATTCAAATTTAAATAAACAAAAATAAACGCACATCACTTTTTCTAAGATCAATTTTTCACCAAAATCACTTCAAGAATGAGCTCATATCGGCGGAACGTAATTTATAAAGAACAAATATTACCAGCTACTGTCTAGACAGTTGTCGGGCTACGCCACATGAAAATGCTTTCTATGAGCTTCTAAAGGAATCGCTGCGTAAGCATTCAATACAAAGTGCTTACAAACATCTACCTCCGGTTATGAAGAGTAAGCGCTTACACACTGCATCCTCTGGAAGAGCTTACTATTTTTCCCGCTGGGATACGTATATGAATAAGTGCTGAAGGGCAACTGACAAAAAAACAGCATTTAACGCATTTTATGCACACTTTCCACAACTCCTGCTGAATACAAATAATATTTTGTATATTTTACCAAATGTTCGCATAATTTTATGGAACAAGATAGATTAAATCTCTTCTTGCAACTAGCGACGCTAATTACATCACTAAAAATCATTGTTAATAGCATAACACTCACAAACAGAAGGAGGGCGTAAGTAGTGTGACCAGAAGCTGTGTGCAAGAACAGTGTGTGTTTTGCTGTTTAAATTAAGTTCACAAAGCACGCATGTAATTGTATAGGTATCCGTATACTGCTTCTCCCTCCAGGTTAGGGGTTGTGTCGTCGGGGTAACTTCCCTACCACGTAAAAAGCCTATGGTTGCGAAACACCAAAAGCCTCGGATAAGGATGACTCAACTGATGAAGACCCCAGCAAACGAAATAAGGACAACGGCCATCGGATCTGTACGTGGAATATTCTGTCCCTTTACAGACCAGCCGAATAACTAGCAGAGTCCCTAGACTGCTATAAAGAAGATATTACCGCCATCTAGGAAGTGCGAATGGATGTTCCGGGCAAAAAGAGGATGAAAAACTGTGAAATCTACTACGGTGATTGCTACAGAGGCAACAGGCAACGCTTATTCGGATGCGGATTTGTCATACGCGGCAGGAAGTCTTAAGCTTCTGACACGTGAGCGAGCGTATTATGACTATCCGGATCAAGGCTAAATTCGCTAACATAAGCCTAATATGTGTTCATGCCCCCACGGAAGAAAAGGACCCTGCCACCAAAGAGTGTTTCTACGAGCTCCTCGACAAAACATAAGAGCAATGTCCTAAATACGACGTTAAAATCATATTGGGCGATTTTAACGCCAAAATAGGAAAGGAGGACGTCTTTGGTGAGGCAGTCGGTAAGCATAGGTGGCGCGCACAAATTCAAGGGGACCTTGACACTTGGAGTGTGCAACTGGAGGCAATTAGCTAAAGACCGAGCTAAATGGAGAGGCCCAAGTTCACCCCGAACTGTAGCGCCACCTAAGTAAGTAAGTAAGTAGACTGCTTCTACTATCTTATAGCCTGTTGAAAAGTCAATGGCATAAAACACTACAATATACTCGTATCAAACTTATACTTTTATAATCACGCTTATTCCAGGTCTCCCTCGACACAGAATTCACTCGAGTGATAAATTTCACTCGAATGAAGTTTCCATATTCTGTGCCTCGTGTGAGAGGTGTTCATTATCGAATGAACATATTATATATATTTTTGCAAGAAGAATTAAACAAAGTAAAGAGAAGAACGTTAAGAGATAAATAAAATTCACTTAATCTGAAAAATGGCATGTTAATCGCAGTTATTCTTATAGCATTCTCTTCCAGAGGCAGTTTTTTTTTTATAGTCGCCTTGAATTCGACCTACGCCTAGCAATAGAAAATATGAAAAATAAACACGCTGTCGGACTTTTCTTGCATTTCCTTTACCTTCGTCCAGCTGGTGACATTCTTGAAAGGGGGTCCCAAACTGATCAATTTAATTGCACCTTCTTTTCAAAATGTATCGCAGTTCTGTTTATTGTGGTAAACCGTACCATAGTCTCAAACTGGCCGCCGTAAGTCTTGGATTGAGTCAAACCATGTACATATATGTTATGTTAGAAAATAAGCAATACTCTTATAAATAAAACAATAAAAAACAATTGTACTTACATTTTGTAAAATCAGCTCGACAACAATTTCTGATCGAATGAAAAATGACATTTAATTCGATTCGAGTGAAACCAAGAATCGAATGAGTAAATGAACAAACACGAATCTCGATCGATATCGAAATCAGGAATATCATTTGGATAGATTCGAACAAAAGTCGATCCGAATCGAGACACAGAATAAGCGTGAATAACTTTCAGTTTATATTGGATGTCAAGTGAGAAATATCCTAAGAAATATAAGGCCTCAAGAGCTGAAATTGCGGAGAGGTAGATCTTTTGATTGATGTAGATTGTTGATTTTTTATTTGTTACATTTTGGGAATTATTTCTATTAGAGGTGTGATTATTTTTCCTTTCTGGAACTTTTTTGCAACTGGATACCTTCTACAGTTTGCAGGGTGATTGCTCTGACAATTCTCAATATCGCTTGATTTTATTATTTATTGAGCAGTTTCTGAATGTTTGTGGGCGCCGTGGAGCAGTGGTTAGTGTGTCAGACCATGGCGCGTGAAGTTCAATGTACGAATCGCAGAAAACACCAAACAGTTTTTTTCACGGTCCCACCTCTTGCGAACGTTTGACAAACATCGGAGAGTATTGTTGTCACGAAAAAGCTTTTTAAAAAACGAAATAAAAATTGCCCTTCAGATACTGCACAAAACTGTAGGTCACTTTCATTCGTGCGAAAAATATAACGCACACAACACAGTGGTTGCGGGAACCTAGGCCTAGACCCACTATGGGTTGTTGCGCCAAAAATAGACGTATGTATAGTTTCTGATTGCATGTTCGCATTTTACGTTTTACATAGGCAAAGTCGCAGTTACATTTTTTTGTGTATATCCAAAGGCTTGAAAACCTTTAGATTGTGGAACAATTTTTACAACTATGGCCATATTTAGATTTACTCCTCACCATATTCATGCTTCTTGCATATGGGGGACGTTATGACTTTTATGTCATTTAATTTCTTTGTTAAGGTTATCGAAAAAACTAACTTTTGTGAAGACTTTGTTCGCGGAATTCTATGCAGTTTTGTAGTCATTTTTCTGGTTTGCTACAAAAGTAATATACGAGTATGGTCCACCCCAGAATCCGCAGAACCAACTTCCGAAGAGAGTGAATTTTCCGGCTTAGCTGGTCTGCCACCTGGAGTACTTAATCTGTTTGTTTGGTTCATTGCCATTATCTATTAACTTTAGTTTTGTTTATCATAAGTAGGTCAGTTACTTCTACTCACAGTTTGTACTCAGCCGCCCCACTGGGGTCAGATGTTGACTAGTGTGCATCATGACATGTTTCAGACGCTCTTGGATTTCGCTGGATTTTAGTCGCCTCCTACGACAGGCATATCTTAGCTCAGTGTTATTGTTTCTTTCTTTCCGCGGCTCTGCAGGAATACATACGATAAAATAAAGGCGATCTTATTCGCCGAATTTTCGATGATTTTCGATACACGATCCAATTTCCCCAATAATATTTGCGGCCGTTTCATATATAGATATATTTTTGGACTCGATTTTCTTTTTTTTTTCATATTTGTATGCTAGCGAACATTTGTTTCCTTTTAAATTTGGATGGATTAACTCAGTCGGTAGGACTTCGACTTTAAAAAGTGCAGCTTATGTGTAATCTCTTAAATCTTGTGATTGACTCTTCAAATAGGACAGTAGATATTGTTTCAAAATGTAAATATGCCGCTCTACTCAGGGGCATCTCTACCGACTCTGTTTTTCCGGTACCGACACCTGAAAGAGAAGAGGTGAAACAGGTGATCCTGAATGTCTGGATTTACTTACTCGACGGCCGGCCTTATTCCCGCGAATTCTTTTAGCACCGTCATCTACACACCTATTCCTATTGCCCTATCCACGACCGGGTCTTTCGCATCGTGTTCATCAGCCGCGCCCAATATGAATGGTATAGATGAAAGTACTCAAATCACTCTACAGCGGGACAGAAACAGCACAGAAACAGTCCACGGGAAAGGCAGAAACCAACTTTTACTTACTTACTTACTTAGATGGCGCTACGGTCCGGGGTGGACCTGGGCCTCAACCAACAAACCTCTCCAGCTAGCACGATTAAGAGCCAGCGCACGCCAAGTTGGTTGAGGTTCCCCTCCACTTGTTTGCGCCACCTACCGCGAGGTCGTCCTCTACTGCGTCGTCCATCCGGGGTGGATTCGAAAACTTTCTTAGCGGGAACGTTGGGCTCCATCCGCTCTAAATGACCCAGCCATCTTAGTCGCTGTATGTGAACTCTTCTGGCTAAGTCGATGTCCTTGTACATGCTGTATAGCTCGGTATTGTACCTTCTCCTCCACTCACCGTCTATGCAGACGGGACCAAAGATCGCTCGAAGAACTTTTCTCTCGAAATAACCAAGGGCATCCTCATCCGGTTTTCTCAAAGCCCATCGGCATAAGCGAGTAGTTGTACAGACTTGTAAAAGATTGTACCTCCGGTGTTGGCTTGTGAGTTTCGTACAATTCTCTCAAGTACTATATTAAAGAGATCGCATGATAGCGCGTCACCTTGTCTAAGACCTTTCCTGACATCGAACGGTTCGGTGATGTTCTTACCGACTTTGATGGAGCAGCGAGAGTTCTCCATCGTCATTCTGCACAAACGGACGAGCTTGGCAGGGATGCCAAGACTAGACATGGCCCTGTATAACTCGTCTCTATACACGCTATCATAGGCAACTTTGAAATCGATAAAGAGGTGGTGCGTATCGATTTTGTATTCATGGGTTTTTTCCAAGATCTGTGAATATTTGGTCAATGGTGGACTTTCCCGGCCTGAAACCGCACTGATAAGGACCTATCAGGTTGTTGACGATCGGTTTTAGGCGTTCACATAATACGGCAGACAGGATATTATATGCGATGTTGAGGAGACTTATACCTCTGTAATTGGCGCAGTTCAGAGGGTCTCCTTTCTTCAGGATCGGGCAAACGATGCTGAGGTTCCATTCATCGGGCATACTTTCGTCCGACCAGATTTTACAGATGAGCTGGTGCATGCTCCTTACCAACTCATCTCCTCCTGCCTTGAAAAGTTCAGCGGCAAGGCCGTCGGCTCCAGCAGCTTTGTTGGATTTGAGTTTAGATATCGCTATCCTCACTTCATTCTGATCGGGTTGACGCGAATCTTGACTGCCATCGTCACTGTTGAATGGCTCATTCTGCCTGACAGCGGAATATTGATCATCATCGGCATTTAACAGTCTGCAGAAGTGTTCCCTCCATATTCTCAGCACCGACTGCGATTCCACTACTATGTTGCCATTTTCGTCCCTGCAGGCTTCTGTTCTGGCTTTGAAACCCTGGCATGTTCTTTTTACCCTTTGGTAAAATTTTCGAACATTATTCCTGCAATAGAGTCTCTCAATCTCCTTGATCGAGCGCTTCTCATGCTCTTTTTTCTTCTTTCTGAGAAGTCGATGTTCCTCTTTTCTCCTACGCACGTAGAGCTCGTAAGCAGCTCTAGTCCTTCTATGCAGCGCCGCTTTGTACGCCTCTTGTTTTGCTGCATGTGCTTGCCGGCATTCCTCATCAAACCAGGGGTTTCGTTGTGGTGGGCGAGAGAAACCCAGTACATCAGAGGCGGCATCTCTGATGGCTTTTTGGCAACGCTGTCACTGGTCTTCCGCATTTGCTGCTGGCGGCATAGGACTTAGATTGAGATTAGAAGAAACACGATCGGCAAAGGTTCTGGCGGTCTCTTGCGATTGTAGCTTTTCGACGTCAAACCAACAAAACCAACTTTTACTTACGACGACAAAACCACCAGCAAGTTGTTCGACAGTTGGCAGCGGTTGCTTTTGCAGGAATGGAAGGAATGCGCTCAATGGTCTCAAGATTTTAATTGCCCTTATCAAATATCTAAATTTCGGGTGCGATAAAGAAAATGTGTGGATTGCAAAGTTTTTTGGAAATATTGCACATCAGTGACGGGGAATTTGATGAAGACGCCGAAAGAAGTACTAACTTGTGTCACTGGCTCTGGAAATTAATAGATATACAATCGCTTTTTTCAAAAAAAATGTTGTCATTCTGGTCACACTGAGCGTAAGTAAAAGTACGTATTTCTAACTGAAACTATAGAGCTTATTTAATTTTATTCATTCTGATTTCCAATTTCGAAATGTGGCGAGATAAACAAAGTTCTTATCATTCTTAACTTTATGGTAGCATTTCTAGTTTTTCGCCTCGGGACAAGTTTTATCCCGCGCTCCATGAAAGTAATTACACTAAATATAAAAACCCTCTATCCAAGTAGGGCAAACCAAAAGAAAAAAATTGCAAAGTATGTATAGCATTTCAGAGTTGAAGATAACAAGAAATTCTTTAAGAATTCCTGTTTTATATTCGCTCTTTCCCATGATGGCCAGAAGATTTAAAAGTGTCTATCAAGACTTCCCACGGATCTGTAAAGGGTATACCAATACACCTACTTTCATAAACAAAAAAAAAAAAATTATGAGAAATCCCTTTTTTGTACCCTATCTAGCTACAACCAAATTATGTAATTATTTTCCGGACTTTTATGTCGTGCTTATGAGGGTCTTTCTATAGATGTCATTCACTACGTTTCAGGCTTGTGTGTATGTACTCGTAAGTTACATCAGTCTCCTCTGTGAGCAATTTCCGGAAAGGGATACCAAAACGGATGCTTTTGGGGTAGTAGATATTCTGCTCTCTCCTATTTTCTCCATCTTTTCCCGTATGAGTTCATAATTTGTTATTACTGAAAAGAAGAAGAAAAAAGATGTAGGTACTTGAAATATGTATTTTGTGATGTGAGATACTTTGTAAACTTACCCTTGGGTGCCTAAGTGAATGAGTAAGTGTATATGAGGGATCCTGATGAAAATTTCATTATAGTAATGCTTAAGTTGACTTTTATGAGTAAGCTCACTTATAGTACTTCAACGAAAGGAGCGGGAAAGTGGTTGGCTAGTAGGTATATTTATTCTTACTGATGAAAAATTTCTTCTGTTAGTATAAGAAAAAGATATTGCTGACCTTAAATACTTGTCAATGGTCAGATAAGATAGCTTTGGACAGTGTTAATAGACAAGTGTTGTTGAAGTAGAAAGAGAAAATAAAAATAAAACCTGATGTGTCGAAGATTTTGAAAACTAGGTGAATTTTGCATAAACAAAACTGTCATAGGGGTAAAGTACAAGGGAACCATAAATTATTCTCTCTCTTAAGAAATGCAAACCGAATTTTAAGTTTTATTAAGAGCCGCAAGTGGCAATTTCATAAATTAAATGAATTCTGAAATTAAATCTTATTTAGTTAGATACTTTACTACTTTTTTTTATAGAAAAAAAAAAAACCAAACCGGAATCTGAGAGCAGTCAGGCTTGATTATCCATTATAGATACCACCAATCAGAAAATTTTCTTTGGTCCAGTGTGGTTGAAAGAATTCTAATGTTATACGTTTTTATGTTTGTATGGTTGCTGCTCGCCACACACATGCTCGTAGGTTTAGATTTAAGACTAAATTCACGAAGTATGCGAGCAAAATCTCCAGCATCTTCTTTTATCAGAATAGGGGCTCGACAGAATTCGGCAGCAATACATTATAATTTTGTTGACTAACTCATAACCGAGAATAAAGAAGACACATTAACTCGATAGGCGATAAAAGCAAACAATGGTACGAGAAAATTATTTAAAGATGGTCCCAGCACTCCGGTAGATTATTCGAGAACTTTCAGTGGAAGAGATCTAAGTCCTATATCTGCACATCTTCCTTATAGACAGACTGCAGATACTTATTTTATCTCAGTTCCGTACTGATCTTAACGGTTATTCTTCCAATTGGTCAAATGTGTCTTCAAATCTTGGAACGATTGGAAAGCATTAAACTTTACAAGCCTAGGCCAAAGTTCATTCACTGATTTTTTATAATTCATGCGCACTCAAGGGGTTATGTATATCCTTAACATGTTTTTACACGGTCTGGGCATCGGAAAGGATAAGACATAGAGAGGGAGAAAGATGGGTGTAGTGGTTTGAAGCTTAGTTGTTTATGCTCCAGAGAAACTCCGGGGTTGGCGTTCAGATAACTGGCGAGATTTTTGTTATTTTTTTTTTCTTTGGTTCTGATTCACAGTATTTTTTTCGCGACCACCGGCGTCATAGACTTATCAATCATCCAGCACAGCGAACAATTTTTGCAGCCACATTACCAAGCTACTGCCAGGGGTAAGGCTTTTGCAGTAGTGTTCACACAAGCTTTAACAATTGATCGGACTGGCTTTATATATTTCATGAGAATAAATAAATGCTTGCTGACATCAGGATTTGAACCATGAATCATTAGCGCGACAGTTGACGGCGTTACTGCTGCACCATTGCCACCCCTAAACTGATTGAACTTTAGAAGCGCCATCCTATAAATTTTTTTTAATTCAGCCAATGCCATTCGGTAGAATATAAAATTCATATGATAATTGTTACAGACGCTCATGCTCGTAATAAAATAAATAACCCTACAGCAGAAAAAAAACTGATAAAGGCGCCATTCTGCTTGTTTCTTTAATATCTAGAAATCTAAAGACTAATGAGGACACTACAGTTGAAGCGAAACGTCAAGCATTAACGTCAGTCCGTTTTGTTTTATTTAAGGTTTTATCCAAGTCGATAACGACGTTATGATCAGCAATTTATCCAATCCAAATATCATTTTTAGCATTGTTATGCTAACGCTGATGATCTAGAAGCTAACTTTGATAAAATTTCCTTAAACGGGATAGTACTAGGAATGAATCACAAGTAAAGATAACAAGTTCTTACTTGTGCCCTCAACTGAACAGCAAGTATTGGTTTAGTGAACATCGCAAACTCATCTCGATCTCATCGATCGATACAAACATTAAGTTTGTATCCTGTTAATAATGAAGTTCCCACACATTTTTCAGATACATCTAGTACACTACTAGACTTGTTTTTAGTTAATGACAACATTGAAACACTACTATATGATCAACTATCCTCTCCTGTTTTCTCGAAACACGACTTAGTGTTCGCGATCTTTAATACAACTTAGTGTTGTCAGGCACAAACCTACTCATAAAGGAACTTTAAAAATATTAATTATGATGTTTTGGAGGAAGATCTTTTGAGAGTAAATTGACAGCACTTATACTGTATGACCTCACCCTACTCACAAGTTAGTTATTTGCAAAATCAAATACAAACCCTGTTCAACACCCACGTTCCACCTATGACTAAGCACGTTAAAAACTGCAATGTGTCCTGGTTTACTGCAGAGATTTATGATCTTAAAAATAGACGCGACTTAGACTTCAATAGGTGGAAGAGCTTCAAATTGCCGGAGTTGTATGAAACCTTTCGTGCCTTACGTAATGAAGTGAATTCCAAAATAAGACAAGCTAAAAGACGGTACTATTCAAATCGGTTCAGCAATAGCTTGCCTACAAAAATACTGTGGAATAATTTGCGTGAAGTAGGTGTTGGTCGGAAGAATAAAGAGGATTTGGATAACTTAGATCCCGATCAACTAAACAATGCTTTTGCAAAATCTCACTCCACACCGACTACTTCGCCTATTTTTCCTTATGGTGATTATAGTGAGGTAAATGCCAATACATTGTGTAGTTTTAAATTCTCCTGTGTCGAGCAAACCTGTTAAAGCTATATTGAATATTAAGTCAAATGTTGTTGGCTTTGATAAAATTTATCCTAGTTTTGTGAAAATTATGTTGTTTCATTTGCTTCCAGCATTTACACATGTTTTCAATACCATCATTTTAACATCCTCATTTCCATCTTTATGGAAATCATCAAATGTTATTCCCATTCTAAAAAAGCAGGGGTCGCGTGTTTCTGCTCCTGAATATAGACCTATCTCCATTTTGCCTTTTTGTCCAAGGTCATGGAGAAATTGTTTCACTTTCAAGTGTCTGCATTTTTGCAAAAAAAAAATTAGAAATTGCTGTAGAGGAACCAATCCGGATTCAGGCCGAAACACAGCTGTATCTCTGCTCTTTTGAAAGTTACGGATGCTATTCGCATTTCAATTTATAAAGATGAGGTTACGTTTTTAGCGTTACTTGATTTTTCCAAGCTGGTACGAAAACTTGAAAGGTTATACCGTTTCTCTCCAGCAGCTGCAAAACTTATAGCTTCTTATCTTGGAGGAAGGATACACGCCGTAGTATTGAAAAACAAAGTATCTACATTTTTAAATGTGTCAACAGGAGTACCGCAAGGGTCAATCTTAGGTCCTTTGTTGTTTTCTATCTTCATTAATGACCTTCCGCTGTCAGTTAAAAATAGTACTATACACATGTACGCTGATGATGTATAAATTTATTTAAGCTGTAAACAGGGCCTAATTGAAGATGGAGCTCATCGACTAAATAAGGACTTCAAGCAGGTTTCACTTTGGGCAGAAAGAAACTCTTTAAAGTTAAATCCGCTTAAGTCAAAATGTTTAGTCATCAACAAATATAAACTGGATACAGATTATTTCCCAAAAATATATCTTGGAACTTCTGAAATTGAGCGAAAATTTAGGCATATGGTTTAACCGAACTCTCAGTTGGGAAAATCATATTCAGTCAATTATTGGTTGGGTGTATAGTTGTTTAAGGAACTTATCACTATCTCAGTATTTCAAGCCACAAGATACAAGATTAATGCTAGCAAAGACCATAATTCTTCCACTTATTAAGTATGGGTTCCAAATTTTCTATAGTCTGAGTGCCGGAATGAAAAGAAAACTTACAGTTGCCTTTAATAACATTACGCGTTATGCCTTTCTACCAGGAGATACGACCACGTTTCCCCTTTTCGCAACAAAATTCTCGGCTGTACTTTGGAAGCGTACTTGGATTACTTAGTTACGAGTATATCTTATTTGCATAAGATCATTATCAGTAAACAACCACAATATTTGCATGAAAAGATACATTTATTTCGATCATCTCGCTCACCCTCTATTTTGCAACCTTATTTTTCATGTCTTATTACCGAGCGTCAGTTTTTCACTCATGCTGCCCGCCTTTGGAATTCATTGGCCCTCAGCATTAGAAGGTTTCACAATAATGATCGATTTGATGAACATCTATTTCTTTATCTGGCTAATAGGCATAATTTTGAAATTAGCTTGAAATTTATTTATAATTGTTAGGGTCAAAGGGGGTAATTTTAAAAGATTTTACATTTTCGTTTTTTTCTAAATTCATAGTGTTTCATCCACTTAACTATGCGCTATTGGAAATTGGTGTTGGTTGAACTTACATTTAAATTCTTTCATCTTTTTGAAGGAAAATAATTGTAAGTGTGTAAGTTTATTAGTTTTTGAAAAATTCCTGTTTACATTTACCCCCGCCTTTTTTTAGGAAAAAGAGAAAAATGGGGTAAATAAAAACAAGGAACTCAGCCTCTTAAGGCTGTAGAATAAAAACATTTGGGGTAAAAGCGAACTAAATCAAAATGAAAACATTTGATGAAGAAAATAAATCGAAAATGCAATGTTCACAATTACCCCAAAGAAAATTTAATAAGGAATAAGCATAACGGGAATATATCGTATTGATGGAAAACCGGTTTTTGGAGAATTAAGTGCGTTTACAATTACCCTTGTTCACAATAACCACCCTTAACCCATATGAATTGGTTCAGCTGTTGTTATTTTATATATAACTTAAATATATAATAATTAGCATCATATTAAGCTTTATTAAGGAATTATGTCATTACTTCTCTCTCTTATTTAAACTTCATTCGTACGTAATAATGTTTTTTTTATAATTACACTTTTACTAGTATATAGATTGTTACAGTCTAATGTAAAAGATACAAATGAAATAAATAATCTATACATACATATATACATACAAATAAAACCGTAGAGTGTCATATGTTCTTGTATCGTATCACGCGGAAACCACTGTGCGGATTTTGATGAAACTTATATAACAAAAATGTAGGGGATCGTATATTCTTGTCTGTCTGTACACGTATCACACGGAAACTACTGCATGGATTTTGATGAATCTTGGCAAAGTGATAGAGTTTATATTCTGGATCAGCATTAAGAATACTTTTTATCTCGAGAAATAAAAGGGTTCCTAGAAAATAATCAACATCCATACATATAATAAAACTGTAAATGTAAAACTGTTTCCACATGCACCATGCAAAAACTGCTACACGATATTAAACGGGGTTTTCGCAGTTGCATTGTTTAGCTTCTAGATTAGACTGATGTACGTTTTATCGTGATCCGCCATTCAGAACCTGATATCTTATCATTTTTTTTTGAGTTGTTTCATCTTAACACGGATCCGCACATGCCAGAGACCACACATTCCAAATATCGATACGCAAAGATTATGCTCGGCTGGAACACAAGCCAAGTTCTACGCTCTTGTACTCAGATCTTTCGACGTTAATGCGATTTAGTCACTGGAACTAATGAGCAATTTTTCTTCGACTTTTTGATTCAATGTACCATATACCTATAAAAAAAGAGTTGGCGCCGTGGCGTAAGTGGTTAGTGTGTCGGATCACTACGCGTGAGGTTCCAAGTTCGAATCCCAGAAAACACAAAAAAGTGTTTTTCACGGTCCCACCTCTCGCGAGCGTCTGACAAACATCCGAGAGTATTGTTGTCACGATTTGCTTTCTCAAATCGCTGTTCGAATGCGGCACTAAACCCTTCCATTTGTGTGAAAAATATAACGCACACAACATGAGTGGTTGCGAGAAGCTAGGCCCTGGCACTTAAAGAGCTGTTGCGCCAAATATTTATTTTTAAATTTATTTATAAAAAAAGAGTGTTCCACCCACAGGCGTCTCTCATGAGCTAAAAAAATAAAATAAAAACAAAAAGGAAGCTATGCACACACATATCAAAGCGAGTGAAACATAAGTGGGATTTTACCCACTCAAAACGTGGGGGGTTAAATTCACTCCGAGCGCCGCTTCGCTCGTTGTTGTCGTTCCATAATGCTCGTATGTATTGTACAATCTACATATGTACGTGCATTTTCGTTGTTACGTTTAATCAAATCAATCTCCTCACTAGGTGTGTGTGGTACAGAAGCTAGAGCGCCTCAGGGTTTGTATGATGTCGAAGACGCTCTTCATGTTTTTTTGGCGAGTCTATTGACTTTATCATTTACTGGTTCTATTCCCAAATATCTGTAGAGGTCCTCATTCCGAACATACCAGGGTGGCTTGGCAATATTCATCACTACTTTGTTTTGGAAGCCCGAAAGTTGGATCCCATATGTCCATATGGGTTTGATTACTTGCCTATAAAGTAAGAGCTTATTAAAAATTGATAGGCAGGAATGTTCGCCTATTAGCCAGTATATCTTTTTGTATCGGATATCGAGCTCCTCCCTTTTTTCTTCACATGAACCTTCCAACGAAGGCGTCCAATCTCATACGAAGATATTTAACTGAGTTCGCATATGGAATTACTTAGTTATTTATAAATATTGGGAATGCTCAATCTTTTCGTTTGTAAAATCTGCATGCACAGATTTAGATTGATTTAATTTGATGCGCCATTTCCATGTCCAGTTTTGGATTTCCTGAATCGCATCTTGTAGCTTTTCTGATGAATGAATATTGGTTTCTGCAACTGTCATTACGGCCGTGTCGTCCGCAAAGTATAATAATTGTGTTATTTTCAAGTGATCGGATATCATAAGTATATGAGACGTAGAATACTGGTCCAAGTAAGCTTCCTTGGGGCGCACCTGATTTAATGCGAATACGCATTCTGTTGTTTTATACGAAAGTAGCTGTCTGCAACGTAGGATTCCAAGATCTTTGAATATTGTTTAGGAAAAGTCTTTTTTAATATGTAGATCAGTTCTTCGTGTCAAACTCTGTGGAATGCTTGCCCTACATCTACGAAAACAGTAGAACAAACTATTTTCTCTTCCAGTGCTTTTTCGATGATGTTAATAATTCGGTAAACCTGATCAAGAATATTTCTTTCGGAATCAAAATGTATGTATGCTAAGGAATAATTTGTTTTTGCTCTTTAAAGTTGTTAGTCTTTTAAACAGCTTTGATATTATAGGCAAAAAGGATATTGACCTATAAGACGATGCTTCATGAGTTGGTTTCCCAGGTTTTGCAACCATAATTACATCAGCTACTTTCCATAATTGTGGCACTACTTTAACCTGAATGCAGCATTAATGATGTTCATTGGCTTCAAAATTGCTTTTCAGGAAGTTGTTTGAGAATATTTCTAGTTATGAGATCGAAGCCTGGAACCTTTCTTGCGTCTATAGATCTTTTTATTTCATTTTTAACTTCAGCTGGTCTAGTAAGTTCAATTTCCTCATCTTCTTGTTCTGGTACATCGTCTCGTCGGGCATATCATCGGTGTCACCTGGATTTGGTTGAAAAATTTCCTCAAGATGTTCTGTGAATCTTTCAGGTTTTTGTTCGTTGTTCCTAGTCCATTTCGTATCTTTCATTCTGAAGAGGCTTTGGATAATTGGCCTTTTTAGGTTTTTTGTGGCTTTCCAGATAGAATATTCTCAATTAGTTTCATTTGAGAGTTTTCTTATGTAAAGATTGATTGATTAATTTTTTAGTTCTTTGATGGATATTTTGACTTGCTGCGAAAGATTGTTCAGTCTATTTTTGTCCTGCGGAGCTCTGATATGTTGCCATTTTTCCCTCGCTTTTCGCTTTTTTTCAATAAGTTGTCTCATTTCTAGGGGATAGTTGTTTTCGTTAAGCCTTTTTCTGATCGCTTTGTTTTTCTCCATGCTGAGTGTTGTATATCTTTAATACATTTTTAAAGCTCTACATCCAATTGTTCTTTATATCGTAGTGGTGCAGCTAATGTTATCTTCTCTTCAAGGCTTAATTTAAGATTTCCCCTTACAAAAACACAAAAAAACCCCCTTCAAAGCAAACTTGTTTTTATAAATAAGGACGTTTTGCAGGTACCTTCCCATTAGAAGTTCCTGCCAGCTCCGCAGTTTAGACGCGGTTACTTATCGCGCTAAGTCTAAATGTTTGGTTCTTTGTAGACGGCGTAATAAATGTCTTTCATCCAACACTTGGAGGACTGTAATATTTACGTAACTTTCTAGCCAACTGTTATGCTTTCTCGCGTAGTTTTTGATTTAATCTTCGATTGTTTGCCAAGATCTCTGTGGATATCGCTATTTCTGATATACCATGATGCATTAACAATACCTCTTAGCACATTGTTTTCAAAAGTTTGTAAAATTTTAATGTCACTTATTTTGGTACAACCCCAGAGTTGTATGCCATATGTCCACACTGGCTTTAGCACTTGCTTATATAAAAGCGGTTTATTCTCTATGTTATATTAAGCTTGGAATGTTTTCCAAGTAACCAATACATCCCTCTATATTTATTATCTACGAGTAGTTCTTTGTGTTTTTTCTTTACATGCGCTTTCTATGTCAGCTTTGCATCAAGTGTCATTCCAAGATATTTAGCCTCGTTTGCAAACGGAATTTGAACCGAGTTTGAAAAGATCGGCAAATTATTTATTTTCTTATAAGTAAAATTTACATGAACAGATTTGGTCTCGTTGAGTGTGATTCGCCAAACCTTTGTCCATTCATTTACTCTATCCAAAGCTTCTTGCAGTTTTTCTGTAGTATCTTCGACCGTTTTATCTACTGCCAAGATAGTAGTGTCATCGGCAAATGTAGCTAAAGGCTTAAGAGACATCAAGGAATACGCTTGAACAAAACGTTTTTTCTTCAAGAGATTTTTCGATTACATGTGTTATTCTATATTGTAAAATGCTTACTTCTTAATCCGAATTGATGATCCAGAATGAAATGCTTTTCTTCTATTACCGGCTGTATTCGCCTAATCAATATTCTCTCGAACACTTTGGATATAATTGGAAGGAGCGAAATTGGTCTATAAGACGTTTTTTCATTCGTTAATTTTCTGGGCTTAAGAACCATTAGGATTTCGCCACTTTCCATTGACTGGGAACATATTCTAGTCTAAGCGCGGCGCTTATAATGAACAGAAGCTTAATTAGAGGTTTTCTTGGTAGTGCTTTAAGAACCTTTCCCGTGATTAGGTCGTATCCGGGATCTTTCTTAGGTTTAAGTTTCTTTATTTCTTCCTTAAGTTCGGTCAGTGTTGCATTTCTTTTTGCACTTTTGGCTATATAGACGTATTTATATTTTGGATAAGTTTCTCCCAGGTGGGTGGCAAAAACTTGCGCTTTCTGTTTGTCATGCCTGGCCCATTCGTCTTGATTTTTTCCTAATTGGTCGGCTTGAATTTGAGGATTTTTAATATTCTTTATAGCCTTCCAAAGCGAGTAATTAGAATCTTTTTCTGCGGTTAAGGTTTCTAGGTAAATTTGTATTTAATTATTCTTAAGGTCTTTAATAGATCTTTTTAGTGAGTTGCACAAACGGTTAAGATGTGTTTATGCTGCGGAGCCCGAGTTTGTTGCCATTTTTTGCGTGCTTTTATCGTCTTCTAATTCATCACTTTTTATTTCCTGTGGATAAGTTTGAATGTAACTGGCCGGCGTTTTCTTTGGTTTGGGAGTATTCTTCCACGCGGCATCCTGTAAGATTTCGACGAAGCGATCAATTTCAACTTCAAGTTCATATGGCGTTTTAAGTGATACGCTCAGCTCAATATTTGCTTCAATATGATTTTTGAAGCTATCCCAATTAGTGTTCGCGCTGGTTAATTTGGATGTTCCTCTATCTTTAATCAGAGCTTGGCTTATCGTCATAATGATTGGAGAATGGTCAGAGGAAAGATCAAATTTTTTTTCAACTTTTATACAGTTGCCAGATATTCCTTTAACAACAAAGAAATCAATCAGATCTGGTATCTTATTTCTATCATTTGGCAAATATGTTGGTTTACCCGTCGAATAAAAATCACAACTGAATTGCATATCCGCATTATAAAGCTTTCTACCTTTCTGAGAGGCGTACCTTGAACCCCAGAAGGGGTGTTTCGCATTGAAGTCGCCACCAATAATAAAATTTGTTTCAAGGAAGTTGAAGATGTTTGTGAAATCACTTTCTTCAAGTTTACATCGCTGTGGACAATATATGGAGGAAAAAAAATAAAAATAAATATTTGGCGCAACAGCTCTTTAAGTGCCAGGGCCTAGCTTCTCGCAACCACTCATGTTGTGTGCGTTATATTTTTCACACGAATGAAAGGGACCTACAGTTTAGTGCCGAATCCGATCGGCGATTTGAGAAGCTTTTTCGTGACAACAATACTCTCGGATGTTTGTCAGACGCTCGCGAGAGGTGGGACCGTGAAAAAACTTTTTGGTATTTTCTGGGATTCGAACTTGGAACCTCATGCGTAGTGATCCGGCACACATACGGGCTTTAGCACTTGCTTATATAAAAGCAGTTTGTTCTCTATATTAAGCTTGGAATATTTTCCAAGTAACCAATACATTTCTCTATATTTATTATCTAGTTCTTTGCGTTTTTTCTTAACGTGCGTTTTCCATTTCAGCTTTGTATCAAGTGTCATTCCAAGATACTTAGCCTCGTTTGCAAACGGAATTTGAACCGAGTTTGAAAAGATCGGCAAATTATTTATTTTCTTATAAGTAAAATTTACATGAACAGATTTGGTCTCGTTAAGTGCGATTCGCCAAACCTTTGTCCATTCATTTACTCTATCCAAAGCTTCTTGCAGTTTTTCTGTAGTATCTTCGACCGTTTTACCTACTGTCAAGATAGCAGTGTCGTCGACAAATGTAGCTAGCTCAGTGCCTTCTACTTGCGGTATATCACGGGTGTATAATAGATATAAACTGGACCAAGAACGCTTCCTTGCGGCACCCCAGTCATTATTTCCTTAAAATCTGAATATTCATTTCCTCATTTGACGCGGAATAGTCTATTCGTAAGGTAGTTCTTCAAAATATTATATAGGTGCTCTGGCAGAACTTGTCGTAATTTAAACTTTAAGCCTTCGTGCCAGACCTTGTCAAAGGCTTAAGAGACGTCAAGGAATACGCTTGAACAAATCTTTTTTTCTTCAAGTGACTTTTCGATTACATGTGTTATTCAATGCACTTGATCAACTGTAGAATGCTTACTTCTGAATCCGAATTGATGATTCGGAATGAGATGCCTTACTTCTATTACCGGCTGTATTCGCCTAATCAATATTGTCTCGAACACTTTGGATATAATTGGAAGAAGCGAAATCGGTCTATAAGACGTTTCTTCATTCGGCGGTTTTCCGGGCTTAAGGACCATTATGATTTCGGCGACTTTCCATTGACTGGGAACATATTCTAGTCTAAGTGCGGCGCTTATAATGAACAGAAGCTTTATTAGAGCTTTTCTTGGTAGTGCTTTAAGAAGCTCTCCCGTAATTAGGTCATATCCAGGAGCCTTCTTAGGTTTAAGTTTCTTTATTTCTACATTAAGTTCGGTAAGTGTTGCATTTCTTATAACGCTATTGTCTATATACGACGTATTTATATTTTCAATAAGAGCTTGTCCATCAAACGGTTTGAAAGTTTCTT
This sequence comes from Brachypalpus laphriformis, assembly GCA_945910035.1. Classification (NCBI taxonomy): domain Eukaryota; kingdom Metazoa; phylum Arthropoda; class Insecta; order Diptera; family Syrphidae; genus Brachypalpus; species Brachypalpus laphriformis. The sequence continues at coordinate 89,771,724 of OX246755.1, read as the reverse complement.
CCAGGTGGGTGGCAAAAACTTGCGCTTTCTCTTTATCATGCCTGGCCCATTCGCCTTGATTTTTCCTAATTGGTGCGGCTTGAATTTGAGGTTTTTTAATACCTTTTATAGCCTTCCAAAGCGAGTAATTAGAATCTTTTTCTGCCGTTAAGCTTTCTAGGTAAGTTTGCATTTCATTATTCTTAAGGTTTTTAATAGAACTTTTTAGTGGGTTGCACAAACGGTTAAGATATGCTTTATGTTGCGGAGCCCGAGTTTGTTGCCATTTTTTGCGTGCTTTTCTCTTCTCCTTAATCATCTCTTTTATTTCCTGCGGATAAGTTTGAATGTAGCTTTCCGGCGTTGTAGCTTTGGTTTGGGAGTATTCTTCCACGCGGCATTCTGTAGGATTTCGACGAAGCGATCAACTTCAACTTCAAGTTCATATGGCGTTTTAAGGGGGTAGAGTATGTATGTTTCGCATTGAAGTCTCCACTAATTATGATTTTTTTAGCTGAGGCATTGCATACACTGTTTTGTTTAATTTCATGCCTTGGAGGACTATAAATACTCGCTATTACTACGTGATAATTTTTAGTGATTACGCTAACAGCCGTAACTTGGAATTCTTTACTTTCAATTTATGTTCTTCATATATAGTGTTGGATACTTTTTTTTAATGATGTCTGCGCTTCCTCCTCTGGCTAAGTTTTCTGTGTGATTAGTATGGTAGATTCTGTAGCCATCGAGTTTCATGTAGGATTCTTTGGTAAAATCCGTTTCTGAAATTAGGCACACATCTATTTTACAATATTTATATTAAGGATTGTTTGAAGCATTCCTTTTGCATTCCATGACATGATTCGTATTGGACTGATCATTTATCATTTAAATATGATAACATTGGTTTGAGGCAGCCCTTTTTGTGCTGCTTTCTAGGCTTTCTAACTCTCATATCTAAGCCAAAGGAAGAATTTTCTATTCTTCTTCTTCTTCCTTTTATCAGTGAGGTTATGATTCGAAAACAAGGGATCACAACCCTACAACTTCACAGCATTTCTATTGATCCGCCTGTGGGGTTCGCCTATTTGACATCAGAAAATATCGGCAGGCCTGCCGATTTTGGATCACTCGGTTACTGAGGCCAATGAAATGCCAATGTCGTCGCATTTGTCTGATCCAGGCGTTTATAGGACTGCCTTTCCTACATCTTCTATGTTACTTATTTTCGTGAGTTTGAGTTGCAGGGTTTCTCTTAAATTATTATTTGTTGTTTGTTCTGGTTTAAGAGTATTCTGGGTACTCCCAGTTACTTCAGCATAGCTAGCGCTGGAGATCTTATCAAAAATATCTTTTGCACAATTCAGAATTTAATCAATCTTTTCTTGATCATGGTTTTGAATCTACACAGTGGAGGAAATAATTTTTTCCTCTATTCTCCTTTCGCTGTCCCTTCGTAAAGTAGAGCCGACTGGCTGACGGAAGGGGAATGTTACTCTTCGGTTTCCTTTTCTGTTATATCTGTTTGACATATTGTGTTTATGTATTGTGAGCGGGTTTGTGTGTGCTCTGGTGGGGATTTCCACTGCAGAAGTTGTAATTGAGCTTACTTACACATTTTCAGTATTGTATTCAGTTGGCAATTATATGTTTAAAAATAAGTAAATGAGCGTCAACTAAAAAGGGGGCGATGCAAGGCGATCACTTGTCAGCTAGTTAAAAATAATGGGCACAAAGAAAGAACCTCAAAAACGGTTCCCTCAATTCTGCCTAATGTAATGTAGTTCAAGTAATGTCAAAGCGTTAAACTTTTTTTTTAGTTTGTCTTTTTATTAGCACTATTTATTTTGAACAATTTTCATTTTTATTTTTTTTTTTTTTTTGGAATGGCTGCAGATTAGCAGATCACGTCCGTACACGACGTCAGGCAACACTGCAGTCACTGTGTTCTTTGAAAATGGGGCACAACCCCACAAAGCTCATTACGTCCTCTCTCTGAGAGAGATTACACATAAAGCAGAGTACTGGCAAATCTTGGCTATGAGGTATGAAATTCAGTTTTAGTAGCTCTCCTCTTACTCTTGAAGATGGTTGATATTTTCTCCGTACTGTAATTGGATCTAAAATACGATTTTTGCTGCAAATTGTAGTTCAAGTGGATGTACATAGATTTCTATATGTGTTGACGACCTCACTTGTTCTGTATAGCCCTGACGGCTACATTCGTCCACCAGACAACGGTTTTGTCCATCCTTGCACATAATTCGTTGCGATTTTTAGAGTCGTTCTGGAACATTCTACAAGCTCGCTCCATTCTGGAAACCATAAGCCGTAAATAGCTATACGCTTAGGTATTATAGAGTTTTCTATTAGCATTACCTTTAGAGTGTATCCTATGTGCAATTTCAACGTGGTGATGAAAAATGATGGCAACCCTATTTCTAAGTAAAATATGTAATTCAGAGTGTTATATGGTAGCCGAAACAGCCTTTTTAGGAAGAAACGTAATAAAAACAGTGTACTCCCTCATAAGCGGACACCGACGGTTCTGAGCAAATTGACCGCTTATGAGAGGTGTCCGCTTATGAGAAAATAAACAAAGTTAAGAACCTTTAAAAAACGCATTGGCCATATATTTTTTTATGTTGTTTTATTTATTAAATTAATGTTAACGGTATATGCTATTTCTAACGCTTGCAAAAAATAAACAAAAACAAAGGGAAATTTGTTTGCCCATAAAAATCGGATATTTGTGTTTGGCGCACGTTTTATTACTTGCTGCCATATTTTCAAAATGCTTCCGTACATTTCTTTATATCTAAAATGCTTTTAAATGGACTTCTTCGTAAGATTTTATTAGGTCATATAGGAGAATGTACCTTTAAATCGTTGTTTGTTTCATCATCCGAATAAATTTCGTGGATTTCAGCTTCATCCAGATTTTCAATGTCAAGCTCTCCAGATTTTCATTTTCGTTAATTATGCTGTCATCGATGCTAGCATATTCTTGAAAACTTACATTAGCGTCTACAATAGAGGCATTGTGTTTGAGGTTCCGCAGATAAACAATGACGATTCGTACTTCACCAACCAATCGGACATTGCTGTGTCTAAATCCAGCTTTTCGAAAACAGTTTTGTATGGTATACTTTTTCTAAAAAACCAATCCCATCCAATAAATTTACTAATTTCGTCAATTTTGTGGACAGGGAAGCAGAATCCATCATTAGCAAAATATGTTTTAGCATCATGGATCGATAATTCATTTTAAAGTTTTTTTGTTAAAAAAAAAAAAAACGTGCTCCAGTTCTATTTTGTCCGCCTAAGAGATAGCGAAACTCTATTGCGGCTATGAAATTTGGTGTCCGCGTCCGGTTATAAGAGAGTCTGCTTATGAGAGTTTTATTACTATGAAAACCCACATACAGTCAACTCCGCTTATCTGAACTACGCTTTACTGAAAAAATCGGTTAACTGAAGCACAAAATTTGTCATGGAGCATTTCTTCACAATCTTCATACAAATTTCTCCGCTTAACTACAAGCCGCTTAACTGAAAAACCTGATTAACTGAAAAAAAAACTTTTACAACAGAAATTATTAATTTATACTCAAACTACTCCGCATAACTGAAATCGAATAACTGAATGCGCCCATCCCTAAAAGTGACCTGTAAATTAGCATAAAAATATTTTTATTTTTCCTATTTTTGTTTTTCTTTTTCCTTTATTTAGGTACATGTTATCGAAGTTCTGTTTTGTTTTGTTTTTTTGATAAAATATTGACATATTAAAAATGATATTGTTGGTATTTTTTTGATTTTCATGTTGGATAAGTGAAATTGTTTCTCAGTTATCCGAACTCCGGTTAAATGAACTTTTTTTTTCAGTTATCCGAAGTTCGCTTAAGTGAAAAAATAATTGTGGCAAATTGGTGTTTCAGTTAAGCGGGGTCGACTGTATTTTTTCCGTTCTTTGAAATCTGTCCGGTTATGAGGGGTGTCCGTAAGGAGACAGTACACTGTATTACGTAATAGTTATAGTAATGAAGAAATTCAAATACGTCCTTTACAAGTCCTTTAGAATATCAATATCTACAACTCCGTACGTCCACCTTTCATTGCAATCGTATCTCCCACCTCCTACCCTGAATACCATTACTTTTGGTTTTGCGGTATTGAATCTCAAGTTCTACACGCTGCAGTTACTCGTATCACTTAATCTGTTTATCATTTGTTGTAAAGTAGCGATTTGTAGCGATTCTGCAAATATAACCCTTTAATTTTAATCTTCAAGCAATTTCAATTCCACCCACTAGGTATTCCGCTATCTCATTCATGACGATCGCGAAGAGCGATGTGCTCAAATTACAGCCTTGCTTCAGTTCAATCTTCGTGTGCGATAGCTGTTTACCATCCCGCACAGTGTTTTGTCCCATAGTGAAAAATCAAAATATACTTTTTTACCTATACATATTTTTATTACAGAAATATAAGCATGAAGTGTGAACTCATATTAAAACGATTTTTTTTTAAGAAACTCTCATCTATGTATAATACATAAACTTCGCTCTGGAACATGAACACAAAGGAGAATAACAGAAATCTTAATAGTTTAATGCAATGTTCGGAGAGTATTTATCTCACATTATATCAAGTTTTCTTATTAATTATTAAATTGAGTGCTTTAATGAGTTGTAGTTATTCGAGTTATAATTAAAAAATGTATATTTTACAAAAATGTGGGTGATATATTTTATAAATTATTGTTTGCGTCAACCTCAAAAAATAAGTCAAACTGAGATTCAAACCTGATTTAAAAAAAAAATCATTTGATATAATAATGATCATTTTTTTATATTATATTGCCTTAAATCTAAGTTTGATCTTGACAAAGTTTGATCTGCATTTATTTTCCTATGCGTGAGATATTTCTTTTTGCTTGCAGCTGGTTAGCAACTCAAAAATAATGCTTGTTTTGATAAGTGGCTTCAAGCGGAACGGAAAGACAAAAATACTACTGCTCGATCTATCTTATAGAAAATATGGAAGGTTAAGAAAGGTTATAAATGAGCTTCACCCGGATACACTACCAAGTTATTATTATATGATCAAAGCTAGAAACAATGTATTACATAAGGATATTAAAATATAAAACAATACACCTTCGTCCACTTTTTCCTGTAGACCTATACGTTTGCTTTTTATAATAGAGTCAAAAGATGCTGTAAAAAACGACCTAACCAGGATGACTAATGAGATAAATGACTTGGAGCCAATAACCTTGCCATTAAAAGAAACTGATTGTTTCATAAACGTAAATTTTGAAATAGTGTTTAGTATGATCGATGGTAGTATATGCAGCATTGTAACTGAGATTAATTCAACACAAACCTGTTACATATGTGGTGCTACACCAAAAATGATGAATCAAGAAAATGTCGTCAACCTTCGAACAAATGTAAGTAGTTGTAAGTAGGGATTCTCAACGTTACACAATTGAATAAGAAGTTTCGAATGTATCCTACATACAGGGTTTAGATTCCCCTATAGTGCTGGCAAGTACGTGGCTCTGCTAATAAAGAAATATTTGAAGAAAATAAAATTTGGAAAAATAAAAAAATAAAAATTTGTTCGACAGTCAAATTTAAGTTCTGAAATTACAGGTTTAAGCGAAGATATGATTGGAAATTTCTATAAGATTAATAGAATATTGTCCAGTGGCATAAAAATCAATTTAGACAAATTCAGAGAGCTACTTATCGAGACTAAAACTTTATAAGCTTAAATTCCTACTCTTCATATTACATGCCAATGTCTCTCCGTAAGGTTTTAATAAATGACACAGATGTAATTGATACATTTTCTTTGCCTATTGACCAATTATCCGGAGATGCTTTAGAGGGTCGACATAAGGATTCGAGGAATTTAAGGGATCACCATACCAGAAAATCTTCCAGAGTCAATACGAACACTGATTTAATGAATATGATGCTTTTAACATCAGATCCTTTAATATCAGGTATTCGTAACAAGTTGAGAAACTTTCTACCAAAAATAATAGATGAAGATATAGTGGAATATTTAGAAAATTGATAACAGAGCATATTATATACGTATAATATACGTAATATACAATAAAATAACAAAAAAAACATCATGCAACTTCAATTGTATTCATATTCAACTTTATTATCATTTTTGTTCTTAATTTCGTTTTTTACTTTCGCCCAAAAATTGATGTTCATGTTTCAATTTTATGCAATTATAACTTTTTTTCTATAATAACACATCATTTAAACTACAAATCAAAGCAATGCTTTCAATAATTTCACCGCGAGAATATTTGATCAACTTTTGTATGGGCTCGAAATACTGTGCAGCGGCTTTTCTCCCTTTTTATACATACTCCAGTAGAGAATTTGCGTATTAAGCAGACAATTGGACTGATCTTTCCCCTTAACTTATAACCCGCTTTCCAGAAGTTTGCTTTTCCTGTTGCCAGTTTTATTATTATTGTTTTATGTGCAGTGGTCCTAAGAAGTCTCCTATTAGGTTTATATGCCTATAAGTAATATTTTGATATAATATATGAAGGAAAGTTATAGAGAAGGTCGTACGATTAGATATTCTAGTTGAAATAATGCCATATTCCGATATGTCGAACACTGATATATTTTCTTTCGATAGTCGATACATATCGACATACAAAACATAAATAATTCATCTGACAATTTCTCATTCATACTGAGTAGGTGTGTAGCTGCTTGCACACGCAGACCACACAGGTATGTGTTTGTAAAGCGTAGGGTTAAATGGTTATATAAAGGCTTATGAAATTAATTTTTTCTCGTTAAAAAATAATATATTACTATGTTACATGTGAAATTATTAAATAACGAAAGGTTGGTATGTATCAACTTTACGTACATAGTTATTTGATAAATATTTAACAAGTTATGGGGAAAGTTCTTAAGAAAATTGTGAATTCTAGTTCACAATCTCGAATATTTATAAATTGACTTTATACTAAAGTTAATAGAAAGCAACCTTTCACAACTATTTTTTTTTAACTTTATATGGAATTTATTACAATATCTACATACAAGCTTAAAAATTTATTTGGCGCAAGGATAAAAAACAGGCATCGAAGAGAAGAGTGGAAGCAACGATGTCACATAGACACTAATTTGTGGAAATTCCAAACTTCTAAATAAAATTTAAAGCTACAATTGCCTTACCCACTAACAAACTTTCATTCCGAAAATTCAAAACTAATTGCTGACAAGTTTTATAAGCATAATACATTCCGTTCTGTAGTAGAAATGCACATGACGAATTACTCGTATTTGCTACACGTACCACTTCTCAGAATCTTCATGTTAAAACGACTATTGTAAGAGCAGAACTTTTCCACTGTATATGATATGATATTTAATATGTGGATACATATATGTGCCTTACATGAACATGCCAACGTATTTGAACATTCGTTTGTTACTATTTTCATCTGAAATACTAACACAGCAAGGAGGAAACCACTTATACTTCTTTTGCAATAAAACTCGCTATGGTATGCCAACAATTTTTCTTTACAAAGAAAAACTTTTACGTCTGCCACCTGTGCCAATCTTTCCCTTTCTACACGCCCTCTGTCGCCCATTAACAACCATAATCAAAGTAGACACTTTTAGTATTTCGATAAGTTCTTCAAAATTGGTTTCACAACAAGGCAGGCGTGAAATTAAAATATACGCAGATATACTCTTCAAGAACAAAAAACTCGTGGCAACGTTGACGATACTATGAAATGGGAGGCTTTTAAAATTCCACTTTGTTAAAAGTATCATCTTCCACTCTTAATTGCGGCAAATCTTGAAATTTGTACCAACTTACGTTCAGACCGAGCAAACTTTAATGACACTCCAGAATACTGACCTACAAATTTAAACAAACAAACTTAGTCACACTGCCGATGGAAGGTTGTAGGGAAGGCTTTTGCCGCTTGTGAAAGGGTTGATAAAGGCAAATACTGCAAAGAAACAGAAGGCCAATTATCCTGTGATGACACGCAGCATGCCTTGTCCCACTCGCGCAATACAAATAAAGCAATTATAACTTTCCTCAATTGTCTTAAGAGGAAGGACCTAGGCAATAAATTTTCTTAATCCTTTCAAGCGCAGTTTTACAGTGCAAATAGGCACACTTAGGAGTGTAAGATAGATAGTGGCACGGTTAGAGCTTGATGGGAACGTTTCTATTTTGATTAAATGAACATTGAAAGCTCTACGAATTTAAATCGTACTTTGTGTACTATATGCCAATTTAATGGGGCAACGAGTACGGGAGTATAATGAAATTACCATTTTAATTGCGTTCACTTTTAAGCTCTTCATTAATTTTTTTGCTTTGTTTCTGGGGCTCTTGAGATTTCCTTGAGTTATTTTTGAAGACTCACGGGTGGTCGGGAGGATTTGGTAATTGATACCAAACTCTGAAATTTTCTATAAATAAGATTTAAGTGGGTGATGCTTTTGAAAATTGATAGAGTCGATGAAAGTAATTTGATTAAATTATACGACGACATGCTTTTTGAATTGAATTTCATAGGAGGTATGTACTCGTATGTAGATTATATGGTATTTTATAATGTAAGCCTGCTATGGCGTATGAGACGAGAGCATTATGCATGATGCTTGTGTGCATGCAACTGCATCCTTTAGGAAATAACTCACGTCCTCTATACATTTTCAAAAAAATAAAAAATGTTCAACTCCATGCAAGGAGCTAATACGTATATACTAACGAGTATGTATTGTACCTAACTACATACCTATGTATATGCACATAGACCATCATTTTCTTTGAGGACTAAGTGCCGACATTGTTCAGCTAGCTGTGGAATTGTCATCCTTTCGTGACCTGTTATTAAAAGGTGGTGACTTATTGGTTTGTAGCAGTAGTGGTGATAGTAAACTTTATTATAATAGTATTTAAAATACTTTACAATAAATACTACATTAATAGATTTACAATTTACTAAATTACAAAATACTCCTACTAAATGCGTCCTGACAAACATCCATTCGTGTGAAAAATATAACGCACGGAATATGAGTGGTTGCGAGAGGCTAGGCCCTGGCACTTAAAGCGCTATTGCGCCAAATATTTACTTATTTTTTAAATGCGTCCTATGAAACGTAGTAAAATAAGTGTTCTACTTCGTAGGGAGATTACCACGGAAGCAAATGGCTGGTGGCCATGGATATTTTCACCTCGCGGGAGATTACCGCAGAAGTTCTAAGATGGCTGCCAAGATAGGGGGACCTTTGACACTTTCCGCTGCTGGCCAAACAACTGTTGCCAGCAGCACATGGATATTGACAAGACTTTCTTGACTTTGTGGGAGATAACCACAGAAGCATGGAGCTGACGGCGATAGGGGTTTCACACTTCGTGAAGATTACTACAGAAACTAGAGCGGATGGACAGGAACTGAAGAAGTATATATGTTGTATCACAGAATATTATTATTAACCAGAGGTTTGCAATGAATGTCTTGAAACTAGTTGCAAGACATTCATTTTATTTCAAGTACACTTCATTACTTCAAACAAAGCTTGAAAAGCAAAGTGAATGAATCACCTGACATTTGATTACTGAATAGTATTTCACCCATTGATAACAAAACATTTAGTTCATTGTACTTATACAGAATGGGTACACTGCACTGAGTACACTGTGAGTGCACGCAGTACTTATGATTGTTGCAGGATTGCGTAGCACGGCGGCATTGAAAATGGGTGTTGTTCTTATAAATAAAATTAAACGAAAGCTTTCTATTTTTTTAGTACGCATAATTGTTTTTTTTTAATTTTATTACATAGTGTTAAATCCTGGAGTGGAGCCAGATTGCTAGGGAGATTTTATTTATTTTTTAATGTAAATATCAGTTTTGTTGGTATTTGAGTGCAAAAACATTATTTGATTTAGTCGCTGAACTATTTGGAAAGGTGATATTGCCTGCCATCAAAATTCTCTGAGCTGATCCGTGTTCACCTTGCTTCGCCGTCATTTTGGTTAGCACTGATTCAATTCAATTGTTAAAGTATAATTACTAACTGAATACAATACTGAAACTATTTTACATATAACTTCCCCACTAGAGTACACACAATCTCGCACACACCACACAACCAGTCAAGCAGGTATAACAGAAAAGGAAACCAAATAATATAAGGAAACAGGTACCACCCTCCTTTCGTCAGCTAGTCGGTTCTGCTCTTAAAAATTCTGAAGAGACAGCGTAAGGAGAATAAAGAAAAAAAAAATTACCTCCACTGAGTGCAGGTTCGAGATCAGGATCAAGATATTTATAGATATTTAGATCTCAGTTTCTGGATCGCGAGCATACACCATACAGACACTGGCGCGCAAAACCGCATTCAGACACATACTATCGCAATGTTAGCCACTGCTGCACGACTATTGGCTGTGGTAAAAAAAAAAAAAAAAAGCCGCATCCAAATCCTTTCAGTGGTTCTGGAGATGCATAATTACATAAGAAACCTACAATAGTGCAAAGAAAGAAAAGAGAAGAAAGTTGAACATGAATATGCGCGCACGCCACTGGTGGGCATTGATTGCAATGACCTACACATAATCTGTGATATCTTTGTATCTCAAATATTTACATGCTTGCTTATTAGTTTCGTTATAAGAATCACAGAATAATAATTTATATCTCAATCTCTTCAGCGGGAAATGTGCTAATCGAGGAATTAAATCATATTCGAAATCGGTTAAACCATTTTCTAGTCATATGAGTGTAAAGCATAGTAAAATGGTTCTTGTCAGTTAAAAAGACATATAAAAGGAGTTTAAAAGCCCAATAACAGGTTCAGGATAAAACGTGATAGGATAAACTTACTTCTAAAGCATTCCTCTTCTCATGACAAACCGATTGATATACATATATATTGTTGAGGTATCGTTACGTACCTACTCCCTATTCGCGAACATACAGAAAAAATGTGTTCTCTTTTATAGATGTAGAGATAAAGAAAAGCGATATTTATAATATGTATATGATACATATCTACAACAATATTCATGTCTATATTTAATACAATAATTTTGAGTTTTTTTTTGCACTTCTTTTAAACATTTATTTTTACAAAATCTACACTTTTCTTTTAAACAACATCATATTTGTTTTCCCTTTAACATCATCTGGTACTGAATAAAATAAAATAAACATTTCACTTTAAAGACTGCTATCAACATATTGAGTTCCACCTCTGTGTGACGTTTAACCATTTAAGTGAATTCATTATTTGTCTAATTGGTGTGAATCCAATGCATCTCCAGATACTTCTCATAGCATTGTCTTGCAGTTTTTAGACCCGAAATAGTGTTTAATTATGGTATTCAAAACTGTAACAGCTGTTTAATCATCCATCCTTTTTCAAATCCTCTTAAAAAAATCCTTTTTTTTTGCAAATTTATTCAATCAAATGCAATCATAATGTTCTTTGAATTTCAACTGTTTATCTTCCATCATTTCAAGATACATATGTACATACACTCTCAGAACTATAAATGACTACATATATTTGGCTAATGTAGCAGTTTTCACATGCTGCATCTATTTACTAGCACGGATTCGGCATTGAATATTTTTACCTTAATATTTCAGGTAGTCACATTGGGGAATCGCGGGAATAACTTTTCATTTTAGAGCGTGTATCTACAAATAATCATTTGTACAAATTTAGTCGCGTCGCCATCCAGATGGTTAACGAAGTTCTTAAACTAAAGATTCTCATTTATTGCTTGGAACTAAAAAAACATCTATCTATCTATCTCTCTGTCTATCTCTTTTTTTTAATTTGGTGTTCTCGGAGCTGACAGCATCTCGTGGAAAATCTTTTAGTATTCGTAACTTATTCCGACTTACATCTTTTCCGCTAAAATTCAGTAGAAACTGTTTGTATATACTAATTTTTTGAGTCGTAATAAATATTTAACTAGGTTCAATATAGGAATATAGGTGACGAAAAAGAAGTAGAGAAGTGCAGTGAGTGCAGTGACAAAAAAAAAAGTACCGGGCTCCTATCGCTCCCACCCCCACTCATTAGCTGTTGCGCTGTATAGCAGAATGTGGGTGTATATCGGAATAGCGGACCGCAGCTGACTGTCGTTTCGGCATAACACCGGCGATAGTTTGCTTTTGAGAACTTGTCTTTGGAGCTACACCTTGCGGCTACGCTTAGTAACGTCAGAGTTGTGCCTTTTTGTGTTATTATGTTGTAATTATGAGGTAATTTAGAGTTGATTTTACCAACATTCGTGGGTTTCGAACGAATTTCTTCGACTCTTAGGCACACGCTATTTGCTATAAACAAGCTTTTTTTGCGTTTTGGCACTTACTGAAACACAGGTAGTTGAAGAATCATCTGACTTGAAGCTGACTGGATATAACTTTTCTTCTCCTGCCTCGCCATTCAATTCAACGTCCGTAAGCAAATAATTCACGACTGTTTTATTAATAGATGCCCTAGTGCGGATAGTAACTCAACTTTTAACGAGTTTGATGCGCTGTCCGATTCCATCACACGAATTGTCTCCCTGTATCCTCATACTGAAATTGCCATTGCGGGCGATTTCAATATACACAATCCAGATTGGCTTCAACATTCTGGCCAAACAACACCAGAAATAAGGTATGTTGAACTCTTCGCTGAGATAAACAATTTGACTCATTCCGGACAATGTAAGTCATTCCGCAAACACACTGGGCTTGTTTCTTACTTCTAGGTCGGTCTGACCACAATATCGTATCAGCTAAATTCTCGTACGCCGACCACACAGTAAAGAAAAAGCTCTTAATAATTCTTCTGCCGAAAGATTTGCTGCCTTTAGGACATTGTAGCAATTTTGTCTCATTTCTTGCAAGAATTTCGCACGTTTTAAGGTGATGCAACAGTCATATCTAGTCCGTTTGTAGATACTTCGGTTCTCCTCAGTAGGTGTTTGGAGCCATAATTCCCAGTTGGGAGTTTCCAATCCGATTATTCTTCGCTAACGATAGAGCCATCATAAGTAAGGATCCTAAGTCTCTGCAACGAGCACTTAACGTGTGGGTATATGTTTTGGAGGGAATGGGTATCGCGTTAGTCCTAAAAAGACAGAGTACTTGTGCTGTCCATTCGCTGATCTACTCAGGGCTATTCCAGACATTAACTTGAATGGAACAGTGCTACCCAGTGTGAAAAGCCGAACTATCTGGGATCTATGATCAATAGCAAAGTAACCTATGACGACATGAATCATTGCGTAACTGTATGGTGTATAAAGTGGCAAGAAAGTTCCGCTATCTTCTGTGACCGAAAAATACCCTCTAAGTTGGAAGGAAGGCTCTACACCGCAGTTATGTATCCAGCACTCACATGCGGTTGGACAATGTACAAAAAGTATGAGAGTAAATAAACGGCACCTGCGTGACAAAGCTTGATCGAATAAGAAGTTAAAAGATCGTTGGAAGCCTCCACGTCAAAGTAACCATCTCACGAGAAATAGAGCCCGAGTGGCTCAAGTGGTATTGACATGTTCAAAGAAGAAATTATTTGTATCCTGTTGAAATCGCAATATCAATGAACGTTCCAAAGACACCGCGAACGACATCAGCATATGATTTGCTACAGTAACGAAGTTATCCAAAATCGGGAGGCCTGCAGATATTTTCTGAGGTCAAACAGGCGAACACCACAGGCGGATCAGTAGTAATGCAGTGATGGGAGGCTTAGGATCCCTTGTTTTCGGATCGTAACCTCGCCAAAATAGGATGAAGATGAAGAAAATTATTGGAGGCTCCCTTAAGATCTACAAACGGCCCGAGGGTGAATTCCTTGTGATGGAAAGGTCTTTCTATCGTTATGAAAAGTCGTATCCACCGTGAAATGCCCTTATTGTCAAATGTTTCACCGCAGATTGGTGCAAACTAAATAGAGAAATGTAAAACAAATTGTTCATGTAATGTGGGTTCAATAAAACTCCTGTTGATAGTTCGGCTATCTGCGCTTTAATGATAAGTGCATTTATAATATAATTACATTAGTGACATTTGCTACTAGGAAGGCACACTCCATTGCGGGCATCTTCACATCCATATTACAGGTCCTACATCTGCTAATATGATACTCGTCTTCTTATGAGCATGCATTTCTGTATCATATCCAATATTTTAAGAGTGGATACGTCAAAACGTTTCCTACTTAATTTCAACTTACATCTCTGGACAATCGTAACACATGGCCAAGTATTCCTTAGAACAGAGGAAATCTGTAACACTTCGGAGCTAGCGCCAAGTACTTGTTAAAAATTGTGTCGAAATTAACGTTTCGAAATCTCGTTGATTTAATCCAGTCACACTATTTAACAGCACTCATTGAAGTTACACAGCCTTTATAAAATAACCTCGTTAGCTAGATCTGCAATAACTTATGAAGCGGAGCACAAAGTTGGCCTCGAATTCATTACCTCAAAGGCAGGATTGCGCAAAAGAAGAAAAGAAAGATGTACACTGATAGCACATATGTATCGCAATTAGACATTATAACTTCCTGGCATCCTCCTACATGCATGTAAATGAAATAGTGGAACTCCAATCTCCATGCTTTTAAGACACCGACACATATATCAAAACATAACAAATCATCTTCCTAACGATATTAAACTCTCAATATAAATTACAAAATAAAAAATAACTGAACTTCCGAAAGTAAATTACAAAATTCGAAGAACAATTAAAATGTACATGTATACACTGCAGAACTCTGATTACATTTACGTACATACATAAGACAACTAGCCAACCAAGACGCAAAAGACCACCAAATAAAAGGAAGTTTCAATGACATTATTCACCAACAACCGCTGCTATCACTCTACTTTCAGCAAAGAACCTTTATTATCAATTAATTGTTACTTCTGATCAATGTTGTTGCTAAAGTCTTGTTCCTGTAATCTCTATGTCAAAGTGTTCATCTCGCTCGGAAAGAATTCTTATAGTCCGTGCAAATTCACCCAAAGTTTTACCACTAAAATTGAATAGAACATTTTCAAAAGTCTGCTCTCCACAGAAATGAGTATCTATTGTACAAGCTACTTACAATGTTTTGAATGGTGCGCCAGACATTTCACGTAAATCTTGCTCCTGCTTAATGATAAAATTAATCGAAAAATTAATGAGTTTCGAGAACTGGAGGCATTCATCTTGGTGTGCAATTTGAAAGCAATTGGCTACCATCAGTAGGACTTCTTGGCAGGTATTTTATTCGTCAGCAGCTAATTTTTTTTTAATTTGTGCATAAAAACATGCAAACAAATTTCATTCCACTGAATGCGATCTGACACCCCATCTCTCTGCTTTTTGTTTTGTTGAAGTGAATATGATATCTTACACAGAAGTTACATTGTTAACATGCATTCGGAGAGTTTTCAGAGCAGTATAGAAAACTATTCCAAATGGAATATCTACTCAGATTGCGACTAAAGTTAAGTTTGAGGTGTTAATAATTGTGTGAATGGAGCAAGGAAGTCTCCTAACGATTTGTATTAATAAAATTTAATTATTTAACAAATAGGTACGCTTCCATAGCATAAACTGACTTTATACATACTGTATTATGCTTTAACTATGCTATGTAACCAACTATGTATTTGAAAAAATAATCATACGCTTCCTGGACAAGGCATAAAAAGCGAGCATTCAGGTAGGGGATTTGTTCTCTTATTTGCCTTTTTATCTTTTAAGTTGTTATACTGTTTTCCTAGAAACAAGATAGAAAATACGTTTTTCTACTGTGTGATTGTGAAATATGCACGTACTCAAATATACAAATATAAATACGATGCATACACGTACGTAATAGCCTGTTACTGAAAGGCTTTTGACTAATTTTGGTAGATTATGGAGAACAATTTTGAACGTTATGAAGTTGAAAGAAAATTGAGTTTTATATATGGGAAATTATTTTGCAATCTACACGATTTCAATTCAATACTCAGTGGGGTCGTGCATTATAGAATGATCAGATTTGTTTTTACTCAAGATAAAAACGAGTTTTTTATTGCTTTTAAATGATATTTTATAATATTTACATATGTATGGGCAATTTTTTGTTTTTGGAAAAAATATGTTATATACATAAATACATATGTTTTTTTATTTATTTAATTGAGCTTAATACAAGCGTTTAATAACCTACGTTAAACTTAAAACTTATAAAAAAAAACAGATTTGAACGACTAATTTACAGGTTGAACAAAATTATAATTAAGTGTATGCGTAGCTTCTGAGGGTTTTCTAGAGTTTTATGAGCGTTATTGGCCATACAATATTCTTGACATCGGTTCAAATCAACCGTAATTGGTGCGGTGGAGGGTGAATCGAAGAAAGAGCACAGACCGAAAGTTGCAAGGGTTGGTGTTCAGGTAGATTGTTTAAAGTAGAGCAAGTGAATCAATTGTAATCAATTGTGTTTTCTAGAGTTTTTAAACTGATCAGTTTTAGCTGATCTTTGTTTGGAGGCAGATTATATCTATCAGCCCAGAAGAGACCACGTAGGACGAAATGGATGTACCTACGCTCCTGATACGGAAACCGGACTTGGCTATAGTTTTCAAGAAGGAGTCTGACAATGGTAACATTGCGGAAACGACTTGCTCTCGCTATGTCGTCCGTCTGTTTTGTGAAGGTATTTCTATTCAAAGGCTGAGATGGGCTCGCCGGTTCCAGGGTCAACCCAAAGAAATACCTTAAAATTCGCGATACTTTATTCAGGAAGAGATCTATTATAGCGTTTTCTGTTAACAATGCAAGTGTGTTCTGATTAACAATTTTTATGCCTAACAATTGGCTATATAGATAACTTAACTACTAGTTTTTCCTTGGTCGTCCTTAGGCTGGTTCTGGTACGGGTCGGGTTGCTGCGTGTCTAGGCTCGGAACGATCGTCTCTCGGCGGGAAGTGTCCCAGTCCGCTTTTAGGGCGGGCTCAGGATGGACGCAGTCCGCTTTCAGTGCGTGCTTGGGTAGGACCCAACCCGCTTTCAAGGCCGGCTTAGGAAGGCAAATTCCTGCAAAAAGCAAATGCGAATTACAAAAGTGAGTGTAATTCACTTTTGCAAACCACTTGGCCAATGAGATTGAGAGAAGTGGTCATGTTCGGGTGGCGTGATCATCTCCAGATGTTTTTTGTTTGTGCTGAACCAACTGTGCACCGTAGCGGCCGTCAAAATGGAATACAGTGGATGCGATATAATTGTAAGACTTCGTTACAGTTTGTATGTATGTTTAAAATATACAAGAGAGTACATGCGTGAGTGCCGTGGTGCAGCGGTTACAGTGTCGGACCACTGCGCGTGAGGTTCAATTTTCGAATCCCAGAAAACACCAACACTTTTTCAAGGTCCCACCTCACGCGAACGTTTGACAAACTTCCGAGGGTATTGTTGTCATGAGAAAGCTTCTCAAAAACAAAATAAAAATGACCATTCGAATGCGTCACAAAACGGTAGGTCACTTCCATTCGTGCGAAAATTATAACGCACACCATACGAGTGGTTGTGAGAAGCTAGGCCTTAGCCCTTCATGAGCAGTTGCTGTTGAAACATCAATTGGAAATATGATATCTTCTATCATGTATTTTATTATCTAAATACAGAATTACTTAAACATGTTACTACTTTCAGTGCATTGAACGCACATTTACGTTAATTAATTAATCTATTACTTTTCTACTATGTTCTATATTAACATATAATACTCAATAAATTTTCTCTCTAATTTGAACTGTAGCAGGCTGCGTTTCTTTGTAACAGGGTTATGGGCTCAGGCAAAAAAAAAAAAAAACAAAAGAAAAATATCTAAAAAAATTAGTCATCATTTACGGCCATATTATTCACTCCAGGTGGTTAAAGTGAATTTTAAACCCGACCATTTAAACGGCATTTTTTAAACTCGAAAATTTAAACATATGTTCATGATATTTACTCAAAAACATGCATTAAACCCGGTGGATTAAAGATGCATTTAACCCGGATTTAAAATAGTTTAAACTCGTTTTTAAACCGTTTTAAACCTACGTATTGTCAAGTTTAATGGAAAATTACATTTGACATGTGTTTACATTCTTTTTTTTTTTGGGCTAGTTGATTGTACTCTTCGTGCGTGTCACGAAGTTAATTTAAAAGTGAAAAAATTTTGTGTATAAATGCAATGCGACGTCTATCACCATCCAATTTCTGTCGAATGTAGCCGCCAAAATGCCTCTTTTTTCATCCGGAAATACTTGCGGAAATCCACTCCTTCGCAATCGTTGACGCAAGCCCACTTATGCATTCGATACATTCGACGAGGAGGACGGTGGTTCACCATCTGCTGTTCTATTAGATCTTCCAGAAATTCGTCTTTTGACGATGAACATATCAACGTTTCATCAATTTCACGAATGAAATCCTTTTTTTTTTGTTCCTGCTACTTTTTA
The DNA here is from genome assembly GCA_945910035.1 of Brachypalpus laphriformis. Classification (NCBI taxonomy): domain Eukaryota; kingdom Metazoa; phylum Arthropoda; class Insecta; order Diptera; family Syrphidae; genus Brachypalpus; species Brachypalpus laphriformis. The sequence goes on along the minus strand of OX246755.1, from coordinate 89,753,198 downwards.
TATTTATTAACTTTATACTTTTCCGGCCTCTTGCGAACAAAGAAATGTTAAATGTGACTCGAACAAAACGAGTCAATATTATGAAATTGTGTTTGAATCCGAGTTAAAGTACTTACGTCTCCGCAGGGCAGTTTTAATTTGATCGGGTTAAATGCTAACCAGGTTTATACAACTGGGTTTAAGTTCGGGTTTAACGAGTGAATATTATCGACTTGGGTTTAATTTTCGAGTTAAACTCACTTTAACCCGGATGTGAATTTTAACCCGGGTTAAAATGAGTGAATTATATGGCGGTTAATATTTCAAAGTAAAGAATTAAGAAAAGGATAATTTCGTAAATACTCGAGCCATGGGAAATCATCAGTTTTTAAAAATCGAGCTGTTTTCTGGAGATAACATCGATACTTGGAAGCTCCACGTGGAAGCTCTCTTGGTAAGAAGCGAGACCTGAGACTATGTGTGTAGGCTTAAGGTAAGACCCATAGGTACCGATGCGATAACCTTGCTGATGCAGAAATCTGGGATAAGGAGGATAGAAAGGCGAAATCTGACCTTACATTATCATTTAGTCCATCAGCGTTAAATGAGGTAAGAGGATGGGTAACTTCGAACGAAATTTGGTTAAAATTAAATAAGGCGTATCAATCGAAAGGGCCTGCAAGGAAGGCCACACTATTGAAACAACTCGTTCTAAATACAATGTGCGAAGGTGAGAACATACACACCCACCTGTGTAAAATCTGGTACGCGGTGGACAATTTGGCAGCTATGCAATTAGATATTAATCCGGATTTACTATCCATTCGTTTGTTATATAGCTTACCAGAATCGTATGAACATTTTAGGATTGCGATTGAGTCAGTGAGTGAGATTGCTGCCACAACCCGAGGCTTTGAAAATAAAAATAATTGAAGAGTATGAAGCAAGACAGAATAAACAGAGCAATCAAAATGGTACTTTATTTGCTGGACCAAAACAGCAAAAATTCAAGCCCAAGGGAAGTGCGTTTATGAAATACTCCTATGATGACAGAAAATATAAAGAGCAAGAAGGTAAAAGAAATCTTACATTTCGTTTCAAATGTTATCAATGTGGACGTTAGGGTCACAAGGGAGCAGAATGCAAAAGAAAATTGAACACCAGACAGGTTTGCCGTTACAGAAGAATTTTTCTCAATAACACCAGGGAGAGCAGCCGAAATCGGTGGAAAAAATCGTATCTAGTGCTTAGATAGTGGTGCAATCTCCCATATGTGCAATGACAAAAACAAATTTGCAAACCTAAGCATTACTGAACCATGTCTGCTATTGCTATTGTTGGCGAATAAAGAAACAACCGAAATCAAAGGTCGTGGCGTAGTGAAAATGTCGACTTTACACGGGAATTATGCAAGGCTTGAGAACACTCTGTATGTCCCTGACCTTAGAACATAATTAATATCTATACCTAGAGCGACCGAAAAGGGGTTTACAGTGGTTTTTGATAAGAACCGTGCATTTATTAAAAATTGCAAAAGCAAGGTTATCGCAGTTGCAAACAGAAACGATGGTTTGTATGACATATCAGAGAAAACAGAGATCGCTAACTTAGGTAAGCTTAGTAAGAACAACTATTGACAAGAGTGGCATGGAAAATTTGTTCACCTTAATGTGAAAAAATTTATTACATGGTACGAACGAATTCGGTTTTCGGTTTGAATTCAGTAAGCCAAAAGTGGAAACAAGATGTTAAAAGCTTCGACTTTCAATGAGAAATTTGCATTAAAGGAAAGTTATGCACCAAACCATTCTCAAGGGCGAGCTCTTACAGAAGTCAACATCCATTGGAATTGATCCATAGCGATATATGCGGACCAATAAGTATGTACAATGTACATGGATGATTGTTAAACAGAATATATAAGATCTTGGCGTTGACGTGGTTGACGGATATGTTCCACTACTTTCCCTAAGATTTTATGGAGCTCTTCAATGGCATTTCTTAATACCCAAAGTATAAAACCCTGAAGACATCAACATTACATCATAACAGTGATGTTATGTTTCGCCACGAACTGTTGGATAAGCAAAGCGGTATGCACCGTTGCGTTGTCGTAGTGCAAAATCCAAGAGTTGTCTCTTCAAAGTTTGGGTCGATTTTTCCGGATTTCTTCACGCAAATTTCGTAAAACTTGTGCTTAGTGCTTATTGACTGTGTGACCAGTCCGTATAAAATCGTTTTCATTACTGATAGGCGTGTTAGGACGCTCTGACCTCGCGTCATTTTCAATGTCTTCAATGTCCTTCCCGAAAGCGTTTGTACAAGGTGCCACAGAAGTAATGTCATAATGTGAATTGGCTGTTATTTTATTAGAAATGAAAAAAAATTGGGCTATGTTTTCACGAAAAGTTTAGTTGAAGGTGTAAAATTGGTGACATTAAGTTAAAAAAATGATATCGGTCAAATGGCCGTCTTTTGAGGAGATGGACATTTGTGCTCGTTTTACGGCATTTTGAATTGTTGCTCGCAAAACATCTGGCTCCAAATTGAAATTCTTTAATGTTGGCTTTCAAGACTTGCAAGGTTTGTGGTTTGTTGTAGTAAACGCCAGATTTCAAAAAACCCCAAAGGAAGAAGCCTGGCACCGTCATCGTCTTCTTGCACCAGGTTTAACAGAGCTTGGGAGTAAGTTAACCTCACTTGACGGTCAGCAGGCAGCTATTGGTAAACGATTTGCACTCTATAAAGAAACATCCTCAGGTCTTTCATCAAAATTCGACGCAACGAATGCCTGCTGATGCCAAATTGTGTGCATCGTTGTCTCGTCGATGTTTGTGGACTCTCTCGGACGTTCTCGACCACAGCAGTAATATTCACGCCCGAACTTTAATAGCCACTTATTTTCGCAAACATATTAGTTTCAGCTAATGTCATCATCAAGTACAAGGGCTAGGAATAATTTTAATAAACAATTTGTTAGGTAAGTTTATAAGATAAAAAAAAAAAAAAAAAAACCCCAAATCCTCACGTTCCAGGTCCCAAGATAAATGTAAATATTTTCGTTGGTCACTTCAGTGATGAGAAAAATGAATACTTACTTACTTACTTAGATGGCGCTACAGTCCGGGGTGGACCGGGGCCTCAACCAACAATAGGATAATCTTTTCTTTTCACATCTTAAGTGGAGTTCTTAAAAAAAGGAAATAAAATTGCTTCAATTATTCTTCATGTTCTCATGTGAACATTCATTGAGAAAAAATATGTCCAAAGAAAAATCGTAGTCAACGGTTTGGAAAAAGAAGTTCAAAAGAAATAGAGGTAACGTCTCTGAGGAGATCACTTAGATAAAGCGGAATGGCGAAGGAAATCGGGTTGCTGTAATGCGCAGTGAAAGAGTATAACTTCTTATAACAAACTATTAAAAAGTCCCACAAGACACCGAAGCAGAATTTTTTTTTTTTTAGTTTATTAGTATCCGAATGTTACTTCCATTGGTGACCGGTATTCGTTGCTGTGCGTTACCATCCATCCTAGGGTTTGATGTGAGCTCTAAAGCAGTTGATTGTAATCTTATTAAAGATATTAATTGGTAATGCTTAGTAGTTTTCATGGCAGATTTGGTGTCATTTGGCATCCAAATAGTAAATATTGTGATAATACTTTTTGGCAAAGATTGGATTTATAAATAATCAAGGAATTATTAACTAAAATCAGAAGAAAAACAGAAAAATTGGAAATAATACATATATTTGATGTCCATAATAATTACTGCCCAATTTGAATAAAAATATACAAAATGTATAGTTTTTAAGGACTGATTTTGAATTCCGATTTATTCTCGGAGGTATTCGCAATTAAGTTCTAGTTAGACGCAGTCGTTTTCTAGGTTAAGAACTCAACTATGACCTAGAATGCCCAAAATAACATATACAATTTATTATTCAGAATACCTATGAGACATTTGCATACATTTCTCTTTCCTTTCCATGCATGCATAACATATGCCAAACACAGACGTCACCTTTCGAAAAGCGTATAGAAACGGAAATTCAGAAATTGTGCCATGACTTTTGATTCGCGAAAAAATAGAATAAAACAAAATAACCATCAAAATTGAGTTTCTATCAGTAGGTATCGTATGTATCTTCGAAAATCCTAAAGGATCCCATACGACCCATTAAAAACTCATGGACGGGAACACTAGGGGGTATGTCTTACAATATGTTACACGAACGAGACAGATTTGAATTCACAATTTGAATATAAAAACAAGGGTAGTTTCTATCCAGGCAATCAGTAAGTTTGTTGTATTGTTTATTTGATTCCCTTGTGAGCAAAGTCTAATGTCAAATAAAGAGAACGAAGCATATAAACTAGATACCTAGGTAGATATGCGCCTTTTACGTATTAGAAAACACGTTTGAATAATGTTTTCAAAATTTAACTTAGTGTCAGATGCTTTTAGATTTTTAATTGAGTAATAAACTTCTCTCCAATCCTGCAATAACCAATTTGTAATTTTTTAGAGCGCAAAGTTAGATGCAACTGTTTAAAAAGTTTGCCACGTAACATGCCGTCTAAATGGCTTTTAGCAACGAAATAAATTTATAATGTAATAGCAAAATTCATTTTCGGCAAGTTTAGATGTATGGTTTTGTTTTTTAAATAAATTAAGTATCAAAGTTGATGTTAGTTGTGGGATTAATTTAATTAGAGCGCTTTAGTGCAGCATTAGTTTGAAGCGACAAAGCAATCCACTGAGAGGAAACTGAAGCACTCACGGCGAAGTTCTTATGGTGAAAACATAATAATTTTCCGCGCGTATTGTATTGTTGGAAACTGAGAAGGACGGAGATAAAACTTGTCGGCTACGCAGATGATGTAGTTTTTATGGCTCCAGACACTTTTTTTTGTCATTGAAGTCGCTCTAAACAAAATCAATAAATGGTCAGAAACATCTGGTCTAAATGTAAATTTGTAAAGAACTGAATAAGTATTTAGCACAAATGGGGAATATACCCGTATACCTACATATATATAATACATTCTGCAATTAATATCAGGCCCGTCCGTCTCTACCATGATTTGTATGCTATAATACTTGTTGGCTCTGAATAAGAGCTTAAATCGTAAGGTCTTTCCTGACGACAATGACGAAACTCTACAAATTTTTATAAAAACAATAAGTTGATCATTTGCACGGTGTACCCAGAGAAGTAAGAACTTTTGATATTAATTTCAAAATATGCCGAACTCTGTTTTGTCGTAAATAACAGTTAATTATATTCCACCTGACACTTCTACCTTACGTTTTCTCCTCTATTAACCCAGTATTCAAACGTTTTACATTTGAGAAGACTAAAGCAAAGTTCTTGACCTAACTAAAACTTATTATTCTGTTCTTTATTGACAGAAAATCAATTTTCTTGAATTTCCTTGAAGGTCCTCTGCATCTATACGGCTATGATGGAGCATTCCCCGCATATGCGTTGATTGTTTGAAGGAAAGAGCTTTGGCATAAATATGTGGCAAGCTTTTCCGCCAAACTTCAAAGAAGGACTAGTTTTGGCTGCACGGGAGCTTTCCCGAGTACAGCTGGCTCTGTTTTCTGCACTGTTGAACTTACCTTCTATCGATACTTATATCATAGGCTGTACTATTAAAGCCACCTATCGCCGTAGGCGGGGTGGTTTTTGTTATTAGCCACATACGAATTTTGATGACGTGACATTTACCTATGACTTTGGTTTTTATGTGAATACAAATTCGACTTTCCTTGAGTTCAGAACTGAGTCCGGCCAGAATCACGGATGGCTTCAAAAGCAGGGTAGAGTCTCTCTGATGTTGATGTCTTCATCCAAGGCAAGGTTATCGTCATCCATTCTCCTTTAGGTCCATTCTCCTACGCTGTAGAGCAGGACTAGGATGCATAAAATCTTGTTGTTCCGGAAAGGGGCATTTCAATTAATTACCTGCCTAGTGCCTAGCTTAAATTGTTAGTGTCTATTTTTTTTTATTACAATATTATCTTTTTTACGAAAGTAAAACAATGGTACTATACTTGGTGTTGGTGCCTCCAATTAATAGTGCAAAAGTGCTCTTCCCTTTACAGCTCCCAGCGGACTGGGAACCCATTTTCTAAACTATGAAGTACTGATCTCCGCCCTGAGAGTTTGTCAGTTTTCTCCTGCAACCGTTACACTTGAATAGATTCAGTGAAAGCCATGGCTATTTAATGTGTCGTAAAGTTCGTTTTAAGATTGAGAACACATAGAAATTGCATCCAGTTCTTATTGCAATTTCTGTTGGTAACAACCGCGGGCGCTCCTAAATTTCATTCTGAATAGGACCGACTTGCAGGAAACTTGTGAGATCTGTAATCAGGATCCACCAATTTCTAGGACAATGTCCTAGTTTGAGGAGACGAAAAGCATCTTAAACGAAGTGAATTGGGTAGCTTTTTCCGAATATGCCACGCATGCGTTAAAATATAGAAAGCAGATCGTTGAAGAACATTTTTGAATAAAAATATGAAATTGCCTGAACATTTTATGTTTCGTTTAACAAGTTTAATTAATTAAGTTGTAGCATTGTATATACAAGTTGTATATACAATGGTTGTAGGAACTTATAAAGTTGTCAATCTGGGAGGTGGTAGTAAAAAATAAATATTTGGCGCAACTCATGTTGTGTGCGTTATATTTTTTCACGCGAATGGAAGGGACCTACAGTTTAGTGCCGTATCCGAAGGGCAATTTGGTTTGAGAAGCTTTTTAGAGACAACAAAATTCTCGGATGTTTGTCAGACGTTCGCGAGAGGCGGGACTATGAAAGAACTTTTTGGTGTTTTCTGGGATTCGAACTTGGAACCTCACGCGCAGTCAGCACACTAACCACTTATGCCACGGCGCCCAAAGGAGGTGGTAGTAGCCGTATGAAAATATTTTAAATTGGAAAATATAATCTTCCTGGACTACTCTGGTCAGAAGCATCCTTCACCTCCTGTGACTGGCCCTCCTATGCTGTCCATAATGTTTGTGAGTTGCCTTGGTTATTGAAGTAAGCCTTTGCGTTAATAACCTGCTTCACTTCTTGTTAACAACTTAGCAGTAACAAAGATGGCGATATTGTCAGCGAAAGTAACAATATTTTTTTCCTCCTGTATTGGAAACATTACTCTAGCATAGTTTCTGCAATAAAATGTACAAAATCATCATCATCTTTTAAAAATTGTTTGCTTAAGCGTTTATTATAATGCAACTCAAAATAACAGAACATCTTTATGAAAGTAAAAAGTATTGTATTTAACTTGAATTTACGGGAACCTGGGCTAAACTACTGTTTTCGCTTCTTCAGATAATCAAATCCTGACTACTCTTCGTGTTCGAATTGCATGCTACTTTCGTATAATGACCAATAAATGGCAGCTACTTATTAATATGAATTTTAACTTCACTTGAGGATATGCCTTATTTAAGGTTAGTCGATGTCTATTACCATGAGTACATGAGCACAAAGAGTCAATATAACTCTAGAATGTAATATTCCTATTGGCATGTAATTAGGTATTCAACTAAGATCAGTTTACACATTTAGGCATAGTACGTGCCCTGAAATACCCAATACATTTATAAGCTAACGAAAAGTGTTAAAAGAATACCAAGTACAGCACTCTCGCCTTATATTGTGCATAAACAATGCGAGTATGAGCTCATTTGTGTAAATAGGAGTGAAATAATTAGCGTGTCTCAGATTCTAATTTAGCTGTGCGTATATTATCTGTTTCACAGATTTTCTGGCTTTCGTAATATACTCTTCGCAACTGTTCGATTTAGTTTGTATTATATGATTCATCTTTCCGTCTTCACATATTGCCTTCTGCTTTTCCAATGAATGTATTTTCTTTATAAGCAACAAGTAACTTTTTTTTTATTTCTTTCGTCACCCCTTTCTTACGTCCTTAGAATGTAGTCGACATGTCCTTAAAACTGAGATGAATAAGGGAAAGCGGCCTGTTTCCAAAACTAAAATGCGGTTCGAAGTCGTACTAGACAGGTTGAAAATCCTCTTTGAAGAGTACCTTAAACGCTATTACACTTCCTTAAACTCATTTTGACCCGCTTAACTCGCTTAATTCAAGACTGCTGTCGGCGCCGTGGCGTAAGTGATTAGTGTGTCGGACCACTGCGCGTGAGGTTCCAAGGTCGAGTCCGAGAAAAAACCAAACAGTTTTTTTCACATCAGAGAGTTTTTCACAGAGAGAGAGAATTATCTTATTGTGTCGAGAAAGCTTCTCAAAACAAATTGCCCTTCGGACACGACACAAAACTGTACGTCCCTTCCATTGAAATTTTATTTTTTTTCCGAGGGTAGGTGAAAAATATTCCATTGACACTATGAGAATAGCAAGCGTATGCTTATAGTATACGTAGTGTCATATTCTTACTGATTAAAAAACACCACCCTTCGATATAAATTTGTTAGATATTGCAACTAAGTAATACCTTATCCAGCAATTTTTCTATCACGAAATAAAACCGTTTGGGAACTTACTTTCCACTGAAAGATCTTGTATGTTCCGTAATCTACACGCGGGTAATCCTTATCTCGCCAAGTCGAAAGGTTTCGTCCTTTGTAGTTGGCGCAATAAATTGTTCTCATTCAAAATTTGTAGGACTGTATTGTTGACATGTCCGATTAGTCGGTTTCTATGCTTACTCGCGAAGCTTCTAGTTTCAGATTCGATTGTCGGAATTCCGAGATCCCTGTGGATTTCGTCCATTCTGCTATACCACGATGCTTGGACAATTTCTCTTAGCACTTTATTTTGAAAAGTTTGTAAAATATTTGCATATGTTTGGTACAACTCCAAAGTTGTATACCGTAGGTCCACACCGGCTTTAACACTTGCTTGTAAAAAAGTAGTTTGTTCTCAGTACTGAGCTGGGAATGTTTTCCGAGTAACCAGTACATTTCTCTGTATTTGATTTCGAATTCTTTACGTTTCATTTTTACGTACGAATTCCGTTTCCATTTTAGTGCGAAAACGTTAACCCATAAAAGCTAGGCCCTGGTATTTAAAGAGCTGTTGCGCCAAATATATATATATTTTTTTAAATTTAAGCCTGCTAGACTGAAGGTACAACCTGATCGAATATTTAAATTTAACCCAATAAGATCTCGAACTATATTCAACTGGAATGCATTTAGCATGCGAAGTACACTTCTTCTGGTTTGACTTCTAGTAGCCAAATTCTAAGCAAGAAATGAATATCGATACATCAATAAATCGAATTAAAAATGTCGCATATTCAACATTTAGATATTTTTTTCGTATCCCAAATTCAAAGCACCCCTTTGTTTCTGCCATCAGGGGCTCCTTAGGGAGGCAAATTTAATCCCAATATTTGTTCGTGATCACGGACAGTTTTTCCGAAAGGGCAGTGGACGCCTCTTTCAGGGTTAAAATTTTTTAATTAGCTACAAGTGTGGTATTTCTTACTTTGCCCACTCTGAAAGATCCATTTTTTTAGTTGTGCTGTTATTATTGTAGATATAGGATATTACTCGTAGACTTGAATAATGTGCCCGAAGAACTCCGACAACAATTCTATAGTCCTTAAGCTCATTATCTGTATGTATGAGCATATTCCTTAATTATTATTATACTCATAAGTTAAAGGCACGTGACAAAGCTAATAAAGAAAATCCAATGATACTAATAAAATTACACAAAATAAATTTCTAAGTAAAGACTATGCCAAAAACACTTTCCTTATATAAGAAGAAAAAACTAGAAGGCGGAAGTAAACACAATATCCTGCCAGCGTTAATTATGATGAGAGTTTATGGTTGATTGTGATGGTCAATTAGGAACGGGATGTTGCCCATACTGAATTTACTAAGTAAATATCGCTCTTATACTTAATTACTTTTGCAAGCCACACTGCAATTATTTTTATCGCGGAAGTCAATAACAAATCGCACGTGGTAGTCGAGTTAGGCAAGCTATTCTGATGATAAAAAAATATGTAATCAATCCATTATTCCCATGATTGAGTGTCAGAACTTTTGCTACACAGCAACATGAATCAAAATGAAAACGTAATACTTTGTGCAATTTACCTGCCAATTATGTGAGTAGAATAATGATGGAAAAAGCTTCGAAGAAAAATCGATAAATGTTTTTAACTTTTGTTGTTTCAGCTGGTAAAATTTAAGAAATGATGAAAGTGAAGTTTTATTGTAAATTTAACTATTGATTGGTGCATAATTTTGTTTAATATGTGAGTGGTTTCGGCTTCTGTTTAAAAAAAGTGATTTCTTATTTAGAGCAGGCTTCTGCATTAGGTCACAGACCATTTTCTAGCTTCCAAATACTAACGTTGAATGCCAGCTGGGTTTAAGATCTCTAACACTTCTCATGGAAATACACATGCTTTGAAACACTTCAGTTTATGAAACAAGCAATAAAAGAAGAAAAATCCGGTTTGTCTGTAGGTACACCGTACCTTGTGTTCTTATCTTGAGATCAGTTAATATATTCTGTGGCCACAAGGAATGACAGCATAATTGCCTTTACATATTCCAGAAAACGGATTTAAAGATATCTTCATGGTCTCATTTCCCTGCCCTAAATTTAGTAACCGCTTCAGATAATGAATTCCATATCGAATTCATATCGCGCCACTGTTTCAGCGTTATAGCTTCGCTTTTTCTGAGAGAAGATTATATAAAATATATAAAAAACAAAAAATATTTCAATTTTGGCATAAGTATACTTACCACCTTGATCAAAAAGTTCCCGGAATTTATGCAGAAAATTAAAAATACAAGTTTATTCATCTAAATCTACATATATTGTCCCCTTCAAAGTAATCGCCATCGACTGCAACACACTTATGTCAGCGCTTGATCCAATCTTCGAAACATTTTTTATATTCGGTTTTCGGTATGTCCATCAGTGCTTCCTGCGATTTTTCCATTACTTCCTCTCGGCTGCTGAAACGCGTTCCCCACAATGGTTTTTATAGCTCGATTGAACAGAAAGAAGTCATAGGGAGCCAAATCAGGTAAATTCGGTGGCTGTTGGATGGTATTTGTTGCATTTCTCGTCAAAAAATTACAAATAATGATGGCACTGTGCGACGGTGCGTTATCATGGTGCAAAATCCACGAGTTTTCTGCCCACAATTCTGGTCTCTTTCGGCAAATTGCTTCACGCAAACGTCTCATAACGCCCAAATAATACTCTTTGTTTACTCTTTGGCCTTCTGGCAAAAATTAATGATGCACTACACTGTTGTAATCCATGAAAACCGTGAGCATTGCCTTCTTTTTTGACTGAAGACGACGTGGTTTTTTTGGTCTCGGCTCATTTGGTGAACGCCATTCACTCGCCTGATGTCTGGATTGCGTGTCGTACTCATAAACCCACGTCTCGTCTCTAGTAATGATCCTTTTGATGAATGTGGGATCGGATTCAGCCTCGCAAATCATGTATTTTGCGACGTCAACACGGTCTCTTTTTTGCATGAAATTGAGGTCTTTTGGCACCAACTTTGCTGCTACACGACGGAAACCCAAATCACTAACCAAAATGTCTTGGACGGACCCATAGGCAATGTTCAAGTCCTCCGCTATCTCTCTGATTGTTAATTTGCGCTTATTGACCAACATTTATTTTACTTTATCAATGTTTTCGTCGGTTTTCGATGTCGATGGTCTGCCACTGCGTTCATCATCTTCGATTGACTCACGACCACTCTTGAACCGCTCGTGCCACGGGTAAACAACCGTTTTCTTTAGAGAATCGTTGCCGAAACACTTTTCCAACATTTCCAACGTTCGCGCACCATTAAATCCGTTTTTTACGCAAAATTTAATACAAGTTCGTTGTTGCAAATTTAAAATCATTTCTAAAATTGTAAAAAATCACCAACACACACAGAGATAGATGTACTCTTGACTACGTAACTTTTGCAAATGTCAAGCTATGATGCTAAGATTTAGAGGGAATATCAACAACAGATGTACCAACTTACCAAAGAAAACAGTACTCAAATCGGAACGATGGGAGCGCCACATGGGTTTTATTCCGGGAACTTTTTGATCAAGGTGGTATGCTGTTATTCCTTGTGGCCACAGATATTAATCGGGCTTACAAGTCAGATTGTTTAAAAAAGTAATATTACCTAGCTTGTTTTATTGTTAGGTTAGGTTAGGTTAGGTTGAAGTGGCTGCCAACTGAGAATCGCCAACACACTTAGACCAATAATAGGTCCATTGTGATACCACGTGTATCATGGGAGAAATTCTCTATACCTACTCCCTAAAACCATTTTGAGCTTCTTATGAAGCGTAGGAGGCTCCTTATATCAATATCTATCAGGTCCCCTAAATCGTTGTAATAGGGGGCTCCTAAGTGAAGCTTCCTTCTACGAGAGAGAGCTGGGCAGAAACAAAGAAGACGAGGAATAATTTCTTCCTCTTCTTCATCCATGCTGCTTCTACAAAAGTCGTTCGCAAAAATGCCCAGCCTTGTAGCATGCTTGCCTATTAGACAGTGTCCAGTAATGACACCTATTATGGCGCCGATATGCAATCTATTGAGAGAAATGAAATTCTCAGAATATTTTAGATACAGCTTCGGCCAAATCTGTCTTGTCGCTAGATATGTTGATCCACATGTCCACCTTAGATTTGTACTCTCGACAGCACCCAGCTTAAATTTAAGTTTGCAAGTAGCGATTGGTATACCTGAGGAGCCTTTATCCGGCAGGATGGGTATAGTTGTTCCTATTCTGGCGAGTTCATCGGCCTTGCAACTCCCTGGAATGTCACTATGCCAGGGCAAAAAACAGAGGTGAATATTGAACTGCTCCGCCATCTCCACAAGAGACGATCGGCATTCTAGAGTCACTAAGGAATTTAAAGAGGTCTATTCCAGGAATTTGATCGCTGCTGGGCGTCTGAAAAGATACGGATATCTCTGGCACATATAACGTTTCTCTTAAGCCAAGATAAGACTTCTTTAATCGCCATTATTTCCGCCTGGAACACGCTACAATGATTTGGAAGACGGAAGGAGAGCTTAGGATTAAGCCTGTCAGAGAAAACACCTGAAACAACTCCGTCTTTGGTTTTTGACCCATCAGTGTAGCAGTGAATCGACTCATCTTTTAAAAATGCATCGTCCTCTCAGAGTTATCTGGAGAGCATGGTGACTAGGAAGTTCTTATCAAAATTTAGACGGGGTATGGAGTAGTCCGTGTTTTCGGGAGGGATTTTGAATTTATTTAGAATGGAAGCGTGGCCAAATTCTTTTTTTTGACCACTGTTGGGTAGTTTCAAGGCGAAAGGCTGCATTCGCTGTCATTTGCTTGCTAAATACATATATCGAGAGGTATCAGATGGAACATAATATCCAGTGCCCTAGAGGGAGTTGTATGTAGTGCTCCGCTTGTGATAAGACAAGCTGAACGCTGGACCTTTGCTTAGATAATCGCAATTTATAGCCATATTTAGACCACTTGCAAGGATAATGTAACTAAAAAACAATTTTAACGTAAGAAATTTATACTTTTGCATATACGACTAGGGCTTTGTAAGCAATGTTTATTGGACTGTGTCTGAATGTGTGTAAGTTTCAATTAGTTTGTTGTGTGGGTTGTGTTACTTTGGTTAAAGTGCTTAATTAAGTTATTGTGTACAACTTTTTCTTTCCTGCCTATTTTTAACTTGGAATTTTCTGGAGATAATATTTCAGTTACCTCGTATGGTCCTTCAAAAATTGGGGTTAGTTTTTTGTTCGACCGGTTCTTGATTTCTAATAGCACCTTGTCGCCAACGTTATATGTAGTTTGCGTCGAGTTTTGGTCGTAGTATATTTTAGACTTCCCCTTTGCTTTTAGTTGGTTGTTACGAACAAGTTCATAACCAATTTGTATTTTTGACTTCATATCCGTGATATAGTCGTCGTAAATGTATGTTGGCTGTACCTTTCTGTTTAAGATGGAGGAAACGGGTGTTTCAAAACCGAAAAGGGCTTCGAATGGACTGTAGTTGGTGCTTGAATGTGGGGTTGTGTTGTAGCAAAATATTGCGTACCCGAGGTAGTTGTCCCAATTTGACTGGTCTTTGCTAGCATAGTTTCTTAGGTAATCACCTGACGTTATATGCGACCTTTCCAGAGCACCATTTGACTGTGGGTGGTATGGACTAGTCTGAATCTTTGCTATTTTTAAGATCTTACAGACGTTTTTGAATAGTTCATTAGTAAAACTTGTGCCTTGGTCGGTGAGAATTGTATGGGGAATACCATAAGTACAAATAATTTTCTTTACTAATGCTTCGGCTATCGTTTGGGCTTCTTGGTTTGGTATTGCCACTGCTTGAATGAATTTAGTAAGGTCGTCCTGGAAAGTGAGTATATATTTGTTATAGCTTTCGGTAATCGGGAGTGGTCCCACTATATCGAGGGCAACCCTTTCAAATTGGGTTTTTGCTGTTGTAGTAATAACCATAGGAATCTTGTTACATGTGTACTTTTTATTCTTTTGGCACATTTCGCAGGACATTATGTAATTTTTTACATCATCATACATGTTTTTCCATTTATATGATTTTCGAATAAGCTTCAGGGTACGTTTTATTCCTTGATGACCTCCTAGTGGTATGTCGTGGAATTCGTACATTATTTGTTTGATTTTATCTGGGTCTGAAACTTCAATGACGTTTTGGCTTACTTCATGTTGTTCATTAGGTGAGACTCTGTTATGACTACGGGTTATTACTTTGACTTCAGCCATGTTTAACCGTGACAGTGCGTCTGCGTTAGTATTTAGATGCCCCGCTATATGCGAAACCGTGAAGTCCACTGTCCGAAGATCTGCAGGACGTTCGGTCTTTCTATTTCTTAGTGAAATGTTTAGATTCAGACTAGACATATATGTCCGACAAAAAAAAAAAAAAAACCGAAATTTATATATCGGTCACAACAACCAAAATTTGATAATAAGTTTATGTGGAATGTAGAAAAACTGGTTACAATCTAATGTAATTATGGATAAGTATTGCTTTTTATTGTATAGATAGAAAAGGAAAAAAAGTAACTTAATTGATTGCTTACAATAACATGTTGCTGGTGATTTGATGATGCTGGACTGTTGATTGCAATAACATGTGGCTGGTGATTTGATGATGCTGAACTTGTTGATTGCCACGGCGTGGCAATTTCTTCTTTCCTTCTCGACTACAGGAATCAGGTTTCCTCTGTGTGATTTTCCCTTTTCCTCACTGATTTTTCTGGCGATTTTCTTTCTTGTAATCGCATTAAATGCACAATTTATTAATGTTTTTTTTTCACTGAGATAGCTATTATTATTATTTTTTTTTTCACATGCGTAACTTAAACGCGAAAGTTAACTGGAAAGACTTATTAGGAGTTAAGGCAGATGCTTTACCTTAACATCCCACCGCTGCCACCAATGTTGGAATCGCGCTTTTGTTTGGAAAGAAACATCCACTTAGTTTGGGCGTTGTGAATCGAGTGCCTCAAACTCTACTCATCATCTGCCACGCTACCTATCCTCTCGCCTAGATCGTCACCAGTTCCAGGTCAACCACGCATTCTATTTTCATACCCTGACAGTTTTATTTTTCAACACATTATATGCAGCCTATGTAGCACTTGACATAGTTGCACTACAATGGGTCAGTATTGCTTATGTTTGCAATATGATCCCACATCGTATTGTTGTGCTGCTTTGGTTGACAGAGTTCGATTAGGTCGGCTCTACGGATTTTGGGGGAGCCATTTATTGCACCTAATAAATCTCTTCTCAAAAAGTACAAGGGTATCTCGATCTCCACCAACAAGATCGAACGTCTCCGGAAAAAGAAGTCCGCCGGAAGCGCAAGCGCTTGAAAAACGGGAGTCAGCGAAATCAAAAAGCACTCAGGAGGAAAACGACGTACTCCGTACCAAACTTACCGAAATGGAGCTACTCTATCGTGAGCTTAAGAAAGAGGTAGATTTACTCAGGCAAGAAAATAATGCCCTAAAAAACACGTATCTACAAAATGAAAATACAGTTAGCCCACATCGCTCACCTAGTAACGAATACCAGACGGATGAAGAAGAGCTAACACGCGAAACGAATTGGATCGAAAAGAAACGACCCAGCAAAAAACGCAAAGCTGGTTGCTCACCGGAAGTCGAGCCACAAAAGGGATGAAAAGCGCAAGGAGTTGCAGAAAAGCAACAACAACCAAAATTACGTCCTCCGCCACCGATAAACGTCGTTGGAATTACGGACTATAATAAGTTGCATTGCCTCCTTAAAGGAACTCTGGCATCGAAGTTTAGGGTGACATCTCTGCTAAACAATATGTGGAAAATCAATGTCGATGATGCCGACGGTTACCGATCAGTATCTAAAAAGTTGCAGAAAAGCAACAACAACCAAAATTACGTCCTCCGCCACCGATAAACGTCGTTGGAATTACGGACTATAATAAGTTGCATTGCCTCCTTAAAGGAACTCTGGCATCGAAGTTTAGGGTGACATCTCTGCTAAACAATATGTGGAAAATCAATGTCGATGATGCCGACGGTTACCGATCAGTATCTAAAAAATTGAATGCCGAAAAGATTCAGTGGTATACTTATGAAAATAAGTAAGAAAGACCACTGCGTGTTGTAGCAAGGGGACTCCACCCCTCGTGCACTAAAGAAGATGTAATGCACGACTTTCAAGTCAAAGGCTTTAAAATTCTTGATGCCGTCAATATTATCAAGAATGAGAAGCAACAATCGGAGAGAGATCAGGAAAAATTGGTAAAGCGCGGACTTCCACTATTCATGCTTAGTTTTGATAAAGACGAAAATAAAGATATTATATATGGTATCAAGACTATTCTAAACATCGTGGTCAAAATCGAACCTATGCGTAAGAGCTCCAGATCGATCCCGCAGTGTAAGCGCTGTCAAGGCTTCAATCATACGCAGACTTACTGTCAGAAAGAGCCGCGATGCGTTAAATGCACAGGTAAGCATCTCTCGGAAGAGTGTCACCTACATAAGCAAACACCAGCCACCTGTACAAACTGCAAAGGAAAACATCCTGCGAACTATCGAGGTTGCGAAGTGGCGAAAGAGCTTCAAAAAAGGCGCGATACGCTTAAAAATTTCATGCGCCCGAATATGAAACCAATCAAGAACAGACCCAAAATAGCTACGAAAAAAGCAGCGAAAGATAGAAAATCCGTCAATATTGACTTAAGATCGGTTAATGAAAAAAATCCAAAAGTAGTAGAGATAAGGTGACAGAAGCAAAATCTTCGAATATTGGCGTGCAGTTTTATGCTCAAGCGGCGAAGACAGTTAAGAGTACGTACACGACCGACAACTCACGGGAGATCAAAGCAAGAAACCGTCCAAACTTTAACGTAAAGACTCCTGCTCAAGTTGCGACATTGAAAAACGGTGATAGAGGTAGTTCACAAGATCATATATCCCATGTTTTTTCCCTAATTCTTGCGAAACTTGAAGAGCAATGCAAAACAAATAAACTAATTTTCGAGAAACTAGTTGCACTAGAAAACAACATTCATAACACGCACACTTCAACCAGAATATGAAAGAAACGCTTAAAATTCTTACTTGGAACGCCAACGGGCTCATACAAAGACTCGACGAGCTAGAAATACCTATTTATACGAGAAAAAGACATTGATATATGCTTGGTCTGTGAAGCTCATCTGACAAAGCAATCGAATGTTAAGATAAGGCGATAAAGCGTGTATCACGCCGTCCACCCATCGGAAAGAGCCAGAGGCGGATCTTCCTTGTTTATAAAAGAATGTATCGAACACTCAGCGGAAGTAAAGATTGAATTAGAAGCAATTCAATTTAGCACGGTACGCGTTAGAAATAGACATTTCGCTTTCAACATTTCGTCTATATATTGTCCACAGCGATGTAACTTGAAGAAAGTGATTTCACAAACATTTTCAACTTCCTTAAACCAAATTTTATTATTGGTGGCGACTTCAACGCGAAACACCCCTTCTGGGGCTCAAGGTACGCCTCTCAGAAAGATAGAAAGCTTTATAATGCGGGTATGCAGTTCAGTTGTGATTTTTACTCGACGGGTAAACCAACATATTTGCCGACTGATAGAAATAAGATACCAGATCTGATTGATTTCTTTGTTGTTAAAGGATTATCTGGCAACTGTATAAAAGTTAAAAAAGCTTTGATCTGTCCTCTGATCATTCTCCAATCATTATGACGATAAGCGAAGCTCTGATTAAAAAAGTAGGACCGGCCAGATTAACCGGCGAGAGAACTAATTGGGATGGCTTCAAAAAAGATATTGAAGCAAATATTGAGCTGAGCGTATCATTTAAAACGCCCTATGAACTTGAAGTAGATCGCTTCGTCGAAATCTTACAGGATGCCGCGTGGAAGAATACTCCCAAACCAAAGAGAACCCCGGCCAGTTACATTCAAACTTATCCGCAGGAAATAAAAGAGATGATTAAGGAGAAGAGAAAAGCACGTAAAAGATGGCAACAAACTCGGGCTCCGCAACATAAAGCACATCTTAACCGTTTGTGCAACTCACTAAAAAGATCTATTAAAGGCCTTAAGAATAATGAAATTCAAACTTACATAGAAAGCTTAATGACAGAAAAGGATTCTAATTATTCGCTTTGGAAGGCTATAAAATGTATTAAAAAACCTCAAATTCAAGCCGCGCCAATTTGGAAAAATCAGGACGAATGGGTCAGACATGATAAAGAGAAAGCGCAAGTTTTTGCCACTCACCTGGAAGAAACTTACAAGCTGTTTGATGGACAAGCTCTTATTGAAAATATAAATACGTCGTATATAGACAATAGCGTTATAAGAAATGCAACACTTACCGAACTTAAGGAAGAAATAAAGAAAGTTAAACCTAAGAAAGCTCCTGGATATGACCTAATTACGGGAGAGATTCTTAAAGTACTACCAATAATAGTTCTAATTAAGCTTCTGTTCATTATAAACGCCGCGATTAGACTAGAATATGTTCCCAGTCAATGGAAAGTCGTCGAAGTTAAAATAGTCCTTAAGCCCGGAAAACCGCCCAATGAAAAAACGTCTTTTAGACCGATTTCGCTTCTTCCAATTATATCCAAAGTGTTCGAGAGAATATTGATTAGGCGAATACACCCGGTAATAGAAGAAGGGCATCTCATCCCGGATCATCAATTCGGATTCAAAAGTAAGCATTCTACAGTTGAACAAGTACATCGTACATTTTTAGTGGGTAAGAATCCCACACTACTATGAGCACGCGCTGTCGATCCTCATAGTGTCTAGTTGAAGATTTTCACCTACCCTCGAAAAAAAAAAAAATCGTTTTCTAAGGCTGTGCACCAGAGAATCACGTGAGTATCGGTATAATGACCGAGATGCAAAGCCAGTGAATTATTCAAGGCTGTAAATCCAATTTATTTCCAATAGCATTTTTGCAAGAGAAAAGTGGTACTGTAGCTTTATTGACTCTTTCTTGAATGTTAGGTTTGCAGCTTATTTTCCTATCTAGGATAAGACCCAAATATTATGCTTTATTATGGAAAGTCAATTTGATACCATTAGGAGAGGGAGGATCGACAAACAGGATTTTATATTTCCTTGAGAAGAGTACTAGTTTAGTTTTATGGGGGTTTACACCCAAACCACACGAACCGCCCATCTTTAGCAGTTCTTTTAGAGTATTAAGGTGCTTTCCTGGGACTGGTACAGCAACAACACCTGCATAAGCAATCACCGTGCATCCCTCATCCTCCAGTATTATCAAAAGTTAATTAACCACCAAATTCCAAAGGAGAAGAGATAAAACACTACCTTGCGAAGTGCCTCTACTGGCAGATCTTTTAGCAGACGTTCCACCTAGCTCTGAATTGATAATCCGACCAGTAAGCAGTAAATTGACCAATTCGCATTGTGAGCTGCCAACTTTCAGGTTTGAAAGTGCATCTGCAATTGCTGATACATTGAAATTCTTTAAAGCACCCTCTATATCTAAAAAAAAAGCTACCATTGTTTACTCCTTGTGAAACAGGGAGTACTCAGTATTACGAACTAGCGAGTGAATGCCACTTCAACTGATTTACCGTTGCAATAGGCATGTTGGGCCGCTGACAGAAGTTTTGTATCAATACTTTGCGTAAGTGGATAGGAATTAATCGTTCTAAGGTTTTTAGAAGAAATGCTTATAGGCTAATGGGTCTGAGATCTTTCGGACTCGTGTGAAAACATATAAAAACTACTTTGACTTCTCTCCATATTTTTGGTATATAGACCAAATCTAAGCAGCTTTTTAGAATTATTTCCAGCACATGCAAGATAATGTCCGACGACTTCTATAGTTCGGCAGGGCATTTTCTGATTTGTGAAGAGCATTTTCCTTAGTCTTATATGCCTCAGAGACTTCTTCTGTTTTGCCACAAAAGAGTTACTTAAGTCAGACTATTCGTTCTTTTTATATACCTTGAGCGTAATAGGGCGAAACTGTGATAACTACCGTTCGATCAAGCTGATATCACACACCATGAAGATCGTTGAGCGGGTATTAGGTGGCCGACTGCGAAAAATAATACGGCTATCTGATGATCAGTGCGGGTTTGTCTCGGGTAAATCAACCACAGATGCAATCCAAAGTATAAGGATCATAATGGAAAAACATCGTGATTCCTTAAGGGATTTGCATATTGTATTGGTTGACTTTGAAAAGGCATTCGACAGACAACCACGAGATCTGATATCGGTGGCGCTAAGACATCGAGGGGTTCCAGAAACCTATATACAGATGATCATGGACATGTACGAAAGAGCAAAGACAAGAGTAAGATGTCCCGCTGGAGTAACCGAAGAGTTCCCAATCAAAGTCGGGGTGCACCAGGGAAGCGTTTTAAGTCCTTTGCTCTTTATTACAGTCCTTGATTATCTGCTTGAAGGTAAAGTGATGGACCCCAAGGTACATCAGTTATTCTTTGCTGACGATGGAGCCATCATAAGTGAGGATCCTACATCCCTGCAACGATCACTTGATGTGTGGGTGGACGTTTTGGAGGGAAATGGGTATCGCATTAGTTCAAAAAAGACAGAGTACTTGTGCTGCCCGTTCTCTGATCCACTCAGGCCTATTCCAGACATTTATTTGAATGGAACAGTGCTTCCCAAGTGCGAAAAGTTCAAATATCTGGGATCTATGATCAATAGCAAAGCAACTTGTGATGACGACATCAATCATCGTGTAAGCGTAGGGTGGATGAAGTGGCGAGAAAATTCCGCTATCTTCTGTGACAGAAAAATGCCCCCTAAGTTGAAAGGAAGGCTCTACACCGCAGTTGTACGTCCAGCACTCACATACGGTTCACAATGTTGGACGATGTACAAAAAGTATGAGAGTAAATTAACGGCAGCTGAGATGAAGATGCTTCGCATGACAGCAGGAGTGACCAAGCTTGATCGAATAAGAAGTTCGAAGATCCGTGGAAGCTTTCACATCAAGGAAACCATCGTACACAAATTAGAGCGCGACCGGCTCAGCTGGTATTGCCACGTTCAAAGAAGAGATCATTTGAACCCTGTTAAAAAGGCAATATCTATGCACGTTCCAAAGACATCGCGATGTAGGAAAGGCAGGCCTATAAACGCCTGGATCAGACAAATGCGACGACATCGGCATTTCATTGGCCTCAGTAACCGAGTGATCCAAAATCGGCAGGCCTGCCGATATTTTCTGAGGTCAAATAGGCGAACCCCACAGGCGGATCAGTAGAAATGCAGTGAAGTGGGAGGGCTGTGATCCCTTGTTTTCGGATCATAGCCTCGCTGATAAAAGGAAGAAGAAGAAGCGTAATAGGGCTAAAACTGTAGTAAATTACACCTTCGGTATTCGCCAGAGGAGCAAGGGATTCTTTATTGACCACTATGAGCGCGCATCTGTAAAGTTCTTTTTGCTTATCCAGCTTGGCGACCTTCCACTTGCGAGTTGGTAACTTCGGATTGCTAAGTTGGATGATATTAAGAATGACATCCGGGTCGGAGGGTTCGGCTGGGATCCAGGTGCGAATTTTTGGTCTACTCAGGATATCTTCCCTCGAAATACCTTGAGCTTTGCGCCTGGCCATACCTCACCCAATCTCTTTATGGGCGATTTTTACGTATCAGCTCGATCAGCTTTACATGGGCTTGATGCCATCCGCCGTCGTGGCAAATAGGAAGAGGAGCAGGGTTCTCCTGCGCAAATTCCACGAAGACTGTTGGAAGTTTCACTGGTATTATTTTCCATTTATCTGGAGCGATCGTACCGTCAGGATCGCTTCTGTCAACCACCGCTGTAGGTTAAGATATGACGAATCTAGAATGGACTGTGGGGTGGTATTTACACCTTTAGGCTCCACACGGCTTTTGGAAGTAGTTGGACCATTTCATGCCACAATCCACTTAATATATGGCACTTCAGGAGCTGCAACGGAAAATATCTTGGTCGCCATACTGCCGCCCTTTTTTTAAAGGAGTACCGGTCTCAGATTTTTTTTTTTGTTTTGAGTTCATAATTGAGTTCCCACGAGCAACGGAGAAGCGAATGTCCGTCTGTACAGAGATCCGCAATATACATTCCGAATACTCCGTTCGCGACTGAGCTATTTTTGGTATATACTCCCAGCGAGGTTGATCCTCGACACGGGTCGTATTACACCTTAATCCAGCCCACCGGGAGGGAGATGGGGTAAATAAAAGGATGGGAGAGAAAGAAAGTGGATCGACTGCAGCTTAGCTTCAAATCTCATCTGAAGAAATCTGCCCGAGAATCTTTGATCTTTACTAGACCCATACGCCACGGCAAGATGTGCATGTGCAGTCACGTAAGGGACTTTCGGGTATTTACACTTTTTTTTTTTTGAGACAAATAGTCGAAAATTATCCTGCTATGAACTTGTTTAAGTTTTATTTTAGATAGTTATCAATAAAAATAACGGTACTTACTTGATTTACGTTTTTTTTTTTTATAGAAATTTTCTATTACTCGAATACGACAATTTTTCATACTACGTAAGAAATATTTTGTAGCAAAAAGTTTCAATTTCACACAACCCCATTTATAACTTTTGTTACCCTTTTCTGATTAGCACAAAGAAAAATGCTTATCTTGAAATCTTTTCTTTTTCCTCGTCGTGCCGAATTATTTTCAAATCTTATAATGAAATGGGTAAAAATGTGGTAATTTATCATTCTGACGACTGGCCTCAAAAGGGGTACCTACGTATGTAAAAAAATAAAAATAAAAATAAGTAAAGAAAAGCGGGAATCAAGTTTCCATTCGTTTATGCCTAAATGAGATTTTCGTCTCAATCCATGTTTACCCTGCCTTCTTTAATGGCATGATAATTAAAAAGTTCTGCTTTTAAATTTGCCTTTACCCACGCTGTGGGCGATATTAGCAGTAGCTGCATTAGAAGAGAAGTATCTACAGCAACAATCCGTCTTTGTAGAATACATTTACTTATTTAGGTACATTTTTTATTAATTTATTTCTGTAAGTATGAACGTGAAGTGTTTCTGGTCTCATAGTTCTGTGGGTCTAGTCAGGGGTTCTTTAACGATAATAGGAGTCAGAATGAAGTATAATATTAGTTATAAGTATTTGAGTACCCCCAAAACAAGGTAATCGTTTATTACACATGTGCACAAAAGTTTGTTTTTATGTATTTTCTTTAAACATTATGAAGTAGTCCTGGTTGATAAGTAGAAACTATACTAAGTGACTTTAGAGATCACATATAATATAGCACTTCGACATTTCTTTAGATTAACACTGATAATTTGGTGCAACTTAAGTGATTCGGACATATAACCTATATACACCGTGCTTCTAGGAGCATAATGTTAAGTGGTATTTATTATATTTAAGGTCCTTGGCGGAGCATCGTCAAAGAATTCGCAGCAATAGAGGGAAACAACGCATAGGACATGCCGAAATTCCATTTATAAACCACCATCGCCCCAGCGTCGCCGACAACCTGCCCATCAAGGAGGTTTTCAACTTTTGCTCACACACTGAATGCCAGACAAGAAACAAATCGATTTCTACTGTAGCCTTGGGGGATTTGCTTCAAATTTCCAAACAAGCAATCTTTGTGGTCGCAAATTGAGACAAACTTGGAAATGTCATTCGAACCCAAGGTTCTGGAAAACGGCTCAAACGAATAAGTATCAATTCCATATTTGCGTTGGGTTAGACATACACGTATACTACCAAAGTTTTCCAAAAAAGAAGAATTATATAAAGGTACTTAAGTTGTTAACCGGTTTTTGAAAATGTTATATGTCTCGGCTGATTCTCAGTCGATTTTTGTCTTAATTTCAAATCTGATTTATTTGAATTTAAAAACATACATATACATGCTTTGCGAGTATTGTGCTTTCCTAAGATATTGTACATAGAAAACGGAGCTAGTGTGTATCGTCTTCCCGTCCATTCATCACAGTTGGCAACTACAACTTCGAGGTAGTAAGGGACTTTGTCTACCTTAGCTCTTCTATTAGTTCTGACAATGATATCAGCGCAGAAATTAAGCGAAGAACAACTCTTGACAACCGCTGTTTTCTTTTTGGGCTAATAATGCAATTCAACTAAGGAGAGTCTATATAAGAAGCTGATTATCCCAGTCGTACTTTGCGCCGCTAAAACATGGACTTTGTAGAAGGCGGATGCAGAGATTTTTGGTCGATTCGAGAGAAAAACTCTTCGTAGGATATTCGGTCCCTTTTGCGTTGACGGGCTTTGGAGGAGAAGATTTACAGACGAGCTATATGAGCTGTGCAGCGACATCGACAACCCTGAGGGACGACGCAGTAGAGATCTTTATCGCCGTAAGTGACGCGCAGAACTTCAATGGGATCTCAACAAACTTGGAGTGTGCAACTAGAGGCAATTATCTAAAGATCGAGCTAAACAGAAAGGCTTGTTGGTTGAGGCCCAAGTTCACCCCGAATTGTAGCTCGTTCTTCTAACCCGTCCAACGAACATTGTATTTTTCTTGTAACAGCCCAGTTGAGCAATTTTGTTTATCTTTACATGCCTTGACACGGATTTGAGCAGTTATCACTCTTATTTCGTTTCCGAGTGTGATGTAGCAGCAACAAATCTGATTCTGAAGGAGTGCTGGTTGAAGTAGAGGTCGTATTCATCTATAATGACTTCTTTTTCCCAACAAGGCTCCACTGTAATTAATATTATTCTTGCTGTAGGCATTGAAATGAAAGAGCATTTAATTAACGAGAGTTTCTTAATTTGTCAAAGCGAAATAGCATTTCTTTTTCCAATCTTAATTCACACTGCGTCACGGTTGACGGTAATAGCGCAAAACATCAGCTTCTTGAATGCAATTGAAAATTCAACGAATGTAGTAATCCAACAGCAAATAAAAGCTGAAAATCGTTTGAAACCGGAAATAATCACGATAGGAATGGATATTAGATTCTTGTATCAACAAGATCTAATTGAAATAAACATAGAGTATAAATTTAAAAATAAATTTTTTTTATTACACCCAAATGATTGAACGGAGTTTTCCTGAGTAAAAAGAATACT
Organism: Brachypalpus laphriformis; assembly: GCA_945910035.1. Taxonomy (NCBI): domain Eukaryota; kingdom Metazoa; phylum Arthropoda; class Insecta; order Diptera; family Syrphidae; genus Brachypalpus; species Brachypalpus laphriformis. Next base: position 89,727,561 of record OX246755.1, on the reverse strand, counting down.
TTTCTCATGTATCCTTATCTTTTTAATGATGAAAAGAAAAAAAAATGTAAACAATTTAGTGTTGTTTTAAAGGAATTAATATGACTGATTTGTTGTGTGTACCCTATGTCTATTTTTACAGTGAGCTTAGGATTGAAAAAGTTGCTGAAATCATTTTGGGTGGCGGTATTAATGAGAATTGTGAAATTTGTTTGTATTTTTTATCTGAAGAGGGTGATAGGTGGTTTACTTTGATGTTACTTCCGTACCACCTCACTTTTCACTTCTTGTGGTGAAAAATTAATGCTTTCTTAACTTTTGTTTCGGTTTACTCTGGGTTTTCTTGAATTTCTTTTCTGTTTGTTTACTTAACACATTTCTTTCATTTATCCCACAGCATACAACTTTTTTTTTGAAAATAATGAATATGTATGTATATAGGTTTATATGAATGTACATCGTTGTTATTCCTTTGCGAAAAAAAGAAAGAACACATTTCGTGCGAACATAGTAGGTACTTGTAAATATTATGCTTTTTGATTGAAGGTTTTATGAGAAAATTTAAAGTCGAACGTAATCCTACGACTTTATCTTTAAAGTACCTAGTTAATTATATGAACATTTCTCTTTTCCGTTGGTGATATAACGTGACACAAGTCCTACCTACCCCTAACATTTAATATTTTCCGACTGGTTACCTAACCATTGAATGGAATATTGGTCACATTTTCAAAATTCTATAGAAAAATATTTTCTGATTAATCTAGCATTTTTTCATTTGACTGACTCGTTCAGTGAATATTCAATGAATTCTCCGAAACTGACTAATCAGCTTAATCATTCATAGTCAATTAACGCGGATGTGGCAGTTATTGTGTGGTTATGTTCTACAATCGAACCCTTATTGAAATCACCAGATAAGTTAAACGAAAATGGGCATCCACTGAAGTTCACTTATTTTTATGTGTGGATGTTGTCTCCGAGGAATAAGGCGACTTTTTTTTACTTAAATTTGTAGCTTTAAGTTTATATATATACGAGTATATATAACTATATATATGTAAGTAAGCAACTTAATATTACTTTAACCCTTTAAGCCCTTTAAGACAATGCGTTCCAGAGACTGCTCAAAAAATTACGGAGACTACATTGCTATAGTCTCTTTTCTATATTATCCCAATGGGACAACCCATTGAAATCACTTCTTTTGAACTAGTCCCATCATCGCCAATACTAAGAATTTTAACCTCAGTATACCGAGTCCAAAAATTAGGTTGATGTTGAATCAAACGTAGGCAGATTGCCTTGTGTATTCATAGCATAACTTCCTTAAAAAAAAGTGCTCTTAGATTGTGACTCCCATTGAGCATTGAGCATTATAACTTATTTTATGTGCAAAACTAGAAAAAACAAATCAAAAAGGAAAATTTAAAGTACGATTATCACGAATACATTCACCCCGATTACCGTTGGCGCTTTACGCTTTTCGACGATTATCGTTTTATTCATAGCTACGACCTGCTGACCGTTAAACGTCACTAAGCGTTGTTTTTGTCATGTGAAATATTATTACAACTCTTTCACATTGAAAGAGTTATGAAAATGAATTCGTGGTACATCTGAGGAATAAAACGACAATCGTCGAAAAGCGTAAAACGCCAACGGTAATCAGGATGATTGATGAACGTAGCTCTCCGACTTCTTAACCACTGCAGTATATTTCAAGCGGAAATATTGGCTGTTCGTGTAGCTATCCTAAGGAATATTATTACAGGGGAACACTTTTTTTTTTAGGATCTTAGTAATCTGTCGAAAACTGGTATTTTACACATTAATAGGTTTACGTCAAAATCTAAAATCGACTTAGCTAATATCACTGTATAACACTTAGAAATCTACAAATCTTCTCTTCCTTCTGTCTGAAATCCATCGTTGATTTAAATCAAACTTAGCAACTTTATGGTTCGATTATTTACTCCTTAACAACACCACGAGGTTAGAACTGAAACATTCATCTTCTCATGAGCGACAAACGGACCTACCCATTAGCAGGGTACGTTTTTTCTTTTTTCATCAACGATTATCTCCACAACATTTGGTACAATTGCAAAACGGTAACATGCAATTATTGTACAAATAAATAAATAAATTGCGACTGAAGAGACTTTCAAGAAGACGAGGCTGGACCTCCAATGGGCTTTCTGCTTTAAAGATAGATACACAGTTCAACCTTTATCCCAACATTTTACAGCTTTGTAATTTTCATCTAGAACTAACCTGGTGGATTTTTTTTTACGAAAAAAGAAAATTGTATTTTTTAAACTTCACATAAGAAATCTTTGAAATCACTCGTGTATATTTCGATTTTGTTGTATAAACTGATGGAGTTTTTTTTTTTTCGAAAAAAGAAAATTGTATTGTTTAAACTTCACATAAGAAATCTTTGAAATCACTCGTGTATATTTCGATTTTGTTATACAACATCTAATCGCTGCGTCACTATGTTTTGAGAAAACACTAGGGACCTAATAACCTACCTTTCTGCAAAACGAAATCAGTGTCATCATCATTGTTGTGAATGCAAAATATATATCCCAATATCTTAATAGGTTTGAAGGCGTTTGGTGTAGAGTCTGAAATACCAAGCTCAAAGCATATGATATTGGTAACATCAAATTAGTAAATCGAATAGATGTGTCATGGTGATGGTGGCTTCAAATTTTTAAAGATTTAAATGACATTCTCTTCTAATCACTATAAAAATAATGTTCTCTAGACACCAATAAAAAAGTTTACAGGGTATTTCATCTATGTCGCGCTCATCCCTTTATCTAAAAGCAATATAAGTGCAGTATATCCCCTACACCATTCCGCCATAAAGATTATCTTCGACGCACTGTCGAAACCATAAAATAGTTTTTATACACTTTTATTCCACACAAATGTGGAATAATTTGCCCCTCTCACCTTTCTCTCTAAAATCTTTAGTTTAAAAGATTAAAAATTATCTTTTCCTTTTATACCCTTTTCTTTTACTCCATCACCGGATTTAAGACTTTAAAGGACTTCGTCCCAAGTGGCAAAAAAGAACTTAACAAAAGAAGAGCAAGGCCTCTTGGGTAGAATTTGAACATAAATTACTTAAGTTGATAGCGGAGGTTGTTTTCAGCTCCACACTTGCCACTACTAGATAACTCCTGAAATAATCCACGATGAAAAACTGGACAGCGTGATCAACTTGTTTGAACTGTGTGCATCGCTGGGAGTGGGTGGTTTGTCCTGGTCGGTTTATTACTCTCGATAGAAAAATTACAGAGAGGAAGAGCGTGTTCGGGCTACTAATTAGCACTGGATGTCCAATGTGGAGATATACAGATAAGCTAAAAGGGCGATTAACATGTTAGTAGGTATTCCTAGAGAGAGGTACTCGTTGATAACTGAAGATTAAATCTACAGGCACAAGTAAGTGTTAGAATGGTGGTAGGTATATCCAGAGGGTACGGTTACCTCGATTGTTATTAAAAAAGATATAGAAAATAATATAGAATGGCGCAGAAAGAATCATCCAGTTTACTTTGCCGCAATATTTTGGTTTGTAGGAGATGGACCAGCTAATCTGATGTCAGATCAGTTGGTTGCGCAATCGGTGTCGGACCCTTATGGCATAAGCTGCTCTTGTTTTTCCAGTAGGGTTATACTTATTTGTTTAGTTTGTGATTGCACAATGCCTTTTGCAGTGGGATGTATGTACATTGTACACGGTGCCAGGTGTATATGGTGCCAGTACTCGAGAGAAGCAAGCAGAATAATTAATGACACAGGCAAGCGAATAGTAAATTTGTAGAAAATTAATCTTTAACCAAACGTTAGCTTTGATGCCTGTGTCGAAATTAGTAATGGACTTTGGACAAGCCCATCTGATACATTCACCCAGGAGTGCTAACGGGACGAAAGAGGAAGGAAACCAAGCAGTGTGTACTAATATTACAATAGAAAAGGTTCTGAAAATCATTTCAGCTGCAAATTTTTGGAAATAATATCACCTTCTCTATTGCATTAAAATCTCCTCAACACCTACATATTTTCATTTACTTCGCTTATTCTTGGGAATTTAACCACTTTCGTGGTCTATCACATCCAACTGCGAATATGCTCCATTTCAGCTTTGTCAATTTTCTTCGCTTGAAAATGGGCATTTAAACTCTTGTTTTAATCGTTAAAGTATCTAGCGGTCACCTCAACTTAAATTGTTCGGAGTTTTTTCCGTATTAGAAAAAGCGTTTAACATTTTATAAATATTGCTCAAGTTCTCATAGCTGAATGTATTTGAAGGAGTGTAGCTTATTCCTATTGTACTCTACCGGTTTGCCAATAAATTCATTGAATCTACCATATACAATGCCTGTGAAACTGATGTTTTTTTTGTGTATATGATTTTTTATTCAACGATTATTAATAAGCTTCAGTTGTTTATTTATGCTATCGTGTGGTTAATGTTTAATTTGTGGGGGGAGAAATGCCATATTTGTGTTGGTTGTAATTTTCTGGTTTATGTGTAAATTTTGCGAAACTGTTGTTATGTGCTGCCTATCGTAATGTCATGGTGGTAGAGGGAGACATCGTTTTTCTTTTCTTGAAGGATTTTTCATTCTGCTTCTCTGCAGCAAATGGAACGGGTACCTTAAATTGATATGCTTCCTTAGCATGTACCAAGCCAATGGCGTTGCACTCTTACGGAAGCGGGTTTTTCAAATCAAATGTCTTTTTAGTTGATCTTTATAGTACCAAAAACGTTGACCCATATTCATCACAATTCCAGCTTGATCCAAGAAATCAACTCCAATAAGAGTGTGATTATTCGACGGATTCGGCAACGATACAAATCAAATCTTTCTGACACGTGCTCCTATACGAATTTCACAAATCGTCGCTACCAAATTTTGGACGTTGCTACTACCGTCTACTAAGATAACAACACATCTCTGCCATTAAAATATGCATCCATTTGCCGTAAGGATCATCTTAAGATTCAGCTACGTTAGTCCGAGCTGCGGAATCCAAATATGCCTCTCCTGTTAGGCCAAACAACTCAACTTGGACAATCGGAACATCACGTCCAACAATCGTTGTTTCAAAAGCGTTAAAATTAACATGCTCTAGGCTACTGGTTGTTTTGTTATTGCATTAAGGACAGTTAGCTCGAGCGACACCAGGTGCTCCACACCCATAACATGCAAACGCAGTTCCAGAAGTGTTCGCTTATTTGTTCTGTTTTTTGTAGCAGTTCTCCGTTAAATGGCCGCGTTTTTTGCAAAAAACTGTACTTGATCGACTTTGTCTTGTTGCGCAGGGACAGGTCGTTCACTCATTTTATGTTCTGATAGAACCAACTCTGCCTAACGAGCTTCCTGCAACACACTTTGATAAGTTTCGACTTTATCTCGCCGTATTCGCTCTCGAATTTGGCCATTCAAAAGTCCGAAAACCATATTTATTTGGTGCTCTTCTGTTAAAGCATCTTTCAGCTTAGCGCATAATGCCCTCCTCTTTGTTATGAACGAGTCTGTACGCTCATTGTTCTGTTGCTTGCCTCGAAAATTTCAACATACCATATATGTGCCATGAAAGTTTCGGTGGAGAAAACGTCGCTTTTATAAGCGCAACAACTTCCTTAAAAGTTTTCACCGTTGTCTTCACTCCGAGCCACCAGTTGCAGCCTCGTCCTCTAGTAAAACTGGCATCCCATTTATTGCAGCAGCATCAGTGATCTTCTCCATGTCCATAAAAGCGGAGATTGCTGCTAGGAGCCCTTGTACCTTTGCTGGGTCCCTATCGCCATTGTACCGCACTGTACATATGGTGAACGTTGCTGTTCTTGGTGTCTGTTCAGTTACTGTGGGCAACAATTTGTTTAGCTGTTCTTCTGTAAACTGTGCCATCTTTGGTGATCGTTCTCCTGAACTCTGACTCCTCGTAACCGTCGTTGTAGTATATAAAAAAAAAAAAATTATCTACCACGAAGTTGAGCGCCAATTGTAGAAACGTGTTTTATTTGTATCTTTTATTTGTAGTGGGTTACAGGTAAAGAGAAAAAAATACTTATTTACTTAAAACGGTCAGACGATAATGGTTAACAGTTTAAATACGGTTTGACGCGGCATGCACCACAGTCAGCAATATTCTTACTGTTAGCCAAGTAAATTGTCTCCGAACTAGCAATAGACAGTCCAAGGATCAAATTAATGATCACGTAATTCTTGACTATTGCCAGCACGAAGAGTTTCTCACTTTGTCGCTGCCGGAATCAGAGTGACTTTGCCTCGAAGGAACATTTCCTTTTATACGAGTTTTCGGGTGCAAAGATCAACTTTACTTAAAACTATTAAGCCACACCCTATTGTGCAATCCAAAAACAATGTGCTACAACATGCTTTACAAAAACTAAACTTCAAATTACAGCATGCGCTTAAAGAAAAGGATACGGAAAATTACAATGTGCTCATGCAAGAAAGAACACATGTTAAATTGATTAATAAAACAAAAGTTATATCAATTACTGTCTTGTTTTTATAATTTAATAAACGTCATAAATACAATGATATAATGGCATAATAATATAACGATATAATAAAATGTTTCGTTATGTTTATTTTTTTTTTGATGAATATTATTTATTATTGTTGGTACAATGTATCCTAATTGCCTTTTGCGATACTCATTGTAAAATGTAAAATTTGCAGTCGATTTTAGGCCCGTGTATTTACATTGTTCACCTGGCATTCATTGACACGGTGCGACTTCTCTTTGTTTCCCAAAATTGAAATTGAAGTTGAAGGGATGCTTTTTTGACCAAATTCCGACCATTCAAGCAGCTTTGACGGAGGCAATTCCGCAAAATGAGCTAGAGCAGGCACTTGAATCACTATTGAATTGCTGTAGCAAGTGTATTGAATCGAGAGAAGAATTTTCCGAATCAAAACACCGAGAAATAAAGAAAAATCGTGTTTTAATTATGTTTTCTAGAACCAGTCTGGAATATTATTTACCACTCTGTGTATTCCAGCGTAACCGCCAATTTGAAAATAGATCCACACTTAGCACCGCGTCTCCGTTTCGCCTTCTCTGGGATATTATGCGTAATGCAGAGTTTTTAAAGCCTCTAAATCCGCCTTTGCTGATGCGCTAGACCCGTTTTCGGGAAAATTAAAATTTGTCGAAATCGGCCGGCCTTAAGTAAAGTATTTTTAATTTTACTAGAATTACAATTTCGACTCTGGGCCATTTCTCGGCTAAAGCCTCAGCTGTTCAAAATCAATATATGTATAACCAATATTTGGCATATCTAAATATACACTAAGCCTAGGCAAGTCTAAAAAAATATTTGTTTTTAATAAAAGAGAAACGCTGTTTTGATTTAAATTTGAAACAGTTGCAAAAGATGGCGTAGCTACAAGTACGTGTGACCTAGTCGTACAATTTATTTATTTTTCTCATTGGGGCTAACACAACCAACACAACTCGTTTTCGATTTGACATGGGTGAGAAAGTAAACTAAGTGGGAGCACTTAAGCCCATATGGTCAACATGTTCCAATGATAATGGCTCCATCAATTTTTATTTCTCCAGCTACATCGGTATAACCGCACAGATTTCTTGCGAAAATGCGTAACTATGCATACATGTGAAAGACTACACAATGCATGTAACTTGTGGGCTTACAAATGGTTTTAACATGATTTAATACGTTATCTTAATTTGTTGTATAATGTCTCCTTAGTAATTAACCTCCTAAAAACGATGGACCGCATACCCTTTCCTTAAAATCAACATTCCATGAAAGGATCCCACGAAAAGAGATAACACTATAACATTCCATTATTACGATTGAGAGAGTCCACCTAACAACTTTCAGGACGACATGGGGACTCAATAAAATTAAAAAGAATATCAAATGTTTACCAACGGAAATACCAAGAAAGTTCGCAGAGAAGTCCGGAAACATATCGTATACCTATATATGCGCCCGGATAAGGTTTTCTCCACCATTTAATATCCTCTTTTCGGTAATGTGGTCCAATTAATCTCGATTTACAACAGCACAAATCCAGCCAAGCAAACTTCCGCTCCATCGCTTCTGCCGCTGCCACCCACTTGTCTGTGGTTTTTTTTTACTCTTACTCGTACAGCAGCAGATTTAATGCTCCTGCCATACCATGGTTGCACACAGTTAAGTTAGTGTTTGTATGTACACTTGAGTATGTATGAAATTCTGTATGCATGCGTACATACCTACATACCAATTCAATGTGCACATGGAATGTCCATGTTTTTTCATGGCTTTTATGCTCACTCAACAATGCCATTAAGTTAAGACGGGTGTCAGTTTTCGCAAACCGACTCCCATTTCCTGTCTCTTAAGTTTTTTCGTGTGGAACTCTTATCACGTTCACCACTAGGGTCAATTCATTGGCTTGTGACTGCGCAATCATTACCATTCCGTCCGTTTTTTTTTTTTTTTTGAATTATGCTAACATGGAAATGCCTTAAACGTATTGCTACTACATACCATGATCATGTGTATACATAGTTCTGAAGTGGCCTGCACGCGATTTGTCATATAAAAACATACTTCAATAATTGTATCTGCACTTTATGCGCTTGGTTTCATCTGGATACAAACCATATCGTTAAGAAACTGTGTAAGTGTATGGCAGGAAAAACTTCTTCGTTTTTGGTGGTGGAAAGTCATATCGCGTGAGATCTCAATTATTTCAACTGTGCTACTGCAAATGGAATGAATATGAGCCATTCAGAACTATGTTTCTACTGAAGCTCTAAGAGATGCTCGGTGACCTTGAATTTCTTAAATTTTTTTCTTAAGTTGAAATCAATATATTGTGCGAGTGCAGATGGGAACATTTCTATAGATCAATTAACCTTCTATATAAACACATTTAATTTTTATAAAGGTCCCTTAGTGAGCAACATTCTACATTTCCTTCTCTTAAAAAGAAAGAGTTATGTACATATGTATGCGTAACTCGTATGCATCTACCAGGTAGCCCTCACTCGATTTCCTATGGCAGTAACTGCGTTTCTAAATAAAAAGGATTGGTTCTGTTTGCTGATTATGTTTATACAGGCCTTTCCATTTTTTTTTCCATTAAGTCGCGAAGACAATATCGGTCAAGTGGCCGCCGCGCCGCTAGAGATGATGCATTTTCGGGATCGTTCCACAGCATTTTCTACGACTTTCTAAAAACTTCTGCCTATATTCTTATTCTCCACTTCTTGTCTGATGTTCTCCCTTAAGGCCGTTAAGATCTGTGGCTGGTTCGTATAGACCTCTGACTTCAAAAAACCCCAAACTAATAATTCTGGAACGATTCAATCTGGCGATCTTGTGGACCAGCGCAAATCGCCAAGACGAGAGACTATAAGCGATCGGGAAACGCTTGCTGCAGAATGACCAATCTCGCTCGTGCTGTATGTGCGGTTGCACCATCCTGCTGGAACCGCATGTTCTCCAAATCCAATTCGTCAATTTGTGGCAGCAAAAAGTTGGTGATCATAGTTCTGTAGTGCTCACCAGTCACAGTAACAGTATTGCCGATGCCGCGCCGTCATATAAAAATATGAACCAATCAACTTTCCACCGTAAACGCTGCACCAAAGGATAAAAGGATGTAATGGCTCTTCGTAATGGCATTACACATGGGTTTTCAGTGTCCCAGAAGCGATAATTTCGCTTATTCATGTATCCGCATAGGTGGACATACGCCTCGTCGCTTATGATGATTTTCAATGGAAAAGCATCCTCATCGCGGTCGAGACTTATGTGTTAAGTCAGTCTCCTCGAGGCGAGCAGTTAAACGCCACAATGTTTGTTCAGTTGGTGCCACACGACCAGGGAATCGACAACGAAATTCACGTTGAGCCAAAACTACGGACTGATTTATTTGTCAAAAACATTAATACAATTATTCCACGTTCTTGAAGGGTATAGCAATCCATGGTTTGTCTACGCTTATTCTGCTTCTGTTTACTTCACAAATGTCAAAGTCGGGATGATATAATAAGCCATTAGGAAAAATTAAAGGATGTACCGTTAGGGTGATGACTTTTTCGTCACCTTGTATTATGTACGACTATAATCTATTTCTTCCTTTTATCAGCGAGGTTATGATCCGAAAACAAGGGATCACAACCCTCCCACTTCACCGCATTTCTACTGATCCGCCTGTGGGGTTCGCCTATAATATAAAATATTTTAAATGGATACTTGCTAGCGATGTCGGGAGATACAGGAGTCTATACAAGAGAAACGAGCTTCTAGGGAGATTTGTAAGCACCGTATGGCAAAAGCCATTTACCTTCACCTACGTCCTAGCTAGACCACGGGTCCGGTTGCGTCTACTAAAAGAAGGCACCATACAGAACTCAGCGCTTAAAGAAAACCCCATCTCCTTTTTTATATTTTGCAGATCTAGATCCTTAAATAAATTGTTGAAATTGTTGTGCAAAAGATGTCCTGATATGGGGTAAAGAAATGTTATTAAATTTACAAGAGGGGAATGAAGAAGAATTTGATAGAGGCCTATTTTAAATAGTCTTTTACTTTATTGGTGAAAGGAAAGAGAGTTTGGGTTCCTTTAATTGAGTAAGGAAGTTTATTGAATAATCTAGGTGCGCTTATTACAGTGCACTAACTAACACTGTACGAAAATAGTTCTGTTTGGGGTTGATTCACCGACAAGTGTTAAGTCATTTATGTGTAAATATTGACATTCGTGACATTAGTTCTTTGCAGACAAGATCACAAATGTATCTTGTTGGGTATTCGTCGAGTTTTATAATGACAATTAATTCAATTGTTTTATTTAATAATGTTCAAGCGAATAATATGCAGTTAAGCAGTTACATGCATGAAATGTTGAGCATTACATCTTTTAGAAGTACTGGTCACCTCTTCGACTGGTTCCCAATTTCAACCAGCCAGACTATTTTAGCAACATTTTCAACTATTGTCCTCGACGTCAACAACTACAATTCAATGGAAAAAAGCAGAAGAGGCCCACTGGGACCAATGCAAGTGAATGCGTGACTGAAGTGATAGGTACTTCTCGGCATAAAGCTTTAGATTCTTCACTACGCAAAGACGTTTACTTCCAGCAAATCATGTTTATATAATGATTCTAAATATTTTATTTCTGCCAATAACTGAAAAAAGAAGAGCTTGCTTCCTAAACTACCGAAATATATGTATCTAATCAAGCAATTTAACCTAACAAAAAAAACATACTGTATTATCAAATCAATAGGAGCACCGGCAAACTTTTCTGATGTCAAGTAAAGCGTTAGCCAAACAAGTGAAAGATTTGGCATTTAGTTGCAGCATTCAAATTCCTACTATTAACCCATCGGAGCCAATTGACCGACTTATGAATATTCAGATAAATACTACGGTGGCAAATGGTTCGAAGAACTCAAAAAAACGATGTCCTTTCAGGCCGACCGCTAAGACAGACCACCATGTTCATCTGGCAACCAAGAAACGAATCTGCCGAATTTTTTTTTTTAGAGAATAAGTAAATTTTTAAATTCGAGATTTTTAATTTTCAGTAATTAAATTAACATATCCATGATTCAAATTGTGTATGTGTCTAGTCTAAAAAGGTCACAGTTAATTTAAAAAAAGGAACCGTTCATCTCATCTTCTTAAGATCTTCAAAAGGCCCTATACAATACTCCTACTGTGATATAATCTTATATCCGAAAACAACCAATAAAATCACAGAAGTATTAAGCAAATATTAAGGAAAACGCTCAGATCCATAACACGAAATATGCTGTTTAACAAAATACGAGTACTTGGTGGTACTCAGCTCAACTTCGTTGTATTTTCTGTTATTGCAGAAGCTTTTAACTTTGTAGCTCTCCTGATGGGTTCCTAACAAAATTAAAAGTACTCGTAAAATACTAGCACAATGAAGAATTTCATAGGTATATTTATATTAAGAAAAGTTGAAGACCAGTTGGTACCTCCAGAGCTTGATAAATCAAAAAGACGATTTTTACCAAAACTATGAACGATTATTTGCCTTATTAATTTTTCCTTGACATGACTTTTGTAAAATCTTGGAAAACAGTTTTTCAAATACCTTTGTTAAGATGGCACCCTGAGTGCATGAAAATTTCGGAAATACATATATGTACACATAAAATTTGAATAAGGGTCTGTTATAACAATATATTCCAACTACCTCGGTTTCAATGGCATATTTGTGAAAAACTCACTTCTTTTGTTTAAAATGACTTGACTTTGTCAAAGTTGACCAAAATATGTTACAATACTTTTCCTATAGCTGCAACTAAAACTATATGGTATATTATATTTTCACTCATTATTGACACCTAATCCTAAAATGGTAGCTCTACTAGTTATGATAGAAACCAGAAGGCCAATGGATATGCATTAAAATAAAAGATTATAGCATTCGGTATAAGTAAGCCTTTCAAAGCCCTCAGTAATTAACTTAAGAGTATTCTGTCGTGAAAATATATGCACATCAAAGGCATAAAATTAAATTTTCAGCTCATGTCAACTCATCGCATTTGGCGAAATTATGCGCGGTATGACATTCGCAAAGTAATCTTAAATTGAAGAGAAAGACAACCCTGGCTGTGAGAGTACTTATTTAATATTTACAAATATACCAATATATGGTATAATGATGAATATAAATTGTAATAGTAAAATTGTAGATTCCCTCATATATCTTTTTGGCCGGAGATAGATGAATGAAAACCTTTGCACACAAGAGAAGTACGAGCCTCATGTGAAATGACGAGTTGCGTTTCATAAAATATGGAATATTATATCTTTATATTCCATATCTTATCTATACATAATAAAACTATAGAAGTCTGAATCTCTGTACATTGAATTTAATTGAGAAAAAATATATTTAGGGGACTAGTTGAAACCCGTAGAAACAAAAAATAGCATTTTTGCAATTTGTATCTGTCTTTGTATGTATCACGGGGAAACTACTGGAAGGATTTTGATGAAACTTGGCTGATATGGGTACTTTTCATTCCCCGGTATGAAATGAGATAGAAAAATAGAATACAAGATAGTCAAAATATTAAAATAAATAAGCACTAAATTAAAAAAAATGTGGTTTGGATTAACGAAACGGTTGACAAATACATGTCATACTCATACGTCGCAAAATGTTGAATATATAAAAATTGGGCATATTTCGCGTTAAAGCCAATATTCATCCATTGTAAACGTATATTTTAAACCATAATGTTCGATGAAAAAAAAAATTTTTTTGAAACAAAACTGGAAAACATTTGCACTTTGATAGTACAAGCCATGAAAAACAAAAAATGTTTAATTGTATATTTTCAAAATACATAAGGACGTTCTTTTTCATCCTTCTAAAACACTGTATAGGTGAGAGTCGTTCGCGTGACCGACAGTACACACCCCTTAGTACACTTTTTTTATATTCTGATCCCAGTAACCGTACACAGAGTAAAATCCACTTGAGTGAAGAATAAATGAAATAAAACCGTAAAAAAAAGTTTTCCCCTTGCTCAATTGCTCTATCGCTCGATTTAAATCTTTATTTTCATATCTTCTTGCAATATTTTCTAGAAGCAGTGAATGTAAATTATACAAATGAATTCATCAAGTTACTTTTTATTTATTTTTATTTTTTTTTTAACTTTCAAATCATATGACACCATTAAGTGTTGCCATATTGTTATTTATATAAATGTTGCCATGTTAGATTTAGATTAGATCTAGATTTTAAAGACTATTAATTTCAATATAATTCATCTTATGTGTTAATACGTGAACACCAAATTTATCGTACATTTATTTAGTATTTATTAAAAAAGGAGGGGGATGAAGCTTATATCATTCGAAAAATACCGTGCCATAGATGTGCACAAAATAAAAATTATGTGCGTATGTTACCGTTAAGTTAGGTAAAATAAAGTGAACATACACACATGATTTCCCATACAAAACGTTTTAACAAATTAAATGAAAGCATTTTGATCACCTTCATGGCTCTATGAGCTTAGATCCCTTTGCCTTCCCTGCACCGGCGAATATTACAACAAATACATAGCGTAGTTACTCTCGCTGTTTGTTTGGTCGAATTTCGAGCACACGCGATACAAGTTTACATGATTGTATCTTAGGCTAAATTTTGGCATGGCAAAACACCGTGAGACTCATTATAATGAAATACATAGAATTAAAGTAGTTGTTTACAATTCCTCTGCGATGATATTACTTCCACATACAAGTGTTTCTTTTACATATTTGTATAAACTGAACCAACCCGATCCATTGAGGAGTTCGTACGCATTATCTGTTGTGAGAAAACTTGAGCCTAAATATAAATGAAATTACTCTTGTAGAAAAAGCCACTTAGCAGTGTGTGGAGTCTTCTCGCGTCTTCGAGTTGCACAAATCACACAAAAAAAACGATATTCCTTTGCGCAATGTAATTAAGCGGAAGCATCTCTCCTCTGACGCAAAAAAATAGGGATAGAAATCATCTCGGACCTGTTGTTTGCCTGGAAAAAGTTTAGTTCGTTCAAATTGTGTTCTAGTTTGGAGTAATGTTGACTGTAAATGGATTGCTTTGCGTTTGATATCAACTCATTTCTTGTCCCGTTTGGTTTAAAAGTTATACCTATGTATTTGTATTTCTTGACTACTTCTATGTTGTTGCTTCTGAAGGACCATTTTTCATTTCTTGCGTGAGTTTCGCCGCCTTTTCGAAAGATCATTATGTGGGATTCCTGCAAATTAACTTCTAGATTCCAAGTAGCACAGTATCCTTCTAGCAAATCTATTATTTTCTGGAGCTCTTGGGGATATTCTGCGAGAATGAATATATTGTCTGCATAAAGTAGGATATAAATCTGAACGTCTTCAATTTTTATACCTCCGGCTTTTTGCATGTGTTTTACAATATCATTTATAAATATAATGAATAATAAAGAGCTGAGTATGCGCCCTTGCTTTACAGCAGTAGAGCTTTCAAATTCAAGACAGAAGTAAAATTTTTTAGAGTAGAGTGCCTTCAACATATATATATATCATCTTGCTCGACAAATCCTAGATTTTGTAATTTATAAAAGAGGGCGTCTTTTTTAATGGATTCAAAAGCCGCTCTGAAGTCGATGAAAAATACATACAATATTTGATAGAATGTAAGCTTGGTTGTATAAGGGCTTTTCAAATAAAGGTATTAAAAGTTTGTGGTCTGTTTCAACCAAAACTTCTTTTCCAAATAGAAACATGCGAAACCGATTACATCCAAAAAGGATAGCAAATAATTTCTTTTCGATTTGTGCATAGTTTCTTTGGCAAACTGTTAAAGTGGCTGATGCACAGGCAATGGGTTTATTTTCGTGTTGTATAACAGCTCCAACAGCTGTTTGAGAAGCATCAGCGAAAAGTTTGATAGCCTTACTATTGCCAAAATAAGCTAAAACCGGAGTTTTGGAAATTAATGACTTAAGGTTTAAGACCTCCTTTTCGTGTTTCTCATCTCAATGCCAATCTCTTTATGAAAGGAACCGTTCCATGATAACATTGCATTTTGGAAGGTAATATTTGCAGCAGTTGTTCGTGTTTTACGCTCTCCTCACAAATATCGAAAGAGTCAAAGATTTCGAAGCAGTCCACTCCTATATGATGAAGCCAAAGCGAATTTGTTTCTCATGTCCGTCGCACCCAAAAGATCTTAATAGTTTCTTTATTTCGAGATAAAATACAATATAGATTGTTACCGCACACTTTACATACAGAGATCTGACACTTGTGTTCTTACAACTAAAATGCTATACTCAGATGAACAAAGTAATTGAAAGAGACTAATTGTTGAAGGAAAACTCGATAAAAACCTTCATTTAAAGACAAAAAAGAAAGAAATAGTAAATATGTCTTCTTCTTCCTTTTTATAAGCGAGGCTATGATCCGAAAACAAGGGATCATAACCCTCCCACTTCACCGCATTTCTACTGATCCACCTGTGGGGTTCGCCTATTTGACCTCAGAAAATATCGGCAGGCCTGCCGATTTTGGATCACTCGGTTACTGAGGCCAATGAAATGCCGATGTCGTCGCATTTGTCTGATCCAGGCGTTTATAGGCCTGCCTACATCGCGATGTCTTTGGAACGTGCATAGATATTACCTTTTTTACAGGGTTCAAATGATTTCTTCTTTGAACGTGGCAATACCAACTGAGCCGGTCGCGCTCTTTTTTTTGTACGATGGTTTCCTTGATGTGAAAGCTTCCACGGTTCTTCGAACTTCTTATTCGATCAAGCTTTGTCACTCCTGCTGTCATGCGAAGCATCTTCATCTCAGCTGCCGTTAATTTACTCTCATACTTTTTGTACATCGTCCAACATTGTGAACCGTATGTGAGCGCTGGACGTACAACTGCGGTGTAGAGCCTTCCTTTCAACTTAGGGGGCATTTTTCTGTCACAAAAGATAGCGGAATTTTCTCGCCACTTCATCCACCCTACGCTTACACGATGATTGATGTCGTCATCACAAGTTGCTTTGCTATTGATCATAGATCCCAGATATTTGAACTTTTCGCACTTGGGAAGCACTGTTCCATTCAAATAAATGTCTGGAATAGGCCTGAGTGGATCAGAGAACGGGCAGCACAAGTACTCTGTCTTTTTTGAACTAATGGGATACCCATTTCCCTCCAAAACGTCCACCCACACATCAAGTGATCGTTGCAGGGATGTAGGATCCTCACTTATGATGGCTCCACCGTCAGCAAAGAATAACTGATGTACCTTGGGGTCGATCACTTTACCTTCAAGCAGATAATCAAGGACTGTAATAAAGAGCAAAGGACTTAAAACGCTTCCCTGGTGTACCCCGACTTTGATTGGGAACTCTTCGGTTACTCCAGCGGGGCATCTTACTTTTGTCTTTGCTCCTTCGTACATGTCCATAATCATCTGTACATAGGTTTCTGGAACCCCTCGATGTCTTAGCGCCACCGATATCAGATCTCGTGGTTGTCTGTCGAATGCCTTTTCAAAGTCAACCAATACAATATGCAAATCCCTTAAGGAATCACGATGTTTTTCCATTATGATCCTTATACTTTGGATTGCATCTGTGGTTGATTTACCCGAGACAAACCCGCACTGATCATCAGATAGCCGTATTATTTTTCGCAGTCGGCCACCTAATACCCGCTCAACGATCTTCATGGTGTGTGACATCAGCTTGATCGAACGGTAGTTATCACAGTTTCGCGTATCACCCTTCCCTTTGTATACAGGGAGAAGGTAACTTTCCCTCCATTCATTCGGCATTGGATCACCTCTCACGAATTTGGAGATGAGAATTCTGAGCCATCTGAACCCGATGTCTCCCATCTTTTTCCAGAACTCAGAGGGTATCTCGTCTGGCCCAACCGCTTTTCGTTTTTTGGAGTATTTGACCGCCTCACTAACTTCTTCGGCTGTAATGTCGGGTATTTCTTCACAGTTAGAGGTGGCTCTTGGAAAGTATAGCCGGGGAAACTGTTCATTCAAAAGCTCTTCACAATACTGCTTATTTCATCGGGGGGAAACAAAATGCGTCTTTAAAACGCGTTTTCACAGAAATCGTAATCGTGCCAATAAATAAATAAATAAATAAATAAATAAATGTAATTATTATTTATAATTTGTAATTTGTAATTTATTATCTTCCGAAGCCATCTTGTCTTAGTTAGTTTTTGTTTTTTTATTTTTTTATATTTTATTTTTTTTAACGTCTGACATCATGTACTCTAAAGTGAAAGGCTTGGATGAGAATTGATGACTGACTCATTTTATTATATATGAAACTTAATAACTACATATAATATAACACTTACTGGCATAAAATATAATACTTACTGTTATAATAATAACAATAATAAAAATTACTTTTTGTGAAGGACAATAAAATAGGAGTGGGAATAAATAAAACGCACTAGTTAAAGAAAAATAGTTTTTCGTCTCGTAACGACGTAACCGTATTTTTTTTTTTTTTTTTAAAAAAAAAAAACAGTTTGAATATTAACTACATTTATCTCTTTTGCGCATTAAAAATTCAATGAAAAAAACGAAAAGCAAATGAGCCCAGCAAACTTAAAAAAATAACCAAACAAAGAATACACTAAATTCAACACAGGCATGCGAACGGATCATTCTGTTGCGCACTCAAGAAAAACGCATAAACGCACTCGCTCGTTATTGTTTTTTTCGTTTTTATCGTTTTCTGCGTTTTTCCGTTTTTTGTTCGTTTGCACTATTTTGCTCGTTTTGTGAAAGTAGTTATTTTTTTAACTAGTTTTTAAACTAGTTATATTTTTTTAAATAACTGTTTCGTTTCGTTAACACAAAAAACGAATACGACCCACCTCTACAATAAAATAGGGTCAAAAAGTCAAATGAAAGAAAAATAAATAAACAAATTAATAAGTCTGGTTACCAAAGATAAGATATATTAATTTGTACTTAGTTCTTTGTCGTCTGCCTTTTTTTATCTAATACAGCCGCTAGAGGGCATTGAACCTACCAACGCCATACAAGTACCCTTTGGTATGGCTTACCAAGCCGACTGTACTTTTTGCCATAACTCTTACTTGGTTGTGGTTTTATTGGTCCAATTTGTTCCTTATTAATCCCCCATTAATTCTCAATTGGATTTAAGTCCGGGGATTGGGCAGGCCAAGTCATGAGACGTACACCGTTTTCAGAAAACCACTTCTTGGCTACACCCGAAGTGTGCTTGGGCTCATTGTCTTGTTGAAATTCCCAAGACAGTGACATTTCCCACTCGGCGTAAGGCAGCATTATCTCTTTAAGTATGTTAACATACATGTGCTTGTCCATCGTACCCTTAATCGAAAAAAAGAGACCTGACTCCATACCACAAGAACCAGCCCCACATCATTATGTACTCCACAGGCCAAGTTTTAATATTTCCTTTTCCAACCATGTCATACGAGTTGTGGTACCAAAATAGCGCATCGGAGTGCTAATTGCGTTTTCTTTATTTTAAAAAGAAGGAGCTCCAGAAGTCCATTGTGCGTTGGAATAGTCTTACGCAATTGCAGTATGTTTCTCAAAGAAATACAAAATTATGTAATTAAAAATGTCGGGCGCTTCAAACTAGATTCCTGTTTTTTTTTTGCGACACGCTTCAGCTGCGCGTTTTCATTCTCCGCACCAGTCCAGACTTCTCTGGATCAGAACCAAATCAGATTATCTTAATGTATTTCTTTTTTGCGACTTGCATGAAATTTTACAATGAGTCTCCGTAAACTGTAAGAACCAATAAACTGAAGTGCACGTTCGTATTTTGATAACTGATGGTAGTAATTGGTAATAGTTACCACTTTCTTGAGCATTACCTCATCAGCTTGACCACAAATCATACACAAATTATTGATTTCCGTATAATTAATACAATCTAGGCTTCTTTATGTAATACCACTGTCTAATCTAGCTAGGCAGTTGTATTGTAGTAAAACATTGAAGCCTTAGACATTCGATATCCAGTCGCAATAATGTGGTTGTGGGAATGACTGCCAAGCACAATATCAAATATGCAGATGCAATTAAAATGTGATGTTGCGTTGTCCAGAATGCTAAACATTTCCTTAAATTTCCTTTGAAATGCATTTATAAACCATCGGGGTCTCTGATGTATGAACAGCCAAATGCTTAAACCTAAACTTCTCTCAGCATTCACATTATAATAATGATCTGTCGTTGTCGTCGAAATTGATAAAGTGCATTAAGAGTAAAGATTTCGTAGAATAGTTGAAGTCAATATGTTGTGGGAGTGCGTGTATTCCTATGGAGTAACTAAACTCTTAAGGATACTAAATTTTTGTAAGGCTAAGGGAACGATTTTCTACATTTCTTATTATTAATAAGAAGAGTTACGTATGCAGAATGTTGGAGGCAGATTTCTAGATTTTTCCCTATGCACCATAGAGCACAGGGTATGCATGCGTATGTGCATGCATTGTGCTTTGTACTTACGATAGAACAAACGAAACTTAAGGCGAACCCCACAGGCGGATCAGTAGAAATGCGGTGAAGTGGGAGGGTTATGATCCCTTATTTTCGGATCATAACCTCGCTGATAAAAGGGAGAAGAAGATAGAACAAACGAAATTACAGCTGTGTTATATCATCACTCAAAGTCACCATCTTCGGCTTCTCATGTTAATTATTTTATCTGTAAGAAAAGACAGAAACCCTAGCACTATGTAATATGCATTGAAGTTTGAGCTAATAGCATTCAGTGTAGGTATTTAAAAGCTCTACTTGTTAATGAAATTTCAGCGTCATATACCATGAAGCTGTACATCAAAGGATATAAAATGAAAATTTCAACTAATATTAACTGACTGCATTTCGTGAAATATCCTCGATGTGACAGTTGCAGGATGCTTGCATAATAATTATTGAATATTCACACATAAGCTTACATTGGCGCTATATAAATATGTCGAAATCATACAATAGTATGATAAAAATGTACATATAATAGATACCCTCGTAATTCTTTTGAGCCGGAATGAATACGTGAATGAAAACGTTCACACAAAGAGCAGTACGATCCTTGCGTAAAGTTACGTTTTGCCTTTGCTTTTGCCTCTGAAAAGGGGAGTATAAAGCAAATAAGAAATGGGATGCGCACCTATTATAAGGGATGTGACGTAGAATCGTCCGGAATAAGCCATATTTTAAGGTATATATTGAATGAATTGGATCGGGGATGTGAAGGTTAGCTTATCCCAAGCACTCATTGTACACCTAGCCAGAATGTGGTCGAAAATCGGGGTTACAACAAGATTACGCAAAAATTAAACTACTTGCTGACTAAAGGCTTCACCGCAATGGGAATAGATCGGATTAAACCTATTGTCATACTATCGAGACCCAAGATCCGTAGTCTCTTGTAAGGGCGGTTAAGTGGCATAGAAAATTTAACCATTTTGGGCACGTAAAAAAAAATGTTACCCTGTATTCAATATTATTCGATTTCATCCAAGAAACAATATTCCATTCCTCCTTGTTTAAATACGCAAGCAGTTAACTACGATTTTTTGTTCCTTGTATTCACTAAACAGGTACTGGAATCGCTATTAAGCTTGGGTTATAGGGATTAGACATCTGCTCTTCTTGAAGGTCATCCTTAGCTCCTACG
The DNA here is from genome assembly GCA_945910035.1 of Brachypalpus laphriformis. Taxonomy (NCBI): domain Eukaryota; kingdom Metazoa; phylum Arthropoda; class Insecta; order Diptera; family Syrphidae; genus Brachypalpus; species Brachypalpus laphriformis. The sequence goes on along the minus strand of OX246755.1, from coordinate 89,706,307 downwards.
AAACCAAACTTCAATGCGTACTAGAAAGGTTTGTAGCCATCTGTGATGATGCTGGAATAAAGATTAACGTAAGCTAATCAGAAGAGGTGGTCATTTCTAGAACACACGCTCAGCACATTCTGCATGTCAGTGGAGTCCAATTAAAAAGAATGATTAATTTCAGTATCTCGGGGTCTTATTTCACTGGCGATGGAAAGATCCATGATGAGTTTTCCTATTCCTGGTCGATCTGTTATAAGAAAGCACTAACCTAGCATCAAAGCGCTAAACTTTCGGTCCTTAACTCGTTATTTTTTTTCCAATTCTCACCAATGCGCATGTAATCTGGGTAGTAACCGAAAGAATAAGTTCGCGGATACAACCTGTGGTTATAAAATTCCTTCTGGGTATTTCTGGAATACCTCTCAGGATCTTTAGGTACTCACGCTTCTTTTTTTTTCGAGAGTAGGTGAAAATCTTCCATACACACTATGAGAATAGCATAAAAATACCACCCTTCGATATTTATTTATTTACTGATAGCTTGAACAATATTCTTTACATTTGGGTGTAATCGCACAATTTACACAGAGTTATGATTTTATCTTACTGCTGAATTATGCTATAATATGTTATACAAAATATATTTTAATAAATATATGTATTGAAAGGAAAACGCTATAAGAAAAAAACCGTTCATCTAAATAAAAAAGATTTAGTAGTAATAAATGAACAAATAATCTGTCTGATAACAAAAGATTACGAATAGTAAAACGTAAATCTATTATCACAGTTGGAAAAAAAAAAAAAATCTATATAAGTAAATAAATATTCAATAATTAGTTTTCAAATAAATATGTAACAAATAAACGATAAATAATAATTAAATAAATAACAAATAATAAATAAATATACAATGAATAGTAATAAATAATAAATAAATATATAAATAATAAATAAATATATAAATAATAAATAAATGAATTAATTAATAAATAAATAACTAAATAAATAAGTACATAAATAAATAAATAATAAATAGATAAGTAAATAAATAAATAATGAATATATAAATAATAAACAAATGGGTAACAGGTAGGTAAATATTAAACAAATAATAACAGAATGTAGTAAATAAATAATAAACAATATTTAGTTTATGACTAGATTATTAACAAGGATGTTATCAGACATCTCACAAGTTATTCTACAATATATTTAACATTAAGCCTTTCTATTCTCGTAGAAACAAAATCGATGTTGGCTAGATCGTGAAGTTCGAGCGTCGAAAAATACCACGGAAGCTTCAGCATAAGTTTTAATAACTTGGTTTGCGCTCTTTGCAATTTATTGATGTGTATTTTTGCACATTTCCCCCAAACTGGACAACCATAAAACATAAAGGACTGAAAAATTACCTTAAAAATGATAAGCTTATTCTCTTGACTCAGCAGAGAATATCTGTTAATGAGAGGATACATAATTCGTATCGTTTTATTTATTTTATCTGAAGTATTGGTAACCTGATTGCGTTATGTTAGTTTTTTATTTAAAGTTATGCCTAAGTAATTAACACTGTCCGTCCAGGTTGTACTAACATTATTTATTCTCACACTATTGCTTGGTAAAAACAAGCTTTTCTTTTTTTAGTTAAAAAGATAGCTTGAGTTTTTGCAGCATTCACTTTAATTTTCCACTTATCAAAATAACTCATAAGAGTAATTAGAGCCGATTGAAGGTTGGTTTCAATTGCGGAACCAAGTACATCGGACGAATATATACACGTATCGTCGGCAAACATTGCGGACTCGCAGTTGGGAAGATGTGGAAAATCAGACGTATATATGTTAAATAATACGGGGCCGAGGATGGACCCCTGAGGGACCCCTGCAGGAGCAGATCTGGCAGAAGAATAAGCATTATTTACAATGACTGTAAACATTCGATTATCTAAAAAAGATTTTACGATTTTAATAATGTATTCAGGGAATTCATACGAAATCATTTTATATAATAAACCTGAGTGCCAAACAGCATCAAAGGCCTTTTCGACATCGAGAAGTATTAGACCAGTGGATTTTTTCGAAGTAAATCATTTTTTAATATTTTGCGTTATTCTATCTACTCGTTGCATCCGGGTTGTAGTGATATCTGAAACCAAATTGTTGCAGAGGTAAAATGTTTCCTCTGCAAGGACTAAATCTATTTTATTCTTTATAATTTTTTCGTAAATTTTACTTAATGAACTTAGTATGTTAATAGGTCTGTAACTGTTAGAATTGTTGGCAGGTTTGCCGGGTTTTAGAATGGGTATAATCTTGGCTTTCTTCCAAGCCTTTTGGAAGATTTTTTACTCTTTTTTCTGGTACTGAAACATTTATTGCATTCCGAACAGCACTTTCAAAGGTATTCAGACATTCATCCACATGGGTAGCAGCTGTGACGCTGTCGAGATTGATTTCGTGGCATCCCAAATAATTTCTGACTTCCCGTTTGTATCTCTCCCAGTTTGCGTTTTTGAGATCAAGGTAATAGTTATTGGCGTTGTATTCAGGCCTTTGAGATATAGTACAAAGTACTGGAAGGTGGTCCGGACATAGATCGTTTAGCACTATTGGATAATTAAATAAGTGCGGAATGTTTTATAGAAATAGATCTAGGGTAGAAGGGTTGCTTCTACTGTTATATGGGGTATAAGTTGGTGTATTGGGATACATTATTTGAAATTGGTGACTCGAGTTAAGATCATGTAGAATTTTTCCCCCAAGAATTGGCCCTAAGGGCACCCCAACTTCTATGGCGACAGTTAAGATCGCCACCTATTAGGTAAGGATTGGGAATGTTAATAAGCTTAGTAAAGTTAAGCTTAGTTTTCTTCCATTTGTAAAGAAAAGTTCGATACCAATATTTTCAATCAGTTTAGTTTTTAAGTTGGGTAATAAAGAATGCTTTAATGTTTTCTTTATTACTTTTGCAACACCCCCTCCTCTTCGTTCTGTTCTATTGGAACGATAACACCTATACAGACTATTAGAAAAACACAGATTAGCATTTAGACCTGTTTCGGAGATGAGACCAACATCGATATTGTTTCTACTTAAAAAGGAAAAAAATGCAAAAGCTTTATTACGAATGCCTCTAGCATTCATGGAATACAAATACAATACAAAACGAAGACGATCGTGGAGTATTCACCACAGCAGGAGGACCACGTGGTGAGCTTTTAGGTGAAAGCTTTCCTTTCATCTCCAAAAACTTTAGACAGGAACTGTCAGTAGATTTGTGTTTACCTTTGCAATTGGCGCATTGTGCACTGTCAGATGCAGTGCATTCAATTGTTTTATGATTGCCAGCGCAGTGGGAGCAATATGTTTTCATGTTGCAGTTCCTTTCACCATGTCCATACATCTGACAATTTCTGCACTGAGTAATTTTATTTGGTTGACGGCGTTGAAAATCCCACTTTACTTGGGTCTTAAAGACAGCTTTTATATATTTTTTCAAATCACACATACGGATTGACCCGTTCTCTAAATATACAATATAGAAAGTGTCCTCATAGTGTTCATATTTTTTAGTGATCATTTTGATGTCAACCCATTTCAGCCCGAGGGAGATAAGTTATTTTTTTAACAAGTCTGTGCTTATTGAATCCAGGCCAAAAAGCACAACTTTAAAGGTCGATTCACAGCTCAGCGATCTGCGAATGCGAATAAGCGAATATTCGCAAATTTTGACATTTCTTTCACAGCTACTTTTTTATCTGGTCGCGCCAATCTGCGAATTTCAGTTGTCATTCATTTTGTAACTAATCGCCTAAACGCGAAAAATGCATAAATACATAGCGCAGCTTTTATTCAGAAGGTAATATCTTACATTCTTTCAATAAATTCAACCACCATCTTACCCACCAAGAACAATACAAAAGAATTGTGAGGTTAAACTCTCGCGAATGTTTTGGTCGCGGGAATGTGGATTGCGTCCTACATGTGTGGAATGTGAATAAAAGTTGACAGTTCGCAAAAATCATTCGCTTATTCGCGGAAAAATCGGCGAATTGTTAATTTCTTCGCAGAAACTAATCACAATTTATATATATATTAATCGATAGATAAATTAAAGTCCGTTCTTTTGGAATAATAAAATTCCCAAGGTCGTGCGTATAAATGTGCTAAAAACTGTTTGTTCGCAGTTTGGGCATTCGCAGTTCGCCGAGCTGTGAATGGACCTTAAATGTCTTAGCATTCGGGAAGTCATGAGTGAAGAATTGGAATTTGCCAGATTTCAATGCGTTTAGAGTTTTATTAGACGAGTCTAAATCATCGCAGATAACTTTGATTCCAATAGACATTTTTTTTTTTGCAGTAGTTTACAACGTTTATTGTATTTAATAGTTTGTGGATATATTCACTGGATTTTTGGAGAATCTCAATGGGAGGAATAACACTTTTCTTTTCTTTATTTACAATATTGACATTGACATTTTCACCTTCAAGGTCACAATCACCATTAATGTTTGATTCATCTAAGCACTGTAATGGACTCCAGTAATTGTTTCTAGAACCCATTTTTCGGTTTTTAGAAGAAGGCAAATTGTCTTCGCCCGTGAGGGATCGACTTCTTTCCAAAATTTTGATGTGTTTAAACAATTTCAAGAGAAAAAAAAGTTTAGTTTCACCGACGATAAATGACACGTCCTCTGCAGATAGGTATCTGACATAGTCTGGCCACACTTTGATATAAATTTGTTAGATACTGCAACTAAGTAATACCTTATCAGCAAGTTTTCTATCACGAAATAAAAATGTTTGGCAGGTTACTTTGCACTGAAAGATCCTGCATGTTCCGCAATCTAGACGCGATTAATCCTTACCTCGTCAAGTCGAAAAGTTTCGTCCTTTGTAGTCGACGCAATAAATTACTCTCATCCAAAATTTGCAGGACTGTATTATTGACATGTCCGATTAGTCGGTTTCTATACTTTCTCCCGAAGCTTCTAGTTTCAGCTTCGATTGTCGGAATTCCGGGATCCCTGTGGATATCGTCGTTTCTATTATACCACGGTGCTTGGACAATTTCTCTTAGCACTCTATTTGAAAAGTTTGCAAAATATTGGCATTTGTTTTCTTGGTACAACCCCAAAGTTGTATACCGTAGGTCTACACCAGCTTTAGCACTTGCTTGTATGAAAGCCGTTTGTTCTCAGTACTGAGCTGGGAATGCTTTCCGAGTAACCAGTACATTTCTCTATATTTGATTTCGAGTTATTTTCGTTTCATTTTCACGTGCGAATTCCATTTCAGCCTTGCGTCGAGTGTCATTCCCAGGTATTTGGCCTAGTTTTGCAAAAGGTATTCGGGCCAAGTTTAGAAAAATTGGCAAGTCATTCGTTTTCTTATAAGTGAAATTGACGTGAACAGATTTAGATTCTTTGAGGGTGATCCGCCAGTCCCTCGCCCATTCATTTACTTTATTCAGCGCGTTTTGCAGTTTCACAGTCATTTCTTCGATTGTTTTACCTACTCCTACGATAGCGGTGCCATCGGCAAACGTGGCAAGGATAGTGCCAACTCTATCCGTATATCACGAGTATATAACAAATAGAGAAGCAGTCCAAGAAGGCTTCCTTGCAGTATGCTGACCGAAATGTCTTTGAGCTCGGAATATTCTATTCCATGTCTAACACGAAAGAGTCTATTCCCGAGATATGATACTAGAATATCGTATAGGTATACAGGAAGAACTTGTCGTAGTTTGCATTTCAAGCCATCATACCACACATTATCAAAGGCTTGCGAGACGTCAAGGAATACGCTTGAGCATATCTTTTTTTCTTCAGGTGCTTTCTCGATTAAGTCAGTAATTCTATGCACCTCTCGAACATTTTTGATATGACTGGAAGAAGCGAAATTGGTTTGTACGATTTTACCTCATTTGGCGGTGTTCCTGGTTTTAAAATCATTATGACTTCCGCAACTTTCCATTGTCTCGGCACGTGTTTTAACCTAAGCGCAGCATTTACAATATGCTGAAGCTTAACCATTGCTTTTCTAGGTAAAACTTTGAGAGTTTCTCAGGTGATCAAATCATAACCTGGAGCTTTCTTAGGTTTTAGATTCTCGATCTCATGTTTGAGTTCTCTTAGCGTTGCACTTGTGAGTGTTAAATCGTCTGATGGTAGATCTGGCCTATTGTTGTTGTCGTAAACCACTTGATCATCGTACGGTTTAAAAGTTTTTTCCAGGTGGGCCGCAAAGACGTCCGCTTTTTCTTTATCTTCCCTTCCCCATTCATTTTTATATTATTAATTGGCGGCGCGGGGACTTTGAGCCATTTAGTGCCTTTTACAGCTTTCCAAAGTGAATAATTGGAATCTCTTTTCGTAATCAAACTTTCAAGTTAAGAGCTTATCGCACAATTCTTAAAATGCATTAAAAAAAAAACAGTCTTCTTCAACTAATTGCGCAGACGTTTTAAGTGTGCTTTATGCTGCGGAGCACGACTCTGTTGCCAATTTTTACGTGCTTTTCTTTTTTCATTGACCAATTCTTTTATTTCCGGGGGATATCGTAAACCGTATTTGTCCGACATTTTCCTTGGATTGGGCGTATTATTCCAAGAGACGAGCTGTACGATCTCAACGAAGCGATTAACTTCAACCTCGAGTTCATAGGGCAAGTGGAACCCTCAGTTCAACATTATCTTCAATTTCCTTCCTAAAGCCTTCCCAGTTAGTTGTTCTACCAATTAATCTCGCTGGCTCTAGGTTATATATAGTTTTCGCTCAATGTCTAAATAACTGGGGAATGATCAGACGACAGATCAAAGTTCTCTTTAACTTTTATATGGTTGGTAGACATTCCTTTCATAACGAAAAAATCGATTAGGTTAGGTATTTAGCTATTTTACCCGATTTTCAGTCATATTCTAGTTGAATTACGCGTTTTCCGTGAATTATTTTCGAGTTTAACCAGCCTATCGAGAATAATTGTATTCATTTTGCTTTGTTCTTCAAATTTCACGAGAATAACTGAGAAAACATGAGAAACAGGGTCCGTGGAAATATCAACATTTTTTGTTTTTCGGATGTCGCGGCCTGAGCGTAAGTCTGCACTTCTGCTGTTCGAGGGTCATTACCCGGTGGCTTTTTCAATGCTAGCTTTTCAGTACCGTTTCCTTTAAGAATAGAGGTCGAGGAAAACTTAGAAGAGGTGATTTCCGGCGCATTTCACATATCACGGTTGTTTTTTGGAGTACATTTGCGTATGATTGAATCCTTGGCAACATTTGCACTGCGAAATCATTCTCAATTCTCCCATTCTCCGCATGGGCTCGATTTTGACCACGATATTTAATATAGCCCTAAGTCGAAAGAAATCGTCGATATTGTCTGACTTATCGAAGGTAAGCATAAAAGCGGAAGTCCACGCCTTGCCAAGATGTCTTTTTCTATTTCTGTTTGTTTCTCATCCTTTTTGATGATATTAACGGGGTCAAGGATTTTAAAGCCTTTGGCTTGAAGATCAGTCATAATTTTTTCTTTGGTGCATGAGAAGTAGAGCCCCCTTGCAACATCACGATGTGGCCTTGCTGACTTGATTTCGAAAGTATACTGAATCTTTTCGGTATTTAGCTTTTGGGACACTGCTCGGTAGTCGTCGTAGTCATCGACGTCTATTTTCCACGCATTATCCCTTAAAGATGTAACCTTATACTTCGATGTTAACGTTCGTTTAAGGAGCCTTTGCAACTTATTATATTCCGTTATCCCGACGATGTTTATTGGTGGTGGTGGACGAAATTTTGCTCGAAGTTGCTTTTCTTGCGGCTCTTTGTGCTTTTCTTCTTTTAGTTGCTCGACTTTGGGCGAAGAACCGGCTCTCCGTTACTTACTAGGTCTTTTCTTTGGGACCCGAGTCATTTCGCGTGCTAGCTCTTCTTCGCCGGTGTGATATCCCCGACTAGCTAAGCGTGCTGGAGTACATTCGCGTTCTTTCTGGATATGTGTTGTTCTTTATAACCTCATTTTCTTCTTTTAATAAGTCTATCTCTTTCTTAAGATATTGATAGAGTAGATCCATTTCATTTAGCTTGATTCAGAGTGTTTTATGTTCTTCCTCAAAGCTTTTGTTTTTTTTCCTGAGTCCTGATATTCGCGCACTGGCGCTCCCGGTGGAATTCTTTTCCCGGAGTTATTCGATCTTGGTGGAGGAAATTGAGACACCCTTGAACTTTTTGAAAACTCACAGTTGTCGTTTCATCTGGAATTCATAAAAATTGGATGCAATCGGGATTTTGAGCGGTGTGTTTTGAAACCGCAAATTTTTTAGGCTAAACACACACCGAAGCAGACAAAACGTTTTTTTTGCCTTATGAAACAACAATACATTGCTTCTTATGAGCCAACACACACCAAAGCAGGCGAAACAAAAATCATGTTTTTGATTCGAAGCGCACCGTGAGTGGTTGCTAAAAATACAAGGCTTTCCATACGGCCAACACACACCAAATGAAACAAAAACGTTTCAATTTCAAGGGAGTGTCGTTGTCAATTACTCCACACTTTCTTATGGCGCAACATACGAGTACGACAAAACAAAAAAAAAAAAAACAAGGCCGAAACAAAAAAACGTGCAGCGTTGCCGATAGCTAGATCGTTGTTTTTCAGAATCAAAATTTCGTTATTGTTAAATTTGTTGGACTGGCTTTTTATTTACTTGAGATTATTTCAGGTTTTTAAAGGTGTCCTCTGCATCTCGTTTTTCATTGTAAGGATTAACCCACCCTCTATTTTGTGCTTAGATAAAATAATAAAAGTTTTAAATAAAATTGGCAAACACCAAACGAAGCAGAAAAGGGAAATTATTTTTTTGTTACATTGTGTTTCGGTTGGTGTGTGTTGAAATAAAATACGCTTTCTTGTCTGTGAATCAAAAAACGTTTTGCCAGATTCGGTGTTTTCAGCCTTATACGGCGTAATATAAGGAAAGCAGCTTGAAAGGAACTTAAAGTATTGAACTAAGGAACTGTAAAACGGATTTTGTTGGAATTTTTGATCTGATGCTGCATCCCAGCTTAGATGTTTTTACTTGAAAGCCATTGAACTTGAATAAAAATGGAGAAGAAATGGTTGAGTGAATAAAGGCCCCACATTTTTAAATTGCTTGGGTGTATAGAAATGTTGCTTGTCATCTTCTATTTTTAAGGGATCTATATGTGTACATACTTGTCATCCTTGTCTTCTAATTCTTTTATTTTTGCAACTCTGCAGTCTGCGTGCTTTAGTTTGTGCTTTACAGGGCAAATATGTGGTAAATTATTCCAGTATGATTTCTTCTGCAACCTCTCATTATTGTATCGATTGAATACATTTAATATTCTTTTGGTAAAGTTGGTGTTTTTCGCTCCACTTCACTTCTTTTCAGTTTTGTTATGTGTGCTTGGTAGCATACTTAATTTAGCATTTGAGTTTTATTTCGTAGTAACTGTGAAAAACCGATACACCGCACCGGCATCCCTAATAGATTGATTGCAAGAATGCTTTTGGCTACTAGACTTTCTGAGAGGTTAGACACATTCAAAGGCCAAAGGCTTCGGCAAACTTTTGCCATTGTATCGGTTCAGTGTTAAACTTGTTCGTTGTACTTTTCAATCTGTGGTGGTGGGCATATCTATTAAAAGTATTGAGCATATGCTGTACACGCTTTTGGTACTTTGGACATGCAGTTAAAAGTAAATTTCCATTCTATGCTTTTGATCGTCTTACTACACATTTGTTCACCCCAACTAAAGGCAAAACACGGCTCGCTGTAGTAATGGTATGAATACTTACATTTTATAAGTTAAGCATAAAGGATAAGATTTAACCTCAGTTTTGCAGAGTACACAGGTATGGAGTTTGAAGTCAATCAAAACGATGATTGATGTCCAGAGAAAGAAATTTGTATGTATGTATGTACATGGCAGCTGCCTATTTTGAGTTTGTATACCTACATGAATATACCTATAGAAAATTTGGCGAAAACCGAACATTTTCACAGGCAAAAACATTCTTCTATGTTTTATGTAGGAAAGTTACTCGCCCACTTACTTTACACAACTTCACGACAGTATTTTACAGGAAATTTCCAAATCGACGCGTCGTAGTTTATTTAAAATTTATAACAGAAGTTCGTATACATACATCCTTCTGATGTCCCCCTTTCCCATCGAAGCACAAGCGCACTCGAGCAACCATCATCCATATCTGTAGCCACACTTTATATAATTGTTGTTTTATTGGATGTGTTTTCGGGTGTGTTTAACGTTCTTAATTAAATCAGTGGTTGTGTTGTGGTGACCGGAATGAATCCTTCGCAAAGTTTTATAAAACACTGACTAATCCACCAGACTTTGCTATGACAAGGAAGTGCTTTAAGAAAACTCGTAAAAAAATGATACTAGAAAAGGATTTCAGAAAGAGAGGATGCTATGAGTGATGACAATAAATTAATCATCCGCTTCTTTAAACAGAGTATATTAAAAATCCTTACGTTAAATTTTGAGGGTTGGCATTTTGATAAAAACATTAACGCTGGAGGGAAGGGTCTACATGAAGTTTGGGTGTTGTTGCCCTATCTCCCAGTTGGGACTTTTTTCACTACATCAATTAAGTCAGATTTGTGATTAAGATTCTTTTCAAAGAGGCCTTCAAATCGCGAAAGAGTTATTATGTTAGCTTACTTGTCTTTGGTATTCTAATGCTTCCTTGATGATGTGGCTTTTTGGACTCTTAACTTCAAATTATATTTCGGTACCTAGCGTAATTACGCTCGATTTTGAGAAGATTTTATGTTTTTGGGCGTTACTGCCACCGGTTTAAACAAAATTTACAAAAATATTATATCCATGTCGAGCAATTTTTTTAGATTTGAAATAAATGTATACCTAAAGAATGCGTTATTCTTGGCTACCATGGTACAACAGAGTAGACAATGAAGTAGTGCTAAAATAAATCTAGTGGCACCAAACATAGGCAATTACTTGGCAATAATAAAATCCAAAAATGTGTGTCCTGAAAAAAAAAGAAAATATATATACAGTCACTCCAAGCCAAGCTCGGACACCTGAGCAGTCGTAGTTCCAATGCTGAAAAATTAACTTTCAATGCAAATTTAAATAGCATATTAAACATTTTTTGTAATGGTTTTTATTGTATTTTCAAAAACAAAAAATAAAAACTCCATTGATTAATTTAAACAAAAACAATGAATAAAAACAAAAGAACTCAACAATTTCAACGCACAAGCCAAACTCGGACACTAATGTAAATGTAAGTAAGAACTCATTTATTTCTCAAATTTTTAAAAGTTTAGTATTGGGTATGTAAACCTGTTTTTTGTATTACCATTTTTAATCTTGTTGGCATCGATTCAATAAGTTGTTTGCAATATGCTGGACTAATTTTTTCCCTATCTTCTTACAAAGGTCTTTTCAGTTCAGTTTTTTTTGAAATGGGATATTTTCGGGCTATTTTTTTTAAATGTTGCCACAAATTCTCTGTGGGATTAAAATTCGGACTTTGCTGTGGAGTTTCCATAACGTGGGGGCAATTATACAATAATTTAATATGTTATTTGAATTTGCATTGAAAGTTAATTTTTCAGCATTGGAACTACGACTGCTCAGGTGTCCGAGTTTGGCTTGGAGTGACTGTATATTTGGCGCAACAGCTTTTTAAGTGGCTGGTCCTAGCATCTCGCAACTAATCGTGTTGTGTGCGCTGTATTTTTTTTACACGAATGGAAGGGACCTACAGATTAGTGTCATATCCGAAGGGCAATTCGTTTTCAGAAGCTTTCTTGTGACAACAATACTCTCGGATGCGAGTACATTTGTGAATGTAAAATGTTTTGGAAATAATAAATTTAAAACAGTCAAAGAAATGGCCCCACTTTAATGAAACTTCAATGTTCAATGAGATATCGGAAATTTGATGCATCGGACAGCTCATTATGATTTTTAAGCATACTTGAAATGAAAACAATATTTGCTCTTGTTTTTTTGATAATTTTGGCATCGATTTTTTTGCTTATACTCTATGCAGGCAGATGGGTAGGCATCTGGCAGTGGAACTATATGGCTAATACATTGGGACTAATTACTTATACACGATCTAGGACGATAACTTCTCTGTAAAACAAGCACACACGGATATAACCGATTCCTTTTCGCAGAGTTATTTTTGGCATGTTATTTACCAAATGATAGTCTGCTCGACGTTTTAATTTTAGAGAATCTTGTCGAAGTGCTCCTTCATGACCAGTTAGCTCTCGATAGGAGCTCAGATCATGATCTTATCATATGACATAGACTTTTCCCTCTCAACAACACCTTTAGCTTTTTAGTTTAGAGATTTGGTATATGTATATCTATGCGTAGCAGTGTACGCCGGGGATGTAGTCTTTATCTTTAGTCTTTATCTTGATAAAAATCAATACTAAGGAAAAAGGAAAAAATTGTTTATTTGAAAGCAAATTTTCCAACTATATGGCCAAGCTACTGCCAGTGTTATGCCTTCGCAATACATAGTGTTCAGAGTGTTCACACAAGCTTTCGCAATTATATATTTTATGAGAAATAAATAAACGCTTGCCGACATCAGGATTTGAACCATGAACCATTAGCGTGGGAATTGACGACGTTACCACTACACCATTGGCTTCAGAACTAATCACGGCTGCTCCACTGCGACGGTTAATGTATTAGGGGGTCCAATAAATTTATCGTTAGTGCTCTCATTAACTTTGCATGGCGCCGTTTTTGTTTCTTCAAACACACATCGCAGTGCACATACGGATGAAATTTATGTCGCGATCGATCGTGTTGTACGCATTTGGTGGGATTTAGAAAATCGAGTCAAATAATGAGTATTTTCGGCACATTATGCTCTTCTATTTTCGAAAAGGAAAAAAACGCAGCGCAAACATATAAGGATATTTGTGGACTGTCCGTGAGTGGTTCCAATGTTTTCGTGGTAGTGATTTCACATGTTCTGATTTGCCCCGTTCTGGATGACAAGTTGAGATTGATCCCGACAAAATTAAAGCTCTAATCGAGAAAAATGTACATACTCTACACAACCAGGTAAACATAGCAAAAACATAGGATATATGGAAATCAGGTATGGGAAACCATTTACAAAAACGTCAATGCGTAAATCGATGCGATATTTGGCTACTGCAAGACTTGGGTGAACAAAATATATTGAATAGTGCTTCCATTAGCGGTTTCCTGTAGATTTGCAACGAAAGTAAACAATTTCTAAACGACGAAAAGTGGATTGCTTATAGCAACGTGGAACGGAAAAGATCATAGACCAAAATAGGTGACTCACATTTAGCCATTCCAAAAGGTAGAGTTGACATGAAGAAGGTTATGCTCTATATTTGGTGGGATTAGAAAAGAATTATGTACCATGAGCTTCTTCCGCATAACCAAACCATTGATTTCGATAAGTACTGCTCTCAATCGGACAAAGTCAAGGCTGTAATCAACCAGAAACACCTGGAACTGATTAATCAGAGGTGCGTTGTGTTTCATCAAGACAGCGTTAGACCACATGGTCCTTTGTAGGCTCGGCAGAAGCCGGTACAGTTTGGGTGGAATATCTTACCCCACCCGCCGTATTCACCTCACTTAATGGAAAAAGTTTCGCCTCGCTGAAAGCTTGTAAATTCCACTTGGAACAATTCTTCGCTCAGAAAAATCAAACGTTCTACGAGACGGGCGTTACGAAATTGCCCAAAAGATGGCAGAAAGTCGTGGAAAATAATGGCGCATATATGTATACATACCTGATTAAACTTTCTTCTAACAATAAATATTCAGCCTTTTATTGCAACTAAAATAACGGGGGAAACTTAGGGTTAGATATTGGGCCCAATCCTCTTCTGTAAAAATGTCTCTTCTCACTTCTATTTGTCGAGGCCTATTGGCATCATTGAATACCTTGTTGTTTAGATTAATGAAGACTTCACGGAAATCCATGGCTAGTAGCAGTTTCATATATTGAAGGCAATACAAACGACTTTCTCTCAATCTGTATCTAAGACTTCAAAGTGCAATTCTCGAAATCAGTAACGAGCTTGGGTTTTAAAGTGAGCATACCGTGGTCTGGTGTTGACCACGTTAGCTTGATTGTGTGGCGCGTGTGATACCCAGCTCATCCGTTTAAGTTTTTAATAATTTTGGGAAGGAAGTTGAGGATGAAATTTTCACCGAAATTTGATCAAAGTACAAGGATTTCTACAATCATTTACAACAATGTTCGGCTCAATTTGGGAGCTTCATTGATATCAGTTCTATAGTTCTGCGCTTTGGTAGGCAAGATACTTTTTGGACAATGACGTACTTCCAGTATCAACCATTTTCTGGTATTTTATAATCTGTACTGTAATCATAATATTTAAAAACGTTTGTACTTGCCGGTAAGAAGCATTGACCAATTCAAAATAAACCTGCAAATGCAAAATACAAATTCGCCTACAAAACCAAATTAAAAAAACACGAAGACGTATTTCATACTCAAATTATTACATACAAGCACGCCTTCTGTACTACGGTGAAGTTCAGGAACACTTTGCCTTACTAGTTAATTGATGCAAATTTGTTTTCATTTAAAAAATCAATAGCACTTATGCCATAAAATGCCAACAAAATTGTGTATTTCAAAATAAAAGTTAAATGAAATGCAAATAATAGCATTGCTGTAGAATGGTGCAGTACCTGCAACCTAAGCGGTAATCTAAAGGCGCCTATACTCTAATGTGTGTTATTTGCCCTCAATTGTGTTGAGTTTTAAATTGAATAGTAAGGACAAGGCTGGTCACCTTGAACGTGAAGATATATCCTTGAGTACGAGAATAGTATATTCGACAGCATATTGCGGTTAGGTGACCTTAAAATATGCAACATTAGTCGAATGAAAAAGAATTTGCAAAATAGTTCGTTCTAAGAACACGGTTGAACTGAATTGATTTTTGGAACTATTGACGCAGGAAAAAAATGTAAAGTAAAAAACAAACAATTTGTTTTAAATGTATGCATATATAAAAAATAAGTAAAAAATAAGATGTGTATTTGCAGATAGTTAAAAAGTATCCACATGTGTCTCGAAAGTTTCCACCAATAAAAAATAAATATTTGGCGCAACAGCTCTTTAAGTGCCAGGGCCTAGCTTCCCGCAACCAATCATGCTGTGTGTGTTATATTTTTCACACGAACGGAAGGGATCTACAGTTTAGTGCCGTATTCGAAGGGCAATTTGTTTTGAGAAGCTTTCTCGAGACAACTATAATCTCGGATGTTTGTCAGACGTTCGCGAGAGGTGGGACCGCGAATAAAAACGTTTGGTGTTTTCTGGGATTCGAACTTGGAACCTCGCGCTCAGTGGTCCGACACACTAACCACTTACGCCACGACGCCCACTTCCTCCACCTTCTTCCACCTATATACAGGGTGATTCGCATAAGGTGTGACAAAAAGCTAGAGTGTATAGGTTGGGTCGAGATAAGAAAAAAATCGTATGGGAGGGGGGTCTATTCTCCCCTGTTTAGCCGGCAGGGGAAATTTTCTAAAAAATTGACTTAAAACAAAAAAAAAATGATTACAAAATAACGGTTACACTCACAATGCCATGATATACCTTTTTGTAAAGCCAGAAGTCTCTTCTTTTATTCTGTTTTTAAATAAAGTTGTTTTGGGGAATAGTTTTTGAAAAATTTATTTTCAAACTCAAAATTTTGAAAAAAAAAAAAAAATAAAAAAAAAAATTTCAAACTAATTTTTTTCAAAATTTTACGTAATTAAGTACTAATTTTGTTTTCAAAACTCAATGCTCTTATTAGTTTTTAGTCAAAAACAGAGAACCGGTTGCTCAAATATCTTGTACTTTTTGAGAAATTTGTTTTAAAAACAAAATTAGTACTTAATTACGTAAAATTTTTAAAAAAATTAGTTTGAAATTTTTTTTTTCTTTTTTTTTTTTCAAAATTTTGAGTTTGAAAATAAATTTTTCAAAAACTATTCCCCAAAACAACTTTATTTAAAAACAGAATAAATGAAGAGACTTCTGGCTTTACAAAATGGTATATCATGTCATTGTGAGTGTAACCGTTATTTTTTAATAATTTTTTTTTTTGTTTTAAGTCAATTTCTCAGAAAATTACCCCTGCCTGCTAAACCCCCCCCTCCCATACGATTTTTTTCTTGTCTCGACCCAACCTATACACTCTAGCTTTTTGTCACATCTTATGCGAACCACCCTGTATATCTAGTCGCAGACGCCGAAGATCCTTTTAGGTACTTTATTTTTAAGCATAATTGAATGTTTCTACAAAATTTCAAGAAATCCAGCCAAAAATTTAAATGGGAATTACTCGTATGTCGTAAATTCGTTACTGTTAAGAAATCGAAACGAACTAGTTCGGGAGGAAATAAACTATGGTTGGATAAATCAATATTTGATACTGGAGAAATGTGTTTAAGTCATGAAAACCAAAACCAAGATTTTCAGAAAACAAGTTTAAAGTTTTCGTTTTTCCCGAAAACTTATGGGACTTTGAAATTTTACTCTTGTTCTTTTGCTTATAACTCGGTAAAAGGTAAAAATTTGGTGATATACACCTCGAATAGTAGTGGATCTTCTGGCATCCTTAACTCAATTTTGTCCGAACTCGACTTAGGCGGTTTTATCTTGTGGCTACAAATATTATTTGCGCTCTATACGCTCTATACATTTAATGTTAAGTTAATTTGGGCGCACATCTTAAAATATAAAATTCAATGGGACGTGAATGAATGTTATGCCTTACCACAAAGACCAGTCATCCGGTTCAGATGACAAAGTTTTTTATGATACTTCAAAAAACCAACAATAGGTGGCGCGTAAGTAACATCAATGAGTATGCCTAAAGCGACATAACAAATGTAAAAATTTTCTCTACTGGCTTTTTTTGATAAATTAAATTCATTGTACGAATGGTGCTTCCAACCAAAATTTCATTGTTGTCAAAAAAAACTAAAAGTGCGTGTGCCAGTGAGAGCTAACAGAAAGTATTGTGTAGTAGAAAAAAGAAGGGGCGTTGCAATGCATAGCGGGCTTTTGGCTAGTATAGTTTCAAAATATTTTTTTTTTTAATTTTTCATCATCGCAGGCATGCTACAGCTTAGTAAATGATAATTTAAGTTCTTTATTCTACAGACCATAATTCATTAGGGTAAATTATTCCAGACTACGTACAAAATTGTCCCAAGCAGATGATGGAACAAGAACTTAATTTAGTATGCCAGTGTAGGAATAAAGCCTTATTTGCTTCAAAAAATAACGTTTTTCTATGTAATAAGATTATCAATGGTAATATTACGATTGTCTGCAATTTGCAATTAAAATTCATTTTTAGTCCCGAAAAACATGTTATATTTAGCCGTATTTGTTTGCGCCAAACATATGAAACATACAGCGTGCCGATGGGAATAGTTTTGTACATAATGTACAATTATAATAATAATTCTAAGAGAAATTAAGGGCCGTTTTTGCACAACTCAACAAGCTAACAAAATTGAGAAAATAAGTATTTGTATCAGCACGTTAATCCTGTACATTCCTAACGATTCATTTAAAAATATTGTTAATAAGGTCAACTGCCACAGAAAATTGTTTGAAATCTCCAAATCTTAGCAAAAAATAAAAAGTACGGAGGTCTAACAAGCCTAAGCTTATAGTCCAGTCATTTTATCTTACTTCAGAAAACAAAATATGCTGAAATATGAGGGCTGTACGAGTATTAATTTCAAACGCGAAAACTACTGCTGCTACTAATATTTGTTTGTAATTTTTGTCAAAACTTGTTTTTTTTTGAGCAGAAAATCACTTTTAACCTCGGCTTTTTCAATATAACAGTGAATGTACCAGATGACCTAGAAGATGTAACCTTGCAAGTTTATGGATGTAGGTATGGAATATATCATAGCCAATTTAGCATTTTCTAACAAAAAAGGGTGCACCAGTCTATAGTATCAACGGCAGTGGAAGGTGTGCACAATTACCTGAGCTTAAACAAACCAAAAAACATTAACGTACCATACTTAGTGTTCGATTCAGAGAAAAGTGCACAAGCATATACCCAACAGATAGTATACAAACACTATTTTCTCTCATAAGGTTTGTGTCGTGTTCACAAACGATACGCTACTTAGTAAGCACGAACAGTAAGCAAAGTACCTAACGATAGTGTATTGTTCTTTTTACATCAACTCTATCTCACACAATAGTGTTTGTGTACATACGGTACATATGCTTGGTAAAGTTGGTCGTCGTGAATTTATGTTCACAGGTATAACTGTGAATGTGATATTTTATACACTGTGAATAAAACATGTGAATGTGTACTCTTGATAAGGCGTAATTTTTATTTTCGAACTAGCGGGTACCCGGCAAGCGTTGCTGCGCCTAACAAAAAAAAAACTGTCAGGCAGGTGCCTAGAGCAACAACTCTCAGGCAGGCGCCTGGGGCTAAGTCTATTTGAGAAGAGTTTTGTGCCGACCAACAGTGGGTAAGTGGTACAACCTTAAATATATATATATCAATTTTGTTGAGTACTAAGGTACTATAACACTAAAGTAGTGAGCAAACTGTACTGATGGTGTCTGTCGTGCTTTGCTGCGACTAACAAAAGAGTTTTTTTTTAACACTAAAGTACTATAATACTAAAGTGGTTGATCGATTGATCAAACTTCACAGAAATACTTTCGCACCAATATCAAAGATTGCCTGAAAATTTTAGCTCAATCGGCTTAGTGGTCTCGGAGTCCATAGCATACAAACATAGGTATAAACATTTTTTCCCATGGAAAAAAACACTTTCAGTTCACACATATTGTCGCCTCTAGGTTCGTCTGACCACTGTGTTATATCGCCTAATTTCTCGTACATCAACCACTCAGTTAAAGAAAAGTCTCCAAAAAGAAAAGTATGGCAATACGAGAAAGCCAACTGGGACGGCTTGAACAGCTTCTTTAGGAGATTTAACTGATCGCTATGCTTCCTCGATAGCGACGTGGATGCCGCCGCCGATATGGTCACAAATACCATCATCCTTGGCATGAAAACCTCTATTCCTTGCAGAGTGAAGAGTATCAAGCCAAAGGAAAGTGCGTGGTACGACTTGAGCTGTAAGGAGGCTATTAGGTTGAGGGAGTCAAGTTTCCGGTCCTACAAGGCCGACCCTACTGAGGAAAACATGAAAAAATTCAAACATGCCAGAAATGACTGTAATGCCCACATTCGTCGTGTAAAATTCAAATATGACCAGAAATTGAGGCAAAAAATTCTACATTGTCCCAAAGGTAGCAGAAATTTCTGGTCATTCGTAAAAAATGTAAAAAATTGTGCTTCATCTTCCATCCCAACGCTCGTTAACAATGACATTCCAGATGTCAGCTCTGACAAGCAAATCTGCTCGCAGCTCAATTTGCTGGAAGCTCCATACTCCCAGATTGTGCCCTGCGTCCCCCTGTACTTGAGCGCATCAGATACCCTATGGGACAAACCCACTTTCGCACTCGTACAGCAGCAAGAGTACTTTAAGTTCTTAACATTCACAAATCCGCATGGTATCTCCCCCATAATTCTGAAGTGGTGCTCTTCCACGCTAGCAAAACCATTGCGTAAGCTTTTTCATCTATCCTACTCCTCTGGACTCTTTCCGAGTAGATGGGAAATAGCATTTGTTCAGCCCGTCCCTACAAAAGGCGAATCTTCTTCTCCCTCCAATTACCGACCCATTGCACTTACGTCCCTTCTTGCTAAGGTCATGGAAACGGTGATAAATCGTCAGTTTATGAAATATCTGGAATCCCGAAAGCTCTTTAATGACCGCCAGTACGGCTTTCGTAGCAAAAGTTCCACTGGTGATTCGATGGTATATGGTATCTCACCGAAAAGTGGTACCAATCTCTCCATCACTCTGGTGAAGGTAAGATTGTAAGTCATACATCCGCCCTAAGCTCGAGTATAACGCCCACATCTGGTCTGGTGCACCTAAAAGGACATTGCACCTATTAGATCGGATTCAAAATCGTGCGTTAAAACTAATAGGGGACAGAAATATTGCAAAGGTGCTTTCCAAATAATCTTGGGTGAGGTTTCTGGTTAAAAGGAACTAAATATCATCTACCCTTAAGTCCTTTTAAAAATCGCATATTTTTAGTTATATTGTATCAAAAAATATAATGTTTTGCAAACGAATATTCGTTTCGCTTAAGAAATTTATTTGTTCTTCATTTCCCAAAAACGGCCTTCTGGGTTTTTTGGGTTCTTTGAATTTAGAAGAATTGAACATGTCGTATAACTCGGCAGTATTAATAGCGGTTGAGGATGCAGCACTTACACTGGGAAGAGTATAAATACCAGCTGAAACTGTTGCACTTAATGTAGCAAGTCTCATCTACATCTTCTGGAAATTATTTGGAAAAATGTGTTCATCTGTTAATTTACGACCCAATCTGAATGAACGATTTTTGTCCCACAAGTAAAAATTAACTACATCGTTTCAGTTTACTTTCTTGTTATCAAGTACAGTATCGTATTTCATAAAATTACGCCAAAAGGATTAATAATAAATCGCTTTTGTTGGCACCGAGAATTGCCACCCGTCACCCTTTATTATGTTTACTTGACTTCTTCGCACGACTGATAAAAATTCAAGTCAACACGCCTTTAAATATGCATCAGCAAAAAAGGAAAGCAATACCAACCCCAACCTAGTTACAAAACCAGTGTGACCAGTTACCACGAAAGCTATCAATTAAGGAGTCAAATTATTTTTATTATTACTAGGCAGCAGACTGGATTACATTATTTTTCAAGAGGTCAAATTATTAAAAAAAAACATTTATTATCATATTTTACATTGAAGGGTTAATTGTAGGGGCTCATAATTAGCTGTAATTAGTGAAACAAAAAATCATAAAACTAATCATAAAACTATTTTCAACAAAGGAAGTCAGGTCACATTGCCCAAAGTTAAAACATCCACACAACGATGATCAAGTCATTACGCCTTTAAAATAGCATTATGAAAAAACGCACACGCATTAGTCTTACACACCACGGCGCAAGTAGTGGTACAGGCAAAATTTGTTCTGTACCCTTATTTTCACAAGTGGTCGTTGTATAAGGGTTAAAATGTATAATTTTGACCGCTTCTATACTTATTGTAATTTTTTTTTTATCAATTTTGCTTTGCAATGGTAGGCAATGCATATGTAAAGAGAGTGTCCCTACTCATTGGATGGATATACTCTGGTACTTGGTTACTTTGAGAGAAAAGTTATTCGAGTGAGTAGAGGAGAAAGTACGATGGCGAACTAGACGGCCTATACGAGTACAAGTACATCGACTGAGCCAGAAAAGTTCACATACAGCAACTAAGATGGCTGGGTCATGTAGAGCGGATGGAGCCCAACGTTCTGGGTTGGAAAATCATCGAATCCACCCCAGATAGAATGCGCAGTGGATGACGACCTCGCGGTAGGTGGCGCAAACTAGTGGAAGGGGACCCCAAACAACTTGGCGTGCGCAACTAGAGACAGTTGGCCCGTAACCGGGCTGGCTGGATAGGTTTGTTGGTTGAGGCCCAGGTCCACGCCGGACTGTAGCCACTTCACTAATCTGCATATCTCTCTTTGTCTATCGTTTCCAGCGTCCGCACTGTGCAAAACATGTTAAGGATATTCATAACAACCCATTGAGAATTATAAAAGGAACTGATAATCATAAAACTGGTATTATCTAAAAAAGGAAAAAATGTTTGTCTAACATGGTTTTGAAGGTTATTTCTTGCTAACAACACTTTCTTTGATTTTGCCAATCATATTTGAATATAAAATTCGAAAACTAGTACTGACAAGATGCTTCTGCCGCCGTTTTCTCCTACAAATACACTCTCAGGTAGAAATGCTACACAGCAATAAATAACTGCTATATCCGATAAACCTATATGTATGTATACATTTTTCTTGCTCCATTTTCCTCCTGTGAGTTTTTTCGAAGGTTCTGAACATTTGTAATGCACAATGTAATGGTAAAGTGAATTATAATTACGCAAGGAAAGACCAAGTGTGTTTTTCTTTTCCGCTTTCCTCCACATTTATTTTAACACATAAATTTACCCTTAAAAATGCTGTACGCGATATTATCCCTAAGAAAAAATGGTTTCCAAATGCACTTGCACATGACTTTCATGCTGACATGCAGAAGTCACAACAATCGTAAATATTCCAGAAGGTTAGAAGTTTAAGCTCCTAGCGACATGCCATTAAAAAAACCTGAAGTATTGCATGCTTTCAGATATGTGGTATGTCGCCTGCATACATACATACAGGGTGTCCCAGTTAAGCAGTATAATCCTTTAAGAGGAGATACCTGAAGTTCCGCCGAACAAAAAATTGTTTGGCAGGGGGGGTCTATTCTCACCACATTTCAAGTTATAGCCCATCAAAGTGAGTGACCTCTTATTTGGAGGTGTAACCACTTTAAACGCTATAATTTCTAAACTATTATAGGTACAAAAATAGTTTTATACATTTTGGAAAGACAATATTTAGTAGCGCATACAAGTTTTAAACACATTGGGAACAGCTATGCAGCTACAAAAAAGTTATGGCTCCTTAAACTCAAAATAATGAAAATTTGTTGTTCCATTTTTTCACTTAAAATGCATTTTTCTCAAAATGTTTACTTAATATTTTTTTTTTTTTTTATGAAATTTGTATCCCTAAAAAATGTCCTTAAAATTATGTTCAACAGAAGTTGTAGTAAAAGTCATTTTTTGTCAGACAAAAATGGTCAAAAAGAGTGTATACGCTACTAAATATTGTCTTTCCAAAATGTATAAAACTATTTTTGTACCTATAATAGTTTAGAAGTTATAGCGTTTAAAGTGGTTACACCTCCAAATAAGAGGTCCCCCACTTTGATGGGATATAACTTGAAATGCGGTGAGAATAGGCCCCCACCTTGCCATACAATTTTTTGTTCGGCGGAACTTCAGGTATCTCCTCTTAGAGGATTATACTGCTTAACTGGGACACCCTGTATATAAGAATGTCGCCTGCTTGTCAAACATATTCGTTAAAAGTAATGGAAAAAAGTGTTAGTTGGACCATTAATCTTGGACTAGCATTCCAGTCTGGCTAAATGAAAGTGTGTGGCTGATGACATAATTCATTTAGGAAGTCTGCACTTAGTTTGCAACAACACCCGTTTAGTTGTTGAATGTTTGAAAAGAACACCTAGAAACAGGAGTGACATCTTAAGACTGCTGATATTGATACCATGGTAGGTATAGCAATACTATGGTCTATACCACGTGCCTGTCACAACAATAGCCGTGTTTTATTATCACCCATGATCCAGATCAGATAATTGGTGTGCATGCATTACAATAACAATACGAGATCTTGCTTTTCATTTGGATCTATTTTCGTGATCCGAAAATTAGTTCGCCTATTCCTTGCTAGGTTGCACTTTTGTAGACAATTGTCAAAACTCCTGTTGCCAGATTAGAATATGAAATACTACTACACTTTAAATATTATTCTATGATTTCTATGTTTTCTTTGCATTGGAATTTTGCACATAAAAGCGTGTCTGAAAGTAAATACTTATCCCAGTTACTCCTAATGATTTCAAATTAATATAATTATTGAGTGAATATACACAACTTGAATGAATTAGGATTGGCAAAACATACAGTAAAAAAAAGATAGCATATTCTCTGAATTTTATAAGGGAAAGTAAATCGCATAGCAACTCCGCTTGAAGGAACTTAGCTGTACAATTCTAATGGAAAAGAGGGGAACAAAAAATAATTGCTTCTTTTAAATAACTAAAGAAAAGAAAGAAAACAATAACAAGTTGTACGCCATAAGAAATAAATGTTGTTCTGGATGCATATGCCAAGAGTTAAGCACAATTTCGGCACGAAATACACCATATTTTGAAAGGAGTTCGATGCGGAAACTATAACCACACCACAAGACACAACAAAATTTGTTCGTTGATCCAGATCCAGATCGTTTTATTTTCGTCGTATGATCTGATCTGGATCAGATCAGATAATAAAACACTACCACGAAACAAACCTGGTATTGAGATTCGGAATTTGTTGGTGTTATGTACACCACATTTTTACTGATTGCAGTGCCACTTTCTCTCTGTTCGGCGAATAGTCGTAGATTATTTGACAATTTAAAGCAAGTAGTGACGGAGAAAACGTATAGCAGTCAATATGTGCAATGTATTCAAAGACGACTGTTTATCTAAATGCGAAACAATTAATGTTATATAAGTGTGGAAAAATTATATCGGCGAGCTACGAGGAGCAAGACGCAGTATTGGTGTGTGCGAAAATCAGCGTGTACTACGAACTGCTGTCTGTCAGTGGTTGTGGTATTCACATAATATTCGTACCATGGTATCAATACCAGCAGTCTGTCCCCCACTTTACTGAAGATCTAGACATTTATTTTGGTCTAAATAAAGTGGGGGACAGACTGCTGGTATTGATATCATGGTACGAATATCATGGTATTGCGAATACCACAACCGCTGACAGACAGCAGTTCGTAGTACACGCAGCTCCAGCTCCTTGCACATTTTTTGCAACACACCAATAATCTTCTATGGATCTCCAGTTTGGGGCAAATGTGCAAAAAGTCACCTCCGCAGATTACAAATAACACAAAACAAACTATTGAAAATGATCTTAAACTTGCCTTGGCATTTTTCGACTGAAGAGTTACATATGATCTCAAATATTGAAAAAGTGTCCATAAGACTGAACAAATTAATTGAGCGCTACAGCTGTTCTTGCAATTTATCTGAAAATCACTTGATTTCAGGTCTACTGCATTAAACATTGCGAATAAACTGTGATCAAGTTTATAATCGTTTAATAATAAATTTACTTATTAATTTATTTATTCTTGTGTTATTTATTTCTTATTTATTTACTTATTTATTTATTTATTTATTTATTTATTTATTTATTTATTTATCCATTTATCTATTTATTTATTTATTTATTTATTTACTTATTTATTTATTTATTTATTTATTTATTTATCCATTTATTTATTTATTTATTTATTTATTTATTTATTCATTTATCTATTTATTTATTTATTTATTTATTTATTTATTTATTTAATTTATCTATTTTGTTTATTTACATTGTTCATCTATCAATACTATTTATATTTATTAATTTGTATTTATTAATTTAATTTATGCGTATTTGTAACTTATTTATTTTTGTCGTGTTATTTACACTTATTCATTTATATAACAAAATCCCAATAGCCTACTTGAAATCAAGATAGCACACCACCACTTCCCTCATCTCGATGAAAAATAAAATATGTTTGTATAGAGGTTTTTCCTAGAAGCTTTTCCTCTAATTATCAATTGTAGTTTTCCAATAAGTTTATAAAGATTATAAAGAGTTTCAGTAGTAAAGTAACAATAGCCAAATCTCTGTAAATCGTGCAATAGTAGTTTTAAGAATGTAAATTTTTGCTGAAATTAAGAAAATATGAATAAACCAATATTGCGGCTTGCTCCTCCTAACCGCACTAATAACGACCTATCAGGTTGTTGACGATCGGTTTTAGGTGTTCACATAATATGGTAGACACAATCTTATATACCATAATAAAAAGACTGATAGCTCTGTAGTTGGCGCAGTTCAGAGGTTCTCCTTTCTTCCGGATCGGTCAAACGATGCTGCAGTTCCATTCATCGGGTATACTTTCGTCTGACTAGATTTTACAGATAAGCTGGTGCATGTACGTTATCAACTCATCTCCTCTTGCCTTGAAAAGTTCGGCGGTAAGGCCTTCGGCTCCAACAGCTGTTGCATTTAACTTTAAATATCGCTATCCTCACTTCATTCTGATCAAGTTGACGGAGATCTTGAGTATCATCTTTACTGATGAATGGCTCATTATGCCTGATAGCGGAATATTGGTCATCGTTGCCGCTTAGAAGTCTACAGAAGTGTTTCTAACATATTCTCAGCACCGACTGCGATTCTACTACTATATTTCCCATCACTACAGGCTTCTGTTCTAGCTTTGAAACCCTGGCATTTTCTTTTCCCTTTTTGGTAACTATTTTGAACAACATTTCTCTGTTCTTAAAAGAAATGGTACTGAAAAGTTACCATTAGAAAAGCCATCTGGTAATGACCCTCTAACAGCAGGAGTGCAGACTTACGCTCAGGCCGCGGCATCCGAAAAAAAAAAGTTGAAATTTCGACGGACCCTGTTTCTTATGTATTCTCAGTTATTCTCGTGAAATTTGAAGAGCTAAGCAAAATAAATAAAATTATTCTCGATAGAATGGTTAAGCTCGAAAATAATTCACGGAAAACGCGTACTTCAACTAGAATATGACTGAAAATCGAATGTTAAAAATTTGTATGAACTTGCAATGCAAACGAACTTTTGCAAAATCTTGACGAATTGGAAATATTAATGCGTGAAAAAGATATTGATATTTGCTTGATTTCTGAAACCTATGTAAAAAACGAATGGCATTTACAAATAAAAGAGTATAATGATTACCACGCTTGTCACCCTTCGGGAAAACCGAGAGGCGGATCATCCTGTTTATTAAACACTGTATCGAATAATCCGAATACCTAAAGATTTTTCAGCGTACTCTTAAAATCTCATCTATTTACTGTCCACCGCGTTCCGTGCTTGAAAAAAGTGCTTTTACTAATTTCTTTAAATCGCCGAAACCTAATTTCATTATTGGCGGCGATTTTAATGCGAAACACACGTTCTGGGGCTCAAGATACAGCTCGCAAAAGGGTGTGGGGCAGGTATGGAGAACTGTTGTGATTTCCATTCGATGGGTAAACCGACTTACTGGCCAACTGATACTTCGAAAATACCTAACCTGATCGATTTTTTCGTTATGAAAGGAATGTCTACCAACCACATAAAAGTTAAAGAGAGCTTTGATCTGTCGTCTGATCATTCCCCAGTTATTTTGACATTGATCGAAAAACTACTCTATAACCTAAAGCCAGCGAGATTAATTGGTAGACAAATAACTGGGAAGTCTTTAGGAACGAAACTGACGATAATGTTGAACTGAGGGTTCCACTTACGACACCCTATGAACTTGAGGTTGAAGTTGATCGCTTCGTTGAAATCGTACAGCTCGCCTCTTGGAGTAATACGCCCAATCCAAGGAAAACGTCGGACAATACGGTTTACGATATCCTCCGGAAATAAAAAAATTGGCCCCAGAAAAATGAAAAGCACGTCCAAAATGGCAACAAAGTCGTGCTCCGCAACATAAAGCACACTTAATTCGTTGAAGAAGACTATTATGGATTTTAAGAATCGTGCGAAGGCTCTTAACTTGAAAGTTTAACTACGAAAAAAGATTCCAATTATTCACTTTGGAAAGCTGTAAAAGGCACCAATTGGCTCAATTACCCGCGCCATCAATTAAATTAAATCAAAATGAATGGGGAAGAGAAGATAAAGAAAAAGCGGACGTCTTTGCGGCCCACCTGGAAACTTGGGCCGAATACCTTTTGCAAACGAGGCCAAATACCTGGAAATGACAGTCGATGCAAGGCTGAAATGGAATTCGCACGTGAAAATGAAACGTAAACAACTTGAAATCAAATATAGAGAAATGAACTGGTTACTCGGAAAACATTCCCAGCGCAGTACTGAGAACAAACTGCTTTCATACAAGCAAGTGCTAAAGCCGGTGTGGACCTACGGTATACAACTTTGGGGTTGTACCAAAAAAACAAATGCCAATATTTTACAAACTTTTCAAATAAAATGCTAAGAGAAATTGTCCAAGCACCGTGGTATAATAGAAACGACGATATCCACAGGGATCTCGGAATTCCGACAATCGAAGCTGAAATTAGAAGCTTCGTGAGAAAGCATAGAAACTGACTGTAAAAATCAGACATGACTATATAATCAGACATGTCAACAATACAGTCCTACAAATTTTGGATGAGAGCAATTTACTGCGCCGACTACGAAGGACAAAACCTTTCGACTTGGCGAGATAAGGATTAACCGCGTCTAGATGGCGGAACATACAGGATCCTTCAGAGAAAGTAACCTGCCAAACGTTTTTATTTCATGATAGAAAAATTGCTTGATACGGTGTTACTTAGTTGCTATATCTAATAAATTTATATCGAAAGGTTATTGTTTTTAGTCAGTAAGAATCTGACACTGCTATGAGCACCAGCTTTGCCGCTTGGAAAATTTAAAAGGCGTCCCGAAGTAAAAAAGTGTCCACATTAAGGAGCTCTCACACCAGGGCGGTACGCAGTAGTGGTACGGGTATACCACTTGTTCGTTCACACTAGCGGTATTTTGTTTGCTATTTACATTAGCAATTGCATGTTTTTCAGTATGGTTGGATGGCATAGATGGGAAATATGTCACCATCAAATGTCCTGATAACACAAGGTTTGTTCCTTTACTTCCAAATTCGTACAAATTTGTGTCTTTCCACTAACTTAATAAGTTTTTCAATACACATTTTCATATGCGGTACGCGGTACACGGCGGTCGACTGTGCTTGCTGTGGTACAAAATTGAATCGCTGCAATACCGTAATACCGGTTGCGGTAGGTACAATTTATGCAGTCGCGCAACAAATTTCAAAAATCAGTCACCGTTACTATTTTGTGGGTAATAACATTGTATATACATCATTGTGTGCACATCATACATCTCTTAGATGCATTAGGTACATTGGTAATACCTATGAATGTACTTACGTTTAACGTACGGTTACGTTACGTTTCTGCCATTTCTTGTTGACAGTGTCTTCGATAACTTAATGGCACCGTTCAGTGGTTGTAAAGAGTTATCGATTGAAATACCGATTGAAAATACTTTACCTACACAGAACTAAAAAAGTAATTTGATGACTTTGAATCAAAAGCGTCCAAAAGTGTCTACGATTTTCAAAAAGTGTCCATTTTAGCTAATTTGGAAAAAAAAGTGTCCAGGAGTCCCGATCGCAAAAAAGGTGACGAAATGGATGCTTAAGTGTCCCAACGGCAACGCTGATGAGCACGCGCTTGCTGTTCCCATAGTGTCTATGGAAGATTTTCACCTATCCTCGAAAAAAAAATTCCTACAATAAAGTCTATCAATCTCCTCGATCGATCCCATCTCATGCTCCTTTTTCTTCGTTCTGAGTAGTCGATGCTCCTATTTTCTTGTTCGCTCGTGGAGCTTGCGAGCAGCTCTAGTTCTTCTGTCGATGAATTCAATCATACATATTTTATTGAACGCAAACAAATCCTTAAGAAGTCGGAAATTATGGGACCATAATGATTGTTACTTCCCAATATATCCAAACACATTTCTCTTCTCTAGTTGATATAAACGGTATTTCATTTTATAAAAAAAACTGTTCGGAAATGAAGTAAGTTTGAAATTGTATTGTGTCTGCCTAACTCAATTAAAATCTAATATTTCTAGCGCCATTGACTCTTTTAATCAATCTGCCCACTTACTTTTTGTAGCTTTAACAATGCATAAGCCTTATTTCACCATGTGGTTAAAAAATCATACCGAATGATAAATAAATGGGGTCTAAGGAGACAAATCTCAATATCAAAATTAAATTCTGCGGCATAATTGAATTTTTTAGCAGTTTTTTTCCCCAAATATGTATGCTTTTACGTTTTGCATAGACGCAGAATGAAAATCATCCCTGATGGAAAAAAATGATGTCGCAATAATCTAGAACAAGCAATTTAATGCAGTGCCCTCGTGCTGAATTTACATGGCAACATACATCCTCTCGAATAAATAATCGAATAACATTACACAGACAGATTCTGTATTTTTGTTCTGTTTAGAGAAAGGGCGAACGGAATATTTCCACCTTAAATTCAATAAAATGATAGCCGGATATTACCTCGTCTTTTTTTTTTTTGCTCTTTTTCCTCCCCCAAAAACAAGTACCTATGAAGATTTAATTTTTTTCCCGCAACTGCATAAAGGTGAAGTATTGGTTTTTCAAAAATTGTGTAAAGTAGAAAATGATTTCTAAACTTGCTTTAATTACAAATTCGAATTCTAGTGAGTCATATAACATAAATATCTGTACGAATTCTAATAAATCGTCAGATGTCGCATTCTTCATATTGCATTTAAGATATTGACTACAGCACACGCGAACACGAAAATATAGTCAAGTGTTGCTTTACTTCATTAGAGTCTCTTGCCAGATACAATAATGTCAAATTCAGTTGGGTTCCCAAACACTAGGAAATTGAAGGTAATATGACCACAGATAAATGGGCAAGATCTGCATCAGCTACCGCATTCTAAGGGCGTAGGCGTTCTTTTCGCGCCCACCAGGTACTTCACATAATCTTGATAAGGAACTGGAAATCATCAGCCACCCGAATATAAAGGAAAAAGAATTACATCGAAGTTTTTCCAACCAATGGACCAAAGAAAGGTTCCTGCCTGGTAATACAATGGACCGGAGAGTCTGAGTGCTCTGGGATTTTTTGAATTAAAAATCCGCCATATACTTAAAGGGGTATTCTTCTTCTCCTTCTTCCTTTTATCAGCGAGGTTATGATCTGAAAATAAGGGATCACAACCCTCCCACTTCACCGCATTTCTACTGATCCGCCTGTGGGGTTCGCCTATTTGACCTCAGAAAATATCGGCAGGCCTGCCGATTTTGGATCACCCGGTTACTGAGGCCAATGAAATGCCGATGTCGTCGCATTTGTCTGATCCAGGCGTGTATAGGCCTGCCTTTCCTACATCGCAATGTCTTTGGAACGTGCATTGATATTGCCTTTTGAACCGGGTTCAAATGATCTCTTCTTTGAACGTGGCAATACCAGCTGAGCCGGTCGCGCTCTATTTTTTCATCATGCTTCCAACGTTCCAACTCGCTACCCTCAAATTGCGTCCAAACTGTTTCATTATTTTGCTAGCCCCCGGAATCCGTATAGCTCTGACCCGAACATTTCTGCTCGGTCCAGGATCAGTACCATGCACAGCAGTGGTAGTGCCTTTCCTTTTTTCAAGTATTACCATAATGATACAGTTTTGCAATATTACCATATTGCGATGGTGTTTGTTGTTTGACACATGCATGCTCCTGTTTTAGTATTGTTTGATCTTTCTTTTATGACACCGGTGATCTCCAGTCGTGTCAACCCACGGACTCGCATGCACACTTGTGGGAGGGTTTTTAAGGTCGTGTATGTGTCGCAAGGCTCACTTG
This sequence comes from Brachypalpus laphriformis, assembly GCA_945910035.1. NCBI lineage: Eukaryota > Metazoa > Arthropoda > Insecta > Diptera > Syrphidae > Brachypalpus > Brachypalpus laphriformis. Next base: position 89,674,955 of record OX246755.1, on the reverse strand, counting down.
GGTGTTATATTGCCTAGATCTGATTTGTCCCCTTAGTCGCCTTTTACGACAAGCGCTGGTTGTTGGGGGGGCGCTGCAGTAATATTCTTAGCCCGTCCCTGCACGGGACACTTAAAGGACCATTAAGTATCTATGATAGAACTCTGACAGCCGACTGCGGCCATATTTGAAAATATTTTGCTGTCAACGATGAGGCACATTTTTGGCTGAATGGCTACGTAAAAAAACAAAATTGTGGATTTTGCAGCAATAAAAATCCAAAGAGATTATGTCAACACCTTTGCATACCGAAAAACTCATTGTTTGGTGTGGATTATGGGCATAGTCGGACCTTACTTTTTCAAAGATGACCGTGGGCAGGCGCTGGCTGTCAACGGGGAGCAGTACGGGGTCATGATAACCGAGTTTGTTTGGCCGGAGATTGATCGTGTAGGTATTGGCGACATGTAGTTTTAACAGGACGGTGTGACGCGCCAAACATCCAACGAAATACTAGAGATATTGATATGGCGACGTCATTGGCCGCCAAAATCGTGCGGTGTGACGCCCTTAGACGTTTTTCTTTGGGGTTATGTTAAATCTCTGATCTATGCCAGTAAGCCGGTGACAGTTGCCGATCTTGAGGACAACGTTGTTTGCGTCATTGTCGAGATTGAGGCTAACTTATGAGTATGTGCTCGAGTCATCCAAAATTGGACCTCTCGGATGACCGCCACAAAGCTGCGGAAGGTATTTGAACGATGTTAATATTATTCGGCACAGTTTAGTGCCGAATCTGAATGGCGATTTGAGAAGCTTTTTCGTGACAACAATACTCTCGGATGTTTGTCAGACGCTCGCGAGAGGTGGGACTATGAAAAAACTTTTTGGTGTTTTCTGGGATTCGAACTTGGAACCTCATGCGTAGTGATCCGACACACTAATCAGTTACGCCATGGCGCCCTGACAAACACTACAGAATTATTACACTTAGTAAACAATTTTACACAACAAAAACAGAATCTAAGCATAAAAATTAAAAATGCTAACCGCTAACTGCTATCAAATATCTTTTATAGAAAAGAAATATCAGTACCTAAAAAAAAATCTCGTTTTTTTGTGAATATATAACATTGACGCTAATTTACTGAAATCAGATATGCTACTCGAGTTCGAATGGACTAACTCGAGTACGAGTTACAACTAAATTACTCGAGTCACTCGAGTAAAAGTCAACTCGAGTCCCATCACTAATTCAGTCAAACCCTGATTGTCTAGATGGATCAAAGTAGGGTGCGTAAGAGTATAAGGGGCGACTGATGCAATTAAGTCTCTAGTACTGTTACGCAATTCTAACTACGAGATCTCAATGTGTCTGATGTGGCTAAGTAGGATGACTGATTCAATCGAACCCTAATTGCCTAGTTGGACCGTGTAGGTGGGCGGCTGCGTAAGAGTATTAAGACTGACTGATACAATCGAGCCCCTAGTACTATTATGCAAATTTAACTGAGAGATATTGTGACAATAATGATAATTTGAAGTTAACGTCGATGTTCTCCTTTCTACTCTTATACACCGTGATCTTGAAACCATTCAGTTCTATATTTCTATACTCTATCTTAGAATTTCTAGATTTAGTCAACCACCATATTTACATTAGTGACGAAATAACGTCGAGTTGATGAGTTTCTAAGCGGAGAATCTTAAGGGTTATCGATTGCAACTGAAACAAAGTATATTTTGAAATCATAGTGATATGGTAATTTTGGTATGCTCTTTTGCGATAGAGCGATTAAATGCAACAGGAAGTAAGAGAAGCGATCAACTGCACTTTGAGCGCATATATCTTAGTACATAGCTTGTAATATACAACTATCACTATCGCTATCGCCTCCCAGACAATTGATAAAGTAAATGAGGTACTTATGAATATCAGACGTGGTTAACAAATATGTATAAAAGAGTAGAGGCAAACCAAAAATATTATACAATAAAAAATATGCACCTATATTTGTCCTCATCGTAACACCATCCGTCCGTCCGTCCGTCTGTCTGTTTGTTGTATATTTCTGGGTCCTACACTTCGAGCTAAGAGAATGCAATTTCATAAAAAGTCATGTTAACAAAATGTTTTTTTTTTTTTTTTTACGCTGGGAGGTGGTAATCTTCAAAAAACGAAACTGAGCCCACTAACTCCTTCTCCCTTCTTCTCGTTTTCATCGCAGGGCCAGCCTAATTGCGATCTAGTTAGAATGTAGGAGTTACGGTTCTTTTAATAAGAATCTAATTAGCATAAGGTACTGTTTTTATACCATGGCTCATGTAACCTCTCTGTTGAGGTGTGTTACGAGAAGTCTCTAAATCAAATCTGTTGAATTTAAGAAAGTTATTATATCTTTAGCATGTTTTCCTTGAGACGTCCTCAAGTGAGTTGAAGAAGGTTCTGCCTAAAGCTCGTTATCTGCCCCTAGCTAGTGTCGGACAGGTGACCTCTCTGAGTCTGATCACGCTATGTGCTTTAATATTTGCTATGTGCAGAACTGGGGGTAAAAGTTGCAGTAAAACCTTTAAATCATTGGTAGGAATTAACGGCATAGCGTCTGTGGTTCCTATACATATTGTTTTTGTACATTTTTAAGTTTGGTTATGTTATACTGTTTTCTTATAGCAGGCCACTGTAATATTGACCCGTATGTGAGGATTGGACGCACTAGGGCTGTGTCTATCCATAGTGTTAATTTTGCTTGCAGGCCCCATTTTTTCCTGAAAGTTTTGTTACAAGCGTAGAAAGCTGCACTTGGTTTCTTTACCGTTTTTTTCAGTGTTTAGTTTCCAGTTAAGTTTACGATCTTGGATAACTGCGTAGCACTGGATGATAGGGAGAGTGGTTGACCATTTAGTCGAGAACGTGTGAAGTCAGGTATTTTGGTTTTCGGTGGTAAAAAGCATAAGTTCGTTTTGCTCAAAGACTACACCTTTTGGCCTAGGTAGTTACTTTACTCAGAGCATATGCCGTCATTTCGCTTATACACACGATGTTTATGGCTCATCATTGAGGTAAAATGACACCGTCCTTAGAGACTGGAATATTTTCTTATATTGCTATTTCCTAGTGTTGCCTGAATAAGTGCAAGAGCGTATGGTAAGCAAAGGAACAATCCAATGACTTAAGTAGTTTTCTATCTCTAGCTCCTTGAGGGACTCAAGAATTGCTTCAGTGTGTACATTATTAAAAGCTGGAAAGTTGGTTTAGTTGTATTGTTTATACTGTATGGACTTTTCTATTGTTTTCGCAGATGGTTATCTAGGACGCGTTCGAGGATCTTTAGTACTAAGAAGTTAAGCTGATTGATCTGAAATCTTTCACATTTTCGCGACAAACGCCCACTTGCCTTGGAACTTTTTTTTTTTTCTTTTTATTAATGCAATCTGTATTGTACATTGGATACATTTAGCAGTATTTTGTGCAAAAAAGATTTTTTACAATATTAAAAGAATTTCTACAATAGCTTGTATGGTATGCTTCCATTGGAACATCCATTTCTGTTAAATATTCTAAATTCAATATTTAAGAAGTTATTTTTTTTTTTTTAATTCGTATTTATATGGCGGATGAGATTTTGTGGGGTTCTTCTTTTCAACCTTCGGAATGTTGTTGCAGTTGTCATAAGTGTGTAGGTGAGCCTGTTTGGAAGAGTTTGTAGTCTTGACCTATAGGATGTTAAGCTGACGATAGTTTCTTCCTTTATTGTGGATACTTGCAGATTTCTGCGTAATTGTGCATTTGTAACAAACCAGGGGGCATTGGCAATCATACGGAGTATGTTGTTTAGAAACGTTATAGTATTTCAAGATTAGAGTTTACTGCAGTACCCCACAGCTGAATGCCATAGGACCATACGGGTTTAAGTACAATTTTATATATGAACAATTTGTTCTCTATTGTTAGTGAAGAGTTTCTTCCAAGCAGCCAGTGGAGTTTTCTTAGCTGTAGTCCCAGTGCCTTTCGTTTGTTGAAAATGTGCTTTTTCCAATTGAGACGTTTATCGAGGTATAGTCCGAGGTACTTCGCTTCTTCTGTTTGGGGAATTTTAATTCCATTCAGTGTTACTGGTGGACAGGTATTTCTTTTGGTTGTAAAAGTAACTTGGACTGATTTTGTTTCTTTGGCTTTTATTCGCCACTCTTTCAACCAGTTTGTTATTTTATCCATGCTTTTTTGCAATGTAGTAGCAGCTAAGCCGGGGTCGTTGTTGCTGGCCATTACTTCTGCATCGTCGGCAAATGTACCAACTAGAGAGCTTGTCGCCGTGTGGAAGTCTGAAGTATATATTAAATATAAAATTGGACCAAGCACACTGCCCTGTGGGACTCCAGCTTTTGCTGGATGTAGATCCGTCATTGCTTCACCTCGATTCACGCAGAAGAGACGTTCCTCGAGGTAGGACTTAGTAAAGACATAGAAGTTGATGGGAACAAGATTCTTTATTTTACAAGGCAGTCCTGCATACCACACCTTGTCAAATGCTTTCGAAATATCTAAAAAGGCAGCTGTGCAGTAGCTTTACTCGTCAAATGCTCGGTTTATGCGGTCCACTAAATGATGTACTTGTTCAATCGTACTATGATTTCGCTTGAATCCGAACTGGTGGTCAGGGATGATGTGCCTTCTCTCTATTATGGGAGCCAATCTTTTGAGAAACAAGCTTTCGAGCATTTATAAGATTTTACTTCTTCGCGTTTTTTTTTCAGGTTTTGGGGTCATGGTGATCTGAGCTACTTTCCATTGTGGAGGAAAGAAGCCTCTCCAGAGTACAGCGTTAAATAGTTGAGTTAAAAATTTGAACCCAACTTCTGGTAGCTCCTTTAGAATTTTGGCGGTAATAATGTCATATCCCGGAGCCTTCTATGGTTTCAAGTTATGAATTGCTGCTCGTATTTCGTTGATGGAGAACTTTTTTATCGGCACGTCCAGCTGGTATGTTTCATTTAAAACTTTGTTCACCATTTCTTCTATCGACTTTGGGCCTTCATTGACATTTGGCGTAAATACTTTGCAAAGGTGTTTGCAAAAATTTCAGCTTTTTCACATCACTCCTGGCCCAAGTGTTGTCTTGTTTTCTTATGGGCGGATGAGATACAATTGGACGTTTGATTCTCTTCGTAGCTTTCCAGAGGGAATAATCGGTATAAGCGGTGTGGTCCAAATTCTGGATATATGTTTTTGTGCATAGATTTCGATCATCGTAGATCATTCTTTTTAGCTCTCGTATAAGTGTATTACTTACTTACTTACTTAGATGGCGCTACAGTCCGGGGTGGACCTGAACCAACAAACCTCTCCAGCCAGCACGGTTACGAGCCAGCTGCCTCCAGTTGCGCACGCCAAGTTGGTTGAGGTCCCCCTCCACTTGTTTGCGCCACCTACCGCGAGGTCGTCCTCTACTGCGCCATCGAGGGTGGATTCGAACACTTTCTTAGCGGGAAGGTTGGGCTCCATCCGCTCTAAATGACTCAGCCATCTTAGTCGCTGTATGTGAACTCTTCTGGCTAAGTCGATGTCCTTGTACAGGCCGTATAGTTCGGCATTGTACCTTCTCCTCCACTCACCGTCTATGCAGACGGGACCAAAGATCGCTCGAAGAACTTTTCTCTCAAAATAACCAAGGGCATCCTCATCCGGTTTTTTCAAAGCCCATGCCTCTGCGCCATACAGCAGGACTGGGATGATTAATGTCTTATAAAGAGATAAGTGTATTTAGACGAGCTTTATCTAAGGGATGCCTAGTTTGCTGTCAACATTTTCTAGCTTTACGCTTTTCTGCGAGTTTAGCCCTTATATTTTGAGGATATTTGTATTTGTTTTGAGAATATTCGGGCCATGTTGTTGAATTCCATGCAGCCTGATGTAAGCATTCATTGAAATATTCGACTGCAGCTGTGATGTCATCGTCGGTTTTTAGCGGAAGTCTTATGCTAAGCGTTGATGTTATTATGCCAGTCGGTATTCTTGTTGTGAAGTCTACATGGTTGAGCTGTTTCCTGCAGTTTCTGCCTCCAAGTAATTATTACTGGTGAGTGGTCGGAGGAGAGCTCTAGTCTTGATCGGCACTGAGTATTTAGGGGTGCCATACCTTTCACTATGCAGAAATCGATCAGGTCTGGTGTTTTTCTAGTATCGGTTGGCCAGTAAGTCGGTTCACCGCTTGAGACATAGTTAAGTTGCAGAAATTGTATGGCAGATAGTAGCTGACGTCCTTTGGGTGTTGTGAGTCGAGAACCCCAGTTAACATGCGTTATAGGCGTTATAGTCCCCTCCAGCTACAAAGCGGTGACCGAGAGTTTCAAAATAAGAAATGTATTCTTCTTTTTTTTACGTTATGCCTTGAAGGACCGTATATAGATGATATTGTAACGGGTCCTAACCAATCTTCAAGAATTATATTGTTGGCTTGAAACTTATTGATGCGGAAATGCTCTACTTCGTTGTGTTTGATGTTTTCTTTGATTAGAATGGCAGACCCTCCATGAGCTTTGCCATCTGGATGCGTAGCGTGGTAAAATTTATATTTTGGGATTTTGAAGAAGCTCTTACTTGTAAAATGTGTTTCTGTGATCATCATTATGTCGACGTGGTGTGTGTTGAGAAATGATTGAAGTTCCGGGGTATGTTTTGAAAGTTCGTTGGCGTTCCATAGTACTATTTTAACAAGGTTCATTATGGTTTCAATTCAACATGAGTCTATTGGTTAAATTTACCAGAAGATTTGTCATAGTGGACATCTGTTGCATTAGTTGTTTTAGCGCCGTCATCATTTCTCGCATTTCTTGCAGCATTGAAGTACTAGTGCTGCCTTCTTCGTGTGATTGATGTTGGTTTTTTTTGTTTTCTTCTTGAGATTTTTCGGCTTCAGTGTTTGTCTTTGAGACTTTGGAGAAAGAAGGAACTATGTTCTGTTCATTTTGTAAGCGTTGCTTTTTTTGGTTTTCTTCTTAAGATTTTGTAGCGTCGTTTGTCCTTAGGATCTCGGAGAAAGAAGGAACTCTATTCTGTTCATTTTGTGAGAGTGATTCAGTAAAGGCATTTTCTGACTTGCACAGGAAGTCGTTTAGTTCTTAGAGGTGGGTATTTTATCTTTCTAAGGCTCTGATATATTGCACAACCTTTGTAATTTGCCGGATGATTTCCTTCGCAGTTTGTGCATTTAACATCGTTTGAATGACATTTTAGTAGACAATTTGCAGAAAGGTGATTACCGGCACATTTTATGCACTTTGGCTTTCGATGGCAACAAGCTTTTGTATGACCAAAGTTTTGACAGTTGCCACATTGTGGAATTTCCCGCTTCGGGCGAGGGGGTTCAAACGAGACGCGGCTATGGATTAGCCTCTTGATTTCATAGACGTTCTTATTATTTGACTGTTGCTTCAGCTCAACTACAAACATCGGTAGTGGTTTTTTGGATTCTCTGTGTTTCATGTTCCATACGTTTACTGCTCAGTGCCCTAAGTCAGATAGGGCTGTTTTTATTTCATCAGGCTCTACAGAAGGATGCATGTTTTTCAAAATGACTTTAAAAGTTCTTTCATTTTTTGCTTTGTATGAGTAAAATTCTGTTTGTCTTGCCTCAAGCGCTTTGATTGTTTTTCTATAGGATTCAGCCGTCCTCAATTGTATTTTAATTTGGTTTTTCGGAAGAACTTTTAGCTCAAAGCTCCCATTTGTTTTTTCATTCAATAACGAAATAAGTGGTTGTACATTTCCGACACTGTCTACAAATATTGGTGGTGGCCTTATCGCTTTTTTATTTGGGAAATTTGGTTCGTCTTGGACATCGTCTACTTCAAGAGGCTCCATCTTGCAGACCAGTAAGCTCTGTTCTACTATCTTTGCAAACGGGAAAGTGGGTATTTATTAAAAGCTCTAAAGAATCTGCAGTTGACTCAGTCTAAGGTAGGTGGCCCTAACAAGGCCCAGCGCCTAATAAGGCCCAGTCTCCAAAAATCCTGGAAAACGTTAATCGATTGGAATAAGTTTATATATATGTTTGCGAATACACATCTGAGGAACTAAAACCGTACAAAATGTGTTCTATCGCACCTGCTGTGGCAAAAAGTTAGTGAAGGTGGAAGTGTTGTGAAATATTAAATTTTTCTTGTTTCTATTCATGTAAGTTCTTTTTTTTTTCTTAAGTATGATACAAAATATATTAAGCTATAGTACCATTGCAGCTTTGGCTTAATATTTTTCAGAGTTTTTTGTTTACGAGTCGGCAAACAAAAGTGTTTCGTGTTCCTAATAAGGCCCGGCAGAAATCTGTCTAGGCCTTATTAGAAATATAAAACAACTGTTTTCTCCTTACAATGATTTCAGACTAATCATGGCAAGTGCAAATACTTCAAATTCAAATAAACGGACAGAATGGACTTCTGAGCAAATGGAAAGTGCTGTGAAGGCAGTTCAAATGGGTATTTTGTCACAGCACAAGGCTTCGATTAGATTTTGTATACCCCGACGAACTCTGCGGAACCATCTCAATAGCGGCTATAGGGCGAGAAAACTTAGTCGGCCCACAATATTCACAGCTGACCAAGAAGAAGACCTTACTAGGAGGATTGTTCGTTTGGCAGAAGTAGTTATGCCTCTCCGTCGAAAATGGTACGTTTCCAGGCATATGCGATTTGTAGAGCACATAACATGTTTTTTAGTTTAAGTACTTACTTACTTACTTACTTACTTAGATGGCGCTACAGTCCGGGGTGGACCTGGGCCTCAACCAACAAACCTCTCCAGCCAGCACGGTTACGAGCCAGCTGCCTCCAGTTGCGCACGCCAAGTTGGTTGAGGTCCCCCTCCACTTGTTTGCGCCACCTACCGCGAGGTCGTCCTCTACTGCGCCGTCGGGGGTGGATTCGAAGACTTTCTTAGCGGGAAGGTTGGGCTCCATCCGCTCTAAATGACCCAGCCATCTTAGTCGCTGTATGTGAACTCTTCTGGCTAAGTCGATGTCCTTGTACAGGCCGTATAGTTCGGCATTGTACCTTCTCCTCCACTCACCGTCTATGCAGACGGGACCAAAGATCGCTCGAAGAACTTTTCTCTCGAAATAACCAAGGGCATCCTCATCCTGTTTTTTCATTATTAATGTCTTATAAAGAGTTACCTTAGTAGTTCGAGATAGGGCTTTGCTACTCAATTGCCGTTTTAGCCCATAGAAACAACGATTGGCAAGAGTAATTCTCCGTGTGAACTCTCCACTCATGTCATTTGCGGAGCTGACCATAGAGCCTAGGTAGACAAAATCCTTTACTACCTTAAAATTGTATCTGTCTATTGTGGCGTTCTGCCCAAGACACCGATGTTGGGTGCCCTTTTTTGTAGACAGCATATATTTTGTTTTGCTTTCATTGACCGCTAGACCCATCTTTGCTGCCTCGATCTCAATACTCGTAAATGCCCCATTGACGGGCCGCTGAGTTCTTCCGATTATGTCAATGTCATCGGCATAAGCGAGTAGTTGTACAGACTTGAAGAAGATTGTACCTCCGGGGTTGGCTTGTGAGTTTCGTACAATTCTCTCAAGTACTATGTTAAAGAGATCGCATGATAGCGCGTCGCCTTGTTTAAGACCTTTCCTGACATCGAACGGTTCGGTGATGTTCTTACCGACTTTGGTGGAGCAGCGAGAGTTCTCCATCGTCATTCTGCACAAACGGACGAGCTTGGCAGGGATGCCAAGACTAGACATGGCTCTGTATAACTCGTCTCTATACACGCTATCATAGGCAACTTTGAAATCGATGAAAAGGTGGTGCGTATGGATTTTATATTCATGGGTTTTTTCCAAGATCTGCCGTAGTGTGAATATTTGGTCAATGGTGGACTTCCCAGGCCTGAAACCGCACTGATAAGGACCTATCAGGTTGTTGGCGATCGGTTTTAGGCGTTCACATAGTACGGCAGACAGGACCTTATATGCGATATTTAGGAGACTTATACCTCTGTAATTGGCGCAGTTCAGAGGGTCTCCTTTCTTCAGGATCGGGCAAACGATGCTGAGGTTCCATTCATCGGGCATACTTTCGTCCGACCAGATTTTACAGATGAGCTGGTGCATGCTCCTTACCAACTCATCTCCTCCTGCCTTGAAAAGTTCAGCGGCAAGGCCGTCGGCCCCAGCAGCTTTGTTGGATTTGAGTTTAGATATCGCTATCCTCACTTCATTCTGATCGGGTTGACGGGAATCTTGACTGCCATCGTCACTGTTGAATGGCTCATTCTGCCTGACAGCGGAATATTGATCATCATCGCCGTTTAACAGTCTGCAGAAGTGTTCCTTCCATATCCTCAGCACCGACTGCGATTCTACTGCTATGTTGCCATTTTCGTCCCTGCAGGCTTCTGTTCTAGTTTAAGTACTCAGTGGATTTTATTACAATAAAGTTTAAGGAGTATTAAATTGTCTTTTTTTACTCATTCCCGCTTGGTATATCACCAACTAATGCATTTAAAGGAAATGCTTGATTAAAAATGTGTGTGGGTCTTATTAGGAGCATGTGCTCTTAATAAAGCTTAAGGTACATGTTTTGCAGTTTGATGAAAAAAGTAGTTCCGTTTTTATTTTTAGCAATTGAAATTATGGTTTTTGTATAGCTAAATAAACAATTTCTGAATCCATCCAATATGTTTTTTCTCAGTATCTGCAAGGTATTACAGATTAACCATAAGGTGGGCCTTATTAGGGTCACCTACCTTATTCTCCATTTATAGAAGAATGGGGGTGACAATGGTGTAGTGGTAACATCGTCAATTGCCACGCTAATGGTTCATTGTTCAAATTCTGATGTTAGCAAGCATTTATTTATTTCTCATGAAATATATAAAGTCAGACCGATCATTTGCCAAAGCTTTGGGAACACTACTGCGAAGGCATAATACTGGCAGTAGCTTGGTCATGCGTCTGGAAAAATTGTTCCCTCTGTTGATCGTGATTTGCCCTTGATATCGGTTATCGGGAAAAAAGTACTGTGAATCAAAAGCAAAGAGAAGAAATAACGAAAATCTCCCCAGTTATCCGGACGCCACCCCCGGATAATCTCTGAAGCATAAACTACTGAGCTTCTAGAACCACCAGACCAAAAATCTTTCTCTCTCTCTCTATCTATTCTTTCCAACGCCCGCACTGTGTGTAATCATGTTAAAAGTATTCATAGCCCTTTGAGTGCGCACAAATTATAAAAAAAAAGATACGGTGTTCTTTGGATAGCATTTTACTGAGGCTGCCAGGATTTACACCTAAAGGAGATATTGAATGCCCCTCTGGTCAGCTTTCCTGAGGTAAGAGAGTTCTTCATTCCACCAAGTAGGGTGTGTTTTCTTCTCATGTTTGACTGGACATTACACTCTATGTTAAAAGCTCATTCAAACGCCTTAGCCTTTGTGTCGAGTTCTGCAGTTGATGCAGTTGCAGCAGTTTTCAAGTTGGGGGTTCTGGGGAGTTTTGAATTAATGACTTGATGATGACTTGGATTTCTGAAAGGTTTAGAAGTCTCGATCTCGAGGTCTACATTGGAAAGGATCCAATTATGTTTTGAGAAGCATTTTAGATTGGATGCTCTCCAGTATTTTTCTTTCATGTTACTGCTACAATATTAGCGATATGAGCGTGATATCTACAACATATTTCTAACCGTTAGAGTTCTCCGTTCTCGCGCAGGTAAAGGTCGGAGTGTTACCTTTGCTGCATATTAAGAGGTTGTTTTCAAAAATGTAATCAAACAAAGACTCGCCGCGTTCATTGTTTTTTGTGCTGCCCATAGTGTATATCTGGAATTGGCATCACAGCCCACCAGCAGATTGGTCTTTTTTGTGAAAATGTCATCAGTCGTCATCAGATCGCGGACTTTTTCCAGCGGTATTTGTCGGTTGTATGTCATGAAGATGGATGCTCTCAGAAGGTTTACGCTGACTGTGTTCTCTATTTAACAGCTAGCTAATCAGATGAGCAGATTTGGACATACTTGTATAACGCCCTTAATATGTCAATTAACTAAAATGCAGGTTCTTGGCTTACCATAGTTATTGTTTTGGTTGTAGAGCAGGTTGTAGTGGTAGCCATTTAGACCCATGACAGGGTAACATGCAGGGTATTCTAGTAGAATTGTAACCGTTCTGTGTTTGTAGTATATATTTGAAATGCGAAAAATACCTTCTAAATATATTCCTCTTATAAGCAAGTGTTTGCAACCAACCAAGTAGAACACCTTTACTTTATATTTAGAGACCAGTTTGTGCTATTGAAATATTGATTGTATAACGTGAATTATACAGAAGAAAAGCAATATTCCTACACGTGTTATAAGGATATATGTATCCTACCCTTTTCTAATAAGGATGTCCAACAAAGATTATAGATGGCCATCAATCTTTTGACAGATGTACGTAAAAAGAACAGGAAAGATATAAAAATTGTACTTTGAATTCCTTAGAAATACGTCTCAAATATTTTTTTTCTCGGACTTATTGCAAATACAAGGACAGAAAAGATGAAAAATAAATTGGTCTTGCTGGCCTTCTATTTTATCATATTGTTTTTATTTGTCTCATTTACAAAGGTACTTCACAAAAAAAAAAATATGTATATATATATAGATTTTTACTTTTTTCTTTCATGGAAAATTACGATTATTGCAGAAGGATGAAGCCACACCTTCAAGATATTAAGGATATAGTTATTACTTACGCTGCGCACGGCTAAGGTGAATGGTTTTTTTTTGTTTACCTTTTCAGTTGTGTTGATTCTTTCCTCCTACTCTCTTGAGCATTCGTTCGGGGTTTATTGGTTTCTTTGTAGATAGTCTTGTCAAAACCGAAAATGAGGGAGGTAAGACACAAAAATAATATTGGGATACAGGAAATTATTTGAATAAATATCCCTGAAATAGGAGGAAGAAAATTGTTATGCCAAGCGTTGTATGCTAACGGTGATAGGTGGAGCTTTTTTGAATAATATTTGAATTATGTAAGCATTTCGTGTCAACTACATTACGTGGTTATTAAAATTTGAATGTCGTTGAAGAAGTTTTTTGGATTCATAATAAAAACCCGATTTCTCTGCACGTTGACAAAGAGGGACAAGTGCTTTAATATTAACGTAACCATTTTATTCATGCATGAATGCATGGTTTGTTTCTGCAATGCATAATTTAATTTCAATATATATATATAAATAGCATTGTAACTGGTTAGATACATACATACATATATTTGGAAGTGGACAGTAGCCTCCAGAGGGTCTTAAGAAATTGCAGATTGAAATCATGTCTGCTCAGGTTTATTAATAACTTTTTCCTTCAAAAGTAGGACACAAGCTCGTTCCTGGCCAAGGCGTTCAGAATATAGGGAATTCCCCATAAAGTCTTGGAACATGGATACGCGTGTATGAACCGCGACCAAGACTGTAAGTTTTTTGTCAAGGAGATGACTAAGGATGATTTCAAAGCTGGCATCAATTTGAACAAGGACAATCGGTGACCTTAACTAAAATAAACCCTGTTATATTTTTTATATGAATTACTAGCGGGCACCCGGCGTGCGTTGCTGCGCCTAATAGAAAAAAAAAACAGCAGTCAGGCAGGCGCCTGGGGCTAAGTGTTTTTTTTTTCCAGTGTTTTTGAATGTTTTCGCAATTTAATTGCGTAAATAAATACGTGCCGATTAGATTAGGATTAGAATCGTGAACCATTAGCGTGGCAATCGATGACTTTACCATTGCACCATAGCTACCTCCTTGCCAAACATATTTATTTTACTCTCTTTTCCTTGCTTTAGTTCCTATTTCTAGGGGGGTGATTGCCTGCCTTGTTGAAAAAAAGGGACAAGCAAATTTTTAACTGAGGAAAAGAAATACGCCACAACGCTTTAAACACTTACCAGAATCGCGCTACATACTTAAACGGGCGAGAGTTTATCTTTCATAAATTCTCTACTGAATTGATGCTAACAGAAGCCTAAGAAGCCATTCTATGTGCTAGATTGCTAATCAATTTTTTTAAATGAGTGCATATTGTGTATGTACGTCCGCACCTTTTCTACCGTCCAAATGACTGGAGAGACGTTTTCATTAGTCTGCTTATCCGTAGTGAGGGTCTCGGGGGTAGGATGTTAATTTGAACTTAAAAACTCATTTAATCGTACCAATCGAAACCGACCGGCTAGAAGAACACTTGTGCGTCTATTCTTTTTCAATATTAATCCATTTCAACGCAAACTTCCTTCGCACGTAGAGGAGTTAGGCTGGTGTCCTTGTCTTACAATACATACAGAATATATACCCATTTTAGTGGCATTTATCTGTACACGCCAACATAATATCTCCGAGATTTTTACTTTAACACCGCATAGTACCTCCTAGAACGGGGTGGGTTCAATCAAGAACTGAAATGCTAACCAGTCAGTTTAGTAACTGAAATTCGAGATAAACTTTTAAAATGAATCTCTTTCAACACATTGTTTGACTTTCAACACTGGAACTAATGAAACTATTTTACCTCATTCCAATTTTCCCATTTGAGTTTAGGAGGAGGTTCTGTTTCCATCAAAAGCATTTGGAAACTGTCATTTTTGGTGAACGAATGCCAGTAACATGCAGAAAATCGCTTATGACAACATTTTACTAATGAGAATACAAACTTGTACTGGATAAATTTCGTATGGCTAATAACCCTGTACACACGACAATATGAGTGTCGAATTGGTTGTTTAATTTATCACAAGGAATTATATTTACAGCAATAAAGATAAATACTCGTAGATACACATTTTTTTTACAAATTAATTTGAAAAACCTTTTCTAAAACCGATAACTGTATAAAAAACGAAAAGTAACAATTTTTTACGCACTTACGACCGTAATCGAGAACACTGGTTAAGAATTGAGGGAACAGGTATCATACTCTTCACCGGGACCTTAAAGCAAAATTATAACTTAATTCGAAGTCAGCAATCTGGGCATTAAAGTGTCATCCTTAAAATTTGCTTTGGAATACCATATTTTATACAGATCATTCAATGTTAAATTTATGTCCTTAAAGAATTTAGTTTAAGTTCTAGATCAAAAGCTGAAGTTTTTCCTCAGTGCATTTAGTCGTCCATAAATCTTCTCCAATTCCAACGTCCAAACAATCAAATTCTTTACCTTTGCAAGCAACCTAAGAACGCTGTATATTTTTGCTGCCATAAGATTGCAGAGACTCATTAAAGGATTATTGTGGTGCAAATTTAATTAGCTTCCTTGGCAATAAAGAAAGCCCTAAAGCAAGCATTTATAGGATTAATGTATGCATAGGGTGTCTAAATCGTTCCGCCTACAGTTTCTCGAGCATAAAATCTACAGAATTACCCTAAACGATTTAAATAACCACATCCATACACATGTATAAAAAAAAAATGTTTTCCACTGCATTTTTTCTTTATTTTTGTGGTTTTACTTTTTTTTCAGGTAAAGCTGCTATTTTGGTTAATAAATTGTTAATCCGATTAGCCCATCCAACCTGCTGAGGCTTTTTTATGTGTATGTAGTACCACGTAATATAATTACCTGTTTTTTTTTTTATTTTTGTTAGGTTAGTTATTCCTCGTGTGTATGAAACACATACATGCTCGTACATTAAGCTAGATGGCATATCCAACACCAAGATAAAAGGGGCGAAACGTAGCAATAAACACTCTGTTTCAGCACGCCATCTAAATACATACAGCATGCACGTAATACGTCTTGTTGCCAATACGAAAAGTAATAATTATGGTAATTATTTACATTCAGCTCTTTAGCACAGAAATACGAGTATAGTGCGTTGTATTGTACATTTGTGTAAAATCATCTGGACATGGGCCATGAATTTCTATCAGCAGCAACCGTCCATTACCCAATGGGCCTCAACCCCACACATCTCTGACAGTATCTCGTATACATGGCATAGAAGTGATGGTTTCAATGATGAGGTTAAAGTTTTCTAAAAGTTACCAGTAAAGTTTTCACTTACCTTCCAACCCAGGCAATAAATTTCGTAGTCTAACCAGCAACGTGATAATTTATGACTTTCCATAAGGTGTGGCCAACGGATGGCTGAGGTTTGCTCTCTTTTTTTTTGCCATTACTTGCTGTGAGTAGGTCTGTGTGATAAGGTATGATATCAGGGGTTGTTGTTGGGCACTTATTCAATTTGTCAGAAGGGAAGAAATTGATAGTGTGTAGAGAAAATTTAGTTAATTTGTAGAGTTTCTGTGCTGTGTATAGGGATGGGAATTAATGATAAAGATAACCGAAATTATAAAAGTTCGTTGTCCTTTTGTTGTACGGATTACAAAGAATAATGATTAAGCTGTGGATGTCATATAGTCCAGAAGGTTAATGGCTACAGCTTACAATGGTAAGATAAATTTATTTATTGTTAGGAAGATACATACTTATTTTGTTCCATAAATATTCTTAGAAAACAGAGGCGATCTTGATTCCTAATCAACAGTAGATGTTGTCATGGAGATACGCTACAATATAATGTTTGAGGCCCAAGTGCACTGCGACCTGTGAGATCTATTGTGCTGGCCCAATGATAACCAGGACCAAAATTGAGGCTTTGATATACCTCAATAATGTCTTGGGTTTCAGATTTCAAGTTTTCAGTGGACCCATCGAGACCCACATTAGATGGAGTAACCGCTTCTTTGCGGCCACTGGGCTATCACAAAGAATGTGTTCTGCTGTTTTTCTTTGTTTCCCACAGAGTCACATGGCTGTATCTGGGAATTTTATTTTATTCAGACGGTACATATTTTACTCAGATGGCACCTGAGTGGACTACGCCCGGTTAAATAACTAGTCAGAGTTCTCAAATAGTTTTTGCTGAGTTCAAGTAGCTTGCTTCCTCTACTTTTGTTCGGTTTATTAACTTTTTCGTTTGTCTTAGCCCCTTTTGGTTAGCCTTGTGTTCGGTGAATCCTTCAGCCCCCCATTGTGCAATTACTGATTGGGTGCTACAGGGTGGTACAAGTGGGTTCAGGACCGACGAGTAAACATCAAGGGCCTCTCTTCACCAGTCAGTCTGCTCGTTCGTTTCCATCAAAGACTTCGTGTCTTGGGATCCATGTTACGGTGACCTGGTTTGAGGACGCGAGGCTATATATTAGGTCGAAATATTCCCATACAAGCTTTGACCCTACCATATGGAAATAAAGGGGATAGTTCTATTGCATCGACTTCTGGTTGGAAGATGGTATCTGATTTACCAAGCCCTTCTGCACGCTAAAGTTGGGACCATATACTCTCCTCCGGTACTGCCATTTTCCAATTTTGTGCCATCTGTGTACCAGATTTATGCATAGAGTGGTGTGTTGAAACTTTTGTTTCTCCACCAATGACCACCTCGAATTTCTTGGATAACTGGAATCCCTTGAGCATCCTATCTAGAATTTCGAAGATTGGGTTATTTTTGGATGTTTTCAAGAATGATCAGATGGAATGTAAAATCCCAGTCTTCAGTTCTTGTATCTGAGGTAACCTGAGAGCACTCGCCGTAGGTTCTTTCTGCATTGTGAGGTACAACCGCGTGAGACTAAGCATCGTACCTAATGCTGCCGTCGTGGACATAAACTAGGAACAATTAAATGATGCTAGATAATATATTTCAATTTCTTCTATTTAAAATTAAAAAAAAAAAAAAAAAAAACACAAAAAATGAATATATCATCAAAAATCGTTTCTGCTTCCTAAGACCAGTTCATGGACTGATTACTTGAAAATGATTTCAAGCATATGTCTATCGTGGCTGTTCGTAACGAAGCTTATTCTGTCCGTCCAACTCTGGATTGCTTTTTCGAGCAATGTGGCCGTATCTTATGATTAAGGCGAACAAGGTTGATTTCCAAGGTGTTAATTGTTGCACCTTTATTAGCACACACCAATAACTTAATGCGGCTGCAGAGGAAGTAATCGAGAGGTATCAAATCGCACAAACTATGAAATCAATTAACAGGTATATTCCTCGAAACCAACTAACTGCCAAATTGTGATTTCAATAATTCGACGGTTTCGGTCGCCGCGCCGTATGGCACGTCGCGCAATCCTATTTAAACTACGTCTTATTCAGATCAATGCTTTTCATATTTAAAAAAAAAAACCTTCATTGATCAGTGTCTAGTAACGACCCTCATGAGTCCTGAGCTCGAGCTACTCCTATCATTTTTAAGGATATAAAATCGTCTATAGTTTCGCGAACCAAGAATTGTTTTTCAAAGTAAATTTGGATAATTTGCTTGGGTTATTGAAACGTGAGTCTATACTAAATACAAATGTCAAAAAGAGCTCGCAAAATGACAGATTTCTCTGACAGTTATCCTTATCGTTTTATCCTTACTCGAAGTTTTTTTTTTTGATTTGGTGTTTTGAACTTCATTCCAGAGTGCTGAAATTATATGAATGTCAGTCAGTGCAAGTTAAGTTAACACATTGAGTACAATTCAAGTTTGTGCATTATATTTACATGAAATAGATTGCATAACATCTCATGGTTTTTTCTTGAAGCTTCTTATAATTAATTCATATCAGAATCGCCACATGTTTTTCACTCTGGCGCATGTGTTGTTAACCTTTTCTGAAATGGAAACTAAAACTTAGTTAATAAATCCGCATTTAAAATTATTTATTTTCAAATACATCTTGATTTATGATTTCTAATTTTAAATTGATTGTTCTCAACTTGTTGTCGAATAGGTACATGTCATAAGCTTTTTTTTTTCGTTTTATGTATAGGTATAAACATGCGAAAGTTAATTTTTTTTTTTTTTTCATGATGGCCGGAGTAAGTTCATTAAACATAAACTTATGTAATCAACTTGTTTTTTCCTTAATCTAATGAGCTTACAACAAACTTATCAACTTCTGCTGATATTGATGTAAAAAACAAAGCAGTGATGATGATTAACTATGTATACCGATTAAGGAGAAAAACTTTGCCCAGCATGAGGATTCAATTTGCTTTCTTTTGTATTTAATAGCGTGTGTGGAGTCTTTTGTAAGAAACTTTCACCAAAATAAAAGGATAAATTAGATAAAGCAATTAACTCAAAGAGCACAACCTATTGTTCAAAGTGAATGTTGTACTTCACTCGGACCTGTGATGTAATAAAATTCAATATCGCACACCATCTTGCGGCTGTATAATTAATTAGTAGGCAATGCTCGTAAATTTTCTTACGATTCATTTTTCCACCCCAACAACAATGGGCTTCGCTGTACCATATTTCGTTAAACAATAATGCCATTTATTTAGGTGGAGACGATGTTAAAAGATGACAAAGAGCAACTATATACAGTATATGTTTGGGTCTGTTTTGGGGATTGCATACAAAAGTGGGTGAGCTACGAGGTGGCGACAAATGAAATGAATGTGTGAGTTGTATGGAAAATATATTTGTCGTTGCAGAAAGAAAACCAAATCAAAAAACTGTAGACAGTTCAGTCCACTAAATCCCAAATCATTGAAGATGTACAGTTCGGTGATATGTAAACCAAAACACTACCAAGTTAAGCCATTATTTGCCTGAAATCATATGTTGTTTTATTTCTTTTGTCTTAAACTGTTTGAAGAGCATTTGAGAATGCTCAGTTGTTCATTCTAGTATTAGTTTTCGTAGTAAGGTGGTTTAATCTTTATTATATTTCTGCGTGATTAGCTTAGTTTTGGATTAGTTCTAATTGATTATTTGTACCTCTTTAAAAGGGTTACCAAATTAAAGAGAATCTACGTAGAGAGAGCTTATATTCTTTGCAAGGGGTTGTAGCATGTAGCAAATGATCTCAGCATCTCGGCAGAATTGGGCGGTCTAAAACTACATCCACAGAAAAGTAAACTAGTTTTATTCACTATCAAAAGATCTATACCATATTTCGCACTATCGACACTTGAAGGCTCTGTTCTCAGCTTATCGAAAAACGCAAAGTATCTCGGCTTGATCTTCGATAGTAAAATTAACTGAAATCTGAATATAAAAGAAAGAGTAAAATATACATCCGTAGTTCTGTATACCTGCGACAGGCCGAAAATCATGGATTGGCTATATACAGCAGTTATCAGAATGATACCCACCTACGGTTGTGACGTATGGTAGACGGCCGCATGTGGTTTAAAAAACAGTCACTAACGAAGATAAAATAAGAAGATGCATTCCAAAGGGCAAGAGTATTGGACATTCATTGGAGGATATTTCCATTTCCTTTGACAGCGAAGCAGCCATTAAGGCTCTAACATCCACTCAAATGTTGTCGAAAATATTTGGACTCTGTCGCTCGGAACTTCAGGCTCTAAGCAGGTAGCATAACATAAAAATTATTTAGGCACCAGGCTACAGTGGCATTGGCGGACATGGAAAGCAGATTGGCTTGTTCGAACAGAATCAGATCTTTATGCAACATTAATGTACAAAAGAGTCCTGGTTCCCATTTCATATGTTTAAAAGAAAATATTGCTAAAAGCATTTGAAGAAATATCTAAACCGAGAACAACACAGAGGGCCTTTGTCCGAAGCTAGATATCAGGAAATCTAAAAAAACTTTTACCCCAACATGTTAAACCAACATTCAGAGAAGATGAAGATAATAAATTTGTCGCACGTTTGCAGAGGTTCTAACGACCCGGACGTTGAGGAAAACATCGGAAACTTTTTATGCCATTATCCAGGCTCCGTCGAACTAGGTAAAACATTCTTTGAAGAACTAGAGGACCTGGCAGACATTCTCCAGGTTATATACGCAGAAATTAATTTAAAAGTTACGTTATTACAATAGTACATTACCTGACATGTAAAATTAGACGTGAAATGAGTTTTAAATCTTTTTTGTGTTTGTTTAAATCTTGTTAGTTTCTTCAGTTCTCTGCTTGTTCGTTCATTATTTTAGAGCCTTATACTTAAGTTTGCTTCTTCCGTAATAGCTTCGAAATAGCGGAATGTGATTTAGACCACAGTCACAATAGGCCCAATATGGCCACATTGATAAGGAGACATAATCTCACCACTTACAACAATCTAGACCGCAAGATTGTCTTCGTGTGCTGACCTCATGTGAAGCCGGTATTTTGAAATGTTCATCTTCGTAGTATTGATTCACCGCGTTAACTGCTTTGTATAATTAAATTGATGACTGAATTCTGTAGTTCCTGCAGCTTGCAGCTACTATCTATAATATGAAAGATAACTCCGAGGTATTTATATTCCTTGACTGCATCTACTACTTCCATCCGAATGTTGGGGCAAATTGGGTTACATCACTGCCTTGCTTTTATGAAACATATTTATCTGAACCTTACCATAGAGCCTAGGTTAGGTTAGGCTAGGTAGGGTTATGATGTTATCATAAAACACTAGGCACCAAAGTGGGCCAATCGCCATCCCTAGGGCACCTTCACGTAAAATACCTAAACCAATTCTCGCATACAAACCCTATAGAATTTCAAAATTACCTTATTGTGGCTCAAGGGGCTCACCTCTTCTAGGTTATTGAGGAAACCAAGGTGCTTTAGCCTTGTCTTGCCAATGCCTGTGCACTCACAGAGTATATGTATTATGTCCTCTGAGACATGGAGGTCATCGCAGTTCTTACAAACATCCATGCTAGATAATCCTAGTCTCATAGCATGCTTTCTTAGGAGACAGTGGCCAGAGAGTATTACTATCGCTGTTCTTCGACGTGATTTTTCTAATTCCACGATCTCCCCAAATTTCCTGCGGCCTAACACAGGCCACAAGGCCTTAGATCATCTAAGTTTGATCTTAGATTAGGCGTGCCGATGATTCTATCACGAATAATTCCCTTAGTCACACACACTGGTGGTTTAATACTACCAATTATATCACTATGTCCGAGCTCCGCTTCTCTTTTGGCCAGCTCATTCTGCTCGCTCGTTGCCTTCGATATCGCAGTGTCCACGTACCCAACATAATCTGACTCAGTTCTGCGTACATAATGCCATAAGCATTGTGGGGCAATTCCTGGCGATCTCAGATTTGGAGACGTAAGACTCTAGCGCCTTTAGCGCAGCCTGATTTTCAATGTAGATGGCGATATTCTTGTCGGATATTGATCCCATCTCAAGTAATTCCGCAGATTTAAGTACAGCTAGAACTTCAGCTTGGAACACACTGCATGCGTCCGGAAGTCTCAAGGCCACCTGTAGGTTTGTATCTCTCGAGTAAATACCTGACCCCATGCCCTCTCTGATCTTAGAACCATCTGTGTATATTGCAATCTCGTTATGGACAGAGACTGTCTTCCTTTGCCAGCCCTCTCTAGTAGGATACATTTCTTCGTATGGTGTGTCGTAGTTTAATGTGCCAAGGATATCATCCCATTCGTCAGGGATTTCGGGAAATGATTCCCAGAGAATGGATCTATGTCCTACGTTACTAGTCTTGAAGAGACCAACGTTAGTGAGCCCGCTTGAAATTTGCTTTGTAGGTCTAGTGATAAAAAATACAGAAAGATCTCGAGTGCAGCCGTAAGTGTTGTGCGTAGAGCACTCGTATCGGCAATGCAGGCTGGTGTTTGTACCAAGGTCAACATATCCCGTGTGTTTCTGATATCCGTTTTCTTCCACCACACAATAGCCCCATATGTAAGGATAGGTCTGACTATCATGATGTATAGCCAGTGATCCATTGTGGGTTTCAGGCTCCCTTTTTCTCCTTGCAGTCCTCTGACAGATGAAGAGAGCATTATAAGCCTTGCGGACTCTTTCCTGTATGTTAAGTTTGCAATTTAGTTTCCTATCTAGCATTATACCAAGGTATTTAGCGCGATCCGAAAGGAAAAGCTCCACCTTTGCTAGCTTAGGCAGTTTGAAGGGTAGTATCTTGAATTTTCTACTGAAGAGTACCAATACTGTTTTATGCGGGTTGACGTGCAGTCCATACTCTAACCCATTTTTCGAGATGATTCCATCTTTTCACTTAATGTGTCCAGGAATCTGCCCTGAACTAAAATCACCACGTGTCGTCCGCGTAAGCAGTGACTCTTATGCCTCTATTGCTTAGTTCTTTAAGTATCCCATCGATGACTAGAACCCAGAGGAGGATTGAGATAATGCTTCCCCTGGGAGTCCCCCTGGTTTCGGATTTTCTTATTGAACTATTTTCGATAGTGGAGTTAATCTTTCTAATGCTGTGCTATACGACATTCACAGTTTCTAGGGCCTGTTTGATGGCCCTCCCTTCTACATTATTGAAAGCACCTTCCATGTCTAGGAAGACTGCTAGTGCAAATTCCCTATGGTGAAGGCAAGCTTCTATTTTCCCTACTACGTCGTGTAAAGCTGTTTCCACCGATTTCCTCTTTACATATGCATGTTGAGCTTTGCATAGAATGCCGTTGCAACACTTACTTCTAATGTGAATATCAAGAAGTCTTTCAAGTGCCTTGAGGAGAACTGACGAGAGACTTATGGGTCTATAGTCTTTCGCTGAAGTGTGGCTTGGTTTACCTGCTTTAGGTATGAATATAACCCGCTCTTCCCTCCATGCCACTGGTACGTACCATGACCTTAAAAAGTGTTTAAAAATGTTCCTAAGCCTGTTTCTAACCTTGGCCGGAGCTTTTTGCAGAGTAGCTGGCAATATTTCATCAGTGCCTGGTACTTTGAGCGGTGCGAATGACATAATAGCCCTTCGCAGATTCTTCCTTGTAATGAGATTTTCTACATCGTTGCCCTGTTGACATACCAGTATACGAGTAGCCATTTGTAGTAGAGTCCATTGGTGATCTACTTCCCGGAAAGTGAGCTTCAATTAACGTTTCTAAAACTTAAGAGCCTAGGTAGACAACGTTCTTTACTACCTCGAAGTTGTAGCTGCCTAATGTGACTTTCGCGTCGCTGATTGTCCCTTCTTCCTTTTACCGCTAAGCCCATTTGACCGCTTCTGCTTTAATGCTTGAAACCGAACCGGTGACGGCCTGCTGATTTCTTACAATAATGTCAACATCGTTGGCGTATGCAAGCAAGCGGTTGTACAGACTTACTTTGATAGTTTGTGCCTCTGATGTTGGCTTATGAGTTCTGCACCATCTGGTCAAGTACTATATTGAAGAAGTCACATGCCACTGTACAACTTTGTTTAAAGCCTTTCTTGACATCAAGAGGTCATTACCGACCTTGATGGAGCAGCGAGCGTTCTCCATCGTCAGCCTGCACAGACGGATAAGTTTGGCAGGGATGTCAAAACTAGATATGGCTCTACAAAGCTCTTCTCTATAAATGCTGTCATAGGCGGCCTTGAAATCGATAAAGAGGTGGTGAGTATCGATTTGGAATTCTTGGTTTTTCTCCAGGATCTGCCGAAGTGTGAAGATTTGATCGATGGTGGACTTTCCTGGCCTGAAACCGCACTGATAGGGTCCAATCAGGCTGTTCATAAAAGGTTTCAGGCGTTCACACAATATCGCAGAAAAGATCTTGTATGCGATGTTGAGGAGACTGTTGCCTCTATAATTGGCGCAGTTGAGGGGGTCTCCTTTCTTGTGAATCGGGCAAACGATGCTGAGGTTCCATTCATCAGGCATACACTCGTCTGACCAAATCTTAGAGATGAGTTGGTGTATGCACTCTACCAATTCATCCCCAGCTGGTTTGGAAAGTTCGGCCGGTAAGCCGTCAGGTCCAGCAGCCTTGTTGGATTTTAGTTTGGATATTGCTATCCTCACTTCGTTTTGGTCAGGTGGATGGAAATTTTGACTATCATCGTCTATGTTGAATGGTTCATTCTGCTTGATAGCGGGATGTTGGTCTTCGTCGCCGTTATACAGTCTGCAGAAGTAGTTTTTCCATATTCTCAGCACCGACTATGATTCTACTACGAGGTTTCCATTTTCATCTCTATAGGTTTCAGTACGGGTATTACTTCTCTGACATGTTCTTTTTACCTTTCGGTAAAACTTCCGTACATTGTTCCTGGAGTATAAACTCTCGATATTCTCAAACGCGCGCTTCTCATGCTCTTTCTTCTTCTTTTGGAGAAGCCGATGTTCTTCCCGTCTCTTCTCGTTTCGCGGTGGTGGGCGAACGAGACCCAGCACATCAGTCGCGGCGTTTCCGATGGTATGTTGGCAGCGTTGCCACTGGTCTTCGGCATTTGATGCTGGCGGCATATGAGTCATTGAGAGATTTCGGGATACGCGTTCAGCGAAGATTATGGCGGTCTCTTGCGATTGTAGCTTTTCGACGTTAAATTTTCTCACAGTGATTCGTCTTTCTTGCTCAGATTGGGATATCCGCATTCGTACATTGGCTACAACAAGGTAATGATCTGCTTTATAGCGTTAAAATCGCCCAATACGATTTTAACGTCGTATTTAGGACATTGCTCGTATGTATTGTCGAGGAGCTCGTAGAAACGCCATTTGGTGGGAGGGTCCTTTACTTCCGTGGGGGCATGAACACATATTAGGCTTATGTTAGCGAATTTTGCCTTGATCCGGATAGTCATAATACGCTCGCTCACGTGTCGGAAGCTTAAGACTTCTTGCCTAAGTCTGCCGCGTATGACAAATCCGCATCCGAATAAGCGTTGCCTGTTGCCTCTGTAGCAATCACCATAGTAGATGTCACAGTTTTTCATCCTCGTTTTGCCGGCCCATCACATCGCACTTCCTGGATGGCGGTAATATCTGCTTTATAGCGGTCTAGGACCTCTGCTAGTTGTTCGGCCGCACGTGGTCTGTAAAGGGACAGAACATTTCACGTACATATCCGAAGGTCGTTGTCCTTATTTCGTTTGCTGGGGTCGTCATTGATTGAGTCATCCTTATCCGAGGCTTTTGGTTGTTTTTGAACCATAGATTTTGTACGTGGTAGGGAAGTTACCCCAACGGCACAACCCCCAACCTGGAGGGCCAGTTCCTTAATTATTCTCCTAGGACCAGGGGCCGGGTACACCGGTGCCAGTAGTCCACTACGGGAGTATGAGCGCTGCCGTTGGCCCATTAAGGGCTCCTCCGCCACAGCTCGCGCAAGGTATTCACTAAGTTCAACCTAACTGGAACTATAGACGCCACCGTTGACTCCGTCTAGGGAATTCGTCCGCTGCCACCTGGAATAAGAGCTCTAGTGGGAAAGCACTCTTCCCCCTCTCTCATCTGCTGCCACCAAGAATCCGTCAAACGGGGTTGGTTACCCACTTCTTGGATTGAGGTACTAGGCACCCGGCTGTCACCGCGTGGAGGTTGAGAGTAGGAGTTGGTAGGCCTCAGCTAAGTGAAAACGCTTGTGTTTTTATATGATCGCATGTATTACCGTTTGACCATGCATTTATTAAGATCTCTGCCTTTGCACCTTGCAGCAGGATGATTAGAAGATTAGAGTCATGTACGGTCTTTGTTACGCAAATGGCTTCTTAGCTCAAAAAAACGGCGATTGACATGACTGATCCTATGCTTCACTTCTGCATTGATAAACCAAGTCCTTGACTATCGTAAAGTTATCACTGCCCATTTCGTATCTTTTTAAGTGGGGATTGCCCTTTTTTGTTCACAGCATAGACTTTGCTTTGCCCTCTTTAACCGTCGGATCGATTCTTCCTTCTGCCTCATCACTCACGAAAGTACCATTGTAAGTGTTGGCAGAAGTTGTACATACTTTTGATAGATTGTGCCTCTTAAGTTGGCCACCGAGTTTAGCGGAATTCTTCATAACAACGAAAAGTGAAATTATGATTGGCCTTGGTGGAGCACCATGAGTTCCCTATCGTTATCCTGTTGGGCTAGACATGGCTCCGTTTGTATAGTTCGTCTCTACAGACACTGTTAAAAGCAGCCTTAAAATCTACAAAAGGTGGTGGGTACCAATCTTAAATGCTTGAATCTTTTCCAAGATCTGCCAAAGGGTGAGTATTTGTTCAGTATTGAACTTCCCTGACTTTAATCCATACTGATATGATGGACTAATCAAGAAACTGACAAATGGATATAACAAGCGATGTTTAGGACATTAATACATAGTTTTGTGTGTCTCTTTACTGATTTTCTTTCAAAATTCTTAATACTGCGTAAATTGAAATGAGCAGAATACTATTGATAGTATAGATTGTGTTTTCGAAACTGTCGAAAGCTATCGATTGCATGGATACGCACACAACCGCTAAATAAACAGCATAGGAATCACTGTATATTGAACGTCTGAGTTGAAAGCAATGATACGATGATATGATGAAGCTCTTCTTTCCGGTTTTGAAGGAAAAAGATTTCGTATTTTCGGTCTTCATCTAATGTAAATCGATTCAATCTAGCCTAAATATCTAGCTGAAACTCTACGTCTACCAATTGTGAAGGGATTCGACTAAGTGCTTCTCCTTAGGGACATAAATACAATCGACCGCTTTGTGTCTGAATGCTTCGAGGGTAATCATTTTATTTAATTTCTATCCCCCAAACCAATAGATATGGTTGTTGACAAAATACTCTGCAAAAACACTGCCTGCATTCTTAAATCCCAGTTGGAAAACTTCATCTTATATTTTGTATTCTTTTATGCAGCGAAACGTAGGTGCAAAGTTGTGTAGCGCGTGTTTACCCATGCTAAGGCCTTCTCTTTCTTTCCAATATTCGGCTGCAAAATATGATATGATATTTACTCCTTTCGCTATATTACATACCTAAGGCGACTGTTTTAAACCTCTTTTTGGAATCCATATAACCGCATATTCCATATTGAATATTTATTTTTTCGCATTCTTTATCCCATTCATTCTTCAACCTATGGACGCAAAATCAATGTCAAGGTTCCCTCTCATATGAGACAGTTTTTTTGTATCCCTGTCTGTTAGAAGATAAAATAAGTAAAAACTTTCCGAAATATTACATATTGAAGACTTCATTTCCCCTCAGGAAATTTAATAATATTTCGCCTCCTACTGTCGGCATCTGAGAGAAGGATACAAACATGGGTACATCGAATATGAATAGATGACTATTTCTTTGAACTTCAACATTTCGAAATCGCAAATATGCTTAAGGGTCTTAGTGCCACACTCAGCAAGATTTCATTTTTTTCCACTGTTTGCGTGTCAAAAGTAGAAAGAACAAAAAATAAATAAAACACACATGTATGTAAGTATTGTATAAAGAAAATCTTATTCCTACAACAAAAAGAGAAGACACAACCAATAACAAAAAACAATAAAATATTAATATGAAATAAATTCGAAGAGCGTATGGAATACACACATGTATCTACATATGTATATTTGCTGAATAAATAAATAGAAAATGCGGCGACGAGGAGGGGGTCATTGACATCCCTATCTGCTGAAGGTGTAACAGCAAAGGAATATATGTGTATGTATTCAAAGATTATCGAAATATCTGAACACCCCAGCAAATTTTACACACATAAATTTTTATTATGAATTTTCCTAAAGGTTCATAATTTCCCTTTCAGTGAATTTAATATCACGATATGAGAAGAAACCCTCTTTCTTTACCATGTCTGCCCATTCTTCAATCGGTGAGTAACTTGAGCTCTACGCAACAATACCACAAGGCGGATCAAGTTGGCTGGTTCACTTGCTGATTTGTGGCTTGGTTCTTTATTTATAGATTTATATTTTTATTTTATTTTTTGCGTTCTAGTCCTTGTTTCCTTTCTCTTTTTCATTGGCAGTGGTTTTGAAAATTAGGTTCATAAGAAAGCTTAACTTCAATGCCTAACCTCCGTATCTCAAGTGGAAAGCGTAGACAAGTAAATAGAAATTTCTTTAGTCTTTTTACGAAGCAAGCTAAAAAGCGTAAGCATCATATCATAGATGAGTTGTAATCAGCCAGTTACCCCCCAATCCTTATAGTAGATCTATTGTTTAAGAAAATACCAAAAGTTCATGTGTTGGGGAGGAAGCATAAACCCATAAATACACATACATACACACTCGACATGTGCGTGTTTATTGCTCCATTCTTTTTCTTATTCGCTTCAATTTTACTTTTACTTTGAAAATTTTCTGTTCACCGATGCGTTTATTATCCCTTTCACTGCTTATTGAATGTCGAAACTTATAACCTTTCGCACTTCCACCCATATTTGGGAAGCGTTGCAATTTCAGATGTGTGAACATTTGTGATAAGCGAAATGTGCACAAGCTGCGGAGTGGGTGATATAAGAAGATTTGATTTAACGACTATGAAAGAGAGAAGAAGGCGAATTACATAGGATTTATGAGAACATTTCTTGAATCGATGCCTTTCAGCGATATCGTACAGGATGTATTGAAAGTGTGGCGCGATGTAAAATGGCGAAGTTGACTTGGTTAAATTAAGGGATGCGATTTTTTTTTCAAGTGGGTGTCAATTACATGATACAAATAGGGTAATAATTTAGATGTGATTCTAATGGACGATTGGATTGAAAAATTGCTTTAACAGATTCGCACTGACTGCGATGATTGATTCACAATTTTATTGCAGCACGATAGGATTGTGCCATGGCGGCTTAGCGGTTAGTGCGGTGAACTTCTGGGAAGAATATTCAAGGATTGAAACACAGAAAATAAATTTTACTGTGTCACCTCTTAAGAACGCGTATACTTGCCATGAGAAGGCCTATTAATATTAGATGTCGGATGTAGCATAACCTCGAAGGTCACAACAATGTGCTAAATAGAACACGCACCACATAAATAGCTACATGAGTTAGGCCCTAGATCTACTCCGTTACATGTTTGATTTAAGACTTTTTTTTTGTTTTTCATTCATTAATTTATTAATTTATTGTGTTCTTTACATGGGAAGACTCCATATTCAAGCCAACTTGTTGAAGTTTCAGTCAACATTAAGGATATTTTTTCTCACGGGAAATGAAAGGGTTCCTTAAAACTGTGAGTGCAAAAGAGTTTGAACACGCATCGCGCAAAAACTTCTGCACGAAATTTAATAGGGTGATTCGCCATCCAGAAGCTGAGGTCTAACCAAAAATATCTTTTACATAATTCAGATTTTCATTAATTTTTTCTTGATCATGATCACGAATCTCCACTCAGTGGAGGTAATATATATATATATTTTTCCTTTCGCCGGACGGACTATAGAGAGGTCTTAGAAGAAAACCGCTTTTTCTCAAAAGTGCCAAGTGGGAGAAGCAAGGCGCGCACGGGTCAGCTAGTTTCAAATGAAGTCTTAACTAATTCTGTAGATCATATGTTCATACCGTTAATTGTAATGCCTTGGCTCGCAACTGACTCAGATTTTAAATTCAAGCCAGAGTTTTATTTTTTTTTTAAGTGACTTCTTTTCTTCAAAAATTTCTGTTACAAAACATAAAACATCCTTACAATTTTCTATAACTTGATATAATATATTATGAATGGTAACATTAGAATCGCTTCAAATGGGCAATCTTTCCAAAATGAGCAGTTTTTTTTAATTTATATTACTTTATTATTGAACTAAATCAAATTGCATTATAAGTAATATAACATGAGAATAAAAAAAAAATCGGTTGTGTCATTTCTGAGAAAATCGTATCTTTTGTATACCTTATCTTAACCCATAGGCTGTATTAAGTTTAGCAAAAAGGATGTAGCATAGTAATATAGGGGTGGAGTGACGATAAGTGTAGTGGCAACGTCATCGAATGCCCCATGGTGCAAAACCTTCTGTCAGCAAGCATTTATTTATTTCTCATGTAATACTATGTATTACATGTATACAATTGCGAAAGCAAAACCCTGGCAGTAGGTTGGTAATATGGCTGAAAAAGTTGTTCCTCTGTTGGATGATCGATATGATCGCCGGGAAAGTCGAGTTCTGTGAATCAGAAACAAAGAAAAAATAGTAAAACAAAACCCGCCAGTCATCTAGACATCACCCCGGAAATTTTGTGAAAACTTAACATATGAGTTTTAAACCACTATACCAAACTCTCTCTCTCTCTCTCTCTCTCTTTCCCTCTCTTCCTGTGTAAAAACATTTTAATAGTATGCATAACCCCTCGAGCGCGTGCAAATTATAAAAGAAGTTATAATAATTGGATCTGTCCAACCATCCGTCTCTATGCCACCTACTATTAGTCTTTAAATTTCAAGGTTGAATTGAGACTGGAGAGTCCAAAGCAGTATAATTGTAATTTTTTCCACTTTTTGGCAAATGCTACTTAAAAATATATTTACTAAAACTCATGCTAAGTTGACTTATTCATTCATTTTCAATGGCCCGCTAATCCTTCATAAGGGTCGCGGGGGTAGGATGCTCAGGTGGACTCTCCATCCTTCTCGATCCTCCTCCATTGACTCCAATTCATCAGGAGGAATCCCTAAGCGGCTCCAGGAGAGATGTCGGACTTGATCCAACCATCTATTTCTAGGCCTTCCGCGAAGTCGCCTACCTGATGGCACGGCAAACATGGCGCCGGGTGGTCTGGGGGCCTACGCACTACGTGACCAAACCATCGAAGCATAGATCGTTCCATTCGGAGAAGTAGCTGCTCAACGTTGAGCGCCTCACGTACTCTGGTGTTGCGCACTCGATCCCTACGAGTTATTCCAACATCACCGCGAAGGAACCTCATTTCGGCAGCTTGTATCCGCGATCTTATTCTTTCGGTCACTAGCCAAATTTCATGACCATAGGTGAGAGTTGGAACATACACAGAGTTAAAAACCGATAGCTTAGCTTGAACACTAAGTTCGGCCTTCCTTATAACAGATTGGCTTTGGATAACTCGGCATTGCTCCTCCCATCACTCGTGAATAAAACCCCGAGGTACTTAAAATTCTCCACCTGCTTCAGTGGGACTCCACTAACATGCAGAGTGCACTGAATGGGTTTTTGGAAACGACCATTACTTCCGATTTGTTCACGTTGATCTTCATTCCGGCATCATCACAAACGGCGCGAGTGCGCGCTGAAGTTCGGTTTGAGAGAACCCAAGGATGACCAAATCATCCGCAAAGAGCAGATGACTAATCCTTAGGTCTCCCACTTTGAAACATTCCCCGCCACGGCTGCGCTGCAACATCCAATCCATATATACAATGGAGAGGAGAGGTGACAAAACGCAGCCTTGGCGGAGTCCAACGCCCACAGTGAAAGGTATTGATTTAACACCGTTTATCCGAACACAGCTTCTACAGTTTGTATATAAAGACTGAATCGCCCTTAACAGGGAACCAGCAATCCCATACTCCTGCAGAACACTCCAGAGTTTGCCTCGAGGGACCCTATCGTATGCTTTTTCCAAATTCACAAAACAAGTGTAGACAGGTTTGGCATATTCCCAGGCCTTCACAAGAACCATTCTGAGAGTAAACAACTGGTCGGTTGTGCTTCTACCGGGACGAAAACCGCACTGCTCATCCCCCAAACTGTCCTCAACCACAGCTCTGGAACGCTTTTCTAGCACTTTAGCGAAGACTTTTCCAGGGAGACTTAAAAGAGATATACCCCTATAGTTGGCGCAATCTCTTTTGTCCCCTTTTTTAAAAAGAGGAACTATCACCCCCATTTGCCAATCACCAGATGTTTCACCGCATTCCCAGGCCACTTTAATGACACGCGAGAGCCATTGAACTCCCTCTTTACCTAAAGCCTTGAGCATTTCTGGCCGAATTTCATCCACACCAGCAGATTTGCCAACTTTTAGCGCTTTGATCGCCAAAGTTACTTCCTCTACCGTAGGACTTCTTTCCGCCCAACTCTCGACCATAGGTCTGTCATCTTCGGTGCCCTGTTCGGGATTGAGCAATCCTGAAAAGTGCTCGCTCCATCTGCGTAGGATGTCCTCCTCACTAGAAAGAAGTGTACCGTTTTTGGATTTGACTCCTTCAACGATATTCAACTTTTTTCCTCTGAGTCGGCGGACGGTCTGCCAGAACATCTTATTTGCAGATCTGTGGTCACGTTCCAATTTCTCGCCAAACTCCTTCCAAGACTGTTCTTTCGCTGTTTTCACAGCTAATTTGCAAGTTCTTCGCGCCTCAGTGTACCGATTTCAAGAATCGGAGTTCCCCAAGTGAATCCACACCTTACAGGCTCTCTTCTTCTCTCTGATGGCTTCTTGAACTCCGGGCATTTTAAACCAAGCAGTTCTTTTCTCACCACCAGCCGCCACACCAAGTCGGTTCACTCCACAAACCTCTCCCGCAGAGGCAATAACCGCTGTTGAAAACAGTTGCCATTCTTCCTCTACATTTGATGGAACAGTTGGAATTCATTCAAACCTCTCAGATATTTGCCGCGCAAATGTCTCCCGTATCTCATCGTTCAGTAACCTCTCCCATCGTATGCGTGTAACCATTCTTGGTTTACGCTTTTTTAGGGGAGGCACTCTCTCGCTAAGATACAATTTGCACAGCACTAAGTGATGATCAGTTGACAGTTCAGCCCCTCTCAATACGCGAACATCACATACCATTCTCTTCAGACACGATGGTACCACAAAGGAATCGATCAGCGACTTCTGCAGAAGACTCTGACGGTACCACGTGTATTTGTGAATGACTTTGTGTGGAAAGATAGTGTTCATGATGGATAAGCCATTTTCACAACAAAAATCCAACTCCTCTCTCCGTTCGCGTTTTGATCAGGATCACCGTTCCTCCCAATCACACTCCCCCATGTCATAACATCTTCACCCACATGAGCATTGAAGTCACCCATCAGGACAAAAGAATCCATATCTGCAACCTTTTCAAGGGCAAGATCAACTTCATCTAAGAAAGCTGCGTACTCTGACTGAAGGTTCGGTGCATACACCTGCACCAATGCCAGAGTTAATCTTTCAAGCTTTAGCTTTAAGATCGCAACTCTCCCTCCTAATGGTATCCACTCCAATACTCTGTCTGTCAACCTGAGACATGTGAGTATCCCCACTCCCGCCCGAGCAGACATTGAGGGTGCGACTCCTGACAGGAAGAGCTTCCACCCACCCGAAAGGTCCACAGTTTTAGAACCTCTCTGCTTTGTTGAAGAGACGCCAACTATATCTAGTCGACTTTTAACAGCCTCCCCAACAAGCTCAAGATCCTTCCCTGTGAGCGATGAGACGTTCCATGTGCCTATCCTAAGTCGATGCCATTGTCGAATCTCAGAGAGTCCATCTGTGCCCCTATCGGTGCACAGCGCGCTCACCCCTTGACCCTCGTAATGGTTCGCGAGACCATTGACAGGAAGCTCGTAGCCATTTCGGGTTTGACCCGGCCGGCTGCCGAGCGGGACAGGCCGACCACCAGACGCTCGCATACTGACACCCTTCAGGCCTGGCTCCAAAGGATGCCCTGGCTTACCAGGTTTGGCAATATCCGAGGCCCGTTTACGTCGTCTTGTCATCATGGGGTGTGCGCTTTGTTAGCCATGACTGGATTGTATGGATGGGAATACATATTTGAGTTACCCCATCCGCACATCCCAGTCACCTTGCCCGACCCCCACCACGAGGAGGTCAGCTACCAGGGGGGCATTTACGAAATTACGTTAAGATATTTAGTTTTTATTCAACAATGCCTCGCCAACTTATTTACGGTTAAGTTTAACCATAAGGAATAGGGTAATTATAACTTGTCTAAATAACTTTTCTCAATATTTGAAATTTATTTTGGAGAAAGCACTCATATTTCTGTTCATTATCTCCCAATCATTTTGTTTAAGTCAAATCGTCTTTATTGTTTATTTGTTGTCTCAGTCCGGTTGAAACCTTTTTGAAGAAATTGTTTAAAGTAAATTTATAATATATAAAAATAAATTAAAAGTTTAATCGGAATTTAAATTAAGAAACATTTGAATTATTTAAAAGGAAATAGTGCTATAGAAGACATAGTTTGCAAGAAAAGCTACAAACATAAAAACTACGAACACTATCGAAAAGAGCATATATCGGTTTTTCCGTTCTCCCCTTCTCTGCTCTCAAGATGGAAATACACACATATGTACATGAACACATATCTCCTACGTAGTATGTACTTTTATTTAATGAAGGTTTTTTTTAATATAGCTTTTCCTTCCAAAATATTATGAATGAATCTGTGATATAATTGTAGAAATTTTTAGTGAATTTTTCAGCAGTAAGGTAGCCATAAAGCAATTCTCTATAAATTGTGCAATTCAGTCTATAAGAAATGTATTATTCTAGCTACAATAAAGATGACTCCATCAGAAATCAAATGCTAAATAGCTACTGCACTGAATAAGTAGCCTTAATCGTTCAGTATTTAAACTTCTATTAATAAATTGAACTCAATACAATATAAGTTCCTAAAATTTACGTAGGGAAGTTTCCTTAAAGTATTTTAATACGTATGTATATACTTTTTTTAACATGTTTTCATTATATAAAAGCACGTATAACATAGGCTTTGAAAAGTTCCCTGTAGCTTTGGATAGTTTTGCAATCTTAAACTAAACAAAATAAAAAAAATGATTTAACATTTCGATAATTTATAATATAAAACATTACGTTTCTTAAAAATAACAAGGATTATATTTAAATTCTAACAATCAATCCGGAACAGTTTTCTTTATAGAGATTTGACTGTATATATACGTACATACATATGTATGTGCATTTGTATCTGAAGGGGAGTTGTTATAGAATTTAAAATCATTCGTATTACATAAAGATATATTACATAAAGATATATTACATAAAATTATGTTTGCTTCATCTCGGCGGATAAGACTTTCCATAAAATCAGGGCAAAGTGTCTCAACGGCAGTTGTACTTGAGTGAACTAGTTTCCAGTTCTTTAGTAGGCGTATCTTTAATTCGTTTAAGTCAGCTATACACACGATTTCTTCCTGTAATTCCTATATTCTCAGTGATATCACAAAAGTGACCCTGTCCAAATCAACAGCTGGTTGCTCGATACTTTAGAGGAGTATTTCTGCCAAGTTGAGTTGAGATCCCTTCTTTAGCTGTACAATTCATTCCTTCGATTTTCTGCGAAGAATCAAGATCGATATTTTAAGATTGATTGAAGTCGTCTCGGATGGATAGCATGAAATTAAAATTAAGTAAATAATTATTTATAATTATCTACAACATATTTACACAAAACTTTAATTTTTAAGTATCATTGACCGGAAATAAACATAATCTCGCTTCTACTACCACCTTTGGTCTTAATATTTTAAATGACAAAGCCAAATCTTCAAGTAATTCCGTGCGACGTTTATCGCAACAATTTAAAGACTCATCGACTGATCCTTTTACGTTACCAAACTTATCAGCACCATCTATCTGAAAACTGTCTATTCGATAATTTAAATTATCAAGTACTAAAATATTCTACAAATTAATTAACTTTAGGAAAATAAATTCTGCAAAAGAATTTTAATAGATAATAGAAATAATAGGCTTTTGTCAAAGCCTAATAGCAAAACCAAACTGTTCAACATGGTCCGAGTGTATAAATATTGATTGACCATGGAGATATTTGTGTTATTAACCAATGTTATTCACTATAACACAGATTATATTGAATCACTACTCCATGCAAACAATTCAGTGACCTTCAATAATCAATTTTTTTTACCAGTTTATTTATGTTTTCTTATGAAATTATCACCATTATCCTATTTGGTCATAATATACCCTAGACACATTTTACGGCGATTTATGACTTTCAAAAGCCATTTCTTGTTATATGAATAAATTTTATGGATTGATCTTAACTAATTAATTTATAAAGTTCGAACTTCTGTAATCAACTGGGCTCGTTTTATCACTGTGCGTGGTACCGAAACATAATTGGAATAAGTTCTATCTTACTTGATGAAAAACGTGCCGGTGGCAAATTTGATTGCCTGTTATTCCTGGAAGTTGTTCGATTATCTTATAAAACTGCCGTCGTAGTCAAAAATCAAGCAGAAGAGGATTGCTTGTCATATACCAGTTTATTTGCGTTTCATTCGCAAAAGAAATAATAATAATAATTTGACGAAATAGGTTCAGCTATATACATATGTACTGGGTTTACTCGTACTTGGGCGTATGTGGAATACTTAACATACTAAGCACAATATGCAGCGTCAACAATATTTTACTTTAACAATGTTATTAGCTTCAGGTTGAAGTTGAACTCCAATTTTAGTTTATAAATATTTCTTGTGTCTGTTTTTGTGGATGTATGAAATGTTATTGAATCGTGCAATTTGTAGTACTTTCGGCATCAGGCATTGTTGCATGTAAGTACATGCGGTAGCAATGGAATTTTTATACGAGTTTAATAGAAAGTTATATAACAATAGACTAACGATTTTATCGGCGGCGAATCTACACAATTGTTTATTCGATTTGTTGTTCTAAATATTCATTAAATTAATCAATTGAACGAATTAGTATGTGGTTATGCATTGATTATTGAATTTATGGTCCCGTTCTGTCATGTTATATGATGTTTAGATAGCTCATATCGGTTTTCGTCACCGTTACGGATTTACTTACAGTGTTTCGTCTTTACGGCATTACAATTAAATATGTGGCACTTTTGATTACCAGCCTTACTGCGGAAACAGTAGTGCTTAGTACCATTCACTTTTTACTTGATATTTTACTTTGGGTGAGACCCTCGTTATTCGTGTAATTGCCTTCCATTCGAATCAAATGTTGCGATCTACAAGCCACTTTGTTCCTCAAGAAACTGTAAGATACATTGAAGCTTTCTCGAATTTTTAATCATAAACAATTGCTATATACGTATACTAAAGGTTTTTGTATTGGTTTCAATGCTAGACTTCTTCACTGCAGTGTATGCTTTTGTCACACTAATTTTTTTTGTAAAGTTAGCTTTGAGTTATTGCTTTAAGACGTCCATCTATATAGAATTCAGCTATTGTCGCAGGGCAATTATTGACGATTTATCTATTAAGTTGAGGAAACCAAAAAACAATTACTTTATATACGAACAAAATTTACCAAAATGTAATGGCTCATTAACCGAATATTGTACAATACTTAGTGCGTAAGAGAAAGGACAGTTCGCATGGCATATAGCATAGATGTTGGAAGCATAGATCGTCCATGCTAATTTCCTAGGTTTCTGGCAGAAAACATCGATTATCGTGCCTTTGTACCGCTCTTCGTTGACCGTAACGTTGCGTTGTTGCTAACTTTGAGCTGCTCTCAGCCCTAACCACAGAAGCGATATCGAAGCGGTTGGTCATTGAGCTTTAATTTCTGAGTCAGTCGAGTCTTCGAAACGAAAAATCCGATGCAAAATTCTCCTCAGGCTAGTACGGCTAATATTGAGTAGCTGAGATGTGAGAACACAGAGGAAAAACACGAGATAAATTGTGTTATCAACTAGCAAGCTAATTTTACCAACTTTCTTTACAAACTTGCGTACAGCAAGCACGATTGGTGCATTATTTCGACCGAAGTTTATTTTCAAAATTCGCACTGTTTCGGCAACACAGCGTAAATAAGCTTTTATTATTTCCCAATGTAGTTCATTCGTAAATCGATTCATTTCGTACCGCGGTGATATTATTACTGTTTCTGCCAATTTTGAGAGCGCGCAGCAAAAACCCACCCTTTAGCTTCGAAAGAGGAAACAACATTTTTGCCTCCGCAAAAGTGAAAGTGGATAGATATTTCTAAGTGTAATAACTTTCTTATTTTCTTTTTCTTTTTTATGCCATAAAGTATTTTGGGAAAATATAATTTTATCATTTAGTTTCGTATACGGTTGCTTTAGTATTCGTGGCAATATGAATGAATAAACTATATTCACATGCAATAAATGCTCATTTGCTTACCGAAAAGTAGTAAAACTCAACAATTTCTTCTGTATAAGAATTCTGCTGCGTAGTTTGGAACTCTTATTACTGCAATTCTAAAATTCGTATTTAGAAACGGTTTACGAAATTTCCTCTTCGAAAGACGTCGTGGAATAGTAGCGTGCTTATATATAAAAGGTTATATTACTCAGTATTGTTTGCTTATGATATCATAATGCAAACTCTCAGTACCCGCTTTTACTTTTAAGTGTTCAAGGTTTATGCAGCCTCTTGCAGTTTATAACTTGGAAAATATAATAAGTAAATAAAAAGTGACTAGGGACATATTGAAGATATCAAATAGTATTAAATACTACTTAAGAATTCTCTTTTGATCTTAAAGAGTTATTCACTGTCCCGTCCCTGTCAATGTAAGATACACACCCCAGAGTATAACTGTCGTAAAAACGGTTCTCAGTACTGCTTTCCGGTAAATGTAAATGATGGTACTAAATTGATTATATGTACTTTTAAGAGGCTAGAAATGATTAATACAACTGTCGATCAGAAACTCCTACTATTAGAGCTTAATAGGATTGGCTTTCATTGGAGTTTTCTAAAGTGGGTATTCAATTACCTACTAAATAGAATAAAAATCTTTAAAAGAGGGGAATGCACCATTTATGATCGAAGCTTGTTCAGGTGTACCACAAGGCAGCCATCTTGGCCTATTATTTCTTATTTTGTTCTTAAACGACATTACTAGCTTTGTCGAACAACCATTCCCGTTGTTTGTTAGATGCAGATTATCTTAAACTGTTTTTAAAAATAAAAAGTGAGAATGACTGCTTTAGACTACAAAGCGATTTATATAAAATTGTCCGATGGTGTAACCGCAACCACTTGAGTTAAACATATCCAGATGTAAGGTCTTTTCCGCTTACCATTGATTTTTTTCTATATAACGGGTGCGCCATCTTTTATGTTCGTATGTAAACATTGAATGACTTTGATATTTATTAACCGATTGACTTGAGAAGACATGTTTTTGAAACGTCAATTCAGTACAATTTTAACCATGGTACCGTGGAAGTTTTCACATCAAGGAAACCATCGTACAAAAAAATAGAGCGCGACCGGCTCAGCTGGTATTGCCACGTTCAAAGAAGAGATCATTTGAACCCTGTTAAAAAGGCAATATCAATGCACGTTCCAAAGACATGGCGATGTAGGAAAGGCAGGCCTATAAACGCCTCGATCACACAAATGCGACGACATCGGCATTTCATTGGCCTCAGTAACCGGGTGACCCAAAATCGGCGGGCCTGTCGATATTTTCTTAGGTCAAATAATCGATCCCCACAGGCGGATCAGTAGAAATGCGGTGAAGTGGGAGGGTTGTGATCCCTTATTTTCGGATCATAACCTCGCTAATAAAAGGAAAAAGAAGAAGAAGAAGAAGTACAATTTTAACCATGAATCGCTTCACACCGAAACAACGCGCTGAAATAGTGACGCTGTACATTGAAAATAGTCGTTCAGTTGTGTTAACTCAACGTGCATCCTAGATACAGTCAAGTCCGCTCATCTGAACTACGCTTTACTGAAAAAATCGGTTAACTGAAACACAAAATTTGTCACGGAGCATTTTTTCACAATCTTCATACAAATTATTCCGCTTAACTAAAATCCGCTTAAATGAAAAACCCGGTTAAGTGAAAAAACTTTTACAACAGAAATTATTAATTTATACTCAAACTACTCCGCATAACTGAAATCAAATAACTGAATGCGTCCATCCCTAAACGTATTAAAAATGATGTTATTGGTATTTTTTTGATTTTCATGTTGGATAAGTGAAATTGTTTTTCAGTTATCTGAACTCCGGTTAAATGAAATTTTTTTCAGTTATCCGAAGTTCGCTTAAGAGAAAATACCGCTTAGGTAAGTGAAAAAATAATTGTGGCAAATTAGTGTTTCAGTTAAGCGGAGTCGACTGTATTTGAACTTTTCGCACTTTGAACTTATTTACTCAACGTGCATATTGTCGAAAAT
This sequence comes from Brachypalpus laphriformis, assembly GCA_945910035.1. Taxonomy (NCBI): domain Eukaryota; kingdom Metazoa; phylum Arthropoda; class Insecta; order Diptera; family Syrphidae; genus Brachypalpus; species Brachypalpus laphriformis. Next base: position 89,634,177 of record OX246755.1, on the reverse strand, counting down.
ATCGTGGCCAACAAGCACCGTCTGACAACACTATTCGTCGTTTGGTGTCGAATTTTGTTGAGCACGGGACAGTGGGAGATCGTCGACATGCCGTTCATCAAGGCCATACGGCAATACGTTCCAATGAACTGGTTGAAGCGGTAAGAGAGAGTGTTGCCGAGAACCCACATGTGTCATATCGTCACCGCGCTCAGCATTTTAGCGTCAGTGGAACCACCTTGCGACGCATTTTGAAGGAGAATTTGCATTTGTTTCCGTATAAAGTGCAATGGACTCAAAGAATATTGTCGACAGACCGTCCACGTCGCTTGGAATACGGCCAAACAGTCGCCCGAATGGTTGACACTGAACCTGATTTTTGGAAGCAAATTTTGATGACCGACAATACCCATTTAACACTCTCTGGCGCCGTTAACAAGCAAAATTGCCATATTTGCGGAACAAAGAATCCCCACGAGATCCATGGAACACCATTGCATGACCAAAAAGTGACTGTTTGGGACGGCGTTTGCGCCAAAACCATCATTGGGCCATTTTTCTTCAGAGAAGGATATTGGTGGATGTTGGCTCATTATGTGTGCCCACAAATGTGTGAAAAAGTCTGGTTGGTAACTGGTTTCAACAAGAATGTGCGCCATGCCACACCGCAAATCAAACAATGAAGTTTCTGCAACGAAAATTCCCTGAAAGTGTGCTGTCAAAAAATGGCGACATTGACTGGCCACCCAGATCTCTAGATTTGACCTCTCCGGACTTCTTTTTGTGGCGTTATTTGGAAAGCAAAGTATACGCCAGCAAGACTCAGACCATTGACGAGCACAAGGCAAACATTCGTGTCGAAATCATCGTTATACCGTCCGAGATGCTCGAAAAAGTGATAGAAAACACAGCAAAAAGGGCACATTTTACTTTGGTCAATAGAGGAGGCCGCTTGATTGAACTAGTCCAAATAAATTGTAAAGGACCACATTAAAAAAAAAACCTCATATATGAAAATCGGTTTTTGTTTTTAAAACTTATTCAATATTCATATACCGACATAAAAGATGGCGCACCCTGTAGGTATATACCTTACTTTATCAATGGAAATAGGTTAGAACTTATAAGTCAAATACCTAAACGTAATTCTAATAAGTTTAGGCATCCATACACCCTAAAACTCTTTACGTTTCCTTAATTCGACCCCTTATTGAGTATTGTTTTAGTATTTGTGATCCCTTCTATAAAGTTACAATTGACAGAAAAGAAAGAATACAGAAACGGTTCACTAGATTCATAATCTCTAAATTGGGTTGGGAATTTATGCCTTCCTATAACAGCAGATGTACCTTATTAGCCCTAACTTCATTTGAAAGGAAGGCGTAATACTGTTTGTACATGATATTTTGGATTATAAATTCAAATGTTGTCTGAGGAATTTGAGATCCAAAGTGGGGGTAAGACAAGGCTGTATTCTTTCACCAATACTATTTCTATTGGTGATTAGCGATGTGCTTCGTGCAGCTTTATCAACGGAAAACGGAGGAATTCGATGGGCTCTTACATCCCTACTGAAACAGCTTGACTACGCTGACGATGTATGCTTACTCTCTCACAGAATTATAGACCTCCACCAAACGACAGCCGGTGTGGAGAGGGAGGCAGGCGTCGTCGGGCTGAAAATGAATACGGAAAAAAAACAAAACTATCAGTCTTTGGACAAACTCATGGGCTTAAATATGCATTGCTGGATAACCGGAGTATTGTCTTGACCCATGGTGGTACTGAACTGGACATAGCCAACAGGATCGCCAAAGCAAAGTCCGCATTCGGGATGTTGTCCAAAATATGGCGAAGCATATTTACTCATACTGGAGACCAGCGACTAGAATCAGTAGATTTGACAGACCGATAGACGGTTGTGTTTATAGTGTAAAAAAAGATCTGGTTAAGAAAGGGATACAACACGAATTCGTTCACTGTGATGGAGTAGATATTACTAAATGGAGCATTAACTAGAAAATAGTGACTATTATAAGTTTATATCTAAGGGGTGCGAATTGGAGACAAGAATTTGGTAGTGTAACAAACTTTATCACTGAAAACAGCGTAGTTAATCCAATTGTCATCGGAGACCTAAATGTAAGAATTGGTGAGTTACAACAGGATAAAGAGGGTTTCTATTTGCCATATTTCATAGCTGGATTGGAAGTACGACGCTCTTAGGACAATACCGTCAACACAAAAGGTAAAGAGTTTTTAGATTTTTGCTCTGACAATGGTCTTATAATTCTAGATGGTAAGACAATGAGATGAAGAGGGCAATTTAACCTTTGTCTCCAATTTTTTTTTTGTGGAAAGATTTGTTGTAACTGAAGCAGTTTGGTCAGATCACTTGCCATCATATTAACTTTAGAGCTGTCTACTCCTGACATGATTTTTAATAAGAACAATCTTCTCCCTAAGTAACCATAGTTCGACAGAAAAAAAGACGATATACCAAAATACACTGAACAATAACTTACGTATATTAAAACAACAAAAATGTTTGAGGGAAAGTCCACCATTGACCAAATATACACACTACGGCAGATCTTGAAAAGAAAAAAAGAAAAAACCAACCTATGTTGGCGTGTATAGAGGCGAGTTATACAGAGCCATTTCTAGTCCTTGCATCCCTGCCAAGCTCGTCCATTTGTCCAGAATGACGATGGAGAGCTCTCGCTGCTCCATCAAAGTCGGTAAGAACATCACCAAACTGTTCGATGTCAAGAAAGGTCTTAGACAAGGTGCCGCGCTATCATGTGATCTCTTTAATATAGTACTTGAGAGAATTGTACAAAACTCACAAGCCAACACCGGAGGTACAATCTTTTACAAGTCTGTACAACTACTCGCTTACGCCGATAAAATTGATATAGTCAGAAGAACTCAGTGGACCTTCAGTGGTGCATTTGCGAGTATTGAGATCGAAGCAGCAAAGATGGGTCCAGCGGTCAATTAAGGCAAAACAAAATACTCGTATAGCTATGCTGTCCTCAAAAAAGGACACTCAACATCGGCGTCTTGGACAGAACGTCACTATAGACAAATATAATTTTGAGGTAGTAAAGAACTTTGTCTACTTAGGCTCTAGTGTCAGCTCCGAAAATGACGCAAGTGGGTGGATCAAACGGAGAATTACTCTTGTCAATCGTTGTTTCTATGAGCTAAAAAGGAAATTGAGGAGCAAAGCCCTACCTCGAACTACTAAGGTAACTCTTTATAAGACACTAATCATGCCAGTCCTGCTGTATGACGCAGAGGCATGGGCTTTGACAAAACCGGATGAGGATGCCCTTGGTTATTTTGAGAGAAAATTTCTTCGTGCGATCTTTGGTTCCGTCTGCATAGACGAACCAGAAGAGTTCATATACAGCGACTCTACAGGTCATGTAGAGCGGATGGAGCCCTAGGTTCCAGCCAAGAAAGTCTTCGAATCCATCCCGGATGGACGGCGCAGTATAGGACGACTTCGCGGTAGGTGGCGCAAACAAGTGGAGGGGGACCTCAACCAACTTGGCGTGCGTAACTAGAGGCACCTGGCTCGTAACCGTGCTGGCTGTAGAGGTTTGTTGGTTGAGGCCCAGGTCTACTCTGTACTGTAGCGCCACCAAAGAAGAAGGATGTTTCGATGGGCGATTTGCATCGGGCTTCAAGATCGCTCGATTTCACTGCTCCAGACTTCTTTCTTTCGGGTATTTGAAGTCACGGGTCTATAAGAACATGCGACGGACTCTGAAAGCTCTCAAAGAGAATATCCAAAAAGAGTGCGAGAACTTATCACCCGAAGTTCTCGCCAAAATGATTGAAAATGCGGTAAAAAGAGCCCAAATGTTCATCAACAATGGCGGCCTCAACTTGACCGACATCATCTTCAGAAAGCAATGAAAACAACTTAGAGGTCCAAATAAACACTTAAAGAAAAATTATGAGAATATGTCGTTTCATTTTAAAAATATAGCAAAACAACATCGGGTGAGTGTTTTTGGGGCAACGTTTTTTTTTTTTTTTTCTCCGTGAAATGTGGCGTCATATACTTTTAGGTACTTATGTATATGGTAATTGTTTAAGGGTGTACAATTTTTTAGTTTTCAGAACAAATTTGTATCTGCATGCCTGCAATTTAAAATTTTATGTGGAAATTTTATTCACACTTGACATGCATACAAGTGACAAAAGAGCGCTGAGTGGGTTTTCAGGAAAGTGGGTCTCAAAAATTTCAAATCATCTTCTCTGTATAGCTTAAGAAGAAGATGACTGATTTTGTTTTAGTTGTGTTTTTTTATCTAACCTGATGTGCGGATAATGTCGTCTGAAATTTATCAAAACAGGCTTGGGGTTAATATGAAAGGAGCAGTTTGAATAATTCAAGATCGCATTGTAATCCCTAAATTCAAAAATATTCTAATGGATTCTATTGAGATCTATTTCGTGAATTCAGGTTAGTGTGAAATGGATGTGAGATATAGTGAGATGTTTCAAAAGAAAATAAATACTTTTAACCCAGGTATTTTAAAAAACGGAGGAATTCGAAGAAATAAAAGCTTTGAACATAGTTTAGCACGAAAATGCCTTTGCGTATGTGATTCCACAAAATATAGTGAGGTGAATAAATATGTAACTCGATTTACCCGTTTTGTGTAAGAATGGTATGACGGTAGACGGCTAGTTTTCTGTAATCTCTTTATACTCGCAGTTTTACACTCTCTCTATTTCTTGCACATTTCCTATATGTTATTTAAATCATTTCTAGGAAAGGTTTTAGGGCTTTTTGTTCCAACAACTTTATGAAAAAGTATTTGTTTATAGATTTAAAGTCCACATAATGTCACCTTCCCCATGATTGGAAATAAAATTGTATTTTTTCTCCTTAGTATAAGGTACCCCAATAAGACCATCCGCATTCTTTTTTTAATCACCATCTTATGGGATCTTAATAAAAGTGGTTACGTACCTAGCATTTCAGCTCCAACAGTTGAAAAATTATAAGTACGTGGCAGGCTAACGGACGAACAGACGGAAAGACAAACAGGTATTGATTCCATTTCCCTTTTTTAAAAAGAGGGTAATATCCTAATTTGCCAATCATCAGGTATTTCACGAATTCGCAGGCAACTTTGATGTAATGCGGGTGCCATTGCATTTCCTCTTTACCTTAAGCCTTAAGCATTTCTGACCGGCTTTCAGCCACAGCAGATTTGCCAAATTTTAGTGGTTTGATCACTTTAGTCACTTCCTCTACCGTAGGACTTTTTTCCGCTCTACTCTCGACCATAGGTCTGTCATCTTCAGTGACCCATTCGGGATTGAGCAACTCTGAAAAGTGCTCGCTCCATTGGCGTAAGAAGTCTACCGTCTTTAGACTTGACTCCTTTCACGATACTCAATTTTTCTTACCACCAGCCGCCACACTAAGAAACTTCACTCCACAAACATCTTCCGCAGATGCAATGAGCGGTAATGAAATCCATTCAAACCTTTCAGATATTTCATTCCATCCCATCATCCTGTAAAATATCCCTTCGTATGCGTGTAACTATGGTTTGTGCTTTGGTAGGGGAGGCACTCTGTCGCTAAGATATAATTTCCACAGCACTAAGTAGTGACCAGTTAAAAGGTCGGCCCCTCTCGAGAACATCACAAATCATCCTCTTCAGACACAATGGTAGTAAAGTATTAAACTACATTTTTATTAGTAAACTTCATGATTTAATTTTTTTACAATAATTATAATAATAATTCAGGTATTGATAGCGCCTTTTACCCCAGTAAGATCGTCTGATCTCCTTCAATATAGGACAAGCTCCAATAAAATGGAAAACGTCTTCTTTTGTTCGAAGGTTGCTTAGGCTGCATTCCTCATTCCCGTCGCTTATGGGGTCTGAAGTTCAGCCGAAGTAGTTCGCATCTGGCCTTAAAGATGTTAGAGATTACATATACGCTGAACCGATCGTGGAAGTAATTCATTTTCAATGTTCAATCTTCAGACACGATGGTATCACAAAGAAATCTAACACCAGCTTTTTCTGAAGACTCTGACAGTGCCATGTGTATTTGTGAATGACTTTCTCTGGAAAGATAATATTTATGATGGATAAGATACGTGCAATAGGCGAACCCCACAGGCGGATCAGTTGATATGCGGTGAAGTGGGAGGGTTGTGATCCCTTGTTTTCGGATCATAACCTCGCTGATAAAAGGAAGAAGAAGAAGATATGTGCAATTCAAAAATCCAACAACTTCTCTCGTTCGGGCTATGGTCAGGATCAATCCATATCTGCAACCTTTTTAAGGGCAGTATCTACTTCACCTAAAAAAGTTGCATACTCCGACTATATCTATATATATATATATATATATATATATATATATATCTGCACCAAGCCAGAGTCAATCATTCAAGCTTAAGCTATAAGATCCGAACTCTCCCTCCTAATAATATGTCTGTCAACCTGGAACTAATGAGTATCCCCACTCCCGTCTATGCGGACATTGAGGGCGCATCTCCTGACAGAAAAAGCTTCCACCCTTCACAGCTTTAGAGTTTCCCATCTTTGTTGAAGTGACGTCAACTATATCTAGCCAACTTTTAAGAGCCTCCCCAACAAGCCAAAGGTCCTTCCTTTTGAGCGATGAGACGTTTCATGTATGTACCTATCCTGAGTCGATGCCCTTGTTAGAGAATCTCTCTGTGCGCCTGTCGGTGTAAAGTGCACTCACCTATTGATCCCGTAATGGTTTGTGGGACCATTGACAATAAGCTCGGAGCCATTTTGAGTTGTACTCGGTCGGCTGCCGAGCGGGACAGGCCAACCACCAGACACTTGTGTTCTGACACCCTCCAGGTCTGGCTTCACAGGATATGCTGGTTTTCCAGATTTGCCAATATATGAGCCAGTTTATGTCTTCTTGACATCTTGAAAAAGTTTTATTTTTTTTTTATTTTGTGTGGAATTTTTTCTACCAAATTGCAAAAATATTGGTAGTTATCCATACTCCAAGATATGAGTATGAATACTAACGGCCATTGTCCAGTAAAGAATGGAAAAAATACAATAATCTTACAGACTTAAATTTCTTTTTTTTTATAATTTGCGCGCACTCAAAGGGTTATGAATATCGTACCTTTAACATGTTTACACACAGTGCGGGCGTTGGAAAGGATAGAGAGAGAGAGGAAGATTTTAGTGTAGTAGTTCTTGAAGCTCTGTTGTTTATGCTTCAAAGATTCTCCGGGGGTGGCGTCCAGATAACTGGGGAGATTTTTGTTATATTTTTTGTCTTTGCTTCTGATTCACAGTACTTTTTTTCCGATAACTGATGTCAAGGGCAAATCACTATCAACAAAGCGAACAATTTTCCAGCCATATGACCAAGCTACTGCCAGTGGTATGCCTTCGCAATAATGTTCACCCAAGCTTTCGCAAAAGATCGGACTGACTTTATAGTATATTTCATGAGAAATAAATAAATGCTTGCTGACATCAGGATTTGAACCATGAACCATTAGCGTGGCAATTGACGACGTTACCACTACACCATTGCCATCCCCAAATGGATTATTTTGAAATTATATATATATTGTATATAAATATATTTAGCGCAATAGCTTTTAAGTGCCTAGGTTAAGCTTTTCGCTTTATTTTTTTAGAAGGGTTCTCGTGACAACAATACTCTGAGATGTTTGTGAAACGTTCGCGAGAGATGGGACCATGAAAAAAAAGTTTGGTTTTTTCTGGGATGCGAATATTGACCTCACGCGCAGCGGTCTGACACACTCTCCACTGCGACATAGCACCCACCTATACTTTGAAATGAATACAACGAAAAAAAAAAAAAAATAAAAAATATGATAAGAAGGTACACTATAATTTCCTTAAATCGAAATAACTGCTGGTTGAGGAACCTGGCAAGGTAAAGGAAAGCCATTTTTCTTTTACTAATTAGCAGTCAAACTGCATGGAAGCAGATTACTTAATTTACTTAATGAAAATTGTGGTTAACTTTAAGTTTCACTATCAAACGTAAGAATTTTGTACATTAAAACCTTCATTATTATATAAGCTTTGTAAGTTTCATAAAATTGTATCCTAGCATTGTCTTATCTACGCTTAATAAACGCTCTGATTAATATTTGGAACATCGTCTTCATACTTAAGTTAACACTCGTTTTAACTTAAAGTTGTTGAAAGTGAAATCCCCACACAAATTGCATTTCACAGACAGTGCAAGGAAATCGGTTTACAGAGAAGACCAAAGAGAGGTTGAGATGTTGCTTTCTATGTTTAAGTACTATAGATACACTACCTAGCATGTATGTATTTTATAATTTATAACAGCAGGTGAAAGGAAAATTCATTATAAAAATGTCAGAAAAAATCTGGATAAATTTCTTTTTCTTTTTTTTTCTCCAAAAAGATATTTGCGCCCTTTTACAGGACGTCATGAGAGTATTATTATTTTTACTGTGACCCATTCTGTGTTACTTGTGATAGTCTTGTTTTTTTTATCCCTAAGTTCCCTTGGCTACATTATTATATCTGCGGCCTCAAAGGATAACCGCTTAAGTCAATTTTCACGATTTCTCAGGAAATGAGTTTGAAATTTTCCCTTTTCTAAAAACGTAAGTCATTTTGTAATTTCAGTCTTGCTTCTTTGCCTACAACCATTTACCAAATATTTGCACTACGGCAGATCTTGGAAAAAACACAAGCAAATAAATTCGATACGTAGGAACTCTTCATCGATTTCAAAGTTATCTATGTTAGAGTGTATAGAGACGAGTTATACTGAGCCATGTCTAGTCTCGCCATCCCTGATAAGTTAGCCCGTCTGTGCAGAATGACGATGGAGAAGTCGCGCTGCTCCATCCAAGTCGGTAAGAACACCACAAAACTGTTTGATATTAGTAAAGGTCTTAGACAGGGTGACGCGCTATCATGCAATCTACTGTAACGGGGGGGACGGATCACATAAAAGACATAAAAAAAACCCAGAACACTTCTTTTTGATATGAACGCTTTATTACAACTGATCAACGACATAATCAATGCTTACTGTATAGATTATACACATTATCGTCAACTGATTTTACAGTACCTCGATCAATGAGTACATAAGAACATAATGAGTTTATAACAGCATAATGATTATATAAGAGCATAGTGTATGTAAAGCGAGAAAGACATGACCGGGTGGTTCGGAAATTTTTAAATATTTTTATTATATAAAAATATACTTCATAATTATTGAAACTCTTACAAATCGACCATTCTGACTATTAATCGACCTCGATTTACACTAGCAAAATTCTTGAAATACATAACATAATATTGATACATAAATACATACAAAGATTGTGAATAATCTAAATTGAGATTTAATACAGAACTTGGATCGAGAATACATTAAGTATATTTATCTTTTTATTTCGATTTTTTCATTTTCATTTCTATATCAGTATCGTTAGTTAGTTGCATATGTTAGATTAAACGAAGGTGATAAAATAATCACAAAAGAAATTTTGAAATGATGCTAAATGTAATGACTTATTATATTAAAACGTAAGGCTTCATGTTCTCGGGAGAAGCTACGCCTTGATAAGGTATTCGCGTGATTTGTAGATTCTCCAAATCTTTAATTAAATACCTGTCGTTCGGTAATACTTTCTTTACCTCGAATGGTCCTTTATATTTCGGCAATAGTTTTTTATTTAAACCGGGTGTAACAATAATATTTTTAATCATGACGTTATCACCAACATTGTACGAATGCGGATTTTTATGTCGCTTGTCAGAATAAATCTTATTTACTGCCTGGCTACGATCAGTGTTTTCTTTAGCTTTCTGTCTAACGGCTTGTAAATCTCTTGGCTCCTCACTGGTTACATTCCGTTCTAGATATTCTCGAATGTGATCTTGAATTATACCCTTTTGAGCAACACCAAATAGCAACTTACTTGGACTGAAACCTGTACTTTTGTTTTCAAGATTATTCAACGCAAATTCAACCTTTTTTAAGTGTTTTGTCCATTCACCAGGATCTAATTCACTTTCTTTGGCAAGCATTGGTGTGAGGCTTCTATTGATTATTTCTACCTGGCCATTGGATTGAGGTGAATTTGTAGCGACCTTAATGTGCTGTATGCTGAGCTCACTGCAAAAGCTTGAGAAATCGGCTGATGTGTAACAGCTACCTCTATCCGAAATGATGCGTGTCGGCTTACTATATGCTGCGAAATACGATTCTAAACACTTAATTACCTCGATGGTACTCGTAGTTCTTACCGGATACAGTTTGGTGAATTTTGAGAATCCATCAACTACTAGAAAGATGTGTTTCCTGGTGTTCCGCACTGAAGAAGGTAATGGACCATAATGGTCAATATGAATTGTCTCGAATGGCTTATCACCTTTAGGAATATTATGCAAAACACCTTCTTTTTTACCAGGTGGAACTGAAAAGTGAATGCATTTTAGGCAGCTCTCAGTATAGGTCTTTATTTTAGCCTTCATGTGTGGAAACCAGTAAGTCTTCTTTAAAAAGTCATAACATTTTTCAACACCTGCATGATACAATGCATCGTGATGGGTTTGTATGACATTTCTTTCCATATTCGATGGGATATAAAAGAGTACTTTTTGATTTAACTTGCGGTACATAAGGCCATTTATTGGGTCGTAAGAAAAACTCTCTCTTTTTTCTAGCATTTCGACTAATCGTTTAATAATCGGATCTTTTTGTTGTGACGCAGCAAGAACATGTTTAAAGGACTCTGGCTCGATAATCAGGACATTGTGACACCTGCTAAGGGCATCAACATGATTCATCCTTTTGTTGTCTCTATGCTCAATAGCGTAGTCATAGTCTTGAAGTTCTAGAGCCCAGCGTGAGATCCTAGGATTCAATAACTTTTTGTTTAGTGTCAGAGTTAACGATTTACAATCGGTCACGATTTTAAATTTTATACCCATTAGGTAAATCCTAAATCTCCTAAGAGCGTAGATAATTGCTAAGGTTTCCACTTCATATGAATGGTATTTAGTCTCCTGTGCCGTAGCGCGCTTAGAAAAGAAGAATATTGGGTGGAAAGATTTATCCTCTTGACGCTGCAGTAAAACCACACCAAACCCAAGGCTACTCGCGTCGCAATTTAATTCGGTGTCTGCATTAGGACTATAAATACTTAACAATGGAGCACGCACTAGCTTTTGCTTCAGCATTTCAAAAACCGAAAGCTGTGTCTCGCCAAAAACAAACTCTGTGTCCCTCTTTATGAGATCATACAAGGGTTTAGATATTACCGAAAAGTTTTTAATGAATTTTCGGAAATATGAGCATAAGCCCAGAAATGAATGTAAGTTTTTGGCATTTGTTGGTATAGGAAAATCTGCTACAGCACGTAAACCATCGGCGTTAGGTCCTATTCCGCGGGCAGAGACCTGATACCCCAGATATGTAATTTGCTCAAACATGAATAAACACTTGTTGCATCTTAACTGTAAATTATAACCGCGCACTATATCCATAACCTCAGCTAAAATTGTAAAGTGTTCCTCTTTCGATTCAGTTGCAACAAGTAAATCATCTATGTAAACAAGCAACTTCCCTGATCGTATCAGCTCATTAGAAATTGAATTTATATAACGTTGAAAAACTGCGGGGGCATTTTTCAGCCCGAAAGGCATGCGAAGGTATTCGAATTGGCCTAAAGGTGTCACAAAAGACGTATACCTAATTGAATCCTCTGCCATTTTTACGTGGTGGAATCCACTCTTTAGGTCCAATAAGGTGAAATATTTCTTACCACGCAGCTTGTCTAAATGGTCTTCTATGAGCGGAATAGGAAAATTATCTTTCACTGTAATTTTGTTCAATTGCCGAAAATCAACACACAAGCGTAGTTCACCTGTTTTCTTCTTTGTGAGAACTATGGGAGATGCAAAGGGGGAGTTGCTTTCGCGAATTATATTATCCTTTATTAAACTATCTAGCATTGTGCGCTATTGCAACGTGTGCGCATATGGTAACCGCCTAGGAGCACAATTGAAAACACTGTTCATATCCGTTAAAGTTATTTTCGCCTCATAATTTTTAGATTCCGTTATTAATTTACTCTTTGACAAACTCTCTTTAACTAAATTCTGTATTTTGTTCTTTTCGTAAAAATCTAAATTTTCATTAATTTTCAAATTAGGCGTATCCTCCAAGTCATTACATGCATCAATACTTAAAATGTCACAAATATCATTATCTATATTAACTTCTTCTAAAATTTGCTTTTCAGCTTCAATCGCTTCGTTTTTATTATTTAAAGTTAATTTTATATTAGATTTTTGCAAAAAGTCTCGTCCTAAAACAATAACGTTTTTCATTGTGTCGTTTTTTACGACAAACAAACATAAATTAACATAATACATATTAAAATTTATCATGCAATCAACTTTTCCAAAAATTACTAATTTACTGTTGTTAATACCTACAAAATCTTGCGTTGATGGAACTGGTGCGATGAGATATGATGGGACGTACTGCTGTTGGATAAAGCTGATCGGGCTTCCTGTGTCTATCATCGTGACGGCTTTCATAGTTGTATTCACTGCTGCTGGACCCTCTTGATGAAAAATGTACTTGAAAGTCCCTTGGAAGTCACTTAAAAATGATGGTTGATCTAGACGTATTGGTTCAGCTGGATGAATATTCTGGAGCACCATGACAGAGGTTGATTGCGGACAATTCTTTAGAACATGCCCTTTCTGCCCACAGCGAAAACAAGAGCCTCTTTCCCTTGGTGGTTTTGGGCAGTTGGTGACGATATGCCCTAGGTCGTTGCAGTTATAACATCTTAAGGTCGGTTTGTTTCGGATTTGTGCTGATGATTTAAGTTGAGTGGGTTTAACGAGTCCTGGTATTGGCGGATAAATATCTGTCTTCATTTTTTCATACTTCCTTAATGCGCTTTTCAGCTCAAAGATGGTGTCAGCCGTTAGTAAGATCTGCTTATTTAGCATGGAGTCAGGAATTCCTCTGATGATGTAGTTAATAAGGTCTTGTTCCTCAATGTCGGCTGAGGCTGCAATTTCTTGCATTGCGAGAACAAATTGCTGCATGCTCTCCTCCCTCCTCTTCTTGCGGTTTCGTAAACTGTTATGAACATCGGTAGCTGTGGTATGGTGGTCGAACTCCGTTAGAAGAGCGGCTTTTAATTCCCTCTAGGAACGGCATACGGTCGATCTCAGAAAAAGCTTTGCTGTTCCGTTCAGCAGACGCTGTGCATAAATGAAGCACTTTGATTCGTCCAACTTATAAATGTTCACTGCATCTTCAAAAGCCTTAATCCACTTGCCAATAGAGTAGTTGTCATCACCAGAAAACGTCGGTGAAGACTCTTCCACATCACGAAAAGAATTAAGCGACTGCTGTGGCTCCACTGAGGCACTTAACTCAGCTAATTTCCTCTGCAACGAACGTAACTCTTCCTTTTTGGCGACGATCTCACGTAATCTTTCCACTTGTTCCGTTACCAACCTGTCTTCTTCCTCCAGGTCTGATGCGTCTCCGTCGGCAGATCCTTCTAAAATATTTGCTGGAAAATACTCCTCTAAGCGACTTGCATCCAATGATTCAACGGCCTGCTGCAGACGTCCCTTCAGCACAGCTTTGACTCCGTTTGTGGCTAAGACCATTTCCGCTAACTTGTCCTTAAGTTGATGTACATTAGCGTTTTGAACAAATCTCTCGGCACGTGCACTCATTTTGGTTTTAACACAATTACTATTAAAATTATTTTTTTTTAGTTATTTTCTTTTTTAAGCGTAATTTAGAAAATCGTAAATTGTTCACTAATCCCACTTCTGAGTAGTTGTAACGGGGGGGGACGGATCACATAAAAGACATAAAAATAAACCCAGAACACTTCTTTTTGGTATGAACGCTTTATTACAACTGATCAACGACATGATCAATGCTTACTGTATAGATTATACACATTATCGTCATCTGATTTTACAGTACCTCGATCAATGAGTACATAAGAGCATAATGAGTTTATAACAGCATAATGATTATATAAGAGCATAGTGCATGTAAAGCGAGAAAGACATGACCGGGTGGTTCGGAAATTTTTAAATATTTTTATTACATAAAAATATACTTCATAATTATTGAAACTCTTACACTACTTAACATAATACTTGAAGGAATTGAACGAAACTGGGTTACAACATAGGCGTCTAAGACAGAACGCAACAATAAACAGATACATATAACTTTGAGGTAGTAAGGGAGTAAGGGACTACCTAGGCTCTATGGTGAGGTCCGCAAGTGACATCATTGTGGAGATCAAACGAAGAACTACTTTTGCCAATCCCTTGGTGTGTGTATTTGGAGGTGGCTAAGTCGTAACCGGGCTGTTTTAAGAGGTTTGTTGGTTGAGGCCCAGGTCCACCCCGGACTGTAGGACCACCTAAGTATGCAAGGTAACTCCAGCCGTAGTGAAACCGAATGAATTAAGGTTGTATAAAAGATTTTCTGTTTACGGTCAAACTTTAATCATTTTAATGGTGGCAGATGATTGATTTTATGGTTCTACTGGCCTTTACTGGTGGACCTGGTAATTATACATTTAGGATCGTCTTTTTTTTCGATGTTCACCGTCTCACGATCTTTTTATGACGTCTCACGATCTTTTCTGTGTCCGACTTCTGGATGATGTCCTTTTCTTTGTCTGCTGACCATATGTTCCCTTGGATTATCTTTCTTGTTCCACATGTGTGCGTCTGAGTACTTCCTATCCATTCAGGAAGTCTATTTATAAACATTGGTCCCTTTTGGGCTACTAATATGTTTTCGTGGTGTCGTGTGCAAATGCTTGTAAGTGGAAATACGTATTTCCAATAAATTGTAAGAGTAACAATAGCATAAGCTAGGCTAATTGTGTACTCATTAAAGGCCTTTTTATGTGTTTCACAGCAAACAAACAAAAACAAATATTTGGCGCAACAGCTCTTTAAAGTGCCAGGGCATAGCTTCTCGCAACCACTCATGTTGTGTGCGTTATATTTTTCACACGAATGGAAGGGTCCTACAGTTTTAATGCCGAATCCGAACGGCGATTTGAGAAGCTTTTTCGTGACAACAATATTCTCCGATGTTTGTCAGACGCTCGCGAGAGGTGGGACCGTGAAAAAACTTTTTGGTATTTTCTAGGATTCGAACTTGGAACCTCATGCGTAGTGATCCGACACACTAACCACTTACGCCACGGCGCCTAAGAGAAATTGAAAATACAAGGTTTGCGCATCTACAACACAATCCAAAGACCAGAAATTAAATCCGGTCTCCGATTGCATGTGACTAGTATCCATAAGCTTCACCCATCTATCCCACAAACAATTTTTAATTCGGCAAAAAATAATGAACTGCTTATGTACTGATTTATTAAATATTTCACTAATCGACATCTTTAGCCATTTGACATCACAAGGTAGTTCAGAATCCGTAAAGACAATTTTAGACAATTTATTTCAAACTTTAAAAACATAGTATTGAAAATTGAATTCGTTGAAAATCTACAGAAAAGTTACAATCTGTCTGAAACATGTTGTATGATACCTTCTTTCTTGTTCTCGAATTTTAATTAATGGCATTGTGCAAAGAAAATTTCATGTATACGCATATACTTATACATATATATATATAAATATTTAATATTCCTTTTTTTATAATGTTTTTGTTAGGTGTTCCCAAACCAAACGGCGATGAATCTCAGTGCTTGCTGTCACTTAAGTTACATGGCGATATACATATGAGTGTGACCACACCAACGCGGCGGCGATGTTGCAGTGTTTTTGTCACTGTCGTGGGTTTGTCGCAGTTGAAATGAATATGTCGTATACCTAGAGGTTAATTAAATTTGTGAAAAAATACCCAATTTTATTGGATCTATCACACGAAAATTATAAAAGCGTGAGGAGGAAGGATAAAATGTGGAAGGCAAGATATAAAAGCTTTTCTTCTTCGTCTGATGAGGAGAACATTTTCGCAAACACCACTTTAAAACTGCCGCCTTCGTGTGGGCATAATCGCGAATTACTTTGGCGCTATCGCTGAGAACGACAGCGATTAATCGCTTTGGTTTGGGGATACCTTTATGCTTAAATTCAACTAGCTATCTAAAAATTAAATAAATCAATTTAAATTTCTCTATATTATAAACTGCGTGCCTTAATGCATTTTTCTGTGGCAGTCAGTTTAAGTATTATAGCTTAAGTCAAAATTTAATTAATTTAAGCAAAATGTCTTCTTCTTCTTCTTAAACCCTTGCACTCCTCGAGGGGCATAGGGCGACAACAATGCCTGCGCGAAATAATTTACTAAGACACTTTTTTTATAAAAATAAAAAAAAAATATTTATTTTATTTTAAAAAGATCTTCGGAGCTAGTTTACGAAATTAGCAGTTATCTCCTGTGATAATCTAAATTATCTAAACTGAATCAAACTGGAGAGAAATCGATGTTCTTACACATACGGATATGCATGTGTGCTAGTAATAAAACAATGATCAATATGAAGTATCGATCCCTTTCTTAAGGCAACCTCTATAATGTTATGCAGCTGTGCACACAGCGTCATATTTGTAATTGTCTTGGGTCACTTAATTTATGCGTTTTGCTCGTTATTAAGATTACCCTTCTAAGAAAGGCACTTGGGATGTCTGTTGTGGTACTTATGAGTTGCATGGGTGCTTCATCGCCTGTAATATAACTCGCGCCATCTTGTTCGGAGATCTGCAACGGATTTGAGCTGCCTCCAACTCGTTCTGCGCCACGTTTGCCTAGGGCATCCCGCTGTTCGGCCTGTCTATGTAAGCGGATTCCACTGCATAGCTTATTTCGCAATCGAGTTGTCGTCGCGACGTAGAGTGTGTCCAGCCCACTGCCACTTTCTCCTTCCTACAGTAATGTCTATAGGTTCTTGGCCCGTTCTCAGATAAAGTTTTTTGTGGGAGATGCGATTCGGCAAAAAGATCGTCAAGATGATTCTTTTACATCTAATCTAATCATTTAAAATAACTAAAGTGGAATAAAATATGATGCACATATCAAGAGGAAAATGGAAAGATATTATGCAAACAGGCACACAAATAAACCATAAAACAACCAAAAGCAAGTAAAACATAGCGGCATATTACCAGAATGATAACACATGAAAAAGTATGACTGTGACACTTTTTTTGTAACTCAGTGTATAGAAAAATGTCCCCAGTTACATAAAATAATTTTTCTTAATGTTTTAGTTGCATATCTGAAAAGACTGACGAGTTATGGCTATAAGCTATAAGACTAGTGCCGCAATTCAATAATTTCATACGATTTTCACGTGAGCGACAACTTTAAACGTATCTCCTGAAAAATCGTTCAAATTAACTTAAGCCATTTTTACTTTTTGCCACAAATCTGTCTACGAAGGTTTGCAGCTTACGTGTGATAGTTGTATCCATCTTCCAAGTGCTACACCCATACAGCAGTACTGATTCTACGTTTGAGCGGAACAGTCGCAGCTTCTAAGCTCAGAGCATTGCTTCTCCAGACTTTCGATAGTATTCCGTACCCAGCTTTTGTCTTCCCGGTTTAGCTGCACACATCCTGTCCGGCAATGTTGGGTTGAGCGCGGATATTATAAGTGCTCAGCGCTTTTGTTTTGGATGTGTTTATCTTAAGCCTCATTTTGTTTGCATAAGTTTCTAGATCAAATGAAGATCCATTATCCGGTGTGAAAGTAGGCAAACATCTTCGGCGTAGTCCAGGTGGTTAAGATAAGTTGTCATAGTCCATCCAAATCCATTATTTCCTTCCGTCAATGCTGTACGAAGTACATCACTGATGACCACCAAGCTAAATGTCGCCAATCACATACACTTTTTTATTGCATATCTGTAAGAACTGCTGATCTATGTATGTCTATCAGATTAGCGGCGCAATTAAAAATTTCATACGATTTTCAAGTGAGCGACAACCTTAAACGCCTCTCCTGAAAAATTATACAAATTGACGAAAGCTACTTTAACTTATTGCCACAGATTTATTGTTACCCAAGAGAAGCATCCACCTACATCTATTTCAAGCAGTATCTTCACAACCTTACTGTATCTCAACATTTCAATTTTTTATATATATATTATAAGCCCAGACCCAGAAAATTTGTGCATTGCAGCCTAACAAAGGAAAGAAATATCTGAAATGAAAATCAAAGCATGCCTATCTTTAAGATATTAAGACAGAAGACAAAGTGTTAAGTAATTTAAATTTTCGTGCAACAAAAAATTACAATTGTTCAATCACTACTCAACGCCTTATGACAGAGGGGAATTAAGGACAAACAAATACGGAGTTTCTCGTGCACATACAAGGCAAAGACTCAGTCTTTAATCGGAAACGACTATTCACTTCGCTGCTGGTTTCAATGGCCCAGCTGCGGGTGAGTTAATTTCTCAAGGCAAAAAAAAAAAAGTTGAAAAGGGAAAAGTAAAGAAAAGGACTTAACAATCTTGAAAAAATGAGATATATCACGGAGTTCGATTTCCCTGATGGGGAATTTGATACTATTGTCGTTGATTTGGTGGGATAATGGCAAAAGGAATAATAGCTGCAATATATCAAAAGAGGATTCGCATAAAACTTTGAATGACACAATAGACTAATATCTACATATTTTATAAAATCAAAAAGAATACGGAGTAGACGCAAAAATTGCACTTAAAGTTACAAGCTACAATTCCACTGTTACACACCGAACTTGAAAATAGAAGCATCATCAAATATTGCACAGAGAGACTAAGACCGAAGTTCTCAGTCCTAGATTAGAATTAATATATATAAAAATGAAAAGTGAGGAATCAATGTCAAAAACGGACTCACGCAACAATATTCAGAACAATTGAGCATGTGCTATCTCTGAAATTGGTATTACTAGCAAATACATATGTATATAAATACGAATGTTAGTGTTGTGAAACTCCAATAGAATCACCTTAAAATAAATTACGTTGAACGTTCATCTTTGCAAGAAATTTTATGATTCTTTGAAAAGTACCTAGGTGAAAAGTACCCAGGTACGTACATATGTACATAATTTCACTTCAAACTTGGGTACAGCGAAGATGAAGTACTTATTTATTGAATGTTTGTGTAATACTTAAGCACTAAGTTTCGATTCTCTTGTCTAATCATTTGTCCACTTTTGTTTCAAATAAAGGAAATTACAATCCATACTAATAGTACAGCCAAAAACTTTTTAACCTAGATCTTTGAAATAACAATATGGAATTGCTGGATATTCTTGGGGATCCACTTCAGATGCTGCCTCACCCGAAATTGTCCTACAAGCCAATATAAATTGAAGTTCGGTTAGTCTATATGCACCGTCTATGATGGATTGCCGATTGGATTGGATTGCGTAGAGCATTGTTGAGCTCACAACTCTAGACAGTAGTACTTTCTTGGTGAATATTTGGCGTGTACATTCTTTGATATGTACTTCATAAGTTTAGTCTATTCATACTACGCGCCATAATAATTTTTAGCAAGAAGAAGGCTATATCTGAGGAGTATTCAATTAAAACATCAACTCCTGGCGACTTGAAGTGTTCAAACTTTTAACCAGTTACAACGTTTGGGTTATTGCTACAATATTGAATAACGGCATTCCGAATACGGAAAGTTGCAGCTCTTATAAGCCACCGGAAAAACGAATGCGATCAATGGTCCTTTTTGATAGATGGGTTTCTGAATTCATAAGTTGGATCTTGTGGACAAGATGTCCACAGCTTAGAAGCCTATGAATATTCCTCCACCGTTCGACAACAAAGTCTACAAAATAGGTGCCGCTCTTGTCTCAATAATATTCCATAGAAATAACGAAACATTTCGTTCTTTCTTACTTAAGTGGCGCTACAGTTCGGAGTTCGAGACTCAACCAACAAGCCCACGTATTTACTTAGCCTTGGCTTTAGCTAATTGCCTCCAGTTTTGCACTTTAAGGTGGTTGACGTCCCGTTGAAGTTGCGCGCGCCACCTACAGTGAGGAGGTCTCCTACTGTGTCGTTCCTCCGTGTTAGATTCAAAAACTATGCGGCACAGAGCGTTGGTGTCCATTCGCTCTAGATCGACTTCGCTGTACAGCTCGTATAGTTGGTCATTGAATCTTCTCCTACAAGACCCATCAAAACAAACGTAACGGAATATTTTACGAATAATTTTTCTCTCGAAGCGACCAAGGATATCCTCATCTGCTTTTAATAATGTTTAATGCTTCAGCGCCCTAAAGGACGACTGGGAAACATATATCCATATATGGCGCAACAGCCCATGAAGGGCCTAGGAATAGCTACTCGCAAGCACGCGTGTTGTGTTCGTTATATTTTTCGCACGAATGGAAGGTGGTTTGTTTCTTTCTCATGACAACAATATTCTCGGATGTTTGTCAAACGTTCGCAAAAACTGTGACCTTGAAAACAATTTTTGGTGTTTTCTACGATTCCAATAATGAATTTCAAGCGCAGTGGTCCGACACACTAACCAGGGCACTCAAAAAACAGCGATTGACAAGAGTTATTTTCTTCACTTGATTTCCGTGTTGATGTCGTTTTCAGGAATTACAGCAGAGCCAAGTTAGACAAAGTTTAACCTAAGTACCTAAAAGTTGTAGCTTCGGACGTTCGGTCTAATTCGTCAATGTTGGTTGTCCCTTCTTGTTGACAGCATGTACAATACTTGGTCTTGCCCTCGTTTACCGCTAAACCCATTCTGGTCGCTTCTGCTTCAATAATTGCAACATTTCGTGTGTATTTTAATCAGTAGTCTCCTGGAAGCTTTTGTCTTTGTAAAAAACTTCGGTGTTTTTCTACTGAAAATGCCAAGGGTAGCCCTGCCGCATGGCGTACAAATAGAGTAGAGCACCGATTTCGCAACATTGAAGACCGTGTCTCTTGGGTTAGCATTAACATAAAAGAAATAGTGAATGAATTCACGGTTATCTTTGGAAGTAGTATATATTATGGAGGACTGGGGTTTGATTGAAAGATGATGATGAAAGTACCATGCAATCCAATCGTCGCAAATTGTAACTATAATATTTTTTACTACCAACTTCGACATGCATACGATACACATAAAATTCAGGGCAATAGGTTTGTTTTGGGTCATTCCACGAGAAATCGCCGAGCTTATATGGGGAGCTCTGAACGTCCCCCCTCCGATTTGGCTCAAAATTGGTAGAAGTACTCATTGGAGCGGTACGAATCATAAGGCAAAAAAGTTTTGCAGAGTTCGATATAGATTGCGTGTAACGGAACTTCAAAAATTGGAAAAAATCTAAATTCAATGCTGTTTTCTATATATCAAAAAAGCATTACTTTGGCTCAGCTTATCAGAATTTAGTAAAATATACCTTGTTAGATTCAGGAAAACAAGAACTTTTAATATTTTAACATACAAGTTTTATTTTCAAGGACGAAGGACATTCCAGAATGTCCCTTTTTTCTTATTTTTTAAATAACTCAAAAAATGGTTTTTGTATTTTTTTTTTATTTTTTTATGTGTTATAGAGAGATTCGTCCTCTATCATCGCTGAAAATTTCAAGTTGGGATCTCCATGGGTTCGGCCAAAATAATGTTTATTAGGTTACACTTCTAATCATCATTACATCTTATCCGTATGCACACAGTGGTTTTTTTTTTTTTTTTTTTTTGTTACGCCCTGGGCTTGTGTTTGTTTGATTCAATGGCATTAATGGCTAGTGTTTGTAGCTGTACATTTCCCGTATTTCATTATTTTAGAAGTTGTAGACTTGGTTTACTTGTACTCTTTTCATATCAATCTGTAATGAGCTCGGGACTTATTCCAGACTAAATCGATATAGCAAGATTTATTTTAATATTAAATTGTGAGTTAAATAAATTTTAAGATGAGTGCTTTTGTGTGGAAAACATGCTGCAATCCCCTGGATTTACCACCTCACCAACCCAGTGCGCGTGATCTACGACCATTACAACCATGTATGGTTACGATTCAACCAAAATTGGACACAAAGTCGTTGATTTGCTCTGCGTGCAGAAAAAAATTGAGTCAGCTTCGAAATTTGGAAACAACGCCGTCATTGGTAGATGTTGAAGATCAAATTGGATTTGACGAAATGTTTGTCGATAAAGACGTTGCATTCAATTTGATTAATGAATCCCTGCAGCATATTGGAGAAGATGCATTCGACAGAAGAAGACTTAATGACATGAAATATGTACAATCAAAGTTGAAAAAGTTTATATTGAAAATTGCAGAGAAAGTGTTCTCTGTTATAATTGAATTCGATGAAGACTACTTTGTTGGCAAAATAAAAGAAAATTTCCAAAAACCTACAAGCAAAGACACCAAACTTGTTCTGTTGTCCTTACTTTCCGGAGAATGGAGCATCGAAAAAATTATGGAGGAGTTTCCAGGATCGACGAGCTATATGATTAAAAAATCTAGAAAACTTCAAGAGAGACCAAAGCGTTTCATCAATTTATCGGAAAAGCTTAGATGCTGATATTAAGCAATTGGTGGAAAATTTTTACTGTGAAGACGATATCAGCAGTTTAATGCCAGGAAAAAAAGACTATATATCGATAAAGGTAACAACAATTTATTTTCTCAGGTTGAAAAATAAGACCCTTGCTTTTTTGTTAGATTGAAAATCAGAAACAACATGTTCAGAAACGCCTGATTCTGGCTAACCTTAGAGAGGAAGTTCATAACAATATTGAGATTAGATTTTCAAAATTCGCGTCGTTAAGACAAAAAAACTGCATTTTGGCTGGGGCTGCTGTGTGTGTTTGCACCATTCTTCAAAATGTCAAACTCATGTTTGAAGGTAGCAATACGAGTAAAGGAAAACTGACAGAATATGAAGATAAGCATCTCAAAGACCGCAGAACCTGCTTAGCTTTGGTAATATGTAACCCCCCTCATATAAACTGTTATTTAGGCAAGTGTATAAGTTGTCCAAACTATTCTAAATTAAGAAGAATCTTTGACACTGCTTTTAATAATCACTTCATAGAAGACGTAACTTACTATCGGTGGACTCACACAAACCGATCAAAATTGGAAGTGAGAATTGAAAGCTCTAATGAGTTCATTTAAACCTTTTTGAAACGGCTTGGTGTATTAATTTGTCACGTTTTTATAACAGATCAACAAAACATAAAAGAAGTTAAATCTCTTTTAAGGAAAGCGGTCATACTTGTTTTAATCGACTTTTCTGAAAATTATGGTTTTGTTGTGCAAGTTGCAGTGCAGGGATACCACTGGACTAATAAGCAGACGACGATTCACCCTTTGGCAATATATTACCGCAACCAGACGGATGAAATTAAAACTGATAGTTTTGTTGTACTCAGTGACTGCTTAAAGCATGACACTATCGCAGTATACTTATTTCAGCGCCGTCTCTTAGGTCCTGCGTAAAAAATGCCAACATTTTATTATTATTTTATTTTATTACTTTTCCGATGGGTCTGCTGCGCAGTACAAGAACAAAAAGATTTTTTTTTAATTTAACATTGCATGAACAGGAGTTTGGAGTGAATGCTGAATGGAACTTCATTGCCACCTCTCATGGGAAGAGTGCATGCGATGGACTTGGTGGCACAGTAAAAAGACTGGCTGTCCAAGCTAGCCTACAAAGATCGTATAGGGAGCACATTAAAACTCCTTCTCAGTTATATAACTGGGCAACTGAAAATATAAAGAACATGGATTTCTCCTATGTGTCCACACAGGAGTATAATGAAGACCAATTATTGATGGAATCTAGATTTTCTAATGTAAGGATTGTACCGGAAACAAGAAAACTTCATCATATTTCACCTATTTCTCAAGGAGTAATTAAAGGAAAATATTTTACTTTTTCATCAGAAGAATATGTATATGCTCTTAGAAGAAAATAAGTAATCCGTTTTTTTAAGTTTTAAGGCCTTGGGATACTAAGGCCCCAGTTTGACTTTTAATTCATATAGAAATATTGACTTCCCTATAAAAAATTATTTTGGCCGAACGCATGGAGATTCCAACTTGAAATTTTGAGCGATGGTAGAGGACGAATCTCTCTATAACATATAAAAAAATAAAACAAAAATAAAGTACCATTTTTTTGAGTTATTCAAAAAATAAGAAAAGATGGACATTCTGGAATGTCCTTCCTCCTTGAAAATAAAACTTATGTTAAAATCTTAAAAGTTTATGTTTTCCTGATTCCAAAAAGGTATATTTGACTAAATTCTAATAAGCTGAGCCAAAGTTATGATTTTTTGAAATATAGAAAACAGCCTTGAATTTTGATTTTTTCCAATTTTTGAAGTTCCATTACACGCAATCTACAATATATCGAACTCTGCTAAACTTTTTTGCCTTATGATTCGTACCGCTCCAATGAGTACTTCTACCAATTTTGAACCAAATCGTCGTTCAGAACGTCGGGCGATCTTTCATAGAATGACCCTTTTCCTTTCCTTGGGGAGAAGGTATGATGTCAATGTCATTTGCAATGAAAGCACGACAAAGACAAAACGCATTCTATAATAAATATTATAACGTATGTCAACATATATTCATATGTACATAATTATTTCATCCTTGCAAGAAATACATTTTATAAATTATACTCATATATTTTCATAAGCAAAACGGATAGGCAAACAAAAAATTTAAAAGTTTGAATTATTCTCCAGCAGCTTTTTACCTCATCAAAATATATGCAACTGTCACAATGTGTAGCAATATTTCACTTGCTCGTATTATACAACTCTGCAGGGTATAAACAAATAGGAGTTTCAAATACGAGTATGTTCCACTATTTTATTTTAAATAAATTCATAAGGGTAGCTTGGTTACCTACCTAGACAGGGACTATTTTTTAACCCCGGAATCCGGAAAAATGTTGTTATGAAGCATGTTTTGCTTACCACTGCAGGCGACAAAACGGGAATTTTGCAATTTCACGTGTAACAGCTGGCTAATTAATCATGGTGTGCTTGAGGGTGCAATGCGGGAAAAGATTTCCTTTCATAACTTAGTTTTACAATTTATAATGTGGGATGTGTGTATACTAGAGTGATACAGCAAAGTATCTAGATGCATTTGTTAATACCAAATTAACTTATTTTCGGTGTGTTATAAGGTTAGGTACGGACGTGGTTTGCATTAGCATACCATTTCAGTTAGGGACAAGAGACATTGCGCCAACTAAAGGTGTATATACTCGTATCTTTTAAGTCTACCTGGAAAACTCATTGATAAGGTGTTAGAAACGCGTTCCAGAGCTGTAGTTGATAGGTTGGGGATGAGCAATATGGTTTTCGTCCCGGTAGAAGCTCAACCGACCAGTTATTCAGTCTCAGAATGGTTCTTGAGAAGGCCTTGAAGTATGTTAAACCTATCTACACTTGTTTTGTGGATTTGAAAAAAGCATATGATAGGGTTCCTCGAGGCAAACTCTAGAATGTTCCGCAGGGATATAGGATTGATGGTTCCCTGTTAAGGGCGATTCACTTTTTATTTACAAACTGTAGAAGCTGCATTTGAGTAAATCAATACCTTTTACTGTGGGCGCTAGACTCCGCAAGGGTGCGTTTTGTCACTTATCCTCTTTATTTTTTATATGGACTGAATATTGCAGCGCAGTCGTGGCGGAAAATAAAAGTGAGAGACTTTAGGAATAGTCATCTGCTATTTGCGGATGATTTGGTCATCCTCGGGTTCTCTCAAACCGAACTCCAGCGCGAGCTCAAAAGATTTGTATCCGTTTGTGATGATGATGGAATGAATGTAGACGTGAAGAGATCAGAAGTAATGGTCGTCTCCAGAACGCCTATTCAGTGCACTCTGCATGTTAGTGGATTTCCACAGCAGCAGGTGGATACGTTTTAGTACCCCGCGATCTTATTTACGAGTGATGGAAAGAGTAATGCCCAGTTATTCTGTACAATTGGTTAAGCTGAATCAATTTTGAGAGAGCTTGGTGAATCTGTTATAAGGAAGACCGAACTTATTGTTCAAGCTAAATTATCGGGTTTTAACTCGGTGTACGTATGTTCCAACTCTCACTTATTGTCATGAAATTTGGGTAATGACCGAAAGAATAAGATCAGGAATACTAGTTGTCGAAATGAGCTTCCTTCGCGGTGTTGTTGCAATAACTCATAGGGATCGAATGCGCAACACCAGACCACGCGAGGCACACAACGTTGAGCGGAGTGATCTATGCCTCTATGGTTTGGTCACGTAGTGCATATGCCCAGAAACCGGCTTCCGAGACGTATCATGATTGCCGTGCCGACAGGTAAGAAACCCCTCGGTAGGCCTGCAAATAGATGGTTTGGATCAAGTCCGACATAAGTTACAGTCAGTGGCGGAGGATCGAGAAGAATGGAGAGTCCACCTGAGCATCCATCCCCCACAACACTCATAAAGGATAAGCGGGCCATTTAAATGTATATATGTAAGAGTTGGAAACGATTTTGATGTTAACTTTACTGTGTATGTGACAAGTTGATAGTCTTTGCATTTGAAGCTTACCTAACTTTCTTCTCTAACCTTGTAGCGAAAGGTCAAGGAAGGATTTTCTGTCGGAGTAAGAATATTAATTTGGCCACGAATCCAAGAAAACATGTGTTGAAATGCAAGCAAGCAAAAGTAGTTCTATTCAAGTCAGGAAAAATTGAGCTTCTCTACCCGTATAGTTCAATGTCGCCTAATCATACATCTATGAAGAATGGTCTAAATAGAAAAAGCGCTGATGTTTCGTCTTTCCCTTTTGCGTTTGCAGTAAAAAAAAACTGCTAAGCACGGTATGTGTTCACTAATCTTGTACTGATACTGCTTCTAACTTGCACTGAGATCTACTATAACTGAAATATTGAATACTAGATACTTGTGGTGATCACTCTTACCTGCAGAAAAAGGGAGAATAGTATTACATACCACATTTGACGCTTTATACTCAAGCTGTTAAAGGTAATACCAGTTCGTAGTCAGTTTTCAAGATTTTTTTACTATGAGTATATTGTAAAAAAGCAAAAACATTTCTTCTCTTTCGCCTGATGAAATATGATTTTGAAAGTCTCCCTAAAAAAAGTGGGCGTGTCTATGGGCAGATTTAAAACAAAGATTAAAAATTCTACACATAAGATCTTTTATATAAAATTTCATTCTGTTTGTTGAAAATTAATTCCCAAAAATTGTTGACGTACGAACCGATATGGACGAACGAACATGGCTTTACCAGCCATGTAACTTGATGTAAAAAGTTAAATAATCGTAAATGTAGGTCCTACATTGGGAAATTATGTTTTGCTTTTCATCTCAAAAACGGTTACAAATGGATACGTATTCATTTCGCCAATTTTGATGAGAAAGCTGCTACTGTAGGATGGTAGTAAATCTAAAAAGTGTTTTACACGTTTTTATCACAATAAGCGATTCCTCAAAACTAATAGTTCCCTGCAACGAGTATTGTAGCTACTGTTCTCTGTAAAAACCGCCCTAATCCAAAATATTTTTCATCCAATTATTCAATCTCTGCTGCACATATGAATATAATACAATATTATAGATGCGAAGAAGAAATCAAGCAAAAGAACTGGTAGAGTAATTTTTTTTAAATCCTTATATTTCTTTAGCTATGCAGTTTGAATACCTTTCCAAACGGAAGACTTTTACAAATCTTAAAATAACCGTGTTAAATATGTACATATATAGTGACAGATCGTTAACGTTAGCAGTTAAGCGCAGTGTAATTATTGCTCTAATTAATCTCAATTTTTCAAGTGGTTTTGCCGATTATTTTTAAAAAGTAATAAGTTCATATGCCCATTTTAGTGTCCCTTCCTGAAAAAATAAACCGAAGGTGAGACGTACGCGTAATTAGTGCATTAAATACCCTCAATCACAAATTTATCGCAAACGGCAACAAAAGACAAAATGTCAAATTTGCGACTCACCCCTCCACCAATTAGTAAGGTGAAATTGTTTACGAGTGTTTTGATGCAACGTTTGTCCACATGAGTAGAATCAAGGACACTTTTGAGTGAATTTCAGGCTGGCTTCAGAGCGAACTACTCAACGTTTGACAACATATTTGTATTGACCAACTTAGCAAAGCTGTACCTCATCAAGTGGAAAAAGCTGTATGCCTTTTTCGTCGATTTTCGTGCAGCTTTTGATACAGTACAGTACAAGAGTCAAACAAGGCTGCATGTTAAGTCTGCTATCTTTTAGTATATACTTAGATGATCTAGCTTCCTTCTTACCAGATGGAATTAAGTTCGAAAAATGTATTGTACCATCAAAGTATTCTTCTACGCGGACGATATCATCATTCTCGCCGAATCACCAAACATGTTGCAGCTTATGAGTAACAAGCTGAAGGAATATTACAAGCTATGGAACCTCAGTGTAATTATCGGTAAATTGAAAGTCCTGATATTTCGAAACAATTCAGGAAGATGGACCAGAGAGGAAAAATGATCGTTTGCTCATGACCAGCTGAATGTAGTTAAGAAATATCTCTACCTAGGGGTAACACTAACACCAAGACTATTGTACGCAAGCCACCTAAAGGAAAAGCTGAAGGAATCGAAAAGAGCCATAAGTAGCACTTGGAAAAGGGTTTTTGGTAGAAACGATGTGCCAACGAAAGTGAAATATAAAATCTTTGAAGCCACAGCAAGATCAATTATGTGCTACGCAAGCCAGGTATGGGGTTATGAGAAATGTGATGAAGGCGAGGCGCTACAAAGATATTTTTTAAAGCACCTCTTCAAACTTCCGGTAAACACTCCAAATTATATGCTTTATGTAGAGACAGGACTACCTATGAGGAGCCTATACGCCCTGGGATTGCATTTCAAGTATACCATAAAAGTAGTAGATATGCCTGACCACAGGCTTCCAAAAATAATGCCCCGTAATCTTCTCCACAGAAAAGCTTTATTGTTCAGGAAATGGGAAGAACTGAGCGAATATTGCAATTAGGACATGCCACTAAGATGGGAAGCTAAAAGTAGCTGGAGTGCAACGGTGATAGCCCCTTGATGAAAGACATGCGGCTGTCATGGAAAGGGCTACTCAATCCGAGAGTCGCAGAATTTATAGAGCCTTGAACCATAGTTTGGAGGAGAGAAACTATTTCAACGATAAATATATGGTACAGCAGATGAGTGCAGCTTTTAATGCGGGAGGAGAGTTGCTACTTGAATCGACGTACCTATCTACATTTTTGGCATTGTGAGATAAATGCGGTTTTCTGTTTTTATCTGCAACTTTTTTATGTTTAGTAGTTATTATTTTTTGAATGAGAATGCATTTATTTATACTAAATTCTTAACTAGGTTTTAGTAGATACGTCATTTTGTTTTAAGCTCTTAGTGTAGTTACGGCATTTTCATCTAAAGAATTCTCATTTTGAATTTGATTTTAGCTTTATAATTATTATTATAAGTCCAAATATTTTTCAAATAATTTAAACCTAAACAGGAACGATTTTTTTTTACGTTTATAATAAGAACAAATAAATAAATAACAATGGGTATCTCCAAGTTTGAATTTAAAATTATATTTTTCCGTCGCCATCTCTGACATCGTCAGATTGTAACTCTATTATATTTTGCACTGGTAGTTCTTTCCAGAATTATTTTATTATTATTTTGTTCGTTGAAATTTCGGTGGAATTAAAAATGTGAGCGAAAACGTAAAAGGAGCCCAATTTTTGTTTTGTGCTGAACAATCCAGTCAAAGTATAACAGTTTTCTGATCGCGGTGTATTTCAGAATTTTATCAAATGTGCTTATGATATCCTCTTTTCTTCTTCCTGAAAGCTTCATGACATATTATATCATCATCATCATATGCTTCATTGTACATACGTCATATTTCTTAAGCGTTTTTAACCGCGAAAAAAGCGAGATATGGCTTTTATTCTTAAGAAATAAAAAAATAACCATCCCAAAGATGCCAATTTTTTTTTTTGTCGTTTCAACTTAACACGGCAGAATGTATGAAGCTTAATTTACTAATTGATAGTGATATCACTAGAATGTGTATATACGAGTACCATCGTCCAAAAATTGCATTGAATTTGACATGCTTGTCCGACCATCTGTCTGTATGTCAGTAGTTTGGGCCTTAAATTTTGAGCTAGATTACTGAAATTTCATAAAAAATCTCAACCCATACATACTAAAACCGTAAAACGTGTCTAAAATCTGCCATAAAACTACTTTTTTCAATATTTTTGCCTGCAACCATAGAAAGTAGTGCTAAGAAAATACATATGTGGGGATCGATTTCCATTCAAATAAAGTATATGGTCCGGTTCACTTTTTGGGAGTTGAAAAATTGAAGATTTTAGATTTAAGTATCTTGTTCTCATATAAGAATGGCAGGCTCTTTTATTTAAGGCTGGGTAAACGGACATGGCATCATCCAAAATACGAATTTTAACATATCTACATATACACATACATATGTTTTTTTCTTACGTATGAATCGTTCTTGGAAGCATTTAATTAAGGTACTGATCAAATCAGTTGGTCACCGAGACCTCTGATGTCAAAAAAGGTTTAAATCAAAGTGACGCGCTATTATGTGATTTTTATTATCGTACTTGACCAGACTGTGCGGAACTCATATACCAACACCAGAGACACAATCTGTCAAAAGTCTGTACAATTGCTAACCTACACCGATGATACTGACACAATTGGATGAACTCAGCGGGCTGTCACCGGTGCGTTTGCAAGCATTGAAGCATAAGCGGCCAAAGTGGGTTTAGCGATTAACGAGGGCAAAACGAAGTATATGCTGTCAACAAGAAGGAGCAATCAACACTGAGGAATTGGACAGAACCTCAGAGTGGGCAGCCACAACTTTGAGGCAGTAAGGACTTTTGTCTACCTTGGCTTTGCTATAATTTCTGAAAACGACAACAGCGCAGAAATCAAGCGAAGAATAACTCTTACCAATTGCTGCTGTTTGGGCTAATACGGCAATTCAACAGTAAAGCCCTATCTCGAACAATTAAGGAGACTCTATATAAGACTATAATCATCCCAGTCTTACTTTACAGCACTGAAACATGGACTTTATTGAGGGCAGATGAAGATATCCTTGGTCGCTTCGATAGAAAAATTATTTGCAAGATATTCAGTCCCGTATGCGATGAAGGGTTTTGGGAGAAAACATTCAAGCTGTACAACGACATTGACCTAATAAAAAATCTTCGTATTGGACATTTGAGATAGCTAGGACATGCAGAGCGAATGTACACAACCGATCCGGCTCGCAGAGTCTTCGAATCAAATCCGGAGGGGCGACGCAGTAGGTAGCGCCCACAAGTTCAAGCGGAACCTGGACCAATTTGGAGTGCGCAACAGGAGACAATTAGCTAGAGATCAAGCTAAATGGAGAAATTTGTTTGTTGAGCCTCAGGTTTATCCACCCTAAGTAAGTAAGTTAATCGATTGGTTGTGCATAGATATACCTAAGTAAGTACTTACATTTAGTACAACCGCAAAAAACTGAATGCAATTAGGTGGGGAATACCATATGTTCTTCTGCGACAGGATATTGAAATACTTTGGAAGCGAAACTGACCCCGTACCCAACAACAGTGTAATTCCCACCCACTTAAACCACCACCCATATGTTCCGTGAATTCACCGTTAGGTATTTCATCACAAGGTGTGGTTTAGCCTTTTCTTAATCTTCTTCCACCTGCTGCTGTCTTTACATTGACCTCGCTTTTACCGTTGGCGAACAGGTATTTAGTCAAAACCCAGTAAGTATATTAAACTGGAAATAAACGAATACTCAAAAATCAAACGTTGTGCGTCTATGAGTTAATCTTTCGCTTTCGGAAGACTTGTTGGAAGTTAAAATATGTTAGACCAAATTTCCTTTTATTATTTCTTAATATTAACTTGTGTAAGTCTAATAGTAGGTATTACTCTTTGAATGCAGCTGGGTGAATCCACAACTTATGTTGGATATGAAAAGAATAAGTACGAAAGAGGCATAATTTTAGATGCGGTGGTTTTGAGACTAATTACGTGATATTAGGTTTCATTCAGCACACCATCGGTGACGTCTGAACTGGTCGGGATGAAGTCGGTCTTTGTGTTCGTTCTTAGTTCACAGTACTTTTTCGAGCATTTGTTAGATTGTGGCTACATTATTTAATATAATTACTGGACAATTTTAATAGTTTTAGTGATAACCTACCATCCAAAAGCCGAACATATTACCACCACACAATGTCACCCAGAAAGACAGAAACAAAGTGTTCGTGCATTTGATTGTATAATACTTGAAAGTACACTTACTCGTATCTCATAAGCAATTATATTCGAAACCATTGTTCGAGCTAAATTCTTCGAAAATTTAAAATAATAAAATTAACATTACCAACATAACTTTTGATTGTTATCATCATAAGTTGAACTCAAAGTTCAAATTACAAATCTTATTTTCAACTAAAAATCAAAAAGACTAATTGTTTCTCTTCTTGTGTGCATACACAGCTAAGTAAAGTAACAAAGACAAATATTTCTTGATTCTCTGAAAACATTCAGTACTCAGGAGGATTTCCTATCACGCGTTACTAACCCTAGCACTGGGAAGAAATAAAATTCGATGTAAATTCTCGATCAATCTACATATATGTATTATATACAAGTATGTTACCGGTAATGCGCGTAAACCCGTTTATCTTCATACTAACTAGGTGATCTATAGATAACCGGGTTTGCCAAGTTAAAGTGCAAAATCTTACATTTGTTTTGCACTTTATCTAAGTAATCTGCAGATTATTTAGTTTATCTGCACCTGTAGAAAGCTTGTAGTACCCTATTTGTTAAATTCGTCACCCAAAATTGAATGGGTATTCGTAAATGTTTGCACTCCATACCATACCCATTGGTTGGCCTTTAGAGTTTAAATTTTCTACGTAATGTTCTAAAAATGTGCCATGGCGCAGTGATAAGTGTGTCGGACCAATGCGCGTGAAGTTCCATGTTCGAATCCCAGAAAACACCCATAAATGTTTTCACCGTTCCACCTCTCGCGAACGTCTGACAAA
This sequence comes from Brachypalpus laphriformis, assembly GCA_945910035.1. Classification (NCBI taxonomy): domain Eukaryota; kingdom Metazoa; phylum Arthropoda; class Insecta; order Diptera; family Syrphidae; genus Brachypalpus; species Brachypalpus laphriformis. Next base: position 89,600,986 of record OX246755.1, on the reverse strand, counting down.
CATCCGAGAATATTTGTTATGACGAAGAAACTTCTCAAAAAAAAAAAAAAAACATGTCCTTCGGATGAGCCTAAAAATTTTAAGTCTCTTCCATTCGTACGAAAAATATAGCGCACACAACACAAATGGTTGCGAGAAGCTAGGCATATGCAGGCACTTAATGAGCTGTTGCGTCAAATTTATATTATATATACAAGTACATATATTGTAAATTATTTTTTTAATTTGGAGAAATACATAAGTAAAGCAAATAATCTACAGACTACCTAGTTAAACTCTAGATTAACGGTTTTCGCACATTACCGATAACATATATAAACATATGTATATGTGTACTAAGTTGTTAAAAAATTAAAAAAAAACAACTTCACCTACAATAGCCGTATTTTATTATCGCTCATGATCCATATGGATCATTGGTTTCTATGCAATACAACAACAATACGAGATCCTGCTTTCTATCAGGATCAATTTCGTGATCTAGAATTTTTTTTTTTATTCCTTGGTAGGTCACACATCCACACTACAAGACACAAGGAAAATAATTTCGTTGATCCAGATCCGGATCATTTTATTTTCGTCGTGTGATCTATATGGATCTAGGGTGATAATAAAATACGGCTAATGCTATGTAAAATATTGACAATAATCTCGAATTAAACTAATAAATATTTGATCATTTTTTTTAGCGCGTGTAATGTTTTATTATCTAAAGACACAATGACAGCTTAAGAAAATATGATAACAGAAAAAGTGTTATTATCTAAAGACACAATGACCGTTTAAAAATGTGATAACAAAAAAAGTGTTTTAAAAAATAGAAGGCTACAAAAACGACGATTTTCACTGTAGCGGCACATATCCCTGGATTTCCATCTTCACATATCCTTGACATATCCACTGTAAAATGATATCAACTACCAAATTGACTATACCAACCAACATGTTGCTGTTTTTTTGTTTTGGTTTGGGTGCCGTAACGAGTACTTTTAACGACTTACCGAGTTCGAAACCGCAAACTTCTCCCGAATACTGGACACGTAATATGAGGTCGCATTATCTTACAAAACATATCCTAGAAGGTGGTATTAGCACGGGTAACAGTGAACGGTGGAGGCATAAATCAGACTATCAGTACCATCCTGCGTTTGCGGATAACAAGAATCGAGAAGAAAGTAGTAGCAATAGTGCATGCAATAATAATCAGGGGCATCATCGTCGAAAAAGACATCACTTCCATAAGCATCAGCAGCAGCAACAGCATCAACAATATAACGGTAATAACCACCCCCAACCTCGAGGGTTAGAACATGATATGGTGATGCAAGATGATGCAATTCATGAACATACCCATTTGAAAGAGAAAGACATTGGAAATATGAATCTTGACTTCAGCACAGATTCAGTACTTGCAGCAACTGTAACATCACCATCAACAATCATCAGTTACAATCGTAATGGCTTCCAACCCCATCATCATATCCATGATCCACATAAAAACTACCACTACCATCATGCGGAGTTAATGGATGGAAATCATCATTACCATTATTCACGTCATCATCATGAATCTAATTATGAGTACGATGCATTCCATCATCAGTTTCCTGTAGAAAACGATGACCGTTCTAATAACGATGAGAAACACAAATTCCATCCGTCATACTTGCATGCATCTATACCCTCACTGCCACATCATACATTCGACGTTACTTTCCATGAAAATAATATGGACCACAAGCTAAAGAAAACTAAGTACAATAAAAACAAGGTATTCCGTTCATTGCCTGACATGGTGGCAGAGACACATGACCAGCATCATGGTACACGACATTGGCCCGTAAAACGTGAAGCTATTGTGGAAGGAAGTTTAATCCTAGGCGGTCTGATGATGGTACACTCACGCGAAGATACTGTAATATGTGGACCAATTATGCCACAAGGTGGTATTCAAGCTTTAGAGGCGATGTTGTATACTATCGATCGAATTAACGAACAGAAATTACTGCCAAATATTACATTGGGCGCACATATCTTAGACGACTGTGATAAAGACTCGTACGGTCTGGAGATGGCAGTCGACTTTATTAAGGGTAAGTGCATTTTATTTGTAATATGTTACTCTTTTTGAATGAAATTTTTCAGCTTATTTTTTACTTTTGTAAAGTATAAATAGCCCTACCAACTCTTTTTGGGAGATAAAAAGGTATTTCATTTTCAACAAAGTGTATAAAAAAGTATATCTGCATTGAAAACAAAGGATAAAAAAATACATGTATAAAAATATTGTACTATATTTCCGCCGAAAATCTGTGTGTAACATCAGAGTTTAACTTCAAAAATTAATTGAAAATAAAAATCGAAACAATTGATCGACTTTCAGACACATCAACTGCCATTGTTGACATTGCGCCCGGACTTCTCTCGGTTTGCAATTTTTCGCAGCAGCTCCGACTGAGTTTTGATAAAATTGTAAAATCCGATGCACGCAAATTCCAAAACGATTTTCACAGTTAAAATAGCTTTCAGCGTCAATATCTGAAGAGCAGAGCTCTCCTTTTTTCAAACTTTTTTCGCTTGCGAAAACACACGTTCAACCGGAGCTGAAGAACCAGGGAAGCAAATAACGAACTCAACGATTTGAGAAAAATCGACGAAATGCACGTGTTGAGCATCCTATGTTTGAAGACTTCCACCCAACGTTCAACAGTAGACTTTTCGGAATTCCACTTGGTTATTTTTTCTTCAGAGCAATCATTTTTAATGTAATTGTACTGATTAAGAATAATACAATACATTCAAAAAATGTTCGTACTCGTCAAACTAAGTTTTTTCTGACAGTTTTTTCATGGAGAGTTTTATTTTCAACCAGCTAGGAAAATTTTACGTGACAGAAGTCGTTTATAGTGAACGGATGGGTTTGATGTAGGCATACATACGCACGGTTGGTGTTTTTATATACTTTTTTTTCCTTGGTTTCGGACGGAAAAAGTACAAAATAAAGGCGTGAAATCAAAAAAGATCTGGTTCTGATAAAAAAGGTATCCTTTATAATAAAGTATAGTTGGCAGGACTAGGTATAAATTGTCTGATGAAAATGTAGAGAGTTTCCTTAAAATCTCAAGTGTTGCTTGTATTGAGATAGATAAAATGGTGTGTTTGTGTGGCTTCAGAATTTTTCTAGAGTTCTCGTCTTATGTGAGTTCTTTATACCATTTCTAACTAACAACTAATTCCTGAGGTAATCACCGTGCAATTTTTTCACTTCATAGTGCGCGACATTAGGTTTCTTTTTTCTGAGGCATGTTTACTTGAGCCATGTTTATTTGTACAGATTGTATTTCTTTGTTGGTACTAGGGGCAGTTGTATTAGCGTACGATAGTGGATGAAGACTGAAGCAACAACCTTCCACTACGTTAGTAAGATGATTCAGATAATTCAAGCTCAGAATCAAATGATCAAATTCAAATGCAACGTTTTTCTTAAAATTTCTCAATTTCTTCAAAAACGGATGAAAATACATAAGAATAAAGGAGGTTGTTTTAAAAAATAATAAAGTGAGCTAAAGTTTACAGTTATATTAGATAATATTACTTACATAATTAAGTGGAGCTACAGTTCGTAGTGAATTTAAGCCTCAACTAACAAGCCTCCCTATTTATCTCAGTCTTTAGCTAATTGCCTCTAGTTGCGCACTCCAAGTTGGTTGATGTCCCCTTGAACTTGTGCATACTATTTACGAAGAAACCATCTCCTGCGTCGTCCCTCCGGGTTAGATTCGAAGACTCTCCAACGTCCAATACAATTTTTTTTTAACTAGGTTAATATCGCTGTACACCTCGAATAGTTCGTCATTGAATCTTCTCCTTCAAAACCCGTCAACGCAGTCGGCACCGAATATCTTGAAATGAAATGAAATTTTCTCTCGAAGTGGCCAAGAATGTCTTCATCCGCCTTCAATAAAGTTCATGTCTCAGCACCGTAACATAGGACTGGAATGATGAGAGTCTTATATAGAGTCTCCTTAGTTTTTCGCGATAGGGCTTTACTGTCGAATTGCCTTATTAGACCAAAAAACAGCGATTGCCAGACGTATTCTTCACTTAGTTTCTGCGCTAAGGTAGACAAAGTCTCCTACTACCTTGTGGCCGACCATTGTGACGATTTTGCCCTCGTTTCCCGCTTAACTCATTTTGGCCACTTCTGCGTCAATACTTGCAAGCGTACCGCAAACGAAGTTTTTCCAATTATATCAATGCCGCTGGCGTATGTAATCACTTGTACTACAGACTTTTGATACATAGATTGTGCCTTCGGTGTTGGTTTGTGAGTACCGCACAAGTACAATATTAAAGAAATCACATGACAGTGCGTCACCTTGCCTAAAAACTTTTTTTTCACATCAAAGATCTCGGTGAGGTCATTACCAACCTTGATGGAGCAGCGACGGTTCTCCATCATGTACAGACGAAAAAACCTTGGCGGCCATTTCGAAACTACGCATAGCTCTATATAGATCCAATCTATAGATATTGTCGTAGGCGACCTTGATATCGGTAAAGAGATGGTAAGTATCGAGTTGGACTTCCTGGATTTTCTCCAGGATCTGTCGAAGTGTGGAGATGTGATCGATAGTGGACTTTCCTGACCTGAAACCGCACTGATAGGGGCTGATCAGGCTGTTGATGAAAGGTTTCAGGCGTCCGCACAATATCGCCGAAAAGATCTTCTATGCAATGTTGAAGAGACTGAAATTATCAAGCAAATACTTATCTGTCCAAATCTTAGAGATGAGATAGTGTATGCTGTCTACCAATCCATCATCAGCTGACTTGAAAACTTCGGCCGGTAAGCCGTTTGGGAAAGCAGGTAAGACGTTTTGGAAAATAACGTTTACCGATTTTTTTTCTTTTTTGTGTTATGTTAGGTCTTACTGTTTTAATGAAAGTTAGAAACCAAGAAATGAGACAGGCAATAATGTTTTTTAGTATAGTGATTTGAAACTCAGATGGAATTAGACTTCAGTGTGCGATCTGCTCACTCTATAGGTTGTATACAAACCAGTCGTTGAGAATTTGCTGTGATTTTTTAATTCGGTTTTTATCTTCAGCATTTATTTCAAGTATGCGACACTATGTCTATTATATAATTTTAATGTTATTGCTGGAAAAATAGCGTGGTAATTATTGGTACTCGAACCAACTCAATGCTTAAGGGGTTACGCCACCTTGCCGCTCGGAAAAATAGGTACAAAAATAATCTTTTTTTTTTAAGCAGCCATTAAGTATATAAAATGATCTTCTTTTTTACATATATATAGTAGTTTTATGAACAATTTGCAATATTAACGATTAAAAGAAAATGTTTAAATAGTGGAGATATGAGCCGATAAGTAGGACCCCCTTGCTGATGGTGTACTCGATTTCTATGTTAGGCATTGTCTCAACATAAAAAAATGTATTTGTTCGTTTAGAAGGGTAATAGCAAAAATGTGACGTAGAGAAAAATGTTTAGAATTTTTTTCGTAGAAATGACAGCAGTTTGAAAGAAAGAATTGGAATTTGCGTCGATATTTTGAGATTAAAAAATGTATAACTTTTGAACGTGACACCCAATCAGAAAAATCGTACGTCGTATTTTAGATAATATTATAGAAAATAAGTATTGTAAATTTGAATCAAATCGGTTGAGTGTATCTTGAGATATAGTGTACACCGGGTTGCAAAAAGTAGTTTCAAGAAAAACGCAAAAGAAAAAAAACAGTACGACGTCAGCGTCTTTCAACTTCATTCCAACTTTGCTCATTGCTAATTGCTATAACTTCGGTAATTGTTTGAATTTTGGAATGTATGTAACCATTAAAATATTCTAAAAAGTATAAGCAATTCATAGAGCCAAAAAATTATTAATTTTTTTTTTTGAAAATCTAAAGGTACGCCACCCCTTAATGATCGATTACATTTATACTCAACCATGTCACTCATTAATCTGCAATTGCGTTACAAATGATCTAAAGCGAAAAGTGATAGTTTGTGGTATTCTTCTCAAATTAGCATTTATTACATATTCTAGATTTAGTGGAATATTATTCATAAATGCTCCTATTACGCGGCCTTATTATGTTTTACTATGCGCATTGTAGAAAATTGGAACTTATAGTCGACCTTGAGCTTATATTCACCTAGTGTGCAATGAGAATTTAAAATCTTTTTTTCTTAATATGATTTCAGCACACCAATCAGTTTGAAACTATTATCCACATTTAAAACCTTCTTCTCCAAATGAGTGAATATGTAATTGAAAATACAAATACTAGAACCTTAACAAACAGTGGTGGCAGTGGTGTAGTGGTAACGTCATCAATTGCTGTGCTAATGGTTCATAGTTCAAATTCTGATGTCAGCAAGCATTTATTTATTTTCCATGAAATATACATATAAAGTCAGTCCGGTCAAGTAGCTTGGTCATATGGCTGGAAATATTGCTCGCTCTTTTTTAGGTTGCGCCAAGGATGTATAATCTTCATTACTATCATGCACGATTCGCAAACCTGAGTAATCGATTCCAGGAATACGCCTACGTACTAAACACACACCCTACACACTTCAACCACTCTCCCCGCGGTACTGCCGTTAGGTATTTCTTCGCGGGGCTGGTTAGCAATTATGCTCTAGTCTCCGAGGCCGCCTCTTGGGCTCTTTTTAGGGCTTATGCTCTTCGCAGCGCATTCCGCACACAAACTATGAACGAGCAGATCTCCATCCACTCCTCCTCTGATCGTGTCATGTGACTTACAAGATTTTCTGGACTTGGCAGGTTTGCCATCTGAAGAGGAAAGCGAAGAGATTCTGCCCACAACTCCTAACGAAATTCGCAACGTAATTCAGGATGAAATAAATGCAAAGAAAAGTCGTGGATATGACCTTATATATTGTGGCGTACTAAAGAACTTACCCATGAAGGCTATAATTAAAATAACAAATTTAATAAATGCCACATTTATTTGTCCCAAGTTTGCGGAAGGTTGCTGATGTCCTAATGATTCCCAAACCAGGTAAACCGCCAAATGTAGTGTCATCTTACAGACCTATTTCGCTATTGCCAATGACATCAAAAGTGTTTGAGAAAGTGCTCGCTGAACGTTTAAATACGAAAATTTAAAGATGATTCAGAATCATAAATTTGGTTTTCGAAAGCAGCACTTTACGATACAACAGGTACACAAAATTACGAATAAGATTGAATAAGCATAGAAGAAAGGAAGGTCTTTCGGCTGTATTCTTGGATGCGGCGCAGGCCTTTGATAAATTATGGTACAAAGGACTTACCTATAAACTGAGATATATGCTGCCAAATCAGTATGCTTCCATTCTTAGATCTTATCTAGGTGGAAGACATTTTAGAATAAAACAACAGAATACTTATTCAAAATTAAGAGAAATAAAGGCCGCAAGGTAGTATACTGGACCCTATATGTTCTTGTGATATTCCGGAACTAGAAAACCATACTATGACAATATTTGCAGTTGATACTGCAATGCGAGCAGAAGGGAGAACTAATGAAGAATCCACAGAAAAACTCCAAATAGGCATAAACAAAATCTGTGAATGGACTTAGAAGTGGAGAATCGAATTGAAGGGGTCCAAGTCAGTCCATATTGATTTCATTAATAAAAAGGTTGATGTTCAACAAATCATTATAAACGAAAAATAGTTCCATACGCTAAAACAGCGAAATATTTAGGTATGACACAAGGTGCAAAGCTGCGATGGAAAAAAAAAACGACAAATATTTGACGCAACAGCTCTTTAAAGTGCCAGGGCCTGGCCTAGCTTCTCGCAACCACTCATGTTGTGTGCGTTATATTCTTCAAACGAATGGAAGAGACCTACAATTTTAATGCCGAATCCGGACGGCTATTTGAGAAGCCTTTTCGTGACAAAAATATTTTCGGATGTTTGTCAGACGCTCGCGAGTGGTATTTTCTGGGATTCGAAATTGGAACCGCATGCGTAGTAATCCGACACACTAACTACTTACGCCACTGCGCCCACATGAAAAGAGCACATAAAAAAGAAAGAAGAACGAAAAATTGCACTGGTTGATAGGAAGAAACTCAATCGTATCAATTGGAAATAAAGTGTTTATAGGTGTAAAATCAAATTCTGAAGCCAAGATGAACATATGGAATCCAAATAAAGGTTTCTGCCAAAAAGACAAACGTGGACATAATACTATGATTCCAAAGTCAGGTGCTTGGAAATACAGTAAATGCACCTTGGTTCATAAGGAACACTGACCTTCACTCAGACCTGAAGGTAGAAAGTGTAAATTCGGAAATTCTAAAACATGCACGAAAAGGGGTTAGTGAGTAAAAATCTCACACTGCGTCTGAGTACGGGCTCAGTTTCGTCTTTTGAAGATTACCACCTCACAGCGTAAAAAAAAAAAACATTCGAAACCTTAAAGTCAGGATACCCGAATCGCGTTTAAAGTTCTGAATATAAAAGGTAAAGAAACACTTATGGAATTAAAAAAAAAATTTGTCTGTTAATCTATCACGCCCTTGTAACTACTAAACCACTCTTCCTAGATCGTACTTTTACGGTGATAGAAATTGTTGTGGTACCCGTTTTTAGGCACCTTGTATTAAAGGAAAGAACTATTTATTTTTGTTCCCCATCAAAGGTGACCTCACAACATATTTTTAACAAAGTCTTATTCAAATGATCACAATTTCCAAAAAAAAAATACCGTTAATTTTTCCTTAAGATATACTGTAGAAAGGAAGATTTTAGGACTTTAAACCCACCACTTTCAAATACTTCAACTGAACTATCGTATACTGTACCCCTGAAGACTATCCCCTACAGCACTATGTAGCTCACTTGTTAGTCCACAAAAAAAAAATAAGATTTTGATTTTGCGATGAAAAGCACCGACAAATTGCTGAGTCCAATTTATTAACCGAGGGGCTAATAGAAATACCGATTAACACAAACATTAACTACACCATATATGACCTAGTTTACGTTATGGCTGACAATATGCTGTGATACTACCTACCGTATTTGTATACTTCCGTTGTTCTTGGATGACTGACATTTTTTAAACATGCTGAACTCTGGCAGTGCCAAACACATTTCTTTATTTAGAGCACTTGAATTCATACTCACAAACACACTTGAGATGTACCAGATTCATTAAAGAATTGTCGCGTCTGGGGAAAGCAATAAGGTAAAGAACAAAGCCCCCATAGCGAAAATCGATTGTGTCCTCGCCTGTCGCAACTCTACTTTAGAACAGTTCGGTGTAGGAATTTTAATTAAGTCCTGGGGAAAACTTATCGAAGGATGTGAAAACAATACGGTTTTTTTTTTTTGCTTTTTACTGAGAATAACTTAAACATAAGTAGGTATCTACCAGGTTTGTCGAAAATTCTGCGTGCAACTAATTTAAAAAAAAGAATGAACCAACTTTGATTTTTGACATGTCATAGACATTTCTTCCTTTAAAGCCTTTACCCCACGAATTCGATTTGGTCATGTCTTAAGAATTTGAATGAATTTTATCTCTTTTCTACTATATTGCTTGATATTTAGTTTTTCAAATATTAGTGCAACAGTAACAAATATGACCCAATCGTGGACTTAACTTATTACTCTCTTCATTAGTTACTGTCAGATCCAAAAAAGAAAGAAACTATTTACGTAATCCAAAGGACCTCTGGATAAGAAGTATGATATCACTAAGTGGGTCACAAAACTTTATAAACGAGACGTGTGAAAGAAATTTATGAATACCTTATTAGCTGTCTTTGCGTAATGAACACATATCTCTTTATACATACATATATCGCCCACACACAAGGACTGTGTCAGACACCTCAGGAATCCGATTAAAATCAACGCAAGTTCAAAGATTAATTATCCTGGAGAAAAATTGCGTGTAACGCCAAAACTTCTACCAACAACATTCACATAAATCTCCATGACTTATGTGAATTCAACTAAAAGGGAAAGAAAATGATACCTATGTTCACACAATTACACTAATACTCATGCAAACTACTACGCAGAATTACAAATAATTTCTGTGCAGGAAGAGATTAATAGTCAAGCACCAATCCAAATAAATAACGCCCTAAAAGATGTCTATCTTTATACGCACAAAAATAAGAAATATTCTCTCTCTCTGTGATGTAGAATTTTATGTTATCATCTTAATTCTGGATGTGGATATTAGAGGAAAATAACGATTCATACTTTAACGTGCACATGGGGTCAAATATTTTAGTTTCAGTTACAAGAAGAAATTGTTTTATGAGAAAAATGTGGGCAATAAATTTGTTTCTTACGAAAAGTAGACACGTTCTGTGTAGGTAGTATTGAGTGGTTGGCAATTTGAATTTTTAAACTGAGAGCTTAGAAAAGTTAATAATGTTCCGCAGTGCCAAATTGGTTGAGAAACAGAATAGAAGTTCCTTCCAATTTAACACATAGAAAACAATAAAAAGAAAAAAATCTAGAACAGCTAAAATCTAAAAAAAATAATCTAGAATGGTGAAAAATCTACAATTATAATTGATAATATTGATCCTAGATTTACTAAAATGGCACCGCGAATAAAAAAAAAAATATTTGGCGCAACAGCTCTTTAATGCCAGGGCCTATGTACTTTCTCGGAAACACTCATGTTGTGTGCGCTATATTTTTAACACGAATAAAAGGGCCCTACAGTTGAGTGCCATATCCGAAGGGCAATTTGTTTTGAGAAGCTTTTCGAGACAACAATACTCTCGAATATTTGTCAGACGTTCGCGAGAGGTGAGACCGTGAAAAAACATTTTGGTGTTTTCTGGGATTCGAACTTGGAACTTCACGCACAGTGGCCCGACACACTAACCACTTACGCCACGGTGCCGCGAATAATCGCCTAAAAATTGGCAGTGCGAATATCCGTCCAAAACAAAATTGCCAAATTCCAAAAATTAACAATCGCTAAAAAAAAATAAAACCTGAATACTTTTTGAGCGAATATTCATTCACTTTCATTATTAATAGTGAAAGATCGCCCAAAATGCCAAAAGTGAAAATATTTGAAGTTGGTGCGAGGTTGGGTATATACACAGCTTCTTCAAATTCATTGGTATGCCCCACGCCATCGGGATATAAGTCCACATTGCAAGTAAATTAATGCACACTTTATTATTTAAGAACAGATCTTACAATAAGTTAAAGAACGGTTAAGTAAGCCTTAAGAATAGTTAATAATAGCCATAAGAATCCTCTATGAGGATGGTGCTGCTGCAGATCCAATCGAAGACTGCCTCTTACCTTAAGTGGCGTCAGCGATTGATGCTACGGTTAATGCAACAAAAATGACGAAAACAATTTTTTGCACAAGGTATGGTAGAGTCTTTTGGTGTGTAGATGCATAACGGCCACTACAGATATTTACAAGTACAGATGGCCACTACAGATGTTGACTTTCGAAGAAAGCCAAGCAAGCACATCAGTGATGAGGAGCTTACAGTACCAGCACTCACCACATCCGCACCGAAGATCTGCCACCTGATACGAGCAAAGGCCGGACACTCACAGAGATAATGTTCCGCGGTGTCGTCGCTCTCTCAACAAGCGTCGCAGATTGTAGTGTCACTTAAGCCTAACACGTTAAGGTACTTGGCAAAAGCGAAGTGGCCTGTCAAGACGCCAATAAGTTGTCTACAGTCTTTTCTGCTGAGAGACAGCAAGAATGCCGCTGATTTCTTACAGACGTCCGGGAGCATGCGTTTAGTAAACCTGCATCCTGGAGAGTCATGACACACACAATTGTGCTCGTGAGAGACCCAATCGTCAATGGAAGCCCTAACCGAGCACGCTGGGAGACCCAACGCGGGTTCTGGACCTGGGAAACCCTCCTCTGAGCCTTGTCTAGCAATCTCATCGGAGATCTCGTTCCCCAAGATCCCAGTGTGACCTGGGACCCAGATAAGAGACTGATAATTCAGCCTTGCGACCGAGTTCAGCGAGTTTTTGGTTTCACGAACTATTTTGGAAGTGGTGAAAGGGTTAAGCAAGGCCTTAAGCGCAGCCAAGCTGTCACTACAGACACAAATGCTACGTCCCTTCCACCTGTTCTTCACAACATAGTTAATGGCCATTAGGATTGCATAAGTTTCCGTTTGGAAAACAGACGCATATTTGCCTAACGAAAAGTGAAGTCTAATGTTGTCGACTTCCACGAAGACACCAGCGCCAGACCCTTGACTGATTTTGGAACCATCCGTGAAAATACGACTACATTCCATTCCCGGCTCAGACTCTGACCGAAGCCAGTCCTGGACACAAGAAAAGTCGACTCTGAATTTGCGCATCAGCTGGAGTTCTGGTGTCATTGCTTCAGACGGCATATCCATAAGACAGGAGTCTTAAGATAAGTGTCGCGCAAGTTCATCAAAGTTCCAGTGTGGAGTATACCAAAAACCGCCTCGCCTAAGACGATGGATGGCTTTGATAGTGCAACCCATGATATTAGTATCAAGGGGAGGTAAGTTCAACAAGCGTCTACAGCAGAGCCAGGCGTACTCGAGAAAGCTCCCGAGCAGCAGAGACAAGCCGTTCTTTGGAGTTTCGCGCAAAAGGCAACCACATATTTACGCGAGAGCCCCTTCCACCAAACAACCGACGCATATGCGAGGAATGGTCTTATCATAGCCGTGTAGATCCAGAGAACCTTATTCGGTGATAAGCCCCAAGTCTTGCCAAAAGCAACCTTACACTGCCAGAAGACTGAGAGCGCCTTGGATGTTTTCGACTTGACGTGTTTAGACCAAAGAAGTTTCTTATCTAAAATCACTCCCAGATATTTGGCTTCATTGGAAATGCGAATGGTGACGCCTTTTAGCACTGGCTGAGGCAGACCGGTCAAAATCCTCCTTCTCGTAAAAAGAACAACCTCAGTCTTAAGAGGATTCACCGAAAGCCCACTCCTAGTACACCATTCATCGATCATGTCCAGCGCCGCCTGCGCGTTAGCACAGACCGTCGCCAGGCATGGCCCGACAGAGAGTACCGCGACATCATCCGCATATGCCTGAGCGTAGACGTTAGAAGTATTTAGAGTGTTCAACAGAGAGTCGACCACCATGCACCATAACAATGGAGACAGAACGCCACCTTGCGGACAGCCCCTGTTTACGCCTGTCTTAACATATTGGCCACAATCCGCATCCACTACCAAAGTTCTATTCATTAGCATTGCTTTAATCCACAACACTAATGTTTCATCTACCCCATGTTATCTGGCCGAGTCGCACATGCAGTCAAAAGTCGCATTGTCAAAAGCACCCTCAATGTCGATGAAGATACCCATCGCGTATTCTCGCCTATCAAGCGCGCATTCAATTCTGGCCACTAGATTTTGAAGTGCGGTCTCACAGGATTTCCCACGCTGATAGGCATGCTGCATCTCCGATAGTGGATGTACGAGTAGTTTCGAAGCAATTTTGCACACGTGAAATTCTACCAGTCTCTCTATACTTTTCAGTAAGAAGGATGTCAAAGTTATAGGTCTGAAACTCTTGGGGAGCGAATAGTCTTCCTTACCAATTTTCGGTATGAAAGCTACTCTGACTGTTCGCCAAGGTGTTGGAATATATGGTATGCCAGCGCTAGAACAGCGGTGAAAATTCTTTTCAGTGTTAGCAGTAACTGGTCTATACCCTGTTTCAGCATAGCTGGATATATTCCATCAGTGCCAGGCGATTTGAAACATCAAAAGATGCCACAGCATATTTGATGGCCTCAACTATTACCACGGCTGATGCAGTATACCAGCTGCGCTGAGTTTTCTAACTTAGATCAAGCTCAGCCTAGGTAAGTGGGCTGCGATCTATTGATTATCTGATTGCCAGGAAAGTGAGTCTCCAGCAGAAGACTAAAAGTTTCCGCTTTCGTCTCAGTAAACTTGCCATCAGATTATCTGAGTGACTCCGGTTTCGTCGGCTTACCTGTTTTGAGGACTTTAACCAACCTACTGGTTTCACCGAGTGTCTCGATCTTTTTACAAAAAATCTCTATAAGAAGCACTTTTCGACAACCAAATTAACTTCTTATAGTCTTTTTGCTTCGATCTAAAAAGATCCCAGTCGCCTTCTAAATTTGTCTTAAGAGACCTATTTAGAAGTTTTCTGGTTTCTTTCCTAAGCCGCTGCAGTTCCGGGATCCACCAGGGAACCAGCGTTCTGCAGGACTTTTTTTGTCATTGGACACGCCAGTTTAAAACAGTTGGTAAGGACACTGGTCAGGTTTCGAACAGCATCCTCAAACTTTCGTTCCGTTCTGAGTTTAGTTGTAGTTTTGACAGATCTGTCTAGCTCTTTCCTAAACAAGGGTCTTATCCGCGTCAGCCAATTTCTGTCCGTAGGTTCTAGAGCTTTTAGAGTTCCAGCACGCGCATCACCCAGATTTTGTGCGCGGGTAATACCTCCGGTTTGAGGCTTCTTGGTAGAAGGGCGAGCACCTAATGCACCCACGCTTCCGCCGAGACGAGCACTCTTTACCGTGGCTTTGCCTGCGTCTGCCATTTTCTGTCCGTCTGCCATTTTCTGTCCTCGTTCTGTTCAGTCTACCGAAAGAGTCGGAGACAGAGCTTCAGGATTCTTCAGAAGCAAGCATTGCTACTACTTCCGCGTCAACGTCAGAAGCCGGGGGTATGAGTATGCTGGTTGGGACCTCCAGAATCCTTGTCCCGGCCGAGGTCGAAAAGACCACGGGTGGATTGTCACTGGAGTAGAAACCGTAAATGTTTCTTCCATCATACTGTCAACGGGTTTTGCGTCAGAGTCAAGACGTCTTCAGCCTTTAGTTCGATGTCTCACCTGGAGTCCTTTCGGACCCTTAGGATCATTGACTCTTAAGCCGTTCCGACACGTCAAGGCAGCTGAAGAATGGGAACGATAGCAACTTAATATCGCTTGCAAAAGTTGAGCACAGGGTGTTAACTTGCATAAACAGTGGAATACGTACGGGGGGCATGCTGCCCCCTTGCATGGAGTCGCTGTTGGATTAGGAGTAGGTGCGAGGTTGGGTGTATGCAAAGTTTCTTTAGATCCATGCAAACCATGGCAGCATGCCCCCCATACAAATTGCACTGTTTATGTGATCTTCGAAGTTTGGTCTTTCGAAATTTGTTAAATTTCTACATTTTTACCATTCGAGATTTATGAAATTAATTTTTGAAATTTTTTTCGTTCCAGATTTGAGTTATTATAGTTAACCATGATTCCGTGGAAAAGTTTGTGTAGATGGTGCAATAAATGTCTCTTATCCAGAAGTTGGAGGACATCATTGTTGATGTGTCGTTGTATTTATAATATCTTAGGTTAGGTTAGGTTGAGGAGGGCAATGAGGTTATCATAAGACACTAGGCACCATAGTTGTCTCATCCTGATCCCTAGAGAACCTTAGCAGCAAAAAACCTGAACCAGTTCTACCAAGCACTAAATTGTCTACATAATTTAAATAAATCCTTGTTTTGATTCTTGCTTCTTCCAGGTTATCAAACAAGTATCTTCCAAGGTGTCTTAGTCTGCTTCGGGCAATGACTTGGCATTCACAAAGTAGATGCATACATCCGTATTCGATAATCCTAATCCCATAGCGTGCTTTCTTAGAAGGCAATTTCAAGAGAGTATCTCCATCGCTGTTTCGAACCGTGATTTGCCTAGCTTTATAGTCTGCCCAGACTTCCTGCGATCTAACACAGGCCACAAAGCCTTAGAAATCCTATATCCTTCTTAGCTGGACCATCTTAGGTTAACTATGTTAATAATTCTATCGGCAATAATTCTCTTAGACATGCATATTGGTGGTCTTATACCCCAAATTATGTTATAGAGCTCCAAGTGTGGGCGCCGTGGCGTAAGTGGTTAGTGTGTCGGATCACTACGCATGAGGTTCCAAGTTCGAATCCCAGAAAACACCAAAAAGTTATTTCACGGTCCCACCTCTCGCGAGCGTCTGACAAACATCCGAGAGTATTGTTGTCTCGAAAAAGCTTCTCAAATCGCCGTTCGGATACGGCACTAAACTGTAGGTCCCCTCCATTCGTGTGAAAAATATAACGCACACAACACGAGTGGTTGCGAGAAGCTAGGCCCTGGGAACCAATATAAAGGTATTAATAATCCCTTCGGCGCGCGCATACAGGCATATACATATTTTCAATAGCCCGCTAATCCTTCATGAGGGTAGCGGGGGTAGGATGCTCAGGTGGACCCTCCATCCTTCTCGATTCTCCGCCATTGACTCTAAGTCATCAGGAGGAATTCCTAGACGGCTCCAAGAAAGATGTCGAACTTGATCCATCCATCTATTTCTGGGCCTACCTGGTGGCACAACAATCATAGCACTTGTTGGATGCCGGTCTGGGGGCCTACGCACTACGTGACCAAACCGTCGAAGCATAGATCGTTCCGTCCGGAGAAGTAGCTGCTCAACATTGACCGCCTCGCGTACTCTGGTGTTGCGCACTCGATCCCTACGAGTTATTCCAGCAACAACGCGAAGGAACCTCATTTCGGTAGTTGTATCCGCGATCTTATTCTTTCGGTCACTACCCAAATTTCATGACCATAGGTGAGAGTTGGAACATACACCAAGTTAAAAGCCGATAATTTAGCTTGAACACTAAGCTCTCTCAAAACTGATTCAGCCTGACTAATTCTACAGGATAACTCAGCACTGCTTTTCCCATCACTCGTGAATAAGACCCCGGGTACTTAAACTTATCCACCTGCTGCAGTGGGACTCCACTAACATGCAGAGTGCACTGAATGGGTATTTTGGAAACGACCATTACTTCCGATGTGCTCATGTTGATCTTCATCCCAGCATCATCACAGACGCCTACAAACCTTTCGAGTGCACGCTGAAGTTCAGTTTGAGAGGACCTAAGGATGACCAAATCATCCACAAAGAGCAAATGACTAATCCTTAAGTCTCCCACTTTGAAGCATTTTCTGCCACAACAGCCCTGCAACATCCAGTCCATATATACGATGAAGAAGAGAGGTGACAAATCGCAGCCTTGGCGGAGTCCAACGCCCACAGTGAAAGGTATTGATTTAGCACTGTTTATCCGAACATCAATCCCATACTCCTGCAGAATACTCCAGAGTTTGCCTCGAGGAACCCTTTGATATGTTTTTTTCCAAATACACAAAACAAGTATAGACTGGTTTAGCATACTCCCAGGCCTTCTCAACCATTCTGAGAGTGAATAACTGGCCAGTTGTACTTCTACCGGGACGAAAACCGTACTGCTCCTCCCCCGAACTATCCTCAACTACAGCTCTGGAACGCGTTTCTAGCACCTTACCGAAGACATTTCCAGGGAGACTTAAAAGAGATATACCCTGTAGTTGGCGCAATCTCTTTTGTAGGGACTATCACCCCCCTTTTGGCAATCACCAGGTGTTTCACCGCATTCCCAGACCACTTTAATGACACGCGAGAGCCATTGCATTCTCTATTTACCTAAAGCCTTGAGCATTTCTGGTCGGATTTCATCCACACCAGCAGATTTGCCGACTTTTAGCAATTTGATCGCCAAAGTTACTTCCTCTACCGTAGGACTACTTTACGCCCTAGTCTCGACCATAGGTCTGTCATTTTCGGTGCCCTATTCGGGATTGAGCAGTTCTGAAAAGTGCTCGCTCCACCTGCGTAAGATGTCCTCCTCATTGAATTTGACTCCTTCAACGATATTCAACTTTCTTTCTCTGAGTACTCGGACGGTTTGCCAGAACGTCTTATTTGCAGATCTGTGGTCACGTTCCAATTTTTAGTCAAACTCCTTCCAAGACTGTTCTTTCGCTCGCTGTTTTTACAGCTAATTTGCAAGTTCTTCGCGCCTCGGTGTACCGATTTCAAGAATCGGAGTTCCGCCATACCAAACCGCTTCACTTCACAAACATCTCCCTCAGAGGCAATAACCCCTGTTGAAAACAATTGTCATTCTTCCTCTTCGTTTGATGGACCAGTTGAAATTCCTTCAAACCTTTAAGATATTTGCCGCGCAAATGTCTCCCGTATCTCATCGTTCAGTAACCTCTCCCATCGTATGTATGTAACCATTCTTGGCTTCCACTTTGGTAGGGGAGGCACTATATCGCTGAAATACAATTTGTATAGCACTAAGTGATGATCAGTTGACAGTTCGGCCCCTCTCAATACGCGAACCTCACAAACCATTCTCTTCACACATGATGGTACCACAAAAAGATCTATCAGCGACTTCTGCTGAAGACACTGACGGTACCACGTGTATTTGTGAATGTATTTGTGCGAAAAGATTGTGTTCATGATGGATAAGCTATTTTCACAGCAAAAATCCAACAACTTCTCTCCATTTGCGTTTTTATCAGGATCACCGTTCCTCCCAATCACACTCCCCCATGACATAACATATACACCCTCGTGAGCATTGAAGTCACCCATCATGACGAAAGAATTCATATACGCAACCCTTTCAAGGGCAGCATCAACTTCATCTAAGAAAGCTGCATATACCTGCACCAATGCCAGAATTGATCTTTCAAGCTTGAGCTTTAAGATCGCAACTCTTCCTCCTAATGGTATCCGCTCCAATACTCTGAATGTCAACTTGGGACTTGTGAGTATCCCCACTCCGGCCTGAGCAGACATTGAGGGTGCGACTCCTAACAGAAAGAGCTTCCACCCATCCGAAAGGTCCACAGTTTTAGAGCCTTTGTTGAAGAAACGCCAACTATATTTAGTCGACTTTTAACAGCCTCCCCAACAAGCTCAAGGTCCTTCCCTGTGAGGGGTGAAACGTTCCATGTGCCTATCTTAAGTCGATGCCGTTGTCGAAAATCGGACAATCCGTCTGTGCCCCTATCGGTGCTTAGTGCGCTCACCCCTTGACTCCCGTAATGGTTTCGGCGTGTGCAAATAAAAAAAAAATATATATATATATTATACATGTTATATATACTAGCGGGCTCCTATGTTCTAGGTTCGGTAGTGGAATTGATGTTCGTTGTGACGAGCATTTTACAAAGCCAATTAGTAATACTATACTCAACATTTATATTTTCCGGGGCACGTTTTATGGTCATCCCTTTTAGGTTATTGAGAGCACCTTTTATGTCTAGGAAGGCTGCTGGGATTATGGTGAATGTTCGTTTTTATTCTCCCTACTACGTTGTGTAGAGCTGTTTCCACTGATTTACCCTTTGAATAAGCATGTTGAGCTTTGCTTAAAGTTCGGTTGCAAGACTTACATCTGATGTGGATGTCGAGACGCGTTCCAAGTGTCTTAAGGAGAAATATCGAGAGAATTATGGGTCTCTAGTCTTTCGCTGACAGTGGCTTGGTTTACTTGCTTCACACATGAATATAAACCGCACTTTCAGCAATTTCCATACACCGCAGAAGTAAGTGCTCTCCTTTAAGGTACGTGGAAAGTGCTTGCTATCCTGGAAAATCCGCATGTAACCTATTTTGTAACAAGGAAAATGGGTGCTAGTTCTGACCAATCAGTACTTACAGGATTTTAGTTGGTAAGCAGTACTTTCCTACTGCGGTATTTCTACAACTACAATGTATGCATGCATGGCTCATAGAAATAGATGTTGAAATATTCAATGATCTGGTACGCGTATATGTACATATTCATGCACCTGTATGCTTCCTGGAGGAAAAACATGATTTTTTTCACTTTTCTCTGTAAAGGATAAAATATTTTTTAGTGGAGTAAGAATAAGCTAGAACTTTTTGCATGAAGTTAAGACTCCGATTTTAAATGAATGCGAAGGAAATGGCAAAAACTACTAAGATCGCTTATAAAACCTCGTTGCCCGTAGGAAAATCAATTCCATCCATGAAAATCCCAACGTGAAACTTTAGCTCATTTATGCAAATTTACTTTATAGTGTAATAAAACCAAGTGTATTAGGAAAGGGAGGATGTTATTCTAAAGTGACACGGTTGTCTACGAATACACATATTTCTATCACAACTACAACCACTTTTGTTGTTAAAACTGGTACATACTCCTAACTAGATATCCTTAATTTCTTTTTCTTTAGCACTTTTTTTTTTTCTACGAACGCCTTAAAGCAATTTTCTTTCTTCAAATCGTTATGCGACTGAACAGGGATATTGCTTTAGCATGATAGTCAAACCTAATTCAAAGAAGAAAATTTTTCAAAATACTCTGTGGAAGGATTATTGAATCTGTTGTTATCTCAAAGGAAGCAGGATACAGCAGTTGCAAAACAAAATTAAGAGAAAATCTTTACTACACATCAATTTGTGGTTACTTCCTTTCAACAGAGCACGCCACTTCAGTACCCAACTACATTATAATGCGTACGAAAATCGATTGGTGTCGGGAATACATCCATTGAATTCAGTGGTTCGGAAAATTATATTTTGTAATGAATCCTTCTCTCATAAATAATGGAATTATGGAGATTAGATATTTTGAGTATTATCACTGAAAATAGTGAATAAAGAACGTGTGCAGTATTTCTTCGACGCATCTTTAAAAAAATGTTTGACTTCGATTAGTCAAGATTTGTGATAAATTTTTTATGACGGGTGTTATTGTAAAACTGCTGTAACAAAAGAAAAAGATGGAAAGAATTTCTAACATCTTTTTAGGCAGCATCTAATTATTTTGTAACGTTATCACTTAAAGATAATGAGAAGTGGGGCTACCCAATGTCTCTTGTACAAAGGGGAAATCTGTAGTAGCTATGTATGAAACAACACCGAACTTGTGGAAACTTTCGACTGCAGGATGTCAGTTGCTGCGCAAGTAATGTTCGTATCCAGAATTTAAGTAATTTTTGGAGGATTACTGAACGAATATGCGACACACAAGACAACTTTCAAATAAATGCATGACATTTGTCACTTAAAGCTCTATATGGGATTATGGTAGATTGGTAATTGGGGGATTATACGCTATTTTGAACCTAGATTAATATGCTACGATGGCTCTGCTTAGTGGGACGTTTTTCGGAAATAATATTGTGGCTAGATTTTCCTTATTATACTTTGTCTGATGAAAACCACGGGATGAGTTTTGGTATTCGAACCACACAAATAGGATGGAAAAAAATAACATTAGTAGTGTGACCAGAATATTCTAATTTCAAATTGGTTCTTTTTCTTCTTATGGGAGACCGTAGATTGAAGGAAAGGAAGATGGCTGAGGCCGTCGGATTCAAAACATTATTTAAAAAGAACTTGGCTTTTCCAAGCCTTCTACAGAATAGGTTCTCAATCTATTTTCGGTCGGACAAATATGCAATCGACAGACGATGTCCTACGAGTGCTTGGAGCTATTAATGCAGAAGATTTTTTTGACCAGATTTGTGAGGGCAGATGAAACCTGAGTTAAGTACTATACCCCTGAGATAAAACAGCAATGAAAAGAGTAGTGACGATCTGGGTTATCAGTCCAGAGAAAAGGTAAAGTTTAATTATTGGCGATTAAAGTAATAGCATCGGTTTCTGTGGACTGAAAGCGATTCGTCATGGTCGATTATATAGTCAATGGTTGATCAATTAACTCCGATTATTGCTGCGGTCTTTGCGTCGGCTGCATGAAGAAATAAAGATTACATTTCCAGGAAGTTTGAGAAAAAAATATTTATTTTACCAGGAAAATGCACGCTCAAATACACATGTGAGCTCAAATTACCGCCATGTCCCGTGGATGTTGCTTTCATGTCTTTTCCAACCTAAAAAAAAAAAAAAAAAACATTAAGAAATATAGAGCCTTTAAACGAGTCAAAAAGTCGAAGCGGCAGTAAACGTATTTTTGGAACATTGAAAAATAATCATAATTTGTGAATTTCCGACTTCGCTTTCTTGGTCAACTCTTCAATCTACCCTCGTACATTTCCTAGAAATCACGATAGAAACAAGAGCGGTAAGACTACAAAGCAAGTACTGCTCTAGGGTGCATAATACCTGTTACAAGAGACCTAATAAATAATCGAAGGTTACTTCTGGTCAGAGTAGTAACATTTACAATCGTTTATATTACACCAATCTTTACCGAACTAAAAATAATGTCATTGTACCAAATATATTATTACATTATGCACCTTTAACTATGCAGTGTGCGTGGCGCCGCTAAATGCAGGTAAACAATAACATCAATTTTCTACGTTTGATATTGAGGAGGAAGGGAAGAAAGAGGGAATGAAAAAAGCAGAATGGGTAAATTTAAAGTTGACTACGAAAGCCTAAATATAGAATAAAATGAAACATTGAATCAAAATATATAATAAATGAAACGGAATTATCACAAGTTTAATTAAACTAAAAACAGAAACAATTGCTTAGACAGAGCCTCTTCGACTGAGAGCCAATATCAACAAAGCCAATTATTTTTGTCAAAACGATGATGGGGGTTTTAATGAAGGGTCTTCGCCTTTTAATATTGCATATCTATTATTTTTTTATATAAATGTATTGAGTTGTGGTATTAACGTAAAAATCTACCAAATACCTTATTGATTTTGATGGATAAACTTCAAGCACTGCTCTCAGAAGGACGTTATCAACAATATTTTGGGGACAACCATTGGGTTAATTTTCAATGTTAAAATAGCCGAATCAAAACTTCATGAACCACCGCACCGTTATCAGACCCTTCGTTTAAGGAATTTTTCGCAAATACAGAGTTTATGTTTCAGGTTGCTTCTGATGCATTATGAAAAAGTTTACATTGACAAATTGCTCAAAGTTTATTAATAGATAGTATATCTTGTATGGTATTAAAAAAAAAAATAAATGTGAAGAAAGTAACGGTATTTTTAACTGACTTCAAATATCGAGCTCTATTGAGTAACAGTTCACTAAACTTAAAAGGAAATAAACGTGCATAATTGCGCACTAGTATTGACACAACAACAATAATATTTCTATAAACTTCGAAACTGCTTTGTCAATGGAGCTTATACTTGGACATAAAGTATGTTTTAAAGAGAGGAAGGTTTTGCACATAGCACGATTACCTTACGATAGATGGAGCAAATGAAGCAGAAAATGACAACCAATATTACAATGGCATTTCTAATGCCACAAATGAAATATCCTCATCCTCACCTAATATCAGCTCATCCTCACTCAAAATAGACAAAACCTGGCGCTTCTCATAGGTATCATTACCGGCCACAACCTATTGGCGGTCCACCGGAAGAGAATGTGGCTAAGTACAGATGAACTTTGCAGAGGCTGCGGCAACACAAACGTAGAGGACGACACAGAACACTTCCTTTGCAAATTCCCTAGTCTCTGGAGAGTATTTCTTCAACCATCTGGGCGACCTGTTTGAAAAGCCACCAATCACCATCATGAAATTCATAACTTCGTCAGGGTGATTCAGAGGAGGCCGTTCGATTAACTAGCCATTTTGTTTTTCCTCTTTTTTCAGTACTTCAACCAGGAACCTCGACGTCAGGGGAGCACAATGGATCCGTTTGAGATCCGAGTACAGGCTGCACCCATTTGTTGCAGCTAACCCCTTTAACTTAACCTAACCTAATGAAATATTAACCACGATAGCATGAATAAAAAATTTAAGTTTACTAACCGTTCAATAAAAAAACATACACACAAAAAAAAAAACATCTATTTCATTTCATTTAATGGTGTAGCAGCACACGCAGAGCATCCGCTAGTAACTATTAAGAATGAAATGAAATTATGGGGCAAACGTGTATGGTATATTAAAAAAATTTTAAATATTGTATGAATGGCAATTTAAAGGAGCAGTATATTTTCTTTTATTTATCCTAAATTACTATTTTCCCTATTTTTTATATAAACAAAAAGTTTTTTTTATGATTAAATATTAGACTACTAGACAGTGTGGCACTGAATATTGGCTTTATGCAGATATGTGGAATTGTCTTACGTTTCACACGACTCGGATTTCTATTAAAAATACATCTTTTTAGCATTATATTATTTATATGCATATTTTATTAAAATTATTACCCTATGGCAGGTTTATTAATTCAAATTTCCTAAGGGGGGAGGTCACAGGATATTCATTTCCGATGTTTCTGAAAAAAATGTTGTGTTTGGAGTTTTATTATTTTATTTTTGATTTTTTTCTTATATTTTTGTTCCAGACAAAAGACACTGAAATAAATTCCTATAACTCTAAATTTGAACTGGAAAATAAAAGTCAACAAAGGGTCGATGATAGTTGAGGTACATAGTTGGTATTCAGAAATAAATAAACCAACAAATTTGTTCGACAAAACGTTAAGTTTAACACTCAAGAGAGTAGATCTAAAAAAATATTCAGCAAGAAGAAGGAACCCCTTAAGAAAATTGTAAATTGTAAACTATTGTAAGAGGAGAAAAATTTAGGTCAGGTTGGCTGATGGCAGAAGACGGCAAAAACACCTTATTAAACAGTCTAAACTAATAGATAACTATAAATGTCGAAATAATTATTTTACTAATTCAGTAAGGAGTAAGCAGTGCTGGTCTGCTGCGTAGATCACAGATGCGCAAAAGACATATTTGTAGAAATAGCTCTAAACGTCGTTGAATGGAAAGCAGGTGTCCTCATCATAATAAATTTGGCCAATCGGTATTCTTAGGTGCACAAGAAGACACAGTAGCATGTACTCGTATGTCAATCGCTCGGGCCTTTAATTTTGAGCTAAGAAGATGAAATTTCGCATATATGCTTCTGTGAGTCCGAAGCAGTACAAGAGGAAATATTTTTTTTAATCAGCCCGCAGATATGCTCATTTTTCGAAAAATTCCTTCTTTTTTTCAATTTTTTGTAAAACGTCAAGAGTTGTGCTTAAAAAACATGCAGGTATTTACTTCTCCTATAATCCATCCATACGTTTTATAGGACATGCCCACATACATGCATTTTCTTTAAAACCATATTTTGATTGATATCTGATTTGGAAGAAACGCCGTCATAAACATAGTTTTTGTCTTTAACAGAAAAGTTTTGTTACCACTCATTTTACAATACAGAGATATGATAATTTAAATCTTTCTTATGAAACATTATTTGATAGGCATTTAAAGTGAAAAGAAATAGAAAAATAATGATGATGAAATAAAAAATAAATAAATAAATATAATTATAAATAAATAAACTAATAAATAAATAAATAAAATAATAAATAAATCAATAGGGTTAGGTTAGGTAAGTGGGCTGGTGTAGGGGATAGAAAACCTCCACACCACACTCAAGTCAATATAGACCCATTGTGATACCCATGGGGGGAAGGAGAATAGAATAGAGAATCCCTTCCTCGTGGAAAAATATCGTTTTTGTACATATCCTAAAGAAATCATTTAGTACTTACTGTGCCAAGGAGCTTATTTCTCAAATGATAGAGGCCTGGGCAATGATAGAGAAAGTGGGCGGTGTCCTCCTGAGCCTCTTCGTCGCCGCAGCCTCTACAAAGGTCTTCGTTAGTCACACGTAGTTTTTTCGTATGGTACCGCATTGTATTATGCCCCGTAATGACTTCTATTAGAGTATAGAGGGATTTTCTATGTCTCTGTATGAGTCTATTGGTTCTTACTCTGTCAAATGCAGGCCACAGCTTCCTCGTAGTGACACAAGTATCTAAAGAGGTCCACCTGTTGTTAGCCTCCGTTAGGGCTTTGTTTCCTGCTTCGAGCTTGAGGGCGCAAGGCGGGATGTATGTATACCGAGGGGTCGGATTGGTCCGAGTTTAGTGCTGAGCCTCCTCTAGCCAGTTCATCGGCCTTCTCATTCCCTGGTACGCCTTCATGATCAGGGACCCAGCAGAGCTTTACCTCGTGCTGTGTTCCAAGAACCTTGAGCTCTTCTCTACAACACTTTACAAGCTTCGATTTTATTTCTATAGCAGATATTGCTTTTATCGCTGCCTGGCTGTCGATGAAAAAGGTGATATCCTCTCGTGGTATTGCCCTCATCGCCGTCTCACGAGCTACTATTGTAACTGCTACGACCTCCGCCTGGAAAACACTGCTGTAGTTCGGAAGCCGAGCTGACATGGAGAGACCAAGCGTTTCAGAGAAGATGCCATTTGGATCCATCGGTGTATACAGCTAAGGATCACTCGTTAGGCATTCTGTCATTTTTCCAGTCTTCCCTGCTCGGATAGGTGCTAGAAAATGGTCTTGTGAAGTCTAGGTAAGGCGTTAAGTAGTCTGTATTAGAGACACTGCCTAGATATCTCTGCTGGATCGTAGTGTGACCCATTGCATTTGGTCTCCAGCTATCTGTTTGGCTTAATCTTACGGCACTAAGAGCCGCCGATACTTGTATAAAGATGTCTAGCGGAAGCAGATTGAGAATGGCCGCGAGTCCTGCTGTAGGTGTCGTTCTCATCGCACTGGTTGTGGCGATGCACGCTAGTCTTTGTACTTTTGTGATAGCAGCTAGGTTGTTTATTTTGCTGGCTGCTTGCCACCATACAAGGCTGCCATACGGTAGTGTTGGCCTTATTATAACTGTATACATCCATAGGATGATTTTGGGGTTCGATCCCCAAGTCTTCCCGAATATTCTATTGCATGAGTAAAAAGCTATCATGGCTTTTTTGACTCTTTCGTTAATATTTAGTCTCCAGTTCAGTTTCCTATCGAGCACTAGGCCAAGGTATCTCACACTACTGGAGAATACCCCTTATGGAAGGTGTTACGAATTGTGGAATTATTCTTTTGTTAGTGAATAGTACTAACTCTGTTTTCTGGGGATTAACCGCTAGCCCACATCTCTCCGTCCAGGAGTCAACGATTTCCAGCGCCCCTTCGATTTGTTCGCTCAGGGTCGGGAGAAATTTACCTGTTGCTAGCACCACAACATCGTCCGCATAGGCTATGGCCTTGACGCCGCGGTTTCTCAGTTTAAGAAGGACTTCGTTCAGGACAATTACCCACAGCAGTGGGGATATAACCCCTCCTTGAGGGGTGCCTCTTGAGGCATAGACTTCAAACTTTGTACCTCCGAGTTCAACTTTGATATGTCTTTCCTTTAGCATATTGACGATCCATTTTGTCACGGAATTGTGAATATTAAGGTTCGTTAGAGTTCTATTGACCGCGTCCGTTCTGACATTGTTAAAGGCTCCTTCAATGTCTAGGAAAGCGGCTAGAGTATATTCTTTGATTTTTCTATTGAGCCGACAACACAGTGCAGCGCTGTCTCTACGCTTTTTCCTTTCGTAAATGCGTGCTGCGCTGGGGATATGTCACCTGGGCGTAGTTTACTACGGATGTATATGTCAGCTAGTCTTTCAAAGGTCTTAAGGACAAAGGCTTATTGGCCTAAAGTCCTTCACAGTAGTGTGGCTTGCCTTACCGGCCTTGGGTATGAAGACTACTTTGACCTCTTTCCATGATCTAGGTATATACCCCCAAATGAGGCTGTTGAGGTACAGTTCTTTAAGTACCGGGATGATTGTGGTTATTGTTTTCTGTAGCATGATCGGGATAATCCCGTCGGGTCCTGGGGATTTAAAGGGAGAGAATGATCCGATTGCCCACTCAATTATTTCCTCTGTGATAAGATCCGTCGGAGTTTCCGTTATGTTATATTTTGAGATACCTGCAATTTTTTAAATTGGCACTTTACTTACTTACTGATGTCCTGCATCCCCTTGTGGGTCCTAGGGCCTCTACTATGCCTACGCGCCATCGTGTACGGCTTCTGGCAATGTTCTCACAGCTTAATTCTGTTTAAAATGACGTCTTTGGGCTCTCCAAATCATTTCGTTCGATGGATATGTTCTTATCTTGAAGAACGAACTTATCAAGTTTTAACATCCAATGCAATCCTCGCTACATCCGGTGTACCCCAAGGAAGTCACTTAGGCCCTCTTTTATTTATCATTGCGATTAATGAAGTGGTGGCAATACTTAAGAGTACTCGAATCTTAATCCAAGCTGACGACATAAAAATCATTAGGCTTGTACGCAGTCAGTCTGATTGTATAGCTATGCAGAAGGATTTAGATACCATTGAGCGAAAATGGTGCTGTAATAACAATTTATTTATGAACGTATCTAAATGCCAGTCAATGATCTTTTCAAGAAAACGTCATTTAATAAGTTATGATTACAATTTCAATGAATCTGTACTTAACAAAGTCACATCAATATGTGATTTAGGAGTGCATTTTTCTCAAAATATCGACTTCGATTTTCACATTGAACAAATTGTCAATAACGCGAATTCAATGCTTGGCTTTATAAAACGTTGGAGTAAAGAATTCAAGTCTCCTCTTATAACATCCACGCTTTATAATACCTTTGTTCGTCCGCAGTTAGAGTATGCATCTAACATTTGATCTCCAATGTATGCAGTACACATTAACCGTATTGAATCGGTACAGCGTAAGTTTGTCCGATTTCCACAATATTGCGACCACCTTCTTCTCTTAAATCATCATTCTTTGGAGAAACGTAGGGAAGTATGTAATGTAGTATTTTTACACCAGCTGGTAAATGGTTTTACTGACTCGCCGGATCTTTTAAATGAAGTCGGTTTAAATGTAAGATGCTTTAACTCCAGATATACCGAAATTTTCCGCGTAGATTTCCACCGAACGAACTACGGTTCTAACGAACCTGTTACGCGCATGGCGAATGAAGTGAATACTAACTGCGACAAATTTGATTACAACCATAGTAAATCAAAACTAAAACAAAGATTATACGAACGTTACTAACTTCTTTGTTGTAAGTGTTTAGTGCAATGTTTGACATATGCGTAGCATATTAATTTTTAGTTCATACTTTTGTTTAGTATGAAATTTGATTTTTTTTACTTGTCCAGTCTTGTGTAAGGTGTTAGGCTTTATAAATATTCACAATACTAGCAACTCTCTCGGAAGAGTGCCACCTAAACAAGCAAACACCAGCCACTTGTATAAATTGCAAAGGAAAACATCCTGCGAACTATCGAGGTTGCGAAGTGGCGAAAGAGCTTCAAAAACGCCGCGATACGCTAAAAAATTCGATGCGTCCGAATATGAAACCAATCAATAACAGACCCAAAATAGCTACGAAAAAAGCAGCGAAATATAGAAAGTCCGTCAATATTAACTTAAGATCGGTTAATGATAAAAAATCCGAAAGTAATAGAGATAAGGCAACAGAAGCAAAATCTCCGAATATTGGCGTGCAGTTTTATGCTCAAGCGGCGAAGACAGTTAAGGGTACGTACACGACCGACAACTCACGGGAGATCAAAGCAAGAAACCGTCCAAACTTTAATGTAAAGACTCCTTCTCAAGTTGCGACATTGAAAAATGGTGATAGAGGTAGTTCAGAAGATCATGTATCCAATGTTTTTTCCCTAATTCTTGCGAAACTTGAAGAGCAATGCAAAACAAATTAACTAATTTTCGAGAGACTAATTGCACTAGAAAACAACATTCATAACACGCGCACTTCAACCAAAATATGAAAGAAATGCTTAAAATTCTTACTTGGAACGCTAACGGGCTCATACAAAGACTCGACGAGTTAGAAATATTTATGCGAGAGAAAGATATTGATATATGCTTGGTCTGTGAAACTCATCTGACAAAGCAATCGAATATTAAGATAAGGGGATATAGCGGGTATCACGCCTTTCGCCCATCGGAAAGAGCCAGAGGCGGATCATCTTTGTTTATAAAAGAAAATATCGAACACTCAGCGGAAATAAAGATAGAATTAGAAGCAATGCAAGTAAGCACGGTACGCGTTAGAAATAGACATTTTGTTTTCAACGTTTCGTCTATATATTGTCCACTGCGATGTAAACTTGAAGAAAGTGATTTCACAAACATCTTCAACTTCCTTAAACCAAATTTTATTATTGGTGGTGACTTCAACGCGAAACACCCCTTCTAAGGCTCAAGGTACGCCTCTCAGAAAGGTAGAAAGCTTTATAATGCGGGTATGCAATTCAGTTGTGATTTTTACTCGACGGGTAAACCAACATATTGGCCAACTGATAGAAATAAGATACCAGATCTGATTGATTTCTTTGTTGTTAAAGGAATATCTGGCAACTGTATAAAAGTTGAAGAAAGCTTTGATCTCTCCTCTGATCATTCTCCAATCATTATGACGATAAGCGAAGCTTTGATTAAAAAAGTAGGACCGGCCAGATTAACTGGCGCGAAAACTAATTGGGATGGCTTTAAAAAAGATGTTGAAGCAAATATTGAGCTGAGCGTATCACTTAAAACGCCATATGAACTTGAAGTTGAAGTAGATCGCTTCGTCGAAATCTTACAGGATGCCGCGTGGAAGAATACTCCCAAACCAAAGAGAACGTCGGCCAGTTACATTCAAACTTATCCGCAGGAAATAAAAGAGATGATTAAGGAGAAGAGAAAAGCACGTAAAAGATGGCAACAAACTCGGGCTCCGCAACATAAAGCACATCTTAACCGTTTGTGCAACTCACTAAAAAGATCTATTAAAGACGTTAAGAATAATGAAATACAAACTTACCTAGAAAGCTTAACGGTAGAAAAAGATTCTAACTATTCGCTTTGGAAGGCTATGAAACGTATTAAAAAACCTCAAATTCAAGCCGCCCCAATTAGGAAAAATCAAGAGGAATGGGCCAGGCATGATAAAGAGAAAGCGCAAGTTTTTGCCGCCCACCTGGAAGAAACTTTCAAACCGTTTTATGGACAAACTCTTATTGTAAATATAAATACGTCGTATGTAGACAATAGTGTAATGAGAAATGCAACACTTACCGAACTTAAGGAAGAAATAAAGAAACTTAAACCTAAGAAAGCTCCTGGATACGACCTAATTACGGGAGAGGTTTTAAAGCACTACCAAAGAAAGCTCTAATTAAGCTACTGTTCATTATAAACGCCGCGATTAGACTAGAATATGTTCCCAGTCAATGGAAAGTCGCCGAAGTTATAATGGTCCTTAAGCCTGGAAAACCTCCGAATGAAAAAACGTCGTATAGACCGATTCCGATTCTTCCAGTTATATCCAAAGTGTTCGAGAGAATATTGGTTATACGAATACAGCCGGTAATAGAAGAAGGGCATCTCATCCCTGATCATCAATTCGGATTCAGAAGTAAGCATTCAACAGTTGAACAAGTACATCGAATAACACATGTAATCGAAAAATCGCTTGAAGAAAAAAAGATTTGTTCAAGCGTATTCCTTGACGTTTCTCAAGCCTTTGACAAGGTCTGGCACGAAGGCTTAAAGTTTAAATTACGACAAGTTTTGCCAGAGCACCTATATAATATTTTGAAGAACTACCTTACGAATAGACTATTCCGCGTCAAATGTGGAAACGAATATTCTGATTTTAAGGAAATAATGGCTGGGGTGCCGCAAGGAGGCGTTCTTGGTCCAGTCTTATATCTATTATACACTCGTGATATACCGCAAGTAGAAGGCACTGAGCTAGCTACATTTGCCGACGACACTGTTATCTTGATAGTAGGTAAAACGGTCGAAGATACTACAGAAAAACTGCAAGAAGCTTTGAATAGAGTAAATGAATGGACAAAGGTTTGACGAATCGCACTCAACGAGACCAAATCTGTTCATGTAAATTTTACTTTTAAGAAAATAAATAATTTGCCGATCTTTTCAAACTCGGTTCAAATCCCGTTTGCAAACGAGGCTAAGTATCTTGGAATGACACTTGATACAAAGCTGAAATGGAAAACGCACGTAAAGAAAAAACGCAAAGAATTAGATAATAAATATAGAGAAATGTATTGGTTACTTGGAAAATATTCCAAGCATAATATAGATAACAAACTGCTTTTATATAAGCAGGTGCTAAAGCCTGTATGGACATATGGTATACAACTCTGGGGTTGTACCAAAATAAGTAACATTAAAATTTTATAAACTTTTGAGAACAAAGTGCTAAGAGGTATTGTTAATGCGCCATGGTATATCAGAAATAGCGATATCCACAGAGATCTTGGCATTAAATCAGTCGAAGACGAAATCAAAAACTACGCGAGGAAACATAAAAGTCTTAGTTGTAGTAAAAATGAAAACAAGTCTGTTTTGAAGGGAGGTCTTTTAGTGGGTAAGAATCCCACACTACTATGAGCACGCGCTGTCGATCCTCATAGTGTCTTGTTGAAGATTTTCACCTAACCTCGAAAAAAAAAAAAAAAAAATACTAGCAACTAACACCACGCTAAATGATGATTGTGACAAGCTGGATATTACTTAGTAGCTGATTTGAGTTTTTCTCTTTCAGTTCAAAGAATTATTCGTCACAAAAATCGGTTCCACCATCGGTCGAGACAATACTCCCAAAATACTGGAAATCATCTACTCTCTCTACCGGTTGTCCAGCAATGCATATTTGAGTTTTTGCCGTATAAATTTTCAGCCCAACGATGCCTGCCTCTTTCTCCACATCTGCTGTCATTTGGTCGAGGTCCATAATTCTGTGAGAGAGTAAGCATACATCGTCAGCGTAGTCAAGATGTTTCAGTTGGAATAGTCCATCGAATTCCTCCGTTCCCCATCGACAAAGCTGCATGAAGCACATCGCTAATTACCAGTAGGAATAGTTGGTGAAAAAATACAACCTTGTCTTACCCCACTTTGGATCTCGAATTTCTCAGAGAACCTTCCTCTGTGCAGAACGTGGTACTTAGAGCCTTCATATGTAGCTTTGATAATAGCAATTAGTTTGTCAGGAATACCTCTCCTGCGTAAGGCATGCCAAATAAACTCCCTGTTGACACTATCGAACGCCTTCTCAAAATCGATGAACAACAGGTGAAGTGGCGATCGACATTCAACGCACAGTTCGATGATAATCCGCAGGGTGGATGGCACATTGCACAACATTTATAGTTTTACAAAGTCCTGGAATTTTTTTTCTTTAGAAATGGTAATATATTATACTCAATCATAACTTTACTGCTTATGAACCTAGCTACTATTCCACCTCATAATACTCACATTTTCTTAAATTTCTATACTGCAGTGCCCCCAGACTATTTAGTAGTTTACCGATTGAATTACGAAGTCTCCAAAAACCTTTTACATTCCACAGATAAATTAAAAAATAGCTGCTACATTTTGGTTTCAACGAAGTCAACAATATAACCAGGATATTTTCGTAATGCTTTCTATCTCTTTTTATTTAATCTTGTGTTTTACACATTACATTACATTACATTCACCCCGCAATCAACTTTTTTATATTATCAAACATTGCATTCTGTTTTTTTTTTTTTTTTTGTTTATCCAACTCAACGCATCCGCTATTAGTTTCTGTTACTAAATTGTGATCTTTTTATTCCTCAAGTAGTATTAGTATGAAGAACATTTAAAAGCTTGTCCATTGACTGAATATCCTATATGGAGTACGAGTATAATGCTAAACATAAGTTTTTACAATTGTAGATTGTTAATGTTAAATAACCGAATAGAATAAAGTGTAAATTGAATTGAATCGAACTGATTTGACTGAAAAGCCATAATTTTTAAAAGTGAAGATCTAAAATCCTCCCACAAACACGCCTACTTTTGAAAATTATTCTTCCTTCAATATTTTCGCAAGAAATCGTGAAAAGTTGTATAATGAAAATATACGTATTTATATACACATTTATTGAATGCTAAATAATTAGGCACCGTTTACGAACTAAATGAAAAGGATCTATAATAAATTAAACATAATGGTGCATATATAATTAAATTGGTCATATACCATGGAACTAATAAAATAATTTCTACTATTCTTGCAGGTTCTATAAGTAATATCGATGACGCTGAATACCATTGCAATAAAACTCAAGTACGCAAGGTCATATCAGGTGTTGTTGGTGCTGCATCATCTGTGACATCGATTCAGGTTGCCAATTTGCTGCGACTCTTCCGAATACCTCAGGTAAGATTTCAATCTTTGATTAATTGTTTTGTAGCATCTCTCTTACACTTATCCTTACTCAAAAACACTCATTCCATCAAATCGATTTTGAAAACACAATCTGACAAATTGTCGAAATATGGTAGAAAATTTCTTCTTTGGAAAGAGAACGTAAAGATAATGACCATTGTAAAGGAGAACGAAACGTGACTTGATTAAATTTAGCCAACATTGTACGAGTATTTATACAGACGACCGATATAAATGTACAGGGTGGTTCCATGTGCATACAAAAAGAAAATTTCGAAACGCTGTAAACAGATAAATGAGTTATTATTCTTATATCTAAATTTAAAAATCTGATTAATAAAACAGAAGAATTTTAGGCGTCTTTAAAGTCTTTTTTGAGCCCAGAAAATACTATAACTATGTGATAGGCAAATGCCTGCTAAGAGCAAGGACTATTAGTAGCTAGTGTTCCTTTTTTCGAACGGAAGTGAAGAATCTTTTAAAGACAAAACTGAGCCCATACGCAGTAACATCGTGGAACTTCTACCCATAGAAAAACCCCTCTCCTTTTTGCCATCTTGGCATTTCGTCGTGGGGAGGCGAATAGCTCCGTGTTTTCACATTCTTATTGAGTTTTCTTCCCTATGTCGTCGTTCTCGATGCTTCTTAGTTGTATCGTGATTTGTTTTGTAAAACCTCTTACAGCATTTCACATCTCCAGTGAATGTGTCACGTATTGCACTATATTCTCGGGGGTTGGTACTAATTTAATTCTCAGTGTTTTCCTCTCGGTTTCGAATTGCGGACAGTGGAAGAACATACGCTCCGCATCTTCCTAAGTTTGGATGCAGTACGGACAAAAGAGAGAATTTTCGTATTTGAATCTGTAAAGATACGCACGAAAACATACATGCCCACTTAGTAGCTACGTTGTGCAGTGGTTCACTTCACCATGTTTTCGGCGTCTCTAGAAGTGGTATAAGGCGATATGTCTATTGGCCTTTACGTGATGCGCTCAATCGTTGTTGTCATTTTGCAATGCTGATTACGATCTCTGACGGGTTTGCTTCACTATCAGTTAACACAGGTCTCTGGCTCATATGTTTTCTTGCAATTCGTCAGCCTGTATGACAATTGGGAATAATTCTGTGATAAGCTGCATTCTCCGATATCGTGCAAAATGTACTGCATACTCTAACTGCCAAGAGTCGGTATGTTGATTACATTGTACGCCTATATGATTTAAGATTCATAGCTTCAGATCATATTAGTGACACGTAGAGTATCACAGATGTCACCACTCTGGCTAAATGCCGCCGACGGGGCGGTATCTTGGTCCTTCATGATTTGGCGTGATGCCCATTAGTGCATTATTCACTCGCGAGGCCTTGGTACTAACATACTCCCCTGAATCCCCATCAGCCTACAGACCGCTATGCATGCTGGACACTGCAGGTAAACTCCTTGAGAAGATGCTGAAGCCACGCCTCACAGCAGCAGTTCAGAGCGCAGGCGACCTGTCCGAAAGACAACACGGATTCAGGAGAGGTCACCCCACAATCGGAGCAATCGAGGAAGTGATTAAGGCAGCCCAAACCGCTCAATTTGGCAATAACTACTCGAGGAAGACAGTTGTGCTGGCAGCTTTAGATGTAAGGAACGCCTTCAACTCAGCCAGGTGGGAAGATATGCTAAACTCGTTGACAAACACCTTCAGGGTCCCGCAATATCTCCTGCGAATAATAAAGGACTACCTCAGAGACCGCAAACTGATGTACGAGACCATAGAGGGACCTCGCAGAAAGGATATCACTGCAGGAGCAGCGCAAGGTTCAATACTGGGTCCAGACTTATGGAACGTCTCCTACGACGGAATACTCCGTATGGAGATGCCCGAAGACACCTTTCTGGTAGGTTACGCAGACGACATCGGTGCGGTGATCACTGCAAGAAACACGGAGGACGCAGCGAGAAAGCTGAATCAAGTAATGAGGAGGGTCCTCTCCTGGATGGCTGAACATGGACTGAGCCTAGCGACGGAGAAGACGGAGATAATTCTCCTGACTAGAAAACAAATCCCTACACACGTCGAGTTCCGAGTTGGTCCAGATGTGATCACAAGTAAGGATGCAGTGAAGTACCTGGGGATGATCCTAGACTGCAAACTTACCTTCTGGCGACAGATTAAATCAGCATCCGACCGAGCTGCGAAGATCACAACGCTACTCAGCAGGATCATGGCAAACATTGGAGGCCCAACCATGAGTAAAAGACAACTCCTCATGTCCATTACGCACGCCATCCTCCTATATGGATGTGAGATTTGGGCCGACGCACTCAAGCAGGAGAAATATAGGAAACAGATGGCCGCAGTTCAACGCCGTGGAGCTCTTCGAGTTGCTAGCTCCTACCGCACAGTATCGGAACCAGCAGTTCTCGTAATCGCGGGAGTGACCCCAATTGAACTTTTAGCGGCAGAGAGGAAATATATCTACGAGAAAAAGCCGGAAGTTGGAGCAGAAATGGCAGCTGAAGAGGCAAAGGAGCTCACCAAGCAAAAGTGGCAAAGCAGGTGGACCGCTGAAACCAGGGGCAGATGGACCGCAAGGCTCATCAGGGACGTGACTACGTGGACCGATCGTAAACACGGCGATGTTGATTATTACATCACCCAATTCTTAAGCGGGCATGGGTATTTTAATCAGTATCTATGCAGAATGGGAAAAGTAGAGAGCGCAGCCTGCCAGTACGGTGACTCCGAGGAAGACGACGCCTACCATACCTTCTTTGTTTGCAACAGGTGGGCAGCGCAGAGATCTAGACTTGAGTTGGAGATAGGCAATTTCTCCCCAGACAACGTGGTCCGGAAGATGATCTCTAGTGTCGACAGCTGGAACAGGATCAGCAATTTCATCCAAACGGTTCTAAAGAAGAAGAAGAGAGAGGAAGAAGAAAACATACCCTCAGAAAATTTTGTAAGAAGATAAAAGCCTCACCGGCAAGACAAATAAACCCGCTAAAGAAGAGAAATATGAAAAAGCCGGCCCCGAAAGGGGGAAGAAAGCGACACCACTCTGAAGTAATGCAATAAGCGGTTCCGGAGTGGATGGTGTCAAGCAGAACAAGGGGTTAAGGTGGTTTTTTAGTGAGTAGGAGTCTCACACTACCTGAAACAGAGCGGGCCTGTTTCTCGTGCGCATCAGCGTTTTTCCACCACCCCCTAGGCAAAAAAAAAAAAAAACTAACATACTCCAGATGTTCATTAAAAGAAGCCTTGTGCCGCTCATGATGAGGAAGTATTTGATTGTGTACTTCGATATAAGCTGACACTAGGAGGACACTATCGTAAGAGTGCTTATTTCCCTCTTTCGGCTTTTGATTATTACCGTTTTTGTTTTATGTTCTGCTAATTCTAAACCCATCGGATACGATACGATGATAGGGGCCCAAGTGCACTGCGACCTATAAGCTCTATTGTGCTGGCCCAATGGTTAACCAGAATTAAAAATTGAGGCTCTTGATAAACCTCAATAATGCATTGGGTTCCGTGTTCCAGATATCCGCTGGGCCCATCGAGACCCGCGTTAGGTGGAGTAATCGTTTCTTTGAAAGATTGTGTTTTGCTGTTTCTATGTTCCCCGCAGAGTATGTACATGGCCATATCTGAAAGTTTCATTTTATTTAGATGGTACCTGAGTGGACAGTGTCCGGTTAGGTAGCCCGTTAGAGTTCGCAAGTTCAAGTAGATTGCTGGCTCTATTTCTGTTGGGATTTATTAACTTCTTCGCTTGTCTTAGGCCCTTTTGCTTGACCCAGTGTTCGGCTAGTCCTTTAGCTT
Source organism: Brachypalpus laphriformis (assembly GCA_945910035.1). Taxonomy (NCBI): domain Eukaryota; kingdom Metazoa; phylum Arthropoda; class Insecta; order Diptera; family Syrphidae; genus Brachypalpus; species Brachypalpus laphriformis. Next base: position 89,563,214 of record OX246755.1, on the reverse strand, counting down.
CCCATTTTGTTATTGTGGAGCGGATGTCACTGGGTGGTATCCCGAAGTAGGGTTCCGGGCCGACGAGTGGGCGCCCAGCGCCTCTCTTGCCAGACAGTCTGCTCATTCGTTCCCCTCAAAATCTTGGTGTCCAGGAATTCATGCTACGGTAACCTGATTTCTGGATGCGAGGTTATCAAGGAGGTCAAGACAGTCCCACACGAGCTTTGACCCTACCGTATAGGAAGTAATGGCCCTCAGTGCTGCCTGGCTGTCTGAATAGATAAAGATGCGGGTTCCGGTAGTGTTTCTCTACAGGCATTCCAGAATACATAGTTCCGTTGCATGGACTTCTGCTTGGAAGATGGTAGGTGATTTACCAAGCGCTGCCGCACGCTGAAAGTTGAGACCATAGACATGTACTGCCATTTTCCAATTTGGAGCCATCTATGTACCAGATTTGTGCGTTGGGTGGTGTCTTGAGACCTTTGTTTCTCCATTTTTGACGATCGCTAATGACCACTTCGAATTTCCTGAAGAACCGAAATCTCTTGAGCATCGTATCTAGGATCTTGAAGATTGGGTTGCTTTGGACGTTTTCAAGAATGCTCAGATGGCCTGTGAAATCGCCGGGGTTGCAGTTTTTGAATCTGAGGTAGCCTCAGAGCACTTAGCATACCTTCTTTCTGCACTGTGAGATGCAGCGGCGAGAGATTAAGATTGTACCTAATGCTGCCATTGGACACGTTTTCATTGCCCCAGTAATGCCGACACAGGCTAATCGGTGCAGTTGATTTAGCTGTTCCATAGCTTTGATCTGTTGTGTTTTAGGCCACCATACTAGAGAGGCGTAGGTGATCATTAGTCTGACGATAACGCTGTACATCCAGTAAATCATCTTGGGATTCAGACCCCATTTTTTACCATTGAGGCGTTGGCACATGAACATTCCCCTGGTCGCCTTGTTCATAACAGTATTTAGGTGAGAGTTCCACTTAAGCTTTTTGTCCAGGATTGTCCCAAGATATTTTGTTTCCCCTGTAGGGCTGATGGGGGTCTTTTCCACTGAGATTTGCTTAAGTTCGAGCTTCCTTTTTTTTAGATAAGGCTATAAGGATCTTTCTAGGGTTGATGGCTAGATTCTACACCACTTTGGGATCCGTTTGAGGGCACCTTGCATCATTTCCGACACAATGTTTTCGGATTTGTCCATCCCATTTGCGTATCCTTGTACTCTGTGACCAGATTTGGTTCGTAGCTCAAGGAGTTCGTCTATATCTAAGGTCCAGAGCAGAGGAGAAAGTACTCTCTCTGCGGACAACCTCTGGTGGCTATAATAGTTTTCAGCGATCTTCCGCACTCTAGCTTTATTTTTCTGTTTTGTAGCATGGACAGAATCCAGTTCATGATCAGCGATGCGACACCTTTCCTAGTCATGACCTTGTTTATTGCTTCATATGAAGTGTTGTCAAAGGCCCCCTGTATGCCAATAAAGGCACAAAGAGCGGTTTCTTTTGCAACCAGGGTTTCGTTAGTTTGAATGGCGGTCTCTGTGGATTCGCCAGGTTGGTGTGCATGTAATGGATCAAGAATAAGGAACGTATCCCTTATGTAGTGATCAAGGATTTTCCCCACAGTTTTTAGGAGAAAGGAGTTGAGGCTGATGGGAAGGCACGATTTGGGCGATTGTTCCACCTGTTTCGCCGGCTTTGGTATAAAGACTACCCTGACTTCTCTCTAGCTGTTTGGTACGTGTTAGACTGGATCTGAACATCCGTAGAAGGGAAGTAGTCAATAATTCCTGTCCTTGTTGTCGGAGACAGGGAAAGATGCCATCTTCACCTAGTGATTTAAATTTACTGAAAGTGGAGGGAACCCATTTTATATGGTTAGCGGTAAAGATTTTACCAGATAGGCTATAGTCCTGTCTAGAGAAGTTGAGAACAAGGTTCCTTAACTGTGCTGGAGAGACCGCGCTATTGGGGATGCATCCTGGGAAGTGGGTGTCAGGTAAAAGTTGACAGGAACCGATGTAATTCGAGTGGCTCTGTGCTAGGGCTTTTGCAATCGTACCGCCTCTGGGAAATTTTCTTACAGTGGGATCCCCAAGAGTCTCGTTTAGCTTTACGGAGTTCTTTATTGAAATTCGTTAGAGCTTCTTTGTAACGGCAAGAATCGCCATTATGCTTGGCTCTATTGAATAATTTTCTTGTTTCCCGCCTAAGGCTTTTCAGATGCTAATTCCACCAGGGAACATCTCGGTGGGTCTTCTTTTTCATTTGGGCACAGCTTCATAAGCGGCGAAAATGATTTTTCTGATGTGTTTTGCCTCAGATTCCAGTTCTGGAATAGTGCTTATCGGGGCCGTTGAGCGGCTAAGATGTACCCCGAGGAGAAAGCAATATACCATATTTCGCAATTTGTGGATCAGGGTTTCTGTAAGAAGCAGTGTCTTTGAGCGAGGTTTCCAGGTCAAATCTTTTATGACTATGATCCGACATGGAGACTTCGTTGGACACATGCCAGTTGGTGATAGTGTTATAAGTGGAAGGACTGGCCAAATTGAGATCGAGTACCTCTTGATGAACAACATTCATAAAAGTAGGAATTTTTCCCCTATTTACCACCACCATGTTGTTTGAATATAAATATTCAAAAAGCAACTCACCTCTTTTGTTTGTGTACATACTACCCCAGGCTGATTTGACTTTATCTAATAGGTATTTCAAGTCAATTACTAACTGGAGGGTACTGCCGGAGGTGTTCTTGTCAGACCATAGATACATCGCTTTCCCAATCGAATGCGAGGCCATAACTTTGCAGGAGAGGAGGAATCCGAGGAAAACCAACTGGGTGCGGTTTAGGCAAGAGCTAGACAGATCTGTCAAAACTCCAATTAAACTCAGAACGAAACGAAAGGTTGAGGATGCTGTTCAAAACCTGACTAGTGTCCTTACCAGCTGTTTTGAACTGACGTGCCCATTGACAAAAACCCCCTGCAGAACTCCGGTTCCCTGGTGGAGCCCAGAACTGCAGCGACTTAGGAAAGAATCCAGAAAACTTCTAAATAGGTCACTCAAGACAAATTTAGAAGGTGACTGGAATCTTTTTAGATCGAAGCAAAAAGACTACAAGAAGTTAATTCGGTTGTCGAAAAGTGCTTCTTATAGAGATTTTTGTGAAAAGATCGAGACACTCGGTGAAACCAGCAGGTTGGTTAAGGTTCTCAAAAGGGGCAAGCAGACCAAACCGGAGTCAATGAGAAAATCTGGTGGCAAGTTTACTGAGACGAAAGCGGAAACTTTTAGTCTTCTGCTGGAGACTCACTTTCCTGGCAATCGGATAATCACTAGGTCGCAGCTTGGCCCGCTTACCCAGGCTGAGCTTGATCTAAGTCAGAAAACTCGGCACAGCTGGTATATTGCATCAGCCGTGGTAACAGATGAGGCCATCAAATTTGCTGTGGCATCTTTTGATGGTTTCAAATCGCCTGGCACCGATGGAATATATCCAGCTATGCTGCAACAGGGTATAGATCAGCTATTGCCAACTCTGAAAAGAATTTTCACCGCTGGCTTGGCGCTGGCATATATTCCTACACCTTGGCGGACAGTCAGAGTAGCTTTCATACCGAAAATTGGTAAGGAAGACTATTCGCTCCCCAAGAGTTTCAGACCTATAAGTTTGACATCCTTCTTACTGAAAAGTATGGAGAGACTGGTAGAATTTCACGTGCGCAAAGTTGCTTTGAATCTGCATCCACTATCGGAGATGCAGCATGCCTATCAGCGTGGGAAATCCTGTGAGACCGCACTTCAAAATCTAGTGGCCAGAATTGAATACGCGCTTGATAGGAGAGAATACGCGATGGGTATCTTCATCGACATTGAGGGTGCTTTTGACAATGCGACTTTTGACTGCATGTGCGACTCGGCCAGATAACATGGGGTAGATGAAACATTAGTGTTGTGGATTAAAGCAATGCTAATGAATAGAACTTTGGTAGTGGATGCGGATTGTGGCCAATATGTTATGAGGTGGCGTTCTGTCTCCATTGTTATGGTGCATGGTGGTCGACTCTCTGTTGAACACTCTAAATAGTTCTAACGTCTACGCTCAGGCATATGCGGATGATGTCGCCGTACTTTCTGTCGGACCATGCCTGGCGACGGTCTGTGCTAACGCGCAGGCGGCTCTGGACATGATCGATGAATGGTGTACTAGGAGTGGGCTTCCGGTGAATCCTCTTAAGACTGAGGTTGTTCTTTTTACGAGAAGGAGGATTTTGACCGGTCTGACTCAGCCAGTACTAAAAGGCGTCACCATTCGCATTTCCAATGAAGCCAAATATCTGGGAGTGATTTTAGATAAGAAACTTCATTGGTCTAAACACGTCGAGTCGAAAACATCCAAGGCGCTCTCAGTCTTCTGGCAGTGTAAGGTTGCTTTTGGCAAGACTTGGGGCTTATCACCGAATAAGGTTCTCTGGATCTACACGGCTATGATAAGACCATTCCTCGCATATGCGTTGGTTGTTTGGTGGAAGGGGCTCTCGCGTAAATATGTGGTTGCCTTTTGTGCGAAACTCCAAAGACCGGTTTGTCTCGGCTGCTCGGGAGCTTTCCCGAGTACGCCTGGCTCTGCTCTAGACGCTTTGCTGAACTTACCTCCCCTTGATACTTATATCATGGGTTGCACTATCAAAGCCATCCATCGTCTTAGGCGAGGCGGTTTTTGGTATACTCCACACTGGAACTTTGATGAACTTGCGCGACACTTATCCTACGACTCCTGTCTTATAGATATGCCGTCTGGTGCAATGACACTAGAACTCCAGCTGATGCGCAAATTCGGAATCGACTTTCCTTGTGTCCAGGACTGGCTTCGGTCAGAGTCTGAGCCGGGAATGGAATGTAGTCGTATTTTCACGGATGGTTCCAAAACCAGTCAAGGGTCTGGCGCTGGTGTCTTCGTGGAAGTCGACAACATTAGACTTCACTTCACGTCTGTTTTCCAAGCGGAAACTTATGCAATCCTAATGGCCATGAACTATGTTGTTAATAACAGGTGGAAGGGACGTAGCATTTGTGTCTGTAGTGACAGTCAGGCTGCGCTTAAGGCCTTGCTTAACCCTTTAACCACTTCCAAAATAGTTCGTGAAACCAAAAACTCTTTGAACTCGGTCGCAAGGCTGAATTCTCTGTCTCTTATCTGGGTCCCAGGTCACACTGGGATCTTGGGGAACGAGATCACCGATGAGATTGCTAGACAAGGCTCAGAGGAGAGTTTCTCAGGTCCCGAACCTGCGTTGGGTCTTCCAGCGTCTTCGGTTAGGGCTTCCATTGACGATTGGGTCTCTCACGAGCACAATTGTGTGTGTCATGGCTCTCTAGGATGCAGGTTGGCTAAACGCATGCTCCCGGACGTCTGTAAGAAATCAGCGGCATTCTTGCTGTCTCTCAGCAGAAAAGACTGTAGACAACTTATCGGCGTCTTGACAGGCCACTTCGCTTTTGCCAAGTACCTTAACATGTTAGGGTTAAGTGACACTACAATCTGCGACGCTTGTGGAGAGAGCGACGACACCGCGGAACATTATCTCTGTGAGTGTCCGGCCTTTGCTCGTATCAGGTGGCAGATCTTCGGTGCGGATGTGGTGAGTGCTGGTACTGTAAGCTCCTCATCACTGAAGTGCTTGCTTAGCTTTCTTCGAAAGTCAAGGAAATTCCAGTAAAATGGGTAAATCAGGGTTTGCTCTCTGGCAGTACAATGGACCAGTTGTGTCTGATTGCTCCAGTCGAGTGTTTCCTATCCCGACAAAAAAAAAAAAAAAAAAAAACCCCAGGCTGTATGATGTGAATTGGCATCACACCCGATGATCCATTGTAGCTTTTTGCTACGGTAGTACTTGATGAGGACTGCTGTTTCTTTGGGTGGCACCTCGTCAGTATCACGTGGAAAGTAGGCAGAGGCGAATGCGATCATCGCATTCTCTCTTGTTAGCACTTCTGCCACCACCGCCACCAGGTTTCTTGTGATGAACTTTGTAATGGGAAAGATGTTATATGTATTTTTTTTATTAAGGGGATAATTTGCACCCCAGAGTAGATCAACTTACAGTTTTTCGATGGGAGTCCCTTGATGAGGTTATTATCTTCCTTGGTGAACTGATTACTGAACACGGAAGGTGCTGCCCTGGCATGATGCAGGTTAATTTGAAGGCACATTTGCCTCCTGGTGGTAGGTGGAGTACTCATTGTTAGTACCTCTACCTGCCCCGATGGGCCATTTTCTTAGCTCTGTTGCTTGCCAACAGCGCTTGCCGACTTTTTTGCGGGGGATTCCGATTGTCTATGCAAACGACTCATTGAAGGCATGCTGGTTGCTTCAGGGATTTCAACAGCTTTGGGCTTACTTTTGTCACTAGCTGTACCGGCACTGATTGGCCCCAGTGCCGCTGGTTTCTCTCTGTTTGTCCCTGGAGTCCCTAGATACATTCGTGGCTTCAGGGACCTTAGCAGTCTTTGGCTTGGGCTTGTCTGTAGCCATTTCAACACTGGTGCTGGGGCCCAGATTGTCCCCAGTACCTCTGGATTTACCCTGCTTTTCCCTTGAGTACCTGGTGTTATTGGGGTCTCTAGCCTCATAATTTGACTTTAAATTCGTAGGTTTAGCGGGTTCCTTAATTTTGGGTCTCAGGTGGGTGGAGCTGAAGCCAAACCTGACCATACCTTCCATATTGTTCAGGGCTATAGTGAGCTCGATGACTTTTGCTCTCTGGACTCGGTTGAGCACTCTCCAGTCATCGACTCGCAATCCCGCGTTCTGTCCTTTGACCAGACCCAGAATGCATTCTGACGCAGTGTCCTTGCCAGGAAAATAGCCAACGTTTATTTGTGGGCGAGGAACTTTTCCCTCACCCACAGTTTTTAGTCCTGCATTCTTCCAGGGATGTAGCATGAGAGAGAAGCCAGCCTAGTTCGAAGGTGCAGCCGAGGAACTGTGGTTTGGTTGATCCTTCATTTTGCTGCAATTTTATTCAAAATTGAGTCTTATACCTGCCTGAGCTGCTCTGTCGTCCAGATGGAAGTCGTCAGGAATGACACCAATCTTTTCACTGGCTGCTGTAGCTCTATAGGTAGGCCCAGTACTCGTGGGTACCGGTGAGCTTGCCATCCTTTTTGCAGCGTTATTGGATGGTGTGGTGCTATCTCCTCTGGGACGGTTTAGGGGATGTTCTCGCAGTGGAACTTGGGCCATTTCGCGAGCCTCTTTTAGGCTGAAGCTATCTTTGACGTATAGCTTGAGGCGTTGTCGTCCAGCTCCCGAAAGCTTTTCTTTGTCCCAGTGCCGCTTGAATTTCGGAGGCCCTGAGGCAAGATTTTTTTAGGGGGCCCTACTTTTACTGTTCAGTTTTAATGAACGAATGTTATTCAAAAGTTAAATCACCCCTATCTTTTCTTTCGCTTTTTTGGCAACTTTTTACTTATTTTTTCGTTTTTTTCACAAATTTATTTTTTATTTTTAGGCCCTCCGGAAGTGGGGGCCCCTGAGGTGAGGGCCCTGAGGCAATTGCCTCTCTCGCCTCCAGGTTAAAGCGGCCTTGCTTGGTCCCCCGTCTGGTGTTTAGCGTCAACGGTCTAAGCCCCAATCATCGTTACAGCCGAGCTCTGTGATGCGAGGAGTATTTCCTCGTCTTCTGGTGACAGAAAATCAATTGAATCGATGGTTCCTGAAGCCCTGTCTACTGACGTGATTTCGCTCCATTCAATCTCTATTACAGGACCAAGTGCCCCGTCTGTAGAGGTTGAGAAGTCCAGGGTGACCTCGATTTGCACTTTAGGAGGTGTGCATTCCTCTAGATTGGTTTTTGAATTTTCATGACTCATTTGGTTTCATAACTGGAGAAGGGTTGTTTGCCCGGAGCAAAGACCCATGCACCGGAAGGCTGGTCGAAGTCAGGGGTCCCCTGGTATCCTAAGTCCACCGTTAGAAGTCGCGGTCACGTTATGCCATTCATCCCTTGGGCACGGTCGTTCAACACCTAAGATTATGGGCTTTTTCCTCTTTAGATCCGCCATATTTAGTTCACAGCAGAGACACCTCGCGCAGGATGTGGTTCTCCACCACGTATGGACAATCTTAGGGTATATATTCGACGGAGTGCTTCTATTCCTCTGGGCCCTATACCTGGAGGCCTTAACTCCTTTTAAATTCTAAACCTATAGATTGCAACCAATTGCCCATTTGAACCACTTCTTGTAGAAACTTCCACGATTATCATAACATGATATATGTCCGCAAATCCCATGATTGTAGCTTCTTCTGGTAAATGTAGGTGAAGTATCTCATCATACGTAACGTTCCAGATGAGTGAGCCCAGCGCCCACCTCTGTGGTAATCATCCTATCATTCTATTACCAGATCCTTTGTCTGAAGTAATCCGTCACTACGTTGTATATGGGAACCCTCATATTTCGAAGGGTTTCCTGTATGTGGTATGAACACTCAGAACTGCGTAAGCACATCTGGATGAACTTCAGCGCGCATATGTCTAACCGGACGAGGCATCTCTTGATCATATTTGGAGCCGAGGTCTGTAAGGATTTTCAATACTACGTCAGGGTATTGAAAAAGAGATGGTGGCGGATGAGCCCTTAATGGGCCAACGGCAGCGGTCATATCCCCGAAGTGGGTTACTGACATCGGTGTATCCGGCCTCTTGTCCTAGGGGTACAAAAAAAAGAATCCAGGTTGGGGGTTGTGCCGTCGGGTTAACTTCCCCACCACGTAAAAAAACTTTGGTTACGAAGCAACCAACAGCCCCGGATACGGATGATCTTACTGTTGACGACCCATACAAACGTAAAAAGGACAACGATCTTCCTGTCTGCACATGGAATGTTAGGTCCCTCTACAAAACACGCGCAGCCGAACAACTTGCGGAGGCCCTAGAGTGTCTCAAAGCAGACATTACCGCATCCAAGAAGTGCGATGGGATGGGCCGGGCAAAAGAATTTGTTTGGAATTTGTTTATTAATAATAGTAATTCTAACACAGTAAGAGTACACTTATAAGCTTGTGATAGATGATTTAAGAATACAAATAAAATTTAATTACATCAAATACTAAACATATGAAAGTAAAAAAAAAAGGAAAAAAACAAAATTAAAGAGAAGAATTGAACAGGAAAGTAAATTAGTGAAAAGAAACAATTGCAAATTTGTTTCACTTTAAATTAAAACAATTGAATAGAGTGACTTGAGTTTGCTTGAAAAAGAAGAAGAAAATAAAGAAGGGGGAAAGTCGAAGCCTAGTTGCTTTGATTTGTTAGAAAAAGACGTAGTTCGCCCTTAAATCGTCGTATGTCATTCAGTTCTCTAAGGTTACGCGGAAGTGAATTCCAAAGGCGGATAGCAGCAACGAAAAATTGTCTTTCGGATGTTAGGCAAGATAAGCGCGGGAGAATTAAGCAAGCAGATCTGCTCGATGACGGAAACTTGATTTTGTTATAAAGATATATACGTTCTTTTGTTTTTATGATACTGAAAAGGAGAAGAAGTGTACGAAGCTTGACATAGTTCGGAAAAGACATATCTAGCAAGCTCTTACCCAAATGTGAAACGTGATCGTATCTTCTGAGCCCATAGACATACCTGCACTATTAAATGCTACTTGTAGCTTCCTTTTACTATCAGCATCTACTTAATTATAAAAAATTTCGCATCCATACATAAGCACTGGGATAACCAGAGCCCTAGCAAGTAATAATCTTGTCCTCAGAGGTGTAAATTTCTGGGAAGTCCACAGAGTTCGAAGAATGCCATATGCCTTCCCCACTATGGAATTTATGTGGCAATTCCATGTGAGCGTTCTATTGAATATCACGTCTAAATTTTTTGAAGAGTCAACAAATTCAATTGTCGAATTATTCAATAAAATCGGTGGGAAATATGAAACGTCTAGCACTGTTTTTGAAATTACTAAACATTTACATTTATTTGGATTAAGTGCTAGACAATTCTTAAATGCCCAGTTGGAGATCCGACGAAGATCTTCATTTAAATCAATGGCGCCATTCTCAATGAGACCGAGGGGACAACTCCGATAAATCTGAATGTCGTCGGCATATATGTGTTTTGACGACTGCGGAGCAATAGAGGCTATATCATTAATGTAGAGTGAGAATAAGAGAGGGCCCAAAATTGACCCTTGGGGAACGCCTTGCTGCAAGGGAAGAAATTCTGATAGAACGCCCTCCAAAAATACAGCCTGTTTTCTTTCACTTACATACGACGAAAGTAATTTTGTAGCAAATCTAGACAAGTTAAAGCAATGAGCTAGTTTATTTAGAAGGGTGGGATGATCCACCATGTCAAATGCTTTGGAAAAATCTAGAAGGACCAAAAAGGTGACATTATCGTCATCCAACTTTTCTCTTATGTCTTCTACCACACTAACTAAAGCGGTTGTACAGCTGTGTTTAGCACGAAATCCAGATTGAACTGAAGCCAGCAAGTTATTTTGTGTTATATACTTATTCAGTTGCTTATGCATGATCCGTTCACAAACTTTGGAGAGAAAAGGAAGAATGGATATGGGTCTAAATTCATCTCCAATCGATTTTTTTGGAATTGGTATTATTTTTGCCATTTTCCACTGGCGGGGGAATATGCCGGTCATTAAGATAGTGTTGATGACATGAGTGATGTATGGTAGAAGTAATGGTAAGATCGCTTTGACAAACACCGGATGCACTCCATCTACTCCTACAGCATTCGATCTTACAGATAAGAAACTTTCAACTACATCCGTGTTGTCTACCCTTCTAAAGACAAAAGATGTATCTGTGGAGACTACAGGACCTACACTAAAACTACGAGTATCATGAACTGTTGCTGGGATTGAACTAACTGGAGTCGATAAAAACTTATGATTTAGTTCATTGCCATCGATAGTGGAAGAACAATTTAACTTTTGCTTACCAATCCCTAATTCACGAAGGTTTCTCCATAATTTGCGACCATCTGAGGTAATATTTAGGCGACGGGAGAAAAATTGTGTCTTTGCCACTCTTATTTCGCGGACAACATTATTCCTCAAGTTTTTGTAGAGTTGGTGAAGTTGTACAACCCGAAAGCGTTTCCATAGGCGGTAAGCCTGGTCGCGTTGCATCATTAACGTTCGGATTTTATTTGTTAACCAAACTGTTGACTTTTCTCTTAACGTTCCCGTTCTGATTGGAACGTACCTATCAAAAAGATGATTAATATTAGTTTGAATAAAGTCGACTTGGTCGTCTGGTGAAGACATAAGGTAGACGAGGTCCCATTGAACGCAATTTATGTGTTGTTCAAGAGTATACCGATCTATATGTTTGAAATCTCTAAAACTAAAATTTGACGTGCTTGCACAGTCATAAATATCAAAATCGTAAGTGAGAAATATGATATCATGTTTGGAAAATGCTGGAGCAGAGATTTGATCATAAAGAAGAACCCTGTCAGTATTATTTACGAAAAACAAATCTAACAAGGTGCTAGAAGAGCTCGTGAAATGCGTAGGGACTTGTGTGTTCACTGGGTAGTGATCAAGCGAATACATGTTCTCAGTAAGATGACTTTCGATTGAAAGATTGTTGTTAAAATCACCACAAACAATAATGTTGGTTGAGCTGCTAGAAATTTCTTCGATAAGGGCGTATATAGGCATCAAGTCAATATTTTTATTCGGTCTGTAGATCGTTCCTAATCGAACACTATTTGCACCGCACACTATATCTATGAAAAGATATTCAAAAGCAGACCCAATAGGTGAAGAACATTTATGTTTACAAATAAGACCTTCTCTCACATAGATTGCTACACCTCCTCCAATACGATCACATCTATCCGAACGGAAAAGTTTGTAACCACTCAAATTATAAACAGCATCGTTGTTATCAGAGGAAAACCAAGTCTCCGTCACACAGATCGCATCAACTTTAGAGTTTACAAAAGTATCTCTGAACTCATCTATTTTTGGGAACAAACTTTGCGCATTTAGATGGCAAACTTTAAGTCCCTGTCTATGACTCCAAAAAACTCTAATCATCGAACGCAATACCTCATCACTGACATAACCGATGGAATTCAATCCGCCTTCATTGCGATTTATTTTTAAGACGAGAAAGAAAACGAGAACCAAATGACACACCCACATCAAAAGCAAAAGCCTCTTCTCCATCATCAAAGCAACATTGACTTATTAAGTAAAACGATATATAAATCAAAAACAAATTCAAGCAAAAACAATGCAAAACAAAGCCAAAAATCATAAAAACATAGAAAATTATTGATAATAAAATTTGTTGATAGACAGTAACTTCGATCAGCATGGTTATTTTCTCTTCTCGACCTACGTCTGAAACCTCGCGGCTATGGCTTCCAATTCTTTAGCAGTCTCCACCAGTACCCTTTCAGAGTTAGCACTCTCCTTCACGTAAACAGAGCCAAAGTGTGTATAAACGGAAAACAGCTGCTTGCTGTGTTTGAGACGCACAGCGTGTTGATAAATGGAGCGGTTCTTGCTGGTTAAACTCCCGTACATGTAGATGTTTTTCATCTTCTCACCTTTGATGCCGACGTCATCAAGACACAGCTGTCGTTTGTTTTTGCAAAAGAGAGCAACTGCATGCAGAACGGTGTTTCTTTCACGGGGAGAGCTGAATTTGACTACGATGGGAGAGTCTGTGATGGGCGAGTCATTCTTTTTGCGTAGTCGTCGCTGGGAACGAAAGACGGATTTCAAAGTTGGAGGCGTACAACCAATATTATGGCAAAGGTCATGGAAAATTGTCACTAGATTTTTGTTAGGCAACGGTGGGACACCAAAAATGATTGCATCAACTGCTATTTCCCGTCGTTCAAATGCATCACAACGTTTTTGGAGGTCAGCTACTTCCCCTTCGAGAGTCTGCGATTCAGCCAAGTGCGTTTCCAACTCCTCTCCTCGCTCTTGTACGGTTTGTAGAGACATTTCCACTTCTTTTATGTGCATTTCTACTTTCTCTTGACGAACTTGTAAGTTGTTGAGTTTTGTCTCAATATCTCTTACGTGCAAAGCCAGCCTTTCTTCAATAAGTGCAATTACATCCTTTCGGAGAGCACTCATTTCCGTAGAGATTCGCTTTACGATCTCATCTGTAAGTTTAACAAGTCTTTCCTCAAAATCCACAAGAATTACGCCAGGTGCAGATTTATAGGCAGCTGGATTCACATTTACAGCTCCTTTCCTCCCAGCTGGGGTGATATTTTGCTTCGATATTGGCGCCGATTGTTTGTGGGTGTATCGCTGCTTTTCTTCCCTTGTTGGTGTAGGGGTTTTCTCTTTATCCAGGGAACTTTGGATCGCGTTTTACCCGCCATTATGCTCGCGAGAGTAAGAAGGAAATCGAAACAAGAACGCGCTTGCAAGATTTGAATAAATTAATATCGAAAATAGTAAAATTATTCGTTTACTAAGCGTTACGAAGATGGCAAAAGGTAACGAACTTTACAAGTAACGTTTTTATTTCTCGCACTTAACTTTTAACGGAGAGAATTTAAAGAATTCGAATTTTTGCCGGACGAGGTTAAAAGCACGTCTATTCACTATGAATCATTCTCTCTCAAAAAAGGAGCATGAAAAACTGCGACATCTACTACGGCGATTACTACAGACAAAAAGGACAGCGTCTATTCGGGTGCGGATTTGTCATTGGAGGCAGACTTAAGCAAGAAGTCTTGAGTTTCCGGCATGTGAACGAGCGCCTCATGACTATCCGTATCAAGGCTAAATTTGCCAACATTAGCCTAATATGCGTTCACGCCCCTCACGAGGAGAAGGACGACGCGACAAAGGATGACTTCTACCAGCTCTTGGACAAGACGTATGAGCAATGCCCTAGCCACGACGTTAAAATCATCCTAGGCGACTTTAACGCAAACCTAGGAAGAGAGGAAGTCTTTAGTAGCGTGGTCGGAAAGCACAGCCTGCACGACAACACATCCGCCAACGGACTCAGGCTAATCGACTTTGCGGCGGGGCGAAACTTTGTCATAGCTTGTACCCGGTTCCCACGTCTCGATATTCACAAGGGAACATGGCTCTCCTTTGATCGAAAAACTGTCAACCAAATCGATCACATTGCGATCGACGCAAGGCACTCTTCCAGTATTCTGGGTGTCCGGACTCTCCGAGGAGCCAACGTGGAATCGGATCACTACCTAGTTGTAGCCAAGGCACGGATGCGGATATCCACAACGGAGCGAAATCAACGAAATGCTGTGAGGAAATTTGACGTCGAAAAGCTACAATCGCAAGAGACCGCCAGAACCTTTGCCGATCGTGTTTTTTCTAATCTCAATCTAAGTCCTATGCCGCCAGCAGCAAATGCGGAAGACCAGTGGCAGCGTTGCCAAAAGCCATCAGAGATGCCGCCTCTGATGTACTGGGTTTCTCTCACCCACCACAACGAAACTCCTGGTTTGATGAGGAATGCCGGTAAACACATGCAGGAAAACAAGAGGCGTACAAAGCGGCGCTGCATAGAAGGACTAGAGCTGCTTACGAGCTCTACGTGCGCAGGAGAAAAGAGGAACATCGACTTTTCAGAAAGAAGAAAAAAGAGCATGCGAAGCGCTCGATCGAGGAGATTAAGAGATTTTATTGCAGGAATAATGTTCGAAAATTTTACCAAAGGGTAAAAAGAACATGCCAGGGTTTCAAAGCCAGAACAGAAGCCTGCAGGGACGAAAATGGCAACATAGTAGTAGAATCGCAGTCGGTGCTGAAGATATGGAAGGAACACTTCTGCAGACTGTTAAACGGCGATGATGATCAATATTCCGCTGTCAGGCAGAATGAGCCATTCAACAGTGACGATGGCAGTCAAGACTCCCGTCACCCCAATCAGAATGAAGTGAGGATAGCGATATCTAAACTCAAATCCAACAAAGCTGCTGGAGCCGACGGCCTTGCCGCTGAACTTTTCAAGGCCGGAGGAGATGAGTTGGTAAGGAGCATGCACCAGCTCATCTGTAAAATCTGGTCGGACGAAAGTATGCCCGATGAATGGAACCTCAGCATCGTTTGCCCGATCCTGAAGAAAGGAGACCCTCTGAACTGCGCCAATTACAGAGGTATAAGTCTCCTAAATATCGCATATAAGATCCTGTCTGCCGTACTATGTGAACGTCTAAAACCGATCGTGAACAACCTGATAGGTCCTTATCAGTGCGGTTTCAGGCCTGGAAAGTCCACCATTGACCAAATATTCACACTACGGCAGATCTTGGAAAAAACCCATGAATCGATACGCACCACCTTTTCATCGATTTCAAAGTTGCCTATGATAGCGTGTATAGAGACGAGTTATACAGAGCCATGTCTAGTCTTGGCATCCCTGCCAAGCTCCTGCGTTTGTGCAGAATGACGATGGAGAACTCTCGCTGCTCCATCAAAGTCGGTAAGAACATCACCGAACCGTTCGATGTCAGGAAACGTCTTAAACAAGGCGACGCGCTATCATGCGATCTCTTTAACATAGTACTTGAGAGAATTGTACGAAACTCACAAGCCAACACCGGAGGTACAATCTTCTTCAAGTCTGTGCAACTACTCGCTTATGCCGATGACATTGACATAATCGGAAGAACTCAGCGGGCTGTCAATGGGGCATTTACGAGTATTGAGAACGAGGCAGCAAAGATGGGTCTAGCGGTCAATGAAAGCAAAACAAAATATATGCTGTCTACAAAAAAGGACACCCAACATCGGCGTCTTGGACAGAACGCCACAATAGACAGATACAATTTTGAGGTAGTAAAGGATTTTGTCTACCTAGGCTCTATGGTCAGCTCCGCAAATGACATCAGTGGAGAGATCACACGGAGAATTACTCTTGCCAATCGTTGTTTCTATGGGCTAAAACGGCAATTGAGTAGCAAAGCCCTATCTCGAACTACTAAGGTAACTCTTTATAACACATTAATCATCCCAGTCTTGCTGTATGGCGCAGAGGCATGCGCTTTGACAAAACCGGATGAGGATGCCCTTGGTTATTTCGAGAGAAAAGTTATTCGAGCGATCTTTGGTCCCGTCTGCATAGACGGTGAGTGGAGGAGAAGGTACAATGCGAACTATACGGCCTGTACAAGGACATCGACTAAGCCAGAAGAGTTCACATACAGCGACTAAGATGGCTGGGTCATTACGAGCGGATGGAGCCCAACCTTCCCGCTAAGAAAGTCTTCGAATCCACCCCGAACAGACGACGCAGTAGAGGACGACCTCGCGGTAGGTGGCGCAAACAAGTGGAGGGGGACCTCAACCAACTTGGCGTGCGCAACTGGAGGCAGCTGGCTCGTAACCGTGCTGGCTGGAGAGGTTTGTTGGTTGAGGCCCAGGTCCACCCCGGACTGTAGCGCCATCTAAGAAGAAGAAGAAGAAATGCATTTACGACGTCAAGCGTGATTGCCGCACAGAACCGTTTAGCATTGCCACTCTACATCATTTGTCTCCTATGGCTTTCTTAGCTCTTTTTACGACCACTCGGATTGCATCTATTGTCAACAGTGATCCTTGGAAGTGCAAGTGGATGTGTTCGTGTGCCTCGTCATTTGTTAAACACATTGGCGCAAATTCATAGTTAGCCTTTGATTAGGGTATAAAACCGGTTCTATTTAAACCCGGTTTTAAATTGAAAACCATATTTTAAGTTTTGTTATTCATAGATACGTTTTTCCCATCCTCTAACGAGTTTCTACTTTAAAACGTATGTTCGAGCCTAAATCAGCGCTAAATGTTTTTTAATCAAACAAACCCAAACGCCGACATACTCTGATAGAAATTGAGTACATTCATATAAAAAAATAATTCAAACTAAAAAATGGACTCAAAAAAAAGAAACGAAGGTAAATTCTATGGTCACAAGGCATAACAGCAAAAGTATATTTATGCCAAATTAAGATATTTTTTGTTTTCAATAATTTTTATATAATCTTCTCTCGGGAAACGCGAACCTATACGCTGATACAGTTGCTACATTCCATGTAGGGCTCCTGAAAATACCAAAAAAAATAAAATATTTGGCTCAACAGCTCTTTAAAGTGCCATGGCCTAGCTTCTCGCAACCACTCATGTTGTGTGCGTTATATTTTTCACACGAATGGAAGGGACCTACAGTTTTAATGCCGACTCCGAACGGCAATTTGAGAAGCTTTTTCATGACAACAATACTCTCGGATGTTTGTCAGACGCTCGCGAGAGGTGGGACCGTGAAAAAACTTTTTGGTGTTTTCTGGGATTCGAACTTGGAACCTCATGCGTAGTGATCCGACACACTAACCACTTACGCCACGGCGCCCAAAATACCAATGGATACTAATTTTTGCAATTTGCTTATAAGTACACTAGCTGACCCACCCGCCTTCGCTCCTGGCCATAAACTATTTTAATTGCAAAGCCTTAGATATGTATATTTATTTTTTTTTAAGTATTTTAATCGTACGTACCATTCACTTATTTTATTGAATCTCTACAATACGTTTTCGGAAAAATCGAATTAAGGGAATAAAAATTCGAAAAAAAAATGTTGTTTATAAAAACATTTTTTGTATACTCCTGAAACTGTAACAAATAAAGGCTTCTACAATAATTTTCCAGAAAACTTGTCAGCTCCTTGTAAATTAATTAAAAAATCAGTCGATATCTCATTCGTAGATCCTTAAACGTTGTATTTGCTGGTTAAATATGGTATATTGCCTCGTTTGTCCCTTGTGTGATATAGCGAAGTATAAGTTTTCCAAATTAGATCGCCGATTTTTAGTTGTAGTTGACAGGTGTTTCAGCTGATACTAAGATGATGAGAGAGATGAAGAGAGAGATGAGACTTTGAAGAGGTTCAGGCAGCAGCTGTACCTTGCCACTGTTACAGCACATTCTTATACTTTCATCTTTCCACTTTTGGCCTTGCACGATCTACAAATGTTGGACAATTTTCCCAAGTTTACACTTTAATCAGAGAGATAGTCAACAAAAACGCTATAATTAAAAGCTGAAAGTTGTTCGCACTGCCTAATTTCAATGGCGTTGGAATCTGTTGGATTGCAAACTTGAGGAGTAGATTTGAAGAATTCGGTATTTTTTTGCGGTATATGACCGTGGATTGTCTAATTCTTGTCCTGCGTATGGCGTCATTAACCCCTACTCTATTCCGTTTTGATAGTAAGGATGTTGGTATGGTTTGCAGAGGAGCTATATGCTTTGACGTGCAGGTGGTGCTTAGCTCTTCGGCTGGAATTAAAATATCGAAATGTCCCCCAAACAATTGTCCAGAAAACCAAAGCCTAAAGTAACCTTCTACAGGCTCTTCAAACTCCGCAAAAATAACGCCACTCTTAAAAATCTGGAACTGATAAGGCTTCTCCCTCTGTCACTAACTCACAAGTTGTGCCAAATGTCCCAGATAAGCAATATACTCTTCTTTTGTCGAATAATTGTTGCCGTTCGACATTGCCGTTAAAATTGCTAACCTATTCCAGTTGGCTGAGACGTAATCAACAACTTCCTGACGCACCACGAGTGCCATCACTTCCGTTCCATATACACCGTAAGATATGGAAGAAAAGAGGCAGTCGCCATTCCCTCTGATAAGCACCACATGGGGAAGCACCTTCCCACCATCAATCGAAAAATTTCTTGATTCACGTCCATAATTATTTTTCATCAAAATCATACACTGCATAAGAATTCTTTTGTCAAGTAGTAACAGGAGAAAAACATTTTTTTCACACTTACCTCGTTTTTATTAGTATACATGCATTAGTACATACATATGTATATGTGAAAATATCTGCCTGTCCTAAATAAATATATAACTATGGAAAGGAAATAAAAACGAACGTGCATGAAACTATTACGCGTTGGAAGTAAAACTTCTTATTTACTTTACTATCGCTCCTAAATTTACTTAAACGAAAACACTGATTGTTTTTACCTTCCCCTTGGCCCTGATTTATAACTTAAACACTACTTTATTATTAATGCTTTTAACAATTAATTCAGAAATAAAAAACCAAAATACCGGGTTCAAATTTCATAATTCATTTTTTTTCGTAACACTCGATAAAATATTACTCGTAGCTAAGTAGCTTCACTTCAAAAATTTCACAATATACGATAACTTAATTTAACTCACTTATATTCTTTGAATTATTGCTTATGTTGATTTAATTTACGTTTTATAAGGATAAAACGCAATGTAACCGAAATTATTTATTAATGAATAAATCGCACGCAGAAAACGTCTGAATAATATTCCAAAAACCACTTGCCCATAATACAATCGTCGACAATTTACTTACTTACTTAGGTGGCGCTACAGTTCGGGGTGAACCTGGGCCTCAACCAACAAGCCTCTCCATTTAGCTCGGTCTTTAGCTAATTGCCTCCAGTTGCGCACTCCAAGTTGGTCGAGGTCCCCTTAAATTTGTGCGCGCCACTTACGGCGATGTTTCCCTCTACTGCGTCGTCCCTCGGGATTAGATTCGAAGACTCTGCGGGCCGGAGCGTTGGTGTCCATTCGCTCTACATGCCCTAGCCATCTTAGACGTCCAATACGCAGTTTTTTGACTAGGTCGATGTCGCTGTACAGCTCGTATAGTTCGTGATTGAATCTTCTTCTCCAAAACCCGTCAACGCAAACGGGACCGAAAATCTTACGAAGAATTTTTCTCTCGAAGCGACCAAGGATATCTTCATCCTCTTTTAATAAAGTCCATGCTTCAGCGCCATAAAGCAGGACTGGGATGATCAGGGTCTTATACAGAGTCTCCTTAGTAGTTCGAGATAGGGCTTTACTGTTAAATTGCCTTATAAGCCCAAAAAAACAGCGATTGGCAAGAGTTATTCTTCGATTGATTTCTGCGCTGATCTTGTTTGTAGAATTTATAGCAGAGCCAAGGTAGACAAATTCCCTTACTACCTCGAAGTTATAGCTGCCCACTGTGACGTTTTGAACAATTCGTCGGTGTTGGCTTTCCCTTCTTGTTGGCCGCATATATTTGGTTTTGCCCTCGTTTATCGCTAAACCCATTTTGGCCGCTTCCGCCTCAATGCTTGCAAACGCACCGGTGACAGCCCGCTGAATTCTTCCGATAATGTCTATATCGTCGGCGTATGCAAGCAGTTGTACAAACTTGTAATAGATTGTGCCTCCGGTGTTGGCTTGTGAGTTCCGCACAATCCGTTCAAGTACAATATTGAAGAAGTCACATGACAGTGCGTCACCTTGTCTAAAACCTTTTTTGACATCAAAGGTCTCGGTGAGGTCATTACCGACCTTGATGGAGCAGCGAGCGTTCTCCATCGTCAGCCTGCACAGACGGACAAGTTTGGCAGGGATGTCAAAACTAGACATGGCTCTATAAAGCTCTTCTCTATAGATGCTGTCATAGGCGGCCTTAAAATCGATAAAGAGGTGGTGAGTATCGATTTGGAATTCTTGGGTTTTCTCCAGGATCTGCCGAAGTGTGAAGATTTGATCGATGGTGGACTTTCCTGGCCTGAAACCGCACTGATAGGGTCCAATCAGGCTGTTGATAAAAGGTTTCAGGCGTTCACACAATATCGCAGAAAAGATCTTGTATGCGATGTTGAGGAGACTGATGCCTCTATAATTGGCGCAGTTGAGGGGGTCTCCTTTCTTGTGGATCGGGCAAACGATGCTGAGGTTCCATTCATCAGGCATACACTCGTCTGACCAAATCTTAGAGATGAGTTGGTGCACTCTACCAATTCATCCCCAGCTGCCTTGAAAAGTTCGGCCGGTAAGCCGTCAGGTCCAGCAGCCTTGTTGGATTTTAGCTTGGATATTGCTATCCTCACTTCGTTTTGGTCAGGTGGACGGAAATTTTGACTATCATCGTCCATGTTGAATGGTTCATTCTGCCTGACAGCGGGATGTTGGTCTTCGTCGCCGTTATACAGTCTGCAGAAGTAGTTTTTCCATATTCTCAGCACCGACTGTGATTCTACTACGAGGTTTCCATTTTCATCTCTACAGGTTTCTGTACGGGTATTACTTCTCTGACATGCTCTTTTTACCTTTTGGTAAAACTTCCGTACATTGTTCCTGGAGTATAGACTCTCAATATTCTCAAACGCGCGCTTCTCATGCTCTTTCTTCTTCTTTTGGGGAAGCCGCGTTCTTCCCGTCTCTTTTGATCGTAGAGCTCACGAGCAGCTCTCGTTTTCCTTTGCAGCGCCGCTTTGTATGCCTCTTGTTTTGCTGCATGCACTCGCCGGCATTCTTCGTCAAACCAGGAGTTTCGCGGTGGTGGGCGAGCGAGACCCAGGACATCAGTCGCGGCGTTTCTGATGGCATGTTGGCAGCATTGCCACTGTTCTTCGGCACTTGGTGCTGGCGGCATAGGGGTGATTGAGAGATTTCGGGATACGCGTTCAGCGAAGAGTCTGGCGGTCTCTTGCGATTGTAGCTTTTCGACGTTAAATTTTCGCACAGTGATTCTTCTTTGTTGCTCAGATTGGGATATCCGCATTCGTACCTTGGCTACAACAAGGTAATGATCCGAGTCTATGTTGGCCGCTCGGAAGGCCCGGATATCCAGAATACTGGAGGCATGCCTTGCGTCGATCGCAATATGATCAATTTGGTTGATCGTTACATGATCATTGGACCGCCATGTCTGCTTATGAATATCGAGATGGGGAAACCATGTGCTTGCTATGGTGACATTTCGCTCCACAGCGAAATCAATTAGCCTTAGTCCGTTATCAGACAATTTGTACCCCAACTATTTCTGTTGGTACAATTTAACAGAAAGCAACAGTAGAAAACTACATTTGTCAAATCAGCTTTGATATTTTTGACTTGCGTTTCGAATTAGTTTCCATTTTTGCGGTTTAATACGTTTCCGTATTAGTGTATTTGTTGTCTAAAACGTAGGAAAATATCGTAAACTCAAAGTATGTGTATTCCTTTCAGTATACTGCCTACGCCACCCTGTTAATAATTTATATTAAATTTGTTTAAACATTCTAAAATATAGACAAATCCAACGATCAACAACATCTCATCTAACAAAATGGAAAAACATTGCAGTGTTTCTATGCCTGTACATGCATATGTATGTGCATATGTTATGTACGTGTATATTGCCAAATCTCTTAATTGCATTAAGTTTTGATAGCACAGACATATCCTAATTAATAAAATTTAAAATGTCTTAGATTTGGCACTAATAATAGTTTTCTTTTTAATTTTTACTCTAGAAGAGATCGCACACTGAAGATCAAAACATAATCATGGGAAAGTGCGCCCATATACTCACACACACATACTATTGCAACAATAGCCACTGCTGCATAACTGCTGGCCGTGGTCTCCACTGAAGGAAAATTGTGCGCGATGATTTGATTAATTATTTTTAGCATTGCTCAGCTTCAGGGCAACGCAGAAGGATGTTTTATACCTTAAATGAATCAGCGGCGAATTTACTAAATTCACTTATTTCTTATTTTTTAATCCGGTGAGCCAGTACTGAGCTATGGCTGTGGAATCAATATTTACAGATGGAAAATTCGATCTCAAGCCCCTTTATGCCACTTAGACCTTGAATTTCGAAAAAATCCCTGCTTATCTCACATTTAGGCAAAATAAGGAATAACTGTGCAAAATTTCTCGCAACCACTCATGTTGTGTGAGCTATATTTTTCAGACGAATAAAAGGGACCTACAGTTTAGTGCCGTATCCGAACCGCGATTTGAGAAACTTTTTCGTGACAACAATACTCTCGGATGTTTGTCAGACGCTCGCGAGAAGTGGGACCGTGAAAAAAACTTGTTGGTGTTTTCTGGGACTCGAACTTGGAACCTCATGCGTAGTGATCCGACACACTAACCACTTACGCCACGGCGCCCACAAGTCGGTGTTTTTGCTTTCTTGTAATTTGGCCACATCTTTCTAGATATGACGGTTTGTTAGCATAGTTCATATGAGGTTGGCTTGGGCATGGAATTTTGAGGTTATCTCTGCTTTGACTGCTCCAATCGGAATCTGAACTGGTTCCGCAAGAGAGCTGCGGAGAGCTGAGCCTTGCCTAGCCAGTTCATCCGCAAGTTCGTTTCCACAAACGTTACTTTGCCCTGGAACTCAAATCAGGGTTACCTTGAGTTGGCTATCTAGCGAAGCTAGCTCAATTTGGCATTCAAGCACAAACTTGGAGTATGTAGTTACCGATGTAATGGCTTTGGTGGCTGCCTGGCTATCAATAAAAATAGTAATCTTTTGCCTTGGCGTTATATTGGCATGTGTTTTGATCTGACGACAAGCTTTCCGAGCAGCGACTAATTCTGCATGGAACACACTGGCAGAATCCAGAAGCCTATAAGATTTAGAGACGTTTAGGGATTTGGAAAACACGCGCGCACCGACTCCAAAGTTACTAGCACTTGTATATGTATTGAAATCGGTAGCCCACGATTCGTTTGAGCTTCCTTCATATCAAGGATATCAATTAAAAATTTAGTAGTGCTTTTGCCGACCTATACCTCGAATAAAATTCTTCCTCATTTAATTCCTCAAATGGGTTCGATCGGATTTTTTGACTTTGTTAATCATTTAAAATCTTCGAAAATTTGGAAATCATGATCCTTCGGAAACATTTTTTTAACTTCCTTCATTAATGAATACTGACAAAAGCCGATTTTATTAACTTAAATTGACGTTTGACTCATTTTAAATTTTAAATGGCTTTCTAGGTTTAATATGAATTTTATGACAACTATGAATAGCAATTAACCGATTTTACTTCTTGGTTAACCACGAAAGAGCAGACGGTGACAGTTGATCACCCAATAATTGAGAAGTTTTTTTGAGGAAATATCGGAAGCAAAGCGTCTACTAAACGCTCCCAGGTCACGGAGAAAATACAATTGAAGGGAAAGCGGAAGGCAGGACAGTTCAGGACAAGTAAAAGGAAAGGAGAGGCTGAGAAGAAGGAGAAAGGGGAAAATACCCAGGAGACAGATAAGTAGTATACATAGTCGTAAATTGTATCCGGTTGAAGTAGGAATTGCATTTAAAATTCCGGTTGGATTCCGTTCCGCAAATTTCCCGAGCAAAGGGGGCTCGCGACCGCTAATTAACATTTGTGTCTGCCAGGACCGCGCGATAACGAGCCACCCCAACGGCTTTACCTTTTTTTTCATTACGTTACATCGATTATTGTTTATTTTCATTTGATCGTGCAATTCTAAAATCTAAATTCAACTTTCCAATCAACGTGGAATCACCTCTTTTATTTCTTGGTGTGTGCGTATTTTCATTTTCACAGTCCACCCATCCAACATCCCAAGGTTTCCCAATTCCTTTTCAAAAAGATTGGGTGGCGCTCAACGATTCCCCACTTCCACCGGAACCACCCCAGCTGAGCAGTCGACCGCGGCATCATACTAGTGCTGTAGTTGCATTTCCCGTACTGGGTATTATCTCTGTCCGCTTTGACATTCCATCATTGCACGCGTAAAGATCGCACAGCCGATCTCGGTTTTTTTTTTTTTTCTGTATTTCTTTTTTTTGCGAATTTGTTTTCGCATAAAAACTAACACCCTCGCCGTTCAATTAACCCCTTAAATCGGGAAAAATTGCAACAATTGCGAGATCGGCTGTGCATATGGCTCAAGCTACTTTCTCCAGCTGCGAATTCCAGTTGCGGTGGTTCTCTGACACATACGCCCTTAATGTCGTTTTAATAATTTGATTTATCCGTTCCGCCGGATTTGCCTGTGGATGATAATGCGCGGTGTACCGTAACGTGGATCCATACAATTCACACAATGCCCTCAACTCTCTGCTCTTAAACTGTGGTCCGTTGTCACAGACCACATATTTAGGGACCCCGAACAACAAAAGCAACATGGTCCTCCAACTCTTTACACACGGACTTGGCAGTGGCGGACCTCAAGGGAAACAAAAGAGGAAACTTGGTGAAGTAATCAACAACCGTAAGTATATAAACAAAACCCCTACTCGATTTTGGGAGTGGACCAACTAAATCTACACATATCGTTTGCCACGGATCACAAATCCCTACCCTCTCCGCCATTAGACCAGCTGGTTTCTCATTCACAGGTTTCACACTTTGGCACACTCTGCAATTCCTAACATACTTTGTTATGTCTGCCCTCATCTTTGGCCAATAGTACTTGGCCCCTATCCTAGCGAATGCCTTCCTAACCCCCATATGCCCTGCTACTGGGTTGTCGTGACGTTCTTTTAAAACCCTAACCCTATCCAATTTTGGGACTACTTCCCTCCACTCTGAACTACTTTCATGGACAACCACATGACTAGCCTTAACAAATTTAAATAAAATCCCTCTCTCTACCCTCTATTTCCGCTACAACCGCAACGTTCCTAGAGAGCATGTCGGGAACTATGTGGTGTTTTCCCTTCCGATGCACGATTTCAAAGTCAAACTGCTGTAGCCTAACAGCCCACCGCGCTAACCTGCCACACGGATCCTTTAGGTTACTTAGCCACACTAGTGAGTAGTGATCTGTCACAACCGTAAATCGAACACCTTCGATATATGGCCGCAGCTTTTCGACAGCCCACAGCACAGCCAAACACTCCTTCTCCGTGGTCGAATAGTTCCCTTCGGTCCTACTCAACGACCTACTCAGATAACATATCACTTTCTTTCCATTTGCAAATGTCTGACTCAGCACTGCTCCGACCCCATAGTCCGATGCGTCTGTTTGGACCACAAACCGCACTCAAAATGCGGACAGGTCAAAATCGGGGCCGTTACCAGGCACTCCTTTGCCCTTTGAAAGCACCCCTCGTACTCCTCAGACCAAATGAATTTACTACTCTTCTTCAGCAGGTCGGTTATCGGTTTTACCAAAACTGCAAAATTCGGTATGAATCTCCTATACTAGGATACCGTACCAACGAAACTCCTAACCTCCCTAATATTCCTTGGTGCAGGAATCCTAATCATACTCTCTACTTTCACTGGGT
Source organism: Brachypalpus laphriformis (assembly GCA_945910035.1). Taxonomy (NCBI): domain Eukaryota; kingdom Metazoa; phylum Arthropoda; class Insecta; order Diptera; family Syrphidae; genus Brachypalpus; species Brachypalpus laphriformis. Next base: position 89,537,166 of record OX246755.1, on the reverse strand, counting down.
CTACGTGTAGCCCATTCCTATCAACTACATATCCTAAGAACTTTAAAGACGAACTGCAAAAGTTACATTTCTCCTTACTTACCCTAAGACCTGCCGCACACAAATGCTTGAAGACTTCCCCCAGGATTTCTAGGTGTTGTTGGAAATCATTGGTGACGATTATTATGTCATCCAAATACACAAATACGTGTGGTTCCGAATCGGCAACAAGCACTGTATCTATGAATCGTTGCCACGTGGCCGGTGGGTTATGCAATCCAAATGGCATTCTTTTAGACTGAAAGGGTCCACTATTGGGAACCGTAAAAGCTGTGTAGGACCGCGACTTTTCCTCCACAGGGATTTGCCAATATGCGGACTTCATGTCCAAAGATGACAGAAACTTTGCATCCCTGAGCTTGTCTATGGTAGCGGATATATACGGGAGAGGGTACGCATCCCGTTCTGTAACTTTATTCAGCTTCCTGTAATCTACGCAAAATCTGAAGGAACCGTCCTTCTTCTTTATCATCACTATCGGCGAAGCTCACGGACTACCTGACTTTTCTATAATACCCTGCCTCAACATATCCTCTAGTTCTTTATCTATATGGCGTTGAACCGCAGGCGATACCGGATAATACCGCTGCTCGATTGGTTCGGACGCCGTTCTTATCCTGTGTTCGACCAAATGAGTGCATCCGATGCCCTCTGGCATTAACTCAAGAACCTTTTCCACGAAGGTGACTAGTATCTTGCTCTGTGTCTCATCTAGCTCCGATTTATCCATTATCACTGAGGCCGAAGCCACCGAGGCTTGGTTCGAAAAACTCCACTCGCCTGATCTTAAATCCGGGACGATTCCCGTTCGGGGCCAAAAATAGGCGCCCAAAATCAGGACGTGTGGGAGAGTTGGAATAACGAGACACTCCAGCAGTACCGATTTCCCTTGCACAACAAAAGGTACTGAAACACAACCTATCACTTCGGCTCCTGCACCATCAGCTAAAGCTACTTTCCTGATTGTCCCTTTACCTATTTCTAGACCTAAGCCTTTTAAGACGTTCCATCCATCCCTACCTATGATGGTACGCGAAGCTCCTGAATCTAATAAACCTACTAATCGAATACCATAAATACTAACTCCTATATATGGGCATACATCATCTTCACTTGTCTCTAGTGTGAAACCTAACTGAATATTTCGAGCTTCCAACTGGTCGCCAGCTGGCGGCCTATCTAGTTCCGACCACGCTCCTGTCCTGCTGACCCAAGAGCACGTGGGACGTTTCCCGAACAACGCCTAGAATCCTTTCTCAAAACACCTACTTGACCACAAACAAAATAACGCATACGGGCGGAACAACTATTAGCGAAATGACCGCCTTCCCCACAATTGTAACAGCGAACGGGTCTAGGTGGTTGGTCGATCCTCGCAACGACAGCAACTCTCGGTTCCTCCGCCGTGACATATGCCAAGTCCGGCTCCAAGAGGTTCCCACTTCGATTATTAGGAGGGGGCGTAAAAGATTCCACATTGGAACGAATGGTCTCCAACCTTCTACCCAATGCCACAAGATTGTTGACCGATTTGGGATCAGACAGACCGAGCTGCGTCTGATAGAAGGGAACTAAATTCTTCTGTAGTATGGAAAGCTTACGACTTTCCGACATCGGTTCCGACAAACGCCGAAACATATTTTGCATGGTGGCGACGTATACACCTATCGATTCCTCCCTGCCCTGTGTACGCCGCCTAATCTCATCTAAGAGGAGGTCATCATAGTTTGGAGGCAGAAACTCAAGCTTCAATTCCCTAACCAATTCATTCCAACTATTCACATTCGCCCTAATCGCCCTAAGCCAGATAAGCGCCTTCCCAGAAAATAAATCTACTGCTGATTTAAAGAGGCGGGCTTCCGACTATTTGTATTTCTAGATCTGGGCGCGCTTCTGAGCTGGGCCCGACCGTCGCCACCCTGCCTTCTGAAATGGGCATTGGGGACGGTGGTCGAGGCCACGCCTTCGAAGCACTCGGTTTATCGTTCTCAGAAACATCGCGTTCCTCGCTTTCATCCTCCCCATTATAATTAAAAATTCATTCTTCAATCCTTTGCATTCATTAGCTTCCTCCTCTGTCTCTATCTGTGCCCTGCCAAGACGCCCTAACGCCCAATCCACCTTCGTCAAAATCTTCAAATAATCCGACGACTTCGGATTACTTGGGGGATTCTGAAGAAGGGTTTTAATTTCTAGTATTTTCGCCTTGACAGCATCTGAATCCTGTTGAAAAGTAAAGGGGTACTCTGTGTTATTTAATCAACCCCTACGCGCAAGAGTTCGGCTGACCTCAGGGATTTTCTCATATCATCGACACTTTGCACGGGTAGACCTCGGATCCACATCTCATATGCGAGGTCGTCCTGGCTCAGCCTGTTGATCTCCATTATGTATCGAGTAAATCCACTACAGCGAACGTCTTGTTAAAAGACTCAAAACTCACCAAAAGGGAAACACGGAAACCGAGTGAATCAAGGAAACGAAACCACAATCAAATCAACGACGCTAAAAGGAATGATGAAAACCGACATGGGAAAACTTTCCACTAACGTAAAACCACAATATGAAAAATAAAAAGAAAGAAACGACAGTAAAGTATTGCTAAGCTAGTTAACAGGGTTCGCATAAGCTGCCAACTCGAAGATGAGAACAAAAAAAAAACAAAGGACCTAACCCGATGTACAAAAAACGTAGTACGATATCGTGTACTCCAAATTAAGCCAAGTTCCAATGACAGAAAAAAAAGAGTACCAGAATCTTGGCTCCCCTTGCACCCCAACCAAAGCTCAGTAAAAAAAACTCCGTACGACTACAGTAAGTAATCGAAACAACCAAAAGAACCCGCAATGTATATACCTACATATATGAAAATATCGAAATGCAACAAAGCCAGATAATCACTTGCAAACAAATAAAACTTTCCCCCAAATAGGTATAGGCGTATGTATTGTATATGTATTTAGAAAGGTAAAAGGAAAATATGTATATGTAAAATATAATGCCCAACCAGAGTAATAAAATTCAACAAAATATGAAAAAGTGTAATATAAAATGTTTATGAATATGTATGTACGTATGTGCATGTACATATAGTATATGTAAAGTACCGAAAAAATTCAAACAATTTAATGGAAACGAAAAATGAACCTACTAGTGAATCCAAAGACGGACCAATCCAATTACCACTCCAAAATTCACAGGTCCGGGTGAGAAATTAAATTATCCCGCGATGTACACTAACAAGATACACTGCCAAATGCACTGCTAAAATAAGAAAACAAGCCAAAAGTAAATGGGTCAACAAAAGAACACAAAACTTCCCTAAAACACGGCACAAAGTCACACGCACTGGTACCAGTAAAAGACAATTTTCCTTTCCACAAATGCCCCACGTTGGGCGCCAATTGTTGCAATTTTTCCCGATTTAAGGGGTTAATTAAACGGCGAGGGTATTAGTTTTTATGCGAAAACAAAACAAATACAAAAAAAACCGAGATCGGCTGTAAAAAGGTAAAGCTGTTGGGGTGGCTCGTTATCGCGTGGTCCTGGCAGACACAAATGTTAATTAGCGGTCGCGAGTCCCGCTTTGCTCGGGAAATTTGCAGAACGGAATCCAACCGGAATTTTAAATACAATTTATACTTCAACCGGAAACAATTTACGACTATGTATACTACTTATCTGTCTCCTGGGTATTTTCCCCTTTCTCCTTCTTCTCAGCCTCTCCTTTCCTTTTACTTGTCCTGAACTGTCCTGCCTTCCGCTTTCCCTTCAATTGTATTTTCTCCGTGACCTGGGAGCGTTTAGTAGACGCTTTGCTTCCGATATTTCCTCAAAAAAACTTCTCAATTATTGGGTGATCAACTGTCACTGGCTGCTCTTTCGTGGTTAACCAAGAAGTGAGTTCTTCGTTCCCTTCCATTCGGCTATTTAGCCTACGCGCCCGTGAGTCTCACTCACACCAACATGGGCTTTCGCTTATTCAGCGACGGCGAGGTTCAATCACGGCTGTGTGTGTCATGCTTAGCTCATTTTCTATCGCAAGCACCCGTTCTTGAACCGTTACCTTTCTCTTCTACTCGTTCCACTGACTCTCTGAACTCGCCTCACCTTAGGCAGTTCAGCGGGTCGAGTTATGCATTTTCCACTCAATTTCATTATCAGTGTTTCTCGGTGACGTTTGATACCCGCAATTGACGATCTGGAAAGCTGCGACAATTTAATGAACGCGAGCAGTGAAAGAATCACGTGAATGAATGAAAATAAAACATTGCTATGAGAAACATTACTGAAGGTTAAGGAACTCAAAGGCGAAGACCATTAAAACCCCGATTTTAAACACCGCCTAATTCCGCGTTGGACCCTGCTAGAAGAAAGAAAGAAAGGGAAGTATCCACGAGCCTCAAACCTTTTTCTAAAACGCGTCATTGACAAGTACTCCGGTGGGATTCCGTGCAGATTTGGGGAAATGGGACGGGCCGGTGACGTGCCACCCCACACATCGAGTCAATGTTTAGGTTGGGCTCTCGGCCATTGCTGGGTTCGGTCCGAAACTTCTTCGATTCCGTAGACTGCTTCTCATATTTGTTCTTTCGTCGACAGGGCCGTGTATTTTGTTCTTATGTTGTTGACGTTGATGCTGTGGCTGTCGCTGCTCTCGATAGTGTGTTGTTTTGACGTATTGTGCTCCAGTTATGGTGCGTGTGTTCTGGGCCTCTCTGTCGTGTGGACCACTCTCGCTGATGTGTGTTTCGTATTAATTATGTTTCGTGTGTCCTGGGTGTTGCTACGACATCTCATAGTGTGTGCTCGTGGTAGTGTGGGTATTCTCTCAGGGCAGTCCACCCTTTCTTTTCTGTCGTCGTCGCTGGTTTCTTGTATCCTCGTTGCTCGTTCTCGTTCAGTTTTAGGTAGAGAGGGTCGGGCCGTTCCCTCTGGTAATCTTCCCCGATTGGAATCTTAATTCTCGTTCTCGCTCAGTTTTAGGAAGGGAGGGTCGGTCCGTTCCCTCTGGTAATCTTCTACAGTCATCTCCTAGTGTACTGAAGGGTCGGTCCGTTCCCTTGATCTCTTATCTTCACGGCTACCTGCGGGTCCTTTTGTCGTCTCACCTGTATCAGTTGTCTCTGCAAGATGCTGACGAAGTGGGCCTATGGCTGATGGAACCATGGCTGCCCTCCACTTTCCCAGAATCTTGCAAAGACAATTCGGAAGAGAGAAACGGAGCAAAAGGAAAAGAGCAGTCCTTGTTGTGGTAAAATGTACCGCAACAACCTAACTAGGTGATTAAAAAATTTTAAAATGAGTTTTATCTGACTATGAATTTGCGCTATTGTTTCAAACCCACTATAGTCTTTTTTCTTCAATCGTGAGAAACATGTTTAATTACCAACTTCATTTGGGACTCTGGGGTGCTTACGAAGGCCGGCTTTCCCAACGTTTCGTCAACTCTTTTAATTTATTAGTCATTGGCTTAAGACACAGACACATGAAGTCAATAAAGAGATTGAAACACGAAATAGAATGAAATATATACGATGAATAGATACTTCGACTCGTCTTTAGAACATTAAGAATCGTAGGTCTTCATAGCGTTCAGGGAGTAGAAAAAATATTATCTGATAGTTAAGGGAATGAAAGAAGAAACTGAATACCGCACTTCCCATCGATGTTAGTATGACTACTATAAATGTTGGGTCAGCAGAAAACCAACTTCGAGGTAGTAAGGGACACCTTGGCTCTGCTATTAATTCTGATGATACCAGCGAAGAATGACTTGCCAATATCTATCTCAACAATTAAGGAGACTCTATATAAGATTCTGATCATCCCAGTCCTGCTTTACGGGGCTGAAACATGGACTTTATTGAAAGCGAATGAAAGATATCCTTGGTCGCTTCGAGGGAAAAATTCTTCGAAGATATTCGGTCCCGTTTGCGTTGATGAATTTTGGAGGAAATAAGTAAGGTCCCAACATCCGCTTTTTCCAATGTTCAAGTATTTAAATTCTTCTCGATTATTTTTCATTCACCCTTTAAAAATATGGAACTCTAGGGTTGTTTGGGTGGGACTGAGAAACCTTACAGTATTTTTCTTTTCTTTTTTCGAATAATAACCAAGCAAAGTACCGCTGCAGAACAAAAAATTGCTCAGGTTTGTGTGGGGCGGGCTTTTAACCCGCTTCGAGGCGACTTTCACAAAAATTCATTCTGAAAGGCTTCCTACGAGTTCGATTTTACAATAAATTTGTAGGTCTATCGGTTTAGGCTTGGCGTACATGAATGTTATGGTAAAATTCGGCACATTTTTCTAGGGCCACCCGCTCGTCTGCCTTCTTGGCCTAGCAGGTTCCATTGCATAGCTAGATCTGGTATGCAGTTGTTGCCCTATGAGGGAGTGTAACGGATCCACTGACACTTCCGTTTCTGTTTAAAATTATTCATGTGTGATATCGTTTGTCCACGGCACTTGCAACATGTCTCTGAGACAACAATTAACAAAAGCTAGCTGACTGGGACCATTGCGGTCACCTTCCAAGTTTTGCACCCATTAAGCAATACTTTCTTCACATTTAAGTGGAATAGTCGCAGATTAGAGTTTAATCTGATAGCATTACTTATCCAGTACCATACCAAAAGCAGCCTTCGCTTTTCCGATTCGGGTGCATTTGTATTGTTGCAATTTAATTTATATCTGAGCCACAGACACATGTCTCGTTTCGAGAAAGGGTGTCTGTGCCAATCCTCGTTTCCGTGTTTGTACATCCAACTAGGTACCATTGTCAACCGAAGTAATACTCCCAACGTATCATAACTCTTGTACTCTTTTGACTTGTTGTCCAAAAATGTACACTTGTTCCTGGGGTGATTTAGGCTTAAAATTTGAAAGCAAGTATAGCGGAGAAGTGTAGGCAACGTGTTATTCGATGATGATTCGAAAATGCCTTGAATCAGAAACAAGCTTTTTCACAGTCGAGAGTACTTTCAAAATCTTCTTTAATGCGTACAATAGTAGTTTCGGCTGTAATTTTGAAAAAAAGCGGGAAGCATTCAAATATCCATCCAATTCTCAGTTAAGTTGAATTTCTTTGGGAGGTAACCACTCTCTTCAGCCACCGGCCAGGAAAGATCTCAGTCTCCTCCAAGGTCTTCTTTATAAGTATGTAAGTGCAGAAGTTCTATCGAAATTGTCGACGAAGCTTTGTAGAATTCGGCAAGAATATTGTCCAGTTCTGCCGCCTTGTTTCCGTCCAGCACTCTTATCGTGATCATTATTTCATCTTTACTGGGCGATGGTATGCAAACACAGATAATTCATTCAGATTGTGGGACATTTCTCCCTCATAAATGTAGTTCAGGACGATAGCAAAATGCTCCTTGGCTTCGACTCTATGTTCGAAATGAGAACTTCAGCTGCTCAACCGATGGTCATGAAATTTTGACCACGTATGAGTTACATGTCAAGAATAAATATTGGGGTAGTTTAACTACGATTAGCCTCCTTCTTTTAATACCCTTCCCAGCAACTAGGTTATCAATAATGCGAGGCAGCTTTTCGATTCACATACTACTACTTCCCGTGGAATATGTTCTAATGAGAAACTGAAATACGAAATGCGGGTAGTGACAGATTAATGCATGTCTTTAGCTGATTATTTATTTACACGATTGCAGCTGTATGAAAATTTGTCATTTAGAATTTCTCATATTGAGCTTCTCTTGCAATATCTTTATCCTCGACACCATGCTTAAGAAATTTGAGTGCGAACCTTCTCTATCTTCGCAATCTTACGAATCATTTAAGCGTTTTTTAAATAGTACATCCGAAATAATACGGAACGAAAAAATTAAAAAAAATTATTAAATCAGAGGCTAAATACTTTTACATTTAATTAAGTAAGTAAAGTCAAACAGCTTGTTTATCGTACGAATAACAACACGTTCGAAGGGCAATAAAAGCACGATAGATCTTTACTTTTATTTGTTTTAGTTTACTAAGTGAGGTAAGTTAATTGCAGGGCACCTGTAATTTTTAACAAACTGTTCCGGACGCGTGTACCTACGGGTCGACAGGACAAACAAAATTTAACGAATTCGAAAATAGATCATGGATGAAAAGCAATACTGTGCAACAGTATACCTGAATGTTGCCAAAGCCTTCGACTCGTATTTATGAACTACTTCTTACTCCAGACAAGTTATTTAGAGAACCGATGCTTTTATTCAAAGACAGGTGCTCTCAAATCCACTTAACCAATGCTGTAGTACCCCAAAGCAGCATCTTAGGGTCCCTCCTCTACCTACTCTTCACAGCAGACATGCCTTCCCTGCCAGAGAAACGGCCATGATTGCAACATTTTCTGACGATACTGTTCCACTCAACTCTGGTTACCATCTCCAGAATTTAACTTGCCAACTATAAAAAATACTGGACAAAGCGATTAAGTGGTTCTCAAAGTGGCAACTAAAGATCAACGATGACAAAACGATACAAGTTATCTACACTACCAAAACAAAATTCACACCTTTACCATTAACAATAAACAACAAACAGGTGTCCATCCAACCAGTACCCAAATACCTTGGGATTCACCTAGACAGCAAATTGACATGGTAGTACCACATTCACCAAAAACGCACCCAACTAAACCATAAATTTAGACAACTCTATTGGCTATTACGACCTCAATCCAAACTTTTGATAAACAACGAGTTACTCATCTATAGGAGTATTATAAAACCAATATGGACATACGGCATTCAAATTTGGGGAACCGCAAAGAAATCGAACTTCAACATTATATAAAGACAATAATCTAAAATTCTATCAACGATCATCAACGCTGAGTGGTATATCTGCAATCAAGACATCCATCGCGACGTACAAATCAACAGAGTTGACCAAGAAATACAAAGGATCAGCTCAAAACACCTGAAACAAATTTGAACACGCTGTAACAGCGACGTCAACACCCTACTTTGGCCGAGTAGGGTGTTGAAAAAACAAGAAGAAGAAGAAGAGTTAAACGAAGAAGACCCACCGACCTAATTTCAAAGAGCTAATGCCAAACTATTTATTAATATGTAAAATTGTGAGTCTAAATCTTAAATATAGTCTTTTATGTATGTAACATTAATAAATGTAACGTCAAATTGACTACAATTTTGTGCGCACTTGTAAGGCGACAAGGGGCACTCGGTGTGAATAAAACCGCCAACGCCTCGGGTGAAATAAAACCCACCTTTGCCATACTAGAAACAAATGTGACGAAATTTAAGGCCAATTTACTGAATGTCATTATTTAGACAGTTGTAAACAAGCAAGGGATATTAAAAAAAAGGGTAAATGTCAATGCAAAGAAAATGAACTGATAATGCTAGTCTGAACGCAATAAATTTATATGAATATACTATTTAAACGGAAAATAAATACAATTGTTATTAAACAGAATAATACATAAAAGCTAATCCCGCCGAAAATAACCTAATGGCTTGGAAATTTAACCAGGAAGTGTTCTTTATTTCATTTGGACATAACATTTGTTGTTACATTTATTGCAGATTAAATAGAGCTTAATAATAAAGCAAATCTCTTACGGATATCCAAAAGGGCTGCAGGGTGAAGTTGATATTCTCGGGTGCAACTAATGATTTTGATGGGAAAATATAAAATGCATGAGATGCAATAAAGAACACCACATGCAGCGTTGTATGTATACTGTATTCCTTTATAGTCGTATTGCTGAAGTGCTGCGAGACTGTGTTATTCTAATGCACTTTTAGTTATAGCACGGTTGCTGCTTTGGAGAGCAACCATCGCAAAGGAAAAAGTGCAAGCACAACTAATCGTTGTTTTTATGGCTTTGCAATTAAATTTTTCGTTGCTATTTAAAACTCGTTAACTTATTTGAGACGAACGTATTTACAAACGTGTATATGCAAAATGAAAATTAAATATAATACAATACAATAGAAAAACAAATATGAGCCCTCATCGTAATAAAAGATAAACAATTCCCTTTTCACATTTTCCATACACATTCAAATTAAACCAGATATTTTTCTTATAGAAAATGTACCTACCTACATATATATATATTATTATAAGAAAACGAAACACAAATGCAGTACCCTTGTTGTGGTAACCCAAAGCAAATCAAGTTCAAAGCGTTTTATATAACCCATTAATTAAGTTTTCAATATTCCAATGTTTTTTTTTCTATTTTTAGCTAAATATCAATATCGTCTGCAAAATAAAAATACGATGAGCTTTTCATATAACTTTTTAACGGCGTTTGGAGTTTAAAGATCGTCTTATTATTTGTACAGGGCTATCTTGCGTTGCGACCTAATCGTCAATTGTGCCCCTGATAATTCCTCCGAAATTGTGTTTGAGGGTCATACACTCTTATTTTGAATAGTTCACCCTAGAGCTTCCTCTCTAATCTAATTTCTCTGAAGAAGCTAAGAATAATTACTTACTTACTTACTTAGATGGCGCTACAGTCCGGGGTGGACCTGGGCGTCAACCAACAAACCTCTCCAGCCAGCACGGTTACGAGCCAGCTGCCTCCAGTTGCGCACGCCAAGTTGGTTGAGGTCCCCCTCCACTTGTTTGCGCCACCTACCGCGAGGTCGTCCTCTACTACGCCGTCCGTCCGGGGTGGATTCGAAGACTTTCTTAGCGGGAAGGTTGGGCTCCATCCGCTCTAAATGACCCAGCCATCTTAATCGCTGTATGTGAACTCTTCTGGCTAAGTCGATGTCCTTGAACAGGCCGTATAGTTCGGCATTGTACCTTCTCCTCCACTCACCGTCTATGCAGATGGGACCAAAGATCGCTCGAAGAACTTTTCTCTTGAAATAACCAAGGGCATCCTCATCCGGTTTTGTCAAAACCCATGCCTCTGCGCCATACAGCAGGACTGGGATGATTAATGTGTTATAAAGAGTTACCTTAGTAGTTCGAGATAGGGCTTTGCTACTCAATTGCCGTTTTAGCCCATAGAAACAACGATTGGCAAGAGTAATTCTTCGTGTGATCTCTCCACTGATGTCATTTGCGGAGCTGACCATAGAGCCTAGGCAGACAAAATCCTTTACTACCTCAAAATTGTATCTGTCTATTGTTGCGTTCTGTCCAAGACGCCGATGTTGGGTGTCCTTTTTTGTAGACAGCATATATTTTGTTTTGCTTTCATTGACCGCTAGACCCATCTTTGCTGCCTCGATCTCAATACTCGTAAATGCCCCATTGACGGCCCGCTGAGTTCTTCCGATTATGTCAATGTCATCGGCATAAGCGAGTAGTTGCACAGACTTGAAGAAGATTGTACCTCCGGTGTTGGCTTGTGAGTTTCGTACAATTCTCTCAAGTACTACGTTAAAGAGATCGCATGATAGCGCGTCGCCTTGTCTAAGACGTTTCCTGACATCGAACGGTTCGGTGATGTTCTTACCGACTTTGATGGAGCAGCGAGAGTTCTCCATCGTCATTCTGCACAAACGGACGAGCTTGGCAGGGATGCCAAGACTAGACATGGCTCTGTATAACTCGTCTCTATACACGCTATCATAGGCAACTTTGAAATCGATGAAAAGGTGGTGCGTATCGATTCATGGGTTTTTTCCAAGATCTGCCGTAGTGTGAATATTTGGTCAATGGTGGACTTTCCAGGCCTGAAACCGCACTGATAAGGACCTATCAGGTTGTTGACGAACGGTTTTAGGCGTTCACATAGTACGGCAGACAGGATCTTATATGCGATATTTAGGAGACTTATACCTCTGTAGTTGGCGCAGTTCAGAGGGTCTCCTTTCTTCAGGATCGGGCAAACGATGCTGAGGTTCCATTCATCGGGCACACTTTCGTCCGACCAGATTTTACAGATGAGCTGGTGCATGCTCCTTACCAACTCATCTCCTCCGGCCTTGAAAAGTTCAGCGACAAGGCCGTCGGCTCCAGCAGCTTTGTTGGATTTGAGTTTAGATATCGCTATCCTCACTTCATTCTGATCGGGTTGACGGGAATTTTGACTGCCATCGTCACTGTTGAATGGCTCATTCTGCCTGACAGCGGAATATTGATCATCATCGCCGTTTAACAGTCTGCAGAAGTGTTCCTTCCATATCCTCAGCACCGACTGCGATTCTGCTACTATGTTGCCATTTGCGTCCCTGCAGGCTTCTGTTCTGGCTTTGAAACCCTGGCATGTTCTTTTTACCTTTTGGTAAAATTTTCGAACATTATTCCTGCAATAAAGTCTCTCAATCTCCTCAATCGAGCGCTACTCATGCTCTTTTTTCTTCTTTCTGAGAAGTCGATGTTCCTCTTTTCTCCTGCGCACGTAGAGCTCGTAAGCAGCTCTAGTCCTTCTATGCAGCGCCGCTTTGTACGCCTCTTGTTTTGCTGCATGTGCTTGCCGGCTTTTCTCATCAAACCAGGGGTTCGTTGTGGTGGGCGAGAGAAACCCAGGATATCAGAGGCGGCATCTCTGATGGCTTTTTGGCAACGCTGCCACTGGTCTTCCGCATTTGCTGCTGGCGGCATAGGACTTAGATTGAAATTGACTTAGATAGAAACACGATCGGCAAAGGTTCTGGCGGTCTCTTGCGATTGTAGCTTTTCGACGTCAAATTTCCTCACAGTATTTCGTTGATTTCGCTCCGTTCTGGATATCCGCATCCGTACCTTGGCTACAACTAGTTAGTGATCCGAGTCCACGTTGGCTCCTCGGAAAGTCCGGACAACCAGAATACTGGAAGAGTGCCTTGCGTCGATCGCAATGTGATCGATTTGGTTGACAGTTTTTCGATCAAAGGAGAGCCATGTTCCTTTGTGAATGTCGAGACGTGGGAACCGCGTACTAGCTACGACAAAGTTTCGCCCCGCCGCAAAGTCGATTAGCCTGAGTCCGTTGGCGGATGTGTTGTCGTGCAGGCTGTGCTTTCCGACCACGCTACTAAAGACTTCCTCTCTTCCTAGCTTTGCGTTAAAGTCGCCTAGGATAATTTTAACGTCGTGGCTAGGGCACTGCTCATACGTCTTGTCCAAGAGCTGGTAGAAGTCATCCTTTGTCGCGTCGTCCTTCTCCTCGTGATGGGCGTGAACGCATATTAGGCTAATGTTGGCAAATTTAGCCTTGATACGGATAGTCATGAGGCGCTCGTTCACATGCCGGAAACTCAAGACTTCTTGCCTAAGTCTGCCTCCAATGACAAATCCGCACCCGAATAGACGCTGTCATTTTTGTCTGTAGTAATCGCCGTAGTAGATGTCGCAGTTTTTCATACTCCTTTTGCCCGGCCCATCCCATCGCACTTCTTGGATGGAGGTAATGTCTGCTTTGAGATACTCTAGGGCCTCCGCAAGTTATTCGGCTGCGCGTGGTTTGTAGAGGGACCTAACATTCCATGTGCAGACACGAAGATCGTTGTCCTTTTTACGTTTGCATGGGTCGTCAACAGTAAGATCATCCGTATCCGAGGCTGTTAGTTGTTTCGTAACCAAAGGTTTTTTACGTGGTGGGGAAGCTAACCCGACGGCACAACCCCCAACCTGGAGGGCCAGACCCTTTTCTGTGTACACGTAGGACAAGAGGTCGGATACACCGATGTCAGTAATCCACTTCGGGGATATGAGCGCTGCCGTTGGCCCATTTAGGGTTCATCCGCCACCATCTCTTTTTTAATACCCTGACGCAGTATTGAAAATCCTTACAGACCTCAGCTCCAAATATCTTGAAGTAGCTCCGGTAAGGTATCCGCTGGTCTGTAGACGTCACCGTTGATTCCATCGAGAGAATTCATCCGCCGCACGTCCTCCTTCTGAGGACCTCTTGCTGGACTTCTGAGACGCATATTTCAGCCGATCAGGTCAACAAGAGATGCCTCGTCCGGTTAGACATATGCACGCTGAAGTTCACCCAGATGTGCTTGCGCAGGTCTGAGTGTTCGGCTGTACATATGTCGTCAGACTCAGCATACGCTCATCGTTAGTTCACCATCAGATAGCTATCCAGCGGGCACCGCGTGGAGGTGATGATGCGAGTTTGCCCACTAGAATCTGAGAATACTTACTTACTTACTTAGTTGGCGCTACAGTTCGGGGTGAACCTGCGCTTCAACCAACAAGCCTCTCCATTTAGCTCGGTCTTTAGCTAATTGCCTCCAGTTGCGCACTCCAGGTTAATTGAGGTCCCCTTGAACTTGTGCGTGCGACCTATGGCGAGAAGGTCCACTACTGCGTCGTCCCTCGGGGTTAGATTCGAAGACTCTGCTGGCCGGAGCGTTGGTGTCCATTCGCTCTACATGTCCTAGAGATCTCAGACGTCCAATACGCAGTTTTTTGACTAGGTCGATGTCGCTGTACAGCTCGTATAGTTCGTGATTGAATCTTCTTCTCCAAAACCCGTCAACGCAAACGGGACCGAAAATCTTACGAAGAATTTTTCTCTCGAAGCGACCAAGGATATTTTCATCCTCTTTTAATAAAGTCCATGTTTCAGCGCCGTGAAACAGGACGGGGATGATCAAGGTCTTATATAGAGTCTCCTTAATTGTTCGAGATAGGCCGTATAAGCCCAAAAAAACAGCGATTGGCAAGAGTTATTCTTCGATTGATTTCTGCGCTGATCTTGTTTGTAGAATTTATAGCAGAGCCAAGGTAGAAAAAGTCCCTTTCTACCTCGAAGTTATAGCTGCCCACTGTGACGTTCTGTCCAATTCGTCGGTGTTGGCTTTCCCTTCTTGTTGACAGCATATACTTGGTTTGGCCTCGTTTATCGCTAAACCCATTTTGGCCGCTTCCGCCTCAATGCTTGCAAACGCATCGGTGACAGCCCGCTGAGTTCTTCCGATAATGTCTACATATATCGTCGGCGTATGCAAGCAGTTGCACAGACTTGTAATAGATTGTGCCTCTGGTGTTGGCTTGTGAGTTCCGCACAATCCGTTCAAGTACAATATTAGAGAAGTCACATGACAGCGCGTCACCTTGTCTAAAGCCTTTTTTGACATCAAAGGTCTCGGTGAGGTCATTACAGACCTTGATGGAGCAGCGAGCGTTCTCCATCGTCAGCCTGCACAGACGGACAAGTTTGGCAGGGATGTCAAAACCAGACATGGCTCCATAAAGCTCTTCTCTATAGCTGCTGTCATAAGCGGCCTTGAAATCGTTAAAAAGGTGGTGAGTATCGGTATATAATTCTTGGGTTTTCTCCAGGATCTACCGAAGTGTGAAAATTTGATCGATGGTGGACTTTTCTGGCCTGAAACCGCATTAATAGGGTCCAATCAGGCTGTTGATAAAAGGTTTCAGGCGTTCACACAATATCGCAGAAAAGATCTTGTATACGATGTTGAGGAGACTGCTGATTTCGAGGTTGGTTAACTTTTCAAGCATTTCATCCGCAAGAAGACTCCACATTAGAGGAGATAGCATTTCTCCTTGTGGGCATCTTCTAGTTGTGTTGACCTTAATAATTTTACGTGATGTCCGACCTTCTGCTGATCTTGTTTTCAGCAATTCGTGTATCCACTTAGACATTATTCTGCTAACTCCTTTTTGATCAGGGCTCATTTAAGGGTTTCAAGCGAAGTTCTATTGCACCTGCCTTCAATGTCTAGGAAAGCGCAGAGTACTTTATTTTTCGTTTCGAAAGCAAGATCCTCAAGATTGCAAACATTGTTATTCATTCGGTCGATGTGGTCGAACCAGTACCGTTGAAGTTTCTTAACTTCTGAATGGCAGCGTAGGCTGGATAAGCTAAGTCCTGACAACCACCAATTACAACCACCTTCCGCATCAAAGGTACCCCTCGTAACGCCGATATCTCATGGATTACGAATTTCTTTTTAAATAAATACGGTATCACTATCTCCTGATGCAAACTGATCCTGCTTTCTCAAGACAGAAGTTATCGCAATTTCAAATTCGACCTCTCGGCTAGATACGAGTGGCTATTCCGAAACCCTGCTGGTGTAAATTTCAAACTTGGGAAGATGCATATCTGCAAATGGACGGACAAGCCTACTAAGATAGATAAGTTAATTAATAATAGACCTAGTAATAATAACACCCATAGAGAGAAGTTAATTAATAATAAGTTGAACCCACACTCCCTCCACCTCCCGTTTAACAAATCTACCATCTCAAACAACGGACCTACCACCCAGCAAAAATGCAGCAGTTCTCAATATTCCCAGCACAAATCCATCAATACTCATCTCACGTCCTTTAAAAACTCTAACCCCAATCCAAATTGAGCTTCCAAAATGGACATCTTCCCTAAGTTTAACTTTAAAACGGCATACTGTCTAAGTCTGCTACCAAATTGCCGAACATCAAGCGAGTTTCCTTCGATGACCCGCGGGTCCCCTCTCCCTCTCCAAACACTAAGGCCACTCCCTCAGCCAACTACCCTAATAGAGCCTCAACTAAACGTGTCCCTTTCAATTTGTTAGCTGATTCATGTCCTCCTTCAAGCCACCTCGGTCAACTTGCCATCAACTGCATTTTCTCCTACTTTCGATCCAATGCTTCCTCCCACCGTCAAACTCACGTCTTAATTAGCTGATCCCACGTCAACGAACAACGACCTTGATAGCCGCTGTGTTATGTCAAGATTACGTGATCACCGGCTTTTTGAAAATGTTCGCCTTCATCTTGCCTATTTATATGACAAGCTTAACTCTGTCTGTATCGACCGCAAGATTGCTATAATTGATTGCTCTCTTACATTAGTTTTACATTAGCCCGAATGTCAACTATCTTACTCTAGTACTCAACACTGAGAAATATCTACACCAGTTTTCATGAGAGTTTTAACATCTCCTCTTCAATTGTAGCTAAAGATCTCTCAACCTATGCTTCTCATATTGGCTCCAAACGTCTCTCGTATCTCCAAAAAACTCGCAGCAACTATTATAACTATTTCCGTCGGAAATGCTTCAAAGTTCCTATCCCTTTACTATTAGAATGTCAGAGGACTTCGCACCAAAACCTCGATGGTGCACCTGAACTCACAAACACTTCAATACGACATTTTTGCCCTAACTGAAACCAACCCTTGTCCAAATTTTTGTGACTGTGAATTATTCACTTCTGATTTCGTTGTCTTTCGTGCCGACGCGACGCGGCCAGGTCAATGAAACATCTACTTAAGTATTTACATTAAGCTTAAGGCCCTCGGTTATCCCACCCTCTTTCATTTCATGGCTGAGATCATACCTAGAGAAACGCCAGTAAAGGGTTCTCTTCCGATTTTCAGTCTCTGACCCCATGAACGCCACTTCATGAGTTCCTCAAGGCAGTCATCTTGGTCCGCTGATCTTTGCCTTAACTATTACCGATTTTGTCACATCATAAAAGACTCCGATCTGTCTATTTACGCGTATGACATGAAAATCATTACGGTAATCTACCCGCATCGATTATCTCTTACTTCAAGACGATCTAAATTTATTCCACACATGGTGCCACAAAAACGGTTTAGAACTTAACGTCGGCAAATGTCAATCCATAACATTCTCTCGTAAACGCCTCCCCCCACCCGTTCCGTTCCTACATTGATCAAATTGTACACAAAGCCAATTCTTCTCTCGGTTTCAGAAAACGCTGGTCTAAAGAACTTTCGAACCCTTATAGACCAAGAGCACACAGCATTTTTTGGGCGTGAAGATATAACCAAAAGATTGATAAAGTATTCCAAGAAATAAAATCGAATGGGGAAGTCTGGCAGTTTTTTTTTTGCTGCTGAGGTTAGTAATAGTAGGTATGCTGAAAATGTATTTTTTCCAAAATGTGCATTTTTGTTATAACCACTTAAATGTAGTTCTATACGACGTTTTACGCACAACCTTACCCTTGCCAGATATACTATTAGTATGTAATAAATCACTTTTTGAAATAGTTGATAAATCCACATGATGGTTCTTCTTCTTCCTTTTATCAGCGAGGTTATGATCCGAAAATAAGGGATCATAACCCTCCCACTTCACCGCATTTCTACAGATCCGCCTGTAGGGTTCGCCTATTTGACCTCAGATAATATCGGCAGGCCTGCCGATTTTGGATCACTCGGTTACAGAGGCCAATGAAATGCCGATGTCGTCGCATTTGTCTGATCCAGGCATTTACAGGCCTGCCTTTCCTACATCGCGATGTCTTTGGAACGTGCATTGATATTGCCTTTTTAACCGGGTTCAAATGATCTCTTCTTTGAACGTGGCAATACCAACTGAGCCGGTCGCGCTCTTTTTTTTGTACGATGGTTTCCTTGATGTGAAAGCTTCTACGGATCTTCGAACTTCTTATTCGATCAAGCTTTGTCACTCCTGCTGTCATGCGAAGCATCTTCATCTCAGCTGCCGTTAATTTACTCTCATACGTTTTGTACATCGTCCAACATTGTGAACCGTATGTGAGCACTGGACGCACAACTGTGGTGTAGAGCCTTCCTCTCAACTTAGGTGGCATTTTTCTGTCACAGAAGATAGCGGAATTTTCTCGCCACTTCATCCACCCTACGCTTACACGATGATTGATGTCGTCATCACAAGTTGCTTTGTTATTGATCATAGATCCCAGATATTTGAACTTTTCGCACTTGGGAAGCACTGTTCCATTTAAATAAATGTCTGGAATAGGCCTGAGTGGATCAGAGAACGGGAAGCACAAGTACTCTGTCTTTTTTAAACTAATGCGATACCCATTTCCCTCCAGAACGTCCACCCACACATCAAGTGCTTGTTGCAGGGATGTAGGATCCTCGCTTATGATGGCTCCCTCGTCAGCAAAGAATAACTGATGTACCTTGGTGTCCATCACTTTACCTTCAAGCAGATAATCAAGGACTGTAATAAAGAGCAAAGGACTTAAAACGCTTTCCTGATGCACCCCGACTTTGATTGGGAACTCTTCGGTTACTCCAGCGGGGCATCTTACTCTTGTCTTTGCTCCTTCGTATATGTCCATGATCATCTGTACATATGTTTCTGGAACCCCTCGATGTCTAACGCCACCCATATCAGATCTCGTGGTTGTCTGTCGAATGCCTTTTCAAAGTCAACCAATACCATATGTAAATCCCTTAAGGAATCACGATGTGTTTCCATTATGATCCTTATACTTTGGTTTGCATCTGTGGTTGATTTACCCGAGACAAACCCGCACTGATCATCAGATAGCCGTATTATTTTTCGCAGTCGGCCACCTAATACCCGCTCAACGATCTTCATGGTGTGTGACATCAGCTTGATCAAACGGTAGTTATCACAGTTTCGCGTATCACCCTTCCCTTTGTATACAGGGAGAAGGTAACTTTCTCTCCATTGATTCGGCATTGGGTCACCTCTCACAAATTTGGAGATGAGTATTCTGAGCCATCTGAACCCAATGTCTTCCATCTTTTTCCAGAACTCAGAGTGCATCTCGTCTGGCCCAACCGCTTTTCATTTTTTTGGAGTATTTGATATATCCACATGATGGTTACACAAACAAATTTGTGAGAGCACCCTGATTACAAAAATTGGTCCTAGATGCTTCACGGACAGCTATTGCATTGCTAACTGTACTGATGTTATCTTTAAAGTACAATAATTTTAGAGATGGCAGTACGAGTAGATGTACAATAAATATTGCAAGATCATTGCTTAATTTTGCACTCATCAGTGGAATTTTTGCCTTTTTTGAGCATGCAAAATAAGCAATGTGAACGCAGTGGCATAAGTGGTTAGTGCGTCGGATCACTACGCATGAGGTTCCAAGTTCGAATCCCAGAAAACACCAATAAGTTTTTTTACGGTCCCATCCCTCGCGGGCGTCTGACAAACATCCGAGAGTATTATTGTCACGAAAAAATTTCTCAAATTGCCGTTCGGATTCAGCACTAAAACTGTAGGTCCCTTCCATTCGTGTGAAAAATATAACGCACACAACGTGAGTGGTTGCGAGAAGCTAGGTCTGGCACTTAAAGAGCTGTTGGGGCAAATATTTATTTATTTTAAATAAGCAATTGTTTTGTACAGTTGCTGTAAAATATAGGTGATAGCAAAACAAGCAGCCTTGCCGATAAGAAGACAGCATGAGTAGTTGCATTTTGTTGACCGTAAAGCTAATACAATATGTCTATCGAAGAAAATATTAAGTGTGTTCTACATTCAAGTGATAGTCCGTAAGAATGTGGAAAAATAATTTTGTTTTATATAGCTAAACATTACAGAAATGAATCCAAATTTTAAGATGTCGGTGGGTTCGAAAATTCACTGATATAGACCTTCCAATGGAGGTTAGTGTTAGTAGTTAGCATAGCACGTATAGTATATTTACTGCTATTTCCAAAAAGTTGGTAGAATTTTCGATGAAAGCAAATGAATGTAAGTTACATACATAATATATATATATATATATATATATATATATATATAAGTATAATTATGCAGTAGTTTATATCATTTTATAAAAAAACATTACCTGTACTTGCATGTATATAGTGCCTGAAAGCAGCAATAATAAAACATCCAGTACAAATATTGAAAGTACTCCAAGCACATCCAATTCAATATCAGTGGATTCTAACACCAAATGCTTCTTTTGCAATTGCATAATAAAATATTCTAAAGAAAGTAAAAAAAAGCTTATATGTGGCCGAAGATCCACCCTGGAAGACATCGTGTGCAAAGCTATACTTGCACACGCTATACCAAAAATTGACAAGCAGCATCGAAGACGATGAACTGAAGTATCATGAGACATGTCTTGCTAATTTTTTTCAGGAAACCAATAATTTACAAAAGAAAATAGCGGCGAAATTTCAGGATATAGATATGCACACAAGTTTCAACTGGCTGTGCCTTTGTGGAGCATCACATCATAAAATTAGAAGAAATGTATCCATTTGATGATATTGCTAACTTGTACCAACAAAAATTATGTGAAAAAGATCAATCAATTACTTATTCTAAAGTCTATTTGAAAAAGAAACTGTTGACCATATATAGGGAAAGGATTGTCATGAAAAAAAATTCAAAACAGTGGGTGGTTGTTTTCGATGCAAATATGAATGAATAAAGCAACTCCTTTAAAAAGAGATTAAATTAATTTTTAATAGATGAATGGCCTGAAAATGAGTATTGGTTGAGTATTGAGTTATTGGTGAAAAAAAAAACTTTTTGTTATATGCAATGAGATATGTCTTTACTTTAAAACTGAAAATAGCAATGTTCTTCGGGAAAATGTGAATGAGTTAAAGAGCTTTCAAGAAGAGGCCGACACTCGCATGATGCTGCATTTGTTTTTTTTGCCAAAGAACTTTTCTGTGGTCATAAAGTCTTCAGATACAGATGGGCTTATAATAGCTCTCTACAATTTACCATACCTGACAAACAGCATTAAAGTCTGGCTTGAAGTTGGAACTATGTCAAAAAACACTTTAACCTTTCGTAACGGCCACTAGAAATAATAAGAAAATCTAACTTTTTGCATTAAAATCTTTTAAAGTGATATAAAAAGAAAAACATATATTTTCTTTAGACTCCTAAGTACTTAGTATTAGACTTCTAAGTACTAAGTATTCGCCTTCTAAATACTTTGCAGTATCAGATTTGCATAAGTTTAGAACAGAAATAAATTGAAATATGTGTAAAACTCGTAAAAATACTTTTATTGATAAGGCTAACTAAAAAAACGTACCTTATCAATACTTACTAAAAATTAAACTTACCTTGCAATTTTTTATTTTTAATATTGTTTTATTAATAGTTTTTTTCAAGTCTCAACTTGCAAGCTTCACAGATTGTTTATTTCCGGCTAAAATTCAAATAATGTACTGCGATTGGCTTGCCAAACGGTACTTTTAAAAATCTACAATGATAATTGTCCGTTACGCGGTGGGGTATTTGAAATATTTGGCGGAAAAATGGTACGAATTAGTACCGTCAGATAGGAAAGGGTTAAGATACATTTATATAAATGCAATTTATCACAGATTAGGTGCTGCACTACCAGGCTTTCACAGCTTCACTGGATGCGATTACACCCCATCCTTCATCAAAAAAGGAAAAATTAAGCAAAATTAAAATTAATTAAAACTAATTAAATTCAATTTTAAAAAGCATGCCAGATTTTCAGTCAATTTTTTCCAAATTTGCAAATGGAATAAATGCCTGTGAAGAGGATTTTGACCGCACTGAAAATTATAGACACATTTGCTAATTAAAAAAAAAAACATTTATATGTACATATTTACATACCATATAATAAACATTGAAGTACTTAATTTATAGCTAATGACGTACTCGCATGTCTATTTGTCTACAAAATTTCTGTAAAATAATTGTACTGTAAAGATAACATCAGTACAGCTAGCAATGCAATATTTGTCCGTGAAGCATCTAGGACTAATTTTTGTAATCAGGATGCTCTCACAAATTTGTTGGTGTAACCATCATGTGGATATACCAATTATTTCAAAAACTGATTTATAACATACTATTAGCTCGTCTGGCAAGGTGATGGCTGCGCGTAAAACGTCTGGGACCTATATTTTTGTTATCAGGGAGTTCTCTCAAATTTGTTGGTGTATCAAACATGTAGTTATACCAATTATTTAAAAAAGTGATTTTTAGCATACTATTAGTATGTCTGGCAAGGGTAAGGTGCATGGAACGTGTGGGACCTATATTTTTGTGATCAGGGCACATTTTGAAAAAAAAACACATTTTTAGCATACTATTACTAACCTCAGCTGCGAAAAAACTGGCATTCGATTTTATTCGCGAAGTCGCTGACATACTCTTCGTGCACCAACTTTTAGCCGGCATGATCAATTCCCCCGCACTACTGGAAATAATTTCCCTTCGCACTAACCCGCGAAACCTTAGGTCTGTACCGCTCTTTCGTATCCCTCACCACTTCACCAACTACGGCCATTTCGAACCAATCTCCAGAATGTTACGCCTAGCCAATAACGAATGTTACGCCTAGCCAATCCGCCCTTAGAAAGTCTCTCTACACCTCTTCATGACCTCTCTTCTTTTACCAGTCTTCGTCTTTCCCCCGCCATTTCTTTTCTCATCCCTCCCTAGTTTATTCATTTTTAAGCTTAGCGTTACGTTCCATTTTTTGTTAGTTTTTAAGTTTAGATTTAAGTTGTTGCTTCTATTAAGCTTAAATTAATAAAAGAACATTTGATGTTTTGAACGTTTTTAAAAATGTCCATATTTCTTTTTCTGGTAAAACTATAAATTGCAAAACTTTTTTAAACATATTTATGTTTCATTCTTCATGGTTAAGCTGACGTGTCTCCCACAAATCGTCCACCCGCATCAACTTCACTTGTCTACATCACTCACCCACGTTCTTCATTAGGGAGTGAAGAAAGAAAGTTATCCAACCAGCTAACAAAGCACAGAAGCACAGAAGCATAAACAGGCTGCATTATTTCATGCGTGTATGTATTAGCTATTACGGATTGTGGAATTTATTCATTAGGAAGAGGGATAAAATTCAAATTAAAAGACGTGACATTTACTAAATCAAATCATACAAACAAGCTACAAACCATCCCTTGTCGTTCATCAGAACCCAGAAGTATTACACCCAGCCGGCACTGTATGTTATGGTAATGTTGCTGCTTCATGTGGGTACTTTTGCGCTTTTTCATCTAAGTTAAGGATTTTTTTTTAAATAAAGTGCACCACTTCGTCGTTCGTGCTTGCACCTGTTGGTTTTTATTGGAAAATTGATTTTAAGTATATTTACGATAAAGCGGTGAATTTACAGTTTTTTTTTAATTCGTTCAAAAATCAAAATATATATATACATATGTATACATATTGTTACACTTTTAGCCGGATTCTTGTAAAGCAAACGCAAAGAATCACTTTTACTTACTTACTTAAAGGGCTCCGGACCCTTGAAGAAACACAACTGCCTTCCATCCTCTGCGGTCCTGGGCACAGCGCTTCCAATTGTGAATTGTTTTCTGGCATCCGCGACAGCTGGATCTTTATACCAGAGGTTCGGTCTTTTTCTCTGTCTCGAACCTGGGGGCTCACATGCAAAGATTTTCTTGGCTTGAACGTTATTGTCCATTCGCTCGATGTGGCAGAGCCAATATAGTCGACGTGTATTGGCTTTTTGGACTACATCCACATCCTGGTACAACCCATAGACCTAATATTTGACGAGTATTTTTCGTTCAACGGTACCCAATATTTATTCAGCATTCTTACTTATCGTCCAGCCCTCGGCGCCATAAAGCAAGACTGCTAATCTGAGCGTTCTATAGAGCATTAATTTGGTCCGTTGAGTTAGTAGATTTGAACTCAGTTGTTTTGCCAATCAAAATAGCAGCAGTTTGCTAGGGTTATTTTTTTTGTTGGGTTAATGTTTGCTCCGATGTGCCATAGTTGGACTCGTTAACTACTTCAAAGTTGTAGTCATCAACAGTGACGCTCTATTCAAGGGATTAAGAAGATCATTTCTTGTCTGTTCACAACATGTACTTAGTCATGTGCTCATTTACTTCGAGACCTACTGGTTTCACTTGTTCTTCAATTGCCGTAAACGTCGCTACAATGGCTTGTCAGGATCTTCCAATGATGTCAATATCGCCCGCCTATCCCAGTAGTTGGATGGATTTGTGAAAGATAGTGCCTTCCGTGTTAACACCTGCCCTACGCACTATGTGGTATAGCACAATATTGAAGAGGTCACTTGACAGCGCATCTCCTTGCCGGAATCCAGTGCATATTTGAAAGAGTTCGAAAGAGCTGTTGCACAGAGCATCGCGTGTTTTCCAGCCTTACGCGACACATCTGGAGAAGCCTTTAACTCCAGGCGCCTGCCAGTCAGTTGTACCTATGTCAACGCTTAGCGGAACGACGAAGCCGCCTGAGCGGCTAAACCACTAAGGAAAGCGGAGATTATTAAATTGATCGCGCGAAGCGCTCCAATTGCTCACTGTTGGCCTCACCTATACGCATACATGTATATGGTATACATACATAAAAAATTTAGCTCTAGGCGCCTGCCAGACAGTTGTTGACATACCCTTAGCCGAGCGACGACGCGACGTCGCGTGAGCGGCTAAATCCCTCCGGAAAGCGGTGTTTATTAAATTGATCGTGCGAAGCGAGCCACTTACTCACTGTTGGCCGCACCTATATATATATACTTATATATATAAACTGCCGGACAGCTGTTGGCATACTCTTAGCGGAGCGACGAATACACACAAATGAATAAAAGTGAATACAATAAGTCGCTGTCGTGATTGTAGTCGTAGTCGTAGTCGCATAAAGTTGGACAATTTTTTAGTATTTGTCGTACGACAAGGCTGAAAAATGTGCGCAAAATCAAGTGACAGCACCTACGACTACGACAACGACATCATTGTGGTCTACTATTTAGGCCTTCCCGAAAGCGGAGTTTATGAAATTGATCGCGCATAGCGCACCACTTACCAACTGTTGTCTTAACCTATGTATATATAAATTTGCAAACCTTAGCTGCAGGCGCCTGTCAGACAGTTGTTGACATACCCTTAGCGGAGCAACGGAGTTGTGTGTGGGGACAAAACTACGGACAAAAGGGTTAAACGCTTTTAACCCGCGAAGATTTCGTCACGATAGACGTAAGGTACAACGACAAAAATTGTTTACGACACAAGTTCTTTTACAGTGCATTTACTAAAGTTAGTTTTATGTTTTTCATAAAATATAACCTTTAAGCAAAATGAAAATCGGTGATTGGTCATTTTAAACAATTTGGCGGATTGTTCATAATAAATAATCGTCCAAAATGTGGAATGAAAAATCGCCCAACTAGAATGAGCAATCGCCCATATGGGATCTGACATCAATACCATTGAGCATGTCTGTAGTATGTTTGACAGACATTTAAAGCAGAGAAATCCGGACCTATCCACTATGGAGGAGCTTAAACGTGATTTGCTTGTTGCATGGGACCAAATACGCCAGGATAGCATCGATAACATTATTAAAAGTATGCCAAGGAAACTTCATGCGGTAATTAGAGCAAGAGGAGGGAGTACAAGGTACTAAACTATCCTCAATTTCAATAAAATTTAAAGGTATACTGGAAGTTTCACAAATTAATGAAAACTATTAACTTAGCCAAAATATCCCTTTTTAAGTTTTTGTGCTTTTTTCTCATAGGGAAACAAGTAACCGATTTTTTGCCTTAAAAATTATGTAGGAAATTGAACAAATTATTAACCCTCATCAAAAAAATAATGTCAAATCTAAAAAACAAATATTAATATGTTTAACTTTTTGCTTCGCTTTTTTTATAAAAAACAAAAAGAAACCCAAGTCCCAGAGCACTCAGACTCTCTGGTCCATTGTTTTACCAGGCAGGAACCTTTCTTTGGTGCAGTGGTTGGAAAAACTTCGATGTAATCCGTTTTTTCTTTATACTCCGGGTGGCTGGTGATTGCTGTTCTCCGCTGGACTTGAACCTGCACGCATCAGTTAACCAGCAAACGCACTACTCACTTTTTGCTTGTGTTTCTCTAATTTTGTCCACGAGTGTATATATACATTTGGCGCAACAGGCTATTAAGTGCCTAGGCCTAGCTTCTCGCACCACTCACGTTGTGTGCGTTATATGTTTCGGACGAACGGAAGGGACTTACAGTCTTGAGCCGTATTCGAACAACGTTTTTTTTTTTTATAGGAGCTTTCTCCTAACAACAATTCTCTCGGATGTTTTTCAAGATGACCGAGATGTGCGAGCGTGAGAAAACGATCTTTCCCATGTTTTTTGGGATTCTAACATGGCACCTCACGCGCAGTGGTCCGACATACTAACCACTTTAAGTAGACCCACAAAAAGAAATTAGGCGCCGTTGCATTTGTCGAATTAAATTGGTTTCGAAGAATCCCCATTGTCGCTCTTGCGCGCTGTAGCTCCATCTTGCTGGAACCAGATGTCAGGGTTATTCAAAACTGCCGGACGTTAAAATCTCTACCGTAGTCTGGTATACCGCTACAGAAATGGTTTTTGAATATTCAGTGTTATCTTCGAAAAAATATAGACCGATAACTTTATCAGCTACAATGCGTTGTTACAATACGAGTATATCGTCGAGAAACAAAACTAAATTCAATAATTTTGACCGGTTCCTGGGAATATAATATAGTCATTATAAAATTTCGCAAAATTCTTCATAGTTTGCAAAAAGGCAAATGTTAAAAAATTAAAAACGCTTAGGCTAAAAATGTTTAAAAACAGTCCATCCAAGTTGGCTCACCCTGAATAATAATAGCCATATAATCGAGTAAATCCATTTTCATTTATTTGTCCTATTTTTACTAACCCACTAGAGCCTATAAAACCGAATTACTGACCATGTCTTGCTTTTTTTATCTTATAGGTTTCGTTTTTCTCCACAAGTCCGGAGCTGAGTAACAAGCAACGCTTCGAGTATTTTTCACGAACAATACCATCGGACCACTATCAAGTTAAGGCAATGGTGGAGATTGTAAAACGAATGGGTTGGAGCTATGTATCGATAATTTACGAAGAAAGTAATTATGGAATAAAGGTATGTATAGTTGTTAAGTTGGAAAACGTGCTTATGTATTGCTTTACTAACGTCCATAATCCCAGAAATAAGTTGGATGGGGCCTACACCTTGGTAGGAAAAACAGGCCCAAACCATTATTTTCGAACCGCCGTTCTTTATTGTCTTTGTTGTGTAGTTTAGCTAATATTCGGTGTTTGGGGGACGGCGAACATATTAACGGGAACCAGCTTCACTAAAAAGAATAATTTTACTCCCATCGGTCCATAATTATGTTGTGCCATTTCTCCACAGGCCAAGTGACATGTTCCATAGCAAATTTTATGCGAGCCGCTATGTACGAGTACTTTTTGGTGGGCAATGGAACCTTACGGGGCCTCCGAGAATACAATTTTTTTTTTTCTAACAGTCGCCTACGGACTGTGACAGCACTAACTGTCAGCTCCAACTCCTTTGGAATACAATTTGAAGGTACATAAGGGTGCATTTTGCAGTATCTTTTATAACAATCTTCCTGGCATCTAATTTCGATGTTTTTTTTTTTCGCTTTTCCGTCCGCGAGTTTCGGTCTTGGAATTGTACTCAATTGCATTAGTAATCATTGGAGCTGTGCATCGTATTATTTCTTTATACGTTTTTTTCATCTGCACGTAGTTTCAAAATTGATTTTCTTTGTTCATCAGAGCAATGCTTTTTTCGGCCTACTGTATAAAAGTTTAGAATTTGTTTCTCTATCTTACTTACTTACTTCGGTGACACCTCAGTCCGGGGTGAACCTGGGCCTCAACCAACAAACCTCTCCTGCCAGCACGGTTACGAGCCAGCTGCCTCCAGTTGCGCACAGCAAGTTGGTTGAGGTCCCCCTCCACGTGTTTGCGCCACCTACCGCGTGGTCATCCTCTACTATACCGTCCATTCGAGGTGACTTCGAAGACTTTCTTGGCGGGAACGTTGGGCTCCATCCGCTCTAAATGCCCCAGTCATATTAGTCGCTAGATGTGAACTCTTCTTAGTCGTCTATGCTGACGGAACTAAAGATCGCTCGAAGTACCTTTCTCTCAAAATAACCAAGGACATTCCCATTCGGTTTTGACAAAGCCCATGCCTCTGTGCCGTACAGCAGGACTGGGATGATTAGTGTGTTATAAAGAGTTACCTTAGTAGTTCGAGATAGGGCTTAAATTCTGATATTTAGAACTTTAATGTGTTCAAAATTTAATTGCTAAACTTCAGTCACCAATTTAAACACCAATTCATTCTAATGGTTTGTTTTGAAAGAAAATAGTCTGAAGCTGATAAGTCCAATGAAAAGCAGGCTTATTAATTACTGCATTCTGCACCATTTTCATACCGAACTTGGAAAAAACTTTTATAAATGAACCTGCGTTCAGCATGGTCAGACAAGTAAAAATTGGTCGAAAATATTTAAAATACCATTTCACTGTTGTCTAGTGTGTTTGCGGCGCTTTTCGTTCCCATTCTGTGACATATCGAATGAAAGGCACACCACAAGAAGTCTAAATATGTTGTTAAAAAAAAAAAAAAAACTTATAAAGTATTTCAAACAAAAAGCGTAGAAATCGTTTCAAAATATAACTAACTAAAATATATAAAAAAATGAGGATATGCAGACTTCAAGAAAGCTTTTAGGAGACCTAAATAGAATCTTCTGCGCACACCAACTTTGCACAAAAACGACTTGTTCTTAATAAATTTATTGTAACTAAAATTTGTTTAATCTACAATCCTACCTACGTCTTTTTAACCATTGATAGGAGGCTATGTATTGATCGTCCTAACATTAGGTGAACTTTCGCCTGTGCCCTGAGAACCAGTATAAGGGTGGCAATAACCCATTCGGCGCGCAACATATTAAAAAAAAAGAAAAACTTGTTCTCCATTCAGGTTTGAATGTTTGTTGGTAGTTGATATTAGATTAAGATTTTTTCTTCTAATGTCAGAACAAGTGCGTATACCTTCTTCACTTTGCTTAAGTGCAGGGTACCATAGATAAAATAATCAAGCTCAATTTATTCAGAGAAACATTTAATAGAATTCGGTTTTAAAAAGATCTGCGCCGATATCTCGAATCAAAAAATTGTTAAACAATAAAAAGACAAGATCTTGTGCGGCGAAACGAAAATCCCAAAGCGCTTAAAAGTTCCACTTGATGAAAGGTTCCCTCCTAGTTTTTGCTTCTGATTTTTTATGTCTCCAGGGCTTAGAAAATACCGATCAGATCTTTTTATATATCTCGACACCTTCGATTTCTATATGATTATCTATTCTGAGTACTGTTACTCCTAGCTTTATCTTAATGTTATCCCTAAATAAAAACTAAGAAGTAAGAAATGTAGATTTTGAGTACACCAAACTTCATTGGAGTCGATGGGCTAAAGGTCGAATATATTCAGGATAATAATCTTAACTGGAAACAGAACATTTAAGAGCAGGCCGGAAGTGCAATCTACATCTGCAAAAAGGCGTTAGGTCCTAAGTGGATACTTCAACCTAGAATAGTCCTGGCGGTGATAAAGCCTATACTGCCTTATGGTGTTCTTGGCTGTTGGTCTGTGCTAGGAATAAAGTGCAACACAAATTTTATTAAACAAAGCTTAGAATGCATGTAGATTACAGGTGCCCTCAGGTCTAACCCCACAGCCGTCTTACAGACTCAACTAGATATTATTCCCGTTGATATCTTTGGGAAACAAGTAGTCTCAAAAGCACCCTTAATGCTTAGAGAATATCAACAGTGCTCAAACTTTCGCACTGGCCGCATGCAAAATTTACCTAATAACTTCACTCACAAGTAACAAGATTACTTACCTCCATTTGATGGCTTCAATATCAAATAGAATACCATTATCCCAGAAAGATGTGATTGCGATAACAGAAACATTTAAAATAATACCGCAGACACCATCTACATGGATGGATCCATAACAAAGGAAGATGCGGGCTAGAGAGTATTCTCTAAAGTACCGCTGCTTAAAGTAGCCCTCCGACTTCCAGAAGCAGCGCTCATACTCTCTTTGTGTCCGTTAGA
This sequence comes from Brachypalpus laphriformis, assembly GCA_945910035.1. Lineage (NCBI taxonomy): Eukaryota > Metazoa > Arthropoda > Insecta > Diptera > Syrphidae > Brachypalpus > Brachypalpus laphriformis. The sequence continues at coordinate 89,506,528 of OX246755.1, read as the reverse complement.
TGGTAAATCTTTTGGCCTTTACATAGACAGTCAGTCAGCAGTCAAAGTTCTGGAAGGGCCAACAATAAGATCTTAATAGGTTAAACAATGCCATGAATCTGTTAACGAGATTATGGACAGATGTTACATTACTCTGTGTTGGGTCCCCGGACACCGAGACATTTCAGGCAGCTGTAAGGTAGATGAACTACCCAAATGGGGCACTGGACGGCTCCTAGCTGACAAAAGTGAGGGTTTGGTTAGGGATTAGGGTTGGATTGCATCAGCCAGCCTTTCCACCTTCTGCACGAACCAGCCCCTATGTTGGTCACTCAACAATTACACGAGGTAAGAACTTCAACAGTCACCTCTCAAGAGCGACAAGCGGACCTTCCCATAACCAGCTGTATCTACATTTTTTAATAATTTTATTTTTTTATTCAATAATATAGAAAATACATTAATAAATGTATTCTTATTATGGTTTTTGTACCTAAATAACTAGATTTAAAAATATTTAGAACATCCAGGTACATTCTCAATGAATTTAGTTAGATAGTTATTACAATGAAGGTACGTTTTTATTATTATTATTCTTTATTTCGTTTATAAAATAACAGAGGCATGCCACCACACAATTTACAATACAGAGATATGATATATGAAGATTTATGAATATTTTTCAACTGAAATTTTGTTTAATAAATGAAATATTTAGCTTATAATAATTGAATTATTCTTTGAAGGGAAACAACGAGAAAACCCCTCATTTGACAAAAAAAAAAAAAAACGTAGAATAAAATGGTATGGATTAGTTGCAACATTTTGCGCAACATTAAATATGCTACATACAAATTAAATATAATTATTATTATATAATTAAATATAATTATAATAAATAACAAAAACAGAATAAATTAATAATTAAGTAAATAAATAATTTAGTAGACAAATAAATAAATAAGTAAATTTATAAATAAATAAATAAATAATTAAATAAATAAACAAATAAATAAATAAACAAATAAATAAAGTAATAATCAAATAAATAAATAAACAAATAAATAAATAGATAAACAATTAAATAAATAAATAAGTAATATAATAAATTAACAAATAGAGCAACATAGAGCAACACTTTTACAAAAAATAATTAATTAATTAATAACTAAATAAATTAACATATAATATAAATGAATTAAATAATATATAAATAAATAAATATAACAAGGAAATATGTAGCTTATGAACTAGGTAAATAAATTATAAAAAGATAAAGGTACAAATAAACATGCGGAAATCAGTTTAATGTATGGTAAGTAATTTTCAATTCGTGTACTAGAGGGTTATTGGAGAGGTCGCATCTGATCAAAAACGTTCCGATAAGTCTACGAATTCTATCGGAGATCAATTCAACATTGGCTCTCTTATGTAAATCGGAGGTGGAATAATGCCAGGGAAGGTTCAGCATCATTTTTAATAATTTATTTTGCTGTATTTGTAATTTTTTGATATGGCAGTCTGCACATTTGCCCCACACTTGACAGCCATATAGTAAAATTGCCTGGAATATGACTTTGCATATAACAATTTTGTTCTCGTTTGACAATAAAGAATTTCTATTTATAAACGGATATAACATCTTGATAGCCATACTTATTTTATGTAATGTCCTTGCAGTGTGCTCTTTAAATGTTAGTTTTTTATCGAGATAAACTCCTAAATACTTAGCAAATGGCTCCCAATCAATCTGATGGCCATTTATTATCAAATGGTTAGACGGTAGGAAGCAAGTCTTTCTTTTTCTTGAGAAAAAGATAGCTTGAACTTTTCCGCATTTACTTTTATTTTCCATTTGTTGTAACAGTTTATTAATATTTCTGCCGCATTTTGAAGATTCGTCTCAATGTTGAGACCGAATTCATGTGACGAATATATTGCAGTATCATCGGCATAAACAGCAATTTCGTATTCCGGTATGTATGGGATATCTGATGTGTACAAGTTGTACAAGATCGGCCCAAGAACTGAGCCTTGAGGAACACCTGCGACAATATTTAATAAATTGGACGGACTTTTATTGATATACACTCTACAACAACGATTTGACAAAAAACTTTGGACGATTTTACAAAGAAATATTGGGAAATTAAAATCAAGCATTTTGAATAAAAGGCCATTGTGCCAAACGGTGTCAAACGCCTTTTCAATATCGAGGAGTATCAATCCCGTCGATTTCCCTACAAGACGATTTGTCTTTATAGTATTGCAAATTCTGAGAATTTGGTGGCAAGTACTATGGTAACGTCTAAAACCAAACTGTTCATTGGGAAAAATATGTTGGTCATCGATAAATTTTAACAATTTGTCCTTAAGTACTCTTTCATAAATTTTACTTAAGCTACTTAGCAAACTAATGGGCCTGTAGCTTTCCGGTCTATTAGCAGGTTTTCCTGCTTTCGGAATAGGTACAATTTTGGCTTCTTTCCATGCAGTTGGAAAATATTGCATTTTTAAACAGGCATTTATTATATACGTTAAAAACTTTATACCAATTTTAGGTAATTTTTTTAAGTAGATATTTCTTACATTATCCAGACCACCTGTTTTTTTAGTAATTAAGTTATCTGTGAAAATTTTTATATCTGCTTCACTTACAAACACACTCGCCGGTGTTTCTACAACGAGAGAGGTAAATGCCTGCAGAGAGTTGTGTACAAGTAAGTTGGTATTTGCGTCTCCTAGGTGTTGAGCTACAGAGGTGGTCTTGATAATACGAAAATGAAGGTACGTTTTTAATTAAAAAGGTTGTTGTTTGGATTACTTCTTCTATAATTCCATAACCATAATAAGCTTAAATAATTGAAATGAGGAACATCCATATATAGGTATTTTGTACGATTATACTGAGCAACGAAAAGTTTTTCACAAAAGTAGGCAGTTTGGGTTGTTATAGTATTTAAAAAAAAAAATCGGTTTCTTGTATTAATATGGTGCCTTAGAGAACATCCAGTAATGGAGCAGGAAAACCTAGAAATATAATAAAATTCACGAATGCCTTATACACAGGATAGGTTGAAGTGGCTGCCAGCTAAGAATCGCCAACACACTTAGACCAATAATAGGTCCATTGTGATACCACATGGATCATGGGAGAAATTTCTCCTACCTACTCGTTAAACCATTCTGAGCTTCTTATGAAGCGTAGGAAGCTTTTAATATCAATGTTTTTCAGATCGCCTATGTCGCTATAATAGGGGGCTCCTAGGTGAAGCTTCCTTCTATGGGAGAGAGCTGGGCAGAGACAAAGAAGGTGAGGAATAGTTTCTTCCTCTTCCTCATGCATACAAATACAAAAAAAAATTCCTCATCCATGCAGCCTCTACAAAAGTCGCTCGCAAAAACGCCTAGCCTTGTGGCATGCTTGCCTTTAGACAGTGTCCAGTAATGACACCTATTAAAGAACCGATATGCAATCTGTTGAGAGAAATGAAATTCTTAGAACGTTTTAGATCCAGCTTCGGCCAAATTTGTTTTGTCGCTAGACATGTGGATCCACTTGTCCACCTAAGGTTCGTACTCTCGATAGCATCCAGTTTAAATTTGAGTTTGCAGGTAGCGATTGGTATACCTAAGGAGCCTTTGTCCGGCAGGATGGGTATAGTTGTTCCTATTCTGGCGAGTTCGTCGGCCTTACAATTCCCTGGAATGTCCCTATGCCGTGTCACTCAACACAGGTGAATATTGAACTGCTCAGCCATCTCCACGAGAGACGAGCGGCAGTCTAGAGCTACTAAGGAATTTATAGAGGTCGATTCCAAGGGTTTGATTGCTGCTTGGCTGTCTTAAAAGATGTGGATATTTTTAGCATATATCACGTTTTTCTTAAGCCAAGACAAGACTTCTTTAATCGCCTGGAACACGCTACAATGATTTGAAAGACGGAAGGAGAGCTTAAGATTAACCCTGTCAGAGAAAACACCTCCACCAACCCCGTCCTTAGATTTTGAGCCGTCAGTGTAGAAGTGGATTGACCCATCTTCTAAAAATGTATCATCATTCCAGAGTGATCTAGAGGGGATGGTGACGAGGAAGTTCTTGTCAAAATTAAGACGTGGGATGGCGTAGTCCGTGTTTCGGGAGAGATTTTGAGTTTATTCAAAATGGAAGCGTGGCCAAAGTCTCTTCTTGGGTAGCTTCGAGGCGAACACCTGAATTTGCTGTCATTTGCTTGCTAAATATATCGAGGGGTAGCAGATGAAACAAAATGTCCAGTGCCGCAGAGGGGGTTGTACGTAGTGCTCCGCCTATGCACAGACAAGCTGTGCGCTGGACCTTACTTAGATAATCGCGATTTACAGCTTTTTCTAAGGCCGTCCACCAGACAATGACCCCGTATGTGAGTATCGGTCTAATGACCGAGATATAGAGCCAGTGATTGATTCGGGGTTGTAAACCTCATCTATTTCCAATAGATTTTTTGCAAGAGAAGAGTGCTACTGTAGCTTTCTTTACTCTTTCTTCAATTCTAGGTTTTTAGCTCAATTTTTTATCCAAGATGAGACCCAAATATTTTGCTGTGTCAGAGAAAGTTAAGCTGATACCATTTAGAGAAGGAGGGTCGACTAACGGAATTTCATATTTCCTGGAGAAGAGTATAAGTTCAGTTTTGTGGGGGTTTACACCCAAGCCAGACCGAACTGCCCATCTAGTGAGATTGATTAAAGCGTTTTGTAGAAGTTCTTTTAGAGTATTTAGGTGCTTTCCTGAGACAGCCAAAGCAATATCATCTGTATAAGCGATCGCCTTGCATCGCTCGCCTTCCATGATTATCAATAGTGCATTGATCACCAAGTTCCACAAAAGGGGGAATAGAACACCACCTTGCGGAGTGCTTCTACTGACAGACCTTCTGGTAGACGTCCCACCCAGCTTAGAGTTGATAATCCGACCATTAAGCAATAGATCAATCAGTTCGCAAAGTGAGCTGTCGACCTTCAGGTCTGAGAGTGCATCTGCTTTCGCTGATACATTGATATTATTGAAAGCGCCTTCTATATCCAGAAAGGCAACCATTGTATACTCCTTATGAAACAGGGAATATTCAATTTTAGGCACCAGTGAGTGTAATGCCGTCTCCACTTTGCAATATGCATGATGGGCCACCGACAGTAGTTTCTTATCAATACTGTTGCGTAAATGGGTATCAATCAGTCGTTCTAATGCTTTTAAGAGGAATGATGATAGACTTATCGGTCTGAAATCTTTTGGATTTATGTGAGAGCATTTGCCTGCTTTGGTATGAAGACAACTCTGACTTCTCTCCATATCTTTGGGATATACCATATACCAGATCTAGACAACTTCTAAAAATTGTCTCAAGCATCAGCAGGATTATATCCGATGACTTCTGCAACTCGGCAGGTATAATACCGTCTGGTCCCGCGGATTTATATGGTTTGAAGCTGTGCAGTGCCCACTGAAGCTTGCTCTGTGTAATCAGTTTTGAGGAGTTTGTTTTTTGTGCAGATGGTTTGCTGAAAACCATATTGCTAACAACTTGGGACCAGCCTGGGAAATGAGTGTCAAGCAGTAAATTTAGCGAATCTTCGCTTGAAGTCGTCCAAGACCCATCGGTTTTCTTAAGGTAACTGGGTGTAATTGGATTTGAAGACAGAATTTTCCTCAGCCTAGATGCCTCAGAGGCTTCTTCTATTTTACCACAGAAGGGTGTCCAAGAATTACGTTTGGCTTTGCTTAATTCTTTTTTGTATATGTTTAGGGATGCCTTGTGCAAGTCCCAATCTAACACGTCTCTCGTACTTTTGGCATTATTAAAAAGTTTTCTACAATTATTTTTTAAACGACCTAACCCCCCTGTAATCCACCAATGCGGCTTCTTCTTGCCCCTGGGTTGTATCAGGGGGCATGAAGAAGTCATCGCTATATTTAAGGCTGAGGTTAAGTCCTCAACCATGCGATCAAGTTCTTGGGGGTTGCAGGGGGGATTACGGTGATCTGAGGTAACTAAGTTGCTTATAGTTGACCTGTACTTGAGCCAATCAGTTTTGCTGTAGTTCCTAAAAAACTAGAGGGCTAATAGAATCTATGTGTAGCGAGGATTGTAGATACCTGTGATCCGAGAAAGATGGTTCGCTTGACACCTTCCAATTTTTGATGCGGTGGACGATGCTATCGGAGGCAATGGTGATGTCCAATATTTCTTGCCTGTTTCTGGTGACGAAAGTGGGATCGTTACCTATGTTGCACAAAATAAGGTTTGTACTTAGAATAAAATCAAAAAGTAGCTCACCTCTCACCGCTCACTGCCCCATACAGTATGGTGAGCGTTAGCATCGCATCCAATAATGAGATCAGTCTTTTGCCTCCCCGCATCCGCGATCAGTCTTTCCAGGTTATCCCCGAAAAGAGAGTCCATATTTTCATGGGCGAGATACGCCGACACCAAAAAGTAGGAGCCACTGGGTGTATCTATTTTCGCTGTGGTTGTATCTCGATCGCTGTAATTAGGGAGTAAAGTTACGTTTAGGTTACTTTTTACCAGTATACACGCTCTGGGTTTACCTTCGTCGCACACATACAGGTTGTAGTAGTTGGGAGTCTTGAGTCCACGTATCGAATTGTCCACAACCCAAGGTTCCTAAACCAAGACTATATCTTCCCTGACCTTTGAGAGACGGAGACGAAGGCCGGCAGAAGCCGTAATGGAGTGGTCGATGTTAATCTGAACTAACTGCAGCATTAGCGCTACAATCAGGCAGAGGAACCTCCACCACTGTGGTATTCAGGGCTTCCAAGTCTGAGGACGATTCCAACAATTCGTCCTCACTCAAAAGCAATGGATGTGGTATTTCAAAATTTTCATCCGTCTCCATGTCAGACAATTTGTCTTCATCGACAAAAGACGGATTAATACGGAGCGACGCTGTAGAGTCATCACTATCCAAGGAAGGGAAAGTGATAGACTTGGGTTCGTTAATTGCAAGAGTGGGGTCCGAGGGATGAGGGGACAATTTGCCCATATCAGACTTTTCGTCCTTTTTGTAGACCTCGATGGTAATAGGGTCGAAGCCGTAGTAGACGACACCACCAGTCTTCGCCAGAGGAGCAAGAGATTCCTTATTGATGACAATAAGTGCATATCTGTACATACCTCTTGGCTCGTCCAGCTTAGCGACTTTCCAGTTGTGCGTCGGAAGTTCAGGATTGCTGACTTGTAGGATTCGAAGGATCGTATCCGGGTTAGAGGGTTCAGCTGGGATCGAGGTACGATCTCTCGGTCTACTCGGGATATCTTCCCTCGCAACAACCTCGAGCTTAGCACCTGACCATACCTCCCATAATTTGCCTATAGCAAGTTTATATAGGTCGTATGACCTCTGATCTTCGCATGCGATTAGTTTAACATGGCCTTGGTGCCATCGGCCATCGCAGCATCTAGGAGGAGGACCTGGATTCTCCTTCATTATGTCCAGGAACGCTGAAAGTATCCGTGAAGGAACCAACTTCCATTTGTCAGCGGCGATTGATCCGTCCGCATCGCTTTTGTCTATGACCGCCAGCACTAATTTGTTCTTAAGGCCATCGCTTTAGGACTTCGGTATAACGTTGGATGGCCTGGAAGAGGTACTGGTTTTGTGTACCTTGGCTCTTTCGGCTCCGACGCGGAGTCCTCCAACGATCGCTGCCGCTTTGACGTGGAGTCGCAGCTAGTCCCAGCTTTGTTTTCGCTGGCGAACTTTTTAGCCCATTCTACACGGGCGTTCACCTTTTCGGTTCTTTTGCACTCCGATATATTGCCAAAGTGCTCTAGAATCCGGTAGGCTGTGCAGCGATCTTTATATGCCTGTTTAGCGGGAGCAAGGGTATGCCTTGTTCCCGAGGAGTCCTTAGTGGAACGTGGGGGGGTACTGGTACCTTGAGGCTCCATGCGACTATTGGAAGTAGTTGGACCATGTGTAGCCACAGACTATCAACTATCCAATTTCATAGGGGCTTTACCGGTAGACAGCTTGAACGCCGTACTACCGTCCGGTTTGAAAGGAGAACCGGCCTTTTTAGTATTTTTTAAAAGTTCCCTAGCGGAACGAGGGTGAGTATTAATACTCTGGGGCTCCATGCGGCTATTGGTAGTAGTCGGACCATGTGAAGCCCAGTCTTCCAACTAGCCAGCTCTTGAATGGTTTTACCGGTAGACAGCTTGATCGCCGTGCTACCGTCCGGCTTAAAAGGGGGACCGGTCTTAGTTGTTTTTTGTTTTGTTTTATTTTTTTAATTCATTTTATTCCCACGAGTAGCGGAGAAAGGGATGTCAGTCTGTGCAGAGATCCGCAATACACAGATAAGGCTAGCTAATCCCGAGGTCGTCAGGTATCCGAATACTCCGTTCCCGACTGAGCTATTTTTGGGATGGACACCCAGCCAGGTTGATCCTCGGCACGGGTCATATGACACCTTGATCTAGCCCACCGGAGGGGAGAAGGGGAAAGGAAGGGTTGTAGGCGACTGCATCTTGGTTTCGAGTCTTATCTGAGAATAAATCCCAAGAGCCGTTGACCTCTACTAGGCCCATACACCACGACGAGGTGTGCAGTCACGTAAGGGTGCCCTATACACAACGCATCGTAGAATCGAATACCAATTCCAGCTTTCTAAGAGACGAAGAATCTAGATTGCTGAAATATAATAGTTTATAATGGGCATGAAGAGAGCCGTCACAAGTTTTACCTTTATGGCCACTAATACAAAAGCAGAAGATGCATATCTGTGGCCATAAGAAATAACAGCATAAGTAGACTTATGTCAAAATTGAGCTATAATTTAGTTTCATTTTATTTTTTTTATAAAATCAGCGCCCCCAGTGTGAAATTTATTATCTGAAACGATTACTAAGTTAGGGGCAGGGAAGTGAGACCAAAAACGGCTTATTTAAATGCGTTTTCTTATATGGTAAAACACTTGTACTGTTATTGCTTGTGGCCACAGATACACCTGGCGTAGGCCATAATACACGTAGATCCTCTTTACTGTGTGGTTTATATGAGATTAGTAGGATAGTGTGCTATTAAGGAAAAAACAAGATTATTAATATCATCTACATACTCGTAAGGTAAAGTCTTCATTAGATTAAAAGTTGGTAATGAAATTGTATCAACACTTCTTTCTATTGGATATAACTAATTTATATTTTTATTTATTCAATTTACTAACAATAAAAAGATTCAAAATCTTATACAAGATTGCAAGACAATAAGCATAGAAAAAAAAAAAAAAAAAAAAAAAAACCAAAAAGAGAAAGAAAAAGAAAATAGAAACATAGATGTAATGTAAAAGAATTCACGGAAAGAGAAAAAAAAGAATATAAAAGATGCATCTACATTTAAAATGAGTTTAAAAGAATAATTTGATTTTTAGACTAATTTGACTACGCTTATTCGGAGGCCAAGTAATTGAAAAGGATGGATTTGAATTTGTTTATGTTTTCGATTCTTCTCAGGTCAGATGGCAGAGAGTTCCACAGCTCAACTACTTGCACAAAGAATTGACGTTCAGACGCAAGGCATGAGTATCTAGGTTGAACAAGCATCAGTGATCTCCGAGATTGAAGAAATTGAATTTTGTTTAACAAATAACTATATTTTTCAGGAGACAAAGGGACCGATGGTTAATCAGGCTATCAAAGGTGCAACCTGTTATTAGTTTTGAGAAACGAGAAACATGGTCACGTCTCTTAAGATTGAAGATGTATCGAGCGACGTTGTTATACAAAACATTAAGTTTTCTATGACTAGAATAGTCTGGTTTACAGAAAATCTCACATCCATATATTAGTACTGGCAAAAGAAGCGTCTTTGCCAATAACATTTTAATTTTAGTGGGCAGAATGTGCTGAGTGACCCATAGAGTACGCAGTCCACCATAAACCTTGCCGATAATTACATTAATGTGTGTATCCAAAGAAAGGGTACGATTAAAGACTACACCAAAATTTCTGACAGAGTCAACCCACTCTATGGGCAATTGATTGAGAAGAACAGGTTGAACATCTGAAAGATTAATAGCTCTACGGTGTATGACAAGCACTTTGGATTTGTTGGCATTCAGTTTTAGATCATGTTCAATTGACCATTTGAATATACTTGAAGATCTTCGTTTAAAAGATCTATTGATTTATTAAATTTATCTAAGGGACAATTGAAGAGAAGTTGGACGTGATCAGCGTACATGTGAGTTTTGCAATCTTTTATTACCTTAGGTAATTCGTTCACATACAGCGAGAACAGAGTGGGGCCAAAAATAGATCCTTGCGGTACTCCATTTTGCACGTTCATAAAGCGGGAGAACTTTTTACCAGCAACTACTTTTTGGATTCTGTCACGCAAATAGGACATCATAAGTTTAGTTGATGGTATCGAAAACTTAAATTCACTTCTGAGTTTGCTGCAAAGAATCGAATGATTAACTGTGTCAAAGGCCTTTGAGAAATCAAGAAGTGTTAGTAAAGTGGGGTAGTTTTGATCCATATGATCCGACACTCTTCATCTACAAACAATAAAGCTGTTTTACAGCTTCTTTTCGGGCGAAAACCGGACTGGTTTTCACAGAGTAAGTGATTCCTATTCAAATATTTTCGCATTTGTAACATCATCAATTTCACAAAAACATTTGACAAGTAGGGTAGAATAGCTATGGCCCTATATTCGACAGGATTTTTCGTTCGTTTGGAACCGGGACTACCTTAACTTTTTTCCACTCAGTAGGAAAAGAAGATTTAGTCAAGATGCAGTTAAAGATGTAGGTTACAAAAGGCAAGATGAAAGGCAGCAGAATTTTTAAAAATTTCGGACTTAAGCCGTCAAGACCCGTGGCATTGGGCTTAATTGATAGAAACGCTTCGGCAACATCCTCTTCAAACTAAACCAGAAGTAACCACCACTTTCGATTTCTGAGTTTTGCTCAAGGACATCAGTACCTATCGCTGGAGTGCCAGAGGAGGAAATAAATTCTTCATTTAACTTGTCGCAATCAATATCATCAGGAAGTCCTGAACTTTGTCTACCAATGCCTACTTGACGGAGCTGTTTCCATAGAGTTTTCCCGGGTGCGGAACAGTGAAGTTTGCTACTGTAATAGGCAAGCTTAGCTTCCCTAATTTTCAGCACAGTTTTGTTTCGTAGAAAACGATAGCTAATTAGGAACTCTTCAAGACGATACTTTTTCCATTTCCTGTAGGCCGTATTGCGTTTTTCTATGAGATAAAGGATTTCTGAGTTCAACCATTGCGGTGACCGAGGATTATTCCTTTTTGTCTTCAAGGGAACGTGCTCATCATATAAGAAAAGCTGCTGAAGAAACATTACCTATTCATCAACGGAAGGCATATGATAGATACGATCCCAGCAAGTCTGACAAATGTCATGACGTAAATCAGCATATTTTATGCTACAGTAGTCTCTATATTGATACGTTGACTCACTGAAAGCATTTTGAACATCAAACGTTAAATAAATCAGGTCATGTTTTGAAAAGCCTGGAGCAGAAAGCTGATTATAGAACAGACATTGAGACATATCACCAACAAAGAAGACGTCTAGGAGGGAGCTTGAAAAGCCTGAGAAATGAGTTGGACTGAATGAGTTAACTGCGAACAAGTTTAGCTCTTCCATGTTGTCAAGTAATGAATGGGAACTCGACGTATCCAACAGATTACAATTAAGGTTACGACAGAGAACAATGTTTGACGTAGTACAGGGAATTTCTTCAAGAACATTAAACAAAGGTATTAAACTAATCTTCTTACGCGGTCTGTATATAGTACCAATAATAAGCTTTTCGGAGTCACAGATAGTTTCGACAAAAATATATTCCACAGGACACCCTGGAGCTGACTAGTGGATAATTTTACACGATAGTGTTTCGCGCGCATAGATTGCAACGCCACCCCCAATGCGTTCAAGTCTGTCTGTAACATAGGAGCCATATCAGAGGATGTGATTCATGGAATAAATGCTGGATGAATGATATGGAGAGTATTAACAAGCGTTCTATGTGACAGGAAAATGCCACTTAAAATAAAGAATTCGGTGGGGTACGATGCATGATAAAATAAGAAATGAATATGAAAGAGGTAGCATGAAGACGACTTCTATCGCAGAAAAGCTGGTCAAAAATTTATTGAGGTGGTACGGTCACGTAGGCAGAAGAGAAGAGACGCATATTGTCAATACTGCTTTAAACGTCGAGGGGAGGGGGGACGAGGAAAACAAAAATCCACATGGCTCGGTACCATATATACCTAATGATTTAAATGAAATAATCTACAAAATACGATAACGCAGGATAGAATAACCTGTAGACTAAGAACAAGGAGAGCCGACCATGTATAGTGATAAATGATAGGAGAGAAGGAGAAGAAGAACAACATTTCATCTACTCGATGCAGCAACAAGACCAAGACAAGGAACTGTACAAAAGAAAATATCGCTATTGTAAACAAAAGTGTGGTGTGTGTTCTGTGTGTGGCGTGTGTTCTGAATCACCGTTCCACTACTTGGTTAATTATTTTGCGTTAAGACCTTACACTATACCCATTTAAAACCCAGTTGGATCTCAAGCCGCAAGGGCATCGTCGTTTTTTTTGTGAATGAGCTGAAATTCAATTGCAAGCTGCAAGACACACTGTTCTACTGAACAATTTTGTTCAGCGATAAAGCTGATTTTTGGTTAAATGGCTGCGTTAACAAACAAAATTGATGTATGTGGACGGGCAGTTACCGGAACGCTTACAAAGATTGAAGCAAAGGCGACCAAAATGGGTTTAGCGATAAACGAGGTAAAGCCAAGTATATACTGTCAATAAGAAGGGACAATCAACACCGACGAATTGGACAGAACGTCACAGTGGGCAGTGGGAAAACGAAACCAGCGAAGAATATCTCTTGCCAATCGCTATTTTTTTGGGCTAATAACGCAATTTAACAGTAAAGCCTTATCTTGAAGAACTAAGGGGACTATGTATAAGACCCTATTCATCCCAGTCCTGCTTTACGGCGCTGAAACATGGACTTTATTCAAAGCCTTGGTCGCTTCGAGAGAAAAATTCTGCGTAAGATATTCGGTACTGTTTGCGCTGACGGGTTTTGAGGAAGAAAATTCAATGACGACCTATACGAGCCTTATAGCGACATCGACCTAGTTAGAAAACTGCGTATTGGACGTTTGACATGGCTTGGGCATGTAGAGTGAATGGACATCAACGCCCTCAGAGTCTTTGTAATCTAACCTACAGGGACGACGCAGTAGAGGGCCTCCTCGCCGTAGGTGGCGTGCACAAGTTCAAGGGGACCTCAACCAACTTAGAGTGGGCAACTGGAGGCAGTTAGCTAAAGACCGAGCTAAATGGACAGGCTTGTTGGTTGAGCCCCAGGTTCACCACGAACATGATGCGCCAAGAGGCGCACATCTTATAAGCGCTCAGAAGGATGAGAGTACCACAATACCTCATAGACGTTATTTTTGACTACTTCAGGTGCAGAATCTTGGTATACAATACAGAACGCGGCCCCAAGGAATATAAGATCACAGGCGGAGTACCACAGGGCTCAGTCCTTGGCCCTCTGCTCTGGAATATTATGTATGACGGTATACTGCGACTTCCTATACCCGAAGAAACAAAAATAGTGAGATTTGCTGATGATATCGCCATTATTGGCACTGCTAAACTGTTGGAGGAGGTGGAACAGATAAGCAATGCGACAATAAGGATAATGCGAAAATGGCTCACCTCAGTTTGTCTAACACTGGCGGAGCATAAAACTGAAGCAGTCCTGATAAATAGTAGGAAGAAGGTAGAAACTCTCACCACCAAAGGCAGGTGGACCCATAGGCTCATACACTAAATCCAGCCATGGTTCGACAGGCAACATGGAGAACCTGAGTTCTACTTAACGCAGTTCCTAACGGGCCATGGATGCTTTCGTTCGTACTTACATAAGTATAAACACGACAATAACCCTTACTGTCCGCTTTGCTCTGACTGCGTAGAAAACGCAGAACATATATTTTTTGAATGCCCAAGATTCCTCGACGAAAGGAATGCACTAAGGAGTGAACTCGGCCATCCACTGACGCCAGAAAACATCGTTGGCGAAAGGCTCAAAAGCCAGGAGGCATGGGACGCAGTCGCTGGGAGCACAATGCGCATAATGAAGATTCTAAGAACCCTAGAAAGAGAAAGGAAAGAGTCAGACCGGCGAAATACAATAAATGCTGAGCAGGAAAATGCAAACATGCACTAGTCGAATACATCAGACTGAAAATTATTTTTATATTATATATACTGGAAATTATTTTTAAACAATAAATGCCAAAAAATAATCTTTTTAATAAAAATAAAATTGGAATCAAACTTAATTGAAATGTATTTTATTTCAATTTAGAATTCTATCACTCTACTAAAATCATTACTTAAAAATAATCAAGAAACTTTGAGTACGAGCACGTCTACTGAAAATTAGGATTCTTACAAGTTTCACTGGTTTATGTAACATTAATAAACATCAACCTATTAAGTTAAGTTGGTATTAGAATAGGTGTATTAGAACTTCGAGCTGTGGTTTACCGAATTACCTTTGTCATTATTTATTCATACAAAACAGTCTCTGCGTAAAGCAAGTTCGACTTTGTCGAATGCCACTTTTATTCTGTCTTTAGTACTTTTATATCATTCCCCTTGAGGAGAAAGAGTACAAACAAATGTATCTAAGTTTCGTTGAATTAATGTACCAATTTATTTTCATGCTTACCTACATTTTTTTTTCCTTCCAGGCATTTGAAGAACTTGAAGATTTGTTGGCGCGCCACAACATTTGTATCGCAATCAAAGAGAAGTTAGTGAAGGATTCAGGCGTTGCGGAAGAAATCGCTTACGATAACATAGTCCAGAAGTTACTTACAAAGCCAAGGGCAAGAGGTGAGCAATTCTTTTTGTATTTTATTGTGAAATCCTGACATGTGTATGTATGGCTATGGAAGGATTGGTTTCTTTTATATAAATTACATACACATAACCTCCCTTCAATTCATTTCTGTTTGTATTATAAATTAAAGTGACCAGGCGCATTTTTTCGGGCCGCAGTACTTCCTATAGCAGCATAATATTGTACTTCTCCAATTGCCCACTCTTTGTACCCTTTTCTTTTTTCTTTTTTTTCTTTTTTATTCTTTAGTTTATGAAATAAACAAAATGGATATTTTTGTTTTAAATAACAGCCATTTGAGCGCGGGAATTGTCTGCCCGTTACTAGGACGGCAAGAACTCCACTCTTCTTATAAAAGGAACTAAATAAATAAATAAATAAAACAAATAAATTTTTCGAAATTATTCGCTGTCTAAAAATTTTGTTTTTCACAACAGGACGTAAAAACTGTTCAATCATAGACCATGAATGCACTTTCATCTTCATTTTGCGAAAGAGGAAGGATCAATGATCCCCTCAGATGTAATGCCGTATAATAACGTACATCTAATGGAATCTAATTGACTCTGGTGAATGAATCTCGGATTTGGACGATGAACTAAGCGACTAATTATAGGTTCTTACATTAAAGTGACGACGACATGCTCTGCGTTAAAATAATTAATCGCTGATGTGAATTACAAAGTTCCATTATTTTGGTTCCTTGATCAGTTGTCATTCGCTTTACTATCTTTTCTCCAGGTCATACCCATGCAATCCGGGAAATAAAATATATTAAATAAATTTATAAGCGAAAAGGTTATTAAATTCTCAAACCCGATTGTGACTTATGGCACCCTGTATAAAGGTAAAACTTACCGCTGCGCAGCTGTGAAAGGTCTTGGTAGTTAGTTTGTGAACGATATAGGGATATGGCAAAATCTCTGTTTAAAAAAGAGTTAGGTACTACCAATAAATTTAACGTAAAAATTAAAGTCAATTAAGGAGAAAATAAGTACGAATATATAGGTACTCATATCATGTACACAAATTTGTTGGCTATGTGGATTGAAAAAAATACAAATAAGTAAAAAATAAAAATAATAATAATGAGTTGGACGGATTATTTAAAGCAATTGCTTTTTATATACAAACCTCTCTCGGGAAAGATGAACTTATAACGCTGAGCCAGCGCCCCAAGATGCCTGCACATTATAGCCTTCTGAAAAATGGTAGCCAAGCCCGATTAAAGGATCTCTAGCGGCAGCAGATGAGAGAGGGGGGGGAGAGTGCGAACGAATTTCCTAGATGGAGTCGACGGTGGTGTCTACAGTTCCAGTTAGGTTGAACTAAGTGAACAGCTTGCACGAGCTCCTTAGACATTCACAGGTTGGTAAGTAATTTCCAATGTTAGTCAGGACCTTGGAATAGAGACGGTGGCGGAGGAGCCCCTTAATGGGACAACGGCAGTGGTCACACTCTGTATCTGTGCGTGCAATGTTCTACCCAAACAATTAGCAGAGGCCCTAGACTGCTGTAAACCAGATATAACCACCACCTAGGAAATGCGATGGGATGGCCCGGGCAAAAAAAATTATGAAATCTGTGATATCTACTACGGTGATTGCTAGAGAAACAACAAGTAGCGCTTATTTGTATGCGGATATGTTATACGCGGCAGACTTAGGCAAGAATTCTTAAGCCTCGGACACGTGAGCGAGCATATTATGACAATCCGGATCAAGGCTAAGTGCGCTAACATAAGCCTGAAATGTGCTCATAACTCCACGGAACAAAAGTACCCTGCTACCAAAGACTATTTCTACGAGCTCCACGACAAAATATACGAGCAATGTCCTAAATACCACGTTCAAATCGCATTGGGCGACACAACGCCTGACAACGGACTAAGGCTAATTGTATTCGCTGTTATCAAGCACATGGTTTCCTCATCTCAGTATTCACAAGCAGACTTGCCGGTCCAATTATCATGTAACGATCAATCAAATTGCTCATATTGCGATCGACACAAGACATACTTCCAGTATTCTGGATGTCTGAACCTTCCGAGCGCCCAACATAGATTCGGTTCATTCCCTATGTTGTAGCCAAGGTACGAATGCAGATATCCCTAATGTGCTGGCTTTCGCCCGACCCGTTGGTTTGACGAAGAATACCGGCGCCGGGCGAGAGCATGTAGCAAAACAAGAGTCATATAAAGCGGTGCTGCAACGGATGACGAGAGCGGCTCGTGAGCTCTACGAGCAAAAGAGACGGGAAGAACATCGGTTTCTCCAAAAGAAGAAGAAAGAGCATAAGAAGCGCGCGATCAAAAATATTGAGAGGTTATACTCCAGGAACAATGTACGGAAGTTTTACCAAAAGGTAAAAAGCCACTTATGACAGAATCTAGTTTTGTCATCCCTGCCAAACTTGTCCGTCTGTGCAGGATGACGATGGAGAACGCTCGCTTCTCTATCAAGGTCGGTAATGACCTCACCGAGACCTTTGATGTCAAAAGGGTTTTAGGCAAGGTAACGCGCTGTCATGTGACTTCTTTAATATTGTATTGTACTTAAACGGTTTGTGCGTAATTCACAAGCCAACAGCAGGGGCACAATCTATCAAAAGTTCGTACAATTGCTTGCATATGCCGACCATATTGACATTATTGGAAGAACTCAGCGTGCTGTCACCGGTATGTTTGCAAACATTGGAGTAAAAGCAGCCAAAGTGGACGATGTTGAAAGCGTATGAAGATATCCTTGGTCGTTTCGAGAGAACAATTTTTTCGTAAGATATTCGGTTCCGTTTGCGTTGACGGGTTTTGGACGAAAAGATTCAACGACGAAGTATATGAACTATGCAGAGATATCGACCTAGTCAAGAAACTGCGTATTGCACGTTTAAGATGGCTAGGACATATAGAGCGGATGGACACCAACGCTCCGGCCCGCACAATTAACAATGTCTTACATTTGGATCACTACTTAGGAAAAGTCAATAGTACAATACAATAGTATTTTAATACTTCAGGCTAGCAGCTACCAGTGTCGGTTTTTCTTGTCATGCCCGGTTAACGGTCTCAAATTTCGACCCGTAGAGAGTAAATATAATTGTTTCAAAACCCAGCTAAACACATACGCGTACATGTGCTGTAATTTTCTTTAAATTATTTAAATTACATTATGGTGGAGCTACAAAACTTAAAGTGCTTCCGTACCTACTTTCAACAGCACTGCCACATGGTGAAATTAATTTCATCCTAAAAAGTTATATTTTTAAGCCACGAGTCAATAGATAAGAATAACTACGTCAGTCGTCCGTATTCTGAAACTAAGGTATGGCGGATAGTGCCCTTAAAAGCAGAGACTCTTCTCCGCTTTTAAGAGCAAATAACTTTTGTATATTCGGTAGGTGGTGCAAGAGGAGAGAAAAGAACCACTACGTCCGACAAACTCTCGTAAGGTTGCCAACACTATTTTCATTTACAACGCGAGAGATTGCTTTCATCGCGCACTTGCCATTGATGCATAGTATATCCACTATGACCACCGTAGGAACAAAGTTTGACTGTGAAATTGTAGTCGCTGAACAGCGTCACATGGAATTCGTGTGGGCTTATGATTAATGCGGTGGTATTATGACCCGTGAGTTAGTAATTGTTGGTGCCAGAGGATAAAATAACACATTAATCTTTTGGGGATGTTCATGAAAATTTCATTTCTAGAATAAATGTTTCCTTTAAGGTAGAAACCTCTTTAGGAGGCTAAACTGGTCTCTACGCTTCCTCGATAGCGACGTGGATGTCGCCGCTGATATTATTACTGAGAATTGCAATATTGCTAACAAAATAAAAAAGAACCAAACCTTAGGTAAACTCGTCGTTTGACCAGAGCTGCAAAGAGGCTATCAAGTTGAATGAAGTAAGTTGTCGGTCTTAAAAATCCAACAAATCTGAAAAAAATCGACGACACCGACGTCGACAATTCGTACGTGACCAAAAATTAAGGCAAACAATTCTACAATGTCCCAAAGGCAGTGAAAACGCTTGGCCATTCGTCAAAAATATTTAAAATGCTGCCTTATCTGCTATACCAACGCCCATTTACAATGACATTCCAGCTGTCAGCTCCTAACCTGCTTGCTGCTCACTTTGCAGCGAACTCTACGCTACCAGATAGTGCTTTGACTCCACCCGTACTTAAGATCGTCGATTTTCATTGGGATAAGTCCACTTTTGCACTCGTACAGTTGCAGAAGTATTCGAAGGTCTTAACACACACAAATCCGTTGGTCCAGCTCGTATTCCCCATAGTTCTGGAGAGATGTTTTTCCACGCTGGTAAAATCTCTCCGTAAACTTCTCTGTCTATCCTCCTCTTATGGGGTCTTTCGGAGAAGATGGAAAACAACATTTATCCAGCCCGTGCCTAAAAAAGGCGAATGTTCCTTTCCGTCCAATTACCGATCAATTAAACTTACATACTTCCCTTCTTTCCAAGGTCATGGAAGCGCTGGAAAATCGTCACCTCATAAAATATCTCGATTCACGAAAACTCCGCAAAAACCGGCAGTATGGTTTTCGTAGCAACAGGTCCACTGGTGATTTAATGACATATCTGACCGAAAAGTGGAACCAATTTCTCCATCACTTCGGCGAAACAAAGATGGTTGCGCTGGATCAGACTCTTTTGTCGAAAATGTGTGTATATAGCACCGATTAAACTCTTCTTCAATGGATTAGAAATTATCTTTCCGGCCGTTCAATACAAGTTATCTTGGACAGCGACAAGTCTGCAATTCACCATATAAATGCTGATGTTACCCAGGGCTCCATTTTGTGTCCGACTCTCTTTCTCATTTTTATAAATTACCACTTGTCTGCTATTTCTAATCCAATCCATTTCTTCGCTGATGACAGAACCTTTAGTTTTCCATACTCAGTTCAAATACAGTGCTGCCTTATGTCTCTCAAGCAAAACCATTATCCATGAATGGTACTTGCATCGCTGGATCCGAAAGGCTTTCCATTCTCGGTATATGCATTAATAACAATTTTCAATGAAACGATCACATATTCGAGGTCGCCACAAATGCTACTAAATGTCTAGGATTCCTTAAACGGTGCAAAAAATATATTTGACCCCGTCTAATCTGGCCTGGATCTATAAGACATTCACCCGGCCAAAGGTGGAATATATCACCCACATCTGGTCTGGTGCACACAAGACTGTTCTGCGCATTCTAGATAGGGTTCAGAATCGCGCGTTCAAACTAACAGGTGATAGTGACATTGTAAATGCCATAGTCTCACTTGAACATGGTCGAAATGTCTCGGTCTTTCCCTATTTCATCGCTTGTTTATTTTTTATAAAAAAACGCTCCAGCCAGTTGCATTCCACATCAATTCACACTCAAGTCCAACTTCGGACGTACTGTCAAATATAAGCCGAACAACGGGAACAACATGTTTGTGGAATCATCTATCAGGCTGTGTAGTTCCTAATCATTAGCGTGCCACTGAACATCAGTAAAAGGGTTATAATAATCCATTTGGTGCGCACAAAGTAAAAAAAAAAGAAGATGGACACTTTGACCACTTCGTGCTTGTATTAGTCACAGAAATGCTATAGCGTGGGGTCTAGATGCTTAAAGAATGTGTTCTGTGCCTGTCGATATAATACAGTTGGTTTTCTCATTGTTTGCTTAAAGATTGACACTGCGAGCTACAATTTGTAATCATTTAAACGAAATTTATTTAGTATTATATACAGTATTATGCATTTTTCTGGCTGAAATTCGGTATCGAGTTACCCTTCAGTTAGCACATAACCCGCGAGTTCAAAAACTGTTGGCAAATGGTTTCCTTTCTTATAAAATCTGCAGCAGTGTGAGCAGACAGTCTTTGTCGGCCTTGTTGTACATTATGCTGATAACCTATTCTTTTGTTCGGAATGGAATTTGTTATCCATCTAGGGTGCATTTGAAGACCCGTTGGATGAAGGCTATAGTATTCAGCAACTCATTCCTGTAATAACATGTCTGCGTCTCCTCGATTTCTTGTTGCTGATGATCCTTGTTGGTTTCAATCCCTCTTTCCCATTCGAAGTGCTGGCGAGCGGCTCGTTTTCTTTACTTATAACCACAGAGCAAGTATTAGTTTCGTGAAAATTTTCAATCTCGAAATTTTGGCAAATTTGTATGTTATTATTACAAAGTAACTCAAGAAAGTCGATCTGACAATTCTGTTCGTCTGTCTGAGTGTCTGTGTGCTAGACTGGAGCCTAAATGACTGGATAGATTTGTTCCAAAATTCATACAGTGAGTGTAAAAAGTCTGCGTACATAATGTAGAAAATTTTTAGATGCAGAAATAATAATCTCTTTAATCAAAAAATGCACTTCTTTTTTATTGGGTTTAGTACGAGTAGATATAAGTTTAATTTAATGACACAATAACAAAAAACAAATAAAACTGTTTTAATAAAACCATGAATTTAGTTAATACATAACAAAAAGTAACGTGAAAAAAGTCCGCGTACATTATGAAAAGAGAAACAAATATGATTGGCTTCAGCCGGTTTCTCATCGAATCAACCAAGGGCCTCGTATCTTCTGGGCGTATCTTACACCATTCCTCAAGCAGCTTTTCTTTAAGCATATTTTTCGACGTTATGCTGTGCTGACGGATACGTCGTCCCAACAACTCCCATAAATGTTCTATGGGGTTAAGGTCAGGTGGTTGTGGAGGTGTATTCAACTGCTTCGGGACATTATATAGTAGCCAAAGCTTAAGCGGTATGCTTGGGATCATTATCTTGTTGAAACATGAAATGATTACCCAAGCTGAGCTTATTAACACTTTCGGGGATATTTTTTTTATTATATTCAAATATTGAAATTTATACATAGTGCTTTCGATAAATCCAGAGTTCCCGACCCCAATTGCCGCCATACACCCCCAAACCATAACCCCACCTCCACCGTGCTTCACTGTTGGCAATAAGTTTTCTTTATTACATTCAGTTGCTGGTTTTCTCGACACAATACCGCCTCCGTTTAGTCCAAAAATGCAAAACTTACTTTCGTCTGAAAAAAGCACACTATTCCACAAACTCTGGGGCTTGTCAATATGGTCCCTGGCAAATGCAATACATTTTCTTTTGTTGCTTTTTAAAATGCTCGTAAATATATTTTTTTTTTTTTCAGAGCGTCCATTATACCCTTCTTTTCTTAGAACATTTCTAGCGATACCACTGCTTAATGACTTGTTAAACTTTTCATGTACTGTCTTAGCTATTTTCGGGGCACTTAATCGTGGATTTGCCTTTATTTCCGATAATACAGATCGTTTTTCTCCCTTGCGTAAGCAGTTGAGGCCTACCAGATCTGTACTTTGAGGCAAGATGTCCAGTTGCTGCGTAGTTTTCCAAAACTCTTTGGACTGAAGAATGTGGCTTATCAACTATTTGTCCTATTGCCCTTAAAGTTGTTCCCTCCGAACGCAGTTTCACTATAAGCTTTCGAATATCTAGCGAAATTTCTTTCTTCATCCTTAAAATACTCGCGAATTACTTAAAAATGGATCAAATATTAAAAAAAGCACACACTCCACGACTTCTTTACGTCAAATGGTCAACTTTATAAAAATAAATAGTATTTGCAAAAGGAAAACAAAGACAAGCTGACAACGCAGACTTCTTGAGCTTGAATTTCAGTGGCGTGGTCAGATAAATGGCGCCAGAAAATTTCATCATTGTGCAGGATCAGATAAGAGTTATATATAACAAATAAGGAAATCGTGACGACATTTTTACATAAAAATATCTCAATTCTCTTTCGAAAATATGAGCGTTCTATGAGTTTTTCTAAAAGAATATGTAATGTACGCAGACTTTTGACACTAACTGTATGTATCTCGGGTCTATGTATCACCATTGGAGGTGAAATAGGAATAGGCATTCTAACCTCAAAATCAATGGAACTTCACTTAGATACGAATTTACAAAAGAAATAAATAAAATAAGGATGTTCGCGAAAGTGGTTAAATTTTTTTTTCAAATTTCATATTTGAACTAAGAGTAGTTCAAATAAATTCTATTAGATAGTACACCAGGTTTTCCCGAAAAAGAACATTTGTACATTTATTTTGTTTTGCTTCATTTGGTGTAGGCTAACAATAGTCGTCTTTGTTATGTTTGTTTCTGTTCTATTTGGTGTGGGCTCAGCCAAAGGGTGCTTTCACACTGAATAGAACAAAACCGAGTTAGACAAACAAAACTATTCTTCTGTTTTTTTTTTATTTAGTTAAATACACACTCTTAAATACTTGTGCCCCTATTGAATAACGCGAAGCAAAGCAGGCAAACGAAAACGAGTTTGTTCTATTGCTTATGTCAAAAATTATACGTGTTCTAATGGAAATGAAAAAAACAGTAAATCATTTTAAGCAAACAAATCGAGTTAGGCAAAAACACGAGAAAACAGTTAATGCATAGACAAGATATAAACACATGCAATAAAATGAGAGCTCCTACATTAACTCTGTCAAGCAAAATAATAAACAAAAACACTTGAAGCATCGTTCGCATGCTTCGTTCGCATGATTATCGGTATTTATGCTTCATTCAATAAGTTTCTGTGAAGTGCAGCATTAACATGTGTGACGCTGAAAAGTTTGTATCCTTAATTAAAACTAATAAAGCATGATTCTCAATAACCCACAGCAAATTAAGCAATTCAAAAAACCGTTTTTGTTTTGCTTCATTTGGTGTGGGCTAATAACCGTAGTTTTTGTTTGTTTCTGCTCTATTTGGTGTGGGCTCAGCCTAACAAGTTTTGTTCATTTCTCTATGAACTGAAAGAAAAACTTCAGTGTGGAAGCACCTTTAGAGTTACAAATGGAGTTTGTTAAAATCTTATAAAACATTATTCCTTCGTTACGGTTAAAATGATTTGCGTTTGGTTTAAATATATTTGTTCTTTGGTTAGACATACTTGTTAAAAGGTTAAACATATTTGCTAAAAGGTTAAACATGTTTGCTAAATGGTTAAAAATATTTGCTTTTGGGTTAAATTTAATTGCTAATATGCTAAATATACGAGTATTTGTGTTTGGGTTAAATGTACTTGCTGTTAGGCAAAATATCGAATAAAATGGAATGGAACAGTGCTTCCCAAGTACGAAAATTCAAATATCTGGGAAATATGACCAATAGCGAAGCAACCTGTGATGATGATATCAGTCATCGCGTAAGTGCAGAGTAGATGAAATGGAAAAAATCGACGACACCGACGTCGACAATTCGTACGTGACCAAAAATTAAGGCAAACAATTCTACAATGTCCCAAAGGCAGTGAAAACGCTTGGCCATTCGTCAAAAATATTTAAAATGCTGCCTTATCTGCTATACCAACGCCCATTTACAATGACATTCCAGCTGTCAGCTCCTAACCTGCTTGCTGCTCACTTTGCAGCGAACTCTACGCTACCAGATAGTGCTTTGACTCCACCCGTACTTAAGATCGTCGATTTTCATTGGGATAAGTCCACTTTTGCACTCGTACAGTTGCAGAAGTATTCGAAGGTCTTAACACACACAAATCCGTTGGTCCAGCTCGTATTCCCCATAGTTCTGGAGAGATGTTTTTCCACGCTGGTAAAATCTCTCCGTAAACTTCTCTGTCTATCCTCCTCTTATGGGGTCTTTCGGAGAAGATGGAAAACAACATTTATCCAGCCCGTGCCTAAAAAAGGCGAATGTTCCTTTCCGTCCAATTACCGATCAATTAAACTTACATACTTCCCTTCTTTCCAAGGTCATGGAAGCGCTGGAAAATCGTCACCTCATAAAATATCTCGATTCACGAAAACTCCGCAAAAACCGGCAGTATGGTTTTCGTAGCAACAGGTCCACTGGTGATTTAATGACATATCTGACCGAAAAGTGGAACCAATTTCTCCATCACTTCGGCGAAACAAAGATGGTTGCGCTGGATCAGACTCTTTTGTCGAAAATGTGTGTATATAGCACCGATTAAACTCTTCTTCAATGGATTAGAAATTATCTTTCCGGCCGTTCAATACAAGTTATCTTGGACAGCGACAAGTCTGCAATTCACCATATAAATGCTGATGTTACCCAGGGCTCCATTTTGTGTCCGACTCTCTTTCTCATTTTTATAAATTACCACTTGTCTGCTATTTCTAATCCAATCCATTTCTTCGCTGATGACAGAACCTTTAGTTTTCCATACTCAGTTCAAATACAGTGCTGCCTTATGTCTCTCAAGCAAAACCATTATCCATGAATGGTACTTGCATCGCTGGATCCGAAAGGCTTTCCATTCTCGGTATATGCATTAATAACAATTTTCAATGAAACGATCACATATTCGAGGTCGCCACAAATGCTACTAAATGTCTAGGATTCCTTAAACGGTGCAAAAAATATATTTGACCCCGTCTAATCTGGCCTGGATCTATAAGACATTCACCCGGCCAAAGGTGGAATATATCACCCACATCTGGTCTGGTGCACACAAGACTGTTCTGCGCATTCTAGATAGGGTTCAGAATCGCGCGTTCAAACTAACAGGTGATAGTGACATTGTAAATGCCATAGTCTCACTTGAACATGGTCGAAATGTCTCGGTCTTTCCCTATTTCATCGCTTGTTTATTTTTTATAAAAAAACGCTCCAGCCAGTTGCATTCCACATCAATTCACACTCAAGTCCAACTTCGGACGTACTGTCAAATATAAGCCGAACAACGGGAACAACATGTTTGTGGAATCATCTATCAGGCTGTGTAGTTCCTAATCATTAGCGTGCCACTGAACATCAGTAAAAGGGTTATAATAATCCATTTGGTGCGCACAAAGTAAAAAAAAAAGAAGATGGACACTTTGACCACTTCGTGCTTGTATTAGTCACAGAAATGCTATAGCGTGGGGTCTAGATGCTTAAAGAATGTGTTCTGTGCCTGTCGATATAATACAGTTGGTTTTCTCATTGTTTGCTTAAAGATTGACACTGCGAGCTACAATTTGTAATCATTTAAACGAAATTTATTTAGTATTATATACAGTATTATGCATTTTTCTGGCTGAAATTCGGTATCGAGTTACCCTTCAGTTAGCACATAACCCGCGAGTTCAAAAACTGTTGGCAAATGGTTTCCTTTCTTATAAAATCTGCAGCAGTGTGAGCAGACAGTCTTTGTCGGCCTTGTTGTACATTATGCTGATAACCTATTCTTTTGTTCGGAATGGAATTTGTTATCCATCTAGGGTGCATTTGAAGACCCGTTGGATGAAGGCTATAGTATTCTGCAACTCATTCCTGTAATAACATGTCTGCGTCTCCTCGATTTCTTGTTGCTGATGATCCTTGTTGGTTTCAATCCCTCTTTCCCATTCGAAGTGCTGGCGAGCGGCTCGTTTTCTTTACTTATAACCACAGAGCAAGTATTAGTTTCGTGAAAATTTTCAATCTCGAAATTTTGGCAAATTTGTATGTTATTATTACAAAGTAACTCAAGAAAGTCGATCTGACAATTCTGTTCGTCTGTCTGAGTGTCTGTGTGCTAGACTGGAGCCTAAATGACTGGATAGATTTGTTCCAAAATTCATACAGTGAGTGTAAAAAGTCTGCGTACATAATGTAGAAAATTTTTAGATGCAGAAATAATAATCTCTTTAATCAAAAAATGCACTTCTTTTTTATTGGGTTTAGTACGAGTAGATATAAGTTTAATTTAATGACACAATAACAAAAAACAAATAAAACTGTTTTAATAAAACCATGAATTTAGTTAATACATAACAAAAAGTAACGTGAAAAAAGTCCGCGTACATTATGAAAAGAGAAACAAATATGATTGGCTTCAGCCGGTTTCTCATCGAATCAACCAAGGGCCTCGTATCTTCTGGGCGTATCTTACACCATTCCTCAAGCAGCTTTTCTTTAAGCATATTTTTCGACGTTATGCTGTGCTGACGGATACGTCGTCCCAACAACTCCCATAAATGTTCTATGGGGTTAAGGTCAGGTGGTTGTGGAGGTGTATTCAACTGCTTCGGGACATTATATAGTAGCCAAAGCTTAAGCGGTATGCTTGGGATCATTATCTTGTTGAAACATGAAATGATTACCCAAGCTGAGCTTATTAACACTTTCGGGGATATTTTTTTTATTATATTCAAATATTGAAATTTATACATAGTGCTTTCGATAAATCCAGAGTTCCCGACCCCAATTGCCGCCATACACCCCCAAACCATAACCCCACCTCCACCGTGCTTCACTGTTGGCAATAAGTTTTCTTTATTACATTCAGTTGCTGGTTTTCTCGACACAATACCGCCTCCGTTTAGTCCAAAAATGCAAAACTTACTTTCGTCTGAAAAAAGCACACTATTCCACAAACTCTGGGGCTTGTCAATATGGTCCCTGGCAAATGCAATACATTTTCTTTTGTTGCTTTTTAAAATGCTCGTAAATATATTTTTTTTTTTTTCAGAGCGTCCATTATACCCTTCTTTTCTTAGAACATTTCTAGCGATACCACTGCTTAATGACTTGTTAAACTTTTCATGTACTGTCTTAGCTATTTTCGGGGCACTTAATCGTGGATTTGCCTTTATTTCCGATAATACAGATCGTTTTTCTCCCTTGCGTAAGCAGTTGAGGCCTACCAGATCTGTACTTTGAGGCAAGATGTCCAGTTGCTGCGTAGTTTTCCAAAACTCTTTGGACTGAAGAATGTGGCTTATCAACTATTTGTCCTATTGCCCTTAAAGTTGTTCCCTCCGAACGCAGTTTCACTATAAGCTTTCGAATATCTAGCGAAATTTCTTTCTTCATCCTTAAAATACTCGCGAATTACTTAAAAATGGATCAAATATTAAAAAAAGCACACACTCCACGACTTCTTTACGTCAAATGGTCAACTTTATAAAAATAAATAGTATTTGCAAAAGGAAAACAAAGACAAGCTGACAACGCAGACTTCTTGAGCTTGAATTTCAGTGGCGTGGTCAGATAAATGGCGCCAGAAAATTTCATCATTGTGCAGGATCAGATAAGAGTTATATATAACAAATAAGGAAATCGTGACGACATTTTTACATAAAAATATCTCAATTCTCTTTCGAAAATATGAGCGTTCTATGAGTTTTTCTAAAAGAATATGTAATGTACGCAGACTTTTGACACTAACTGTATGTATCTCGGGTCTATGTATCACCATTGGAGGTGAAATAGGAATAGGCATTCTAACCTCAAAATCAATGGAACTTCACTTAGATACGAATTTACAAAAGAAATAAATAAAATAAGGATGTTCGCGAAAGTGGTTAAATTTTTTTTTCAAATTTCATATTTGAACTAAGAGTAGTTCAAATAAATTCTATTAGATAGTACACCAGGTTTTCCCGAAAAAGAACATTTGTACATTTATTTTGTTTTGCTTCATTTGGTGTAGGCTAACAATAGTCGTCTTTGTTATGTTTGTTTCTGTTCTATTTGGTGTGGGCTCAGCCAAAGGGTGCTTTCACACTGAATAGAACAAAACCGAGTTAGACAAACAAAACTATTCTTCTGTTTTTTTTTTATTTAGTTAAATACACACTCTTAAATACTTGTGCCCCTATTGAATAACGCGAAGCAAAGCAGGCAAACGAAAACGAGTTTGTTCTATTGCTTATGTCAAAAATTATACGTGTTCTAATGGAAATGAAAAAAACAGTAAATCATTTTAAGCAAACAAATCGAGTTAGGCAAAAACACGAGAAAACAGTTAATGCATAGACAAGATATAAACACATGCAATAAAATGAGAGCTCCTACATTAACTCTGTCAAGCAAAATAATAAACAAAAACACTTGAAGCATCGTTCGCATGCTTCGTTCGCATGATTATCGGTATTTATGCTTCATTCAATAAGTTTCTGTGAAGTGCAGCATTAACATGTGTGACGCTGAAAAGTTTGTATCCTTAATTAAAACTAATAAAGCATGATTCTCAATAACCCACAGCAAATTAAGCAATTCAAAAAACCGTTTTTGTTTTGCTTCATTTGGTGTGGGCTAATAACCGTAGTTTTTGTTTGTTTCTGCTCTATTTGGTGTGGGCTCAGCCTAACAAGTTTTGTTCATTTCTCTATGAACTGAAAGAAAAACTTCAGTGTGGAAGCACCTTTAGAGTTACAAATGGAGTTTGTTAAAATCTTATAAAACATTATTCCTTCGTTACGGTTAAAATGATTTGCGTTTGGTTTAAATATATTTGTTCTTTGGTTAGACATACTTGTTAAAAGGTTAAACATATTTGCTAAAAGGTTAAACATGTTTGCTAAATGGTTAAAAATATTTGCTTTTGGGTTAAATTTAATTGCTAATATGCTAAATATACGAGTATTTGTGTTTGGGTTAAATGTACTTGCTGTTAGGCAAAATATCGAATAAAATGGAATGGAACAGTGCTTCCCAAGTACGAAAATTCAAATATCTGGGAAATATGACCAATAGCGAAGCAACCTGTGATGATGATATCAGTCACGGCGTAAGTGCAGAGTAGATGAAATGGCGGGAAAACTCCGCTACCTTCTGTGATCAAAAAATGCCCCTTAAGTTGAAAAAGGAAGGCTTTACGCCGCAGTTGTGCATCCAACAATCATAATGGACAATGTACAAAACGTACGAAGTCAAACAGGCGAACCACCCATGGGATCAGTAGAAATACAGTGAAGTGGGAGAGTTATTATCACTTGAGTTCAAATTATAACCTCGTCGAAAAAGGAAGCAGAAGACCTTCAGAGCTTTTTAAAGCTGGTCAGTCTGCTTACTACGAATCTATTGTTTACTCGTAGTCTGAATTCCATATACTTGTGGTCTGAGTAATAGGGTTTATCAAATTATCTCTAGCCTTTGATTTATAGATTATGAAAAACTAACGTAGGATCTGATAGCCTTTGTCGAAGTAGTAAAAAATAGGGCATGAAAGAGTCTCAAATAAAACATTAATTCGGACGCATTCCTACTAAGAGGGAGAGAAGTAAACCTGAACTTCAGTTTTAACACAAAGTAGAACATACAAACCATTTAAAATAAAACTATCTTGAACTTCAAAATTCTATACTTTTCCTGATATCAGAAAAGTGCAAAGGGGCTGCTGGGCCACAACCACTATATACAAATCGTAACTTGATTCACAAAGGCACACTTACTCGTTATGTGCACCTTTCGCGTCTTACCATTGGAATGTTTTTGTGCAACTCTATTCTCTGATTATTTCAAGGAATGCACTTCCGTGAATTTGTAATTTTACATTTTCCACAAGGAAGAAATTAACTTGTGCTTAATTAAAAAGAAATGTTGTAGCAGGTAGAATATTTCTTGGAAATATGCCATTCCTCTACAAACACTTGTAGTGCTACGAGTGCGGAAAAACAAAAAAAGAAATGACATTAGGATAAAAGTAAGTACATCGTTGTTTTTACGAAGAAATGTGAAATGTTTCATCAAATCTTCTTCTTGGAATTCTATGGTTTTACCGGAAGTAGTGCAAGTGCAAAGGCAAACACATATAATGTATGGTAGATGTGCCCACTAATGAGAATGTTCGCTTGAAGAAAAATTATTTTACTTGGATGATGTCAGTCTTATAGTACGTACATATAACTATATAGAGTATTGTGCGGTAGACATATTCTTTTTTTTCAGATTTTGTAAAACATCCTGGTTTTGCCTTTCTTGTACCTGTCTTACGTTCAACTTATGGTGTTGCAAAATGATTCAAGTTAAGAGCAAGGGCCGGCTATAGTTAGACCTAAGTATACTGACTTACGGCAATCTAGTATGGTGGCCAGCTGTCTATAAAACCACCAACCTAAGGGCTATCGCTAAACCTCAAAGACAATCGTGTATTGGCACTACCAGTGCAATGAGAAGAACTCCAACCGCAGGGTTCGAGGCTATTCTCATCCTGCTACCGCCAGACATATTTATACGCACATCAGCAGCCATTAATGCTATGAGAATTAGACAGTCAGCAAACTGGAAATGAAATAGAATAGGTCACTCGATGATCCTACTTGATTACATTGGCTTCGTGCACATACCGGACTACATGACGCCATATTTAGAATTTTTAAGGCCTTTTTCTACCGCCTACCCGAGCAGGGAAGAAGGCAAAAGCGGTCGCATAGCTAACGCCGAATCTACAGCCATCTATAAAGATAGTTCAAAAATGAGCACTGGCATAGGATCAGGCATCTTCTCCGACCTCTTAGGTATATCAAAATCCATACGACTTTCATACCACAACAGCATCTTCCAAGCAGAGGTCTTAGCAGTGGCAACAGCCGTCCGTAAGTCTGTGGTAAGGGCAATACTGCCATAAGGTATCACCACCTTTATCGACAGCCAGGCAGCTATAAAAGCGATTACTGCCATAGAAATTCGATCGAAGCTTGTGAAGTGTTGTCGAGAAGAGGTCAGGGTTCTTGGAACAGAACACAGGGTGTAGCTCTGATGGGTCCCTGGACACGAGGGTACCACAGGCAATGAGAAAGCCGACGAGCTAACAAGAATACACTCAGCAGCCTTACTAGAATAAGTTGACCCCTCTGTGTGTATCCCGCTTTTCACACTAAAGCTCGTTGCAGTGAATAAAGCCATTAGAGAGGGCGAACACTACATGGACCTCCATGGAAACTTGTGCCACCACTAGGAAGCTATGGCCATCCTTCGACAATGCAAGGACCGAGAGAATTACTCGGAAAGACAGGAAATCTCTTTCCACCTTCGTGGGCATCATTAATAAGTATCCTTAGACGAAGAAAAGGGTCATGTCGGGGATATTCACGTTTGCAGTCAAGTCTATCACCCGAGTGCATTAAAAACAGCAGTGAAAAAAAGAGACAAGGGATTTCAAAAATCAATCAAAGCAAATATTATACATTAAGTACAGTAAATAGAAATACGTTTGAATAATGCATTTAAACCAGCCATCCTACAATATTAGGAAATATAAGTAATTCTGAACAATTTAAAAGTTATTTCATTAATTTTGGTCTAGTGGTTAAGGAGCTACAAATTTCCAAATTTGACACCTGCGCAAATACACACCCGGGGTGCCCTGTATCCACCTGTGTTTTGTACTGAAATTACACTAATGTACAGAAAATAACAAAAGTAATTTATGCTTTTGTACATTTTTTATTATAATTTTTTATCGAAATTAAAAAAAAGTAAAAATATCTTAATCTAAACATAACATCTATATATTTTATTCATTATTATTACACAATATGAATATACTCGTACAAGATTCTATACATATGCTGCATAACTTTCTGGTCTTCGTGTGGCGTTTTTCACCCCGTATGTAAAACAAATAGCAGGAATGGAAACAATTTCGCTTGTTTACATACCTCTAGCAACCCCTATAAAGTTTTATTTGGGAAATTCCTGTTTTATATACATATGTATACAGCAAAAACGACGATTTTTCTATTTCGCAAAAAAGTTCAACTACTTTGTTATACACCAATTTTAACTAAAATGCTACACAATTTTTTGCTTTTCTAACGAAATTCACTTTCACTAACCTTGCAGCGTAACAATTTTCTACCTGCTGTAGTTTAGCCCAGGTAGAAAATATGAAGGAAAAGTAGCTGTTAAAATGTTCTTTGAATCTTATACTAAGCATGTGAACAAAACAAAAAAATAATATTATACGTACTTGAAAAACATTGAAAACGGGGAAAAAAATGATAGTGGATACACGGGTACCCCAGGTGTGTGTTGCGTAATTGTTTTTGGGTGTGTGTTAAGGGTTAAAGACCAAATACTTTTAGTTTTAGTTTTACCATTTCTTCAGTCATTTTGAAATTCTCCGTCGTTCAGGTTTATTTTTCCGTCGTTAGGTCTGAAATCAGATTCAAACGGACTCCATAAGCGAATGAAAGATCATTGGCTATGAATCTGTTTTGCTATGAATTTCTCAAAAACCTTGAACAAGCATAGTATATCCGATAGGCCTTAAGTCACTAACAGGTTTAATATTCGATTTATTTTCCCACCGGTATAACTCTGACAGCTTTCGAAGGCTAAGGAAAATGTAGTAGCGATACTACAGTTTAATAAAATGTATAAGCATCCCATCTTCCCCACCGAAGATTGGTTTCGTTATCACATAAAAATCAGCAACTCCAGATACAAACAGTCCTGGACTTACAATAAAACTGAGGATTCTCTTACTTCTGTCACACTATTCAAAACTTAGTTATTGAGTACACCTACAGTTGCAGAATAATACCAGAGTCTCAATCTGGCTCAAATTACTCCAAAGTTTCCGAGGTAAGGAAGTAGCTAGCTTAGAATTATATGTAATTGTAATTGAGGGCTATCACAGAGTCGCGCATCTTCCCAGAAGGGTAGAATGACACATCCGATCCAGTGTCAACCAGGAATTTGTCCTTGATTTTGGCATCGGTGACAAAGAGGCGGCAAGAAGGAGAGCGGGAATCGTTTACTGCCGTTAGCGACTCTCGTTGGAGTTTTCCTGGAATTTGCACCCAGGAAGACACTTTTTTGCATCCTTTTTGAATTTTGCATGATACCAGCAGATGAAATTTGTATTTGATGATACACGATCGTCGTGTCTGCTTCTCAATCTCGTTCTACTTTGACGTTTGCCATCTGTCAGTCGACGGTGTGACGTGGATAGTGTCGATGTAAGTGCTGCCACTTGTTTGGTCAAATCGGCTATCTGCTGACTGACGTCATTTGTCGTGACTGCTGCCAAATAGTGTGGTGAATAAACCTCTTGGAGAATATCTGCTTGTTCTGCTAGTTCCGCGAGCGTAGCGTACCTTTGGAAGGCAAGGCAAGCCCGTGTCTCCTTTTGCAAATGGGAAAGCCAGCGAGTATTTAACACTGTCTCGTCGATGTCTGGAACAAAACTCCTTAGTTGACGCAGGTGTTGAGATGGGGTGCGGTCTCCGTCCAAGAACTGAATCAATTTAGCTTCCTTCGACTTGTAAAAACGTGTAATGATTGCTGCCTTAAGCGCCTGGTATGGGTTGAGTACCGGTGGTTGGACGATGATGTCTTCCATCTCTGCTGCTTACCGCGTGTCGATCAGTGGAACTGTCCGGAAAAATGTTTGTGTCTCGGATAGGATTCCACGGAGGGTAAACTGAGCCTCTAACTGGGTGAACCAGAGTGCTGGTCTTTTAGCACAGAAAGGCGGCGCCCTGACCTCACTTGATGACATGAGACCACTCGACAGTGCGGGTCGGATGTTCTGCGCTTGCTGTGATTGGTCCGGTGGATCAGGCATGATGGCGTGAGGGGAATAAAGAAAAAATGTGCGGTGGTGGTGGAAATGAGAAAACAAAAATATGAATTGAAATTGAAAATCGCGTTTGAAATCGCAAATCGGGTTTAAAATCACAATTGGGTCGTCAATAGTGTAATGCTTTAACGAAACGGTCAGGGTCAGCAATAATGTGACGCTTTAACTAAACCGTCAGGGGTGCCGATTATAGAGTATGTACCATACATACATCATTTGTATATTCATCTCACCCACACATTACTTTATATGTAATAGTATATTTAGTTATATCATAGCGGGAGTACTGTATGTAACCTATCTTGCAGTAGTAATAAAGTGACAGTTTAACTAGAATGGTGTTTTACTGAGATCCCTTTGCCACATGGCGCAGCCGGAAAAAAAAAATTAAAAATAAATAAATCTATTATGATATTACGATCAAGGTGTAAAAGTGAATCGTGCAAGAGTACTAGTAGACAAGAAGAAAATTTGGACTCAAAGATAGACGAACAATTATATCACATAAAACCAATAAAACATCAAACCATGGATTTCGTTAAAAAATTGGAAGATTTAGACATTACCAATAATCCCACAGAAAATTGGGCAGATTTCAAAGATAACTTCAATATCTTCCTCGTAGCAGCTGGACTTGATAAGGAACCAGATGAGAAGAAAATAGCTGTGTTTCTAAAACAAATAGGGGAAAACATTTAAAACGTTTGAAATTTCTGGAGAGGATTCGAAAAAGCTAGAAAAAGTGTTCCAATCATTTGACAAATATTGTGCTTCCAAATCGAACTCACTATATGACAGATATATGTTTTACAAACGAAAGCAGGAGATGGACGAGGCGTTTGAAGATTTTTTGATTGATTTGCGCAAATTGATAAGGCCTTGTAAATTTCCGGAAGAAAGTAATATGCTACGAGATCGCATAGTCATGGGAATAGCTGATCAAAAATTGCGAGATAAACTTATCAAAACGGAAGATTTGGATTATGAAAAAGCGGTAATGATGGTACGAATGGCGGGAAAAGAGACAGCAAGGGAAATGATGGATGAAGCAACAAAGGTTTGGGAGGTGAGAGCGAGCAGAAAAGGCGAACAAAAATTTACATACACCAACAATCAGTACCGATGTGCACGTGATAACAAAGACAGCAACTACAGTGGAGAGCGATCGATAGCGAAGCAGTCGTATATTGGGGGCAGAGGTGGAAGATCGAACTACGTTAATAATTGCGTGTACTGCGCATCATCACATAAGAAAGGTTTATGTACAGCTTATGGGCAAACATGTGAGGTCTGTAATAGAAAAAATCATATTGCAATAGCATGTAGAAATAGATATACTAAAAATGTCAATGTTAATGCCATTAATCAAATAGGTGATGAAAATTATTATTTTTGTTTTTCTATTTGTACTAATAACAGTAATTCTTTCAAATCTAAATGGTATGAGCGAATCAGAGTAAATAATAGCATTGTAAAATTCAAACTTGACTCAGGATCGGATGCAAATGTAATTACTGAGGAAATATTCGAGCAATTAAAAGAGCAAGAGGAGATGAAACCAACCAGCGTAACATTATATCCATTTGGAGGTGACAAAATAGTTCCCCTGGGATGCTGTGATTTTGATTGCATGTTTAAAAATGTAGTAAGTGTTGAACATTTTATAATAGTTTCAAATGAATATGTACCGGTTTTGGGGTTATATGCATGTTTGAGTTTGAAGTTAATTCAGAGAGTGGAAATGATCAACCTGATAAATCAAAAAGTGGACACAACGGATAAAATTTTGAAGGCATTCAAAGATATTTTTAGCGGGATTGGCTGTTTTCCGGAACTCCACAAAATTGAATTAGTTGAAGGTGCAAAAGGCTGTATTAAGGCGCCAAGACGAAATCCGATGAAATTAAAAGAAAAACTAAAAGCAAAATTAGAAGAACTAAATAATCTTGGTATAATTTCTCCAGTAGTAACACCGAGGAAGTGGGTATCGAACTTAGTCATAGTAAAAAAAACGGATGGCTCTATAAGATTATGTTTAGATCCTATGGAACTAAACAAAAGTATAAAGAAAGAAAAGTTTTTGTTACCTATTATGGATGAAATAACATCAAAAATTGGAGACTCAATACTTTAGTGTCTTGGATATAGAAAATGGATTCTGGCATGTAAAACTGGATCCATATTCGGCAGAGATGTGCACTTTTGCGACCCCTTTTGGTAATTTTCAATTTAATCGGCTTCCGTTTGGCATTACTACGGCACCAGGAGTCTTTCAAAGAATGAATATGCATTGCTTTGGTGATTTGCCTGGGGTAATGAGCTATATAGACAATATTTTGGTTATGGGAAAAACTAAAGACGAACATGATAAGAATTTAAGAAACGTACTAATCAGAGCACAAGAACAAAATATTAAATTTAATCAAGACAAGTTTCAATATTGCTTACCTAAAGTGAGATATCTAGGATTGGTATTCGATGGGAAAAATATTCAGATTGATGAGAGCAGGATTGAGAGCATTAAAAAGTTGCAAATGCCAAGAAATAAAATAGAAGTTCAAAAATTTTTAGGTGTCATAAATTATATTAGAAATTTTGTTCCCAATTTAGCTGAAATAAGTTCTCCTTTAAGAGATCTTTTAAAGAAAGATTTAAAGTTTCTGTGGACTGAAGCACATAGTCAGATCGTGGATCAAATAAAAGAAGAGATATGTAAAGCAGTATCACTTGCACCGTTTAATCCGGAAAGTCCAATTTTGATACAAAGTGATTCAAGTCAAAGTGGAATTGGTTGCTGTTTAATTCAAAATAAGAGAATTGTGTCATTCGCTAGTAGAGCTTTATCAGAAAGGGAAACAAGATATGCGCAAATAGAAAAAGAATTATTGTCAGTTTTATTTGCAGTAAAAAAATTTCATTATTGGATATATGGACAAACGATTACAATCCAAAATGATCACAAACCATTGGCATCATTAATTAAGAAAGAAATCCATAAGGTTCCCTCTAGTAAGCTACAAAGAATGTTAATGAAACTATGGAATTACAACATAAGATTGGAATGGGTTCCTGGAAAATGCATGCATATTGCGGATTACTTATCGAGACACTTTTTAAAAGAAGAACAAAGTAAAGAAGAAAAAAGTGTAATGGAAACAGTATTAAGTCTGGATGTTACGGAAAGCTCGGAAAACGAATTAAGAGTTGAAACGGAAAGAGATGAAGTATTAAAGAAAATTATGATATTTTGTTTAGATGGCTGGCCAAAATCAAAAGAAAAATGTAGTAAAAAAAATAAAACCATTTTACAAGATAAAAGACTCGATATATTTGGATGACGGAATTCTATTATTTGAAAATCGTATAGTTATCCCAGACACAATGAAAAAGAAAATGTTGCTTCATGAGAGTCATTTTGGAATTTCTAAAACTAAAAAACGGGCAAAGGAAATAATATTCTGGATTGGGATGGATAAGGACATTGAAAATATTGTAATGAGTTGCAATATATGCCAAACATTTCAGAATAGGTGCCCAATGGTTGTACAAGAAATGCCTGCACTACCATGGCAAAAAATTGCTTCTGATATTGCGGAATATGGAAATGAAAATTATTCAGTTACAATTGATTATTTTTCAAAATGGATCGATGTGAGAAAGCTAAAAAATAAGTCGGCAGGGGAGATAAAAAGACATTGAATGGAAATGTTTGCTCAACATGGAATACCTAGAACTATAATCGCTAACAACAATCCATTCCCAGCTATGGAGATCAGAGAACTCTTACAGAATTGGAACATAGAGTTGAGAACTCGCAGTCCATTATATCCAAAAGGCAATGCTTTAGCGGAAAGGGCAGTAGGGATCGTTAAGGCGATACTTAAAAAAAGTAAAACTCATGAGGAGTTACGTATCGCATTACTTGAATACCGAAACGCTCCAGTAAAAGATATGACATACTCACCATCGCAACTACTGAATAACAGACGCCTTCGTACTAAAATACCCATCAGTGAAAAGCTACTTGCCCCAACAATAAATAAAGGCGTGCAACAACAACATGCAAACAAAATTAAAAATTATACCAACAATTATAAGAAAAATACTAAAACTAGAAATTCTTTTCAGAATGGTCAACAGATTTACATGCGTCAAGCAGACAAATGGGTACGCGGAAAAATTTAAAAAAAGGCCCGACACCGCGCTCGTACATTATTGAAGATGAGAACAAAAATATTTATAGACGAAATAGTAGTTTTATCAGATCTAATCCAGAGTCAAGATAAACAATGCGAATAAATGAAGTACCTAATATATCAGATTCGAAAACAAGAAGTGGTAGAAGATATAAATATACATGAATTAAAGTAAAAAAAAAATTTTTTCTTTTGAATTATTAAAATTATTACAATAGTAATTAGGAAACGTTAATATTGTTAAATTAAATAAATGAACTTTCTTATTGAGCTAGTAAACAACAATACATGTATTGTGTTCTTTTTAAAGGGGGAGATATAGAGTATGTGCCATACATACATCATTTGTATATTCATCTCACCCACACATTTCTTTATATGCAATAGTATATTAAGTTATATCATAGCGGGAGTACTGTATGTAACCTATCTTGCAGTAGTAATAAAGTGTCAGTCTAACTAGAATGGTGTTTTACTGAGATCCCTTTGCCACACCGATAATATGACACTTTAACGGAACGTTCGGGGTCACCAATTATGTGACGCTTTTACGAAACTGTCGGGGTCACCAATAATGTAGTGGTTTGAGCTACATTTAAAGAAAAGAACTCCGTTTGATTAAAAACTAATTTTATTTTAAGAGCGGCTTACAATAGTTCCAACCACCATGAACACTCGATTTCGACTCTCTCGAATCTGACAGTGGACTCTCTATAAATGTGGCGTGATACCAAAATTGCCTGCTGTAGGGTGTTGCCACATATCTCCCCTTCCGTGGAAAAAAACGGTGATGCTAAGGCGCAAATCGAATGTGTCTTGTCGGACGAGCGGCATTGCTGGTCCAGGACGAGTTGGGCGGGTTGGTGTCGGTGTCGTCTTGGAGAATATATGCCGGCTTCAAGCGATCGACTGAAATCGGTATGTTGTTGCCCTTGAAGCAGACGATGAAGTACTTCTCGTGTTTTCAACGATCCGGAAAGGTCCATCGTAGGGTGTTGCGAACGACTGGCAGATGTGGTCGTGCCTCACGAAGACATGTGTGGTCTCAGCGAGATCTTTAAAAATGAAGGTTGATCGCTGGCCATGACGGGACATCTGTTGTGGTGCGAGTTGTCTGAAATAATCACGAAGCACGCGCACTAATTCCGGCGTTGAGGTGGTTCTTGAAGATGGATGAAGGAACTCACCTGGCAAACGGATTGGCTCACCATATACGAGCTCCGCTGGTGTTGCCCCAAGGCCTTCTTTCCAAGCTGCGCGTAGACCGAGGAGGACGGCTGGTAAGGCGTGGTACC
The DNA here is from genome assembly GCA_945910035.1 of Brachypalpus laphriformis. NCBI lineage: Eukaryota > Metazoa > Arthropoda > Insecta > Diptera > Syrphidae > Brachypalpus > Brachypalpus laphriformis. The sequence goes on along the minus strand of OX246755.1, from coordinate 89,466,711 downwards.
ATGAATCTTCGTGGCACAGCAGTGCTGACTTCAGCCCCTTCCACAAATCCATTTGACTGCGGATGGTATGACGTAGTTCGTAAGTGCTTGCAGCCGAGGATTTGCATGAGGTTTTTGAAGAGGTCCGATTCGAACTGTCGGCCTAAATCTGACGTTATTCGAAGAGGAACTCCAAAGTGTGAAATCCATGATAAGACCAGCGCTCGGGCGACATTGCGGTTCCATTCTCCAGTGGGACGACTTCAGGGAACCTGGTGAATCTGTCGATGATGCTCAAGCACTGATTATGCCCTTGAGATAGTTTGAGCATTAGCAGGTCAATGTGGACATGCTCAAAGCGTTGTGATGGAAGTTCAAAGCTGGCGATGGGCGACACTGTATGGCAGGTAACTTTGTTGGCTTGGCAGGGAATGCAGCATTTTGACCACTTCGCACAATCCCTGTTCATCGAAGGCCAAACATAACGTTCTGCCACTAGTTTCCGGGAAGCGCGTTGTCCAGGATGTGCCAATGAGTGTAGCGAGTTGAAAACCTGATGTCTGAGATGCTCCGGGACAAATGGGCGAATGACTCCCGTCGAGACGTCACAGAAGAGTTCAACGTCGGGTAACAGCTTAGGTTTGCGAAGCTGGAGTGTCGTATTGGAATTTCGCAGGACTTCGATGAGCTCGGTGTCAGTTGATTGAGCTTGAGCTAGCTCCTCAGATGAGGCTGCAGTTGAAATCACTTCAACACGAGACAGTGTGTCTGCGACGATGTTGTCGCTGCCGGCGACATGTCTGATGTCAGTGGTAAATTGACCAATAAGTTCCAACCTCCGAAACTGCCAGGTTGAAGCGCTTTCGGGGCGTTGTTTGAAGGCATGCATGATTGGCTTATGGTCGGTATAAATGGTTATATGCCGGCCCTCAAAGATGTGCCGAAAATGGTGAACGGCTTCATAGATGGCGTGCAGCTCTCTGTCATACGTCGACTGCTTCTGGACGGATGGCGATAGTTTACGACTGAAGAAGGCCAATGGTTGCCAGGCCGTTCCACAGCGCTGTTGAAGGACTGCTCCAATGGCTTGCTCCGATGCGTCGGTGAAAACTGCGCACTCGGCATTGATGTCGGGGTGCGCAAGTAGCGCCGAGCTCACTAGCTCCTGCTTGCAGCTGACAAATGATTGCTCCAACTCCGGTGTCCAAGTGATTTCCTGAGAAGCCTTCACATTTGGTCCTGCCAGTTTGTTGTTGAGTGGTCCGAGAACCTTAACGGCATTTTTTATGAATTTCCGGTAAAAATTGACAGTACCCAAAAGAGCACGGAGCTGTTTGACTGTCTTGGGTATCGGAAAATCCATAATTGCGGACACTCTCTCTGGTGGGGGAGAAATTTCATGCGCAAAAACCAAATGGCCCAAAAATATCACTTCCTGTTTTCCGAAGAGGGATTTCGAGAAATTGATGACGAGTCCGGCATCTTGAAGTCGTTCGAATAGCATCTTCAGATGTTCAAAGTGCTGCTGCTGGTTTTCTGAAGCCACTAACAAATCGTCAATGTACGTGAAGACGAAAGGGAGATCCCGAGTCATCTCATCCATGAAACGTTGAAAAGTTTGTGCGGCGTTCCGCAAGCCAAACGTCATGAATGGGAACTCGTAAAGTCCGAACGGAGTGATGATCGCCGTCTTCTGGATGTCTTCGGGTGCGACTGGTATTTGGTTGAATGCACGGACTAAGTCGATGATTGAAAACATTTTTTTCTTGTGCAGATCAGCAGCAAAGTCGTCTGGATAACGCATTGGGTAGGAATCTTGAATGGTGAGGTCATTTAAGCGTCTTTAATCCCCGCAGGGACGCCACTCACCGGATATTTTTTTGATGCGAGATGAAGAGGGGACGACCATAGAATGCTGCATCGGCAAGCGATGCCAAGAGCAACTTTCTTCTCGAACTCAGCCTTGGCGATTTTGAGACGGTCCGGTGCGAGTCTCCTAGCCTTGCTGGAAACTGTACGGCTCGTCAGTGACTGATGGTGAAACTCGGATGAAACATGCTTGGGCGAGAGATAATTTTCCTTTTGCTGAACATCCTGTTGTTCCATTGCTGATACGCTGCTTTTTGAGGTCGACAAGTAAGCCAAAATGACTCAGCAGGTCGGCTTCAATGATGGGAGTAGAGATGTCAGCCACAATGAATCGCCAGGTGAGAGCTCTGCGCAGGCCCAGATTGAGCGTAATGTTGACTGCGCCGAAGGTGTTTTTCGGCGACCCATTCGTAGCAATCAACTTGTAATTGAGGGCTATCACAGAGTCGCGCATCTTCCCAGAAGGGTAGAATGACACATCCGATCCAGTGTCAACCAGGAATTTGTCCTTGGTTTTGGCATCGGTGACAAAGAGGCGGCAAGAAGGAGAGCGGGAATCGTTTACTGCCGTTAGCGACTCTCGTTGGAGTTTTCCTGGAATTTGCACCCAGGAAGACACTTTTTTGCATCCTTTTTGAATTTTGCATGATACCAGCAGATGAAATTTGTATTTGATGATACACGATCGTCGTGTCTGCTTCTCAATCTCGTTCTACTTTGACGTTTGCCATCTGTCAGTCGACGGTGTGACGTGGATAGTGTCGATGTAAGTGCTGCCACTTGTTTGGTCAAATCGGCTATCTGCTGACTGACGTCATTTGTCGTGACTGCTGCCAAATAGTGTGGTGAATAAACCTCTTGGAGAATATCTGCTTGTTCTGCTAGTTCCGCGAGCGTAGCGTACCTTTGGAAGGCAAGGCAAGCCCGTGTCTCCTTTTGCAAATGGGAAAGCCAGCGAGTATTTAACACTGTCTCGTCGATGTCTGGAACAAAACTCCTTAGTTGACGCAGGTGTTGAGATGGGGTGCGGTCTCCGTCCAAGAACTGAATCAATTTAGCTTCCTTCGACTTGTAAAAACGTGTAATGATTGCTGCCTTAAGCGCCTGGTATGGGTTGAGTACCGGTGGTTGGACGATGATGTCTTCCATCTCTGCTGCTTACCGCGTGTCGATCAGTGGAACTGTCCGGAAAAATGTTTGTGTCTCGGATAGGATTCCACGGAGGGTAAACTGAGCCTCTAACTGGGCGAACCAGAGTGCTGGTCTTTTAGCACAGAAAGGCGGCGCCCTGACCTCACTTGATGACATGAGACCACTCGACAGTGCGGGTCGGATGTTCTGCGCTTGCTGTGATTGGTCCGGTGGATCAGGCATGATGGCGTGAGGGGAATAAAGAAAAAATGTGCGGTGGTGGTGGAAATGAGAAAACAAAAATATGAATTGAAATTGAAAATCGCGTTTGAAATCGCAAATCGGGTTTAAAATCACAATTGGGTCGTCAATAGTGTGATGCTTTAACGAAACGGTCAGGGTCAGCAATAATGTGACGCTTTAACTAAACCGTCAGGGGTGCCGATTATAGAGTATGTACCATACATACATCATTTGTATATTCATCTCACCCACACATTACTTTATATGTAATAGTATATTTAGTTATATCATAGCGGGAGTACTGTATGTAACCTATCTTGCAGTAGTAATAAAGTGACAGTCTAACTAGAATGGTGTTTTACTGAGATCCCTTTGCCACATGGCGCAGCCGGAAAAAAAAAATTAAAAATAAATAAATCTATTATGATATTACGATCAAGGTGTAAAAGTGAATCGTGCAAGAGTACTAGTAGACAAGAAGAAAATTTGGACTCAAAGATAGACGAACAATTATATCACATAAAACCAATAAAACATCAAACCATGGATTTCGTTAAAAAATTGGAAGATTTAGACATTACCAATAATCCCACAGAAAATTGGGCAGATTTCAAAGATAACTTCAATATCTTCCTCGTAGCAGCTGGACTTGATAAGGAACCAGATGAGAAGAAAATAGCTGTGTTTCTAAAACAAATAGGGGAAAACATTTAAAACGTTTGAAATTTCTGGAGAGGATTCGAAAAAGCTAGAAAAAGTGTTCCAATCATTTGACAAATATTGTGCTTCCAAATCGAACTCACTATATGACAGATATATGTTTTACAAACGAAAGCAGGAGATGGACGAGGCGTTTGAAGATTTTTTGATTGATTTGCGCAAATTGATAAGGCCTTGTAAATTTCCGGAAGAAAGTAATATGCTACGAGATCGCATAGTCATGGGAATAGCTGATCAAAAATTGCGAGATAAACTTATCAAAACGGAAGATTTGGATTATGAAAAAGCGGTAATGATGGTACGAATGGCGGGAAAAGAGACAGCAAGGGAAATGATGGATGAAGCAACAAAGGTTTGGGAGGTGAGAGCGAGCAGAAAAGGTGAACAAAAATTTACATACACCAACAATCAGTACCGATGTGCACGTGATAACAAAGACAGCAACTACAGTGGAGAGCGATCGATAGCGAAGCAGTCGTATATTGGGGGCAGAAGTGGAAGATCGAACTACGTTAATAATTGCGTGTACTGCGCATCATCACATAAGAAAGGTTTATGTACAGCTTATGGGCAAACATGTGAGGTCTGTAATAGAAAAAATCATATTGCAATAGCATGTAGAAATAGATATACTAAAAATGTCAATGTTAATGCCATTAATCAAATAGGTGATGAAAATGATTATTTTTGTTTTTCTATTTGTACTAATAACAGTAATTCTTTCAAATCTAAATGGTATGAGCGAATCAGAGTAAATAATAGCATTGTAAAATTCAAACTTGACTCAGGATCGGATGCAAATGTAATTACTGAGGAAATATTCGAGCAATTAAAAGAGCAAGAGGAGATGAAACCAACCAGCGTAACATTATATCCATTTGGAGGTGACAAAATAGTTCCCCTGGGATGCTGTGATTTTGATTGCATGTTTAAAAATGTAGTAAGTGTTGAACATTTTATAATAGTTTCAAATGAATATGTACCGGTTTTGGGGTTATATGCATGTTTGAGTTTGAAGTTAATTCAGAGAGTGGAAATGATCAACCTGATAAATCAAAAAGTGGACACAGCGGATAAAATTTTGAAGGCATTCAAAGATATTTTTAGCGGGATTGGCTGTTTTCCGGAACTCCACAAAATTGAATTAGTTGAAGGTGCAAAAGGCTGTATTAAGGCGCCAAGACGAAATCCGATGAAATTAAAAGAAAAACTAAAAGCAAAATTAGAAGAACTAAATAATCTTGGTATAATTTCTCCAGTAGTAACACCGAGGAAGTGGGTATCGAACTTAGTCATAGTAAAAAAAACGGATGGCTCTATAAGATTATGTTTAGATCCTATGGAACTAAACAAAAGTATAAAGAAAGAAAAGTTTTTGTTACCTATTATGGATGAAATAACATCAAAAATTGGAGACTCAATACTTTAGTGTCTTGGATATAGAAAATGGATTCTGGCATGTAAAACTGGATCCATATTCGGCAGAGATGTGCACTTTTGCGACCCCTTTTGGTAATTTTCAATTTAATCGGCTTCCGTTTGGCATTACTACGGCACCAGGAGTCTTTCAAAGAATGAATATGCATTGCTTTGGTGATTTGCCTGGGGTAATGATCTATATAGACAATATTTTGGTTATGGGAAAAACTAAAGACGAACATGATAAGAATTTAAGAAACGTACTAATCAGAGCACAAGAACAAAATATTAAATTTAATCAAGACAAGTTTCAATATTGCTTACCTAAAGTGAGATATCTAGGATTGGTATTCGATGGGAAAAATATTCAGATTGATGAGAGCAGGATTGAGAGCATTAAAAAGTTGCAAATGCCAAGAAATAAAATAGAAGTTCAAAAATTTTTAGGTGTCATAAATTATATTAGAAATTTTGTTCCCAATTTAGCTGAAATAAGTTCTCCTTTAAGAGATCTTTTAAAGAAAGATTTAAAGTTTCTGTGGACTGAAGCACATAGTCAGATCGTGGATCAAATAAAAGAAGAGATATGTAAAGCAGTATCACTTGCACCGTTTAATCCGGAAAGTCCAATTTTGATACAAAGTGATTCAAGTCAAAGTGGAATTGGTTGCTGTTTAATTCAAAATAAGAGAATTGTGTCATTCGCTAGTAGAGCTTTATCAGAAAGGGAAACAAGATATGCGCAAATAGAAAAAGAATTATTGTCAGTTTTATTTGCAGTAAAAAAATTTCATTATTGGATATATGGACAAACGATTACAATCCAAAATGATCACAAACCATTGGCATCATTAATTAAGAAAGAAATCCATAAGGTTCCCTCTAGTAAGCTACAAAGAATGTTAATGAAACTATGGAATTACAACATAAGATTGGAATGGGTTCCTGGAAAATGCATGCATATTGCGGATTACTTATCGAGACACTTTTTAAAAGAAGAACAAAGTAAAGAAGAAAAAAGTGTAATGGAAACAGTATTAAGTCTGGATGTTACGGAAAGCTCGGAAAACGAATTAAGAGTTGAAACGGAAAGAGATGAAGTATTAAAGAAAATTATGATATTTTGTTTAGATGGCTGGCCAAAATCAAAAGAAAAATGTAGTAAAAAAAATAAAACCATTTTACAAGATAAAAGACTCGATATATTTGGATGACGGAATTCTATTATTTGAAAATCGTATAGTTATCCCAGACACAATGAAAAAGAAAATGTTGCTTCATGAGAGTCATTTTGGAATTTCTAAAACTAAAAAACGGGCAAAGGAAATAATATTCTGGATTGGGATGGATAAGGACATTGAAAATATTGTAATGAGTTGCAATATATGCCAAACATTTCAGAATAGGTGCCCAATGGTTGTACAAGAAATGCCTGCACTACCATGGCAAAAAATTGCTTCTGATATTGCGGAATATGGAAATGAAAATTATTCAGTTACAATTGATTATTTTTCAAAATGGATCGATGTGAGAAAGCTAAAAAATAAGTCGGCAGGGGAGATAAAAAGACATTGAATGGAAATGTTTGCTCAACATGGAATACCTAGAACTATAATCGCTAACAACAATCCATTCCCAGCTATGGAGATCAGAGAACTCTTACAGAATTGGAACATAGAGTTGAGAACTCGCAGTCCATTATATCCAAAAGGCAATGCTTTAGCGGAAAGGGCAGTAGGGATCGTTAAGGCGATACTTAAAAAAAGTAAAACTCATGAGGAGTTACGTATCGCATTACTTGAATACCGAAACGCTCCAGTAAAAGATATGACATACTCACCATCGCAACTACTGAATAACAGACGCCTTCGTACTAAAATACCCATCAGTGAAAAGCTACTTGCCCCAACAATAAATAAAGGCGTGCAACAACAACATGCAAACAAAATTAAAAATTATACCAACAATTATAAGAAAAATACTAAAACTAGAAATTCTTTTCAGAATGGTCAACAGATTTACATGCGTCAAGCAGACAAATGGGTACGCGGAAAAATTTAAAAAAAGGCCCGACACCGCGCTCGTACATTATTGAAGATGAGAACAAAAATATTTATAGACGAAATAGTAGTTTTATCAGATCTAATCCAGAGTCAAGATAAACAATGCGAATAAATGAAGTACCTAATATATCAGATTCGAAAACAAGAAGTGGTAGAAGATATAAATATACATGAATTAAAGTAAAAAAATTTTTTTTTCTTTTGAATTATTAAAATTATTACAATAGTAATTAGGACCCCCTTCGGGTAGGGGTTAGAATTTACCCGAGGTAGGCATGCCTGTCGTAAGAGGCGACTAAAATCCACCCTCCGTATACCGAGTATGGCGTATACAAAAAACATGCAATGAACAAAACAAAAGATTTAAATACCCCAGGTGGCAGTCCAGGTAAACTGGAAAATCCACCCTCTTCGGAGGTCGGCTCTACGGATTCTGGGGAGAGCCATTTATTGCACCTTATAAATCCCTTCTCAAAAAGTACAAGGGTATCTCGATCTCCACCAACAAGATCGAACGTCTCCGGAAAAAGAAGTCCGCCGGAAGCGCAAACGCGTGAAAAACGGGACTCAGCGAAATCTAAAAGCATTGAGGAGGAAAACGACGTACTCCGTACCAAGCTTAGCGAAATGGAGCTACTCTATCGTGAGCTCAAGAAAGAGGTAGATTTACTCAGGCAAGAAAATAATGCCCTAAAAAACACGTACCTACAAAAAGAAAATACAGTTAGCTCACATCGCTCACCTAGTCGCGAATACCAGACGGATGAAGAAGAGCTAACACGCGAAACGAATTGGGTCGAAAAGAAACGACCTAGCAAAAAACGAAAAGCTGGTTCCTCACCGGAAGTCGAGCCACAAAAAGATGAAAAGCGCAAGGAGATGCAAGAAAAGCAACAACAACCAAAATTACGTCCTCCGCCACCGATAAACGTCGTTGGAATTACGGACTATAATAAGTTGCATTGCCTCCTTAAAGGAACTCTGGCTTCGAAGTTTAAGGTGACATCTCTGCGAAACAATACGTGGAAAATCAATGTCGATGATGCCGACGGTTACCGATCAGTATCTAAAAAATTGAATGCCGAAAAGATTCAGTGGTATACTTATGAAAATAAGTTAGAAAGACCACTGCGTGTTGTAGCAAGGGGACTCCACCCCTCGTGCACTAAAGAAGATGTAATGCACGACCTTCAAGACAAAGGCTTTAAAATTCTTGATGCCGTCAATATTATCAAGAAGGAGAAGCAACAGTCGGAGGGAGATCAGGAAAAATTGGTAAAGCGCGGTCTTCCACTATTCATGCTTAGTTTTGATAAAGACGAAAATAAAGACATTATATATGGTATCAAGACTATTCTAAACATCGTGGTCAAAATCGAACCCATGCGTAAGACCTCCAGATCGATCCCGCAGTGTAAGCGCTGTCAAGGCTTCAATCACACGCAGACTTACTGCCAGAAAGAGCCGCGATGCGTCAAATGCGCAGGTAAACATCTCTCGGAAGAGTGTCACCTAAACAAGCAAACCCCAGCCACTTGTATAAATTGCAAGGGAAAACATCCTGCGAACTATCGAGGTTGCGAAGTGGCGAAAGAGCTTCAAAAACGCCGCGATACGCTAAAAAATTCGATGCGTCCGAATATGAAACCAATCAAGAACAGACCCAAAATAGCTACGAAAAAAGCAGCGAAAGATAGAAAGTCCGTCAATATTAACTTAAGATCGGTTAATGATAAAAAATCCGAAAGTAATAGAGATAAGGTAACAGAAGCAAAATCTCCGAATATTGGCGTGCAGTCTTATGCTCAAGCGGCGAAGACAGTTAAGGGTACGTACACGACCGACAACTCACGGGAGATCAAAGCAAGAAACCGTCCAAACTTTAATGTAAAAACTCCTTCTCAAGTTGCGACATTGAAAAATAGTGATAGAGGTAGTTCAGAAGATCATGTATCCAATGTTTTTTCCCTAATTCTTGCGAAACTTGAAGAGCAATGCAAAACAAACAAACTAATTTTCGAGAGACTAGTTGCACTAGAAAACAACATTCATAACACGCGCACTTCAACCAGAATATGAAAGTAACGCTTAAAATTCTTACTTGGAACGCTAACGGGCTCATACAAAGACTCGACGAGTTAGAAATATTTATGCGAGAGAAAGATATTGATATATGCTTGGTCTGTGAAACTCATCTGAAAAAGCAATCGAATATTAAGATAAGGGGATATAGCGGATATCACGCCTTTCACCCATCGGAAAGAGCCAGAGGCGGATCATCTTTGTTTATAAAAGAAAATATCGAACACTCAGCGGAAATAAAAATTTAATTAGAAGCAATGCAAGTAAGCACGGTACGCGTTAGAAATAGACATTTTGCTTTCAACATTTCGTCTATATATTGTCCACTGCGATGTACACTTGAAGAAAGTGATTTCACAAACATCTTCAACTTCCTTAAACCAAATTTTATTATTGGTGGTGACTTCAACGCGAAACACCCCTTCTGGGGTTCAAGGTACGCCTCTCAGAAAGGTAGAAAGCTTTATAATGCGGGTATGCAATTCAGTTGTGATTTTTACTCGACGGGTAAACCAACATATTGGCCAACTGATAGAAATAAGATACCAGATCTGATTGATTTCTTTGTTGTTAAAGGAATATCTAGCAACTGTATAAAAGTTGAAGAAAGCTTTGATCTCTCCTCTGATCATTCTCCAATCATTATGACGATAAGCGAAGCTTTGATTAAAAAAGTAGGACCGGCCAGATTAACTGGCGCGAAAACTAATTGGGACGGCTTTAAAAAAGATATTGAAGCAAATATTGAGCTGAGCGTATCACTTAAAACGCCCTATGAACTTGAAGTTGAAGTAGATCGCTTCGTCGAAATCTTACAGGATGCCGCGTGGAAGAATACTCCCAACCTAAAGAGAACCCCGGCCAGTTACATTAAAATTTATCCGCAGGAAATAAAAGAGATGATTAAGGAGAAGAGAAAAGCGCGTAAAAGATGGCAACAAACTCGGGCTCCGCAACATAAAGCACATCTTAACCGTTTGTGCAACTCACTTAAACGATCTATTAAAGACCTTAAGAATAATGAAATACAAACTTACCTAGAAAGCTTAACGGCAGAAAAAGATTCTAACTATTCGCTTTGGAAGGCTATAAAAGGTATTAAAAAACCTCAAATTCAAGCCGCGCCAATTAGGAAAAATCAAGACGAATGGGCCAGGCATGATAAAGAGAAAGCGCAAGTTTTTGCCGCCCACCTGGAAGAAACTTTCAAACCGTTTGATGGACAAGCTCTTATTGAAAATATAAATACGTCGTATATAGACAATAGTGTAATAAGAAATGCAACGCTTACCGAACTTAAGGAAGAAATAAAGAAACTTAAACCTAAGAAAGCTCCTGGATACGACCTAATTACGGGAGAGGTTCTTAAAGTACTACCAAGAAAAGCTCTAATTAAGCTTCTGTTCATTATAAACGCCGCGATTAGACTAGAATATGTTCCCAGTCAATGGAAAGTCGCCGAAGTTATAATGGTCCTTAAGCCTGGAAAACCGCCGAATGAAAAAACCTCTTATAGACCGATTTCGCTTCTTCCAATTATATCCAAAGTGTTCGAGAGAATATTGGTTAGGCGAATACAGCCGGTTATAGAAGAAGGGCATCTCATCCCTGATCATCAATTCGGATTTAGAAGTAAGCATTCTACAGTTGAACAAGTACATCGAATAACACATGTAATCGAAAAATCAATTGAAGAAAAAAAGATTTGTTCAAGCGTATTCCTTGACGTTTCTCAAGCCTTTGACAAGGTCTGGCACGAAGGCTTAAAGTTTAAATTACGACAAGTTCTGCCAGAGCACCTATATAATATTTTGAAGAACTACCTTACGAATAGGCTATTCCGCGTCAAATGTGGAAACGAATATTCAGATTTTAAGGAAATAATGGCTGGGGTGCCGCAAGGAAGCGTTCTTGGTCCAGTCTTATATCTATTATACACTCGTGATATACCGCAAGTAGAAGGCACTGAGCTAGCTACATTTGCCGACGACACTGCTATCTTGACAGTAGGTAAAACGGTCGAAGATAGTACAGAAAAACTGCAAGAAGCTTTGAATAGAGTAAATGAATGGACAAAGATTTGGCGAATCGCACTCAACGAGACCAAATCTGTTCATGTAAATTTTACTTATAAAAAAATAAATAATTTGCCGATCTTTTCAAACTCGGTTCAAATCCCGTTTGCAAACGAGGCTAAGTATCTTGGAATGACACTTGATACAAAGCTGAAATGGAAAACGCACGTTAAGAAAAAACGCAAAGAACTAGATAACAAATATCGAGAAATGTATTGGTTACTTGGAAAATATTCCAAGCTTAATATATATAACAAACTGCTTTTATATAAGCAAGTGCTAAAGCCTGTATGGACATATGGTATACAACTCTGGGGTTGTACCAAAATAAGTAATATTAAAATTTTACAAACTTTTGAAAACAAAGTGCTAAGAGGTATTGTAAATGCGCCATGGTATATCAGAAATAGCGATATCCACAGAGACCTTGGCATTAAAACAATCGAAGACGAAATTCAAACCTACGCGAGAAAGCATAGAAGTCGACTAGAAAGTCACGTAAATATTACAGTCCTCCAACTTTTGGAAGAAAGAAATTTACTGCGCCGTCTACAAAGAACCAAACCTTTAGACCTAGCGCGATAAGTAACCGCGTCTAAACTGCGGAGCTGGCAGGAACTTCCAATGGGAAGGTACCTGCAAAACGTCATTATTTCGCGAAACGAAAACTACTTGATAAGTCGAATACTTAGTTGTAGTAAAAATAAAAACAAGTCTGTTTTGAAGGGAGGTTTTTTAGTGGGTAAGAATCCCACACTACTATGAGCACGCGCTGTCGATCCTCATAGTGTCTTGTTGAAGATTTTCACCTACCCTCGGAAAAAAAAAAAAAAAAAAAAAAAAAAAAAAAAAAAAAAAAAAAAAAAAATAGTAATTAGGAAACGTTAATATTGTTAAATTAAATAAATGAACTTTCTTATTGAGCTAGTAAACAACAATACATGTATTATGTTCTTTTTAAAGGGGGAGATATAGAGTATGTGCCATACATACATCATTTGTATATTCATCTCACGCACACATTTCTTTATATGCAATAGTATATTAAGTTATATCATAGCGGGAGTACTGTATGTAACCTATCTTGCAGTAGTAATAAAGTGTCAGTCTAACTAGAATGGTGTTTTACTGAGATCCCTTTGCCACACCGATAATATGACACTTTAACGGAACGTTCGGGGTCACCAATTATGTGACGCTTTTACGAAACTGTCGGGGTCACCAATAATGTAGTGGTTTGAGCTACATTTAAAGAAAAGAACTCCGTTTGATTAAAAACTAATTTTATTTTAAGAGCGGCTTACAATAGTTCCGACCACCATGAACACTCGATTTCGACTCTCTCGAATCTGACAGTGGACTCTCTATAAATGTGGCGTGATACCAAAATTGCCTACTGTAGGGTGTTGCCACATATACATACTCGTACATATGTGTGGTATATGCACCGATTACAAGTTCATGAAGTGCGTTGCATTATTTCGAGCCGCTTTAAAGTCTCGTCAGATGATCTTTTTTGAATGTAGGTGATGTGGCGTTTAGTCTTTCATCAGGTTCAGGATTAAGTCAGTAGATATTCGAAGCTCAAGAATGGTACTTTCTTGAAGGGCTTCATATTCCATATTGCTAAAATCCTTAAACGTACGAAAATTAGGAACGGCAAAGTGAGTAAAGTGAATACTATACATATTATAAAAGACGGTTGAAATGTGATGATAAAAGTAAAATATTGTGGAGAAAAAAACGTTATTCGTCTAGCTTAGATTCTTGCGCCCGCTAAGATGTTAAAGATATACAAAAGCGGTTTACGAAAAAAATTGTGGCGGCATTATGTCTAGTGTCTACCTATTACACGTAGATTGCTATGAGCGCTTTTAATATTACAGCTTACGGTAATGACGAGTAACGCTATTTGAAATATTTTGCGTTTGGATTGAAGAAAAGGATTTAATCTTGTAAAGAGCTCTAGATTCTTCATTTAATTCTGAAAATAATTGTGGAATTTTTGGTACACGGGAGAAATCGGGCAAAACAGCATGTCATGTTTGTTAAAATTAATATACGAGTAGAGCCTTGACCTTTCCGCTATTTCGGGAGTTTTAACAAAGCCTGTGCGTCGTGCTGTAATAGTTTAACAGATGAGATGAGAAGGCACTGTAGACGTTATCAAATAAATACATCATAGCACAAACACAAAGCTCTCAAGGACATTCTTTAAAAAGCACAACTTAACTAGTAAAAGGAGACGCAAACTATGTATGTATGTAGATACATACCTTTAACGCAATTATCTAATGAAAAAAGTTTTGCGTTTAACAGTCCAGCACTTGGCAGTATAACTTTTACCACTTACCGCAGATGGTGACAGTGCAATTCACTACAAGTAAAACGTCTTATTACCACCACTTTGTGCCTGTGGGTGACTATGCAAACAAACTAGATGAAGGACTTCGTTTATAATATTTCACCAAGGAAGTCTTCAAGTTGGATGGTTTATTTTTGTCATAACATTAAACTGGAACCACTAAAATTGATTTTCAAGAAGAAAAAAAGAATGTAAGGATAAAATTGGAAGAGCATTGTGGTTGATTGGTTATTTCGTATCGGATTTTTTGCTGATATTGAAATACTTACGAGTATATTGGCGACATATTTTTTTGCATAGGTTTTTTGGTTGTTTAGTTTGTGTTTCTCTAAGTTACGGAGACATGAAGGAGACCTATCGAAAACGCATTAAGAGTAAAAAAAAGTTCGAGGATTTTGAGGTTCAAAACATTGTCCGAGTAGGATGTATACTATCAGTGCTATATTTTTGTGGTCAATGCGAAGCCGATAAGTTCAATGGAACTTTTTTTGCGCTGGAGGGTTAGAATCGTTTAAAGCAGAAACTATATTCATCTGATTTTTAAAGCTCATTGATAGCTTTAACCATTTTCTTTACATTTGGGTGTAATCGCACAATCTACATAGAGTTATGATTTTAATGCTGAATAATGTTATAATATGTTTTACAAAATATATTTTAATGAACATATGTATTGAAAGGCAAACGCTATGAAGAAAACCCTTTTAGCTAGAAAAAGAGGTAACATTTTATTTTATACTTGCTTATATAGTAAGAATTCACTTATTAATCTGTGAAAGATAAACAATATTGCGCTTAAGCTTTAATTTTGAATTTACATTTTAATTTTAGAGAAATTATTTATTTAAAATGAAAGTAAGTTAAATTTTAGCTTTTGTCTTTGAAATGAAAAATTAAATATATGGTGGTGTAAAATACTACTTGTAGTTTTCCTTTGCTTTCAGCGTCACACTCATAAAATATGTAAAAAATATGTAACAAATAAACGATAAATAATAAAAAAACAATAACAATAAATAAATAAATAATAAATGAATGAATTAATTAATTAATAAAAAATAAATAAATATATAAATAAATAAATGATAAATAGATAAGTAAATAAATAAATAATGAATAGATAAATGATAAACAAATGGGTAACAGCTAGGTAAATATTGAACAAGTAATAGCAGAACGTATTAAATAAATAATAAGAAATATTTAGTTTGTGACTAAATTATTAACAGACATCTCAAAACTTATTGTGTATTGAACATTAAACCTTTCTATTCACAAACAAACAAAATCGATGTTGGCTACATCGTGAAGTTCGAGCGTCGAAAAATACCACGGAAGATTCAGCATAAGTTTTAATAACTTGTTTTGCGCTATTTGCAATTTGTTGATATGTGTTTTTGCACATTTTCCCCAAACTGGACAACCATAAAACATAAAGCACTGAAAAATTACCATAAAAACGATAAGCTTATTCTCTTAACTCAGCAGGAAATTTCTGTTAATGAGAGGATACATAATTCGTATACTCGTAGTTTTATTTATTTTATCTAAAGTATTTGCGACTTGATTGCTGTATGTTAATTTTTATCTAAAATTATGCTTAAGTATTTAACACTGTCCGTCCGTAATTAAAGCCGATTAAAGGTTGGTTCCAATTGCGGAACCAAGTACATCGGACGAATATATAACTACATGTATCGTCGGCAAACATTACAGACTCACAGTTGGGAAGATGTGGAAAATCAGACGCATATATGTATGTTGAATAATACGGGGCCGAGGATGGATCCCTGGGGGACTTCTGCAGGGGCAGATCTAGCAGATAAATAAATATTATTTACAAAGACTGTAAGCATGCGGTTATCTAAAAAATAGTTTACGATTTTAATAATATATTCAAGGAATTCATATGAAATAATTTTAAATAATAGACCTGAGTTTATGGGCTGTGTAACGGAAGTTCCAAAAGTGCACGAAAAATACCATGACCTTTATCCTAACCGGAGAATTCCTCATCATCATTTATTTCGAAATACGTTTCGAAAGCTTCGAGAAACGGGATCTGTTCCAACTATACGACCTGGCGCAGGAGCTCGACCAGTGAGAACGGTTTTGACATGCTAATAAATGAGCATGCTTTATAACCTTCGTAAAGCCATACGTTATTAAAAAAGCATTGCAAAATTATATATATATAATAGGAAATAAATCATATTTTCCTTTTTACCTACTTTTCCCAAGTATCATAAAATCTGCGGATTTTTCAGCATAGTTTTCCCACTTAATTTTTTTTTACTATTGTTACGTTCATAAGAAAAAAATAATAAAACGGTATGTTTATTACGCATTTTTTGTATAAAAGCGACCTGAAAGTCTTTTCCTGGACAAGAAAAATGGAACTGGATGACTAAAAATAAATATCTGGAAAATCGAAAAAGACATACATTTTATTTACACGCAGATAAAAGGAGTATTATTTCTTCTAAAATGTAAGCCCTTAATAAAGTTTCTGCAGTAAGTATTCGCGGAGATATATGTGTTAGCATGGGTCAAGGTACACCAAAGTAAGTCTTTGGGAGATAGACGCTTGCCATATTTTTTCCTAGATTATACCCAAGAATCATTTCCCAAAGTATTGGCATTTAACTTGGAAACACCCTGTATATACGTGACTTGCTTTTGCCATTTGCCTATCGTAGATGCTGGTAGAAAGTTAGCCTTACATTTATTACGAAGCCACGGTACATCATCCCTAGTTCGGAAACTACAGCATAATTCGCTATTACAGTTATTTTGCGCACTGCTTTTCTGCTGGAAAAAATTGGTTACATTTTTCATTCTAATTTTTTGTCATTTTTTAGTTCGATCTTGGATCGTGTGGAAATAAGACGGAATAAGACCGTGACTACGTTCTCCAGAAATCTACCGGACGTAAGCGGATGTTTGTAGCCTCACGATTTTTACAATAACTTGCACCATAGATTGTCGCCGTGGTTCAATTGAGGGCTATAATCCGTGTCAACCACTTCGGTTACACAATGTCTACCACCTTTATCATTTTGATCATTATAAAGGTGTGTTTTAGTGTCTTCTTTATGTTGGCGAGTGCAAGACCAGTACGTAGGGAATGTGTCATGGCATGGAGGATGTCCTAGAGTCCATAAGAAGACAGACGATCTAAACAAGCGCAGAACACTTCTTGGCAATTCCAAATTTTAAGCTTCTGTAAGCAAAAACTTGTCTAAATCAAGTAACACTTCTGTGTACATATTCATGTAAAATAACGTTTGCAGTCTGAAATAGATTTCAAAATGTATACACGACGTAATCTGATGCCTGTCATTTTAAAACAAACACTTTTTGTGCATGCCTTTCATTTATTCCTTCCCATATGACAGAAGCGGTAAACATATTTTTGTAGATTCTGTCAGAATTTTGCGCAAGAGAGTATTGTACCGGTCATTTCTTCTGTTTTTCTGTTTTTTTATGTCATTTTCCATTGGTTTCACTCCCGATTTCACTCCTTTTTGATTCCAATGGAACATGTGAAATCGCCTTCTGCTTACTTCTGCGTGTGTTGGTGAATGTCTGATTTTTGTTTACATTTTTTACAGATAAACAAAGCAAAAAATGGCTTATTTTTGCCCAACGGAAAAGGATATTAGCAATCCCATCATGTTTTTATTAACATATTATCAATTTGTTAATTATAACTGTGTAAAATTTGTTTCTACTAAGTTGCCCCAACTGAGAAAATAAAATAAACAAAGGAATGCGTCTTGTACCATATGACTTTGACAAGTAGTCCTATGTAAGGGTTTATATGTGCGAGTGCATTTGAAAAGCACTCCCAAATGAAATCTGGAACAGAAAAACACTCCCGGAACAGAACTCCAAACAGCCAATGGAACATGATTGGGAGTGCTTTTTCTGTGCAGATAGATAGATAGATAATTTATTTGGTTAGAATGTTTACATTTGGATTTGTTATCGCACATTTTACAGTACAGAGATTCGATATAGTGTGTTTATTATATCTTTCAACTGAAATTCTATTTTACACAATGAACTATATATTAATAATTTCAATTTGAAGGAAAATACCACAAAAACCTTCAAATTAATAGGCTTTTTCTGTGCAGAACACAAAAAGAGTACTCCTTTTGGGCCAATGGAAAACGACATTAGTTTCATGTGGTATTTTTTTCTCGCAGTATTTGCTTCTGCTTTTACATTGCAGTTTCATACATTCGGAAGAGTCTGATATCTCACATCTCATAGATTGACCGCATTCCTTAATTGTGGGATCGAAACAAGTGTAAACCCCTAAAGAGAGGTAAAACAAAAGTTAAGTAGCCACCCACAAATGTTTACATCCGAACTTGGTCTACGCATATTTCCTCAGGACTACTATTCAATATCAGTGTTGTTGTTTGACAACATTTTAAAGTGGAGCGATTGTGGGTGAAACTGCAGAAGTAATAGCATATGAAACTCAGATCGTCCTCGCAGAAGTGTATGCTACAGGTATTTTATGCGCGTTCTGATGCTTTCGTATGGAATGTCCTACTTCGTTCCCAAGAAAGCCTAATGATTCTTTTTAAGTCACAATTGTCATTGTTCATTTCTCTCTTAGGAGAAACCTAATTTTTCTTTATAATTCGCACGTAATGAATATACTCGTAGATACACAGACCGGACATTAAGGAAGTAGGCTCGCAGATTTATGGTATTTTGAAACCTAATAGGTTAGTTTCGAATCACTACACCAATCTTTCTCTTTCTCTGTCTATCCTTTCCAACACCCGTACTGCGTAAAACATTTTAAGGGTATAATAATCCATAATTTGTGGGCGCCATGGCGTAAGTGGTTAGTGTGTCGGATCACTAGGCATGAGGTTCCAAGTTCGTATCCCACAAAACACCAACAAGTTTTTTCACGGTCCCACCTCTCGCGAGCATTTGACAAACATCCGAGAGTATTGTTGTCACGGAAAAACTTCTCAAATCGCTGTTCGGATACGGCACTAAACTGTAGGTCCCTTCCATTTGTGTGAAAAATATAACGCACACAACATGAGTGGTTGCAAGAAGCTAGGCACTAAAGAGCTGTTGCGCCAAATATTTTTTTTTTTTTAATAACCCATAAAAAAAAGAAGATCTAGTTTGCTTAATTTATGTTTTAAACCTCTATAAAATATGAAATTAGAATAAGTAGAAACAAAAAAAAAAACGTTTTGCAACTTCCGTCTCTCTGCGTGTCTGTGCAAGCATCACGCGGAAACTATAATACTAGATGGATTTTGACAGGCAAAAGCAGGCACTATGAAACTAAACATTAGACAAGCTTAGGGAGTTTGCGAAAAAGGCTGCTTATGAAAGCAATATAAAATAAATAAGAACATTAGATACGTTTGGAAAATCAATTTCATTGACTACTTATGGTCGGAAATTTTAGCTGTGTATGTATAATCTATATTTTGACTCAGGCGATGACGACGGCGATAACTATAGCTAAAATACATACACATACATTACAGTTCATATTTTTGTGGGCCACGCAGACAAAACCGCGGGCAGCAGGTGGTTACTGTTATATGAATAAAGAGGAAAAGTTTATGTTTTTGATTGTTTGCAAGAACATTTTCCAATTTCAGCGACTTAAGAACGCACGAACTGCAAGCAACCCATTTTTAGAACTTCTATACGCACATCATTCCATAAGAAGAGAGTTTAATTTAGTTATCTCTTAAAAAAAATTTAACTTAAATTAGACTCTGCAAAGAAGATAAAGATCCATTCACTGCTTAGCAACCCTCGAATGAGCGAACTGCGAAAATACAATTTTTACCACATTTATAAGCAGGCAATTGGCAATTTTACCATTCTAAAAGAACAGGAGTGGAATCCTCTAAGGTGATAGTTGATAGTCAAAATTGATGATCACACTTTGTTAGCTCTCCGTAAAACGATCGCAAAGAATTATTGAAAACTTGGTAGCACAGCTTCTCGAAATGTCATTTTCTTGTCAGTGCTATCGCCGGTCTCAGCTGTTTGTGCCATTTTTTTTTGATTTGTGCACAGAAAAAATTGAAATAAAGTAGATTTAGCTTAAGACATGTATGTAAAATAATTAACTGACATATTTAAACAAGTTTAAAGAAGCACATAATTCATCGTAGGCCTTCCGCACTATCTATGAAAAAGCAGTTGGCGATTCTATCTAATTTTATATAAAACCACCTACTGCTAAGACCGTTTGCCTTGGACTGTTAGACAACAGCGAAGTAAACACTGTCATCAAAGATGCGTACAAAGTGCGTGGCAACGATTTGAGCAAGGCGACTATAATCGTCAAAATGAAATTCCGTCACGACGTTATAAACGTTCTACGTAATGCAAACAAGTTAAAAGAAACTAAAGTTAGTATCCAGAAAGACTTGCCGCGCAATATTCGCCAAAGGAGGGCTAAGTTGGTTGCTGTTATGAAAGTTCTTCGCGCATTCCGACCGTCTGTAAAAATCCCTTTAAAGGATGACAAACTTCATATGGGCGAATAAATATTTTATTGGGATCAATCCGACGGACTAAGATGTGGCAATAACAAAGGCGTGGATGTAATTTGACGAACATTCGGGGAAATACCCGCATCTTTAACAACATTATTACAAGAAATGTAAAATCAAAAACACAACAACGATACGTCAACGTCATTAGGAATTGTCAGTCAGCAAACATCCAAAGGAGCTGTCACCAAGTCAACTGCCGGCGCTGTTCGCAAGTTAGGTGGAAACCCAAGGGCACGTTTACACGCGTCAACTAATTGAATAGTACCCGTCTACCAGAATAACAAAAAAAACAGACATTAAAAGTCCTAAGTTATAATACAGCAGGGCTAAAAAATAAGCTATTAATTAGGGATTTTTTTAAATTATTTTAATGAATTCGACATTTTTGTTCTTTTTGAAGCGCATGTTGTTTTAAGAGTAATTTTATACAATTTGAATTAAAAAGCATACCAGCAGTAAAAACAAATTTACATGGAAGAGCAAGCGGAGGGGAACTATTTGGCTACAAAAAGCTGCTAGAAGGAGTAACTATTAACATCAAAAAAGTAGAGGAGGCTATAGTTCTGGAAATTAAAAAGGATACGAAAAACTTTCATTTAGTCCCAGTATATTTAAACTGTTGTCATTGGCAGCGAGATTTTGATAAAACTAGGGACCTGTTAAACACGTTAGGATCAACAGATTTAATCTTAATCGGCGACTTAATCGCAAAATAATTTCTCTAGTGGGTTTGATTCATCATCTTATCTACTCGAAAAGCGCAACTCAAAAGATAAGACCAGCGACAATAAAGGTACCAGAATTCTCGAACTAGCAAATGCTTTTGACTGCCGAATTCTAAATGGGAGTTGTGAAGGTGATCCCCATGGTGACTTTACTTTTCTTCGTGGAACAGCGTGTTCGGTCACTAATTATTGTTTTCTGTCTGGATTTTGGATTTCCGCACTCAGCGAGTTTAGAGTAGGAATGAAAACATTCTCCAACCACATGCCTCTTGAGGCTACTTTTAATATTTCTTCTCCTTCTAACGGGGGAATCTTTCGCAACTGGAACTATTGCCAAAACTGGCATGGAAGGATGGATTTCGACATTTGTTCCAATAAAATCTAGATGCAGAGCTAATTAGATTGAGCGAATCTAATATTCCCACCAGTACCGAAACTCTAACGGAAATAATAAAAAGAGCTGCGCTACAAAGTGCCCAATTGGGAATTAATAGCCAATTTAAAAAGCAAAATTGGTTTGATTGCATGAGAGCCAGGGATGCTTCTTTCGCATTTTTAGATTACTTCGATCAAGCAATTCCACTTCACTTAAGCTTCTCTAGTCGGCGGTTAACAAATACTTGAAAAAGGCTTTGTTTATCGAAAAGACAGGCATACGTCCAGAGAGCGTTGACTTACTAAATGGAGCGAAATCGACAGCAGAATTCTGGAAAGCCGTGAAGCTCATAAATGGAAAGAGAAATGTAATCGCCCCCGGCTTACAAGCACATATGCTGAAAGATCATTTCAACCACCTCCTCAACACAGCACTTATATCCCCGTCGTTTCAATATGCAGCCCCTTCGATTGATGATGAATTCTTAGATACCCCTTTCACATTAGATGAAGTTCAAAATGCAATTAAAAAGGCTAAAATTAATAAAGCTCCAGGAGAGGACCGTGTGCCTTTCGAATTCTACAAGAATTGCACCTCGGAATTTCTAACAGAACTTACATCTGAATTTAATCGAATCTACAATTCTGCAGACATCCCAGGGAGCTTTCGCAAATCTATAATATACCCGTTGCACAAGAAGGGAAGCCATGAGGACCCAGCTAATTACAGGGGAATATCATTCCTGAACGCATCAACCAAGTTGTTTGCGGCTGTGCTTTTCGAAAGGCTTTTCGCCTGGCGTGCACCTGGGATGGTGTGCACTTATATGAGGAGTTCCAAACGACAATGGGTGTAAAACAAGGGTGCATCCTTAGCACATTGCTGTTTATTTTATATATAAACGACATAGTAGATGACATTAAAGGAGGAATAGAGGTAAGCAGAACGAAAATTCCGGCACTGTTGTTTGCAGATGACATGGCTCTCCTCGCGGATACTATTGAAGGAATGCAGCTGATGATACGTAAATTGGAAGACTACTGCAAAACTTGGAATTTGTCACTTAACCTAGCAAAGTCGAAAATGATGATTTTCAGAAAAGGTGGGGGCAGGTACTGCCGAGGTGAAAAGTGGACGTATCAGGGCGACCAAATTGAAGTCGTGAGGGAATGTAAGTACTTAGGAGTTTTGATAACAGCAAACCGTCACATAAAGAAGCACTTAAAATCGAAACTAGCAGAAGCAAAGCGAGCAGTTGCAGGAAGTTGCATTAGCAACAAAAGCATATCACACAGAGCGAAGCTGAAAATATTCCGTGCAACTGCATTTGCTATTATTCTTAACGGAGCACAAGTATGGGGGTACCGTCCTTTCGAACAGGTGGAAAAGTTTCTTCGCTATCTTATAAGGAGAGTACTTAAGCTGCCGAGTAGTTCGCCCATCTATATGCTTCACTTAGAGACTGGTATAGCTCCCATGTTTTTGGATTCTCTCAAGCTCCATTTAGATTATGTGTTACGAGTTATGACGATGAACGAGAACAGACTACCAAAGATAGTTATATCTCATATTCTATCAACCAGGGAAATCTGTGTACAAGAGTGGGAAAAATTAGCATCCGATTGTGATTTCCATCTAAAAGTTAACCCCAATGAGTAGTTAGCAACTTTGAAGGAAAAGTTTAAGGCCCTGCTGGAGACAACAGGTCATAGATTGTATGATAGATTCTTAAGAAAAGCCCAAGCGTCGCAGCACAGACTATATTATAGCAGCCTTAACCTCCATTTGCGAGATTGAACATATTTTCTAGCTGGTAAATCCACCGACATGATGAGCACCATATTTAAAATAAGAGGGGAACTTCTACGACTTAATTACATCCCACACCGCCCAGAACTTCTTAAGGTGCGTCCAGACCAAAGAAACATTTCAGAAACATTTCAGAAACATTTCAGAAACATTTCAGAAACATTTCAGAAACAGAGAAACATTTCTGAAATGTTTCTGAAATGTTTCTGAAATGTTTCCGAAATGTTTCTGAAATGTTTCTTTGGTGTGGACGCCGATGAAACATTTCTGAAATGTTTCTGAAATGTTTCTCAGTTTCCCATTCGCGACGGAAAACTATTTTTGTTTCTCAAGCTCCACGTGCAGAAAGTGAGTGCTTTTTATGAAAATAAAAATAAAAAAAATGTCAAGAAAGGCGTGGAGTAATGAGGATACAATTTCTTTAATTAAATTGTATGAAACTAAAAGAGATTTATGGGATCCCCAAAACGAAAATTACAAAAATAGAATTTTCTCTATTTTTAAAAAAATATCTTTGCCACTGTTTGTTTTTCTTCTTCTTATCGTTTTCTATTTTTTTCATGATGATGAAGCACGACGATATTAATACTACCTCTTTTGAGCCCATCATCTTCAAGAGCAAAAATGGATAAAAAGAAACATTTCAGAAACATTTCAGAAATGTTTCATTTGGCGTCCACACCAAAAGAAACATTTTAGAAACTTTTATGAAATGTTTCTGAAATGTTTCTGAAGCAAATGGGAAACAATCGGGAAACATTTCAGAAACATTTCAGAAACAATGTTTCTGAAATGTTTCTTTGGTCTGGACGCACCTTTATACTGTGTAATACAGTCAACTCCGCTTATCTGAACTACGCTTTACTGAAAAAATCGGTTAACTGAAACACAAAATTTGTCACGGAGCATTTTTTCACAATCTTCATACAAATTACACCGCTTAACTAAAATCCGCTTAACTGGAAAACCTGGTTAACTGAAAAAACTTTTACAACAGAAATTATTAATTTATACTCAAACCACTCCGCATAACTGAAACCAAATAACTGAATATGCCCATCACTAAAAGTGGTAAATTAGCATAAAAATATTTAATTTTCCTATTTTTGTTTTTCTTTATTTACACGTTATCGAAGTTTTGGTTTGTTTCGAGTTTTTTTTTTTTTTTTATAAAATATTGACATATTAAAAATGATGTTGCTGGTATTTTTTTGATTTTCATGTTGGATAAGTGAAATTGTTTTTCAGTTATCCGAAGTTCGCTTAAGTGAAAAAATAATTGTGGCAAATTGGTGTTTCAGTAAAGCGGAGTCGACTGTATATGCAACCGGAAAGAGGGAGAGGATGTATACCACTTCCTAGCAGTATGTCACATTCTTCAAGAATTCGGCGTAAATATCTTTGGAGTACGTACACTTGAGTTGGAGGAGGCGATAAGCATACTCAACGGCGACAAAGGCTGGGATTCACTCTATATTTACACGACGAATGCCATACGCTACAGGAATTGCATCATTAAGAAACATTTTTAAAAATGAACTGATTCACGAACAATAGGTATAATTATTTAATTTTTTTTATAAAATTCTAAATGTCAATCTGGACGGCCTTCAGCTAAACCATAAAAGACTAAGAAATTATATCTACAACGAATTTCTATCTATTTGTATTTTTTTTTAATGAAATAAATAGTCTAAATAACTAACTAACTAACTATATAAAATCACCTGAATATGGCGACGTACTATGGTACTCTTAACATTAATAGGAGAATGGGAGACTCTTGCGACAGCACTTTGACCCATCACTGCAGCCCAATCAGCACCAACTTGACTTTGGTAACCTCCGCCACCAAGTGACTTTAGTGTTGCAGCCAGTTGAAGAATTGGCGGTATACTTGTATGTGAAACCCGTGTTCCACTTGGTATGTCCAACTAATGCAACCGAACATTTTTTTACATTAAAAAAAAAAACGCAATATGCATTTGTTGATAGTTATATTTGTCTTGGAAGTTCCAAAATATTTGAGTTACTTCTCAAATTGGATTCTTCATCAACACTTGCGTTATAAAACAAGTTCACAGAGGTAATCACGTTCGTAGCACTTCGCAAATAGCAATTCTTTACTAATAATCGTAAAAAACAGAATTACTCTATATAGATGTGACACCTAAATAGTTGTCACACAAAAACGATCGCAAAAATGTGATGATCACTCTGATGGTCATATTAAAGAGAGCAACAGGGATGATTGCGATCGTCAACAATCAACTATCACCTTAGAGGATTCCACTCCAGAGCTTAATTGACCTATAGAATAATATAAGAAACTTGAACTAATGTAAGAAACTTGAACGCAATTATGAGAATACTTCTTGTGGTTAACTTTTATTCATACTCGTATTCCACATAATCGTACATACATAACACGCATTCTATATTCGCGAGAGTTTAATCTAACAAAATCTTTGTTGTGGGGGCTTAGTGGGTAAGATCGCTGTTGATTTTATCGAAGGGAAGTTATGATATAGACCATCTAAAAAAAAATTAAAGCTAACATACGTTATGTATTTATGTTTTATTCATGTTAAGGCAATTAATCACGAAATGAAAGACAACGGATTTTCGCGATCAAATAAAAAAGTTCCAGTGAATGTAATGTCACAATTGGGGAATATTCGCACGTTCACATTCGCAGGTCACTGAGCTGTGAATAGCCCTTAACAGTTAAGGTATATTCACAGATCGATTTATATAAAAATAGTTGAATTGTAATTAGTTTCTGTGAAGAAATTAACAATTCGCCGATTTTCCCGCGAATACGCGAATACTTTTTGCGAACTCTCAACTTCTATTCACATTCCACACATGTAAGACACAATCCACATTCGCGAGAGTTAAACTTCACAATTCTTTTGATTTGCTCTTTGTGGATGTGTGGACAGCGGATGAAATTATCGAAAGGGAGGTAAGATAACATAGATAGATTTTTATTTCGTACATAAATTTACAAAAAAGTTTTGTTACCACGCATTTTACAATACAGAGGTATGATCATTTTTATCTTTCTTCTGAAACATTATTTGAAAGGCAATTAAAATGAAAAAGTGAAATGAATAATAATGATTTTTTTTTTTTTTTTTTTGCCGAGAGCAGGTGAAAAATCTTCTAAAGACACCATAAGGCCCGACCGCGCGTGCTTATGGTAGTGTGCGATTTTTACTCACTAAAAAAACACCTCTCCTCAAAATTAATACTACAACTAAGCCAGTGCTTATCCAGTAGTTTTATTTTCGCTTACGAGAATCGTTATTCTAGAAAAAGACGATCGTATGTGATTAAAAATAAATGTAGCACTTTAGACAGGTTAAATTCCAACGAAAGTTCCTGCCTTTTTCACGACCTTCATATGCTATGACGCGAGGTCAAAAGGTTTTGTCCTTTGAAGACGACGAATTGAATTGATCGCGTCAAGTAGTTGAGTGATAGTACGGTTACAATGGCCGTGAACACGATCTTTGTGTTTACGCGCAAATTTTGTTATCTCTTGGACGACGCTGGGAATTCCCAGATCCCGATGAATATCATCGTTACGTACATACCACGGTGCGTTAACGATCGTTCTAAGAACTTTATTTTCGAAAGTTTGTATGATGTTTCTATTGCTTTTCTTGGTACAACCCCATAGTTGTATACCATACGTCCACACTGGCTTTAGCACTTGCTTATAGATAAGCAGTTTGTTATGTAGGCTCAACTTCGAATGTTTTCCGAGTAGCCAGTACATTTGTCGGTATTTGTTTTGAAGTTCGTCGCGTTTCTTTTTCACGTGCGATTTCCATTTGAGCTTGACATCTAGAGTCATTCCTAAATATTTTGCTTCGTTCGCGTACGGTATTTGAGCCGAGTTTAGATATACAGGCAATCTATCCACCTAATGATGCTGAAGGAAAAATACAAACAAAAACTTTCAATTGAAATAAAAAAAAAAAAGAAAAAAAAAAAAGAATAATAAATAAATAAATAAATAAATAAATAAATATATAAAATAAATAAATAAATAAATAATTTAATAAATAAATAAATAATTTAATAAATAAATAAATAAATAAGTAAATAAATAAATAAACAAGTATAAATCAAAAAATAATGACTAGATAATAACTAAATAAGTAAATAACGAACTACATACATAAATAAATAAATAACATTTAAACAAAAAAAGTAGATATGTATATAAATAAATAACAAATGTATAAATAAATAAACTAATATGTAACAAAAATTAATAAACAAATAAATAAATAATTTGATTAAATAAATAAATAAATAAATAAATGAATTAATTACTAAATAATATATACAAAAACAAAAAAAATAACATTAATACTATTATTAATAATAATAAATTTTATTAACAAAAGTGACATGTATAAATACAAAAAAATAAAACATAACAACGGTATCATGGTTGTCAACTATTGAGTTGAACATAATTAGTTTTTAAATTATTTACAAGAGGATTATCAGCAAAATCACAGCGGTCTAAGAAACGTTGATTAAGTTTTTGAATTCTTTCGAAGATCAATTCAACATTCGCTTTATCGTGGACATCCTGAGTCGAGTGATGCCATGGTAAGTTATGCGCCATTTTTAATATCTTATTTTGAGATACCTGTAATTTTTTAATATGGCACATTGCACAACTTCCCCATACTTGGCATCCATATAACATAATTGATTGAAAAATTACTTTATGGATAATTATTTTGTTTTGATTCGAGAGCAGAGACTTTCGATTTATTAAGGGATACAACATCTTCACTGCAATCGAAATTTTCTTCAGGGTATTTGTAATATGCGTACCAAAAGTCAACTTGCTGTCCAAATATACCCCTAAATATCTGACAGAAGGTTGCCAGCGAATGTGATAACCATTAATCTCTAACTGTCTACTAGGAAGTTAGCAAGCTTTTCTTTTCCTAGTGAAAAAGATGGCTTGTATTTTTTCCTCGTTCAATTTTATTTTCCATTTATTGTAATATCCCTCTAATATTATCATCGCATTTTTTAGATTCCTCTCAATGTCAAGAGCGAATTCATGAGATGATAAAATTGCAGTATCATCGGCAAAGATAAATGCTTCACAATTAGGTAAAGATGGAAAGTCGGATGTGTATAGGTTATATAAAACAGGCCCAAGAACTGATCCTTGGGGAACACCTGAGTTAAAGTAGACTATGTTAGAGACACCACTATTAACGTGCACTTTAAAACAACGATTTGACAAGAAACTGCGGACAATTTTACAGATATAAGGGGGAAAGTTGGAATTGATCATTTTATATATAAGTCCGTCATGCCAAACAGCATCAAATGCTTTCTCAATATCAAGCAGGATCATTCCAGTCGATTTGCCTATTGAACGGTTTCTTTTAACATGATTGCAAATTCTAAGCACTTGATGAGATGTGTTGTAAAAGCGTCTAAAGCCAAACTGTTCCTTAGGATACAAGTCGTTATCGGAAATATGTTTTAAAATTTTTTCTTTTAGGACCTTTTCGTAAATTTTACTGAGGCTGCTAAGTAAACTAATTGGCCTATAACTATCAGTCTTTTCAGGAGACTTACCAATTTTTATAATTGGAACGACCTTGGCAATTTTCCATGCATCAGGGAAGTATTTCATTTTTATGCAAGCATTTATAATGAAGGTCATCATTCCATACCCACACTTGGGCATTTGCTTAATGTAAATATTTTTTATTGAGTCGAGACCTCCAGCTTTCCGAATTCGTAATTCTTCGACAAAAAATTCTGTGTCTTCCACGCTGATGTAGGCATTTGAAGATGGTTGGTTGGTATTATTTTCCAACAAATTTTGGATGGCGCTATTTACATAGGAATTTATATTCACATCTCCTAAATTTGATGAGACAACGTGATTCTTAGTAAAGGTGCTTGCAAGAGCATTAGCTTTATCTAAATCCGTACAATAAGTATTTGTCGAGTCATTGAGGAAGGGAAGTTGCCTGTGTCTATTCTTTATCACCTTTGCAATGTTCCAGAACGGTTTTGCGTTTTTTTTCGAGTGAACTTAATTTCTTATTCCACTCGTTATTGCGATGGTCAGAGATATGTTTACATATTAATTTGTTTAGGTGAGAAACGTGATAACCATAGTAAGACTGATGATATCTTTGCCATAGTCTCCGGTTAGTGTTTCTTAGCTTAATAATATCCAGAATAAACGAGGGGAGCTTAACAGAAAAAACTTTTTTAGGAACTTTGGGAACACTCTTGTCAACGGCGTCTAAAATATTCTCAGTAAATATAGTGACCATAGAATCAACATCTTCTTTACAGCTAATATTTTCTAAATTATTTGGGATATTTCGGAGGTTTGAAGTTAATTCAGACCGAAAACGATCCCAATTTGCATATTTTAAGTCTTGTATATATTGCACTTTTCTTACCCCGGATCTTAGAAGTCGGCAGATAACCGGGTTATGATCCGAACTTAGTTCATTCAAAGTAATAGGTTGTGTAACACAATTACAAACATTAGTAATAAATAAGTCTAGGACAGAAGGACAACGACGAGAACCAGGAAAAAACGTTGGACTAGGAGGGTACAATACAGATATTGGTAAAGTAAGAGATAGACTTGACAATATATTTCCCCACGCATTAGCTCTTAAGCAACCCCAGTCTCTATGCCTACAATTAAAATCTCCACCAATTAAGAATTCACCATTAAGTGTAAACAATTTACGGAGTCCTATCCTTTTATCGATTGTTGTTCTGCCACCAGGAAAATAAACGCAAAAAATCTTGATCACCCTCTGATTGTCTAGTTCCAACTCAATGCCCATATTCTCTACGTACCTAGTTTTCACTATAGGTAAGAGCGAATGCTGAATTGATCTTCTTATAAGAATTGCTACACCTCCGCCTCCTCTACCGATTCTATCGCATCGATAGCATTTGAAATCAGCGGTAGATAAACGTAAGTCTTGTTTAAGTAAGGTTTCTAAGGTATCTAATAAATTAATAAATTCTGTAATTTTGCTCCGAATACCTCTTGCATTCCAAGTAATAATGTTTATATGTCTATCTATCATCATATTACTTAACATCATTATATAAAAACTTAGTGGCTAAATGTGTGATAACATTAAATTGTTCGATTTTACTTTTACAAACAGATAATTTCATTATCATTTCCATTGCTAAGGAGTTTAGCTCTTCAGCTGTGAACAACACACTTGTGTTGTTGTTGATTGGAATGTTGCCAGACGTATTACTGGAAATGTTGCTAGAGATGACTGGAATGTTATTGGAAACATCGCTGTTGACATTTGATGTGTGTGCAAGCTCTCCCCATGCACTTGGTGGATGGGAAATTGCATGCTGAGTGGGAATCGGTCGGTGTCGCTGTGGGAGCGAAGGGAAATCATTCAGAGGCGATAGAAATCTGTTTTTGCCCAGTGTAATGAGAGGCATGCTGTTTAATAGAAACTTTCGGCTGAGAAAGTTGTTTTTGTTTAGCGGATTTTTCCTTCAGTTCCAAATATTTGGATCTGCTTCCGCAACTGGGATCAGTAGATTTATGAGATCCACTGCAATTTGCACATTTTGGCGAGGAAACATTTTCGCAATCTAGAGTCTTGTGTGGACCAGCGCAGTTCGCACAGTATGTCTTTATGTGGCAATTTTTCTCACCATGACCAAACATCTGACAGTTGTGACATTGGGTTAGCTTACCTTTAAGCTTTCGTTGATAGTTCCAATTCACTTGCGTATGAAGAATGGATTGATAATTTTTTTTTTAAATCACTGAGTTTGGTGGAACCATTTTCTAGTGAGACCAAGTAAAAAATGTCAGTATAACGTTCGTATTTTTTAGTTATTTTTTTAATAGCAGTACACTTGAGACCAATTTTAATAAGTTCAGTTTTTAATAGATTTGCGTCCATTTCGCCCATACCATATCAGATAACTTTGAAAGCCCTCTCACTTTTAAGATCGTGAGAGAAAAATTGACAATTTTCCTCTTTTAGTTTACCGATCACCGTGTTATATGAGTCGATTGTCTCACAAACAATTTTTATACCGATTGACAATCTTTTAATGAAGCAATCCGAAATGTTTATTGATTTTATTAAATTATGAACATAATCACTGGATTTTTGCAAAAGTTTTATTGGTGGTATATAAGTCTTTCCGCGTGAACTGCTTGGCACAATTATTTCGTCCATTTCATCAGTATCACTGTCCGGGAGACATTGTAAAGGACTCCAGTAATTTGTACTGGAGTCCTTTTTTGATGCACTGGGATTTTTCATGGAGACACGAAACTTCTTATCCGAGGACAAACGATTGTCCTCGGTATCCGGCGATCTAAAGCGTTTGGAAATTTTACCGATTTTTGGGAAGTCAGACTTGGATGACATGCGCAGGCAAAAGCTCCGGGTTGACTGAGGTAAGATAACATTGACCATCTATATTCTATATACGTATAATAAAATGATAACTAGGTTTGGAAATGGGCAGGTATCACGCAGAAATAACATCACCGATGTTAACAAAACTTTGGTGTTTTATACTTTAGGATCTTCTTCTTCCTTTTATCAGCGAGGCCATGATCCGAAAACAAGGGATCACAACCCTCCCACTTCACCGCATTTCTACTGATCCGCATGTGGGGTTCGCCTATTTGACCTCAGAAAATATCGGCAGGCCTGCCAATTTTGGATCACTCGGTTACTGAGGCCAATGAAATGCCGATGTCGTCGCATTTGTCTGATCCAGGCGTTTATAGGCCTGCCTTTCCTACATCGCGATGTCTTTGGAACGTGCATTGATATTGCCTTTTTAACAGGGTTCAAATGATCTCTTCCTTGAACGTGGCAATACCAACTGAGCCGGTCACGCTCTATTTTTTGTACGATGGTTTCCTTGATGTGAAAGCTTCCACGGATCTTCGAACTTCTTATTCGATCATGCTTTGTCACTCCTGCTGTCATGCGAAGCATCTTCATCTCAGCTGCCGCGTTTTATACTTCAGGATATTGGTCCTTATATCCAATAAGAATGATCACGATACTCTTAAGTGGATTAAGATATTGAAAGAAATAAACACAGCGATTTAAAGAAAAAAACAGACGAAATGAAAGACCACGGAACCAGGCATTATAAAACTATACATTCGAAAAGTTTGAGAACTAATGATTTTGTTGCACACTTTTTGGTGCAATATAAAAAAAGACATTAATTTCCTGTTGGTTGAGGCCTAGACTCACCCCAAACTGCAGCGCCTTTAAGGAAGGAAGTGGTTTATTTCCTTTAAAAATCGTTACATAAATTCCTCTTTGCGTTGCGCGCGTCATCTATCGTTGATAAAATGGTGAGCAGGTCTGCCACATAGATGTGACGACCCTTCTCCGAAATGACAGTTGAATTCTTCTGCCACTTGCAAACAGATGGCACCCTCAACACATGAGAGAAATTTCATCCGATGCGGACAGAGGCGACACAAATCTTCATTCGAATTATACCACTCTGTTCGTGACAAGAAGGCCAAGCTATTACGTGTTTTTAAATTTTACTATTGCTCTTAGATTCAATAAATCTTTTGCATCCGTTTGCGGAGTTTTGATCTTAAACATGGAATTTGACTCCATTGCTAGTTCTACAGCTAGTGACCCTGACATGATTAAATTCTCGGTCGAAATTCCACCTGGGTAGAGACACGTACGCCGCACTGTCGCCACCGCCGATGGAGTCTCCGATTAATACGTATGAGATCGATGAACTGTAAGCTGGCGCAAGAGCAATCACCAAAGGAAGACGTCTCAACCACCACACGAAACACGTAGTTCAATAAATCTAACCTTCAATTCCATTCCAGTTCCGTTCAACACGAACCACACATGGAACCCTGGAACCACCAAATACATAAACATGGCCTGGCACCAACATGCCCACCGGATTGCACGCTTATGACATGTGTACTACAGCGTACAACCCGGTTCAATCAACAAGCGCCACACGGCCCGGCATCAGCACATGGCATACGGACCATTTTCAACGCCTATCAATACGATCAGCAGCAGCATACCTACACCGGATCATTGTACGCTTATGGCATACGAACTACGGCGTACCATCCGTCCATCAACATGCAGCAACACGGTCCATCAACAACAGTATGCCAGCAATGCCCTTCCGGGCCCAGCAAGGACCAAGCTACAGCTACAACCTCACTGGCTGAACACAATGCATGCCACTGCGGCGCAGCGGTAGCGTAGTATGACCTGTCACAAAGTTAAAATATATGGGATCTCAGTAGAGCGCCCACAATGAGGTAGCTGCAGCGTAGCAGTAGCAGTGATGTAGTACGAAGTTGGTTTACTTTTAACTTGTACAGCGCTACAGTGACAGATAGAGAAATTGGCGACTGTTGAATACTGTTTTGGTTTTCTATACGATGTTTTCATGGTGGATTCTAGAACTGAGTTCAGCAGTAGTGCAGTCAATTTGAAATATCCGTTACAGTCAAAATGGAAGAGCACGCCGTGGAAAAATTTATTTTGCTAGTGAAAGGAAAATAATCTAGCAAAAATAATCAAATCTCAACAACAGTCAAAAAGAAAAACACAATTTTAATCAGCTGACATTATTTGACATTACTACGCGCTACACCATTGTGGGCGAATTTTGCGAGTGTAGCGCCACGCCATTTGACAGCTCTACGTACTACGCTACCGCTAAGCCGCAGCGGCATGCATTGTGTTCAGCCAGTCATACAGCAAAATATTCATTCGAATTACACCACTGTGTTCGTGACAAGAAGGCCAAGCTATTATGTGTTTTTAAATTTTACTCTTGCTCTTGCACTGGCAATAATTTATTACAAGAAATATATCAAGCAATTGAAATTTCCAATGGAGACCGCAAATTTCTTGAAATAATTCATTGCGTGAAATCAATTTCTGCTTTTATTTCTTGCCATCTCTGTGGACATAAACCCTAAAATAAGATTGACAGGGACTGTCAATTTGCGTCTTACTGGGAAGAAAACATGGCTGATTGGTGCCTCAAATTAAGTCTGAAATAAATATGTCTCGTGGAGACTCGGTGTCAAGGCAAGAATTAGTCGTTGCTTACTTACGCGATATGGTTGAAAATGAAATGTCTTAACTAAATTTGCCCACCGAATAAAAAATAAAAATTTCTGACATGAAGTCTGACATAAAGTCTGAAATAATTATTATATGTCTCGTGGAGACTCGGTGTTAGATTCAATAAATCTTTGGCAACCGTTTGTTTTTACCAGTGGACTTTTGATTTTAAACGTGCAACTAGACTCCACAGCTAGTTCTAAATAGATAAAGGAAAAGCTTATATGTATTGTTGAAACTTACAGCAGCGGTGCAAATCTTAAGTTCTTAAGCTAAATATGGCTTACACCACTAACTTTAACCGCCTCACATAAAGTTATTGTGAGCCACGCAGTTGCGGGTATCTGCTACTATGAAATAAAAATTAGAACTAAGTTATGCATTTATGTATTTTTACGTTTAGGTATGCATGAATGACAACTGAAAGTCGCGAATTGCGGCGACCACTTACAAAATGACTGTGAATGAAATGTCAAAATTGGCGAATATTCGCTGGTTCGCATTAACAGGTCGCTGAGCTGTGAATGGGCCTTTAAGTGGGAAGTACACGATACGACTGTTGTGCCAACGGTTTGACAGCTTTGATGTTGTATACGATAAATGTATCGTGTGTATGTGGTACCGACCGTTATACCGATATTGTATGGTCGCATGGTCTCTGATGTAATATCCTCCTTAAAGTAAATATGTTTTGGTTTTAACTGTAGCCACTTCGGCTATGAATAGTTTGTAATGTACCTGTACATGTAGGGGACATTCATTCTCTTTCTAATTGTCAAATAAACAACAACCCTATTGAATTGAAGCAGCGTGTTTTAACAGTGGCGACGAGGTTAAATTTCCATTGTTATAATTGCAAGAGTTACAATCGCGTAAAAAATATATAATATTTCAATTTGGCGATGGACGCGGCTGTTTTGGATAGCGTCCTTAAAGCACAACAAGTATGGATGGGAAAGATACTAAAGGATCAGCAAAAGTGGATGGCCGATAACATGCGGCAGACAGCAAGTTCGAGTGGCTCAGTCATACACCCATTTACTTCTTTTAATAGGAGAAGGATAACTGGAATACATATCTAACGCAACTGGAACAACATTTCGAGGCATGCCCGATTACGGACGATAATCAAAAGCGAGCCTTTTTCCTCTCATGGATAGGATCCGAAAGCTTTGAGCTCCTTCAGGAACTTTATGGCGGAGATAATTTGGCCAGTAAAACATTTAAGGAGCTCACTGGTAAGTTAACAGAATATTTTGTTTCAAAAACACACGTGCTTGCAGCCAGATGTCAATTTCACAAAACGAAGCCGGGGCAATCTTATTCATCGACATCGCAAGCGCTTTTGAGACAACGCAAAAAACTTTTGCTTCTATCAAAGACGACGACAGATTAGACGTTAATCAGGTGTATGCTAATCATAATAGTTTTCCTCGTTCACGGTCACAGGTGCTTCGAAAATTTTGTCCAGGGTGTTTCGTTTCTCATCCCAGAAATGAGTGCCGGCATTTCAATGCGGTTTGCAATAGCTGTAAAAAGAAAGGTCACATTGGGTCAGTTTGCATGTCTGATAACAAAAACTCTACTAGCAGTAGCAAGGTGGCAGTTCGGAAAAGCAGTCGAAGCAGTCTTCGGAATTTCAGAGCGAATTCTAATCAAAGGAAGAAGCATACAGTAAATACTGTATCATCGATTCATCAACTATGTGGGGAAGGAGAGTTAGAACAGCTTGAGTATTCAACGGCGAACAATGGTTCGAGAATTATGATGGAACTGCGGGTGAACAATCAGCTGATCTCATTCCAAGTGGATACTGGGGCTTCTTGTTCTCTAATTGGTCTCGATGGTTATCGTCGGTTAGGGCAGCCACCGTGCAGGCCTTCGACCAGACGCCTGCAAGCTTACGGAGGGAATTTGCTACCGATAAAAGGAGAACTCAAGGTAAAAGTAGACTTTGGTGGGACATTGCATGAACTTTATTTATTGGTTGTAAACAAGGCGGGTGACAATCTCTTGGGTCTTGATTGGTTTAAGCAGTTTGGTTTGAAGATTAAGCATGATATTTTTCAAATTAACGTAGATGGCAAGTTAGTAAGAGGCATCGAGCAGTTGTGTTCGAAACATTCAGAGTTGTTTTCAAAGGAGTTGGGCAGATGTGGAAACTACAAAGCTCATCTCGCTCCTAAGGCTAGCGCGGCGCCAAAATTTGTTCGCCCCCGACCAATTCCTTATGCCCTGTTAAATGAGACAAAAGAGGAAATCGATAGATTGGTAGCTGCAGACATTTTAAAGTCGGTTCAACGAACGCAATGGGCAGCCCCAATAGTAATTGTACGAAAGCCAAACGGGTCTATTAGGATTTGCGGCGATTTTAAGACTACTGTCAATCCTCAGTTGGTGGTAAATAGGCATCCAATTCCGCGTATTAGAGACGTCTTTCACAAACTTCGTGGGGGGAAATCGTTGTCTAAAATTGATTTGTCGGGTGCCTATCTTCAGATAGAATTGGATGATCAGTCCAAAGAAATTACAGTTATAAACACACCTTTTGGTTTATACCAATACCAAAGGCTTCCGTTTGGAATAAGTAGCTCACCAGGGGAGTTTCAGCACGTAATGGAGCAGCTGTTTGCTGATCTTCCAGTGGGCATTTATTTGGACGACATCGTCGTGTCAGGCAAAGATGATGACGAACACTTGAGAAATCTAGAGGAGGTGCTTGGCAGGTTGAAACACACCGGGTTTCGCTGCAACAAGGATAAGTGTACGTTTGCAAAGTTGGAACTTGAGTACTTGGGTCACACTCTATCTGCCCTTGGTATTCGCCCATCCGAAAAGCGGTTGGATGCCCTTCGAAACAACTCAACTGGCAAACTCAATTACTACAATCAGTTCGTACCAAATTTTTCGCAAGTGGCAGGGCCTCTTAACAGCCTCCGCGCAAAAAACTCAAGTTTCGTTTGGGGTCCCCAGCAGCAGTTAGCCTTGGACACATTAAAGAGTAGCATTCTCGAAGCCGCCCGATTGGCACATTTTGATGATGCGTTGCCAATAGTTCTCGCAACCGATGCTTCCAGTTATGGCATTGGGGCAGTTATATCACATAAGTACCCAAACGGCACTGCGCGGCCAATAGCTTTCGCTCGAAAACTTTAGATAAACATCAGAAATTATACAGCCAAATCGAAAAGGAAGCGTTAGCCATTATTTATGGCGTAAAAAAATTCCATTGCTACTTATATATGGACGCGAGTTTGTGCTACTTACGGATCACAAACCGCTTACAACGATTTTCAATCCCAGTAAACAGATCCCAGAGATGACAATGCGCCGACTTCGTAACTGGGCGTTGACTCTTATGGCTTTTAGTTACAAAATTGAGTATCGCCCTACAGCTCGACACGGCAACGCTGACGCATTATCTCGCCTTCCGGTGGGTCCCGATTCAGAATTTGATAAAAGTGAATACGACTGCTTGAAAGTTAACGCCATCGGAGTAGAAGATGTAGTAGAGGATTAACAGACTAATGCGGCCGCCGTAGCCAAGTATACACTAAAAGACGCAGCTCTTAGGAAGGTATTAAAATATGTCAAGCTTGGTTGGCCAAAAGCATTGCCCGCCAACGAAAGTTACTTAAAACCATTCTTTGATCGCAAACTCGCTTTAACACACTACGATAATGTCATTGTGCTCAGTTCTGATTATGACAGGGCGGTCATACCGAAAAAATTGCAGTCAAGAGTGCTCAAACACCTCCATGAAGGACATTGGGGAGCTTCTAGGATGAAGCAGCTAGGGCGTCGGTACGTGTGGTTCCCCGGTATGGACAAAAAATTGATGACCTAGCCAAGAGATGCAGTATTTGCCAGGAGGTAGCAGCGGATCCGAAGAGAGAATTTATTAGCTGGCCACCAGCGGAAGAACCATGGGAGAGAGTCCATTTAGATTTTGCCGGTCCTTTTCAGGACAAAATATGGTTAATTTGCGTGGACAGCTATTCCAAATTCCCATACGTCGTGTCCATGACTGGGGGTAACGTCGGCCAGCACTATCAAAGCACTTCAAACAATTTTTTCAATTGAGGGTCTTCCAAAGTCCTTGGTAACGGATAACGGACCCCAATACACAGCTAAAATGTTCGCTGATTTTTGTACAAAAAATTCAATTCATCATTGGAGAACTGCACCATTTCACCCGGCCTCTAATGGTCAAGCGGAGAGGTTCGTGCGAACCTTTAAACATTCGTTCAAGAAAGTTGTAGCAGATGGTCATGGTGCAAATGCGGCGAGTACTGTGGCGACCATTCTCCGAAATGACAGCTGAATTCTTCCGCCACTTGCAAACAGATGGCACGCTCAACACATGAGAGAAATTTCATCCGATGCGGACAGAGGCGACACAAATATTCATTCGAATTACACACTGTGTTCCTGACAAGAAGGCCAAGCTATAATGTTTTTTTAAATTTTACTCTTGCTCTTGCACTGGCAATAATTCATTACAAGAAATATGTCAAGCAATTGAAATTTCCAATGGAGACCGCAAATTTCTTGAAATAATTCATTGCGTGAAATCAATTTCTGCTTTTATTTCTTGCCATCTCTGTGGACATAAACCCTAAAATAAGATTGACAGGGACTGTCAATTTGCGTTTTACTGGGAAGAAAACATGGCTGATTGGTGCCTCAAATTAAGTCTGAAATAAATATGTCTCGTGGAGACTCGGTGTCAAGGCAAGAATTAGTCGTTGCTTACTTACGCGATATGGTTGAAAATGAAATGTCTTAACTAAATTTGCCCACCGAATAAAAAATAAAAATTTCTGACATGAAGTCTGACATAAAGTCTGAAATAATTATTATATGTCTCGTGGAGACTCGGTGTTAGATTCAATAAATCTTTTGAAACCGTTCGTTTTTACCAGTGGACTTTTGATTTTAAACGTGCAACTAGACTCCACAGCTAGTTCTAAATAGATAAAGGAAAAGCTGATATGTATTGTTGAAACTTACAGCAGCGGTGCAAATCTTAAGTTCTTAAGCTAAATATGGCTTACACCACTAACTTTAACCGCCTCACATAAAGTTATTGTGAGCCACGCAGTTGCGGGTATCTGCTACTATGAAATAAAAATTAGAACTAAGTTATGCATTTATGTATTTTTACGTTTAGGTATGCATGAATGACAACTGAAAGTCGCGAATTGCGGCGACCACTTACAAAATGACTGTGAATGAAATGTCAAAATTGGCGAATATTCGCTGGTTCGCATTAACAGGTCGCTGAGCTGTGAATGGGCCTTTAAGTGGGAAGTACACGATACGACTGTTGTGCCAACGGTTTGAGAGCTTTGATGTTGTATACGATAAATGTATCGTGTGTATGTGGTACCGACCGTTATACCGATATTGTATGGTCGCATGGTTTTTGATGTAATATCCTCCTTAAAGTAAATATGTTTTGGTTTTAACTGTAGCCACTTCGGTTATGAATAGTTTGTAATGTACCTGTACATGTAAGGGACATTCATTCTCTTTCTAATTGTCAAATAAACACCAACCCTATTGAATTGAAAAAGCGTGTTTTAACAGTCTTAACTGTACAACCTCTGTCACATGCACAGATTGTATGGAAATAATATGGTGTGGATGTGTAAAATGACTGAATAAAATGTCTGGTTATACGTATGTACATCGTACGCAGATTGTATAATGTGTGTACTGCATACAACAGTTGGGCTGACGTCGGTAGAATACAAGTCACTACGACGATTGTATCGTGTATTTCCCATTTTAACTGATGTTTTTTTACGAACTGTCAATTTTTACTCACATTCCACATTCGCACGAAAAGAATATCCGCTCAAACTTAACCTCAAATTCGTTGGTTTGTTCCTGGCCAATCAGAGTGCATACAATATTTAAAATAATAGTAGTCATGGATAAATTTATAGAAAAAAATTGTTAGGTCAGCTGTTTGGTTGGTCAAATATGCTGCCTTGAGTCGGTCGATGGCGTTGTTCGTAGATCGCCGGTTAAGCTGGATGGGGAAGTATTTGTCTCCACGACTGATTTCTTTGAATGGTTCATCGTAGGTCGGTTGGAGTTGAGTCCGGATTGTGTCATTTCGAATTAAAATGTGGGTACGGGTTTGAAGATCCGGCTGAACGAAAACTGTATGACTGCCGTGGAACGAAGTGGGTTTTGGCGTTAATCTATTCATGGCGTCGCGTAGATTTTGTAGCAGTTCATGATCGCATGTCAGTCTTGCGTTTTCAGAAAAGAATAATCCGGGCAGCCGCAAGGTCTGCTGGTGTTGCTTTGATGTCTGGTTAAAGCGCTGCTCCAATTTCGAGCATGATGACTGGTAACACGTCTATCCAATTTGCCGTTTGCTGACTTTTTAGAGCTGCTTTTAGAGTCCTGTGCCACATCTCAACGATACCATTGGACTGTAAATGGTACTGTGTCGTTTTCGTTTTGACGTGATTGAAACCTAACGTCTATGCGAATTCTCAGCAGTTACCCTGGAAGGAACGCCATAACGTGAAATCCATCCGTTCATGAAGGTAGACACTACTGTCTCTGCCGTAATACCTGCAATCGGGAAAGCTTTTAGACAACGCCCGCAGAGGTCGATGCAGGTTAACAGACATCGATAGCCTTTTGACGGTGGCATTGATCCCACTATATCAATATTGACATATTGGAATCGCTCGGGCAGTTGTCCATACTGAGCTAGTGTTGTTCGGTTGTGATGATGTCTCTTGCACCTCTGGCACGCCACGCACTGACGGACGAACTGTGTGATGTTCTTGCGCATGCCTGTCCAGATATACCGGTCGGTGATTAATTTGATAGTCGCGCGTATCCCAGACTGCGACTCCTCTGACGGTCGGAATTTGGAACCCAAGGACGTATCTTGTCGGTTGTAACGTCGCATAAAATAGATGAATCACTCTGCGGGATATTATACGATTTTATTATTAGGCTATTCTCAGAACAATTACCTGAATCAAGGATGACCTTCATCGACGTTACAAGCGATTGCATCCAGACTCGACAACATGTCGGCTACGTCGTTCTTCGCATCTGCTATGTGGCGAATATTCGTAGTGTATTGCAAGACGAAATTCAACTGACGGAC
Organism: Brachypalpus laphriformis; assembly: GCA_945910035.1. Taxonomy (NCBI): domain Eukaryota; kingdom Metazoa; phylum Arthropoda; class Insecta; order Diptera; family Syrphidae; genus Brachypalpus; species Brachypalpus laphriformis. The sequence continues at coordinate 89,424,953 of OX246755.1, read as the reverse complement.
TTGGCGAGGACTAGCTTTGTCAAGCCGCGCTGATATGCAAAAGTCAACGGTTTGTGATCAGTGAGTATGCAAAAATCTTGTCCTTCTACGATATGCCGGAAATACCTAACGCCTTCGTATATAGCCAACAGTTCCCTATCATTTGTACTGTAGCGTCGCTGTGTTTCGGGAGGAACCTTCGATAGAAGTTCATGATCGCCAAAAAGCGTTTTAGCTCGCGAACGGTTTCGGGTTTTTTGTAGCTGCTGATGGCGCCCACTTTTTCGATCGTTGGCTTTATGCCGTCCGCCGACACAGAATGACCTACGAAAATAAGTTCGGTCTTACCCAAATGACACTTGGAGGGGTTGACCACAAGGCCGAAAGTCCCTAGCCACTTGAAAACTTCCCGAAAATGCTGCCCGTGTTGCTCCATGTTCTCGGATGCGACGAAAATACAGTCGAGATATGGAAACGTGAAGTCCAGGTTTTTTAGTACTTGGTGCATAAATCGTTGGAATGTCTGGCAGCATTCCTCAATCCGAAAGTCGTGTATCGGAACTCGAACAATCCGAAGGGTGTCGTTATTGCTGATTTGGGAACCTCTGCTGGGTAAATTGGCATCTGGTGGTATGCACGTTTCAAGTCAATAGTTAAAATCACTCGCTTATTGTGCAGAATAGTTAAGAAATCTTGTACGAATGGTATAGGGTACCTATCGGGGATTGTTTGCGCGTCAAGCCCTTGATAGTCCTTACAGGGACGTTAGTCCATGTTAGATTTTCGTACCATGTGCAGAGGACTCGATCAATTGTTATCCGATGGCACCCATGATGCCATGCTCCATTAGATACCGAAATTCGTCCCTTGCTGCTTTTAGCTTATCCGCCAACAAACGCCTTGGCCTAGCAAAAATTGGAGGTAACTTGGTTTCGATGTGATGTGGTGTTATGTGATGTGGGGGATATTCAGTGGGGTAAAGTAAAAAAAAAATGCAATATTGCCTGTAAGAGTAAGCTGTATATATTTTTCATCTATCACCGAATACTATTTACTTGCCTATGAACACAGTTCTGTTTCTAAGTGATGACCTCAATACATTTGTGAATATTAACATATGGTATACCTACTTTCTTTTATCAAATATCGGATTTGTTCCCTATTGAGTAGGTACTAATGAATACAATAGACTTGGTTACAGGCCGTTGAAAAATAAAGGGTACAAAACCCATATAGAAGGGGTATACCACTTATAAAGTATTCATACCCTCCTATAAAATTTCAGTTCTCTAGGCTTTATAGTTCTTGACATATTTTTGTCTGGACATCGGACATCGGAAACTAACTGACAGTAGTTATTTTATAGTTTGAAGTACGATTACCCTTACGAAACTTTTCTCCGCATTAGGTTTTAAGGACAAACAAACTTTTACAAAGAAGAAAAATCAGAAAAAAACAGTCTTAAATTAGTTGTTGGTACAAAATCGAAAGGTGTCGTATCTGTAGTACAACATTTTCAAAACTACTTTATTACCTGCTACAAGCGGCAACGTTATCAAACATTTTACTCAAAGTACTTTACTGTTAAGTGTAAATTTAAAATGACTTATTCTCAAAGGTAGGTAATACCTTCCGACGAAATCGAATTACTCCCGACGATTGTCCTCTTAAAAACGGATTATTGCTTGCATGCCATATCCTTTTAACAAAGTGGATTATAAACAAATACAATCACTTTTAATCCAAAGCAAAGTGATTGAGCAGGAATACAAAGCATCTTTCTACATGTAAATGTATGTCCTGAAGAGAAGGACATGAAAACAAGGACTTGTACGGTATTCATTTATGAATTCAGCCATGTACCATATATAATATAAGTATGTGCATGCATAAGGATGTTGATTGTGAATATGGCTCCAAAAAGGATTGAGATGTCATAAGCACAGAACGATCTTATTTGGGGATATTTACACACCTGACAACAGTTTGGTTTAAAGGGTGTACTCGTAGTAATTTCATTTCAGAACCTAAAGCTTTGGGTAAGAATGTGGGTTATTTATGCTTTTTGGATATAGTATCTATGTAAGTAGATAAGTATACGTATGTACGCTTAGTTTCCGTTTGTCCACTATAGACCCTAAGAGCCCTCAGCCTAAGTTTAAGTTTTAATACATCAGTGGGTTTCTATAAACAACAAGAAGGGAAAATGTATACGCACAATCGAGAGATAGAGAACAATGTAACCGACTTGATGGCTTGGAAGGTGGCATTTGTGGATTAATTAAACTGTAACATGAAATAGCTTTATGAGTGTTTACATTCTTCGATTCAAAATATAGCAAAATCAGTAAGCGATGGTGATAGGTGGTTTATTGATATTATAAATAAAAGCAGATGTACTTAAATGCACCCATATATGTATGTATTCGTATGCATGCAAACTCTGCAATCTATATTGTTAATGTGGGAGCAAATGGAAAGGCTCATTTTATTCACTAGAAAAAAAAAAAAAAAAACGGTCTTAAATTAGTAATTGGTACAAAAGAGAAAGGCAACATTATCAAACATTTTACTCAAAGTACTTTCCTGTTTAGCGTAAATATAAGGTGACTTATTCTCAAAGGTAGGTAACACCTTCCAACGAAATCGAATTACTCCCGACGATTGTCCTCTTAAAAACGGATTATTACTTGCATGCCATATCCTTTTAATAAAGTGGATTATAAACAAATACAATAACTTTTAATCCAAAGCAAAGTGATTGAGCCGGAATACAAAGCATCTTCTACATGTAAATGTATGTCCTGAAGAGAACGACATGAAAACAAGGACGTGTACGATATTCATTTAGGAATTCAGCCATGTACCATATATAAGTATGTGCATGCATAAGGATGTGGATTGTGAATATGGCCATCACTAGAGTACGGAGATTGGATACTTAAACGAAGACCATCTAAAAAACGTAAGGCCGGTTCATCGCCCAAAGTTATTCCACAACACGAACCTAATCACAAAGCGCAGTCGAAATCTGAGTAGCAAATTGAAAGCAAACGCGCGCCTCCACCAATAAATATTACAGGCGTTGCAGACTATAATTCTTTGAGAAAAAATGTTAAAAACGACTATCGCTACTGAATTTAAAGTACCTTCCTTGCGAAACGATGCATGGAAAATCAAGGTTAATGACTCTGAGGGCTATCGGGCTGTATTTTAAAAGCTTAACAATGAACAAATTCAATGGCGCACTTATGAAGACAAGTCTGAGAGACCCTTGAGGGTCGTAGCTAGAGGACTTCATCCATCATGCGCTAAAGAAGGTTATAGGTGATTTACGCGATAGAGGTTATAACATTCTCGACGCTGTGAACCTTTTAAAAAAAGAGAAAAAATGACCCGACCGTGGTGAAAAGGCTAAAGTGAAACGTAAACTTCCGCTTTTTGTGCTATCATTTAATAAAACGAAAAGCCAGGAAAAGATATACAATATTCGTACAATCATGAGCACGGTCGAGCCGCTATTTGTCAACACGAAGACAATCCCTCAATGCAAGCGTTTCGAAGAGTTTAATCATACACAGGCGTACTGTCGGAAGAGCCGGGCTGCGTTAAGTGTATTGGAAAACACTCTTCCAATGCAAAATTAAAAAGCAACTTGCGTTAACTGCAAAGGAAGGCACCCAACAAATTATCGCGGTTGGGAGGTCGCAAAGGAATTACAGATGCGACGGACAAAATCGACAACGCCGAGTGTACGGGGAACGAAATCAGTTCATCAGGCTATTAAGTCGGTAGAACGTATTGCTGAGCAGACTGAGCGGGCTCCTAAGCCAGTTGTTCAGACTCCTGAGCCGACTGAAAGAAAGCTTGAATCAGCAGTGCAGACTCTTGAAACGGTCAATCAGCCTTCTGAGCCGATTAAACGTACATAGAAATCGTCCATCAAAAATGCTGAAAATAACACCGGATAAGGCAGCGAACCCCGTACGTCGGACATATTCTCAGGCTGCAGTCAAAGTAACCAAACGAAACGACGGACCACCCTCTGATCCGTTGAATAAAATTCGAATCCGCATCTACGCTAAATTCGAGGAACAATGTGAAATTAACAAACGGATTCTCAAATGTCTCAGTAACGTCGAAAGCTTTTGTATGCCTCACCTTATATCTAAATCTAAGTAAACATGAACTCTTTGCTTAAAATAGTAACATGGACTCGTACAAAAATCTAACGAATTAGAAATGTTTCTAATATGAAAAAATATCGGCATATGTTTGATCTCCGAAACTCACCTAAGAAGGGAATCGCAAATAAAGATAAGAGCCTACGCTGGTTATCACGCCTATTATCATTCTGATAGAGCGCGGGGCGGTTCGTCCTTATTCATTAAAACTAACATCGAACACTCGGTCGATATAAGCATAGAGCTGGCAAAACTTCAGTTGTGCGGGGTAAGGGTTAAAAATAAACACCTGAGCTAGGATATAGCATCTGTTTACTGTCCGCCGCGATGCTCACTAGAAAAAGTCGACTTCTTTCGTGTTTTCAATGCCCTTGTTTCAAATTTCCTTACTGGTGAAGATTTCAACGCGAAGCACACCATCTGGAAGTGGCAAATGAATTCAGTTGTTGTTTTCATTCAACTGGAAAACCGACCTATTGGCCAACCGACTCAGAAAAAATTCCCGATCTTATCGATTTTTTCGTTACAAAAGGCATTAACGAGAAGTTTATTAAAGTCGAAGAAAGTTTTGATCTCTCTTCTCACCACTCTCCGGTAATTTTATTACTAGGATAAGCTTTGATCAAGAAAAAAGACCAAGACCTACTAGCAAGAGAACAAACTGGGAGGGCTTTAGAAATGATTGCGAAACAAATATCGTCTTAAATGTATCATTTAAAAGACCTTGTGAATTGGAGGACGAAGTTGATCGTTTCGTGGAAGCAATCTAAGGAGTGGCATGGAGAAATACTCCTTCTAGAAGCTATAAGATCAATCGCAACGAAAAATATCACTGAACTGGTGAGGGAGAAAAGAAAAGCACAAAAGAAATGGCAAATAGCATAAAACGGTCCTTAACTGACTATGCAATCGCCTTAGAGATAGTATTCGGGAATTAAAAAGCAAAAAGATAGCGACCTACCTTGAAAATATATCCGGTGAAAGAGAATCAAATTATTCCCTTTGGAAAGCTCTAAAAGGCATCCGGAAACCTCAAATGCAAGCGCCACCAATTCGGAAAAACGATAGAAACTGGGTCAAGAGCGACAAAGAAAATGCAAACATTTTTGCTTTGAACTTAGAAGAAACGTTTAAGCCGTTCGACGGCCCTTCGTTAACGCCCGACTCCCCAGTCACGACATCTGACAACTTTAAAATAAAAAAAAGCATTAATTGAACTAGGGGGAAGTGATTAAAAATCCAAGGACGAAAAAAGCTACGGGTTACGGCTTGATAACGGCGCAGGTAGTACCTTCGATAAGGTTTGGCACGAAGGCTTGGGGTATAAATTGCAAACACTACTGCTACACAACTCTTTCTAATCTTACGATCATACCTCACCGAGAAACTCTTTCGTGTTAACCACGGAAATGATTACTCTGATTTCAAAGAGATTGCGGCCGGAGTTCCACAAGGAAGTGTCCTTGGCCCACTTCTATATGTACTCTACTCGCGTGGTATTCTGCAGGAAAGAAACTGCGTCGTCGCCAAGCTTGCGGACGATACGGCGATATTGACAACGGGCGATACTATTGAAGGAGCCACTGGAAAGCTGCAAGATGCTATTAATAAAGTCCACGCTTGGACGAATTCTTGGCGTATTGTGCTGAGCGAAAGCAAGTCTACTCACATCAACTTTACCTACAAAAAAGGGGATAGGTTGCCTATATATCTTTACTTGGCTCAAATACCGTTCGCGTACGAAGCAAAATATATAGGAATGACTCTAGATGTTAAGCTTAAATGGAAATCGCACATAAAAAAGAAACGCGACTTGCTCGAAAACTAATACCGACAAATGTACTGGCTACTCGGAAAACATTCGAAGTTGAGCCTGCATAGGTTAGGTTAGGTTAGGTAGGGTTATGAGGTTATCGTAAAACACTAGGCACCAAAGTGGGCCCATCGCGATCCCTAGGGAACCTTCACAGCAGAAGACCTAAACCCATTCCCCCAAGCAATTAATTAAGCCTACATAACAAACTGCTTATCTATAGGCAAGTGCTAAAGCCAGTGTGGACGTATGGTACTTATACAACTATGGGGATGTACGAAGAAAAGCAATAGAAACATCATACAAACTTTTGAAAATAAAGTTCTAAGAACGATAGTTAACGCACCGTCGTATGTACGTAACGACGATATTCATCGAGATCTGGGAATTCCCAGCATCATCAGAGAGATAACAAAATGTGCGCCTCAACACAAAGATCGTGTTCACGGCCATTGTAACCGTACCGTCATTCAACTACTTGACGCGAATAATTCAATTCGTCGTCTGCAATGGACAAATCCTTTTGACCACGCGTCATAGCATATGCCGGTTGTGCAAAACGACGGAACTTTCATTGGAATTTAACCTTTCTAAAGTGCTACATTTCTTTTTAACTACATACCAACATCTTTTTCCAAAAATCACGAGTCTCGTAAGCGAAAATAAAACTGCTGGATAAGTGTCGGCTTAGCTGTAGTATTAATTTTGAAGAGAGGTGTTTTTTAGTGAGTAAAAATCTCACACTACCATAAGCACGCGCGGTCGGGCCTTATGGTGTCTTTAGAAGATTTTTCACCTGCTCTCGGCAAAAAAAAAAATTATTCACTGCCCTAGTACAATAGCAAGAAAATCTATTTCCATAGCCGGAAATACTTTTGGTATTTTTACGAAACTAATCTTGAAAGAATCTTACACTGCCTATGCATCTTTTTTTCGACGAATTCATCGGAATATCTGACAGATGTACATATGTGCGCCGTTGCGTAAGTGGTTAGTGTGTCGGATCAATACGCATGAGGTTCAAAGCTCGAATCCCAGAAAACACCAAAAAGTTTTTTCACGATCCCACCTCTCGCGAGCGTCTGACAAACATCCGAGAGTATTGTTGTCTCGAAAAAGCTTCTCAAAACAAATTGCCCTTCGGATACGGCACTAAACTGGAGGTCCCTTCCATTCGTGTGAAAAATATAACGCACCCAACATGAGTGGTTGCGAGAAGTTAGGCCCTGGCACTTAAAGAGCTGTTGCGCCAAATATCTTCTTTTTTTTTTATCTGACAGATGTATTAGACAACTCATCCTTTTCTTGGCCTCCACGGTTGAATTTAAATACAGTAGTGTCCGCTTATAACGAACACGAAGGGACCGACCAAATTAGTTCGGTATAACCGAAGTTCGTTATAAGTGATATGCTAAAAAAAACATCAACTTTTGTTCAGAAAACCAATATATCGTGTTTGTCTTTTAATGAGAAACATTTTATCTTTTTATTTGATACTGTATCTCCCATTTTATTTAATTGATTTTCAAACGCGTAGTACCCTTCCTCTATGCACTTTGGAACTCAATTAATTTGTGCTGCCTTTGAAATTTATCGTTTGATGCAAACATTATGTAACTCGGGGAAGTACCGAAAAAATTATGTTCAAGGACAACATTTTGTTGTTTGAGAATGTTGGTATATACATAAGTATAGCTGTACAGTTCTCGGGGAAGCCCCGAAAAATTGGGGAAATCTAAATGACAATGTAAAGTGAGACAGTATTGGTTCGTTATAACCGGACATTTTCTTCATTTAACGCACAAAAAGGGTTCGTTATATGCGAAAGTTCGCTTTAAGCGGGTTCGCTATATGCGAAATTATAATCCATAGTTCTTATGGGACATTGATTGGGACTGGGTGAAATGGTTCATTATAACCGAAAGTTCGCTTTAACCGGGTTCGCTTTAAGCGGTCACTACTGTATGTATTTTTTTTTTTTTAAATAACACTCTCAAACAACTAGCTCATAGGATTTGTGGTCCCAAACCACACACGATAGTGCTAATTGGGCTCGTTCACAAGAAAGCGCGACTTTTACTTTTTACCGTACCTCCTTATGTATTTTTAGAACTATTGTAGTCGCCTTGGTAGGGTGCTTGCATTAAGTCATTTCCCAATAATGAATGGACGGAAGCATGTACGATGATTAGAGTACCAGCTCTATATCTTTATACCCCATATAAAAAAAGCGATCCCATGTCTTGCAAAAATTATCGAGGCATATCCCTTGTAAGTTTCATATACAATAGCATAACCAGCGTAATGTGGGAATGTCTTAAGCCCTGTTGCAACACAATAATTGACACGGACCAATGTGGCTTTAACCCCAGCAGATCGACGATAGACAAAATGTTCACACTGAGGCAAATCCTGGAAAAAATCAAAGAATTTTAAGTCAAAACTCATCACCGCCTTATTGACTTTAAAACCGCATATGATAGCGGAGATTTCAGCGTGTCATACAGGCATTTACGGCAATTGAAGATCAGGCGAGACGAATTGGTTTTACAGTAAATAAGGACACAACCAAGTTGTTTTCAACAGATTAAAATCTTTCTGTCCGAAACGTAGGGCAGAACGTGAGTGTTGATGACTCTAAGTTCAAAGTGGTCAAGGAGTCCACCTACCTTGGAGTAAATATCAATCGCACCAACCACATCTTTACGAATAACAGTGCAATCAGTACGAATCTGACACTACCGCGTGACTTGGAACGCGATGGTTTTGCAAGTTTCCCCCTCCGCCTACCAATAAAAAAAGATGAAGCCGCTTTACATAACCTAACATAAAGTACTATTTATTTTCAGCTTAGATTGGAATTTCGATTTCGCCTCGAATTGTGACACCACAGACCACAGATATGAAGCAAACCGGCTTAGCCGTTAAGGCTTCAACCAATCGTACAGGGACAGACAGACAGACTTACTAAAAACCAAACAGACATAAATGAGAGACTCATTTCAATCAGATAACCGTAATATTATTTTGGCTTAAAATCTCGAGACCGGCGTGTCGCAGTGGTTTGTGTATCGGACAACTTCTCAGGAAATTATCCTCAAGAAAGGAAATTTAATGGACTGCGGAAACTGGAGGGGTATCTGGATGCTGCATACTAAGATAAAAGCTAAAATCATCCTGGAGCTATTCAAACAACATCTTGAAGATACACTCCATTCCTAACAAGCAGATTTCCTCTCTGGATCGTCCTGTGTCGACCACATCAACACCCTGCGGATTATCATCGAACAGTGCGTTGAATATCGATCGCCACTTCACCTACTGTTCATCGATTTTGAGAACACGTTCGATAGCGTCAACAGGGAGTTTATTTGGCGTGCCTTACTCAGGAGAGATATTCCCGATAAATGAATTGCTGTTATCAAAGCTACATACGAAAGATCCAAATCTCACGTTCTGCACAGAACGGCGGGAAACGGAGAAATTCGATGGACTCTTACATCCCAACTTAATCATCTTGACTACGCTGACGATGAAGGCTTACTCTCTCACAGAATTATGCACCTCTACCAAACGACAGCAGATGTGGAGAGGGTGGTAGGCGTCGTCGGGCTGAAAATGAATACGGCAAAAACTAACATTATCGGCCTTGGAACAAACTCATAGGTTCAAATGCATAACTGGACAACCGATAGAGAGACTAGAGGATTTCCAGTATCTTGGATGTATTGTCTCGACCGATAGTGGAACCGAACTGGATATAACCAACAGAATCGCCAAAACAAAGTCCGCGTTCGGGATGTTGTCCAAAATATGGCGAAGCAGTGCAATCAGTTTCAACATAAAGCTAAGACTGTTCCGCTGCAACGTCAAATCCGTGCTGTTATATGGGTGCAGCACATGGAGAGTGACCACTAATATTACCAAAAATCTGCAAACGTTCGTTAATAGATGCCTGCGAAATATTTTAAGGATTTTCTGGCCCAATCGTACCTCCATCGAACACCTTTATGAGAGAACGGGTCAGGAACCAATAGGCACCACCATCCAACGACAGAAGTGGCAGTCGATTGCTCACACGTTCCGAAAAGGCGACAGTTCTATAGCGAACCATGCAATGCAATGGAACCCTTTAACTTAGGATGGCAAAAGACCAGGCGGTCCGAGGAGAACATGGCGCAGAACGGTCGAGAAGGAGGTACGGCAGTTGGGAAAAGCTGAGACACATTGCCATAAACCGTACACGATGGCGCGTAGTCGTAGTAGACGCCATAGGACCCACAAGGGGATACAGGATATAAGTAATTAAGTAGAGACGACATAAGTCTCAATATAATATAATAACAAATAAAATGTTAAGCAATAGAAGAATAGAGAGCAAAGAATCGTTACTGGAGGAGATTAACTTGTTTAAATCAATTAAATTGACATCAACATTATAGGTAAAAAATCAAGTTTTTCGTAGATTTGTTGAGAAGGCTCAGGATTTCCGGGGAATCAATCTTACCGGTGATTATCCTATTTTGAAAAATAACTCTTGTTACCGTTTTCCTAACTTCAAGTGATTCTAAGCTAATCAAATTTAACCTACATTGGTAGGATGGTTAATTACTCGCATCTAGATCGGCCAAAGGAAGTCATCTAAGAGTAAACCTAATTACTTACTTACTAAGGTGGCGCTACAGTCCGGGGTGGGCCTGGGCCTCATCCAACAAACCTCTCCAGCCAGGCCGGTTTCGCACCAGCTGCCTCCAGTTGAGCACGCCTCTGCACCATACAGCAGGACTGGGATGATTCGTGTCTTATATAAAATTACCTTAGTAGTCCGAGATAGGGTTTGTTACTCACTTGATTTTTTAACCCATAGAAACAGCGATTGGCAAGAGTAAAGGTTCATTCACAGCTCAGCGACCGGCGAATGCGAATAAGCGAATATTCGCAAATTTTGAAATTCCTTTCACAGCTACTTTTTTATCTGGTCGCGGCAATCCGCGAATTCCAGTTGGCATTCATTGTGTAACTAATTGCCTAAACGTGAAAAATGCATAAATGCATAGGGTGACTTTCATTGATAAGGTAATACCTCACCTTCTTTCGATAAATTCAACCACGATCTTACCCACCAAGAACAACACAAAAGAATTGTGAGGTTAAACTCTCGCGAATGTTTTGGTCGCGGGAATGTGGATTGCGTCCTACATGTGTGGAATGTGAATAAAAGTTGACAGTTCGCAGAAATCATTCGCTTATTCGCGGAAAAATCGGCGAATTGAACTAATTACAATTTAACTTTTTATATATTAAACGATAGATAAATTAAGGTCCGTTCTTTTGGAATAATAAAATTGCAAAGGGCGTGCTTATAAATGTGCTAAAAGCTGTTTGTTCGCAGTTTGGGCATTCGCAGTTCGCTGAGCTGTGAACTGACCTTAATTCTTCGTTTCATCATTTGCGGAGCTCACCATAAAGCCTAGGTAGACTAAATCCTTTACTACCTCAAAATTATATCTGTCTATTGTGGCATTCTGGTTAAGACACCGATGTTGGGTGTAGTTTTATGTAGACAGCATATATTTTGTTTTGCTTTCATTGACTGCTAAACCCATCCTTGCTGCCCCGATCTCAATGCTCGTAAAAGCCCCTCTGACGACCCGCTGAGTTCTGCCGACTATGGCAATGTCATCGTCGTAAGCGAGTAGCAGTGCAGACTTGTAAAAGATTGTACATTCGGTGTTAGCTTGTGAGTTTCGTACAATTATTCTGCCGTTGTGTGAATATGCGGTCAATGGTGGTCTTTCCGGGCCTAAAACTGCACTGGTAACAACCTATCAATTTGTTAACAAACGGTTTTAGGTGTTCACGTAATATAACAGACACGATCTTTTATGCGATGTTGAAGAGTCTTATGTCTCTGTAGTTTGCCCAGTTCAGAAGGTCTCTTTTCTTCAGGATCGGGCAAACGATGCTGAGGTTCCATTCATCGGGCATACTTTCGTCTGACCAGATTTTACAGATCAGTTGGTACATGCTCTTTACCAACTTATCTCATCTTGCCTTAAAAAGTTTGGCGACGAAGCAGTCGGCTCCAGCAGCTTTGTTGGATTTAAGTTTAGATATCGCTATCCTGACTTAATTCTGATCAGGTTGACGGGAATCTTGACTATCATCGTCACTGTTGAATTGCTCATTCTGCCTAACAGCGGAATATTGGTTATCATCGCCGTTTAGCAGTTTGCAGAAGTGTTCCTTCCATATCCTCAGTACCGACTGCGATTCTACTCGTACTACTATATTGCCATTTTCATCCCTGCAGGTTTCTGTTCTGAGTTTGAAACCCTGGCATATTCGTTTTACATTTTGGTAACATTTTTGAGCATCAATACTGCAATAAAGTCTCTCAATCTCCTCGATCAAGCTTAAGAAGTTCTCCCCGAAGCTTCAGCACCATTGATATTTCGCCGACACTGTACTTATCACGGAAATAATTAAGCTGCAAGTTATGATTTAAGCGGCTGTATGTAGTCCTGTGCATTGAACCGGATGCTTCCTCTAAGAACCTAAACCTTTCTTGTTCATCGACCTTGGAGATAAGTTGATACATTTCGGATTTCTAACTCCCGCTCCCAATGGAAGTTAGTTCGCCCCCACAGCTATGCGCCAGCTCCATCCACTCGTTGAACGATCCTGTTCTGCTATGTATTGCTTGAAGAGCTGCTTTTTTTGGTAACCGATGGTCGGACATACGTGCAGTTTGAACGTTTTTATGAATAGTGGAAATAGACCCGTTTCAACCACGATCATATAATTTGGTGTATTGGGTGGCAGATGAAATGACCTCTTAATATAATACCTCAGGTACTTTTCGACGGTGTCATATTTCCTGCATCCCCATACTTGCGCCGCGTAAAGCATAATCATTTCGGAGACTGCTTCGAATACTCTGTATTTACTGGTATGAGCAATATTCCTGTTGTTGAAGCACCTCCCCCAAGCCATATTTATTTCAGTTTTAGATTTCGTTAACTTTTCCTTCAGATGTCTTTCCATGTTAAGATTCGTAGTAAAATACACTCCAAGATACTTATACTCGTTAACTACCTCAATCACCTCTCCATTGTAGTGCCATTTCTCATTAAGACAATTCCTACCACCACATTTTTTAAAGATCATGACCTTTGATTTATCCAAATTAACGATTAGGCTCCATAGGTGACAGTATTCATAAAGTCGATTGATCATTAGCTGCAACGTTTCGGAAGAGTAAGCAAACAAGACTATATCGTCTGCAAATAAAAGTATTTTAACCATGCAGGTGTGCTGGTTATACACTCCCTGTTATACCGCCTGGTAGAAAATCGACCAAATCTTCTATGTAGAGTGCAAAGAGGCTTGGGCTTAAAGCACAACCCTGTCGAACTCCTAATCCGGTCTGGAACCATTCAGACTTTGCTTTTCCATCCCACACTGCTACCTTCGTGTCTTCATATAGATTTCCAATCACCCTGCCAAACTTCCGCGTCATAGCCATACTGTAGAGCTTAAACATTAAAGCGTTTCGGTTCACGGTGTCAAATGCCGCTTTAAAATCTACGAAGAATGCAAAAAGGTTCTTATCCTGTGCGAAATAATGTTCCACAATACTCCTCGATACGAAGATATGATCAACCGTAGAATATCCTGATCTAAAGCCGGCCTGAAACTCCTTCAATAAGTTGGTGTCCCTTATCCACGCAGCGAGCCGTCGTTGAAGTATCGCTCTGAAAATCTTATACGACGCATTAAAAAAAAAATCCTTCGATAGTTAGCTGTATTCGACATGCAGCCTTTTTTGTGTATAGGGAAAATCAAAGCCTCTTTGAACTGCTGTGGAATTACTCCGTGTTCTAAAACATTATTGAGTAAAATGGTAAGTTTTTGGCCTAGGTCATAAGTCCCATACTTATAGAATTCAGCTGGTATTCCGTCAGATCCAGCCGCTTTGCCATCCTTAAGTGACGTCAGGGCTCTAGTAACTTCATGATGCGAAGTCTGTCCAAAATATCATTCTTGAAGCAAGGCATTGCGTATTCAAAGTTTACCAAACTAACCACTGGATTAAGTAATTTTTTAAAGTGCGCCAGAAGGGTGTTTAAACATAAGTCGCTGCTTAAAACAAATTTACCACCATTAAGTTTTCAAGCTAATTTCCAAAATTCCGATGCGTTGTTGGATAGCGCCATTCTTTGGGCCAGTAATTCATCATAGCTTTGCCTATTATCTCTGCACATTGACTTAAAATTGCTACTGGCTTCTAAATATCGACCTCTCATATAGCATTCTCCGTAACATCGAAATAAATTCAGTCAGGCGAAAGATAACTGCCTTGCCTTCTCGCAATCCTTGTCAAACCATGTTTCCTTATACTGTCTTCGGCTGGTTTCACCATGCCTGGGGATTGGATAAGCTTCCTTAATACTGAATTCACCCTGATTGAAATCTGAATTTCTCCGGGATTGTAGTAACACGTCCAATTGCCTTCTATACATGGAGCGTTTGGAATTTCTCCACACCAGCTTAAGGAGTCGTTGCATATTTCTAGTTCGCACATTGTCAGCCGTCGTGTACTCAAATGTAACCACAATAGGTAGGTGATCAGAATACGGAACTTGCATAACTTCCAGATCAGAGACGTAGTATTTCCATTCTCCTCCTATAAGGCTGTAGTCGATAACAGAGGTTCCTTGCCAGCTCACAAAAGTAAAGTCCCTAGACTCGTCGCTTTCGCTAGTTTCATTTTGCAGTCGTAGCCCAAAGGTGCTGCAGAATTCCAACAGCATCGTACCTCTTGCGTTGCTAATCTGATCCTTCGATTTCCTCTTCAGGCCAGCAATATAATTTCCTGTGCCTGCTTCTTGACCTATCCTGGTAGATTATTTTGTTGGGGTCCGTTGTAAATACTTTTGCACCATTGCTCATTTTGGTTTTGTGTTTTGTGGAATTTTTGCGTTAAATCAGCCGACTCACCTTATGATTTGATTCAGGGTACTATTCTCGGCTTTCTTCACTTCTTGTGTATCACTTTTTTTAATTTAAAATTGGTAGAAACTGCTCATAAATCACAAATTAAACTGGAGCTACTTTGAAGAGCGTTAGGATGTCAAAAGATCCGCGTTGCCAATCAAGATTTCATCCGCCGCATATCTTCCTTATGAGGAGCTCTTGCTAAACTTCTAATACAAAAAGTTGAGTCAATCATGTAAACAGATGCCTCGCCCGGTTAAACATATGTGTGCAGATGTGCTTGCGCAGGTCCGAGTGTTCAGTGTTCAGTGTTCATGTCGTCAGACCCAGTATAGCTCTCCATCGGGCACAACGAGGAGGTAATGATACGATTTTGCCACACCAAGGGCAAACCTGGATACATTCAATTCTGTGCATGTTAACATTGTAGTAGGAATACTAAAACATAGACGCATATTCTAAAAGAAATCGAACAAATGATAGATATAATGTTCTACAAACATATGGGTCAGACAGCTCGCAGGCATAACGTCTTAGCATTCCCCATGACTTATTAGTTTTGTTTGTAATGTAATCAACATGATTTTTAAAAAGTAGTTAACTATCTAGCAATATAGATAAATAATAAATAAATATTTATCGCAACAGCTCTTCAAGTGCCTGGGCCTAGCTTCTCGCAACCACTCATGTTACGTGCGTTATATTTTTCACACGAATTGACGGGACCTACAGTTTATTGCCGTATCCGAAGGGCAATATGTTTTGAGAAGCTTTCTCGAGACGGATGTTTATCAGACGCTCGCGAGAGGTGGGACCGTGAAAAAAGTGTTTGGTGTTTTCTGCGATTCAGACTTGGAACCTCCGCGCAGTGATCCGACAAACTAACCACTTACGCCACGTTCGGCGCCCATCTAGCAATATACCAAAATCTTTTATTAAAGGGACCCGAAGTACGACTTTACCATTAATACAATGAAAGGTGATTTAAGACGTAATAAGGTAATAGCAGAGCATTTACATTTAGAGGGAGCTAATTTTTTGAGCACCACAAATAAAACTTTCGAAGATGTTTGTATTTCCGGGTAGTTTTAGTTTTTTTTCTAAATTTCAATGTAGAAGACAAAATTGTATTTTTAATTCAGTCGTCATCGGAGCAAACCGTTCTTTTAATTTCCAAAATTTTAAATAATATTTTTTTCGTATTTTCTAAATATATTAACTTTTAAATTTTAATCTGTGCACTGGCATTACCTTTATTGATAGCGAGACAGAACAAATGCAGTGAACTCTCGATAATTTGAACCTCTATAATTCGAAAACCTCTATAGATGGAAGTACCGCGTCAGTCCTATGAGAAAACCTCTATTAATCGAAGAAAATCTATGCAATTTGTCCCCTTCGTTAAATCGAATCTACTCTTGTCCAAACATAACCTAAAAACCTCTCTAATTCGAAGTCAATACCATTTTTTTCTACTCAAATGATCGTTGAAATTTATATGTGATGAAAGTACGTGCCCTATGTATTCATTGAGCAAAATGGTGTGCAGATGGTTGACATTAGAGCTAACATTTTGCCATTCTAAACGATGCAATTGGACTATCAATTTTCAAAGAGGACATATGTCGACGATAACTTGTTTTCAACGTTAATCACTATCTTAAACACCCTGGACCGAGCTCATTTGTAATTTCTTTACCTTGGGAAGTATTACATACATAAATGTAAACATGTGCGTTTCATACTCATAAAAGTGAAATAACAATTTCGTTTTTGAAAAAAATCTTCCTTTTCTCTGAAACCTCCATAATTTAAAAACCTCTGTAATTCAAAGTTCATATCCGCAAAAGCATCACTTGCCCACGACATAACTACATGTATACATACCATATCAAAATGTATAACATCAACATAGAAAAGCAGAGATACATAACATTCGTCAATATACAAAATATCCATACGTATATCTACCAAACGGCTAAATCAAATTAGTGTGACCATCGGTTATGAATTAAGGTATAATTTAAGTTAAGTATTAGTGTGACCTTCTGTGCCTTTTTTAGGTTGTCTAGAATTTTTTTTTTTTGTTTCTCCATAATTTTTTTTTGTTTTCTTTTTTTATGATTTTTTTTTTGTTTCTTTATAATTTTTTTTGTTTGGTTCTTCATATTTTTTTTTGTACCATTTATATCTGTTATTTTATATTATTGCATCTCGTGTTTTACTTATTTTTTTATAAATTCACTTTTTGTTTTTTTTTTGTAATAAGTTCGGTTTCCCGTCTCGAGTATCTGCCCCAGAGTTTGTTTTCTCTTTGTTTCTACATACACCTTAACAGAGCTCTTTTTAGGTAGGCAAACTAAAAATACATAAAAATATATAATAACGGCCACTAACGGTGAAACCCGATTTAACTTTTCTATAATTTCTTTTATATGTGAAATCACCTCAATCAGATCAGACAGATCGGATCAGACAAATGCGACGACATCGGCATTTCATTGGCCTCAGTAACCGAGTGATCCAAAATCGGCAGGCCTGCCGATATTTTCTGAGGTCAAATAGGCGAACCCCACAGGCGGATCAGTAGAAATGCGGTGAAGTGGGAGGGCTGTGATCCCTTGTTTTCGGATCATAGCCTCGCTGATAAAAGGAAGAAGAAGATGTGAAATCACCTCAAATAAATTGTACATTAAATGAAGATTGACCGATATCTCATCTTTTTTTGTGCGCTCACAAGCGCTGTAATGTGGTAGGCGTTTAAATTTTCAGGGGATGCAGCAGGTGATGATGAGGTAACTCTTGGAGATGGTGTGACCAGCTGCAGCATCCAAGCGTTGGGGAAGTTCTAATACAGCCAACGAACTTCCAGGTTGGGTGGGATATGGCAACGCTGCATTGACACCAGCAGCGCCCTCTTGGTGTGGTAAGGTCCGCCCGCTTCTGGTAAAAGAAATAATAAGCAGTAGAATGGCATGATAAATGTTTTTTTGTAGTAGGTTTGGTCGTGCTGCGGGGGCAAGACCCTCCCCCATTTCCGGCGAGCTAAGCTGCGCATCGCAAGCATGCCACGTCCCTCGTAGCCGACACTCTCTTTCCTTTTCCGTGCCATCCCATCCTTATGTCCCATCCACATCCTTGTTTCCTGTCACTTTTAAATCCTAACTCCCAAAACCTTCCCTACTGACCTATTGCAAATGGCTTCAACGTTTGCGTAGGGTTCGTGGCGACATTTTGATTTTTAATTTTTTTCAGGTGTCTACGTATAGGCACTGCGACCAGAAAGATCCATTGTTCCAGAGGCCATTTTTTAGGGCAGCAGTACTTCTACTTTCCTTATGAAAGCTATAATTACGGCAGCGGAGAAGTTCCTTCAGTCTTTTGAAGATATGATCGCCTTAAGGAAGAAGCTTCCAATTCTAAACAGTGCTACACACTCACATAGTATGTGTTCTGCGGTTTCGTCCTCTTCTAGGCAGAGGCGGCAGGTGATATCCTCCGTAATTCTCATTTTGTTAAGGTGGTAACGTAATTGACAGTGACCGGTAAGGAAGCTCACAAGCTTCCTTATGTCGCTTCTGCCATATTTTAGGATATCAGCTGCCTTTTTTGGAAGGGTTGGTTAGCTCTTTTATCTAGTCTGAGGCCTTGGGAGTTATTCTAGTGGGAGATGCACGTTTTGTGTTCCCAACTGTCAATAGTCAGTTTAAAGGCAAAATCAGGTATTCCGCAAGTGGCAAAATTTAGACAATGCATATCTCAAATAGAATAGAGAACAAAATCAAATGTTGATTTTGTTCTCTATGTACAGACAATTTGAAAAGAGATACAAATTTATCATTTCTCCTTTCATCACACTTCTCATCAGGGATGCAAATGCAAGAACGGTAGAGTTCGAACTCTGATGAATAATTCAAATACAGAAAAAAAAAGCGGCTTACGATACAAGTTATTCTTTGTAGCTCTTCCTACAATGTTCTGGAATGAGTGAAGTAAAGCAATGAGCTATACGACGAACTTTATTGATTCGTTGTTGTTGTGCATCACACAGTAAAGTTTCTTCTTCTTTTTTGTTATTGGAAGTATACTCTGAAGATGTCGTGGTGATTACAATGATAAAGACTATGTGCTAAGCATAACAAATCTTCTAAATCCTCAGTGTTTTCTTTTTCCACAATTTCTCCCGACCGGCGGGTGTTCACTTTCATTAAACTATATATGATTTGTTAGGTGTTATCGTGACGTTAAATCAATGGGAGAAATGGTAATTGCAGCAAACAGTTCTGAGGATGGCATGCTTTTGTAGAAGCTGGAGATTATATTACCCTACGAGTATTTTGGTTTTAGACAACTGGATACATACAAAATATATTTTTGGTGGACCGCGAAGGCATTCACTACCAGCTGTAAGAAATTTTGTTTTAGTTTTTCTCTTTAGTCGAAAACAACTATTTTTTAAATTATGTATAGAAGTTTCAGTACTAAGTAATAACTGTGTAATTTTCCCCTTTACCTTAAAGGGAAAACTGGAACACTATGTATTTAACACGGTGTCTGTCTGTCAGTGTGTCACGCTCTTGCCACTTCAGAATCGTTGGACCTACATATGTAGCTAGAGTTTTCGGTGTATATTTGTAGGTAGGTATATACATTCTATGGGTGGCAGCAGAAGATGGTAAACAAATATTATATAGATATGTATAATAAAGAAATGCGAACGCTGCGTTACATAAGCAATAAACTATAAATAACATACTTGAAATCCAGGTCTGTCCCAGGCTACTACAACTACCAGCTACTATACTATTGTTTTTCAACCCTCTGTGAATTTCTATGTTACAAGTATCTTGATCGAATGCAACTGAGTTTAATGACAGACCTAAAACGCTTCTACAAATTCATCAACGTTGAAAAGAAATGCGACAGCCTCCCATCCATTCTAAAACTATCCAACACAACTTCGACCATAAAACAATCGCTAACTTCTTCGCAACCTTTTTTAGACAATCGTATACTGACCACTCGAATGAACCCGACTCTGATTATCTCAGCTTGAATAACAATGTCCAAACTTTCGTCGCCGATCCACAAGAAAGGAGCCCCCTCAACTCCGCCAATTATAGAGGCATCAGTCTTCTCAACATCGCATACAAGATCTTTTCTGCAATATTGTGTGAACGCCTGAAACCCTTTATCAACAGCCTGATTGGACCCTATCAGTGCGGTTTCAGGCCAGGATCCACCATCGATCAAATCTTCACAGTTCGACAGATCCTGGAGAAAACCCAAGAATTTTAAATCGATACTCACCACCTCTTTATCGATTTCAAGGACGCCTATGACAGCATCTATAGAGAAAAGCTTTGTAGAGCCATATCTAGTTTTGACATCCCTGCCAAATTTGTCCGTCTGTGCAGGCTGACGATGGAAAACGCTCGCTGCTCCATCAAGGTCGGTAATCACCTCACCGAGACCTTTGATGTCAAAAAAGGTTTTAGACAAGGTGACGCGCTGTTATGCGACTTCTTTAATATTGTACTTGAACTGATTGTGCGGAACTCACAAGCCAACACTGGAGGCACAATCTATCACAAGTCTGTACAACTGCTTGCATACGCCGACGATATAGACATTATCGGAAGAACTCAGCGGGCTGTCACCGGTGCGTTTGCAAGCATTGAGGCGGAAGCGGCCAAAATGGGTTTAGCGATAAACGAGGGGAAAACCAAGTATATGCCGTCAACAAGAAGGGAAAGCCAATACCGACGAGACAGAACGTCATACTGGGCAGCTATAACATCGAGGTAGTAAGGGACTTTGTCTACCTTGGCTCTGCTATAAACTCGAAAAACAAGATCAGCGCAGAAATCAAGCGAAGAATAACTCTTGCCAATCGCTGTTTTTTGGGCTTATAAGGCAATTTAACAGTAAAGCCCTATCTCGAACAACTAAGGAGACTCTGTATAAGACCCTGATCATCCCAGTCCTGTTTTACGGCGCTGAAACATGGACTTTATTAAAAGAGGATGAAGATATCCTTGGTCGCTTCGAGAGAAAAATTCTTCGTAAGATTTTCGGTCCCGTTTGCGTTGATGGGTTTTGGAAAAGAAGATTCAATAACGAACTATACGAGCTGTACAGCGACATCGACCTAGTCAAAAAAATGCATATTGGACGTCTAAGATGGCTAGGACATGTAAAGCGAATGGACACCAACGCTCCGGCCCGCAGAGTCTTCGAATCTAACCCCGAGGGACAACGCAGTAGTGGACCTCCTCGCCATAGGTCGCACGCGCATGTTTAAGGGGACCTCGATCAACTTGGAGTGCGCAACTGGAGGCAATTAGCTAAAGACCGAGCTAAATGGAGAGGCTTGTTGGTTGAGGCCAGGTTCACCCCGAACTGTAGCACCACCTAAGTAAGTAAGTAAACTTTCGTCGCCTCACATTTATTACTTAAAACGATCAGCAGGCTTAAGGATAACATTCCCCGGCCCCGATGGTTTACCTGCAATTGTTCTAAAAATATGTATGATTGTCTTTTCGCAATCCCTCAAAGTAGTTTTTCAACCTTCATTTTCTCAGGCCGTCTATCCAAGGACTCTTATATCCTCAAAAAAGGGCAATATAAATGAAATCTCAATTTACCGATCTGTTGCTAAACTTTTGTGTACATCCAGTCTTTTCGAAACCAATGCTTTCGATTCAATATACATATGTATGTTATATATGTACCTTCATTGCAAGCCAATCTTCTCCTCAGTGTAACACGATTTCTTAAAAGGTAGATCTAACACGATAAACGTAACAGAATTTGTTTTTCTGGTACTGCATTAGAGGATGGTAATTAAGTTAGTGTAGTTACCACCAATTACAACAACGCTTTCGGTAAAATCGTTCACCAAATAACTTACCTCAAACTCAAAGCTCTCGGTTTCCTACCATCTTTTATTTCCTGGCTTAGATCATGCATTTTTAGAGAAAAGTCGGTATAAGGTCCTCTTTAGATATTTAGCGCCGCCTCCGGGTTTCATCGGCTTGGACATTCACCTTTTCTTTAACATCATTAGTTACTGCAGTTCACCGAACGGCTTAATGACTAACGGTTATATAGTACTGTATTACAAGTGGATATCGTTGTATACGAGTATAGGTAACTATATCGGCAGTCAAAAATCGATCAAATCCCTTCCATCTAACACTAAAAAATCGATTGGCATTCCCTTAAAGAGATAAGGAAGAAAAAGAAACCATCGCATATTTCCTATGCATGTGTCCTGGGCTCTCCTAGGTAAATACCTCTTCTGCGATCTCATTGATCTCAGCAATACCTGCACAGCTAAATTAAACTCGTTCATCGTAAGAAATAAATGGTTCCAGGAGTAGGTGGGTGATCTACTCGTCGCTACTCAGTGGTAGTAAAATGGACTTTTCTGGGTAAGTGCACCTGAAGCGGGCCACTCCTTAACAATCAATTTATCTAATATTTAAATGGTTTGTTGATAGTTAGGTTTGTATCTGAACAAATCATCGGATGCAAGATAGGGTATTAACTTAAGTTGGTGCATTAGAATCCGCTGAATGAGGCACGAATACCGCCCCGTTGAGATTTTATTTAATATATCATCCTACCTCTCCGCGTACTCACTAGATGGGGTGAAATGACTCTTTTAATATTTTCTGAATAAATAAATGAAGTGAATAGTTTTTTCTTGTATTCGTAACTAGCCAAATTTAGTGCCTAATCGCCCTGAACCCTTTTGTGGCCATACCATCAGCCAAATAAAGATTGAGCTAAATGAATGGGAAAAGAAAGACAAGCTCACTGGGACTCTCAATCTGGCCTAAGACATTAGACATTAGACATTAGAAGCAAAAAAAATAACTTTAAACTCAATGAAAATGTTTTACATATGTAGATGTGGAGACGTTCACTTATAGGGAAGTTTTTTTTGTCTCAGCGTTCCTTTACTTTTTTATAGCTTCTATCTATGAGAGAGAATTTTACTCTTAAGGTTGATAATTTCTCTGTTACGAATTTTTGCCCAAAAAGTAAAGGAACAGACCTAGTATCATATCTTCGCGGTACGAAATTGACTTACCATATTTCCAAAGTGAGTAGTGCGTTGGCGAAACATTGCAAATTTTGATAAGAAGTTTCGGTCGAAATAATGCACCAACCTTATCTACTGTACGCAAGCTTGTGAAGAAAGTTCATGAAATTGGCATGGTAATCCTCGTGTTCGTCCTATGTGCTTAGCTGAGAATTCTCGGCGCGTGCCTGCATGGTGTGGTTTATGGAAAAGTGGCATTATCGGCCCATATGCCTTCGGAGATGAAGATGGCCGCAACATTACGGTCAACAAAGAGCGCTACAGAGGCATTATAACTCAGAAACTGAGAAAATGAACTTGGAAGATTTCTGCTTCTGGCAAGATTGCCCTACATGCCATGGAAGGCGTCCAACCATTGATCTTTTGCGCACGAAGTTTGATAATCGTGTAATAATCCGCATTGGTGATACTCATTTCACTCAGCGGATCTGCGATTTGACACCGTTCAACTTATTAGGTCTGTTCCTTTACTTTTTAGGCAAAAATTCATAAAAGAGAAATTTCCAACCGTAAGAGTAAAATTCTCTCTCAAAGAGAGAGGCTTTAAAAAAGTAAAAGAATGCGTTAGGCAAAACTTGCCAGAATTAAAAGTCAACGTTCTCAGCTGTTTCTGCGGTACTCCACATTTTCATTGAACCTTAAAGTTCCTTTTTATTTATTTATCTATTTAAATGCGCAGGAATTTCCTAGCAAAACATTCAACTTTCATGTGGGTCCTTTTTTTTATATTTTATTTGCCCTTTTGGAGCAAATTAAATTAAAATGAAAAATAACCCAAAACAAAAGTAAAATGAAAACATTCAAACAAAGTAACAGCTGACTTTAACAGAAAGTACACTTCTTACCGGCCGAAATTTGTTGAGTAAGAATTCGTAAGATTTTTCACTGTGGGGAAATGTTTACTCTTTCGTTGCCTCTCTCTTTTACGAATTTTTTGAGTAAAGGAACGCCATTGGGCAAGAATTTGTACAAATTCGTACAAATTTGTACAAATTCGTACAAATTTGTACGAATTTGCAAGTAACGGGAACAGACCTTTTGTGTCGGGTGACGTTAAAGATCGATGTCATACTGATAATCGAGAAAGGATTTAGTTGCTGAAGCATAATGTTTATCAGCTATTCGTGAAATAGTGCCCCGAACCATCGAAAATATACTGCAAAATATTGTTGTCGCGGTAGCCATTTCAATGAAATTATTTTCCATAAATAATCCGATGATTAAAGTAATTTTAAAGTAAAACCAACAGATGGCCCATTCATTACATATGTATGTATGTATGTATTCCCATTTTTCTCCAAGGAAGCCTTATGTACATACATATGTACATACTTTGCAGAGAAACAGTAATATGATATTTAATATCGAATAAATGTATACGGTCACTTCCCTCTAATAAGAAACTTTCTGTTTAATCCTTTTTTAATGATGGTGTAATCTTTCACATGCCCCTCTCCCATGTTGAGCAGTTATTAGAAATCAACTCCAGTGCAGAAACATTTTCACTGCATTTCACACAAAATGCATTGGGAACCCCAATTGTTCGTCTTATAAAGCTGCTATACCAATGAATGCGAAACTTATTTCATTATATTTAAATGCCCAACTCCTGTAGCGTGGTAGTGAGTTTTTAAAGAGAAAATAATTTGAGAACTACTAACATTCAGTTAAAATGCAGTTTTTAACTTAACCGCTATGTATATATGGACTAGATGTTTTATCGCAGCCGTGGCGGAGAATGTTTCAAAGTGGGACTCTTACGGATTAATCATCTGCTCTTTGCTATTGGTTTGGTCATCCTTGGGTCCTCTCAAACCGAACTTCAGCGTGAACTCGAAAGGTTTGTAGCCGTTTGTGATGATGATGAAATGAGGGTAAACGTACTCGTAATCAAATCGAAAGTAATAGTCGTTTCCAGAACGCCTATTCAGTGCACTCTTCATGTTAGTGGAGTTCCACTGAAGCAGGTGGATAAGTTTAAGTATCTCGGGGTCTTATTCACGAGTGATGGGAAGAGCAATGTTGATTTATCCTGTAGAATTGGTCAGGCTGGATCAATTTTGAGAAAGGTTGGTCAATCTGTTATACGGAAAGCCGAAATTAATGTTCAAACTAAATTATCAGTTTTTAACTCGGTATATGTTCCAACTCTCACCTACGGTCATGCTGTTTGGGATATTACGGAAAGAATAAGATTGCGGGTACAAGCTGTTGAAATGAGACTCCTTCGCAGTGTTGGTGGAATAACTCGTAGGGATCGAATGTGGACCACCAGAGTGCGCTCAGTGTTGAGCAGCAAGTACTTCTCCGAACGGAATGATCTATGCTTCGATGATTTGGCCATGTAGTGCGTATGCCCCTAAACAGGATTCCAGGACGTCTCATGGTTGCCGTGGCATAAGGTAAAATTTCCGAATTTTCCATGTCACGCCTATAGCTCAAGGCAACACTTGCTTATATGAATGGTCCGATATTCTGGTAATATTATCTGAAATTTTCAGAGTGCGATTGAGTGTAGGTAAGGTATAATAGCTGGTATTTTAACGATCACCATTGTCATCTCCTAAACTATCAATTTCTTGGCAGATTTGCCTTGTAAGTTTATGCTAATTAGCTAACAGTTCGCTTTGGAATTGAATGGAATCGGATGGAGAATCAACATCTTGAGTGGAGAGTAATCAACACTTCGTCCAGCAGAGACATCGACTCCAACTTAGAGTGATAGAGCATTAGGGAAATGCTTTACCTTGTCTTGCACGCACAATAGACAGGAATCTCAATCTGGCTACAAATTGACCAAACTGAAAGCTCTTTCGTTTATGCCCAGGTTACAGTCCTGAACACTGCCGAGTTTACAACCACCTAGATATGAATCTCAGAAGGTTTATCAGCTCGGAAAGGTAAGACGCTGCTTTAGAACCCCCTATATAGACAGGGATATAAATCTAAAAAGGTTTTTTGGCTCAATGTGACGACAGTCCTTCAGCTCAGTGAAGAATTAAATACCAGGAGTATTAATTCTTCTGTCAGCGAAGGCAGGACATTCGCATAGCAGGTGACATACAAATTCAATTACTCCCTCGCCCCTGCAGTTCTTGCAGTATTGGTTCTGAAGTACGTTGATACGTTCTGTATGAACCCCAATGGCACAGTGTCCCGTGATTGTACCAGATATGACCCGCGTCCTGTTACGACAAATCCTAACCGATTCTACGTTAGAGCAGAACAGTTGCAGCTTGGTGTGATGATGTTAGGGTGTTGATAAGTTCAAAGGAAGACTTAGGATTTTAGTTTTGGCGGAGTTAGGCTAGGTTAGGCATGTTGGCTCGCAGGAAGAGACACTCTCTGCCAACAGATCAGTGTTGTCCCATTGTGATACCCAGAGGGGAAAAAGTAATCCCTTACCCATTGAAGCCCAGTGAAACAAAAAAAAAAAAAAAAACTATTCAACTCAACCACTTACTTCTTTTCTGTATACAAACCACCCTGATGATTTGATGAAGTTCAGCATCTTTCATGTCGAAACGCCGGAGAGTTCCTCGAGATCCTGGAAGAAATAGTTACCCAGGAACTTATTTCTGGAATGTTGAAGACCCGGAAAATGGCACAGGAAGTGGGTAGCGTCCTCAAAAACTTCCTCGTCATCACAGCCTCTACAGAGTTCCTTCTCCGCCATGCGTAGTTTCTTCATGTGGTACCGCAGAATGTGTTACCCCTTGATGATACCCACGAGGATGAAGCGGAATTTCCTGTCTTTCCGAATAGTTCTCTCGGTCCTTGCTTTGTCGAAGGACGGTTATAGCTTCCTAGTGGTGGCACAAGTTTCCATGGATGTCCATCTAGTGTTCCTCTCTTTAATAGCCTTATTCCCTGGAACGAGCTTGAGTGTGCAAGGCGGGATACACAGAGAGGGGTCAACTTGTTTTAGTAAGGCTGCTGAGCCGATTCTTGCTAACTCGTCGGCTTTCTCATTGCCTGGAATACCCTCATATCCAGGGACTCAACAGAGCGATACTTTGTGCTGTGTTCCAAGAATTCTGAACTCTCTCGACAACACTTCACAAACTTCGATTTAATTTCTGTGGCAGTTATCGCTTTTATAGCTGCCTGGCTGTCGATAAAGAAGGGTTATACCTTCTGCCGGTATTACTCTTACCGCAGACTCATGGGCGGCTATTGCCACTGCTAAGACCTCTGCTTGGAACAAGCTGTTGTGGTCTGGAAGTCATATGGTTTTCGATATACCAGGGGGTCGGAGAAGATGACTGATCCTACGTTAGTGTTAATTTCTGATCCATCTGTATAGATGGCTATAGATTCGGCATTAGGTATATGACCGCTTTTCCATTCTTCCCTGCTCTGGTAGGCGGTAGAAAAAGGCCTTACAAAGTCTGAATATCGCGTCATGTAGTCCGTTATGGGCACGAAGCCAAAGTAATCAAGTAGGATCATCGAGTGTCCTATTCTATTTGGTTCCGAGTTTGCTGACTTGCTAATTCTCATAGCATTAATGGCTGCTGATGTGCGTATAAAGATGTCTATTCTATTCCCACGATGAGAATAGCCTCAAGTCCTGCGGTTAGGGTTGTCCTCATTGCTCTGGCTGTACCAATGTACGCTAGTCTGTGGACTTTAGTGATATCCTTTAAGTTGGTGGCTTTGTTGACAAGTGGTCATCATACTAGATTGCCGTAAGTCAGTATATGTCTGACTATAGCCTTTTACATCCACAGTATGATTTTGGGGGAGGGTCCCTGATCCTCTCAAAAATGAGTAAAAGGCAAGTGTAGCTTTCTTTATCATATAGCTTTTCTCCAGTATGAGGCTCAGATAGTTTGCGCTATCAGATATTCTGAGTGGGATACCATCAACAGAAGGTGGTCCAAACTCTGGTATTTTCCTTTTGTTCGTAAAAAGTACAAGTTTGATTTTTTGGGGATTACCCTTTAGACCACAGTTCCATACCAACAGTGGAATAACCCGATCTGAAACCAGTCTGGTATTATCTCAGTAACATATTTGCGTCTATTCGTGCTGCAAGTCGACTGTGCAACACCGCCGTAAAGATTTTGTGCGATGCATTCAGAAATAAAATGCCTCGGTTATTTGCTGGGTCCATCTTACAACCTGTTTTATAAATTAGGAAGATAAGCGCTTCCTTAAACCGGCGTGATACTGTTCCATAATCCATGATGTTGTAGAACATGTTCATCAGTCTGATGTTGAGCTCGTTGGTGTCATACTTGTAAAATTCGAGGGGACCCCATCCGATTCGGCTGCTTTTCCATCTTTCAGTCCACTTAGTGCTTCAACAACATCCTAAAGAGTTAAAGGTCTGTCCAAAATATAATTCTGGAAGCCTGGTGCACGGTATGGAAGCTTAACCTATTGGGCAATTGGTTCTATAACACATAAAAATGTGCTTAGAATATGTCAGGACGCAGCTCCTTGTGCATGATGTACAAGTATCTTCCACCAGTTATCCTCCTCGCCAATTTTCACAATTCTGAAGAGTTACTGCATACATTGTGATTATCTTCGAGCTTATAATTCAGATTGAGTTTTCCTTTTTCTCTACAAAGAGCCTTAAACTCCCCTTAGTTCTAAGATACATATTTTTGATACCACCATCGTTGAAGGGTCGGAATAATTTTAACCAAGCTCGCCTTATTACACTCCTTATCAAAATACGGTTCTCTAAATTCGTCTTCAGTCCTCCTATGGTTATTGGTTTGATTTAACCCTTTTGCCCCGCAATTCGACTTTGTTGGTACGTTTGCTAGTACATTTCTGTACCATGCGGAGCGACAGGGTTAAATCTTTAACTATTCTTTCGATTGTAGTGAAGTCATCTATCTGTTATGCTTACAGTTAATCATCTAGCTTTGTTCTAAATAAACCCCCTTTAGAGTTGCTCCGCATTAGCTTAGGGAGTGCAGCTATTTCTCTGGCATCCAAATCAGATACCGCTCAAATGTGAGAATAATTGGGAGGTGATCAGAATATTAAATAGAATATAAATATTATAATATTAATTAAATATCGTCAGAGTTAAATGTTCACACCCAGTTAAGCAAACTAATATGAAACTCCACTCCTGCTTTACCTTGAATTTTCAACTAAACGAATCCAATCCTCGAAAATTAAAAATTAAAATGAGCTTGAGTAAATTTTACTGCCTACATACATATACAGTGCAAGTTGCTGCACTGAATATTAAAAAGTTGCAGAACTGCAAAAAATTAAAACTGATGTGTCGTATACTTGCTGTTAAACGACACAATATCGATATTTTCTTTGCATCCATCGTTTGCACACCTGACTCTCATTCAATCAGCGTGGGAGGAGGGGGCGTAGTATCCAACATAGTCATTAATTCTTATTTTTGTTTTCTTCTTCTTTCTCAGGTGCAATCATTTTTGGCTCTGATCAGGAGGTACGCGAAGTTATGCGTGCTGTTCGTAGAAATAATGCAACTGGAGCTTTTTCATGGATCGGCTCGGATGGCTGGAGTGCCAGAAATCTTGTATCAGATGGCAATGAACCGGAAGTAAGTATAGGCATATTCATATGTAAGCTGTGGTGTTTTACACTTCGGCAGATGCTGATGGTCACGTGTAGGGGGTACAGTTTATGAACTTGTGAAAACAAACTCATTGTTATGATAAATGAGGTTGTGTCAGTCCCTAAATAACGCATTCAAAAGGATATAATGGTAGCTGCTGCCTAGTCCTGCAGCGTCGCCGCTTGGATGATGATGGATGGGAAATTTTTGCTGATTTATTGTTTCATATTACTCTGCGTGTTGTGGGTATTTATATTATTTTCCGCTTGATTAATAATTAATAAGAAGCATTATTCAAGTATATTGTTAAATTGATTGGAATACATTAACGCGATAGTATTGTTGGGTTCATGTGTGGGTGTGTACAAAGAACCAATATTCTATTCTAATGCTATACATACTTATATAATGCATACATTTTAGCAACAGCTGCTCAAGATCCAAATGATAATAGGTTTGAAAACTAAAGTATACCACAAGTTTAATGATGTACGAGTATTGATTCGATTTGTAGCTGTCATAATTAATTGAGAAACAACAATAATCTCTTACATATTACATATAAGCCTTTAGATCAGCAACTAATAGCATTTTAAACATACACCACAAATAATTTAAAATGGTGAAAGTAAGCGAGAGACCTTGGAAAATTCCATGCCTTGGAAAGTTGTCGAAATAACAAACTTTACATTTAGAAGAATAGAAAGCCTCAAAAGCAGGCCATATGATTTATTTCGTTGACATTTAGACTTGTAATAAATATGGTATACCAAGTCTAGCGCAACAATCAAGTTCGTGATGAAGTGCTTACTTTACCTCCTAGTGGTGGTCCCCGGGCAACTATACGTATAAACCCTTATACGTATAGGCCAAAATTGTAAGTGCGGGTTGTCTAGGGCCTTGATTCTAGGCTAGGTAACGTGGGCCAGCAACCTGCGTTACTGAAACCAGCTCGCTACTGAAACCGACACTATGCCTCGGATAAGGACTGATCACATGTTGACGACTTTTGGCTATTGTACCCGGACAAAGATAGGTTTCTGGAATGTAAAGACGCTCCTCGACTCGGGAAGAGAAGGTCCTTACAATGCCAGATTCCTCCAACTGGAAAAGGAATTCATGCGATATAAACTGGACATTTTGGGGGTAAGTGAAGTAAGATGGTTAGAAGCGGGCGAGTACCAGTCTCCAACGCGTAACACTGTACTACTCTATTCTGGAAGACCATCCGGAAATCCGCGGGAATATGGAGTCGGACTACTGCTAACAACAACAGCACGCAAGGGCCTGATTTCCTGGCAGCCTCATGGTGATAGGATTTTGACGGCCAGATTCCGGACTAGAGTACGACGCGTCACCATCATACAGTGTTACGCCCCAACGAATAGTTCGTCTGAGGACGAAAAGGAGAGCTTCTACAATCTCTTAAGCGCCGTCTTCAACACAACACCAAATGGAGACATTGTCATAGTGATGGGGGATTTGAATGCCAAGGTAGGCAGCGACAACGAAGGGCTCAAGCATGTAATCGGGAAGCATGGACTAGGCAACCGCAATGACAACGGCGAAAGGTTTGTGGATTTCTGCAATGCCAACCGCCTTGTGATAGGTGGCACCATGTTTGAGCACAAGACCTGCCACGAAGTCAGCTGGGTTTCCAATGACAGGCAAGCAACCTCCAACCAAATTGACCATTTTGCTATCAGCCGCCGCTTTAGAAGCAGTCTCCTGGACGTCCGAAACAGACGAGGGGCAGATGTGGGGATAGTACGTGATCACCATCTTATGATAGCTACTCTCCAACTACGCACTGCTGCAGTTCGAAGATCCCACGACAACACAAGAATGCCCAGGTTCAACATCGATAGACTTAGTGATCCCTCAGTGCGCCAACAATTAAGGGAGCACTTTTCGCAAGGTGTGGAAGCAATCAGCAGCTCAATGCCCGCAACCATCCAAGACCATTGGTGTGCTGTGAAAAATGTTTTTACATCTGGTGCTGAAAGAATTGTCGGTCGATCGCAGGGAAGACATAGGGCGTGGCTTTCCGAGGATACCTGGAGACGGATTGACGAACGAAAACAGCTAAAAGCTCGCGTTGCAGCTACCCCAGCAGCAGGGAGAAGCGAGCTAGAGTCCCTATATCGCATGAAGATGAGAGAAGTTCAGCGTAGCGTACGACGTGACAAGCGCAACTACATCAACGCGCTGGCTACAGAAGCAGAAGAAGCTGCACGGAGGTGCGACAGCAGGACTGTCTACAGAATCACGAAAGAGCTGACAGGTGGTCGCAGCTCCAGCCAATACCTAGTGAAAAGCCTAGACGGCTCCTTGCTCATTTCGGATGAGGACCAGCTCAAGAGATGGAAAGAGCATTTTGCTACGGTTTTGAACCGTGTATTCGCTAGCGACATGCTCCCAAATCAGACTGAGATGCCCGAGGTGAGAAGTTCCCGAATACGCACCACGACTCCCAGTAAAGATGAGATCATTACCGCGATCAAGGCACTCAAAACCAACAAGGCGGTAGGACTTGACGGTATTCCAGCAGAGCTCTTACGAGCAACGCCAACAACATCGGCTGAGCTTCTGCTTCCACTTATAGATAGAGCTTGGGAAGCTGAGAGCTTTCCTAACGAGTGGAAAAAGGGAATGATCGTCAAGCTTCCTAAGAAAGGAAATTTAATGGAGTGCGGAAACTGAAGGGGTATCTGCGTGCTGCCTGCTGTAGCTAAGATAATAGCTAAAATCATCCTTGAGCGAATCAAACAACATCTCGAAGACACACTCGATGCCGAACAAGCAGGTTTCCGCTCTGGATCCTCCTGTGCCGACCACATCAACACCCTGCGGATTATCATCGAACAGTGTGTTGAATATCGATCGCCACTGCACCTGCTGTTCATCGATTTTGAGAAGGCGTTCGATAGTGTCAACAGGGAGTTTATTTGGCGTGCCTTACGCAGGAGAGGCATTCCCGATAAACTAATTGCTATTATCAAAGCTACATATGAAGGCTCCAAATGTCACGTTCTGCACAGGGGAAGGTTGTCTGAGGAATTTGAGATCCAAAGTGGGGTAAGACAAGGCTGTATCCTTTCACCAATATTATTCCTATTGGTGATTAGCGATGTGCTTCATGCAGCTTTGTCGACGGGAAACGGAGGAATTCGATGGACTCTTACATCTCAACTGAAGCATCTTGACTACGCAGACGATGTATACTTACTCTCCCACAGAATTATGGACCTCCACCAAATGACAGCAGATGTGGAGTGGGAGGCAGGTGTCGTCGGGCTGAAAATTAATACGACAAAAACTAAAATCATCAGCCTTGGAACTAACTCATCGGCTCAAATATGCATTGCTGGACAACCGGTAGAGAGAGTAGAGGATTTCCAGTATCTTGGGAGTATTGTCTCGACCGATGGTGGAACCGAACTGGATATAGCCAACAGGATCGCCAAAGCAAAGTCCGCGTTCGGGATGTTGTCCAAAATATGGCGAAGCAATGCAATCAGTTTGAGCACCAAAATAAGACTGTTCCGCTCCAACGTTGAATCCGTGCTGCTATATGGTTGCAGCACGTGGAGAGTGACCACTACTATCACCAGAAAGCTGCAAACGTTCGTTAATAGGTGTCTGCGCAATATCTTAAGGATTTTCTGGCCCAATCGTATCTCTAACGAACACCTTTACGAGAGAACGGGTCAGGAACCAATAGGCACAACTATCCAACGGCGGAAGTGGCAGTGGATTGGTCACACGTTCCGAAAGGGTGTCAGCTCCATAGCGAACCATGCTATGCAATGGAACCCTCTAACTCAGGATGGCAGAAGACCTGGCGGTCCGCGGAAAACATGGCGCAGAACAGTCGAGAAGGAGGCACGGCAGTTAGGGAAAAGTTGGGGAGAACTCAGACACATTGCCAGAAACCGTACACGATGGCGCGTAGGCGTAGTAGAGGCCCTAGGACCCACAAGGGGATACAGGACATAAGTAAGTAAGTAAGTCTAGCGCCACTAGGATCCTTTAACTATTGACCTGATTTATAGTATATATGAAAATATACATAGTTCTAATGGGTCCAAAATCGGTATGACGAATTCACACTACTTCCACGTTATGGAATTATGTATAGGAATATAAGACAATTTGATCATTTTTTTTAACAAAGGTAGTCGTAGTTGCTGTAGTATGGGAGCTAAGCCCATTTAAAACTCATCCTCTTATTACGACTAAGAATAACTCATCTAGCAACTTTTCTTTAATACGTTTTTTTGTGGGATATAGTCTAATAGCTAGCCCTGAAATTATTTAAATGGGGTAGGGTGGCCTAATATCGAACCTAAACTCGCTTGAAACTGCATTATATTTCAAATTTCCAAAACTGTTACTTGGCATGTGTAAATTTCCCCTTTGGGATATCAATTACCAAAATTAAAGCTGAACATGAAAAAAATGACAGTTCGTTATGAGTTTTCAATGATAACGGTCACTTTAGTTATCGTTTAAAAAAAAAGAGCTGTTAAAGTAAGGTCTATTTGTTGTGTTAAAAATTAAAAGGAGTTTTTTTTTTCAAATGTTTTCTATTAGATAATATGGGTGCTGTTATATTTACCTACAAAGCTTCACACAGGAAGTGTACCTACATAATATGGAGCAGACATGTTTTCTTTAAGCGACATACCTACAGTTTTATTATTAAATGTGTTAATCTTCTACCTAGATATTTATAGCCACCTTGCTACTGTTCACTGTTCCGCTTGTGATAAATTGTTGATATTGCTGGCGTTTCAAGCGTGCGAAATTATCTATAAAAGAAAAACATTTGGTTTTTGATATTTTTATTATCTCACGGTCTTATATCAAGATCTTTTGATACAATTTCGAACTTTAAAAGACACGACAAGGTCGCACACCTACAAAAAAACATCATGAAACAGTTGATCCAGCACACAGCTACACCTTCATCATCATCCGCTAACCAACAGTCGTCTTCGGCAAGAGTTCATTCGCCTTCTCCTACATCGGCGACGTCAGACAACAAAACAGGTCAACTAAGTTCCCTATCAACACAAATCGAAAAGCAAGGAGACCTCATAAGCCGTCTGATTGCTATGGAAGAAAATTTATCGACACAATGAAAAACGCATGCAATTGACAGTGAAGTAAATGTTTTAAAACACAGAATCTCTGCTTTGGCAGACTGCTCAGGAAGTATCAGCTGCTTGCAAATCGAAGTTGCAAATCTAAAACAACAACTACAACAAAAGCTGGAGCAGATGATCCAACCTGAGCATAAGCGTATCGACGAAATGTCACAACTAAGCACAAGTTGAGGACATTCTCAAGAAAATATTGCCATCGATGCAGTTTGTTGGTGTTCCATTTTCTGCAGATGAAAATTTTAAATTTTCACAGGTTCTCAGAAAACAAGTTTATGGTAAATTTTTCCTTTTTCCCGAAAACGTATTGGAATTTGGGATTCCAGACTTGATCCTTTGCCTATTACTCGGTAAGGATAACAGGTAATAAGGTACAAATTTGGCAGCATTAACTTCGAATAGTAGAGCATCTTCTGGAATCCTTAACTCGACTTAGGCGGTTTTATCTTGTGGCCAAGATAAAACCGTCAATTTAAACTTAAACTAACTTAAACGATGGAATCAAATTTACTCTGTGCTTACCGTGAAAGGCATCGTTTATGTTAAAACCCGAAAATAGTCTGTTGCTGTGAATATTGACAGTGAGGATCAGCTGAATGACACCACCCAATTACAACTGTCGGAAGAATATGATCAACATTCGCCACAGAATTGCTAAGCTCGTCAAACTTCAAGTGTCTCTCAAACCCCAACTTTATTATTATTATTTCTTAATGAATTTAAAGTTCTTGGCTCTTGTACGTCCCCTCCCTTTTCCTCTCTCTTCTAAAACCCTATTTTTCCGTTTCCTTTTACTCTATGGTTCTGATTTTGTGTGTTCTATCTTATTTTTTGATCTTGTCACTTGTGATTTCTCTGTTTGTTCTATATTATTTATATTTTTTATGACATCCGCACAGAATTCAGTACATGCTAATGCTATTGGCAAGGGCTTGGTGCACACAATGATACAAATCCTATCCAACTTGCATCATGGCCTAGAAATATACCACTTTAACGCTAGAAGCTTTAATATTTCAAAATTGGATTTTGTTATAAATGTTCTCGTTGGAGTAGAGTTAGATATTATTTGCGTTAGTGAAACTTGTTTCAAGTCTGATATTTCTAACCATCTAGGGTAAAACCCCCAGTAGCGAGCCCCCTTAAGGATAGTTTTGAGTTCGTTGCTCTCTTAAAATTAATTACTTAGATATATGAAAACAATTTTATCATTTAAAGAAAGCTTGATGTATTACTATTTGATATAATTAATAACTTTTTAAGTAAGTATAGGACTCGGATTTAATAAATTTAAATAAAGTAGAAAATGGGACATGAAACAGTACTGAGCCCCCTCTGTTCCTCATTCGAGCCCTTAGCGTTCCAATGACGAGCCCCCCATATAAATCATAGCATAAAAATAAAATCATCGTTATTTTACTGTTAATTTATTTAAAAGTTAAAAAAAGAAAATATATTATTACATAAATTCATCACAAAAATAAATAAAAAAACAGTCAAAAACATAAAAAAACGAACCAAAAAACATTAATTTTATCATAATTCATTACAAAAAATCAACAAAAAAGTAAGAACATAAAAAACAAGAACAAATTCATTACATAAAATTAACAAAACAAGTAATAACATAAAAAGAAACAATATTTATTATGCATATATATTATGTCTGAAACTGAAATTTTACTTAACTAATGTATTTTACATGTTTTGCAACTAAAAAATTCTATTTCATTTGAATTTTTTTTGGCACAACTGATGTGATACTATCTTAAACAAATAAAACATGCAAGACCCTTGTCCATTTTGGTAATGTTCCCCCCGCAATCAAAACAAAGTCCAGTTTCGGTGCATTCTGGAAAATTGTTTGCATCTTCAGCTTTTTGCGGCTGTTTGTCATTTTTTAAAAGATTTCGCACGTGGGGTTCATTTATTTGGCTGTTCTCTAACCTTTTAGTGGAAAGAACTCGTTCAAATAAAGTTGAAGTTTCTAAATACCATATAAAAGCAATGATAATCTTCGTAACCTTAAAAATATCAAGAACCTACCGTTGCTCAATTTAATTTTTTTTTAGTATGGCCGTTTTCCTTGTCAGAACTAATTTTAGGATTCATAAAGATTGAACGATTTGTCATTGGTTTCTTTTGTTCTTTATCTGTTTGCACGGCTTTTCGCTTTTGAATCTCTTTTTTTTTTGTTTTTATTATTCAATTTTATATCTTTTGATTTTTTTTTCCAATTTTCAGTTCTTCAGCAGCAGCTTTCTCATCAATTTTCATTTGCATTGTCGTCTAAAATGGAGTTGACGAGACAATATAACTTTGTCGCTCAACATTTCAAACTCCTTTTCGGACTAGTGTTTTAATAATTGTTAAGAACTTGGCCAATTCGTTGCTTGAAACGTCATTTTGATTGGCTAAGCATCTGTTTGGTCTGGTCTTTCATGGGTTGTTCCAAGACATTTAGTGAAGTCAATCGCGTTTGCATTAAAAGGAAAGAGTCCACAAGCCCGAAACCCATTCGCAATAGTTTCCTTTTTTGTATATTGGTCTATAACCTTTTTAAGCATTGGTGCAAAATGTTTTTTTGAAAATTGACTGTCAAGATTTGAAGTTCTGCAAATCTGAAGTTCTTTTGTCCAGCCTAATTTGATTGGCCTGAAAATAGCTACATCAGCAGGCTGCAGTATTCGCGTTGAGTTAGGATAAAGACAAATGAGAACTATCTTTAGCTCGTCACAAAGCTTAGAAAGAGGTAATATCAAATGGGTTTTATGGCCATCCACGAAAAGAATTACAGGAAATTAAATTTTTTCTTCTATCAACTTAGGGTAAAATACTTCTTTTACATAAAAAAGAATGCTTCTGGAGTCATTTAACCAGAATCTGTTTTGGTATAACAATTTCCGTCTGGAATCAAATCCAACACATCTTTTGGAATTCTTTTATATTGATAAATAATCATCGGGTTAATAATCAGTCCACTAGCCGAAAATGTGAACATAACTGTTATACTTTCTTTAGCTTTCCCCTTGTCAGTCTCGTAAACGTTTCTTGCTCCTTTCGGGGCCAAGACAGTTCCACCTTTAGGACAAATCAAAAAGCCTGACTCATCTCCGTTATACACACGAGAAGGATCCTTGACTATGTCCCCATAATTTTTTCCCAACAAATAACCTTCAATTTGCTGAAACCATCCTCTGATGTCGTTTTCAGAAACGCAGGTACTTGCATTTGTTACCGCTTCAGGCGTTCTTATGGCAATTTCAGGATGCCGTTTTAAAAGTCTGAGGTGCCACTTACGTCCAGGAAGGTTGTTTTTGAAAAAAGTTTGTCTAGAGCAGGCATCTAGAAATTCCTTAACAACACCACAGACCTCATGTTTCCGTCTTGGAAAGCCTCATGCGTAGTTTTCAAAATCCATTTTACAATTTCGGTCTCCTCTTCATTTGTGAGAATAGTCAAGGGTCCTTTTTGGGCTTTAAACGTTCGTTTGCGCAACCTATTTTGAAGTGTGGGTCTTGGAATATTATATTTTTTTGAAGCTGCGTGTATTGAGATGCCATTGCTTATTTCTATAAGAGCTTTATTTATATCATCCACGTCGTATTTTCTTTTTGCATCCATTCTTTTCTTGTTGGTAGATCTATGGGTTTTGGATGAATAACCAACGGAAGGAATGAAAAAGGCTTCGCTCCAAAATATAGTTTTATTTGAAATGTTAATTATAAAAATATTTATACATATGTATTAACACGTTAAAAAAGTAGAACATAAAATATAATTATAAAGTATCCAACAAAAATTGGTAGCTTTGTAGTCGGTATGAAACAGCATTAAAATTCAGAAAAATAAAGGTTTTCATATATAAACATCAATTGTTTGCGTGTCCGTTGACGGGTTTTTATAAATATCCAATTTGATCTTGAATCTAAAACGATCAAACTAGGACGGTCGGACAAAAATGGCATTATCTTGGTTATGAATACATACCTAAACAGACTTTTATAGTTCAAACAGCATTATTTCTATATGTAACAACTTTTATGGCAAAGCTTAGAATTAATATATTTAAATACTTATCACATATTGCATAAAAATAATAATAAGAAATGTTATTAGTAAAAAGCCTATCTACATAAAATGCCGTATTTTAATTTTTTCTTGAAAATCGGCTGGGCTCGTTACTGGAACTTGATTATTTTTTGTTAACCCAAAACCAAAAGAAAATCACTTACCTTCTTGAATAAAGTTCTAGTTTCTTAAGAAATTTCACACTCTTTTTTTTTTACTTACGAAACACTACTGAACTTTGAATTTTCTTACCAACTGAAGACGAATTACCTGAAAATGAATTATATGATACAAAGAAAAGATATAAGTGATTTTTTCGGTTAAAAAACAGTTATTGTCTCAATTAGTGAATGCAGTTTCCGCAACTGGACTGGCATTAGTAAACAGCATATACATATCCCACTCGTTATGCCCCAAGTAATCTTCCGAGTCTCCTCGACCTTCTAATTGTATCGAACCCTCTTAATGTGTTCCTTCAAGATCTAATATCTCGTGATGGGCTCTCAGATCATGCCCTCATTTTCTGCACATACTCGTATGATATTGAATTTTTCCACTCGACAATACATGTTACGTTGTAGTACAGAGATTATAAATCTTTAAATGCCAGTTCATTCTGTTTTGACGCGAATTGCATGCTTGTAGAGGTAAAAACACAGTTTTAACACGTTATAATGTATCTTATTTATTTTGGGTGTAATATCAAATTGTTTTAGGGGTAATTCATACAATTAGGAAAGTTAGTTTTATTCAAATTAGTCTTGATAGTGGTTATTATTAAGTAGAAGTTTAGCTATACAATTTTACGATAAGTATGATTAATAGGCGAACGATAACGGCGCTGGATGAGAGGTCTTGGCTGGTGTGTTCCCTTCGATGGTTGGTGATCAAGAGAGTGAGCAATCACTGGATTGATGGCTGGCTCAGCTTCCGTTCCCTCTATTCTTCTTTCTTCCTCAATTCTTCGGTAAAATTAGGTCAAGTGTCCAGATTTTCTGTGGCGTTGCCAGCTGCTCTGTTTTTCTTCCCTACAACCCGGCCCCCCTTTGGTTCGACGTCTCGGTGAACACGATGAATAAGTGAATTAGACGGTCGTCTGAGCTTAGCTTTGATATCTGAAAGTATAATTATATAATTAAGTAGAAAATATTCTCACAAAAGGGTCCTCTAGGCATCGATGTCTTCATATTTGGTAATAACAACATCTCGTCTCAGGCAAGTCTTTTCCATCATTGGGTCATCTCGGGGAAGTCATCTCAGGTAAGACATCTTGGAGCGCCATCTCGGGTAAGTCATCTTGTGATGTATTCATCTAAGGTAGATTATCGGCTCATTCATCTCGGATAATACATCTTGGAGGGTCATGTCATGTAAGACATCTCAGGTAAGACGTCTTGGAGGGTCATCTCAGGTAAGTTATATGGTGTATCCATCTCTGGTAGGTTATCGGCTCATTCATCTCAGGTAAGACATCTTGGAGGGTCATCTCAGGTTAATCATCTCTGATAAAACATCTCGGGTAAGTCATATCGGGTAAGTCATACCGGGTAAGTCATATCGGGTAACTCATATCGGGTAAATCATATGGGGTAAATATTTCTCTCGTCTTTTGTAAGGTTATTTAGTTTTGAACATCATCCATTATTGAAGATGGGTGGTTGCTTGACTCACGAACGTCAGTTTCTTTGTCGATATTGTCTTCATCTTTGTCTGAACTGTCGCCGTATGGTATCCATGGTTTCATGTTATCAGCGCTGGTGGTGGTCTTCTTGGGGCCCTCCGTCTGGCCAAACTTTTCCACAGTGTAGCGATCGTGTAGGTCAACGTTTGTTATCCTATAGGGACCAAAGAATTTCTTATGAATTTTAATAAGATAACCGAATTGTGTCCTCCGTATGGCTACGAGCTCCCCAATGCTGTATGCCCGAGCAGGTTTCCTTTTTCTGTTGTAGGTTCTTGCATTTTCTCGTTGAACAGCTTCGATTTCCTCCTTAGCCATTTCGCGAATACTGTCGCGTTCTTCGTTGAAGATTTCCAGAAGTTCATCAGCAACATTTTCTGCGATCCGTAGGTCTTCATTGTTTCGCATTTTGATCCCAAACATTACTTCGAAGGGGCCTTTCCGCGTACTTCTGCTGAGGCTGGAATTTAAGAACTGTTGAACCTTATTAGTAAATTTGTACCAATTTTGTGGTTCCCCCAACGATAATTTGGTTAGAATAGGTATAATAGTCCTATTAATGCGCTCTACCTGCCCGTTGCCACGTGGGACACCTGTGGTTATTTTGACGTGGCTAATACCTTCTTGCTTACAGTACTCATCGAAGTTATTAGAGGTAAAGGCGGCGCCTTTGTCCGTAATCATTCGATGAGGGCTTCCAAAAACAGCACTTTGTAAACTGAGTTTCTGTAGGACTTCAGCTGTAGATAGGGTTTTGGTCGGATAAATCCAAACAAATTTGCTGAAACCATCTACAACAATGAAAATGAATTTATAGCTCTTACTAGTAGCAGAAAAGGGTCCTAAGTGATCCAAGTGGTAGGTATGTAAGGGGCGATCCTCTTTGGGTATGGGATGCAAATACCCTTCCTCCTTACCCTGCTTCTTTTCCGCTAGAATGCACTGGATGCAGTTTTGTCGGCATCTTTCGATTTTTTCACGGATATTGGGAATTGAGTACTCCCGTTTAATTATCTCTTCGACTTTCCTGACCGCAAAATGTCCTTGCTCGTGAACCCTTTTTATAAGTTCCTTCTCCATACTCTTTGGAACGCACAACAATCGATCTGCTTGATAATTAACTTCATATAAAATACCATTTTCCGCTACAAAATTTTTGTAAGAACCTTTTTCCAAAATTTTCAAAATTAAGTTTATCCTTTCGTCCCTTTTCTGCTCTGCTATGAATCTATTAACAACCTCACTTTGCACGGTCATAACTGATGGGTTTCGACTAAGCGCGTCTACATGTCTCATTTTTGTCCCTACTCGATGTTCCAGTTGATAGTTATAATCCTGTAACAGGAGGGCCCATCCTGCAATTCTCGGAGCCAAATCTCTCTTTTCCATTGTCATTTTGAACGCTGCACAGTCAGTTATTATTTTGAAGCTAAGTCCTAGCAAATACACCCTGAATTTCTTTAAGGCCGCTACGATCGCTAAAACCTCTAGTTCGTAACTGCTGTAACGTTCTTGGGTTGGCGATGTTTTTCGGCTAAAATAAGATACGGGGTGAAACATGTTGTCATCGCTTGATCTTTGCAAAAAAATTGCTCCGAAGCCGATTTTCGATGCATCGATATGCAACTCTGTTTCAGCTTTGGGGTTATAGATCATGAGTATTGGTTTTTGTGACAAAGCTGCCTTTATGTGATTAAACGCTTTTGGAATATGGTAGGCGAGGTACATAAGCCAAAAGGCATTTTCAAAAACTCGTATTGGCCTGTCGGGGTTACAAAAGAAGTATACTTTCTGCTTTCTTCTTCGACCGATACGTGGAAGAAGCCATTTTCAAGATCCAGAGTATTGAATATTTGAGCACCACACAGTTGATCAACCTGATCATCTATGAGTGGGAGCGGAAAATGATCTCTAATGACCTGCTTGTTTAGTTTTCGATAATCGACGCACAGGCGTTTGGATACATCTTTTTTCGACGCTAAGACTATGGGACTGGCGAATTCTGATGAGCTATTTCGTATTATCCCTTTGGCAAGCCATTCTTCAATTTGAGCTTCCACTACTTCTTTCTCTAATGGTGAAAGTCGACGAGGGTGTTGGAAAATGGTACTTTCATCCTTCAGTATAATTTTCATCTCGAAATCGTTTTGGAGTCCTTCTACTGGCCTATATCCATCTACAACTTGCCTCACATCTTCCTTGTAAGCATCATTTCCCACGTCTAACTCAACTTCTGTCTCTGGGCTGATCGTAAAACACCCTGGCAGATTATCAAGTCTATTGACTTTAACTGCCTCAGGAGTTACCAAGATTTGGGTATTCGCGAAAATATTTTGCCCTAAAATCATTGGCATTGAAAGGAATCGGTCAGATATGACGTGAACAACTTCCTCAAAAATATTTTCATCGAAAGAGATCCTTGCTACAAAGCTCCCTAATGTCTCCACCCCGTTTTCCGCAAGACCACGAAACGCTGTTTTTGGTCCCGTTAGCGTTGGTGAACCCAGCTGGATAAATTCGTCTGAGCGTAGGAGTGTAACTTCGCTCCCCGTATCTAGGAGTGCATTTACCGAGTATCCCCCATCGACAAAGTGGACTAGTTTGTGGAAAGTCCCACCATAACCCGGCAAAGCGTTAGGTGTCCTAACGTGTTTAGGAGCTTCGTCCTTTGTACACTGCGGAGACTTGTGGCCAAACTCTTTGCACCTGAGCATTTAGGTCCCGCCGATAGTTTGCAGCATTCGCTTGAACGGTGCCCTTTCTGCCCGCAATTAAAACAAGTAAGGTTGGAACTTCCAGCTTTTCAGCAGTTAGAAAATTGGTTTGTCCTCTATCCGATTGAAAACTCGTCTTTGAAATCGACTACGGATTTCGTTCAGAAAACGGTCTGTACACTTCTATTTTTTTTCTAAAATCCTTAAAACTGTTTGCACCGTAAAGCAACGCTTTATTACTATGAGAGTCTTTAATGCCGTCTATCACATAGTGTATAATAGAAATTTCATCGATGCTCGCCCGAGCCCCTAGCTCCGTCATTTTCAAAAAATATTGTTACACCGTCTCACCTTTCTGTTGCTTCCGCTCCATTAACTTCCTATGAACTTCGGCATTCGAAAAGTTTCCGCCCAATTCGTCTGTTAAAAACGTTTTCAAATCCGCCCACGTTTTTATGCCTGGCTCCGAACGTACTGCCATCTTTGCAGAACCCGACAGAAGCCTTTTCGCGAACAGCAGATTCTCCAAAGGTGTCCATTTCATCAGCTCAGCTGCGTTCTCGACTTCGCCTACCCAACACAAAATGCTAAACTCATCATCGCCATTGAACTCTTGAATCGAGCTGGCCACATCTTGGAAGGAAGCAGCACCTCTACTCCTATTCCGTAAATGTGCTACTTCGTCTTGCAATAAAGATATTTCTAAATCTCTTCGAATAGTGGTTTCTCTCTCGTCTAAGTTTTTTTCGCGGATTTCTAATTGCCTACCCCTTTCCTCTAACTCTGCCATGGCATCCGATATGTCCATGGTATGGGAGACTCTAGCAGTGCTATTTCTATTTTGCTTTACCTTCTTAGACGGCATTTTGTCCAGAAAACAACACAGACAGCGGAATATACCTGCACTGCAATGACACTTGGGTATGTAATGGGGAAAGCAAAAAAAACAAAAGCTTCAGGCTGGTCGCTAGTGTCTGATATGACTTGCTTATCTATCGCTATTATCTGGTCGCACTGAGTAAAATGATCGTGAACTATTGGTACAGTTCCTACAGCTACTTATGTTACGTCTTTCTACCTCAAAATATCCTATCAACTTTTCAGTTCTCTAGCTTTCAACACTCCGATACATTGAATGATGAAGTTTATTTCAAAAAAAACATGTGCCGGGTTAG
The DNA here is from genome assembly GCA_945910035.1 of Brachypalpus laphriformis. Lineage (NCBI taxonomy): Eukaryota > Metazoa > Arthropoda > Insecta > Diptera > Syrphidae > Brachypalpus > Brachypalpus laphriformis. Next base: position 89,380,490 of record OX246755.1, on the reverse strand, counting down.
GTGTATAGTTCACGGCAACTTTTTCCTCGATGTTTGATGAACTGCTGCCCCCCTCGATGCACGTGCCCGCGAAAACCGAAGATCGCGACGGCCGATGTGTTTTTACACTATAAATTTATTGTTTTTACACTTAATTTGAACTGCTCGGGTGTTAGCTCGAAGTGCAATTCGATTAAATTAGTTAAATCCCGGTTGAGCCCCCATGTAGAGGTAAAAACACAGTTTTAACACGTTATAATGTATCTTATTTATTTTGGGTGTAATATCAAATTGTTTTAGGGGTAATTCATACAATTAGGAAAGTTAGTTTTATTCAAATTAGTCTTGATAGTGGTTATTATTAAGTAGAAGTTTAGCTATACAATTTTACGATAAGTATGATTAATAGGCGAACGATAACGGCGCTGGATGAGAGGTCTTGGCTGGTGTGTTCCCTTCGATGGTTGGTGATCAAGAGAGCGAGCAATCACTGGATTGATCGCTGGCTCAGCTTCCGTTCCCTCTATTCTTCTTTCTTCCTCAATTCTTCGGTAAAATTAGGTCAAGTGTCTAGATTTTCTGTGGCGTTGCCAGCTGCTCTGTTTTTGTTCCCTACATACATATGTATTTACACGTTAAAAAAGTAGAACATAAAACATAATTATAAAGTATCCAACAAAAATTGGTAGCTTTGTAGTCGGTATGAAACAGCATTAAAATTCAGAAAAATAAAGGTTTTCATATATAAACATCAATTGTTTGCGTGTCCGTTGACGGGTTTTTATAAATATCCAATTTGATCTTGAATCTAAAACGATCAATCTAGGACGGTCGGACAAAAATGGCATTATCTTGGTTATGAATACATACCTAAACAGACTTTTATAGTTCAAACAGCATTATTTCTATATGTAACAACTTTTATGGCAAAGCTTAGAATTAATATATTTAAATACTTATCACATATTGCATAAAAACAATAATAAGAAATGTTATTAGTAAAAAGCCTATCTACATAAAATGCCGTATTTTAATTTTTTCTTGAAAATCGGCTGGGCTCGTTACTGGAATTTGATTATTTTTTGTTAACCCAATACCAAAAGAAAATCACTTACCTTCTTGAATAAAATTTCTAGTTTCTTAAGAAATTTCACACTCTTTTTTTTTACTTACGAAACACTACTGAACTTTGAATTTTCTTACCAACTGAAGACGAATTACCTGAAAATGAATTATATGATACAAAGAAAAGATATAAGTGATTTTTTCGGTTAAAAAACAGTTATTGTCTCAATTAGTGAATGCAGTTTCCGCAACTGGACTGGCATTAGTAAACAGCATATACATATCCCACTCGTTATGCCCCAAGTAATCTTCCGAGTCTCCTCGACCTTCTAATTGTATCGAACCCTCTTAATGTGTTCCTTCAAGATCTAATATCTCGTGATGGGCTCTCAGATCATGCCCTCATTTTCTGCACATACTAGTATCATATTGAATTTTCCCACTCGACAATACCTGTTACGTTGTAGTACAGAGATTATAAATCTTTAAATGCCAGTTCATTCTGTTTTGACGCGAATTGCTTGCCCTGGGACGACTGCAAATACATACGTGGCAAATATTGGGGAAAATCTATGTTGTATTTAATCATGTATTAATGGACTGTTTAAGAAGCAAGTCCCTCTTAGGACAGTCCATACATGCAACAAGAAGTATCATTGGTTCACATCTGAGGTACAGACATCAATAAGGCAACGTCGTAAGCAGTATCATAATTGGAGAAATAATCAAAGCTCAGTTAATTGGTTCATCAAACAAAGCCGACACCTGATCACTTACAGCAGTGGTGGAGATGAAACTCCGATTGACTACCATTCGGTAGCCAGTTTCATGAAAAGAAAGATTGCAAAGTGATCCTGGGAGAGGCAATCGCTCGGCAACACCGTCTCCTGCTAACAGAAATTTTTCTGAAAACACAAGTGAGACAATCTGGACAAAGAAAAAGGCGAGGCTTTTGTTTTCGTAATGAAAAATTATCTCTCTCATACCATCTACAGAGCTGAGGATGAAGAGGGCAGAGCACAAAATATGTGGGATTCCGTACAGCGAACTTGCTCACTGCTAGGAGCTTCAAAAGGCCACCATCAACAAGCCAAAGAAACATGGTGGTGGAGTGATGAAGCTAAGAAAGTGATAAATGAGAAGAAATCGGCTTTCAAAGCTTGGTCAAAGTGCCCCTCTAATAATAGTGACGAAAAAGCTCGCCTCGAAATGGAATACAGTTGTTGCAAGAAAAAAGCGAAGAAGAAGTGCGCCCAGCTTCAAGCAGAGAGTACGGAGGGCCTGTATCGGGAGCTGGAGAAAATATTTTCCCCGGTTGCTGATGCAAACCAGGCTATCCAGGAGCTGCGAAGACACAATATGAACAAGAGCGCAACGATCTTCAAAATAGCCGCCCAAAGAAGGAGGAATCCTCAGGAGATTCGTTCGCCAAAGTTCATTAGCAATGCTCATGGCCAGCTTCTTGTGGATGACGAAAAAATTCTGCAGAGGTGGCGGCAGTATTGTGAAGAACTTTTAAATGAACAGTTTTCCTGGCTATACTTTCCAAGAGCCATCCCTAACTGTGAAGAAAAACCCTACATTACAGTCGAAGAAGTTAGTGAGGCGGTCAAATACTCCAAAAAACGAAAAGCGGTTCGGCCAGAGGAGATGCCCTCTGAGTTCTGGAAAAAGATGGGAGACATCGGGTTCAGATGGCTCAGAATTCTCATCTCCAAATTCGTGAGAGGTGATCCAATGCCGAATCAATGGAGGGAAAGTTACCTTCTCCCTGTATACAAAGGGAAGGGTGATACACGAAACTGTGATAACTACCGTTTGATCAAGCTGATGTCACACACCATGAAGATCGTTGAGCGGGTATTAGGTGGCCGACTGCGAAAAATAATACGGCTATCTGATGATCAGTGCGGGTTTGTCTCGGGTAAATCAACCACAGATGCAATCCAAAGTATAAGGATCATAATGGAAAAACATCGTGATTCCTTAAGGGGTTTGCATGTTGTATTGGTTGACTTTGAAAGGGCATTCGACAGACAACCATGAGATCTGATATGGGTGGCGCTAAGACATCGAGCAGTTCCAGAAACCTATGTACAGATGACCATGGACATGTACGAAGGAGCAAAGACAAAAGTAAGATGCCCCACTGGAGTAACCGAAGAGTTCCGAATCAAAGTCGGGGTGCACCAGGGAAGCGTTGTAAGTCTTTTGCTCTTTATTACAGTCCTTGATTATCTGCTTGAAGGTAAAGTGATGGACCCCAAGGTTCATCAGTTATTCTTTGCTGACGATGGAGCCATCATAAGTGAGGATCCTACATCCCTGCAACGAGCACTTGATGTGTGGGTGGACGTTTTGGAGGGAAATGGGTATCGCATTAGTTCAAAAAAGACAGAGTACTTGTGCTGCCCGTTCTCTGATCCACTCAGTCCTATTCCAGACATTTATTTGAATGGAACAGTGCTCCAAGTGCGAAAAGTTCAAATATCTGCGATCTATGATCAATAGCAAAGCAACTTGTGATGACGATATCAATCATCGTGTAAGCGTAGGGTGGATTAAGTGGCGAGAAAATTCCGCTATCTTCTGTGACAGAAAAATGTCGCCTAAGTCGAAAGGAAGGCTCTACACCGCAGTTGTACGTCCAGCGCTCACATACGGTTCACAATGTTGGACGTTGTACAAAAAGTATGAGAGTAAATTAACGGCAGCTGAGATGAAGATGCTTCGCATGACAGCAGGAGTGACAAAGCTTGATCGAATAAGAAGTTCGAAGATCCGTGGAAGCTTTCACATCAAGGAAACCATCGTACAAAAAATAGAGCGCGACCGGCTCAGCTGGTATTGCCACGTTCCAAAAAGAGATCATTTGAACGCCGTTAAAAAGGCAATATCAATGCACGTTCCAAAGACATCGCGATGTAGGAAAGGCATGCCTATAAACGCCTGGATCAGACAAATGCGACGACATCGGCATTTCATTGGCCTCTGTAACCGAGTGATCCAAAATCGGCAGGCCTGCCGATATTTTCTGAGATCAAATAGGCGAACCCCACAGGCGGATCAGTAGAAATGCAGTGAAGTGGGAGGGTTATGATTCCTCATTTTCGGATCATAACCTCGCTGATAAAAGGAAGAACAAGAAGAAGAATTTAATTGGTTAATATACTGCCAAGCGCGAAATCGGTCTACCTCAGTAACTCGGTCAGCGAAAAGATATTATTTCGTATCGAAGTTAAATGGACAACTCTCCTCGACACAGCTTTGGCCCAAGGGAAAAGTTAAATTGTTCAATTGATCCCAATGTACTTAACGATCACTTTCCAATTTTGCGCTCATTAATGCCTGGCGTCAGAAAGTCTGAGGAGGCATTAATTTTTAAAGTGGTGACGGAAAGTTTTTTTTTTTTGGAGAGTGATGTGGTTTTTTTTTTTTTTTTTTTATAATTTGCACGCTAAAGGGATTGTTAATACCCTTATACTGGTTCTTAAGGCACGGACGGATGGAAAGAGTGGGGAAAGAGACAGAGGAGATACCGGTTTGCGTTGGCTTTAAATGTTTGTAGGTTGTAATGATGAGGAAACACAGAGGCTGGAGGATCGTACCACAAACGTGTTGTTTGGCTTATAAACGAATCCCTATATATGACAGTAGGTCCGAAGTTGGATTTGAGGGTCAACTGATGTGCATTCGAAACATGACGCGTATTACGGGTGAAGATTTGAAGGGGATTCCTCCCCTTCAGCTGGTTATTTCGCTAGAGCATTTTTTGTAAAAAAAAGCGATAAAAAAGGGAAAGATACGAGACATTTCTACTATGTTCAAGTGAGACTATGGAGTTCACAATGTCTCTATCACCTATTAGTTTTAGCGCGCTGTTCTGTATCCTATCTAGAATGTGCAGAACGGTCTTGGGTGCACCAGACCAGATGTGGGCGTTATATTTCAGCGTTGGGCGGATAAATGCCTTATAGATGAAGGCCAGATCAGACGGGGTAAAATATTTCTTGCACTGCTTAAGGAATCCTAAATATTTTGCAGCATTTTTGGCGACTGCGAATATGTGATCATTCCATCGAAGATGGTTATTGATACACATACCGATAATGGCAAGTCTTTCGGATTCAGCGATGCAAGTACCATCCATGGATAATGGTTGAGGGTCTTTGTTTCGCTTGAGAGACACAAGCCAGCATTGAGTTTTGGATGCATTAAATTCCACTCTATTGATTGAACCCCATTTGGTTATGCTGTCCAGGTCGGAATTTAATATGTTTAACACACGTTGTCGTTCCTCTTCTACGGTCGAAGAGCAGGGACGTGAGTTAGGGAACGAATATGAAAAACTGAGGGTACTGTCATCAGCGAAGGAATGGATTGTATTAGAAGTAGCAAACAAGAGGTCATTTATAAAAATAAGGAAGAGAGTCGGAGACAAAACGGAGCCCTGGGGAACACCAGCATTTATATGGTGAATTGCAGACTTGAAGCCGTCCAAGACAACTTGCATTTAACGGCCCGAAAGGTAATTTCTAATCCATTGAAGAAGAGACTCATCGATGCCATATGCACGCATTTCCGAAAAAAGAGCCTGATGCCAAACTTTGTCAAATGCCTTAGAAATATCGAGCGCAACCATCTTTGTTTCGCCAAAGTGATGGGGAGATTGATTCCACTTCTCGGTGAGATATGCCATCAAATCAGCAGTGGACCTCTCGCTACAAAAACAATATTGCCGGTCATTGAGGAGTTTCCGTGGGGACGTAGGCGAACCCCACAGGCGGTTCAGTAGAAATGCGGTGAAGTGGGAGTGTTATGATCCCTTGTTTTCGGATCATAACCTCGCTGATAAAAGGAAGAAGAAGATTGAGGAGTTTCCGTGAATCAAGATATTTCATAAGCTGACGATTTATCAGTGTTTCCATGACCTTGGAGAGAAAGGACGTTAGTGCAATGGGTCGGTAATTGGACGGGGAAGAAGATTCGCCTTTTTTAGGGACGGCTTGGACAAATGCTGTTTTCTCCATCTACTCGGAAAGGGCCCAGAAGAGTAGGACAGACAGAAAAGCTTACGCAGTGGTTTTGCCAGCGTGGAAGAATATCTCTTCAGAACTATGGGGGAGATACCATCTGGACCAGCGGATTTGTGTATGTTGAGACCTTTGGATACTCCTGCAACTGTACAAGTGCGAAAGTGGACTTGCTCCATGAAAAATTCGACGCACTCAAGTACAGGCGGAGACAAAGCACTATCTGGCAGGGTGGAGTTCGCTGCGAAGCGAGCAGCAAACGGATTGGTTTTGTCTAAGGAGCTGACAGCTGGAATGTCATTATAAATGAGCGTTGGGATGGCGGGCGAGGCAGAATATTTTATATTTTTGACGAATGACCAAAAATGTTTACTACTCGTTTACTCTTTGTTTTGTTACGAATAAAAGCATCCATACCTAAGAAGATGATGTCAGTAATCATATCAGCGGCGGCATCCACGTTGCTATCGAGGAAGCATAGCGACCAGTTAAAACTGCTAAAGAAACTATTGAGGCCGTCCCTGTTGGCTTTCTCGTAACGCCATAGTTTTCTTTGGGAGTTTTTTCTTTAACTGTGTGGTCAGAGTACGACAATTTAGCTGATACGATGTTGTGGTCAGACCGGCCTAGAGGCGCTAAAACATCAATGATATATTTATCAGGGTGTGAAGTAAGCTTTAGATCGGAAGATTCTTCGACTACCTGTGTTTCACTAAGTGGCAAAACAGCTGGTCTATGTGAATGAGCGTGGGCGTATAAGTCAAAGAAATTCGTTCGTTTTACACCGCACTTCACTGATGAGGAAATTTGGCGCGCGATTGATGAAAATTAATTAAATAAAGATTGTTCATATTTTATTTTTTTTTTTTTTTTTTTGTTAAACACTAGGTTTTGACTATTTTTTTTCTTTTTGATTTTTTCAATGGTTGGTTGGTGGAGATTTTCAAAAAACGCGTCCGCACTCAATGACAGGCAACACGGCACTTTTGGTGATGTGGTTTTAGAGAGGGTAGGTGAAAAATCTTCCATAGACACTATGAGAATAGCAAAGCTCATGGTCAGGTTCTAGATGACGACAAAATTCTGCAAAGGTGACGGCAGTATTATGAAGGACTTTTGAATGAACAGTTTCCACGGCTATGCTTTCCAAGAGCCATCCCTAACTGTGAAGAAATAGCCTACATTACAGTCGAAGAAGTTAGTGAGGCGGTCAAATACTTCAAAAAACGAAAAGCGGTTGGGCCAGTCGAAATGCCCTCTGAGTTCTGGAAAAGGATGGGAGACATCGGTATTAAATGGCTCAGAATTATCTCCAAATTTATGAAAGGTGATCCAGTGTCGAATGAATAGAGGGAAAGCTACCTTCTTCCTGTATACAAAGGGAAGGGTGATACGCGAGACTGTGATAACTACCGTTCGATCAAGCTGATGTCACACACCTTGAAGATCGTTGAGTGGGTATTAGGTGGCCGACTGCGAAAAATAATACGGTTATCTAATGATCAGTGCGGGTTTGTCGTGGGTAAATCAACCACAGATGCAATCCAAAGTATAAGAATCATAATGGAAAAACATCGTGATTCCTTATAGGATTTGCATATTCTGTTGGTTGACATTCGACAGACAACCAGACAACTTCGAAAAAGAAGTTCCAAGATCCGTGAAACCCTTCACATCAAGGAAACTATCTTGCAAAAAATAGAGCGCAACCGACTCAGTTGGGATTGCCAACTGATCTTATTACAGAGGAGATCTGTTGAGTCGATGGACTCGATGCTGGTTCGTTGCAAAAAAAAGACAAATTGATGGTTGGGTACACTCGGCTAAACTTTATTTAAATTTTTGGTGTTCTGTGCTCAACCGCACGCCAGTAAGATCAAAAGAATAATGGCCGAGTCGTAAAACCGGAAAAGCTTACGACACAGAAAAAATAATGGCGGAAAGCAATGAACTGGTGAACGTAGTGGATTTCTTACAATGATTATTGAATTGATTCTTGCAAGTATTATACATTGAATAATAGGTACTTTTTCACCTGAACATTACCGGCCGCCTTGGCGCGTAGCGCCTAAATGTACTCCATATAAAAAAAATCATTATTAGCGTAACCTTAACTAATGCAGGATGTAGTAAATTCAGTGATATGGAGATATAATAGAACAAAAGTAGGTACATACATATGATCATTCTCTACTTCAAGCGGAATGTAGCATAAATATTGGACGTTAAAGGTTGCCAGCTGAGATAATTAGGTATTAATTCAGTTAACAATTATGTTTATAGATACTTCATCTAAAATTAAAGGAGGAAACCAAGCGTATAGTGGACGTGTGGATAAAAATAATAAGAAGAAAATCTCTTTCAATCGGATGGGAGAACGCAGAGTTTGACGATGGGATGCGTAACGTCACCCATCTGAGTCTTGATAGTTGCCACCCTGATTCTACCGTCCGGTTCGGGAAAAATGCGAATTACCCGACCTAGTCGCCATTCAGTAGGTGGTAGGTTTTCGTTTCGAATGACGACCAAATCATTTACCTCTACGTTTTCGTTCGGATGTTTCCACTTGTACCTTTTGTGGAGCTCGGCTAGATATTCCTGTTTCCAACGACGCCAGAATTCCTTTAACCTTTCCCAACGATTGATTATTGATAAGGGTGGAGCAGGAATTTCAGGTTCAGGAGCAGCGAGTAGGAAGGGCAGCGCGGATAAAGTGTCCTGGTGTCAGTGCGAGAAGATCCGTTGGGTCGTCGGACACTGGTGAAAGAGGCCTGGAATTTAGACAGGCTTCAACGCGACTCAATAGAGCCGAGAACTCTTCGAAAGTAAGTCTGGTATTAGAGGTAATTTGGCGAAAATGGGTTTTGAAACTCTTAACGCCAGCCTCCCATAGACCGCCCATGTGGGAAGCCCTCGTTGGGATAAAAACCCAACTGGAGCCTTGTATTCCGTATTTCATGCATGCAAGCGTTCAAAATCCTTTTGTAGGAGAGCATGGGCACCTACAAAGTTGGTGCCGTGATCCGAGAAGACTTTCTTAGGGAAACCTCGTCTGGCGACAAACCGAGCAAATGCTGCAAGAAAAACTTGGGAAGAGAGGTCGCTAGCAGCTTCCAAGTGGATAGCTTTGGTTGCAAAACATACAAACAAACAGGCATAGCCCTTCGTAATACGGCAATTCCTACCACTGAAGCTCTTGATTTCGAATGGACCTGCGAAATCAACTCCCGTGTATGTGAATGGGGGTGACAAGGAACACCTCTCTATCGGAAGTTGCGCCATAATTTGCTTTCTCATTTGTTGACGATGAATCACACATGGTTTACAGTTCCTGATACATGATTTTATAAGATTTTTCACTCTAGCGATCCAAAAGGTTTGACGAATCAAGCCTAACATTAACACGTTACCTCCATGAAGTGAAATTTCATGAATGAAGCGTACCATAAGATGTGATAAGTGTGATGAATAAGGAAGAATAATGGGGTGACGTTCGTTATAAGGCAAAGTTCATTGGGGTCCAACATCGGAGTCAATGATAGAATGGAACTTTTAGTGGGAATAGGTTTACCAGCGGATAACAATTGACGCTCCTTTTGGAAATGTACGCATTGTGCTAGCAATATTAAGCGAGTTTTAACAAAATTAACTTCTGCTGGTGAAAGCTCGTCCGTAGAAACGGAATCTGAGTGCGGTCGTTTCGAAACTCGATGCAAAAACCGAAAGATATAGGATATGACACACAGGGCACGAGGAAAAGATGAAAATCTTCCTAGGATCTTCTCGTGATTTTGCGCTACGGCGCATACAATAGGTTTGACCTCTAGAGCCTTTTCAGGAACTGAGCCTGGAGAGCTTACCGGCCATTGATCCTCTGGCAATTGTAGCCAAGATGGGCTTTTCCACCAAAGAGAGCTGCCCTTTAGATCTTGTGGAGTAAGTCCACGGGTCGCGAGATCGGCAGGATTCTCCGCGGAGGGAACGTGGGACCAATTGTTAGTGTAAGCTCCGAGATTATCGGCAATTTTAGCCGTTCGGTTGGCTACAAACGTTTTCCACGTCCGGGGTGGCTTCCGCAACCATGCTAGCACAATAGCTGAATCGGTCCAAAGAAAGAGTTGGAAGGTGTTGATGGGGAAAGTTGGTAGATAAAGGTTGATGAGATTTGAGAGGAGAACTGTTCCACACAGCTTTAATCGCGGTAACGAGAGTGGCTTAATCGGAGACACCTTTGTTTTTGAGCAAACGAGATGAGTCCGCACCATTCCGTCACGATGTGTGACCCGAATGTATAACGCAGTCGCGTACGCTTTCTCTGAGGAATCACAGAAACTATGCAGCTGCATGCATGTGGATGGACTATACTCAACCCAACGTGGTATTTTGATAGATTCTATTTCTGCTAACGTGCTGATAAAAGCATGCCATTTGCGGCAAATGACTGGGTTTAGGGGTGCATCCCAACTTGTATGATCAATCCAAGTATCTTGCATTAGGATTTTTGACGTTATGATGATAGGGGCCAGCCAACCTGCTGAGTCAAATAACCGCGCGATCTGGGAGGGCATTTCACTTTTAGTGGGCGATTCACAGTACTTGACTGGCTGTAGGATAAAATAAAAGTGATCTTCCTTAGCATTCCAACGAACACCCAAGGTTTTAACTGTACTATCGACATCAAGGTTTAGAAAGGTTTCAGTGAGAATATACTCTCGTGGTATATGATTTGAAAGATATGGGGAATTCGAAGTCCATTTGCGGAGTGCGAATCCAGCAGATTCAAGTGTTTTTATCAACTCAATTTGAGCTGCCTTTGCTGCGCGGAGATCGTGAGCACCTGACAAAACGTCATCAACATAAAAGTCCGTTTTGAGAATCTCAGAGGCTAGAGGAATTTCATGAGCCTGGTCCTCGGCCAATTGTAATAATGTCCGAAGAGCCACGGGCACAGTTTACGCCGAAAGTCACTGTCAGTAATTCGTAATCCTCAATTTCGGTGTGTTCGGCTTGACGGAATAAAATCCGTTGAAACGCAGCATCGACGGGGTGTATTAAGATCTGCCGGCACATCTTCTCTATATCTGCTTTAAATACGAATCGAAAAAGTCTCCAACGAAGAATGAGGGACGTTAAGTCGCGTTGTAGTGTGGGCCCCGGAAATAGAAGATCATTCAAGCTCCTTCCATTACTAGAGGCATTTGAGGCGTTGAAAACCACTCGCACCTTGGTTGACACACTCTCTGATATAATGACGGCATGATGTGGTAAATAAAAAGAAGATACCGAGTCATCCCCGATCTTCTCAAGAGGTACCACCTTGCGCATATGGTTTAGAGTAAGATACTCGGAGATAACTTTGGTATTTTGTGATTGTAAGGTGATGTTTTGCGACAAGGACTTTTCGGTACGAAGGAACTGCTTTAATGCGAGGTTCCTAGACATCCCCAGTTTCAACTTTGATGGCACTTCAGGCCGGAAGGGAAGTCGAAGCTTTCGCAGTACTGATCCGATACGGACATACAAGTGTAAGTGTTAGGAATCTCCTCTAACTCCCAACATTTTTTGAGTTACTCCTCTAGCGTGTGATCGACAAGGGATACTGTGGTTGTAAATAAGGAGACCTTAGTAGAAAGGGGCCCAGACAGAATCCAACCGAACACTGTCTTCTGCGCGACTAGATTGGCTGCCAGGTGCTTTAACCCCTGCCGTATGATTGTGGGGTATAAATCTGCCCCTAGTAGAAGGACGACCTGAGAAGATCGGTGATACGTCGGATCGGCAAGATGAAAGTCCGTCAAGTGCGCTATCTGAATAGGATTGAAGGAAACAGCTGGTAAATTATCAGTAAGCCTCTTTAAAACAATCGCTTGAACGGCAATGGGCGACGATGAATCTTCCTGATTCACCAAATGAAAAGAACAAAGCTTGGTTGAGCTAGCGGCGTGTGAAGCGCATATACCAGAGATTGTTGAATTTATCCGTGAGACAGGAAGGCGAAGCCTTGTTTGCACCGAGGATGAGATAAACGATACCTCCGACGCAGGATCAATGAGCGCTCGAATGGTATGTTCAGTGCCTTGAAACATTATCTGCACTAAGGCAGTGGCGAGAAGCACTGGGTTTTGGATGGAAGTGACAAAGGAATGGTTGTTAGATTCCATGATGAATGGTTGCGCAGTGGACTGTAGTTGTGATTGAGTGAATGATGTTGTGTGGTGATTGGTATTTGCTGCTGATGGAGTGATAAAATGGTTATCTAATGGTTGATGTGGATGAGGAGCAGGAGTAGGTAAATTAGCTTCCGGGTGTAGCATTGAGTGGTGTTTCTCCTTACAAATTGCAAATCCAGCTGACTCCACTTCGGTAACTCTGTGGGGTTTTTCAGAGATTGTTCCCAGAGAGCTAAAGTGAGAGGGGGCAATCTACTAGAGCAGACGTATACTAGAATTGGATCACAACTAAACGTGTCGATTTTGTGGGTGTGTAACGCAGTTAGGCAGTCATTGATACTAAGGTGTAAGGCTTTAATCGCCTTAGCAGACTCTTCACTCCTTGGCGGTAGGTTACAAAGGATTTTGATTTGATTGTTTACCAAGAGACGGGTGTTTTCATACGTGGAACGCAGAGCTTCCCGAGCGAGTTCAAAACTCGTATTGGTAAGTGGAAATTTGGCCACAATATTGTGTGCGTCCCCTGCTGTCTTAGCCCGCAAATGAAAAAGCTTTTGTACATCACCTAACTTGGGGTGTTGCCGATAAACTGCGTCGAACATATCCCGAAAGGAAGGCCATGAAAGATAGTCGTCATGAAAGGTTTCAGTGTCGCAAGGTTGTACTTTGATACAGGGCTGGTAGGCCGTTCGCCTGAACCCTTTACTGTAACACGGGGCGGTGAGTCGGTTGGGATCTGATATAGGCTCACCAACGGTGGCGTAAGCCTGTTCTCATGATCTAGAAAAAGCGTTGAGCATGCGTCTCATTCGACAAACGATACTTCGCGTCGATAATGCTCATGTCTAAATCCTCGCTTCCTTTCGCTGTATTTGCAGCCCGAGCACAGCTTGCGTGCGCGGCCTTCACTGAAGCCCACAGCTCTTTCAATTCCTGCTTACGTGTCTGTAAGGCAGATAAAGTATGCGAAAAGTCGAATACTTCCTTGGCGGCCGCAAAATATTTGACCAATTGGTCCGCCGCGTAAATGAAATCAGGCAAAAGAGACGTGATGACTCAATCTACTGGAAAAGATTAGCTCGATGAAACGAAAGAACAGTAATCCCAAGGAAAGTGGAAACAAGACTCAAAGGTTCTGCGACGACCTAAAGGTAGTGGACACAACTGAACAATAAGCCCGAATAACAGTTCAATTGACTGAACACGTTAGAGAACAAATCATAAGATTATCCCGTTAAGAGGTGAAACCGAAACACTATGGAACCGAACGGTAAATCAAATTCACGTTAATTGAGTAAACCACAATTACGCTAGTTTTACTACACTCTAAATATAATTTATTTATTTTTTAAGAAAGAAATGTCGGTAGCCCTTCTTTAAGGTTTCACGCGTAAATAGGAGACTGGCAACCCTTTCCGTACACAAATGTCAAATGACCTAATGATTATAATTTTAATAGATATATATATGTATGTCGTTTATTGCAATCACTGAATACACCACATACCTGTAATATATGTATATGTATGATGCGGAAGATGATCCTGCTGCCATTTGCGGGATGATGACAAAAATCTAGTTGATGGGCTGGTACTGATGGCCAAGGTGATGGCGAGGATGAAGAAAATGTTGAGCTGGTATGCTGCGACTGGTTGTGTTGGTGGTGATGGCCACGATGAGGATGCCGGCTGTGCTGGATGATCAAGATGTGGAGCTGATGTGCTGGATGATGGCAAGGATTAGGACGCCGAGTGTGTTGGATGATGGCCAAGATGATGACTAGGGTGGCGAGGATGTCGAGCTGATGTACTGCGACTGGTTGTGCTGGTGGTGATGGCCAAGATGATAGCGAAGATGAGGATGAAGCCGGCTGCACTAGATGATGGCGCTGCTGGTGGCCAAGATTATGGCGTGGATGAGAATGATGGCGCCGGGCGGTGGCCAAGATGATGGCGTGGTTGCGGATGATGTAGAGGCGATCCGGCACGAAGGACCAAAATGTTGAGTCGATGGACTCGATGCTGGTTCGTTGCAAAAAAAAGGCAAATTGGTGGTTGGGTTCTGTGCTCGACCGCACGCCAGTAAGATCAAAAGAATAATGGCCGAGTCGTAAAACCGAAAAGCTTACGACACATAAAAAATAATGGCGGAAAGCAATGAACTGGTGAACGTACTAGATTTCTTAGAATGATTATTGAATTGATTCTTGCAAGTATTATACATTGAATAATAGGTACTTTGTCACCTGAACCCTATTAAAAGGGCAATGTCAATGAATGTTCCAAAGACATTGCGAGGCAGGAGAGGCAGCATTTGATTGGCCTCAGTAACGAAGTGATACAAAATCGGCAGGCCTGCCGATATTTTCTGAGGTCAAATAGGTGAACCCCACAGGCGGATCAGTAGAAATACTTTCGAATTGTCAATAGAATATAAACGAATTTCCCTCTAATTATATTAATGACTTTAACGTACCATTCATGAAGTCCCTGACTAGCTCGAGTCTTAAAGTAAGTGCAAACATGTCCGGTAATGAACACGTTGGTTTGATTGTTGAGCGCATTTATGTAACGCTGAGAAAACGATGTGTCTGGAAGCTTTACTCCATCTGAAACTACGCTTCGTTTAGCGAAAACGTTGCTCTTGCCCATAATATCTTACTTTACATTTGTGTATCTAAGATTTGACTCTGCCCCTGAACAGAAACTACGTGTGGCGTTCAACGATGTGACTCGATATGTCTATGGCTTACGGAGATATGATCACATATCAGCTTTTCAAATCAATATCCTAGGTTGTGCTTGTTTGCAGTATATTTGGGCAAGAAATTGTATTTTTCTCCATAAAATAATTCATACAAAGTCACCATTTTATCTGTGTAATAAATTAAATTTCTGTCAGTCTACGAGAACGCTTAATATAGAAGCTCCTTCGTTAAAATATCTAACTTGTCGCCTTTTCTATGTTAATAGCATTCGTCTTTGGAATTTTTTGTCAGCAAACAAAATAAATCAGATCTTTTACAAGTTTTAAAAATGATATATTTAAATATTTCTCTAGTCAGCGCTAGTTCTCATCTCTCTTTCTCTCCTTCTTTGTTTCATCTTGTTCCTAACATCCCATGCTTTCCCATGTCCTTCTATCATCTTTTTATTTTTATTATTTAATAGAATTATTTATTAAAAAAGCATTAGCTGCAATATTATATGGTATTTAGCATTAACAATATTTGTGACAACCCTTTCATTGTACTATAAAATACGAATGTCTTACTTGTATGCACCAATAGAAATAATTTGAATTGAATTGAAGTGACGTTTGATCAAAAAGCTTGCAAACATTAACATTAACATTACGAGTGTTCGAATCTCTGTTTAAAGCAAGACAGTCGTTGTTGATTCTTCAAGCTCCGCTGTTATGAAAACATACATCAAAAGATAAAGATATTTCTAAGCATCTGTTAGATTCTCCAAGCTCAAGACTGACCAATACAACATCTGTACCGTCCCCACATACATGTACATAAGTAAATGGATCCACAAAGTAGCATGTGTTCCAAGGAGTGTAATATTGCTGCCTGTGGATAGTCCACCAATGTTAATTTCATCTGAAAAATGGAAAAAATTTCATAAAAAGCAAAAAGTGACGCAGAAGCAAAGAACTGATATTGATACAAAGAATAAGCTAAGACAGTTAACGAAAATTGATGCTAGATCTTCTAGACCATAAACAATATCGAGCAATTTCTATCAAAACTACTGTGGAGGATGTACAGTTGAGTTAGATATGGATATAAAAGAAGGTGGCCTAAAAAATATTGACTGTGATAAGGTGGTATCATTTAGCAGTTCAGAACGTTGCGCAAAGTCTTTCAATGAAACGCAAAATATGTCGATATGTTTGGGTATACCGACCAAAGTACCTGCCCTGGAACTCATATATCTATATAGATATCTTGTTTTTTTATCTTGTTTTTTTAATTCTGAAATATCATATATGTATAGGTATAGGTAGTCATCTATCTTTTTTAAGAGCTGTTCTGTTTATTGTCAATTTTATTAAAAGAGTCCTTTTAGACGCCCTAACCACAAGGTTGAAATTGTTCTGGGCGATTTTAACACAAAACTAGGAAAAGATTACGTCTTTAGTAGCGTGGTGGGAAAGCACAGCCTGCACGATACCACATCCAACAACGGATTCAGGCTAGTCGACTTTACGGCGTCACGAAACGTTGTCGTAGCTAGTACGCAGTTCTCACGTCTTGATATTCATATGGGGACTTGGCTCTATTCTGATCAAAACCGTCAACCAATCAGCACATTGCGATGAACGCAAGGCCTGGGAACACCGCATGTTGTTGGCTTTTTATTTATTTATTATTTTTTTGTTTTATAAGTTGATGTATTCGTACATACACCTTACTGCTAAACTTAAATCATTTGGTTTTCACTATTCAATGCTAAGGTGGGGTTGGAATTATTTAAGTGATTGATGGTAATTGTTAAAGGTCGTATGAAAAAAATGTAAAAACCCAACTCATGCTTTTAAGTAGCCTCATAAGAAATAATCACACAAAGATAAAAACTGGGGCTCAGTCAACGTCTTTTTTTTTTTTTTTTTTGATTGGGAGGGGTAATCTTCAAAAGACGAAACTCAGTACGTCCTGAGTAACAGTGTGGGACTCTTACCCACTAAACCCCCCTCCCACGACCGCCCCATTCCCCGCGGTACTGCCGTCAAGCATTTCATCGCGGGGGGGGTTTTAGTCTGATGTATTCGACTAGTGCATGTTTGCATTATCCTGCTCAGCATTGATTGTATTTCGCCGGTCTGATTCTTTCCTTTCTCTTTCTAGGGTTCTTAGAATCTTCATTATGCGCATTGTGCTCCCAGCGACTGCGTCCCATGCCTCCTGGCTTTTGAGCATTTCGCCAACGATGTTTTCTGGCGTCAGTGGGTGGCCGAGTTCACTCCTTAGTGCATTCCTTTCGTCGAGGAATCTTGGGCATTCAAAAAATACATGTTCTGCGTTTTCTACGCAGTCAGCGCAAAGCGGACAGTAAGGGCTATTGTCGTGTTTATACTTATGTAAGTACGAACGAAAGCATCCATGGCCCGTTAGGAACTGCGTTAAGTAGAACTCAAGTTCTCCATGTTGCCTGTCGAACCATGGCTGGATTTGGTGTATGAGCCTATGGGTCCACCTGCCTTTCTCAGAAGCATTCCAGCGTTCTTGCTATTCTCTTAGGCTTTCTGCTCTATAGATCCGGTTTTCGCTGGCCTCGTTTCTTTCTCTTCTTGCGCAGTACTGACGTTGCTGTTCTACTGCCAGGATATCTATTGGGAGCATTCTCGCTACCACGCCAGCTGCATCGCTAGAAGTAGTGCGAAATGCGCAGCTAGCTCTCAATGCACATATTCGATACACAGATGTGATATGTGATCTGTATGTTTTGATTGCCATGGCCCCGGCCCGAATTGGTGCGGCGTATAGGATTATAGACGTAACCACTCTAGCCAGCAGTAACCTACGGCTATGTCTTGGTCCTCCTATGTTGGGCATGATACGCGCGAGTGCGGCACTTGCTATTGCACCTTTTCGGCCTACATACTTAAGGTGATCTCTAAATGAAAGTCTCGTATCTATCATGACACCTAAGTATTTTATATGCGGTTTAGATGTTATTTCATGGCCGCCGACTATAATGGTGAGAGTTTCTACCTTCTTTCTACTACTTATCAGGACTGCTTCAGTTTTATGCTCCGCCAGTGTTAGACCAACTGAGGTGAGCCATTTTCGTATTATCTATTTTTGTTTCTGCGGGTATAGGAAGTCGCAGTATACCGTCATACATAATATTCCAGAACAAAGGGCCAAGGACTGAGCCCTGTGGTACTCCGCCTGTGATCTTATATTCCTTGGGGCCGCGGTCTGTATTGTATACCAAGATTCTGCACCTGAAGTAGTCAACAATAACGTCTATGAGGTATTGTGGAACTCTCATCCTTCTGAGCGCTTGTAAGATGTGACTCCAATTTGCCGTATTGAAGGCGTTTTTTATGTCAAGAGTTATAACCAAGCAGTACTTTTTGGAACCGCCTCTCCATCTTCTTCCCTGTATAGCCTCTTGTGCCGTTTTAACTACCACATTGATTGCATCTGTTGTTGAGCGCGCTTTTCGAAAACCGTATTGGTGTTCTGAAAGACCTCCAGATTCTTGAATTGCTGCCTCTACCCTGTTACAGATGATTCGCTCCAATATTTTGCCAGCCGTATCTAACATACAGAGTGGGCGGTATGATGATGGTTCATTTGGTGGTTTCTTACCTTTGGGAAGAAGTACTAGGTTTTGCCGTTTCCACTGATCCGGGAAGACTCCTTCCTTCAGGCACGAGTTGTAAATGTTAATAAACATTTCTGGGCTTACTTTTATAGCTGTCTTGAGTGCTATATTTGGGATACCATCTGGTCCAGGTGCTTTTTTATCTCCAATTTTATTGCAAATCTCGATTATTTCTTCTTTGGTTACCTCTCGGATTGTTGGTGCCTCTACTATTGGATCATCCGAGAATGCGTTCTCTTGTTGATGAGGAAATAGTCCGACCACGATGTTGTGTAAGAACTCTGGGCAGGTGGAAATCTGTGGCTGGCACCTTTTCCTTTTTTTTCATGACGATTTGGTAGGCTTTGCCCCAAGGATTTTCGTCAGCTTCATCACACAACTCGGCGAAACACTTCCGTTTGCTCTTTAGTATAGCTGTTTTTAGTTCCTTTCGAGCCACCCTGTAGTCTTCTTGCAGTTCACTGGAGACGGCCCTCGCTCTAGATCGCGTATACGCCCTTCTCGCTCGATGACACTTGGTACGTAGATGCGCGATTTCTTCATTCCACCAGTAAACTGGGGGACGATGTTCCATAGCCTTTCTTCTCCTCATTGTGGCATCACATGCCCGTGTAACCTCATTTATGGCCTGCATTGTTTTACTGCCCGCACGACCCGTCAGTACTGCGTTTCTGTTGAAGATACATGTGAATGCTTCCACGTCGAAAGAGTCTGATTTCCAGCCTTTTTTCTGGGGTAGCCTGGCTAGCGGTGTTTGTCTTCTTGCTTCCGGCAGTACTTCACATATTATCGCCTGGTGGTCGCTATAAGTATAGAGGTCACTGACTTCCCACTTTGTTCTTCCTATCAAGGAGCTACTTACGTATGTGATGTCTATAATAGAAGCGCCGCTTCCTCTGCAAAACGTGGGTTTATTTCCGCTGTTTACTAGTACCACGTCTAGGGCTGTAAAAGCCTCCAGTAGGGATCTTCCGCGTCTGTTCGTTTCTTTGCATCCCCATTCAGCGGCCCATGCATTAGAGTCGCCAGCAATGATCACCGGTTTTCGATCTAAAGCATCGTTTACGAGTTTGTCCAGCAGCTCTTCGAACTCTGCTATCGAGAGGCTTGGTGGTGCATAGCAGCTATATATATATATTCCGTCGATTTTTGCCCATATAAAACCATCTCCTGATGTTGGCATTCTCTCTTGGAAGGCGGTTTTCCCACAGGTCCATATGGCCGCTTTTCCCGTAGTGTCCGTTATCCACGCGTTTGCATCAAATTCTTTGTAGGGCTCACTAAGGAATACGACGTCTACTTTTTGTTCGCGCACAGATTGTATGAGGAGATCGTTCGTTTTAGGTCTCTCAAGGCTTTTTGGAAGGCTGGGCATTTGCCGCTTCCTGTGACATGGTTGCTATTTGTGTCCTTTTTGTCACAACACAGCAGGCATTTTGGCTCTAGGGCACAAGATTTTGCGGTGTGTCCACTCGCACCACATCTAATACACCGGTCAGAATAATCCACCGCACTTTTGCATGCTCTGGCAGTATGTCCGAAGTCCATACATTTGTAGCATTTTGTTGGAGTGATTTTTTCCCGTATTCGGCAGACCACCCAGCCAATGCGCACTTTGCTGGCAGTCATCAGCCTCTCAGCGACTTCCGCTGGCAGGCTGACTGTCGCTATCTGTGTCCCTAAGTAAGCTTTTCGCAGAGACTTTATGGCACTTGTTCCGACATGGTACTCTTTGGATCCCTCTAATTGCTTGGTTAGGGCTTCGCAGATCTCCTCCTTCGTTGTGATTCCGTCCAGATCTTTGACTTCTATGAGTACCTCGTGCGTTAGGGTTTTCACTTCCGCTTCTGTTCCCAAGGCCTTTTCCACGGATGCATGAAGCTTGGTCGTTTCCGTTGTTGGGAGGCTCCTTAGTTTTAAGAGTAGGTCTCCTTTGGCCGTCTTCCTGATTTGGTTGACCTTTTGGCCGAGCTCTCTCAATTCAGGGTTGTCCTTTACCTTGTGCAGCATTTCTGCATAAAAGAGACCATCCTTAGCTTTAATCACTAAAGCATCTGGGCGCGCTTTCAGCCTTTTTTTGGTACTTCCTCTTGGCTTTTCCCACTTTTCGGCTTTCGTGTTATGGGTTTCCACCTGGACGGGTTTTTCTTTTCCTATCGGGACCACGGTCTTTTTCTTCTTTGCGGCTGGGAGCTGTTGGCTCGTAATTTTGCTTTCCCGCCTGCGTTTGGGCGTTTGTGGTCGTATCTCACAGCTATCTACCGCAGGCTTTGACGCCTCAGTGGTCTTCAGGACTGCTGCTCGGTAGTTTAGCGATTTTGACTGCATGGTTTGTGTAGTCTTATCCTGCCTTTCAACATGTAAATGTTCTTGTCGTTCGTTTTCAGGGTACAATGCCTTTTCATACGTGGTACGAATAGAACTCACCAGTTTACGAATCTCGTGATGCACGTTGTTCTTATCCTTGATGAATTCAGCAAGTTCGGCTATTTTTTTGCCCAGTACAGTCATCGTATCACACTTGCCTATCTCTTCATTGGAGCGTGGTTTGTTTTGAACCTCAGCTAGAGCTATGGTAGCAGTGTCCACGCGTACGATTTGGGGCGATATTATCGCCGCCTGTTCCTTTTCAAGCGGAGTATCAACGCGCGATCGAGCCAATAGTGCTCTCCTTCGAAATGGGTCTTCTATGGTTGGGGTTTTTGGCTCCCCATTTTTTTGGTTTTTTTCCGTTTCTTTTGTTATTTTTATTTGATTTATTTTGGTTTGTTTAAATTTGTTCATTTTGAATCCCACGAGTAAGGGGGAATTGATATCGACCACGCCATAGCCCCCTGTAGCGTGGTAAGGCTTTATTTCAACCACAGGTCACCAAGTATCTGGAGGGCTCCGTTAGAGATGCTGTATTGATTTTACATCCCCAGCACCATTCAGGCCTCAGCACGGGTCGCGTAACACCTTGCCTTCGGGATAGGACACTTATTTAAGAGCGGCGTCTACTCGCTCTGTCACAGATACTTCACAGGGCTCATGTGATTTTTTTCCTCACACCCTCCATTCTGCCGCTCGTGGTCGGGGACTGCTTATTGGTTATTCGCAGCTAGCCTACATATCTGAAGGCCATTCAGCTATCCGCCACCTTGCTGACCCCCCTGGTAGCCTAAGCGTGGCCCCAGGCTCAGTCAACGTCTCCTCGCAGTGAAATGAGGCACTCTGCAAAATGCATTGCAACTGAAAGGGCACATAATGAGGTGAATATAACAACCATTCCAAACAGTAGCCCGCCCAGGGGCGCAGCTACACCTATTGCAATATTCATATCTCCTTGGCTCACCCTGTACATATTAATCGTTTTCATTGACTAAATTCGGAATATGTTACTGAATGGTAAGTCCATGGGTCGAATCGCAGAAAACGCGAACAAATTTTGAGGATCTCACCTCACGAGAGCGCCAATGTGATTAGAATTTTTTGGAAAATATTATCCTTCAGATACGGCAAAAAACTGTAAGTTCCCTCCATTAATGAGAGAAAAAAACAGCACAATTGGCTGGCAGCCAAATCGCCCTCATAGCGCGCATTGTTCATATTATTTTTTACAATTTGTATCTGGATCTTATTTCGAGTATAATTTTTACAGTGACAGTTAAAATCATCATTAAACGCGAAGTACAATGATCTGCAGTTATAAGCAGATTTAAGGTGTTGATTCCGACTGTAGAATACATAATTGAAAATGATGCGGATAAGAGTCATATTAAGATTAAGTGGTGTACGGATTAACGACACATTACTCTATTAGCAACATTTCTGATATCTAAGGATATGGAATTGCAAGTTTTCAAATGTTTTAAAAGTATACCATTTTTTGTTACAAAAAAAAATTATGACAATAATAATAATTTTAGAGATGTTGATCAAAAGATTCACTTGCATTTAATAATAAGGTTCATATTTAAGTATAGCTTTAACACATGCTTCAGATTAATTAATTGATAATTGATAAAAGTGATTAATTTTACATTTTCTTCATTCACAGGTTGAAGGTACCCTCTCTGTACAGCCGCAAGCTAACCCAGTCAAGGGTTTTGAAGAATACTTCCTCGGTTTAACAGTTGAAAATAACCAAAGAAATCCATGGTTTGTTGGTAACTATCAAATTGAATTCTAAAGGTTATGCCAAATTCCATATATTTTTCTGTTTATCAAAGAATTCTGGGAAGATCATTTTCAATGCCGATATCCAAATAGTTTCGTCACTCCGTACAATAACTACAATCGTACGTGCACAGGCAAAGAACGACTGACTCGTAACAATACAGATTTCGAGGATCAACTACAATTCGTTAGTGACGCAGTTATGGCATTTGCATACGCCTTAAGGTAAACGACTAACAACCGGAATATATGTCAAATCATCAACTAATTCGATATTTTCTGACATCTCACCCACAGGGACATGCATCGTGATCTCTGCGGTGGACGCCCTTCGCTGTGTGATGCCATGAAGCCAACTAAGGGCGCTGACTTACTAAAGTATCTCCGTAAAGTCGAATTTCAAGGTACGTATACTTAATTCAATTCAGTTAACTGGAAAATTGTGTCCCCTAAAAGCGTATTTGCTGTCCATTTCCTCAGAAAAGGATAAACCCAATGAAACGCCTCAGTGAATTGGACATAAGGAGCAATAATCTGATAATCTTGATTGTTGTGATTGTCGAATTTCGTATTGAGTTTCTACTAGCCCATTGGCTTATTTTTCTTATTTTTTTTTGTGCTTATCAAAACCCAAAGTCGAGTCATAAATAATCGGATCAGGTTATTGCAAAGGGATTTTTTTTTAATGTATGTGTGGATGTACGTACTTATGTATTCTAAATGTAGACTGTTCCATTGCCATTGTCACGAAGCGTGTTTTTTTCATTTTTGGGAGAAGAATGATGTTGGATAGATTAGATATTCAGATACATACTCGTATGTATATGTTTGTTAATGCTTCTCATCTTACAGATCATGTACATAGGCATATATATGGGTCTGATGTTCAATTCAAAATGGTATTTGATAATGAAAAATAGAAAAGTAATACCCGCACAGGTAATGTAGGGATAACTTGACACCATTCAAGTATTAATGCCGAGCCATTTGAGGAAAGGAAAATTGCACTCCAAACGAAATCAGACTCTGGGGCGAAGGATGAAAGGATAAAGGATAATCTAAAAATTCACCAATAGCTCATGAGTAGAAATTACATTCCTAAAAAGAAACTGATGTGTACAGAGTATAGTGCCGAAAATAGGTTAAAGACTTGTTTTTACACTAGTAGTGACTTAATCATGCTTAAGATCGCAGTTAGCATTTAACTGTTTGGTTTTCTTTTGGTACATAGTACATGATAGTCTCGGGAAATGGGCTATAGATTTTGGACTTCACGTGAACCTGGACAAGACAGAATTGGT
Organism: Brachypalpus laphriformis; assembly: GCA_945910035.1. NCBI lineage: Eukaryota > Metazoa > Arthropoda > Insecta > Diptera > Syrphidae > Brachypalpus > Brachypalpus laphriformis. Next base: position 89,356,440 of record OX246755.1, on the reverse strand, counting down.
ACTCTTCAACAGGAAATACAAGAAACCACCCTTCAAACTGCCAAAGCTAGCAGGGGTGGAGCTTTCGCTTTCGGATTGTGCTAGATATCTTGGTATTATGCTAGATAGAAAACTATACTGGACACTTTACATACAGGAAAGGGTCCATAAGGCTTACAATACTCTCTTCATCATAAAGAGGTCGGCGGGGAAAAATGTGACCTGGCTATACCTTATGGTGGTCAGACAAATCTTTACGTATGGGACTCGTGTGTGAAGGAAGGCAACAAATACGAAAAACACAGTGATATGTTGGTCACGGTACAAAGAATGGCCTATATTGCCATGGCTGCATGCGAGATTTTTTGTGTATCTTTTACATCAGACCTACAAATAAAATAAAATAAGATAATAAATTAGTTGTCTGAGAATTTCACCTAAGCAGATCGTGCCTTAAAAATTATAATTTTTATTTTTGTGGCTTTTTCAAATAAATTGATTTTTTCCAAATTGTGTGTGGACTGGCATTTTCTTGTTTTGGTAGCAAGACGGCGATCAGAGCGCCGTCGACCAGCTACATATCCAGTAAGAATACCGCCATCTATAGGTATATTGACAGTCAGGCTGTGCTAAAGGCGCTAGAGTCTTACGTCACAAAATCTTAATGCCTGAAACACAATATCACCTCGACCTCGGTTTTGCTCCCGTTACATCTCATCCACCTCGAGAACGCGTTGAATGTTTGTTCCACAGCTGTTAGATGTCAAAGCAAAGCAAAAAGTTCAGCTTATCTCAACTTGTGCCTTGGGTTAGAGTGTCATTACGTAGCATTACGTTTTTCTTTACGAATGGAAAACGTGAGATCGAGCTGGAAGCGACATTGTGAATTGTGATAGGATACATTGATTTCCTATAGTTCAACTCATAGACGTCAGGCGAAGCCGAGGTCCAGGTGCTATTGTGTTCGGCCTTCCCCCTTCCCTCCCTTCCCTCCTAAATTTACCACTAAAGGCGTAGATTACCAACTTTTATATTAAATTATAGTATTTGTGGTCCTTGGGTACCCGTTACCTTATACTTTCGGGTACCCGATAGCTGACATTCTCGAATACCCGCGAACTTGGGTATCACGAGTATTACCCGGGTAATTGTTGAGATGGGTATTACCCCGGTAAAATCAAGAGCACTAGTTTTGGTATTATTTTGTGGGGTAATTTTTCATTGGGGCCAAATTTCATGTAGCCAAGAATGAGGACTCTCAGAAGCTACTTTTGCACTGAGATGGAACTACGTCACATTGAGCTGCAATACCTCTTGAGATCCATATCACTATCTATAATAGATCGTACTTAAAAAAATGTAAATATTTGGCGCAACAGCTCTTTAAGTGACAGGGCCTAACTTCTCGCAACCACTCATGTTGTGTGCGTTATATTTTTCACACGAATGGAAGGGACCTACAGTTTAGTGCCGTATCTGAAGGGCAATTTATTTTGAGAAGCTTTTTCGAGATAACAATACTCTCGGATGTTTGTCAGACGTTCGCGGGAGGTGGGACCGTGAAAAAACTTTTTGGTGTTTTCTGGGATTCGAACTTGGAACCTCACGCGCTGTGATCCGACACCCTAACCACTTATACCACAGCGCAAACAATAGATGGCACTACGACAGCGCTTTTTCCTTTCTGACCTGCCAGACCCTATGAGACTCATATCCTTGTCTGGATGAGTATAATTTCAACATTTTTTTTTTCCTAAAGCTTCCCAGGGTAAAAATAAAAATGGGCAGAATGGACCCTTATTGGTCTAAGTGAGCTGTGACTTACACCAAAAGGTACCCATCTACCTAATCTTACATAGCATGAAGCCTTCCGCAGATAATTGTTTACGCATTGGTGAAGACCGTATCAGAATTGCGTCAGTGGTTTGGGTATTCATTGCGGACGAAATAATATTATAATGATGAATTGTTATAAGACTAGATTTGTCTCGCTATTTGCTAAACGAAAAATTGATTTTCAACAACATAACGCTTAGCCAGTGGACTAAATAAAAAAAAATTTAATTAAATATTTGCAAGCTTAGAAAATGCAAAATAAAAATAATGTGTTTGAATTGCAAAATACTCGTATTTACACAGAAAAATGATGGCCAGACCAGAACAAAATTTGCGAATAATGTCTGTGACCACAGTAAAAAATTGGTTTTCTAAATAAAAATTGTTAAATGACAGTCACCCACACAGTCACCCGCTCTCTCTTTTTTTGTTGACTCCTGTGATTCATTCTGGTACTGGCATAATAAAAAAGTTTCAATATGATGTGATTTAACAAATGACGTTTATTGAGTGATGGACTTAGGACTAATTCTGTCAATTCCTTTTTTCCTACTTGTCTAATCTCTCGCTTGGGTGATACGGCATGGCCTGCAAGATTGATAGATTTGACCGCACTTTTTGTTGGTTATTATAAAGTCAAAAATCATCAGATAACTAGGCAAACAGGAAAAATACACGTCATTAAGTCGACAGCCTAATTCCCAAACATGTGCAAAATCTTATAAGGACACTTAAGTAGCATTCTTAGATGTTTGTAGACATAGATTTAGATGTGTATGTTGGGGTGGAAGTGCAGTCGAGCTAGTGCGCCTCCCGTATTACAAATGCTTTGGTGAACCAGAGTAAGCAAGCGAAGGTAGAATCATCTCTCTTAAAGTATAGGTTACCACCTGATGTCTGCTTTTGAAAATTGTTGCTTCATATTCCACTAGAAGGTGTGCAGGTGTTTCCTTGAAGTTCCTGCAGAATCTGCAGTATCTGTTTTCTTCCATACCCAGTTTCCTGAGATGATCCTTGATCTCTCAGTTTTTGCTAACGCTTAGACATGTCTTGCTTCTTTTCTGGTTGTAGTTTCTCATAAGTTCTTTGGCCTGTATCGGCTTATTTGTTCTCTTTTTCTCTTTTCAATTCTTCCCACATTTTGTGCGGTCTCAACCCGAAAAATGGTTCTGGTTCAAAGGATGGGGTTTCCGAGCTGTTTCTTGTTAGTGCATCTCCTACCTTATTTCCCTCTACTCCTACATGTCCTGTTACCTAGCAGAGGACTACTTAATTGACCTAGCTCAATATGTTGATCTTAACAATGCACTTCCACTACAGTTTGAATTTCATATCATGTGTGCTTAGCGCATTAACTGCGGCCTTTGCTTTCTGATAGTATTGTGATATCTTTCTCGCAATACTTCCTGCATGTGTTGAATTGGACGCATTAATTTATAGCGTGAACCTCTGTGTGAAAAATCTGAGCATCTGGTTTTGTGTCCGAACGCGTCTGCTCCATAGACTAAGAGCTGCTGAAATTTTTTTATGATTATTTCGTCAACAAAATTTGGCTTATATTTTGGTAGTCGTGTTCGGATACATCACGGATGTGAAATTCTGGCGGACCTGGGCCGGGCGCTTTAGGGGCTACAGGGCTTCAAAGCTGCAAAAAATCTTGCCAAAAAAAATTATAGCGTCAACTTTGTGTCTTTGCTTGATGAATCGCAATTAAAAATCATATCGTGTAGTGAAATTGCCAGAGCGATTGGGCGGTCGCAAACCCCTGCCAGAGCGCCAGAAACATGTAACAGAAACTCCAACTTTTCAGTTATTTCGTCAGGACTCAAATCTAGAACTGAAATGCCAGAGCAAAATTCTGGTCGCAACACCTTGCCAGAGCGTGTCAAAGCGCATTGTGCGTGAGGGGCCTTTTCAATCGTCTGTATAAGGAATTGTTGCATATCTTCAAAAATATGTAAATAATTAAAAATATTTCAACTGATTCTGAAAGATTATCCAAAGATCTTTAAGACCGTGTATTAAGTTTAGTCCTCACATTTATATTTTCGAAAATATTCGATTTTAAGACCCAACATTTCGAAATGAGCCAAATGCTTTTTCTGCTCATGATGTTTCTACACTTAAAGTAGAATAAGAGATTTTTTTTTTGGTTTTTATTTTCAGTAAGCCCAATCATTTGTTGTTATATCTGCAATTTAGAAAAAAAAAGTCTTCACCACAAGTCAAAATACATTGCATTACTCACTTTAAGGTATGGGTAAATATGAGATGAGTTTATGGAGAAGTACAAATAAATTTTAAGGATTTCTCTGTTCAATTTGCAGCAGTTTTAATCTGTCTATTAATACAATCATAATAAAACTATAAAATTAAAATTTATTTCAAGTAATAATTAACAAAATCGATTTTACGTCATTCTTCTTCGCTGAAGAGATTTCCCTCATCATTGGATTCTTCGTCACTGCAATAGTTACGTCCGTTGTCTGGAAAATATAGTTGGCCGTATCAATTGAGCAGTATATAGACATTGCTAAGATATTGTCGTGTCCCTTGACACCAGTCCCAACAGCTCTATGTCATTTAGATGGAACCATAAGCAAAACTGACAAAACTACTTTGATTAAATTATTGGAAAAGAGAGTAAACAGCCAAGCACCGACAAATATCGAGGTTGTTGTTCTCGATGGATTTTTCATGTTGCATCTGATGAAAGATATTCCAAAAGCTTTGGAAAATATATGAAAGAAAATTTTGCAAATGGTCACGCAGTTCAGTGCTGATCGAATTGATATAACTTTCGATCGATATTTTTCGCCATCAATTAAGGACTATCAGCACAATTCAAGAAATGGCACTGAATAAGAATATGACATTTCAGGACCTGACCAAATACGGCCTCCTGATTTCATTAAAGAACTAAGAAATAACAAGTTCAAAGTGGCTCTAGTAAAATTTTTAGTACAACACTGGGAGAGTGATGAACTAATACCATTTATAGGCAACAAAACAATTTAGTTCAATTATGATTTATATTATCGCTTTGAATGCCATAATGATAAAATAATAAAACTAATGGACAACACTTACTCCTGTGAAGAACATGAAGAAGCGAATACTAAAATAATCTATCACATAACTAAGGTAAAAGATGAATCGAATATTTTGGTAAGATGCTCTGATACGGATGTACTTGTAATACTTCTTGGAAACATGAAAAATCTGAAAAGTTCAATAAAGATTTCAATGGAGGTTGGTGTTGGGAACTATCAACGATATATTGATGTACCCAAATTATACCTTTCCTTAAAAGAACCACTATCAAGTTCTTTGCCTGGTTTTCATGCGACAACTTAATGCGATTGTAATCCAGCATTTTTTAGGAAAGGAAAATTAAAACCGTGGAAGCTACTGGAAAATTCCTTAGAATATCAAACAGCGTTCGCTAAGCTAGGAGAAACCGATTTTGTTTCAAGAGAAGCGACCTATAAAGTTATTGAAATCTTTGTGTGTCACATGTATAACATCAGATATACGGAGACGGTAGACGACGCAAGATTCGAAATATTCAATGACGCGTATAAGGTAAAGGATCTCAAAGATTCATTTGACGCTAAGCTCAAAAGTTTCGATGCTTCGAGTTTGCCATCCTGTCGATCTGAACTACGCCAACAGCTGTTACGCGCTCAATATATAACTTCTATCTGGAACAATGCTTTTTCTGAAAATCCTACTGCTTTGGTACCAAAGCAAAACGGATGGCTAGAAAACAATGGAAGTTTCAAAAGAGAGCAGCTACCAGCATTTGTAAATGATGTCGTCATTCAGCCGATTCATCCATTCATCTTGATTTCACATCCGCTGATATGTATGCACCTTACAAATGATATTTAACTGTATTCTACAGACAACGGACGTAACTAATGCAGTGACGAAGAATCCAATGATGAAGGAAATCTCTTCAACGAAGGAGAATAACGTAAAATCGATTTTGTTTATTATTACTTGAAATAAATTTTAATTTTATAGTTTTATTATGATTGTATTAACAGATAGATTAAAACTGCTGCAAATTAAACAGAGAAATCCTTAAAATTTATTTGTACTTCTCAATAAACTCATCTCATATTTACCCATACCTTAAAGTGAGTAATGCAATGTATTTTGACTTGTGGTGAAGACTTTTTTCTTAATTGCAGATTTAACAACAAATGATTGGACTCACTGAAAATAAAAACCAAAAAAAAATCTCTTATGCTACTTTAAGTGTAGAAACATCATGAGCAGAAAAAGCATTTGGCTCATTTCGAAATGTTGGGTCTTAAAATCGAATATTTTCGAAAATATAAATGTTAGTACTAAACTTAATACACGGTCTTAAAGATCTTTGGATAATCTTTTAAAATCAGTTGAAATATTTTTAATTATTTACATATTTTTGAAGATATGCAACAATTCCTTATACAGACGATTGAAAAGGCCCCTCACGCACAATGCGCTTTGACACGCTCTGGCAAGGTGTTGCGACCAGAATTTTGCTCTGGCATTTCAGTTCTAGATTTGAGTGCTGACGAAATAACTGAAAAGTTGGAGTTTCTGTTACATGTTTCTGGCACTCTGGCAGGGGTTTGCGACCGCCCAATCGCTCTGGCAATTTCACTACACGATACGATTTTGAATTGCGATTCATCAAGCAAAGACACAAAGTTGACGCTATAATTTTTTTTGGCAAGATTTTTTGCAACTTTGAGGCCCTGTAGCCCCTAAAGCGCCCGGGCCAGATCTGCCAGAATTTCACATCCGTGATGTATCCGAACACGACTACCAAAATATAGGCAAATTTTGTTGACGAAATAATCATAAAAAAATTTCACCAGCTCTCCGTCTACCAGTTCCTGCTGATATTTTGGATCCATCTGTGTATCATTTAATTACTCGCTGTTTGAATTGGCACTTTTGCACTTTTCGGAAATGCTCAAGCCATTTTTGGTGCCAGCTTTGTATCAAATTTCATTTAAAACCAGTATTTTTTTACCATATCGTCTCTGGGCCAGTCAAGAACTGGTACATTTTCTTTTCCTGATGTCCTCTTTGCTTATTCTTAGCATCGTCTTCTTAGCTATCCTTTCTGGCACTGAATCCTTTCAGTAGATTTGGTTGCAAGTGTTGCAATTTCCTTTTCTTAGTGAAGAGTACCACAGTGGTTTTGATCGGGTTTGCTCTAATTCCTACCGTTGAACATCATCTCTTTGTGACTCTTAAACCCCTTTGAACTACATATTTCTCCGAGTGTTTATTCAAATTGCAATAGTTATTCAGCCCTATCACAGAATCCATTCGTAGGAAATCTACGAATCGAAGTTACGATACGAACTACGAAAAAATGCTATCACACAATCCGAACGGAATTGCAAAAAGCATTGCCACATAGAACTCTCTCACTCTCATTTTCGAAATCAGCTGTTTAGTGTCAAATTTGCCTAATGTGTGAAAATTATTGAAATAAATTGTGCGTTTAATCTATAAATAATTAAAAAATACTCAGTTTTATGCTGAAATTTAAATATAAAATCATAAAAAATTAAAAATCGATACTATTGGCTTCGCAATTATTGCTGCTCAAGCGGAATCCTCCAGGCGAAATTCCATTCTGAAAATTCAAAGAAAAATGCTTCGAGACGCTTGTGACCCCTTTAATCTGGATGAGCTAATGTAAGAGTAAAGTAACTTTTATTTTCTTGTGTTCAAAAATTAAAATAAATAAATAAGATTTCAAAGAAATTTCCGACTCAGCAAATCTGCATTCAAGTTTGTATTAGATGAACTGCAAAATGATTTTGAGCCGGGTGTGTTTTCGTGTTCAATAACTCCAATATGTCGCCTCGTGGCAGTAATAAGGTTTGTCGCAGGAGGTGTTTACCTTGGCGTTGGTAAAGATTATGAAGTTGGAATGGCACAATCCACCTTTTCCGCAAGACTCAAAACTGTTCGGAACATACTGGAAAGAAGGCTTTGTCCTGTCTGGATAAAAATTCAGATGAGATTTTTATTTGAAAGCCAGTTTTCTAGGTGTTATTATGTGTGTCGATGGAACACACACTAATATAATTGCTCCTTCCGAAGAAAAAGGGATATATTACAATCGCAAAGGGAACTTTAGCATAAGCACATAGCTTCTTTAGAAGGTGGCCCAAAAGCGTTTAAATCATACTTCACCTTTTCCCAAAAAAGCGTCACATCTTTTTTTTATGCTTTTTGTAAATCCTTGTGCCAGATCAGGTTTTTCATTCAACTATTGCGAAAGCCTTTCATATTGTGATTTAGTTGTTGTTTTTGCCCTTTTAAAGCAAAAAAAATATGTATTAACAACTTAAAAAAAAAATATATAAATACTTACATTTTTTAACAAAAAACAATCACTTTCTTATATTCCGATGCAAATTACTTGTCGTAGAAAAAGATAACAAATTTCCATTTCATTCGTATTCAGTGATACCAACTTTCACGAACTTCGAAATTCGTAGCAGATTTTTCACTACGATTCTACTACGAATGAATTCTGTGATAGATTTTTCGGAGTTCGTAGCACATTTTCGATTACGATGGAATTCGTGATAGGGGTGATTAATATCATCGGAAGTTTTTTTCAGTATATCATCTACGACTAGTTTCACATTAGTGGAGAGATAACTGCTTCTCGTTGACAGTCCTTAGTGGTGCTCGCTCCCAACTCCTCGCAGTGGTTCTAGTTCATCTCATATCCACCTACTCGGTTTACTCCTTTCCTTTCAAAACCGCTCCTAATCGCTTCAACGGAGGTGTTGTGGTTCCTTTGATATCGAGAAAGGCGCATATTGCATGATTTCCAGTGCATTTTGAACACAATTCGTCATCTGCTAAAGGGTGGTTTCTGTATATCTTCTTGCTCTGAAAGCGTGTTGTGATGGGGGGTATTCTATCCGGTACCGTCATTCTTAGGTAATTATCTATTCCTTTTTCCGGCGTCTTCAGTATAAATCAAGTGAGGCTGATAGGTCTGAAATATTAAGGTGAGGGTGTGTTCGTCTTTCACACTTTTGGGATTAATATTACCTTTGACCTTCTCCAAACTGCTTAACTGTTGTTCTTATTACTCATACTAGGTTTGCTCCCTCTGCTTTCATGGGCTGAAAAGTGTGCAGGGCCCAATTTAGTCGTTGTTCCATAGAGACGCTTCTTACTGCCGCCCAATCTGTGCTTGGGTTTGTTTGCCTTTCGATCTAACCTGTACTGCTGTAGATTGAGCTATCCGGAAAGTATGATTCAAGTAATAGAAGAGCTTTTTGCTCTACGTCCTCAGTGTAGCTGCCACGCTGCTTTTTCAGTGAGCATGAAGTGCTTGCTTTCTCTTCAGAGAAAGTCTTGTTTGGCCGCTGCAGAGGTGGGAGCCTTGTCTCGCAGAAAGCTCTGAAGCTATTTCTTTCAGCCTTGATTTACATGATGTATTTTGCTAGTTCCAGGTTTGTCAGTCACCATAGCGCTTGGCTTCATATGCCTGTATGATTGACCTCTTTAGCTCTTCCCCCATTCAATTCCAATAACTTAGGACTATGTGAATTTGTGAATTTTTATTATTATTATTATCATTTTTCATTACTTAAAACTAACTAAACAACTACTTAAGACTAAATTTAGGAGTGGGGAGGTAAGTTGCGTAGGGCGATTCGATGGATAGATTTGCTAATGTGCATGTCAAAGTCATTAGGGAACTTATTTGCATTACGTAGCATTCTGGCCATAGGTTCATATTGGCCGTATTTAGTGCGGTGGTAGGCAGGGCGGAAAATAGGAGTGCAGATCTTAAACGTCGGGGGTTTGTATTAAGCGAAATCAGTTGCAGCAGGTGAGGGCAGTCAATAGTTCCGCCTAATAATAATTGATGCACAATCAGCGACAACCCGACTTGTTTCCAAGGCTTGTAAGTTTAACAACTATAGTCGATTCTCATAGGGAGGTACGGGTCATTCCAGCCAAGACCTCGCAGGGGAAAGCAGATGAATCTGCGCTCAATAGCTTCAATTCTCTTAATGTGGACTTGATGGTATGGTGACCAAGCCTGGCTGCCAATGTGAGAACGAAAGTTAGGTTTAGTGCTACAAATGATGCCGAGATCACGAATTAAACTAACTCTGGGAACAGATTCATTGTTGAAAAAATAAGTTCTTGGAAGCAGTGGAGGTCGTCTGCGAGAGTAAGCAATAGATTGACATCTTGCGACGTTGAGTTCTTAAAGGTTTTCCCGGCACCAGATGAGGAAAAAGTCTAAGCCAGCCTGCGGCGAGTGAGAATCAGTGTGCAGAAAATTTGTTTTGAGATCCTCATGTCGTCTGCGTAGATCGCCAGGTCGGATCCCGTAATGATAAGCTCGACATCGCTTATCAATACGAATAACAGAGGTCCTAAATGGCTACCCTGAGTTCGCAATGATTGGGTTTGAAATGGGAAATCTGAATAGGACACTGTACTGGCGATCGTCTAAGTAGGGCTTTAACCATGAAATAAACGATGGCGGAAACCAGCAGCTGAAAGTTTGAGGAGTATTATTTTGTGGGAGATATTATCAAACGCTTTACTAAAGTCAGTAACCACAACGTCTACTTCTTTGCCTCTTTCCATTGCGCATAATGTGGAAGAAATTAATTCAGTGAGATTGGTGGTAGTAGATCTACCCTTTAGGAACCCATGCTGCTTAGGGGAGAAAATCGATTTACAGTGGAAGAAGATGGAGTCATAAACAATACGCTCAAAAAGCTTGGGTACACATGAAAGCTTAACAATAGGTCTGTAGTTTGAAATTTCGCTCTTGCAGCCCTTTCTATTGATCTTCTTCTTCCTTTTATCAGCGAAGTTATAATCCGAAAATGAGGGATCACAACCCTCCCACTACTGATCCGCCTGTGGGGTTTCCATAGTTTGGGGAAGAGACCGTTTGAGATTGATACTCGTAGTTGAAAAAGAGCAGTGAGTGGTCAAGCTAAATTGTAAACGCATTTTTTTTTAAACTATGGGCGGAAGTCCGTTTGGGCCAGAAGAGTAATCATTCTTGAGAAGATTGATCTTGTCAACCACTGTTGACACGCTAATATTCAAAGATGTTAGGGAGATTTGAGCGCAGCCGTTCAAGTAAGTAAAATAATTAAGATCAGGCTCAGCAGTGGCATTTGAAAACGCCTGGCTGAAGAAATCAGCAAATAGTTTGATAGTTATTTTGGAACGCGCAGGTTAATGTAGACGGATAGCCGTCAGATTTCCTTTTAGTGTTAATTAATTGGAAGAACCGTTTGGGGTTAGAAATAAGATCAAGGTATTCAGAGTAAAGAGATTCGCACAACGCGGAAAAGTTGTTATATGCTGAAAGATAATTAGAAAAGTCAGTCTCAGATTTGGAACTTAGATATGCCTGCCATAGTTTATTTCGCTTATTCCGAAGTGAGCGTTATTCCTCGCTGTACCACGAGGGGGAAAAGATGCGACATTTTGTTGTTACGGATTGAAGGAAACAGACAAGATAAAATCAAAATTGACATTACCAATAATTGTTGAGTTTGTCAAAGTTTGCTTTACGAAAATTAAATTTATACTGCGTCAAAGGGACAACGTTAATGTTTTCATTCGTGTATGAACAAGTTCTGTATTGGTAAGCAGTGACCGACTACTAGAGTCATGCTGGTTTCAAGTTTATAAAAAAAGCAAAATGTACTAAATTCAATTTTTCGTTAAAAATTAATTAAGTCTTAAAAAATGTGTCATCGGTCTCAACTTTGGGAGGGATTCAGTGTGATCGGCAATTTGTGTTACAATGTACAACGTAGCGCAAATTTAATCACCCTATCGGAAGATGTTATAATTTTTTAATGGCGTCGTACGTCAATCATATTTGACATTTGTGAACTAGACAGCTGCAGTATACAAACAGACAAGCAATGGAGGTTGTTAAGGTCCAAATAAAGATTTCCATCACTCAAAATCATTTTTTTTTTTATTTAGTAAAAAAGTAATTCAAAAACAGAATTGGATGATAAATTTTGCGCCACCTTGTATACTCGTTTTTAAATGCCGCATATTGTTTGATATAAAAAAAATAGGTTTGCGTACGTTTTCGTATGTCTACTTAAACAATCGATTTACAGTGCATTTCAGAATACAAAGAAAACTTTTTTGGTAGAAATATAATATCACAGATAATATAGTTACATAGATATCGCATCCAGTACAAAAAAAATGGCCAATTTTCAATCGACTGGGATTTACTCGTGGGTCCCAGTTCGATCGATCTTGTATGTATACCATGCTCAAACGGTTGTGAGTTGAGTAGCACGTTTTGTGAGATGTATGAAAGGATGATTCTATGTGTGAGCAATTTTCATCAAATAAAAAATAAATATCTACGTAGGTACATATGTATGTACATAGGTGACACAGTCACATAAATTTTTCAGAAAAAGGTTTTCGATTTTTAAATTATTTATGTTTGCTTTATAAATAATTACGAGTATGATAAGGTAGGAACTAGTACAATTGTGAAATTTTGTCGTCTCATTATTTGATATTTTTCTGAATAAACTTTATTATTAAAAGCATTTTGTAAGGTAATGAAAACGGTTGTAATTAGTTATCTCATTTGAATAAGTATAGATTTATTTTATGTTTATTCAAATGATGATGATGATGATGATGATGATGATGATGATGATGATGATGATGATGATGATGATGAGTATTGTTTACATCTTTTATTTTCTTAATAATATTTGCACCTTTTGATTTTTGCTGATTTTTCGTTTTTTTAATTCCAATGAGCAGTGTTTGCGCAATAAGACAAGAACTAAGCAACTTTTGCGATGATAAAAGCATTCGTTTTTCTCATCAAACCAGCTGCTGTCACGGATATTTGTTATTCTTATGCATTCGGAGGCCATTGTTTCTCTTATTTTTCTTATATGAGGGCGATCCCGGAACATTCCATGGAAAACTTTAAAATGAAGCTTACAAACGTCAAACAATTCATCGGATGGTGCAAAAAGACTGCCAAAATCACTATTTCGAGAAAAATGTTTGCCAAATATAAAAAACTCAGAAGGGCATGTTATTTTTTCATCTTTTCTCAAAAAAATTTTTGAACAATTTGAACAGTGACTCTTTGAAGGCATTTTGTAAGCAATATATCCCGCAAAGTATCGTATTGCAACAGTCTCAAGTGTAAAATCAGTTTCTGTTTCTAGTTTGTTTATTTTTTGTGTACAAAAACTCATCACAGTCTTCTTCTTCTTGTTCCTCATTCAGCAAAACAACATGAGTGCCATTTGTTTGGACTATACCTAAACTCAAAAACTAAACATCATCGTCCTTACAATTACTGTAACGTGAGAAGGAAATAAGGTTTGACGAAAGAGTTTTTGACATTAGTACACTGAATTCATAAGCAGATGGATTCTTATTATTCCCACCTTTTATTCTGACAATTGAGAACACGTTCTCTAAGATGTCTTGATGTACCCTCTTTGTCAGCAAGTAATCAGCATCAACAAACGTACAGTTGTTAATGACCTCGCTTAGTAATAAAACTGTTTTAAGTGTCTGTTCCATTCCTTTCAAACAAAAATTTGTGGGTACATTTGAAAAATTTCGCATCGCTTGCAAATATATTACAAAATATTTTATCTGTTGGTATTGCAGCATTTCCAACAGTAACTCCACGTTGAAGCGCATTTTTGTCGTATTGTGAGCCACTGTTCATGCAGTCAAAGGTATTGTTTAATGCCAGCGTAAAGGCTTGCGTTGCTTGAGCGTGTTGCGAAGTAAATTTTAAACAATTCAGGTGTTGAGCTGTTTGTATGGACGCAGCAGATGTCCTGCTAAATATTTGAGTCGCTAGGCGTACGCTAATTTTTTCAAAAGCATTAGAAGCTATATGTGAGCTAGTAAATTTTAAACAAGGTTTGGCAACGTTGTCGGTCTCTAAATTATATATTTCTCTGAAGACATCGAAAGAAACTAAACAATCGGGGTGTTCAGATCCGATTTGAGTAACAGATTGCGCACTGATTTAAGTAAATGAGGAAAATCGTAAAGACAGTATATTTTTTGGCTTTCAAATGTCGTAAATGGGTTTTTTTCAGTCACATTCAAAAGTTGATACGCTTTCCTGTTGTTTGGACACTGGTCACAAACAACAGCGCATACTTGAAGACCAAGATCCTTGCATATTTCAAAATTCCTTTTAATCAACTGTTTTAAGTCATTCCCTTTTATTCCATTTTCTAAAACAAAATAGTTAACAACGCTTTTCCATGAATCAAAAAGACCATTAACCATAAATACACAAATTTCATTAGCATTTGATTTTTTTCTTACTGAACCTAAATCTTCGAATCCATCAATTAAGTCGTTGGTAGCGTTGTAGGTCAAATTTCGGCGGATTCGAATCTTATCAAAAACCAACACCACATACTTTTGACGATGACTCATTGATGCAATTTTAGATTTCAATATATTTTGAGCCATGTTTTGGTACACAGGCTGTAGACCTTTTACCTTTTTTTTAGTTGAAAAATGTTTTTTTCCCGCTTCTTGATTGATTGCATTTCAAGCAGCCTAGATCTGAACTTGAACTTCTTCTTCTCTTACTATTCGAAGAAGAAAGATTTTCTAATTCTTCAAATTGATCAATATCATTTTGTAATTTGAGTGTGGGAACTGCATCATTTTTATCATTTTCCTGCCCACAAACGCACTCCAAAAATGATTTTGGCAAACAAAAAAAATCTTATCGCCATTAAAACTACATGCTTTTTTCCATAAATTATTTAAAATTTCATTTCTTTCTTTTGAGAGGCATGCAAACTTTTTTAAATTAGGTAAACCCCTTCTCGATTTCTTGCATGTCGTGCAAGAAACTCCTGATTTCCTTTTATCATTCATATGTTATTTTTATTTAAAACCAAGCGCTGTCGCAATTCGATCTCAAATAAATGATACATATCATTTTTAACCTGCGATGACAGAAATTTCAAACTCATGTATTTACCAAAAGAAATAAGAAATACGCATCTAGACACGTACATAAATGGCATGCAACCCTTCTAAGACAAAACGACGCGACGTAAGATACACACAAGCCATGAAAATGACACGATCGCTATTGAATCATACCATACCATCAGTTTGTTGTATGTACATAGACATTGTTCTTTAACAGAAACTGGTTTTTGTATGACAGAAGTTTGCTTTGGTGTTTCTACGACACACTGAAGAGCAAGATTATTGCATGGTCTTGCAAGTTGCAACATAATTTTATTTCGTTTGGTCTGAAAGAGTTCGATTAATCTCCTTTACTAGGGTGGCAACCAAGATCGATCGAGCCCACGAGTAAATCCCAGTCGATTGAAAATTGGCCATTTTTTTTTGTACTGGATGCGATATCTATGTAACTATATTATCTGTGATAATATGCTTGGATTAATGCAGATTTGTTTGGAGCTAAGGAACAGTTTATTTCAAAATACGTATCTGCTGGAAAAATTTGGAGGTATTTTACTATTCATACTTTCTTTTTGCGAGCAAAGCAATAAAAAATATGAGCTGTCCGAAAAAATATATTTTATTCCTATTTTATCATAATATAGACAGTAGTGTGCGAACAAGCGTGAAATATCTTACAGAATGCCTAGTGAATTTACTATTCTACTTTTTTTAATACATTAGAATATTATACTCTGTCGCGAATAAATATCCTGTAATTTCAACCAACTGTCCCAAACATATGATATGCATGTACCTAATTCCTTTTAAACTGAATATGACATATTTGCATATTGATACCATTTTCTTACTTGCGAATAATAATGTGTATTTCTCTACAGTACTAAAAACATCTAGGGTTAGTTATGCAGGTAGGCCTTACTTAAGACGTACTTTTTATAGCACGGCCCATTGTAACACGTTTCACTTTTTGCGAAATAGTTTTGTTTAACACTGTAAAAAGCCTCGTTAAAACACGGTATCGAAACAAAAAAAAAAAATATTCTCGTTATGTTGCTTGGTTTATATGTTATGTACACATGCATACACGTATATATTTCGATCATACATCCATGTTTTGTCACGCCTTTATTTTCAAGCTTATGCACGTTATGCATACCTGCTGTGTTTGTAAAAATACGTAATGAAATAGGGATTTCCTCATATTAAATGTAGCAACGCGATGGTAGAAGTTAGTTTGAGGACAATTTGCTCAGTTAAGGTCCATTCACAGCTCAGCGACCAGCGAATGCCGAAGCTGCGAACAAACCATTTTTAGCACATTTATAAGCACCCCATTGGCAATTTTACCACTTACTATTCCAAAAGAACGGAGCTTTATTTATCTATCGATTAATATGAAAAAAGTTGAATTGTAATTAGTTTCTGCGAAGAATTTAACAATTCGCCGATTTTTCCGCGAATAAGCGAATGATTTCTGCGAACTGTCAACTTTTATTCACATTCCACACACGTAGGACGTAATCCACATTCCCGCGACCAAAACATTCGCGAGAGTTTAACCTCACAATTCTTTTGTTTTGTTCTTGGTGGGTAAGATCGTGGTTGAATTTATCAAAAGAAGATAAGATATTACCTTCTGCATGAAAGCTACGCTATGTATTTATACATTTTTCACGTTAAGGCAATTAATTACAAAATGAATGACAACTGAAATTTGCGGATTGACGCGACCGGATAAAAAAGTAGCTGTGAAAGAAATGTCAAAATTTGCGAATGAGCGAATATTCGCAAATTTTGACATTTCTTTCACAGCTGCTTTTTTTGTGGCCGCGGCAATCCGCAAATTTGAGTTGCCATTCATTTTATAACTAATTGCCTAAACGTGAAAAATGCATAAATACATAGCACAGCTTTTATTCAGAAGGTAATATCCTACATTCTTTCGATAAATTCAACCACGATCTTACCCACCAAGAACAAAGCAAACGAATTGTGAGGTTAAACTCTCGCGAATGTTTTGGTCGCGGGAATGTGGATTGCGTCCTACGTGTGTGGAATGTGAATAAAAGTTGACAGTTCGCAGAAATCATTCGCTTATTCGCGGAAAAATCGGCGAATTGTTAATTTATTCGCAGAAACTAATTACAATTCAACTTTTTACATATTAATCAATAGATAAATTAAGCTCCGTTCCTTTGGAATAATAAAATTGCCAAGGGCGTGCTTATAAATCTACTAAAAACTATTTGTTCGCAGTTGAGCTGTGAATGGACCTTTAAGGTTCGCGAACTGCGAATGCCCAAACTGCGAACAAACCGTTTTTAGCACATTTATTATTATTATTATTTTTTTTTTATTTAAAAAAAATTGGATTGTAATTAGTTTCTGTGAAGAAATTAACAATTCGCCAATTTTCTCGCGAATAAACGAATGATTTTTGGGAACTGTGAACTTTTATTCACATTCCACACATGTAGGACGCAATCCACATTCCCGCGACCAGATCATTCGCGAGAGTTTAACCTCAAAATTTTTTAAACATTGTTTAAGGTCATGTTACGTACCAGTGACATGGAGGGAAGTGCGGGTTATATTCATACCTAAAGCAGGTAAACCAAGCCACACTTCAGCGAAAGACTACAGACCCATAAGTCTCTCGTCATTCCTCCTCAAGACACTTGAAAGACTTCTTGATATTCACATTAGAAGTAAGTGTTGCAACGGGATTCTATGCAAAGCTCAGCACGCATATCTGAAGGGGAAATCGTTGGAAACAGCTTTACACGACGTAGTAGGGAAGATAGAGACTAGAGGAATATGCACTAGCAGCCTTCCTAGATATAGAAGGGGCGTTCAATAACGTAGAAGGAAGGGCCATCAAACAGGCCCTGGAAACAATGAACGTCGAGCATAGCATTACCAATTGGCTCTGCAATATGCTGGGCACTAGAAACATTAACTCCACTATCGGAAACAGTTCAATAAGAAAATCCGTTATCAGGGGGACTCCCCAGGGAGGCGTTATCTCACCCCTCCTCTGGGTTCTAGTCATCGATGAGATACTTAAAAAACTAAGCAACACAGGCATAAGCGTCACTGCTTACGCAGACGACGTGGTGATTTTAGTTCAGGGCAAGTTCCTTGACACATTAAGTGAAATTATGGAATCAGCTCTTAATAGTCTAGAAAAATGGGCTAGAGGGTGTGGACTACACGTCAATCCGGATAAAACCGAATTGGTACTCTTCAGCAAAAAATACAAGATACCACCCTTCAAACTACCTAAGCTAGCAGGGGTGGAGCTTTCCCTTTCGGATCGCGCTAGATATCTTGGGATAATGCTAGATAGGAAACTAAATTGGAAACTTAACATACAGGAACGAGTCCGCAAAGCATATAATGCTTTCTTCATCTGGAAGCGGACCGCGGGGAAAAAATGGGACCTGAAGCCCGCAATGATGCACTGACTATACATCATGGTAGTCAGACCCATACTCACGTATGGGGCTCTTGTGTGGTGGAAGGCAACGGATACGAAAAACACACGGGATATGTTGGCCATGGTACAAAGAACAGCTTGCATTGCCATCACGGGTGCTCTACGCACAACACCTACGGTTGCACTCGAGATCTTTCTGTATCTTTTACCATTAGACCTACAAATTAAATTTCAAGCGCGCAATAGTGCGCTTCAGCTCACTAACGTTGGTCTTTTCAGAACTAATAACATAGGACACAGCTCCATTCTCAAGGAATCTTTTCCCGGAATCCCTGACGAATCGGACGATATACTTGGCACCTTAGACTTCGACACACCATACGAAGTACTGTATCCAATTAGAGAGGACTGGCGTAGGAAGACAGTCTCTGCCCATAACGAGATTGCAATATACACAGATGGTTCTAAGACCAACGAGGGCACGGGGTCAGGTATTTACTCGAGAGATACGAACCTACAGGTGGCCCTGAGACTTCCGGACACATGCAGTGTGTTCCAAGCAGAGGTTCTAGCTGTACTTAAAGCTGCGGAATTACTTGAGATGGGATCAATATCCGATAAGAATATCGCCATCTACATTGACAGTCAGGCTGCGCTAAAGGCGCTAGAGTCTTACGTCACCAAATCTGATATAATCAGGAATTGCCGCACAATGCTTAGGGCATTATGTACGCAGAACTGAGTCAGATTATGTTGGGTACCTGGACACTGCGATATTGAAGGCAACGAGCAGGCCGACGCGCTGGCTAAAAGAGGAGCGGGGCTCCCACGTAGCGATATAATTGGTAGTATTAAGCCACCAGGGTGCGTGGCCAAGGGAATTATTCGGGATAAAATCATTGACACGGCTAATCTAAGGTGGTCAAACATAGATGGTCACAGGGTGTCTAAGGCCTTGTGGCCTGTGCTAGATCGCAGAAAATCTGGGGAGATAATCAAGTTAGATAGATCGAGGCTAAGAACAGTGATAGGAATACTCTCTGGCCACTGTCTCCTAAGGAGGCATGCCATGAGACTAGGGTTATCCGATACGGATGTTTGTAGGTACTGTGACGACCTACATGTCTCAGAGGATATAACTCATACACTCTGTGAATGTCAAGGAATTGCCAGGACAAGGCTAAAGCATCTTGGAAGATACTTCTTCGATAACCTTGAAGAGGTGAGGTCCCTAAACCATAACAAGGATCTTTTCAGATTCTGTAGGGAGATTAATTGCTTGGGAGAATGGGTTTAGGTCTTCTGCCGTGAAGGTTCCCTAGGGATCGCGATGGGCCCACTTTGGTGCCTAGTGTTTTATGATAACCTCATAACCCTACCTAACCTAACCTAACCTAACCTAACCTCACAATTCTTTTGTTTTTTTCTTGGTGGGTAAGATCGTGGTTGAATTTATCGAAAGAAGGTAAGATATTACCTTCTGAATAAAAGCTGCGCTATGTTTTTATGCATTTTTCATGTTTAGGCAATTAGTTACAAAATGAATGACAACAGAAATTCGCGGACTTCCGCAACCAAATAAAAGAGTAGATGTGAAAGAAATGTCAAAATTGGCGAATATTCGCTTATTCGCATTCGCAGGTCGCTGAGCTGTGAATGGACCTTTACTGTCTTCTATTGATAAATCTCGTTATGTACATACGAGTACATGCATATGTATCTATGTACATATATATTGCAGGAAAAAGCGGTTATGCTTTGTGTTTTTGTTTATTTTTTATGTATAAATACAATAAATCATTTCTTGAACGCAACTGAACGTTGAAACTAAAATCATTTGTCGACCTTTCTCGGATTGGTCATGATTAAGGAGGTGTTTTTAGTGCGGTTAGAGTCCCACACTACTCTGGGTTTCTAACCCCACAGTGTCTTTCGAGATTTTCACCTTCGTTAAAAAAAAGAAAGAATGTATAAATACAATTTCAATTAAAAAAAACTTCTAAAAAGTAAAAAAAAAAGGTTTGCGTGTTTTTTTTGAGATTATGGAACATAACATCCTCCCCCCTTGCACTGATTTCTTGTATCGTTTAACACGGCATTTTTCAGAAACGTAACCCCCCTGTTAAGTGAGGCCTACCTGTATTGTGATTCATTGTAGCCTAATAATATGCGCAATAATAGCAGAATATGTTGGTACAAACACTTTAATTTTTAGGATGTTTCTCAGTCCTAAATTAACTAAAAAGGTATACGTACATTGCATATAATCGTATATGGTATATTAATACGCATCTTATCGTAATACGAAACTTATCGTATGTTTTTTTAGTATTTATTTTAAAAAGACGGGGATGAAACTTATATCATTCAAAAGATACTGTGCCATAGATGTACACATTAAAAAATCATGTGTGTATGTGACTGTTAAGTCAGGTCAAATATAGTGAACATACAGACACGATTTCCCCATACAAAACGCTTTTTTAACAACTAAATGAAAGCCGGGCTTTGATCCCTTTGTTTTACCTGCACGACAAAATATTACAAAAACAAAAACAAAAGTTATGTATGCGTTGTTTCACTCCCTGTTTATTTATTTCCCTTCGCATCAACAGCATAGCAAATGAAAGCTGTGCGAGCTTTAAAGTGAGACATTTTTTGAATGGCTGTTATGTCGGATCGACTGAAGCGGTATGGCGTATTTATGAATTTCCAATGAATTTTCAATCGCACACTATCTTTAAGTTTGCTATTTATTTGCCACGTAGACAGAATGTTTACTTTAGAAAGGGACACGAATGGGATACAGTTGAAAATGCCAAAAAAACTAAATTGTTATCATTCTTTGCATTAAATGAAAACGATCCATCGGCGAATCACTACATCGTATAAAACAAAGTCCCCAAATTCTACGTGGCCGCGCTAATCTCGAGAACCACTGAAGGGATTTAGATCCGGTTTGCACTGTTATGATATGCATTTCTTTGGGAAGGTTGTTGTGTACCAAAAATTGCTCTACCTTTTACAGTCTAAGTGGCAGAAAGGGGGTTGAAATTACATTCACATGGTCCTAACTCAACAATGACTTTTTGGATTTGAAAATAAATAAAAAAATTGTTAGCAAATTCTTCAAAGATTCATTTGAACTATAAATTATCCCTTCGGCGTTATCCTGAAGCTGAGCTATGCTCAAAACAATTCATGAAACTATCGCCAACAATTTTCCATCAGTGGAGACCACAGCCAGCAGCCATGCAGCAGTGGATGACGTCATCATGTGTGTATGTTAAGCAAGTGTTCTGCATGAATGAAGATGATCAGTTTGTAGAGCAAATTTATTTTCTGTGTGTGTGTATACATATGTATGTATATAGTCTACTACTGAATGGATTTGAGTGGGGATTTTTTTTTATCACAGCCAGCATTCGTGTCCTGTAGTAGTGGCTATAATAGCCGTGTTTTATTATCTGATCTGATCCAGATCAGATCATTGGTATGTATTTATTACAATAACAATACGAGATTTTGCTTTTCATTTGAATCTATTTTCGTGATCTGAAAATTCGTTCGCCTATTCCTTGCTAGCCTGCACTTTTGTCGACAATTGTCAAAACCCATGTTGGCAGATTAGAATATGAAATACTTTCTGCACTTTAAATATTATTCTATGATTTCTATGTTTTCTTTGCATTGGAATTATGCACATAAAAGCGTATCTGAAAGTAAATACTTATCCCAATTACTCCTAATGATTTCAAATTAATAATTATTGAGTGAATACCATATACACCATTTGAATGAAGTAGGATCGACAAAACATACAGTAAAAGAAAAAGATCGCATATTCTCTGAATTTTATAAGGGAAAATAAATCGGATGGCAACTCCGCTTGAATGAGCTCAGCTGTGAAATTCTAATGGAAAGGAGGGAAACAAATAATTCCTACTTTTAAATAAATAATTATTGAATGAAAACAATAATTAGTTGTACGCCAGAAGAAATAAATGTTGCTCCAGATGCATATGGCAAGAGCTAAGCACAATTTCAGCCCGAAATAAACCCTATTTTGAAAGAAATCCGATGCGGAAACTATAACTACACCATAAGATACAACAAAAATTGTTCGTTGATCCAGATCAGATAATAAAACACGGCTAATATTGAAACTGTATTGTTCTTTTACTTTGTGTGTACAAATTATTGTATTTAAGGTTTGATTTTATTTTGTCGTGTACTTACTTACAAATGTAAATGTTTTTATTGTCGTACTTTTCAAGGCAATTTTTATTTTTATTTTATTTTTTTTTATTTTGTCTAAACTTTTGTAATTGTAAGTATGTGTTGGTTTTAGTTTTTTCACGGTCTCACCTCTCGCGAACGTCTGACAACCATCCGAGAGCATTGTTGTCTCGATAAAGCTTCTTAAAACATATTGTCCTTCGGATACCGCACTAAACTGCAGGTCCTTTCCATTCGTGTAAAAAACATAACGCACTCAACATAAGTGGTTGCGAGATGCTGGGCCCTGGACCTTAAAGAGCTTTTACGACAGATATTTATCCTTCTACGACTGAGGTAGCAGTTATCATAGCCGGCGAACAATTTGAAAGACGGGATATTGTAACGCGCAGTCGTGATGATAATCTGCTTCTTCTTCTTCCCTTTATCAGCGAGGCTATGATCCGAAAACAAGGGATCACAACCCTCCCACCTCACCGCATTTCTACTGATCCGCCTGTGGGGTTCGCCTATTTGACCTCAGAAAATATCGGCAGGCCTGCCGATTTTGGATCACTCGGTTACTGAGAACAATGAAATGCCGATGTCGTCGCATTTGTCTGATCCAGGCGTTTATAGGCCTGCCTTTCCTACATCGCGATGTCTTTGGAACGTGCATTGATATTGCCTTTTTAACAGGGTTCAAATGATCTCTTCTTTGAACGTGGCAATACCAACTGAGCCGGTCGCGCTCTATTTTTTGTACGATGGTTTCCTTGATGTGAAAGCTTCCACGGATCTTCGAACTTCTTATTCGATCAAGCTTTGTCACTCCTGCTGTCATGCGAAGCATCTTCATCTCAGCTGTCGTTAATTTACTCTCATACTTTTTGTACATCGTCCAACATTGTGAGCCGTATGTGAGCGCTGGACGTAAAACTGCGGTGTAGAGCCTTCCTTTCAACTTAGGGGGCATTTTTCGGTCACAAAAGATAGCGGAATTTTCTCGCCACTTCATCCACCCTACGCTTACACGATGATTGATGTCGTCATCACAAGTTGCTTTGCTATTGATCATAGATCCCAGATATTTGAACTTTTCGCACTTGGGAAGCACTGTTCCATTCAAATAAATATCTGGAATAGGCCTGAGTGGATCAGAGAACGGGCAGCACAAGTACTCTGTCTTTTTTTAACTAATGCGATACCCATTTCCCTCCAAAACGTCCACCCACACATCAAGTGCTCGTTGCAGGGATGTAGGATCCTCACTTATGATGGCTCCATCGTCAGCAAAGAATAACTGATGTACCTTGGGGTCCATCACTTTACCTTCAAGCAGATAATCAAGGACTGTAATAAAGAGCAAAGGACTTAAAACGCTTCCATGGTGTACCCCGACTTTGATTGGGAACTCTTACTTTTCTCTTGGCTCCTTCGTACATGTACATAATCATCTGCACATAGGTTTCTGGAACCCCTCGATGTCTTAGCGCCACCCATATCAGATCTCGTGGTTGTCTGTCGAATGCCTTTTCAAAGTCAACCAATACAATATGCAAATCCCTTAAGGAATCACGATGTTTTTCCATTATGATCCTTATACTTTGGATTGCATCTGTGGTTGATTTACCCGAGACAAACCCGCACTGATCATCAGATAGCCGTATTATTTTTCGCAGTCGGCCACCTAATACCCGCTCAACGATCTTCATGGTGTGTGACATCAGCTTGATCGAACGGTAGTTATCACAATTTCGCGTATCACCCTTCCCTTTGTATACAGGGAGAAGGTAACTTTCCCTCCATTCATTCGGCATTGGATCACCTCTCACGAATTTGGAGATGAGAATTCTGAGCCATCTGAACCCGATGTCTCCCATCTTTTTCCAGAACTCAGAGGGTATCTCGTCTGGCCCAACCGCTTTTCGTTTTTTTGAGTATTTGACCGCCTCACTAACTTTTTCGACTGTAATGTCGGGTATTTCTTCACAGTTAGGGGTGGCTCTTGGAAAGTATAGCCGGGGAAACTGTTCATTCAAAAGCTCTTCACAATACTGCCGCCACCTCTGCAGAATTTTGTCGTCATCCACAAGAAGCTGGCCATGAGCATTGCTAATGAACTTTGGCGAACGAATCTCCTGAGCATTCTTCCTTCATTGGGCGGCTATTTTGAAGATAGTGGCACTCTCGTTCATATTGTGTTTTCGCAGCTCCTGGATAGCCTGGTTTGCATCAGCAACCGGGGAAAATATTTTCTCCAGCTCCCGATACAGGCCCTCCGTACTCTCTGCTTGAAGCTGAGCGCACTTCTTCTTCACTTTTTTCTTGCAGCATCTGTATTCCATTTCGAGGCGAGCTTTTTCGTCACTATTATTAGAGGGGCACTTTGACCAAGCTTTGAAAGCCGCTTTCTTCTCATTTATCACTTTCTTAGCTTCATCACTCCACCACCATGTTTCTTTGGCGTGTTGATGGTAGCATTTTGAAGCTCCTAGCAGTGATTTGGCTTTCTTTAAGCAAGTTCGCTGTAGGGAATCCCACATATTTTGTGCTCTGCACTCTTCATCCTCAGCTCCGTTGATGGTGTGAGAGAAGTAATTTTTCATTACGAAAACAAAAGCCTCGCCTTTTTCTTTGTCCAGATTGTTCCACTTGACTTTCTCAGAGACCCTTGTTTGTTTGCTTTTCTTTGGTGTTTTCATAAAAATTTCTGTTAGCAGGAGACGAGCCGAGCGATTGCCTCTCCCATGATAACTTTGCAATCTTTTACCCGAGGCTTCATGAAACTGGCTACCAAATGGTAGTCAATCGGAGTTTCATCTCCACCACTGCTGTAAGTGATCAGGTGTCGGCTTTGTTTGATGAACATGGTATTTAACACGATAAGACCGTGTGATTTGCACATGCTTAGGATGTCTTCACCAGGAAGGTTCCTGGTGCTATATCCTAGTCCTCCATGGCAGTCTTCATAGTCTTCGTTTGATTTCCCGACATGTCCATTCAAATCTCCTCCAACAAACAGAAATTCTTCCTTTGGGATGTTCTTAAGGAGATTGTGGAAATCTAGCCAAAATGCATCCTTATCTATCTGATTGCACCCATTGTGGGGAGCATATGCACTGACAATATTCCACACCTCTCCTTGTATTACTAGTTTGAGAGACATCAAACGGTCGCTGGACTTCGAAATGCTCAAGACGTTTCCAAGCAGCTCTGCCGCAAGGATGATACCGATTCCGTTCCTAGCCTTTTCCGTTCCGTAGTAGAACATCTTGTAATCTTTTGTCCTAACGTCCAAGAAACGCGCCCGATTCCCGGTGTTTTTCCATTTCGTCTCTTGGACACACAAGATGTCCACCCGCCTTCTATTCATCATCTCTTCCAGCTCGTAACTTCGACCGGTCATGCTTCCAACGTTCCAACTCGCGACCCTTAAATTGCGTCCAAACTGTTTCATTATGTTGCTAGCCCCCGGAATCCGTATAGCTCTGACCCGAACATTTCTGCTCGGTCCAGGATCAGTACCATGCACAGCAGTGGTAGTGCCTGGCGGGGTAGTGCCTTTCCTGTTTGCAAGTATTATCATAATGATACAGTTTTGCAATACAATTTTTGCACCATATTGCGATGGTGTTTGTTGTTTGACACGTGCATGCTCCTGTTTTAGTATTGTTTGATCTTTCTTTTATGACATCGGTGATCTCCAGTCGTGTCAACCCACGGACTCGCATGCACACTTGTGGGAGGGTTTTTAAGGTAGTATATGTGTCGCTAGGCTCACTTGGGTGTTATATTGCCTAGATCTGATTTGTCCCCTTAGTCGCCTTTTACGACAAGCGCTAGTTGTTGGGGGGGCGCTGAAGTGATATTCTTAACCCGTCCCTGCACGGGGATAATGATAATCTGCTTATGATGCTTTACATT
This sequence comes from Brachypalpus laphriformis, assembly GCA_945910035.1. Classification (NCBI taxonomy): domain Eukaryota; kingdom Metazoa; phylum Arthropoda; class Insecta; order Diptera; family Syrphidae; genus Brachypalpus; species Brachypalpus laphriformis. The sequence continues at coordinate 89,330,018 of OX246755.1, read as the reverse complement.
AAAAGGGGCAATTTATAAAATAATAAAAAAGGTATGCACTAATTTAGTAACTCGTATTATTACGAGTATGTCTTTTCCCAATTTCTTTATTAGTGTATCGCTGTAAAAATTGAATTGCACCCGGACGAAGTCGGGCCGGGTTTCTACTGTACAATATATCACTATACTAAAATTCCTTTGCACTATGTTTGGATAGATGGTGACAAAAATGGAAGAAGAGTGTACCTGGTGGTGATAAAAACATTGCACGCATGTATGTAGTGTCTCCAAAGGATGTAGAGCTTTTTTTTTTATTTGCGTTTGCTATTATTACATGTTTGTGGTCCTAAGTCATTTGAAGATGTTAGAACTTATAATAGAATTGCTTACAACACATTTATTGAAGCGTATCATGCTCAAGGTATTGCTTCAAATGACAGCGAATGGCATGAATATTTAAATGAAGCAAAGGGATTCAGTTCGCCAAAACAAATGTGTTATTTATTTGCTGTTATTTGTACATTTAGTGCACAAATAACAGCAATAAATGCATTAAGTGCAATATCATGACACTATCTCAAATGTTTTTTGCTCAACTGCTCATGCAGGTTGTGGTAAAACATTCACGCAAACTGCGATTATTCATAAATAAGATTCACTTTATCTTAGTTGCATTGCAACTATATTTAGTGACATAGCTTCAACTATTTTAATTGGAGGAAGAAGCTTACACAATGTGTTTAAATTACCCTTTCTAATTTTGGAAACTTCAGTGGCCAATTTTACAACAAATAGTAACCATGGTCAATACATAATGCATCTTCGTTGATTCTTATTGATCAAGTTTCCATGTGTCCACTTCAAGTATTGAAAGTTATAGACAGATCATTTAGAGATTTTGCTATGAAGCTAACATATACATATATATAAACCATTTGGGGTAAAACTATTGTTTTGTGCGTTGATTTTGGACAAATTTTACCGGTTGTTTCACATGGATCACGTGCAACATTACTTGAAAACTGTGTTCTTCTTCTTCCTTTTATCAGCGAGGCTATGATCCGAAAACAAGGGATCACAGCCCTCCCACTTCACCGCATTTCTACTGATCCGCCTGTGGGGTTCGCCTATTTGACCTCAGAAAATATCGGCAGGCCTGCCGATTTTGGATCACTCGGTTACTGAGAACAATGAAATGCCGATGTCGTCGCATTTGTCTGATCCAGGCGTTTATAGGCCTGCCTTTCCTACATCGCGATGTCTTTGGAACGTGCATAGATATTGCCTTTTTAACAGGGTTCAAATGATCTCTTCTTTGAACGTGGCAATACCAACTGAGCCGGTCGCGCTCTAATTTTTGTACGATGGTTTCCTTGATGTGAAAGCTTCCACGGATCTTCGAACTTCTTATTCGATCAAGCTTGGTCAATCCTGCTGTCATGCGAAGCATCTTCATCTCAGCTGCCGTTAATTTACTCTCATACTTTTTGTACATCGTCCAACATTGTGAACCGTATGTGAGCGCTGGACGTACAACTGCGGTGTAGAGCCTTCCTTTCAACTTAGGGGGCATTTTTCTGTCACAGAAGGTAGCGGAATTTTCTCGCCACTTCATCCACCCTACGCTTACACGATGATTGATGTCGTCATCACAAGTTGCTTTGCTATTGATCATAGATCCCAGATATTTGAACTTTTCGCACTTGGGAAGCACTGTTCCATTCAAATAAATGTCTGGAATAGGCCTGAGTGGATCAGAAAACGGGCAGCACAAGTACTCTGTCTTTTTTGAACTAATGCGATACCCATTTCCCTCCAAAACGTCCACCCACACATCAAGTGGTCGTTGCAGGGATGTAGGATCCTCACTTATGATGGCTCCATCGTCAGCAAAGAATAACTGATGTACCTTGGGGTCCATCACTTTACCTTGAAAACTGTGTTTTCTACGTTTGATCATGTCACTTTAACTAAAAAGATGACGGCTTTACTACATGAATTAGAGTTTGTTGAATTTTTAAAACAAATTGGTAATGGAAGCGAGACAATTTCCTCAGTTTGGTGAAAATATTATTGAAATACCACAGCAATTAGTTTGCGATCAGAATAATATAATTAATAATATTTATGGCAACATTGCACAAAACATTTTATCACAACGCATTTTAAATAAACTTGTTTTAGCACCAAAAAATCAAGATTGCGTTTTAATAAATAACGATATGCTCAATCGTATGCCAAGTGCAGCGAAAATATATCACAGCTATGACAAAAGAATTTGTGATAATGATTACATAATGCAATCAATAGCTATTCAGTAGAGTTTTTGTGTTTTTTTCTATAAGTGGTTTACCACCATTTCTTTCGAATGGAACTATTATTTATCTTTATTTTTTTGTTATATTATTTTATATGTTTACTAAATTTTTTTACATTACTTCCCTTATGCTTTTTTTCGCCTTTTGCTCCTCTTTTCATCATAGCGTCAATGTGAAAGTTAAGAATTAAGAATTTTCATATAAATAAATTGCAATCAATTACGTGAAAAATAAGTTGAATTTCCTTACTTTTCCAGCATAATTGGTCGAATTTTGACCACAGGTACTAGTTAGTATAAATCCTTCTGCCTTTACATAAGCGTCTTATTTATATAAGGCTATACATAACATCGCGTTCAGAGCCCTTGTTCACTTCACGTACATTTCTGCTCCTAAATGTACATATTTAGTAAATCAAGGTACATAATTCAACTAACCTAAATAAATTATTTCCCTCTTACAGGACTTAGCGGTGACCACTTTCGATTTGATGCAAATGGCGATGGTCCAGCTCGTTACAATATTATACATTTCAAACAATCCGACATCGGTCAATACCGTTGGGTCAAAGTTGGTGAATACTATGAAGGAGAACTACGCTTAAATATGTCAGGTAAGTTGTTTTTGGATATACAATTCCATTATGACAAATTGACAGCAGATTGATGTGTCAGACGACAACAATGACAACACCAAATTAGTGTACACATTCTCTTGATATTTGACTAAAGGAGGTGTTTTCCTAATGAGTATCGGAAGAGAATGGATTGTAGTAATTATGTCATAAGGGTGAAATTGTGTCAAATCAATGTGATTTCCATTGATTGTCGAGTGCTTACTTGTTATTAACTTTGTTGACACTATGCCAAAATGTCTTTAATAGAATTTCTATGAATTTGGGTGTCTCTAGGCGTGTATATTAAGTTCAATTAATATGAAAATTACGTTGAGTGACAAGGAAACATTTGCGAAATATCTATTATAAGGCGATTATAGCACCCCATATGGGCATAAATACTTTTCGTTTTTGTTGGAAGAAATGGAATAATTGAAGCCATATCAAATGGTTATTTTTATTGATGCAAGAAAGCAACAGGTTCTCGTTAGAAAAAAAGTGCCTTAGAACTCACCTTTGGTGGAATATTGTGGGTTTTGGAATAGTGTGTATTGTTATAGGTGCAATTGTTACTAGCTTAACACTTTGTTAAGGCAACAAAAATATATTCTTCTTCTTTTTCTCATTTTAGTTGACGCTCAAATATCATATGTATTCCTTAAAAAACAATTGCCAGTCAGTTGGCAAAAATACTGAAATGTGTCAACTCAATAATAAATTTCCCAGTGGATATTCGCACTGAGAATCCCCACCAGAGCTCACACAAACACACCCAAAACCTGTCCAGCAGTTATAGGTAACAGAAAAGGAAATCGAAGAAGAAGAAATCTTACGTTAACATCTTACGAATTACATAAATCCTACCAACGCAAGCAGGGGTCGAGGGTCGTGTGACGTTCTTCCTATTAAATAATTGCGCACCGTCTTTAAAGCGCCAAGAGTTTCTATCCTAATCTTAGAGATTGTTCTTGCTTCACGTGGCCATAATATCTGAGTATATTTTCGGTCAGTTTTTCGATGGTAGGTGCTTAGGCTTCGTTTTGACGTGCGTGGTTTTTAGCTTACCGGTCAAGCAATTTAACCTTTCAAGTATTTTCATCTCGGTGACGTGGAGTTATTGACTGTGCTTAGCTTATGCCAGCCAAAGTTAAAACCGTACATAATTATTGCCCATACGCCTGTTTTGTGTATCTTTCCCTAATAATTAAAGCATAATTGATATCTTGATTGATATTCAAGATATAGTCTACTTGTAACTTAAGTGTATTGATGAACAGTGGAGATAATCGCGTTTTCAACATTATCATGTAATTGAGGGTGCTAGCTGGCACTCATTCAACATAATAACTTAATAACTTCTCGACAGTTTCATAATGTTTGCAACCTCATACTTGCGCCCCATAGAACAAAATGGCCTCAGATGCTGCTTCAAAAACATTATACTTGCTGCTGTGAGGAATGTAAAACATTCTAGCTACATACCGGTTCCATGCGAAGTTGTTAGCAGATTATCTTAAAGAAGTTTCTCCTTCAGATGTTTTACCATGCATGAGTTTGTGGAGAAGTAAACGTCGAGCTACTTACGAGTATTTATACTTCGATACTCTCACCATTATAGTACCACCTTTCATTAGAGCAATTTCTTCTTCCGTCACAGATAGATTTCACAATGAGCAGTATTGATGCAGGCGATTGTTCATAAATTTGAGAGGCTCCGGCGTATACGCAAGTAGGATAATGTCGTTTGCAATAAGCAGGGCTTTAATTTGTTGTCTGGCATACTCAATAATTTCTCTCTCTCTCTATATACCCTTTCCAACGCCTGTAATGTGTAAAAACATGTCAAGGGTGTTATAAAAAAAGCAAAAAATTGCTTCATTGATAAACATCGAAAATAAAGATGGCTCAATGTACATCCTTGTCTCACTCCAGATTTCATGTGAGACCATGCAGATGCCACGCCGTTCCACACAGCACCCTGAATTTCTTTGTATAGATTTTGAAGAACTCTGCCGAGCTTCCGAGACATTGTAAGAGCATAAACAACTGAGCTTCAAACCACTACACAAAATCCGTCAAAATGTCTGTGATACTCCTTTGAAAATGTGGTCGATCGTGGAATAACCTGGGTATATGTTGCAACCTACAAGTTGGTTCGATTTTGTAAGATCCCAGTATATGTATATTTTATATAATGTGTTTAGGAAGGAAATGCCTCGATGGTTTTTTAGAAGAGGGGTCAAAAACAAGCATTTTTTACTACTGGAGGAGGGGGTCTATCTCGCCCCGTTTAGGTGGTAGGGGCAATTTTAGAAAAAAATGACTTAAAATGGAAAAAAAAATATTAAAAAACTACGGCAAGACCTACAATGAAGTACTATAACGTTTTTAAAAGCCAGAAACCTGTTCTTTAATCCTAAATTTAAATTAAATTATTTATGTCAATAGTTTTTTAAAAAATTCGCATGCAGACTCAAAATTTTGATAAAAAAAATTTAAAAAAAAAGCGGGCCACCCGGGTACTGTTAATTAAGAAAACTGTTGATATAGGCGCCTGCCTGACGAAAAGCACCTACCCCGAGCGGACCAACAAAGTTGCGCGAGCGGGACCTGCCGCATGTGGAAAGAGAGTTTAAATCCTTTAATCCCGCGAAGCGGCGCACCACTGTATTGTTAATTAAGAAAACTGTTGATATAGAATGCGTTTATAGACCAAATATGTCCATAACTCTTCAGTCCTTTTTCACTGCACTAGAAGAAATCTCAGAAATCCTGGACGCTCATGGATCTCAGATACAATAGTCAATTGGATTAAGCTAAGGGATTGTGCTTTCATACGGTGGAAACGTTTCCGAGTCCCCGAATTATACTTGGTGTATAAAAATCTAAGAAACTCTGTAACAAATCTTATCAAAAAAGAGAAGCGGAAATATTTCTCAAAGAAATTGAATTGTAAACTACCATCGAAAAAGCTTTGGAGAAATATAAGAGAATCGTGCACGGGAAAGATCCAAAATACAGCACCAGAATCTGTCGACGTAGATGAGCTAAACAAACTTGTTGCTGATATATCATCTGTATCTCCATCTGGAGTTTTGGATACAACGACTTCAGCAGCGAGCTCAGCTCAGCTATGACACAATACATCTTTTGTTTATAAAAATGATCCTTCCCAAAATTCTTCCTTTTATAACACATATTTATAATACAATTTTCCTTACATCCTTACACCTGTAGCGATCCTTCCATATCTTTCAAAAGTCTCCGAAAGGTTAGCATTCTGGCAGATCTCTGCATTTATAAAGCGAAACAATCTCTTATGCACTCTACAGTCAGGGTTTAGAGAAAAACATAGCTGCGTTACTGCTTTGCTTAAGGTGACAGTTGATATCCGAGTTTCTATGAACGCCAAGAAAATCTCACTCCTAACACTTCTAGATTTTTCAAAAGCATTTGATACTGTCAATCATGCTAGCCTATCTAATAAACTTCTGAACTCCTTCAGCTTCTCCGATTCGGCAGCAGGACTTATACTCTCCTATTTGACTAACAGGAAACAAAGAGTCTTCGTGGATGATAAGATATCCTCTGCACTGCCATTGACAAGAGGAGTTCCGCAAGAATCCATTCTGGGGCCACTCTTATTTTCAATATATATCAATGATCTTCCAAAAGTTATTAAATATAGTAATGTTCACATGTTTGCTGATGATGTTCAATTATACCTGGCGTCTCCTATTGATAGTATCAATTCTGCTGTTGGACATATTAATTATGATCTTATGCAAATATCGATGTGGGCCTAAAAAGTCACAGTGCATAGTTATTTATAAAAAAAATCATTGACACCTTATCATTGACCCCTGTCAAACTTGCTTCATCTGCATTAACTTACGTTAATAAAGCAGTTAATCTAGGTATAGTCGTTGATCGTACGTTGAAGTGGGACGAACATATTAACAAAATCTGCTCTCGAATTTACGCAACCCTACGCACGTTATACCACTCACAATCGTATACACCTGTTTCCACTAGAGCTATGCTAGCTAAAACTCTAATTGTCCCATTGATAACTTATGGAGGCGAACTCTTTCCTAAACGGGACTATGCTTCAAATCGGAAATTGAACGTAGCAATTAATAATGTGACTCGCTATGTATATGGTCTTAGGCGATATGATCATGTATCCACATATAAATGCAAAATATTGGGTTGCTCTCTCGATAACTACTTAGACTTTAGATCGATTATGTTTCTTCACAAATTAATCACTTCAAAGGAACCTCCATACTTGTTCTCTAAGTTACAGCAAATTAATTCTTCGCGAGTAGTGGGTTTTATATTACCGAGATCAACGTCGGCCTCGTCACAAAATCAATTCTTTCATCACACTATTAATTCTTGGAACTATTTACCTATGCGTGTAAAGAGAAGCTATCATCTGAGAAACTTTCGGGATATACTTTTAGAATATTTGCAGACATCGAGATAGTTCATTTGTCTACTGAGTAAATGAGCAAAGAGAAAGAAAAAGAGATAATTTTTTTTTTAAATTTAACTTAAACTCGAAATTTGAATTCTACAATTTTATACATTCTTTTCTTTTTATATAATACTGAATATGTTTTTTGCTCTTTATTTAAAAACTCCTAATTATATGCATCACTAATTATAAGGATTATTTTCTTAATGTGTATGTCACTAATGTTAACAAAAAATAAATAAATAAATAAAATAAATAAATATAGGCGCCTGCCAGACGTTTAATCTATTATTCATTCACTTACCTCAAAGGATGACCACGTGAATGCCAAAAAACAAAACAAAAATAGTAATTTTCAATTTTCTCAAAAGCTAGAAGACATAGAAAACCTTTTGGTTTTTTGTGTTCGATTCAGAATTTATATAAGCATTGACGACAAAAGCCAATTAGCACTTCATTTCACAATTTAAAAAAAAATTGGTCTAACCTTTCTTTTTATTTTCTTTATCAAAATTTTGAGTGCATGCGAATTTTTTAAAAGCTATTGACATAAATAATTTAATTTAAATTTAGGATTAAAGAACAGGTTTCTGGCTTTCAAAACCGGTATAGTACTTCATTTTAGGTGTTGCCGTTGTTTTTTAATATTTTTTTTTATTTTAAGTGATTTTTTTCTAAGATTGCGCCTACCTCCTAAACGGGGTGAGATAGACCCCCCTTCCCATAGTAAAAAGTGTTTGTTTTTGACCCCTCTATAAAAAACCGTTATCAATTTTTGGCGCCAAAGTTATCGTACTCGATAATTTGCCGAATCAAACGCACTTCCTTTTTGTGAAGAAAAGAGCATTTCTTAATTTTTATTTTATGGAATTAACCGTACGGGCAACACGCGTGCGATCACTTCTTGGCCTGTCTTCTAATTAAGACGATTGAGCAAATCAATTTATAGCAAGGTATACAAACATTTTTTTGAAGTAGTGTGTTGCGTATTGGTGATTAAAAGGTTTTTTTTTTAGTGCGGGTTGCTTGCCCCTTATTGTTAAGTGCAAGGTGCTGTTCACCTTCTTCTTCTGTTCGCAATTATTGGGGAAATTCGATTATCGTATAAGTATTGACTTAACTTATATTCTTTATCCCTTGTGGGTCTTAGGGTTTCCACTACACCTACGCGACATATCATACGTTTCTTGGCGATATGTTTCAGATCTTGCAAACTCTCTGCCAGTTGCTCTGACCTTTCCCCCATTATTCTGACTTTTAGGATGCGCGAAACTTGCAATTAAACCCCCTACGACTTCTTTTTCTGCGTCAATGTCAACAAGTCGAACACAACTGCTGAACTAGTAAATGAAATCCGGTGCGGCATTGATCAAATTGATCAGACTATCTGCAAACACGTCATTGAAAATTTTCTCAAAAAAAACCAGATCCTCCAACAGTAGTATGGGTGGCAGTGATGTCGTTTTTCAATTTCAAAGAGGAGCCCATTTGAAGATTTATGTGAGCCATGTCCGTGAAAGAGGATCCACCGAAAAAGTATCAAATATTTCGTGTAACGATTAACTCATTGGATTGTATTAGTAAGGTTTCCAAACAAATTCAGTCGTAACCTCACTTAAAAACTAAAATTGTTTTGTTAACTAAATGCATCTTTATTTAAAAATATTATCTTCATAATGACTTTTATTAGCAAAATAAACATACAAAGTGTTTCTCTTGGTCACCACAATGAAACCCCTTGGTTTGAAGAGGAATGCCGGCAAGCACATACAACAAAACAAGGGGCGTACAAGGCGACCCTGCATAGAAGGACTAGAGCTGCTCGCGACCTCTACAATCGGTGGAGAGAAGAGGAACTTTGACTTCTCAGAAAGAAGAAAAAGGAGCATGAGAAGGAGAATGAGAGACTTTATTGCAGGAATGATGTTCGAAAATGTTACCAAAAGGTAAAAGGAACATGCCACCGTATCAAAGCCATAAGTCTGCAGGGACGAAAATAGTAACATAGTAGTGGAATCGCAGTAGGTGCTGAGTATATGGAATGAACACTTCTGCAGACTGCTAAATGGCAACGATGACCAATATCCCGCTGTCAGGTAGAATGAGCCATTCAACAGTGACGATGATAGTCAAGATTCCCGTCAACCTGACCAGAATGAAGTGAGGATAACGATATCTAAACCTAAATCCAATCAAGGAGCCGACGGTCTTACCGCCGAACTTTTTAAGGCCAAAGGAGATGAGCATGCACCAGCTCATCTGTAAACTCTGGTCGGACTAAAATATGCCCAATGAATGGAACCTCAGCATCGTTTGCCCGATCTTAAAGAAAGGAAACCCTCTGAACTGCGCCAACTACAGAGGTCTTCCCAATATCGCATATAAAATCCTATCTGCCATATTATGTGAACGCCTAAGATCGATCGTCAACAGCTTGTAGGTCTTTATCAGTGCGGTTTCATGTCGGTAAAAAGTTCACCATTGTCCAAATATTCACATTACGACAGATCTTGCAAAAAAATTGCCTATTATACCGTGTATAGAGACGACCTATACAGAGACATTCCTGCTCTCGGCTAAGCCAGAAGAGTTCACATACAGCGACTAAGATGGCTCGGTCATTTAGAGTGGATGAAGTCCAACGTTCCAGCCAAAAAAAGACTTCGAATCCACCCCGGATGGACGGTACAGTAGAGGACGACCTCGCGGCAGGTGGCGCAAACAAGTGAAATGGGACCTCAACCAACTTGGCGTGCGCAACTGGTGGCAGCTGACTCGTAACCGGGCTGGTTGGAGAGGTCTGTTGTTTGAGGCCCAGGTTCACCCGGACTGTAGCGGCACCTAAGAAGGAGAGGTGTAAAAACTAAATGAAAACAAAATAAAACATAAAGCTTTAGCAAAATAAAATAAAAATGTGAAATAATTTGTCCAACTCGGATAAGTAAAACAAATTCATTTTTATTGGAATAAATTTAATCAAACTCTCTTCCAAAAAAGTGACATCGTGGGAGAATTTCACTTTGTCGTGAAAACGTGAAAAGGATTAGGGAAGCGCAATTTTCTGCCTGAAATATACATGTGCAAATTATCTATGCAACGAATATTCGCTATGAAGTTGTAATAGAATGCAAATATTGTTTAGTATAGGTATTCAAATGTACCTTATTATTTTTATTCCTTGCAAATTTAACTTTAAAATTTGGGGAGCCTTTTTGATTTATGGGGAGCCCAGTGCTCAGCAAAGGAGCCAAAAGCTACTAAAGGAGCCCCTCCGACAGCGCTGATGGGTGGTCATTTGAACGATATTATTTTTCATATTTAACCGCATAACTTCTACTTCAATCGATTCATACGTATATTGCACTCGTAATCTATACATATTATAAAGCTGTAGAAGTGTAGAGGGTCGAATGTTCTTGTCTGTCTGTGCACGTATCACGCCGAAAATACTGCACGGATTTTTATGAAACTTGGCATAGTGACAGCTAATATCTTGATTTAACATTTAGGATACTTTTTATTTCGAGGATTTAAAAGGTTCCTACAAAATAGTTAACATCCATCTAAACATGTAATAACACTGTAAATGTAAAAATGTTTCCACAAGCATCACGCAAAGACTGCTACACGAAAATCATCTATGCTTTATCGTGATTCGCCATCTAAAAGCTGAGATCCAACCTAAAATATCTTTTTCAAAATTCAGAATATAACTGATTTTTTCTTGATCATGATTTTCAATCTATATAGATACGAGTATACACTCAGGGGAGGAAATATTTTTTTTTGCTCTCTGTCTCTTCGCAATTTCTGGGAGCAGGCAGAGCCTATAGGCTGACGAAGGAGAATGGTGTGGACTCGTGTGGTACTCTTCGTGTTTTCTTATTTTTCGGTTTCATTTTCTGTTATACCTGTTTGACGGGTTGTGTTTGTGTGTTGTGAGCGGATTTGTGTGTGCTCTGGAGGGGATTTCCAATGTGAACGTTATAATTCAGTTTACACAATTTCAGTATTCAGTTGGCAATTGCATGTCAAAAATAAGTAAATGTGCATCAACTAAAATGCGGGCAAAACAAGGCGAGAACTGGTCAATTAGTATTCAATAAAAATTATTTGATTCAAATGCAAAAGTATTGTTTTATTTCAAAATAAGATTCGGCGCACAAGTCGGAACACCCTTTGCTTATCGGTAAGCCCGCTCTTTTGCAGTCTTGGATTGAATGATTCCCTTGCATGGTATGTAGTAGGTCTTACTGATATAGTTACACCATCTACGGCTTCTGGGAAAACCTACGTCTGCGAGACTCTTCTTTGTCCTTAGCGGATCATTACCATACCACCACCTATTTTATGTAATGTAATATGGTATATGAAACCAAAATTTGTCTTTGTGTAGTCATATAAAATTAAATCAATTAATATTACTGTGGTCAATGGACATAAATCAAAGTGTCATCACATATATTCAATTACGAGGACAACTATGCGTATCCAATTACTTTGTCTAAATCTGCCAAAGTTTTCGGATCAACAATTAGATAAATTATTTTATTCAATAAATCATTTCCGCCTTTACACAAAGTTCAGTTTGTATGTCAGCATTTGTGTCTAGCACACTGTGTGTAAACATCCTCTCAGAGTTTGAGGTTCGTAATGTCAGATATAAATGTTAAATCAACAGTTGGCTTGTGGTTGTTTCATATCTAAATGGATACCAGTTGGATGCTGCCCAACATTCTGTTGAGTTGAATTTGTATGTAGGTCAGCTTAAGACAGTTGACGTGCTTGATAACGCATACATGTATGTAGGTATAAACTTTAAAGTTAAACCAAATACTTGTAGTAAATTAAATGGAATATTACGAATGACAGAACAACTTACGAGTAGGTATATAAACATGATTCGGATATGATGTAGTAGGGTAGAGGCACTAGTATCCGGACAGTACTAGTATCCGGACACTTCGTCGTTTATTGTCAAAAAATAAGAGAATTTTCCGGTTTAAGTGTGAAAAATACATAAAAAAACAACCCTCTATGTTTTTTTCATACACCCACGTAGTTTCCAATAGATGCGATAACTGGTTTGCGAAATACGCATCAGTTAGTACGTGGTAGTCGTGAAGTGTGCAGCTAAGTGCGTTTTTTCTCTAAAAAAAATAGTGACGCTATTTTCAAAATGTAAGTATTTTAAACATTATTTATTGCATTTGCACATCAAATTAGGTTTAATTTTAGTTAAATATAAATAATTTCTGTGTTCAATTAAAAAAAAAGAAAAAATTGTTAAATTCTATGCAAATTATTTGGTGTCCGGATACTGGAGCCCAAATTTTATACTGATTTTAGTTACCGGACAGAGTGTCCGACTACTGAAACTTGAATGCAAATTTTAAATTCATGTTTTAATACTTTTAAACGATACCTATGTATATCTTGCTTAATTTAAATAAAGAATATTGCATGTTTCTTTAATAATTTCAGTATGCGGACAGTGTTTTTTAACTAAGAAACCGGCTGTCCGGGTACTGAAAAATTAGGTTTAGTATTCGGACGTTTTTTTACGCATTAAAACATGTCATATTTTTAGACTTAATTACTTAAGAATGGAGGAAAGCAGTTTAACACGAGCTTTAGAAGATATTCGGATAAATAATTTGAGTTTAAGAAAAGCAGCTGCCAAATATGGTCTGTGTCGATCAACTCTTCATGACCGACTAAAAGGTAAGGGGCTAATTGGTGAAAAGGCAACAAAAAGTGGCCAGATCCTTACTTAACACCTGAAGAAGAAAGTAAGATTGCTGAGTGGTGTACCGATATGTGCAAAGGTGGGTTTCCCTTAAAGACCAATGACCTCCTTAATACGGTGTAAAAAATAATTAAGGACTCGAAAAGGGAAACACATTTTAAAGATGATCGACCAGGTAAAACATGGCTCAAATCATTTATGAAAAGAAATCCTTCTTTGGCTATGAGAGAAGCTGAAAGCATAAGTAAAGGCAGGGCCGTCTTCACAAAAGAAAATATTTTAAAATCGTTTAAAGAGCTGGAAGACTATTTAAAGAGCATAAACCAGGAGGAAATAATGCACGACCCAAAAAGGATCCTCAACGGCGATGAAAGCAGTTTTTGCCTTTGTCCAAAAACTGGCAAAGTAATAGCACCAAAAGGTTATAAAAATATTTACCAAACATGTGCTGGTAATGAAAAAGAAACGTTAAATGTACTAATTGTTTTCTCGGCTGATGGAAAACTCTTTGAACCTATGGTAGTGTTCCCATACTTACGTCCTCCAAAGGACATTGTTGAAAGTATGCCTCAATCTTGGACCCTAGGGAAAAGCGAGAGCGGTTGGATGCGCAGTGAAACATTTTATGAGTACGTGGATAATTGTGTACATAAACGCTTACTGACAGACCAAGTAAAACGTCCAGTTATATTATTTGTTGATTGTCACAAATCCCATTTGACTTTGGAGTTAAGCTAATTTTGCAATATATTGCAAGCTTCATGGCAAACATAGAGTAAAATATCGCAAGCACAAAAGATTTTATTTGCAACTATTGCTGTGATATTTAAATACCATAAATAGTTTACGGAGCGAAATTTATGCTTAATTTAATATTAATTTTACTGAATATTTTGCATTAATAATATTTTTTTTTTTTGTTTTACTGAATTTAAAGTTTCAATTTTGTTTTTATGTTTATTTTATGTTTACTTATTTTGAATTATGTTTCGTTCCTTTTAAAACGTGTACCTAGAAGTATTCTTAAGTGTTAGTTAACCACTAGACTGAATTTAAAACATTAAATTTAGACACTTTTACAGTATTCTTTATATTAAATATCTTTTATGAATTCCTTTTTATTTTTTGGTTAAAGAGTACATATGTACATCCATTTATATTTACTGTTATGTATTAACTATGTTAAGTTGTTAACAAAAATATGATTAGAACTTAATTTCTTTTAGAAAACTAAGTACCTATCTTTATATTAAATATCTTTTATGAATTCTTTTTTTTTTTTTTTTAGTTAAAGAGTATATAAATACATATACATATATTTATTGTTATTTACTTACTATGTGAATAATTAGTTAACAAAAATGTGAATAAATCTTATTTTTTTCGTATAAAATTAAATAAAATGTTTCATCAATAAAAAAGAAAACGTTAAAAGTTGATATGAAATTTTGGTGTCCGGCTTCTGAAACTAAAACGTCCGGACACTAAATATTACTGTCCGGATACTAGCGCAAACAGAACTTTTTTTAAGAATTAATAAAACAATTATCCACAATAATAAATATGTTCGAGGAGTTTTACTATCTTTTTAAAAATTATCTACATCATTTATATATCCAAACCTTTTCACTGAAGCTTTAATAGTTAAAAAATAAGAAGAAGTCAAAGTTAAGATTTGTGTTAACTGTCCGGCTACTAGTGCCTTTACCCTATATCGAATATCATAGTGTCAGACCGAACAAAGTCACACCGTCATTCAATAACCACACCTGAACTTTGACAGCCGGTTGTGGCTGTACATCGCTGTCATTTTATGCTTTTGTTCTTTCATAGCTGACATTTAACTATGGAAAATTACATGCTTCAACATCGATTCGTAATTGTGCAAATGTATTTTAAACTTGCGTGTTCTCTTCTCCAAACTATTCACGTTTCATCTTCAGCGACGAAGCGCATTGTTTGCTTAATGGTTCTGTAAATAATCAAAATTGTCCGATTTGGGACAGTTAAACGACTTAATTTTTGCGATGATATTAGCCGTATTTTATTATCACCCAAGATCCATATAGATCACACGACGAAAATAAAACGATCCGGATCTGGATCAACGAAATTATTTTCCTTGTGTCGTGTAGTGTGGTTGTGTGACCTACCAAGGAATAAAAAAAAAAAATTTCTGGATCACGAATTGATCCTGATAGAAAGCAAGATCTCGCATTCTTGTTGTATTGCATAGAAACCAATGATCCATATGGATCATGAGTGATAATAAAATACGGCTATTGTAGGCTTAAGGCTAAAAACACACCAGATCAGTCAAAACGTTTTTTGATTCACGGACAAGAAAACATTTTTTATTTCAACACACACCAACCGAAACACAATGTAACAAAAAAAATTATTTCCATTTCTGTTTCGTTTGGTGTGTGTTGAGAAAAAACAAAACTGATAAAGTTGTGTAATTTTTTTTTAACACTTTTATTATTTTATTTAAGCACAAAAAAAGAGTGATGGGTAAATCCTTACAATTAAAAACAGAGGACACATTTACGTTAAAAACTTGAAATATTCTCAAATATGTATATAAAACGGCATTGCAAGAAACCAACAAGAGCTGTTGTTGTTGAGCTGGATCTCATTGCAATGAGAATCCAATCAGACGGGTACATTGCCAATTAGCAGATGCTCTAAAAATTGTCTTGTAGATGTCTGACTAAAGCATGGAACTGCTGCCTGCATAATGTCATTCGGTGACATACATAATTTCATAAAGTGCAGGACCATAACTCCATAATGGACTGACGACCCTCTTAAGTGGGATATAACTAAAATATATAAACTACATCGGTATGACCTGATTAATTAAGGATACATGACCCCTTGACTGGGTCATCAACTCAATCAAATTAGTATGTGGCATTGAAAGCGCTGATGGCGACTAGAGCATCAGGTGAGGCTGAAGCTGCAGCATTAGACAAGCTATCGCCTGAGTTTCCCCTTTTGAGCCCAGTGCTTGTAGCAACACCGCATAAGCGAAAGCTTCTTGCGGATTGGCAAAAGCAGTTTTTCCGCCAATGGCTACAACTGCCAGCTCGCCGCCTTTTTCCTTACGGATCTCTCCGCCCTTGTACTTGGAATAGGTAACATTGCCAGTACCTGAGCTCAGCTCCAAGCTCTGGGCAAATAGAGAGTGTACTAGTCAATGCCAACTCCAACGACAGCACAGCAAGCAGCAGTTAGTTTATTGCAACATAGTGAAACAATGACTCCCTGGACAGCTTGCCAATTTTGTGTTTGGAGATGTACACCGAGTTGCCAAGTCCGCTGCAGAAGGCCGCCTTGTGAAGGAGCTCATTAGCACCAACCTTTAGAGGAGGTGCAGTGAGTTGAATTCTTACGCGTGGCAGGTTGTCCCGAGCATTTCGTACATCTGTCTGTGCGACACAAAGTACATATTTTACAAAAACATGAAGTGGGTTCACATAAAACTGATTTGTGATAGTGCCACAAAAAATCGTTATTATAACCAATTAAAATATTTTCATATTGCGGTTAGTTACATACATATGTAAGTAGTTCTCATGTGCAGATTCCTGGTGATTCCTGTGCTTGGTCGTCAGACTAGCTGCAATCCTAAGGATTTGCTTGGCACCCAAGTTTTCGTAGCTGCCGTTGCGAGATCCACCCCGGAATACAATGAAGACCCTGCTCACTGGAATACAGCTATTAGTAGTGATGACCTCAACCCTATTTACAAGAGCAGTCGACTTCACCTCAGCCGCCCTGCTA
Source organism: Brachypalpus laphriformis (assembly GCA_945910035.1). Classification (NCBI taxonomy): domain Eukaryota; kingdom Metazoa; phylum Arthropoda; class Insecta; order Diptera; family Syrphidae; genus Brachypalpus; species Brachypalpus laphriformis. Next base: position 89,313,084 of record OX246755.1, on the reverse strand, counting down.
AGTGGTCGGGGCCAGGATTGTTCGGCAAACCCGCGCTTACTGACAATATGTGGGAAAGGAGCTTTGTTTGCGCTACACGATCACCGAAGGCGTTATTAATACCCTTTTACTGGTTCTCAGGGCACCGACATTTCTGCTCCTATGTGGCTTAAAGCTTAGTCTCTGCATTTCTCCTCTCAGTCTAAAGATGGTTCCTATTATAATCCAGGTGTAGTCATTCTTGTAATAATTCAGTTCCTAAGATTATAATTGATTTTCGAATAAAAATTTCTCTCCGTAGAAGATCTAGTAGCTCTTTCAAAAAATAGTACTTCTCATTCTCATCTGTGGTCCTGATAATTTCATACAATGAGCTTCTCCACTCCAGGGGCCCCTCTCCAAATAGATCGAAAGTAATACCACAGTTCACTGCAAGGTTAATTCAATCATTGTTTATGGTTTTAACTCAATTAATAGCTCTGGCCAGACTTTTTCCATTTGCAAAACAATTTTTTTTTTTTAATTAATTGTGTAGCTATCTTTACCAAATTTCCCGACTTTGTCAGCATACTAATTTTTAATGCTTTAATGTGGACAAAAAATTGTAGATGTACTCGTAAGTGGGTGCGAAAAAAACAACAACCCCAAAGTCAATGAAATATTATAGATCTGGCCAGACATTACTGCATATAACATATGAGCCATTCACAGGCCAAATCGATTAACTCCACTTTTTGAACTTGTTTAAATTTATGTGTTAAAGCACGTCATAGAGTCCTAACTTTGTATATTCAATGAAAATTGCTCTAATGGCAAGCTTTTAACGTCATGGTAATGACAAAATTTTGTTGGCCATCGAACAATAAATACTTATATAAATATTATTTTATCACATTTGTACGCTTTTTGTTTTATGGAGTTGATCGATTTGGCAAGTGGGTGGCTCATATATGGAGAAACGTATTTATTTCACATTTCATGCGAGAAGCAAATAGATGGACCCAGTGAGAAATCGCAACGAAAGTAACCCGAGAAAATAAATAATTTGGAAACTTCTTACTGAAGAAGAACTACCATATACATATGTCTGTTTTGATCTTTGTTTAGCTGCTGGTGTAAATCACGCAAATATGCAGCATACAGAAGAATTGGAGAATCCCGTACAACAGGAATCCCGTATTCAGATCAACGATATCGCTAAACCGATTTTGGACTATAAATAGGCTTATAAGACTTGACGAACAAAGGACTCGTGTAGATCCGTATAGGACAGATAAAGCAGCTCCCATTCGGGGCATGTGTTTCATGCTGAATCATCACTTACAAACTGCGGATACACTGAGAGAAGTTTTAACCGTTGACGGAGAACTATGCCTATACAGAGGAAGCACAAAGTTTGCACAATATGTACCATCGCAAACTGCGAAATACGGTATACAAGTACATATACGTACATTGGATTTATGATTCCAGCAACGGGTAACCTTGTAAAAGAATTATTTATACAAGTAAGAAGGTGGATATCAGAGTGCCGTAAATTTGGGCGAGAAGGTGATGATTGAACAAACAACGAAGTACAGAGCCAGCGGAAGAACCGTTGTTCCTTACATCTTCGTTGCAAGTTTTGAAAGTGTGGAAAAACTTCTTAAGGACCAAGTCATGGACTATGGTCATCATGGAGCAAATGTTCGGAGAATACGCATGAAAATGACAGACGAAGCGATGGTCATTAGCATTTTTCTACAACATGTTGAATGTCGCAGCATTGACATCCTTCATAATTTACAAAAAAGTAAATATTAGTGCAACGAACAAAGCCAATATACGTCGACAATTTCTGCATTCGTTGATTGAGCAGTTAGTGACCTCTCAGATCGAAGCAAGGATGAACCATCCAGGTGTGTTTTCCGTTCAAAATAACATCTTTCTTTGGAGCACCATTAAAACAAAGGATTGGACAGCCAGACATCAATGAGCCAAAAAAGGGGTGCAGAATTAATTACAAAACGCGAAGGAAAACCAGAGTTGCATGCACTGCCAGTGAAGTTTCCATACAAAATTTATGAATGATCAGCTGGACCTATTCCATTGATGGGAAGGTTTTAAAACATCCATTGACAGAAGGGTTAAACTGCAGTGCATATTGCAACTGCTGGTCGCATTGGCAGCCATTTCCATTATACGTGCTAGCTAATCCGCCTTAATTATTAATGCAGAGATATGCAAAGATGACGGTCCTGTTTCGAGATTGTACTTATATTATGGGGTATTTTTCGAAAGCCAGAATATTTTCCGTAAAAAAACGCAGCAGATTACGTATCTCAGACTACCTCATATTCTTTAATTCTCCATATGTGTCCTCCATAAAAAAGGATCGTCCGAGCCGTTGCCTTGAAGAAATTATATTTGGCATTAACCGATATATATTTACTGCTGATATTTTCTGAGGTCAAATAGGCGAACCCCAGAGGCGCATCAGAAGAAATGCAGTGAAGTAGGAGGGTTATGATCTCTTTTTTTAGGATCATAACCTCGCCGAAATAGGAAGAAGAAGATACTTACTGAGACAACGCACTGGTCGAAGTACCGAAAATATCAAAGTCGTAAGTGCTTCACTTCAAAATGAGCCAAATCAGTCGATTCCACATCGTTCACATGAATTGGGAATCTCTCAGTCCACATTGCATTGTGGCGAATTTTGCGTAAAGATTTTGGCCTACAACCTTACAAGATGAAATTTACTCAAGAACTGAAGCCTATTGATCATTTGAAGCGCCGAAACTTCTCCGATTGGGCTCTGCAAGAGTTTAAAGAAAATCCTGAATTTCATCGAAAAATCATCTTCAGCGATGAAGCTCATTTTTGGCTTAATGGCTTTGTCAATAGCAAAATATGCGTTATTGGACAGCAACGAACTTACATGTGCTTCAAAAGACTCCATTGCATCCACAAAAAGTGACCGTGTGGTGTAGATTTCAGGCCGGGGGTGTGATTGGGCCGTATTTTTTCGTCTATGAAAATGATCGTCATGTTACGGTCAATGGAGTTCGCTATCATGCTATGTTGGAAGACTATTTTTGGCCAGAATTGGATGGACTTGACATCAATGATATGTGGTTCCAACAGACGGTGCCCCTTGCCACACAGCTAGTCGAACAATTGATCTATTGAAGGGGAAGTTCGATAGTCGTGTAATCTCGAGAAATGGTCCGGTCGAATGGCCACCTCGCTAATGCGATTTAACGCCGTTGGATTTCTTTTTATGGGCTTACGTTAAGTCGTTAGTTTATGCCAACAAGCCAACAACGTTAGAGGAGCTCAGAAACAATATCGAACGCGCGAAATTGCCAACGTTCTGGCCGATATGTGTGGTAGAGCGGTAGAAAATTGGCTCCAAAGAATCGATCGCTGCAAACGTTATCTCGGTGCTTACATGAACGAGATCGAATTCCATACTTAAATATAAAATGTGTACTACCCCTGGAATAAATTTCAGTCCGATATCTCAATTATTTTGCGTTTTATTTAACTACAAAATCGATATGTACAAATTGAAAGAACCTTTACATATATAGTAAGAAAGCAACTAAGTAATACCCAGCTTGTCACAGTCATCATTTAGCGTGGTGTTAGTTGTTAGTATTGGTTATATATACAGAAAATCCTAACACCGTATACAAAAAGACTGCACAAGTAAATAAAATTCGGAATGCATAATAATGAATAAAAGCATGAATTAAAAATTAATAAGCAAATATTTCGCAAAACACTTACAACATCAAGAAGCTAGTATCGGCCGTATGATCAATATTTTGAGAGAAAAGCACTCCTAAATCACATATTGATGTAACGTTCGTAAGTAGATTCTTTGATGTGACTTACTTACTTAGTTGGCGCTACAGTCCGGGGTGGACTTGGGTCTCAACCAACAAACCTCTGCAGCCAACCCGGTTACGAGCCAGCTTCCTCCAAATGCGCACGATAAGTTGGTTGAGGGCCTCCTCCACTTGTTTGCACAAACTACCGCGAGGTCGTCCTCTATTGCGCCGTCCATCGGGGGTGGATAAGAAGACTTTCCGGGCTGGAACGTTGGGCTCCATCCGCTCCAAATGACCCAGTCATCTTAGTCGCTGTATGCGAACTCTTTTGGCTAAGTCGATGTCTTTGTATAGAACATATAGTTCGGCATTGTACCTTCTCCTCCACCCACCGTCTATGCAGACGGGACCAAATATCACTGGAAGAACTTTTCTCTCAAAGTAACCAAAGGCTTTTGGGGATTTTGGCAAAGTTCATGCCTCTGAGCCATACAGCAGGACTGGTATTATTAGTGTCTTATACAGAATTAGCTTAGCAGTTCTAAATAGGGGTTTGTTACTCAATTGCCTTGTTAGCCCATAAGAACAGCGATTGCAACTGGTGTCATTTGCGGAGCTCACCATAAAGCTTTTGAGGTTATAATCATAATTTATCAAATTGCATTTTCTTGAAAAGATCATTGACCGACATTTAGATACGTTGAAAAATAGCTTGTTATTACAGCACCCTGCATCTCTACATTGACTGAGAGACGAACTGGTATTTTCCCTTTGTCACCTTTTTCATTGACAGCCAGGCAGCGATGAAAGCAATATCTGCTACAGTAATAAATTCGAAGCTCGTGAAGTGTTGTTGAAAAGAGCTCAATGTTTTTGGAACACAGCACAAGGAAAAGCTCTGCTGGGTCCCTGGGCATGAGAGCATACTAAGGAATGAGAAAGCCGACGAACTGGCAAGAGGATGGTCAGCACTAAACTCGGACCAATTCGACTCCTTAGTTTACATTTACAGGTCAACTTCTTTGGATATTTGTATCACCACGAGGAAGCTTTGGCCTATATTCGACAGAACAGTAATCAACAGACTTATGCAGAGGGAGAGAAAATCCCTCTCTACTCTCATAGGAATCATTACGGGGCATAACACTATGCGATACCACATGAAAAAGTTAGATGTGGCGAACGAAGACCTTTACAGGGTTTTTTTTTTATAGTTTGCGCGCACTCAAAAGGGTTATGAATACCTTTAACATGTTTACACACAGTGTGGGCGGTGGAAAGGATAGATAGAGAGAGAGAGAGAGAAAGATTTTGGTGTAGTGGTTCTTGACGCTCAGTTGTTTGTGCTCCGGAGATTCTCCGGGAGTGGCGTCCAGATAACTCGGGAGATTTTTGTTATTTTTTGTCTTTTGCTTCTGATTCACAGTACTTTTTTCCCGATAACCGATGTCAATGGCAAATCACCATCAACAGAGCGAACAATTTTGCCAGCCGCATGAGCAAGCTACTGCCAGTGTTATACCTTCGCAGTAGTGTTCACACAAGCTTTCGCAATTGATCGGACTTACGTTTTTTTTATATATTTCATGAGAAATAAATAAATACTTGCTAACATCAGAATTTGAACCATGAACCATTAGCGTGGCAATTGACGACGTTACTACTACACCATTGTGGTGACGATGGGGTTCAGGAGGACACTACTCACTTTCTTTGCCACTGCCCAGGCCTCTACCGTCTAAGAAACAAGTTCTATAAGGATTAAAAAGAACTGTCCAACAGAGCGGTAAACGACATCGCAAACTTCATTAAATCCTTTGGTTGTTTCGTACGAGTATTTCGGGCACAGTAAGTAATGCTTTCTACTAGGCTATCCACATTTGCGTATATTGTTCACAAGGAAGGCATTCGTTCTATCTTTCTTTTCCCGACGGGTATTACAATGGATGTGGTGTAGAAGATTTCTACCCCCTACGCCAACCCACTTAAATAACCTAACCTAACCTCGCCTTCGTATCCATGTAAAAGTACTTATATTGTCTTTTTGCTTCTACATACTGCGCTTTAATGATTCTTGTTTCAAGCTCTCGTATACGCATTAATAATGGTAGCGATTTATTTCTTAGCTTTTCACATGCATAATCATACCACTCGTTCTTTTTCCGCAAAGTGGATGAAGTAATCATTAGACTCACATCATCAGGTATTATTCATTCCAAATCACGCAGTGGTAAGAGATTTATTTAAACACTAGCTGAACCCGTGCTCGCCTTGCTTCGCCCTCTAAAGGCGTCCTCATGCGAAGAAATATGTACTCGTAATATCAGAGCGACTGAAGAAACATCAAAGTATTTGTCTAACTCCATAAAATTGTTGTGTAAAATAAGTTTTGTGGATTAATTGCATTTTATCAATATCGTTCCAATGGGTAACTCTCAGCCCCTAGCTGCAGATTTCATAGTTCTCAAAAACCAACATTCTCTAAAATGTTATCAAACGTAATAAAAAGTACAATTCATTAAATAATGGACAGTTGTATTTTATTACTGTGAACAAATTTTACAAACCTTCTTCGTAAACAATGTTTGAGGTTGTTTGTTTGTGACAAGCGTGACGTTCTTCATTTTTTTGGTGTGATCGAACTTGACGAATTGTCCTTGCACGTTTTGAGCTTCGAGAAAGATTAGATTTTTCACTCAAACGCATATTTTATAAAAAAAACAGCGTTACCTAAAACAAAACAGTAAGCGCTGTATCAAGCAATAAATAAAAAACATTAACTCGCTTAAAAGAAAAGCCAACGTAAAAAAAGAAACTGGAAAATTGTGGTGGTGGTTTGAGAAAAGACAACATTCCACGTAGATTCTATTGAGGATAGTGAAAGAAGATACATACCATATGTATGTACACTCACTATGGGGAAACACCAACTATAAAGATTCAACATTATGTGAGTGAGTAACAGATTTTCATTAAACTTGACGAAAACGATATTTACTCACACTAAATGGAGTGTTTCTTCCAAAAAACTGGGGAAGCACTTGCATTCAATTTGTATTTACACCACACACGTGCAGGTGTCAGCCTCGCATTTGCATGCACATGCGCATACAATTTTTACTCACACTAAATGGAGTGTTTCTACAAAAAAAAAAACTGGGAATACACTTGCACTCAATTTGTACATATTTACACCACCACACGTGCGCATACTTCTCTTTCGTTCCGATCCAACAGAGAAAACGACACACAGTATTTGTTGAAGCGAATGTGGTTTGGATGCGCGCCCTCCACCCCAAAGCAGAACAACGATCAGGAACAGTCGTTGTTAATTTCTTTACATTTGAGAAAGTAAATTTAATTTGATCATGTTCGATTTTGATCTGTAGCTCGGCTTCTAGATGAAGCAAAAAGCTGAAAGATAGCTTAAAATATTAAGGGAAGTGTTGGCCCCATATGTACTATATTTTTTTTGTATTGACATGAATTACCCGAGTAATAGGAGGTTAAAGGCAGTAAAGTCAGAAATACAAATAAAAACTACAAAAACGTACCAAAATGTAGGCTGGGTAAGAAACGACATAGCAAATGTCTTTCCCAGTGTCTTAAGAAACATTTTAAAAAAAAGTTTCATCCAAATCTGTCCAGCGGTTCTCACGCCATTAGGTAACAAAAGAAAAACCCTACAGTTTTATTATACATATAAATATAAATATATGTATAGATAGGTTTCCTTTTTGGCCAGTAGCTTATCTATTCTTGCCAGAAACAATGTTTTACCTCGGGCTTTCAATTTTAATATCTGACAGTTGGCAGTTATTGTCTTATCGGGAATTCATTGGATACCTTCTATTCCAATCGTTACAATCATTAAAAGATGATCCGAGTATACTTCGTACCCCATTTTAAATCATTTAACTATAGAGTGCCTGTCTCCACCCATGAAACAGTAATCTGTAGTTGAACTGCCCTGCTTCCCAATAAAAGGCAATTCCAAGTCACCATCACTACAAACATCCGTTTAGACCACTTAGCCCAAAATTTCAGCTTTAGCAATTGTCTACCTTGTGCATTAATTTTTTTGTCTTTTGAGTTTCTTTTATTGTGTGCTATGTTTAACATTGGCTCTTCCTTGGATGTCAGTGTACTAAGATCTCCTATATAATTAACATTATGGGTTCCAACAGTACATAAGGTATCGTAAAGCATATCGAATACCACCACTTGCTCTACTTCTGTAAGCTGTTATCTTCGCTGGAATCCAATAACAATCATACATAGAAATATATTTCTCGTAGCATTTAAATTTATCGTTGACAAATTTTGTTTTCTTTTTTTTTTTTAATCCAAGATGCATTTTAAATCCTCGACAGGATTTCAGATATGCTTTCTGAAGCATTTTTGCCCTTTCATTGTTTGGGTTCACATTTTGGGTAAAGTTTCAGCAGGCATACGTTTAGCTATTAAGTACCCGGACCAAATTTGACAACACTAATCCTTTGTGTTCGGAGGTTGAACTTTTTCTTAAATTAGTGAAATTCTAATAACACTTGATTCTGAACTCTAGTTTGCTTGCGCTCGTCTGTGAGCCCTGAGAGTTCCACTCTCATTACTGATAAAACAGAAATTATTTGAGCCTTAAGTGGTAGACGCTTTGTGATCTGCTGCTGAGTAGCCGTGTGCTATACTTATATCAACAGCTTTTTCTAGTGGTTATCAGCGATATTATTCGAACAAGAATTCTTCAAATAGTTCTACGTACTCATATACTCATTGTCCATTCGAATATATGGTTTTGTAAAACCAAAACAATATCAAATTCATTGGAATCATCTAAATTGTCATGAATGATTTCAGATTTTCTGTCTATATGGAAAAGGGACAAATGCATCTATGATGGTATAGAATCTAATTGTTCATGCCAAGTAAGCATCTCTATAAACGTTAAAGCGAAGCTTTGCAATTGATGGTAATGTAACATGTAACAAAAACCCATTTAAATGAAACATTAAAATATAAATTAAAACACACAGCCAATATTTCAATCACATTTGCCAGTATCCCCATAAAAGCTGTATGAGCACAGCACAATATCCTTGCAGTTTATCTCCCAACCAAACCACAGACTCGATGCAAATCCAAATAAGATTTTCCGCACAGTATATTAATGGGCAAATAAAATTTGCATTTACAATTTAAGCTGATTCATTCTCTCCGTGCTGGAAAGTCATATAAGACCACTAGAACTATGACAAAAAAGAAGCTATCTAATCAATTCAATTGAACTGAATCACTTGAATTGAATTAAAGAGAGAAAGGAAAGGATTTTCAATTCAATCAATTTAAAGAAGTTCTTTTGCTAAATTCATTTGTTTAACTGTCTGGTAAAGTGATCCTTCTCACATTTCAGTTGTTTTCAGGTTGAGTGATTTTTATTCTTTTAGATACAGCACGTGTTCTCATTTTTATATAACAATTCTAAGATTAAAAAAACTTTGAAAAGTTTTACATTTGGTTCATGAACTGATTAATATTCACCTATTTGGTTCAGTAGCTATACTGAAGACTGCGGGTCTAAAGCTGTTGTTATGAACGCAGCAGCCAACATCTTATCGCCGTCTTACAGGGTGTAAAGTTATCCGTCCATCATCATCTTCTGCATTACTATCGCCATCACAATTACTTCCACACAATTCACCCGGTGTACTGAGGAAACATCCACTTCACCAACGCTACTACCGATTCCAAAGCTACCTTCTGATAGTAGAAGAACAGCTTTTTTGTGACACTGTCGCGACAGTTCACGATGACATACCTTAGAGTAAGGCGGTAGATGGCAGCAGTTAATCTAGAGCTCGCTGTGCAAAAAACAGAAGCAGTACTAGTGGAGGAAGCTATTTCTGTCAAGGGCGTTGTAGTAAAAGATATCAAGATGGAACCAAACTTGGAAAGGAAGATGGACTCATCGACTCATACCAGATATACTCGTACAAAAATGGATGGATCGGTTAGAAAATTGATTTTTACCCCCAACTCCTGGCCAGCATTGCCTGCTTTCGAGCGCATCTACAAAGGGTTGGGCATGATGAATCTAATCTTCCACCTGTCTAAACTGTGGAGAGACCAGAGAAGATGCGCAGTGTGTATTTTTTGAATACCCAAAATTGCATTTACAGCGTAGACTTCTGGCGGGAAAAATTCGAAAAACACCAACCTTCAAGAATATTGAAAACCATATGATAGCATCGAGCTCAACATGGGATAGGGTGAAACAGGTTGCAGCAATAGCCCTGAAGGAACTTCGGGTGTTGGAAAGACTCAAATAGAGCAACAATCAAAACCAAGCCAAGACGACATTTCGTATAGAACGAAGAAGGGCGAACACTAAACCAGAAGTAGCAAACAGGAGGAAGAGCAAAAATTGCTAACCTGCCCCGCGAAGTAATACCTAAAGGTATGTCGTGGGGTTAGTTATTGAAGTGCGTAAAATGTAAATTAGTACGTAGGCATATTCCTCGCATCGAATATTCAGGCAAATTGTGCATATTAATAGCTCGGGCTATGTTATCTTTAAAAGAATCCACATCCATCGTCGTAAAAAAAAAAACACCCCACCCTCTAACAACACCGCCACTGTTCTTCCAGTGATGATGCATAGCTTGTCCGGTACCACCATCGCCCAATCATCACAGTTGAAAGCCTCAACCGAGCTTTGATTCGGTATAGAGAATCACGTACCCGGAAGAACTTTGGAAATACCGGCACTTCTGGACAAAAGGTAAATCGTCGTAAATACAGCACCGACCACCTAGAAAACGCAACATAAAGAATGAATTGTGAGAGGTCTTAATGTTGAAAAGCAGCAATTACAAGTATATGTATGTAATTGGGATTATCAATAGCAAGTAAGAGCCGCTGGGCAGTAATTAGTGCGTGGAACTGAGCGAGTTCAAACTTTGAATTCCAGAAATCGGCTCTACCACCTTAGATTTGAAATACTAGGACATCCGTTTTTTCAAGATTTAGAAGAGCTATCTAAGGTTTCAGACCCCCAAGTTGTAGCCATTATGCTTTGCCGCGACTGTGGGGGTTACACTTAATGAACATCAGAGTAGATACAGTCCGTTTGAGAAGAGCGTGTACGGCAAAACTTGGAAATGATTTAGAATACAAAATTGGAAAAAAAAAAATGCAATATGATGCTTTATTATTAATAACTTTTCCAGTCGCTTCCATTATCAAGAACTGACTGGAGTCTCCGAGGCATGCTTTCTACTAATTTAATTAGTACCAAATCCCTGTTTTGAAAAACAACCCCAAGCGTGCACCTTTACCGGATATTTGACGGTCCGCTGGATGAATTTATTGATGTGCGTACATCAGATATGAGTGACAGAAGAACGTGCCCAAAAAGAAGCTTTGAAAAAATTACGTTGTCCAAATGGCGGTCCAAATTTTCCTTCGTCCAAGTGAGTCTCTATTTAACGTGGTTTTCGGACAGTAGCGGTTTCTTCATTGTACTACGAAATTTCACATTATGGGCCAGTAAACCAGTTATAGTACCACATCACACATTAAGATCCTTTTTAAGGAAAACCGCTTGGCCACCACGTAATGATAGGCGAGAGTTCTTCTCGAATGCCCGTAAAATCATCCTGTCCTCCTCTTTCATTGTTTTTTGCGTAGAGCCACGATTCGGTAGATCATCGACATATTTTACTTCAGAATAGCGTTTCACCCACTTACTAACAAATGTCTTTGACTTCTTCATGTATTTTGCAGTATGAGATTTTCGGTCTTTTTGGATGCAAACACAAAAAGACGGCTTTGTATCGTAATGCGTACGTGGCACTCTTGACGAAATACGTTCTTCTCTGCCAAAGATCGAACGACAACTAAGACTATATATACAAAGCATCTCAGGGGAAGGAGCTAGCTACCTACCCATTTCTCAGCCATCGTTTAATGGTTTCTAAGAAAAAGTTTTGCCATACACGCTCTTGTCAAACGGGCTGTATATATTGTTTTTAGTGTAATAGGGAGAAAGTCCTTTCATCTACTTAAACTTACGAATACAACCTAACCTAACCTACATACTATATGTACATTAAACCAAATTGAAAATTTTAACGAAAGCGTTTGAGGCATTTGTAAGAAAATCTACTTACATTTAAACACATTCAGTTTCGTACCAAACGAATTTTTGCAAATTGTTCCTTATTTTGAAAAAAATATAAACTTTTTTGTAACGTTAATGCTATTTTTTATTGAAGTGTAATATAAATACCAGGATTAATCAAAAATAAAATGGTTATTTAATAAAATAGAAAAAACTTAGGAATTAGTTCACATAAAGTAGAGATTTTAAGGTACATTCAGTTTCGTATGAATTCTAAAAGTTAAGATTTTTATGTCAAAAAACAAAAATTATTAAAATTAATAGGGAGTTGGATTTCCATCGTGCTTTATAGCAGCTGCAAGTCTACTTGGAATTGATGTAACCAGCTTTTTTGTAACATCAGATGGATTTCATTCCACTCTTTCGAAATTAGCACTTTAAGTTCCTTTTTGATTCTAACAGCCTTTGTTTTCCTAATTTGTCTTTCCAAGTGCTCCCACAGATGTTCTATTGGACTGATATCTGGACTCTGGGGGGTCTTTCAATGCATCTTGGGCAGTTATATAGGAGCCAAAGACGAACGTCCTAAGCCTTGTGCTTTGGGTCGTTGTCTTGGTACAAGTGAAATGAGTTCTTAATCCTTGTGTCTATGCGATATACCTGGGTATGTATTCGCATTTTCAAGTGCAAAAATCACCGGGCAGAATTTTACAATAGCTTTCCAAAAATGGAAACTCAACAAATTGCAATTAATTTTAAATATATAAATATTGATAAATATTTACTAGATTACAAGTTTTTCATACGTACACAGCACTAACCATACGTGCATACCCTGGTGTACGAATCTTAGCAAAATAGTATCTTTTAAATAAAAACAAACAATTTCAGTTCTAAAATGTTAACACTCCGAACTGACTCCTGTTCAGTTAATTGCTTCGTACGAAACTGAATGTTTGGTCTGCATTTGAAGGATCGCACAAAACACAGACAACATTTTTAGTTTGACTTTTTTATTTATTTTTGTCTTCATTACTATAAAGAATATAAGAAATAACATGATTTTAACAACATCTATGAACGCATTTGAAATTCATTTGTCAGGATTAAGTAAAAACATGCTCCGTACGAAACTGAATGTTTCTGAGTGTATTAAAAAATCAGTTCTGATAAGAGTATCGTCATTTTGACAATTTACTTACATATGTTGAATGTTGCAGACTAACCGATGCATTAACACACGTGACGACTGCAGGAATTGACACGAAGAAACGAAAAAAAAAAGGTCTTTCATGTGAATAGTCAAATCTTTAAGCCCGTCACCTCTGCTGTTTCGAAAATAGGACTTTGTCCAAGTTCAATTTTTGAATATGATATATTTCCTATAAAGTGCATGCAGATTCAGCTAAATTATGACCGAGCGCGACATGAGTAAGCACCCACAACTCGCACTTCTCCTCAATCACAACCTTGTACGTATAATCGTTGCTAGTGTATTAAAACTATGCCATTTTGACAAAAGTTTCATTTGAAGACTCAAATTTAATAACATTTTAACAGCAGCCCGTAGAGCTTCTCGCTGCCATGCATATTTGAAGATAAAAGAATCTTTCTCTTAACAGTTTTTTGACTAGGTCGATGTCGCTGTACAGCTCGTATAGTTCGTTATTGAATCTTCTCCTCCAAAACCCGCCAACGAAAACTGGACCGAATATCTTACGAAGAATTTTTCTCGAAGCGACCAAGGATATCTTCATCCGTAATAAAGTTCAAACATGACTGGGATGATCAGAGTCTTATACAGAGTCTCTTTAGTTGTTCGAGATGGGGCTTTACTGTTGAATTGCCCTTGAATTGGCCATCGTGTGCATATACGTAAAGTGTGCATATATGAAGCTTGTGTAGGACCTTGATATTTTTGAAATAAATTTGTCAAATCATCCGTCGGTTTTGAATGAGTTTAACCCATTAATTTGAATGCATAGTTCCTGGCCTTGACGAATACCTAATGGGTATTCCCCAACAGTTTCAGTTTCTAATACAATAGAAACAACGTTTCTTCCATTTACTTCCAAATTGCAAAAACTCACGCCACTACGTGATATAATTTTAAATATATTTAGTCATTCTTTTGTCTATGAAGTAATGAAATCTATCCGAAATCTACCTCGGTTAGGTAACATTACGCGAACGAGAACTAAATTTGCATAAACCAAGAGAAACATCCAAATGCCTTTATCATGTTTTCTCTTTGTTAAATGTAGAGTTTGACATTGTTTCTTTCATTTCGCAGAGGTCCAATTTAAATTGTTGCACCCAAAACCACCCGAATCGGTGTGCAGTCTTCCTTGCGAACGTGGACAAGCTAAAAAATATGTTGAAGGTGAAAGCTGCTGCTGGCATTGTTTCAACTGTTCAACATATCAAGTGAGTTCTATCCTCTGAGTACAATTCAATTGAAAGCAAAGCCAACTTAATTAACCCACCACAATTCGGAATCGTTCATTTGTTTCAGATACGGCATCCTATTGATGAAACACAGTGTCTGACTTGTTCTTTAGGCACACTGCCAGATACAACAAAAGAGTACTGCCGTGACTTACCAGAGGTTTACTTGCGTCCAGAATCTGCATGGGCAATCGGAGCGATGGCATTTAGTGCCACTGGCATTCTAGTGACATTGTTTGTCGTGGGTGTATTTGTACGGTGAGTATTTTTTTTTTTCTATTTTTATCTTTTCCAAGATTAAATAATTCACACTCGCAAGGACCATCATATAATTAATTTTGAATTTCTGTGTTCTTCTCCACTTCTATTCTTCATACAAAATGATAGCCACAATGACACTCCAATTGTACGAGCATCCGGACGTGAGCTTAGCTATATCCTTTTGGCTGGAATTTTAATGTGCTATGCGGTAACTTTTGCTCTTGTGCTGAAGCCAACAAATATCGTTTGTGCCATACAGAGGTAAGAGGAATTTGGTTTTATTTGTGTATTAGTTATTCCAGCTTTATACGAGTACTGAGATTAGCGCATGCGTATTGTTACAACGCATGAAAGTTTCAGTGTATTTATGTAATTTGACTTCTTATTCGAGTATGTCAGCTACAGGGATATAAAGTTAAGAGAAGTAAAGAAAGAATAGAGATCTTAAGACTTGGACTTTAAGCAGGATAAAGGAGATCGTCACGTTTCCATAGGCAACTAGGCCCATAAATTTGCAGGAATAAAATGTGTGTCGCGCTGTAGATTATGTTCATTAATTTTATATTAAATGAAACGAATATTTGCGCTATACGTCTTACTCCGTTTACATGGTCGGATTGAAAACTCGAGTTGAAACAGAATTATGCTTCGATCCGCGTTTTCGCTGTAACTAAATTGAGGAACTGCGTTGTAATCGACTTGAAAGACGATCAAGTTTGAGACTTCTCCCTCTGTGCGCTGATTTACGTATGCCAAAATATTTACCCTAAGTCGCCATTTTATTTTCATGGCACCACAGTAATGTTAAAATGATAAGCAAAAAAAGGGAGAAAATGCATGCAAATAGTAAAGTAATTAGCACGGGCTATTCCTTGAACCTACTCTTCGTGGAGAAAAATACAACCCCTTTTTGCTGTTTGATGTCACAACGAGAAATTTGTTCCATTTCTCTCTCTTCTTTCTCTATCTGTCAAACTTGATTTTTTGATTGGATTGCCCCAATCACCTTTCAATTCAATCTGGGTTTACATGGCACTCAATGAATATTGAATCTGAATTCAATTCGTCATGTAAACGGAGTATGTACTCGTATTTAGGTCCATTCAACTTAAAAGAATTTTGGAGAGTTACTCCATTTATAATGATGCCGCAACAAGCTGTGGATCTGCTGGATAGAAATTATTCATATTGAATCATTACAGTGGGGATAGCTGTCAAACGGAGCTGTCAATTCTAACCACTCTTTTCAACATTTATATCCAGTACAATCTGGCAAATTTTACAGAAAGAGCTTGGCTTATGATTTCTAAAAAAATATGAATGACATTGATCCGGACGAGATGTAGTTTTAACAGGATTACATGCCACACGGCGACCAAAACCATAAACTTATTGCAATCACAATTTGGCGACAAGTTGATTTGTAGAGACGGACCTGTCAATTAACCTGCCAGATCGTGCGTTATGACACCTCTCTGCAGTGCTTTGTAAAGTTACTGGCTCATGTTGTTAAACCAGCAACAATGAATGCCTTCAATTGGTGCACCAGGGAAGCGTTTTAAGTCCTTTGCTTTGCTCTTTGGACCCCAAGGTACATCAGTTATGCTTTGCTGACGATGGAGCCATCATAAGTGAGGATCCTACATCCCTGCAACGAGCACTTGTGTGTGGGTGGACGTTCTGGAGGGAAATGGGTATCGCATTAGTTCAAAAAAGAGAGAGTACTTGTGCTGCCCGTTCTCTGATCCACTCAGGCCTATTCCAGACATTTATTTGAATGGAACAGTGCTTCCCAAGTGCGAAAAGTTCAAATATCTGGGATCTATGATCAATAGCAAAGCAACTTGTGATGACGGCATCAATCATCGCGTAAGCGTAGGGTGGATGAAGTGGGGAGAAAATTCCGCTATCTTTTGTGACCGAAAAATGCCACCTAAGTTGAAAGGAAGGCTCTACACCGCTGTGCTGCGTCCAGCGCTCACATACGGTTCACAATGTTGGACGATGTACAAAAAGTATGAGAGTAAATTAACGGCAGCTGAGATGAATATGCTTCGCATGACAGCAGGATTGACCATGCTTGATCGAATAAGAAGTTCGAAGATCCGTGGAAGCTTTCACATCAAGGAAACCATCGTACAAAAGATAGAGCGCGACCGGCTCAGCTGGTATTGCCACGTTCAAAGAAGAGATCATTTGAACCCGGTTATATCAGTGCACGTTCCAAAGACATCGCGATGTAGAAAAGACAGGCCTATAAACGGTTGGATTAGACAAATGCGACGACATCGGCATTTCATTGGCCTCAGTAACAGAGTGATCCAAAATCGAGAGGCCTGCCGATATTTTCTGAGGTGAAATAGGCGAACCCCACAGGCGGATTAGTAGAAATGTGGTGAAGTGGGAGGGAGAAGAAGAAGTATTGATGCCTTCAACCCAACATTTTTTACAATATTCGTGACTGAAATTGGGTTGACATGTGCATCGTCTAGAATAGCCACGGTGGCCATCTCAGTCGTTTGGTGTGTAGGTCCTTGCAAAGAAATATTCACTTTCTTTTATATTTTGAGGGATTCTTATCTTTCTAAGAAAGCCAACCAAGTACTTCAGTGATAATGAGCTTACAGTACCAGCACTCAACACAACTGATACGAGCAACAACGCCAGAACACTCGTAAAGAAAATATTCCGCAGTATCGTCGCCCTCTCCATAAATGTCGCAGGCCGTAATGTCACTTAAGCTTAACACATTAAGATGCTTAGCGAAAGCGAAGTGGCTTATCAATACACTAATAAGTTGTCTGCAGTCTTTTCTGCTGAAGGATAGCAAGAATGCCGTTGATTTCTTACAGACGTCCGGGAGCGTTCGCTTAGTCCACCTACAAGTACATCATGGAACATCATGCCACACACAATTACGTTCGTGAGAAACGTAATCGGCAACGGAAGCTCTAACCAAGGCCGCGAAGAAACCCAACGCAAGTTCGGATCCTAAGAAAACCTCCTCCGAGCCTTGGCTAGCCATCTCATTGGAGATCTCGTTCCCCAAGATCGCAGTGTGATCTGGGACCCAGATAGGTAAGGTTAGGTTAGGTTGGCTGTCACATGAAAGTGGACACACTTAGACCAGTTAAGGTCCTTTGTGATACCATGGATCAAACCATTAGGCCACTCAGGGACAAACAAAGCCAACCGGAGCTTTTGACAAAGCGATAGATGCTCATGACGTCTAAGGACGTCAGATCGGCAAGGTCGTCAAGGAAGGGGGACCCTAGATGGAGGGGGACAGGGCTGAACATGTGCATAGGAGGTGAAGGATGGTAAAGCTTCTGCAGAAGTCATTTGGGAAGAGACCAAGTCTTTTGGCGTGTTGGCCTATAGGACAGTGTCCAGTGAGAACACCGACAACGCAGCTGATTTGTGTACGCTTTAACTTGAGCAGATCAGTACTACGTTTTTGATCCAGCTTAGGCCAGATCTGTCTCGAAATGTGACACGTAGAGCCGTTTACCCATCTGAGGTTGGTCGTGCTAATAGCGTCCAGCTTTAGTTTATATTTATCTGGGACGCAGATAAGAGACCGGAAATTTAGCCTTACGACTGAGTTCAGAGAGCTTTGATATTCATGAAATATGAACTATTTTGGAAGTGGTTGAAAGATTCAGCAAGGCCTTAAGTCTAGCCTAACTCTCACTGTAGACGCAAATACTTCGGCCCTTCCACCTGTTCTTCCCAACATAGTTGGGCATATTTGCCTAACGAGAAGTGAATCCTAATGCCTACACTTCATTCCTGTTTCAGACTCTGGCCAAAGCTAGCTCTTAATACGAGGAAAATCGACTTAAAATTTGCGCAACAGCCAGAGTTCTGGCGTCATGCATCAGGAATCATATGTATGACACCGGAGTCGTAGAATAAGTGTCGCGCAAGTTCATTAAAACTCCAACACAGATTATGTACAATATTTCAAGATCAATATATTTAAAAACTGAAGTTCTATCTACATAAAATCATTGAGATGAACAGGTCTGATCAAAATTATATAAGGCGGAAGAAGTTGTATTGGAAATTTCAGACTTTTTTTTTTTTAATGAAGGTAAAAATATCGAAATACACTAAGAGATTAGAGTACCGAATGTAGTGTGGATTTCTAGCCGCACTATATACTACGAGTATAGTCTACTATACTATACTGGGGCTTTGTACGCACTGCAACCTCGAAGATCTATTGTGCCAGCCCCTTGTGTAGCCGAGAACTGGGTTAAGGCTCTTGATAAGCCTCAAAAAAAACTCCGGGCTAAGTCCAAGGGGCTCAATAAAGTCCTCGCGAGGTGGAGAAGTCTTTTCCTTTCGGCCATGGGGCATTAACAAAGAATATGTTTTGCGGTCTCTTTCTGCTCTCCACATAGCCGGCATACGCCTGTATCTGCTACTCCTATTTTGTGCAGATGGTACAATGTGAGCAATGACCAGCCAAGTAGCCTGTTCAAGTCCTTAAGTCTGCTTTCCTAAGTTCAAGTAGCTTCTTAACTTTATAACTGTTGCGATTGATTAACCTTTTTGCTTGTCTTATGCCCTTAGATTTGGCCCAGTACTCCGCATGATGCTCAGCTTCCAATAGTTTTATTTTTAGGTTTGTGTTACTCCGTGTAACTTCAAAACAGGGTTCAGGACCGACTAGTAGGCGACAGGCGCTTCTTCTCGCTGAGCAGTCCACCGGTTCATTGCCCTCGAAGCCTTCGTGTCCTGGTATGCAGGCCACAGTAAAGGTGTTTTTTGATGCAAGATCTTCGAGCAGATTGAGACAGCCCCACCCAAGTCATTTTGAATATACTCTAGAATCTTCAGATGGCCTGTAAAGCTGGCGATTTTAAGATTCGAAATCTTGGGCAGCCTAAGAGCACTCAGCATAACTTCGTTTTGTACCGCAAGGTGCAGCGGTGTAAGCCTAAGCATTGCTCCCATTGCTGCCGTGGGCACGTTTTCATTTCACGTTAGCCTCTGTGGTACTCAGACAGACTAGACGATGGATTTTATTCAACGGTTCCCGAGTCTTGACCCGAAAGGTTTTTTGCCGCCAAGCCAACGATGCATAAGTGACCACGGGTTTAATAATGGCGCTGTACGTCCAATATATTATCGTGAGTTTTAGCCCCAAGTCTTACGTGTAGGAGCGGGAACATAAAGATAACTCTTGTCGCTTTCTCGGTAACCTTTTTCAGGCGTGAATCCCAGGTTAGTGTGTTGTCAAGAATAACGCCTACCCTGGATATGTCGATTGGAACGTTTTTCAGTGTAATTTGTTTAAGAATGTCATTCCTTTCCCTGGAAAATTTGTTTGTCCTGCACCAATTGAAAGTTAAGTTAGGGGCACTTTGCATTAGTTCCGAAATGTGTCCTAGAATTTGTCCTTAGCTCTAGGAGTTCGCTAATAACTAAAGTCCAGAGCAGGGTGGAGAGAGCTTCGCCTTGTGGACATCCTCTGGTAGCTGTTATAGTTTTATACGAGCTAACGCACTCGATTCTTATATTTATGATTACAGGAGCAATATTTTTTGTGAGCATAGCCTTTTTGTTTTGTCGAAAGCTCCCTGTATATCTATGAAGGCACATAGGGCAGTTTTTATCAGCAAGCACTTATTTATTTCTCATGAAATATATAAAGTCAGTCCGATGATTTGCGAAAGCTTGTGTGAACACTACTGCGAAGGCTTAACACTGGCAGTAGCTTGGTCAGGTAGCTGGAAAAATTGTTCGCTCTGTTGATGGTGATTTGCCTTTGACATCGGTTATCGAGAAAAAAGTATTGCGAATCAGAAGCAAAGACAAAGAAACGTATGCGAGCCGCTTTCGGCGAGTAGACTGCGTCGTCCCTCCGGGTTGGATTCGAAGCCTCTGTGGGCCGTTGGTGTCCATCCGCACTAGATGTCCTAGCCATCTCAAACGTACAATACGCAGTTTTTTGACTAGGTCGATGTCGCTATACAGCTCGTATAGTTCGTCGTTGAATCTTCTCCTCTAAAACCCGTCAACGCGAACGGGATCTAATATCTTACGAACATTTTTTCTGTCGGAGCGACCAAGGATATTTTCATCCACTTTCAATAAAATCCATGTTTCAGTGCCTTAAAGCAGTACTGAGAAAATTAGGGTTTTATACAGTCTCCTTAGTTGCTCGAGATAGGGCTTTACTGTTGGGTTGACTTATTTGCCCAAAAAACAGCAATTGGCCATTGAGTTATTCTTCGCTCGACTTCTGCACTGATGTCATTTTCAGACTTAATAGCGGAGCCGAGGTAGACAAAGTCCCTTACTACTTCAAAGCTATAGGTGCCCACTGTGACGTTCTGTCCAAATCGTTGGTGTTAATTGTCTCCTCTTGTTGACAGCGTATACTTGGTCTTACCGTTGCTTATCGCTAAACACATTTTGGTTGCTTCTGCATCAATGCTTGCAAACGCACCGATGACAACCCACTGAGTTCTTCCAATTATGTCAATATCGTCGGCGTATGCAAGCAGTTGTACAGACTTTTGATAGATTGTGCCTTTGGTGTTGGCTTGTGAGTTCCGCACAATACGTTGAAGTACAATTTTGAAGAAGCCACATGACAGCGCGTGAAAACTAGATATGGCTCTAAATAGCTTTTCTCTATAGATACTGTCATAGGCGACCTTGAAGTGGATAAATCGTTGATGAGTATTGATTTCGACCTTCCTGATCTGACCCCTTACTGATAGGGGTGACATCGATAGACGTACTTACTTTGGTAGCGCTACAGTTCTGCGTGAACCTGGGCTTCAATCAACATCTATAGACAGCGCACACGAATCTGCTATGCAATGTTAAGGAGACTGATGGCTCTATAATTGGCGCAGTTGAGGGGTCTCTTCTCTTGCGGATCGGCCAAACGATGATGAGATTCCACTCATCAGACATACACTCGTGTGACCAAACCTTAGACATGAGTTTGTGTATGCTCTCTACCGATCACCTACACTACCTCCCCTGGCACTGTCAGCTGAATGGGGAGAGTAATAGCAAAAGCAGTCAGGAATTTTGATTTTGGTTCCCTGTTTGAAGCGAGTCTCACTAACCAGCCAAACATTAATATTTTCATTGCATAGAAACACATGTAATTCAGATGCGTATTCGAGAAGACCATTCGCATTCCAGGTTGCAAGTTGCAGAGGTTTAATCATTGTTAATGTGTTTTTTTTTCCTAGGCGAACCCCACCGGCGGATCAGTAGAAATGCGGTGAAGTGGGAGGGTTGTGATCCCTTGTTTTCGGATCATGGTCTCGCTGATAAAAGGAAGAAGAAGAATGTGTTGTTTTTCCCGCGGAGACGTCTTTGCTCAGTAATTTAATACTTTTAGCCTGATTATCCAATCATTGGATAATGGCAGTAAGCACTTAACTTACAGAAATCTTTTCTTCTTTACGGGTATTCTTTACAATTTGGGAATACGATTTGCTGTCGACAATTGGTACGTTTGTTTTGGCAGCAGGTGCTGTTTTGTTCAATGATTTGCTTAGAGCATTCATTTAATGGATTTTTTTAATGGCTTTAGCTGATGAGTACTGATAGCTTTACTTTTCCTTTCTTTGTATTCTTTTCCAATCGGCCAACCTCTATAGTTTGCAGGGTAATTACCATTGCAGTTGATAATTTCTGCTCAATCTTAACAACAATACCCATTAGTGATTTGATGGAGTAAATCTTTTCGGCACCTTCTTGATCGTGAAAAGACAGGATAAAAGGACTTGACTTTATAACATATATCTTGATTTTGGTTCCCCATCATTGTTTTTAGTTTTTCCTTTTTTTCATTAGTTTATTGGCTTCCTAGATTATAAACCTTTTATTAGTCAGATCTACAACAATATCATGTTCATTATTCAAAAAGTGACGAACTCTGGCTAATAACACTGTCCTACAGGGTAATTCGGCTTTTAATTTTGAGAAGTGATTCCTATAGATTTGAGTGCACTGATTTCTAGAAAAAATAGTGAACAAAATCCATCACGTCACAATTTTCGATAATACATTTGTTATGTTTTTATTATTTTTCTATAGAAAGGCACTTTATCTCATTGAAATAGATGTCGATAAATGAATGAGGGCATCTTTGGAATATTATTTCTAGGTACCCATCTGTTATTAGTTTATTAATCAGTTACAGTTTTGACTAAAATCAACTCACAACCAGCATGGGTGAATTGTGTGTGGAGATTTACTATAAAAATGCTTGGTATGTTATTAGGACAGCAAAGTGGCTTTACTAAATACCCGTGCTTCTTATGTGAGTGTTACAGCAGAAACAGGATACAACATTTCACGAGAAAAGAATGGCTGGGTACTCGAAGAACTAATTTGGATCCAGAAATAGAAATATAGTTAGACACAACTCACTGCCACCTGAAACAGTCTTATCACCACCTCTGCACATAAAACTTGGCACTATAAAAAAATGTGTAAAAGCTTTAAATAAACAAGGAGATGGATTTGAACATTTACAAGGAGTATTCTTATCTTTATCTGAAGCTAAACTGAAAGAAGGCATTTTTATTGGCCTCGATATAAGAAAATCGATTGAAAATCGCTCCACAGACGCTTCCATGAAAAAGACAAGGTTTCACACGCCTTTGTAATATATAATAATTTAGAAGCCTTCTAAAACGAAGCTAATATTAAAAAAAAATGTTTAGTCCATTCGCTGCCTTTGGAATGAGTAAAACCATATCCATTACAAAATTAACGCAATCGGTTTGTGTAATTTGTTGCAAGCTATCTTCAATAACTGCAACCAAGTTATGGCGTGTGTGCGTCTTCATTTTAGAAAAAGATTTTTCAATGGGGTTTAACATGGGAGAGTAAGGAGGCAAACATTTCAATCTTAAATTCGTTGTACATAATATGTCCCGAACTTCTACTGTCTTATGGGTTCTAGCGTTATCCATAATTAACAAACCATCATTAAGGGATGTATCCTTCAGTTTTTCTGTAAGTTCGTGGAGAAATGAACAAAGCTTATTAGAGTTGCAAGTGGTGTTAGTCAAAATCTTATAATGCATTATTCCTTGGTTACTAATTGCTGCAATTAGAGTAACGTTAAAAAAGATAAAAAAAATTCGCAGATGGGTTGAAATAAATTTGTGTCTTGGTTAAATTGATTTGCTTTGGTTTAAATATATTTGTTCTTTGGTTAAACATATTTGCTAAAAGGTTAAACCTATTTTCTAAAAGGTTAAACATATTTGCTTTTGGATTAAAGTTAATTGCTAAAGGGATAAATATATTTGGGTTTGGACTAAACTTATTTGCTGTTAGGTTAAATAAATTTGCAAATGCTATATAAGAAAATCGATCGAAAATCGCTCCACAGACGCTTCCATGAAAAAGACAAGGTTTCACACGCCTTTGTAATATTTTAAAATATTTATTTTTATGTATGCAGCATATTTGAATAAACAATACCTCTGTTTTTTTGGCGTTTGTACATAGTAAAGTGAAGTAAAGTAAACTATATGTTCAAAAAACGATCCGCAGCTGCCAGATTTCCTATATTTTAAAAGTTGGTACTCATTATTACTCACACTGAGAGTGCTGTCAAAACTAATAAAAAGAAACACCAGACCTACCGATATTTCTGCCTTTCAAATAAAAAATAGACGTACGTACATAAAAGAATACAAAATCTTTACGAAACAATTTAAGAACCGAGAAACACAACAAAAATCTTTGCAATAAATGAAAAATGAATGATTTGCAAAAAGTGGTAAGCAAATAGTTATTCTATTCTTTAAATGAAAATCCAAAAGAATGAACTGCAGGTTTTATGTGAATTGCTGGAGTCGAGTGAAAGCAAAAATGATTTCGTGTTTGAAACATTTTTTGATGACACCTCGAGCTCCGAGGATTCTGCATTCGAAGAAGAGAAACATGCAACTGTAACAAGCTTTATGACAGCTATAGGTTCTTACAGTGAAGAGAATTTTAAGTCTCATTTAAGATTACGACGTTCAACGATAGAACACTTAATATGTAAGTTGTTGTTTACTAACATTACAACAAAATAAACCTACTTACTTTCAGCATCGTACTCTCAGTCCGATTTTCATTCAATTGCATCGAGTAGAGGAGGCAGAAAAAAAAAATGGGGTGCAGAAAGAAGGTGTAGCTTTATATATGGTACATAAGCAACACCATTACCTTCCGACAGCTAGGAAATTTGTTTGGAGTCACTAAGTCTTCAAGTTGGACTGCAGTTAATCGCGTTTGCACATGGCTCGTTTCGAAAGGCCACGACTACATCAAATGGCCTCAAGGAGATGCTGTGACAGAGAGCTGTCAAAAATTCGAACAGAAGAAAAAAGATCCCTGGTGTTCTCGATGCCATATACTGTACACATATAACAATAGCAGCTCCAAAATCAAACAAGGAATGCTACTACAATCGAAAGCTTAAGTTTATCATAATTTTGCAAGCCGTGGTTGATGCTGATAAAAAGTTTATCGATATCAATTGTGGTGAACCGGGATCTTTGCACGATAGCCGAGTTCTTTGACGATCTGTGTTGTACGAAAAAGCGCACAACAACTATACTCAGCTGTTCCCTGCTAACACCTTTATCTTGGGTGATTCAGCATATGCTGCTACAAGTTGGCTGGTACCACCATACAAAGACAACGGAAGACTTACGGACGCAGAAAGATCTTTCAACTATCTGCATTCTGCTACTCGAATTGCAGTTGAACACTCTCTTGGGCTGCTTAAAGGGAGATTCAGGAGGTTGCTAAAGTTCACGGAACAACGCGACTTGCTATCAGTGACAAAACTTGTGGTAAGTGCATGAGTTCTGCATAATATATGCATTTTAATGGACGACGAGTATTCTAACCTTACTCAAGAAGATGATATGGACATAGAAAATTCAACAGAAAACCGTACAGCAAATGAACAAGCAAACCGGTGCCAGATTTTATTCAATCACTTGCTAGCAAATAACATAATTTGACAATATCCTCCAATATCAGTGGATCCAAATTCATGGGTGTGTACGGCTGACATGTGGACGCCAAGTTGGAGGGCGCTTAATGTCGATGTCCTAATTCATTTTTTTTTTCGACGGCTGTGCTGGAACTCCGCTCTTCTAGCTGCGTAAAATTCAAGGAGCGCAACCGTCTCCTGTCTTGTCCAATTTTTTTTTTGGGATCTATGAGATAATTGTTTATTTGAAATATGTACGGTATTTTTGTTATTTATGCTCGTATTTACCTTTTCTTTTCCTATGCCATTGAAATTGGTTTTTGTTTGGTTACTTTTTATTTATTTATTTTTTTTATTTTTGAAGTTTAAGTTTCTCTTCACAAAAACAAAGCATGCCAACTTGGATGAACGAAATAATTGAACTCGCAATCGAGTCTCGAAAAATTATCTGCAATTGAATCCTGCTACGAAACTTATTGGCAGTGGGATATTGTAGTAGATTTACATACAAAATCCTACTTTACTTCACTTCAATATGCGAAAAAAAAACAGGGGTAATATATCAACAACACAGTTATTTTGTTACTATGATTTGTTTTACTAAAGTACCTAAATTATTGAGTAATTATCAAAATTCGAAAAATTCTTAAACGACCCTTACACGATCAATCGATTGACGTCAATCACTTACATGTGTTTGTGAAAATGTGTCTGTATGCGTCACACACATTAGGTGAAGGCTGATTGACGAAAATCAAAACGAGTTTGATTTTGCATGACCATCGTCATACTGATTGATGTGTGATGTGTGTTAGGGTTAGATTAGCGTAATTACTTCATTGTGTGTAGTTTCGTGGAAAAGGAAACATGTCTGTCGCTAGCGGCAAATTGAAAATTGTATATCCTCAAATGAATTCCCTGTGGCAAGATATCGCAACGTTGTAGAAAGCTGCTGCTTTACGGAAATCGCTTCACGCATGAATGTACCTTTTTTTACAATCAAAGGAGAAATTATTTTAAGCAATTCCTCATAGAGCTATCCATTCTCATAAAATTTTTATAATCGTCCTGTGCAGATATTTTTAATTCATTCAAAAGATTTTCATGTGTGAACTGATTCCGTTTTTTTAACCAATCATTCATCCAAATTCTCTTTTTTTTTCTCTTTACGCAAAGTGCAAGTGCGATATCTATACATATAATAAAACTGCAGGGTTTTTCTTTTGTTACCTAATGGCGTGAGAACCGCTGGACAGATTTGGATGAAACTTTTTTTCGAAATATTTCTTAAGACCCGGGAAGGATATAGGCTATGTCGTTTTCTGCCCAGCCTATTTTTTGGGGGCGTTTATGTAGTTTTTATTTGTTTTTAGTGATTTTACTGCCTTTAATCTCATATTACTCTGGTAATTCATAATCAAAACAAAAAAAAGAATACATAATGGGGTCAACACTTCCCTTAGTATTTTAAGCTATCCTTCAGCTTTCTACTTCATCTAGAACCTGAGCTACAGACCAAAATCTAACATGATCAAACAAAGTTTACTTTCTGAACAACGATTGTTCCTGATCGTTGTTCTGCTTTGGGGTGGTGGGCGCGCATCGAAAGCACATTCATTTCAACAAATACTGTGTGTCGTTTTCTCTGTTGGATCGGAATGAAAGAGAAGTATGCGCACGTGTGGTGGTGTAAATACAAATTGACTGGAAGTGTATTCCCAGTTTTTTTTTTTAAGAAACACTCCACTTAGTGTGGGTAAAAATTGTTTTCGTCAAGTTTAAAAAAACTGTTACTTACTCACATAATGTTGAAACTTTATAGTTGGTGTTTCCCCTTAGTGAGTGTACATACATGTGTATCTTCTTGCACTGTCCTCAATAGAATCTACGAGTACGTGGAATGTTATTTTTTCTCAAACCACCACCAGAATTTTCCAGTTTCTTTTTTTACGTTGGCTTTTCTTTTAGGTGAGTTAATATTTTTTATTTATTGCTTGATACAGAGCTTACCGTTTTGTTTTAAGTAACGCCGTTTATTTTATAAAATATGCCTTTGAGGAAAAAATCTAATCTTTCTCGAAGCTCAAAACGTGCTAGGACAATTCGTCAAGTTCGATGACATCAAACAAATGAAGAACGTCACAGTAGGTCAAGTACTGAAGATGAACGTCTGGCTACGTACGACTCGACAAACCACCTCAAACATTGTTTACAAAGAAGCTTGTAAAATTTGTTTACCATAACAAAATACAATTGTCTATTATTTAAAGAATTGAATATTGGTCTTTGTGAACTGTGAAATCTGCACTTAGGGGCTGAACGTTACCTATTGGAACGACATTGATAAAATGCAATGAATCCACAAACTTTATTGTACACAACAATTTTATGGACTTAGACAAATACTTTCATGTTTCTTCTTCCGCTCTTATATTACATATTTGATCGCATGAGGAAGCCTTTAGAGGGCGAAGCAAGGTGAGCACGGATTCAGCTAGTATGAAATACAATCGTCCGTTTCACTCATCGTACATCTGTTCATTGATGTGTGTAAGGGGTAGCATCAATCTACACATACACGATACATGATGTCAATCGATTGATCGTGTAAGGGCCGCTTTACGTGATAGAAAAAAATCGAGTTCAGATTCGTAAATAGAAGGTCCCAAACCCCCATAATCGGCTACAGAAACTGAGAAGGGAAAAAAAGTTGCCAAATTGTAGGACTGTGTAATTTAAATGGTCTAGTAGCTTTATTTTCATATAAGTGCCATTTGAGTTTTCATTTTGGTCAGCTCATCTGTTACCGTATGATGTAAACTTACGTTCTTTTCGCGTTTTCTGTTCGTAATCATGATTGGTGGTGGTAATTGATGTATTTCCATACCAGTTCTTTTTTTATTTATTTGTTTTGTCTTAGCCACACTATCGCGATTTCTTGCAGAAGTTTCAGGACTTTCTTCTGCTTCTCGTTTTTTTGTAGGTCTTTTGTGTTTCTTGATGGGCGCCGTGACGTAGTGGTTAGTGTGTCGGATCACTGCACGTGAGTTTTCATGTTCGAATCCCAAAAACACCAACATTCAACATTCTCAACAACATTCTCGTAGTTCTCTGATATCGAATATCTGAGTTTCGAACTACTACACCAGTCTTTCTTTATCTGTCAATCCTTTCTAAAAGGATTACGCATTGCGTAAAACATTTGAAGGTTATTTATGACCCCTCGAATGTGCGCAAATTATAAGAAATAAATAAAAATACTAAATAATGTACATGAAGAAAAATATGGAGGTAAAATTGACAATATTGGAAAACAAAGAACATGTATAGTCTTGTCATTTATGACCAATACATGGATACAAAACCAATGCCTTAGCTGCTCATAATTATTTCTGATATGTGCATTTATATCTAAAGCAGAGCTGTTGGAATGAGAGCAAGCTATATCATCAGGAAAACCTTTTTATATATCTTTAAAACTTATATTAAATATTAAATTGATATAAATTAAGAAAAGAATTGGGCCAAGTACTGAGCCTCGTGGTACATCAATTTTAGTCTTTTGGTCTTTGGATTTTGGTGATTTAAGCAAAGATGTTTTTAATATGAAATAGTTAGTTGCATTCTACTGTCAGAAGGACAAGAGGCGAATGTACCATTAAGTTAAATAAACAAAAATGTTGTGTATGTCTCCATCAATTAAAGTTTAAAAATAAAGCAAACAAATTAATTCATTAAAAAAGAATAATAAATAAAAATAATAATAAAATAAATACAATTCACATGTGCAGAGAAAAGAGACTATTATGTGCACTGTTGAGTTAGTCAAATTTTCTATATGGCTATGATTAAATGAGAAGGGCCAAATTCGAGCCTGTTTTAAAAATATCGACTGGTTCCGCTCGCATCTGAGTCTTTTTGGAAGTTTATTAAATAGACGGGTAGGTAGAAATAACTTGATAGAATTTAGAGTATTGTGCAATGAAATTCAAGGTATTGACGGTTATGGCAACTATACAGTCTATTAGCTGTATACCAAGATGTTTTGAAAACATCTGGGTTATCTGAATAACTCAAAATTTTGGGCCCTACGATCCACTTTACAAATAATTCGGACTACATTCTTTTCTTTTATAAGCAGCAGTTTAATTTTAATGAAATGTGTACCACCCTAACATGAGATGCCATATTGTAGTTTAGACTGAATAAGACTATTATACACTAAGCTTAGGATTTTAGAATTGCAGTAGAGGCTTAAATGATGACTTTGCCTAACAACTGGTTTTAAATATTATTTTAAGTTTGAAGTGTGATCTTTCCAACTGTGATTTTGGTCCAAAATAATACCTAGTTATTTGAAGGTCTCAACACGTTCAATGATCCGAATAGTTAGCATTTGCGTTAAAGGTGGGCAGATCTTGATTATGGTAGCAAGCATTATGTAGGGGAAATCTGTTACCATTAGGTGAATGATACTTCAAAGGCATATCTATTTAATTTGTTCCCATGACCTTAAATAAAATGAACTTTGTTTTGTCGCTAATCGCTAGTTTATGAAAGCCTTACAATTTACGAAGAACATGTAGGTCGAAATTCACATTCGCATATAAACTAATATGGTTACTATTCGAGTAAGATAGAGCAGTATCATCAGCGAATGCTGTGATCTTGCCTTTAAAAGGTTGTATAAATAAGGAGTCGGCATACATCAAGAACAATATAGGGCCCAGGACGAAGCTCTGTGGAACACCTACATATATTGGTTAAATTCACCGAACTCAAGCAAGATTTAATCTTAACCCTCTGTTTGCGATTTCTTTAATAAGAAGCAAACCACGAATATACATACAGAACCTATGAAACCTGCATTATACAGTTTATTTAAAAAAATCACATGATTGACCATATCAAACGTTTTGGCAATGCTTACAAATAGAGCGGCAGGTATTACGAATTTATTTACGCTGTTATAGGTTTCACTGCACAATTTTAATGAAGCATCTTCAGTAGACCTTCTACTTCTAAAAACATATTGGAAATCACTGAAGAAGCTGGTTTTTTCTAAGAACGATAACCTTTGGGTCTTAACGCCTAGTTCGAAAATCTTGGAAAAGGTTCTTAAAAGGGAAATGGGACTGTAATTATTTAAGGCAGGAATATCACATTTTTTATCTAGCGGGATTACTATTCTAGTGTTGGGAATCAGGAAAAATACCGCCTTGAATACTTAAATTAAAAATAAAGCAGAGTATACCTGAAACATGAAATGAATATTTTTAAAGAGGTTGCTTGGAATGCAATCTTTGGAATATAAGTAAGATGTTTTTAGTGACATTATAATTTTATGTTCGTACAAATAAAACCGTGTTTTGTGTATTTCAACTGTTTATTTATTAACAATGATCAACATCACTTTAACACAATATTCGAATTACTTTAACTTCTATTTATTTCAAATAAAACGGTCTCTACAAATTTACTTTCAATCACAATATAGTTTATTTTCACCACTGTTCGAATCTCTCTTTTAATCACTGTATTCACCTTATTATCAACTGTGTCGGTGGTTGTGGTCGGTGTATTTATACCAGATACAAAAAGTTCTAGAACATGCTCTATGTCACTGGGGATTAATTGATGACTGCGGCGAAGGCGAAATGTGGAGTGAACCGATTGGCACGCTAGCAGGTTTGCGAATAGGTGGCGTTGTTTCAGTTCGTTTGTGGCGCAGGCATTCGAGGTACACACACTCTAGGAGCGAGTGGAAACCAAACTCCTTCGTAATCTCCGTTCCCTCAGTATGCGGAACACTTGACTGGGATCGAACTCATCCATTCCTGCAACCAACTGGACACGCCCTTAGCTAGCAAATGTTCTTCGACTCTCGTTTGTTCGAAAGCAGACAAACTTCGATTTCTGTTCGTCTCAACCGAAACCTATGAGATCATCTTTTCATTGCGACCCGAATATTTGAGTTGGATTTCACCACCTGCGGCAACTGCTCAACCGATCTCGCGTTTTCCTCATCTTATATTTTTGATATTAAATAAAAGTTAAATTAAGTACTCTAAGTAGTGGTGTCGTTTGTTTATTGTTAAGATTAAACCGCGACTTAAACCCCTACAATTGGTGACCCCGAGTTAGCCGAATTTCCTACAATTGGTGACCCCGAGTTAGCCCAATTTCCTACAATTGGTGACCCCGAGTTAGCCCAATTTCCCACAATTGGCGACGAACAACACTTCGCTGCCACGACCTGCAGACACATAGCTGAACTGGTGGCATCTCCTCGTTCGCTACACCCGTAACTTTTAACCAGACAAGCGAGATGACAAACCCGACAGACGCGGGCGCTCTACCGCCAGAACAGGAGGCCGACAACGCGGCGCCATCATCGAATGCTCCGGGCGCCGACAACACAGCCGCAAACGAGGTCAACGCCCTCGCGTCGGTCAAACTGCCGACCCCCTTCTGGAGGGATAACCCAACGCGGTACTTTACCATGGCGGAAATGCGGTTTGACATGTGCCGCATTTCATCAGACATCACGAAATACCGCATCATCGCTACCCGCCTGGACGCGAACACTCTGGACCTGGTCGGGGATTTGATCGACAATCCCCCAACTCAAGGAAAGTATAACGCACTACAAAAAAGAATCATTAATGCACTCTCCGATTCCCAGGACACCCGCATCCGAAGGTTACTGCGAGGCCAACACCAAGGCGACGAGAAACCCACCGTGTTTCTCCAACGACTCCGCAACCTCGCCGGTGGACACTGTAACGAGACAGTTCTCCGATCGCTTTTCCTTGAGCAACTCCCTGAGAGCGTCCGAGGCATCCTGGTTGGCAGCAGGATCGATGATCTATCCCAGCTAGCGGAGCAGGCTGACCGCATCTTTGACGCCCTTCGACCGACCATCGCCGCGGTCAGCGGGCTAGCCGAGTCTCCTCCATCATACACCAAGGTACCTCCACGATCAACGTCTGCAGAGAGATGCCCCCCTAACGTCGTAGACGAGCTGCGAGCCGCGATTAAAGACCTCTCTTCGAAGGTCGAACGGCTATCCCGGAACCGCGGCAGGAGCCAGAGTCGTCCCCGTATAGCAGCTCCAGATCAGCCCAAGTCCAACGAGAGGACCGGTCCGTGCTTTTACCACCGGAGCTTCGGTGCCGAGGCCCGCAACTGTCGCAAGCCGTGCAGCTGGGCCAAGACGCCGGAAAACTAGGTGCGCCGGCGTGCGTTGAGGCGACCGCCGGCAGCCACCTCACCTCAAAACGCTTCAAAGTAAAAGACCGTAGGTCGGGCACTTGGTTCCTTATCGACACCGGAGCCGACGTATCCGTGCTGCCCAAGCCAACCACCGTCAGTAGCGGAACCACCGCAGGAAAACTCTTCGCTGCAAACGGAGTTCCCATCAACACATACGGCATTCAGCACCTAACACTTGACATCGGGCTCCGCCGGGACTACCCTTGGACCTTCATCATCGCTGATGTCACCCACGCCATCCTCGGAGCCGACTTCCTCTGCCACTATGGGCTCTCAGTTAGCCTCAAGAAGCAGCAGCTGGAAGACACGACCACAACACTCAGCGCTGCACTGTCGCCTAGCAGATCGACGCAGAGACCAGTCTTCATCGTAGACAACAACATCGCCTATGCCGACACCATACGAAGGTTCCCCAACGTCGCCAGGGAAACACCCCGACCCGCACCTGAACAGTTAGTAAGCCACCACATCGTAACCCAAGGTCACCCTGTCGCCGAACGCCCCCGCCGACTCGCAGGGGACAAGTTGAAAGCAGCTCGCGACGAGTTTAACCTTATGGTCCAACAGGGCATCTGCGAACCTTCCAACAGCGAGTGGGCGTCTCCCTTATTGATGGTCAAAAAAGAAAACGGAACGTGGCGTCCATGTGGGGACTATCGGCGACTCAACAACATCACGGTGCCGGATAGGTACCCGATTCCCCATCTTCAGGACTTTACCCAGCGGTTAGCGGGTTGCACCATCTTCACGACGCTGGACCTCAAACGCGCATATCATCAAATCCCTCTCCCACTCGAAGACCGACCCAAAACAGCCGTCATCACCCCGTTTGGACTCTTCCAGTTTAACGTGATGACGTTCGGGCTCTGCAACGCAGCCCAAACGATGCAGCGTTATATGGATGCCGCCCTGCGAGGAGTAGAATGCTGCACATGCTACATTGACGACATTCTAATCGCCTCCACTAGCGAGCAGCAACACCGAGATGATGTTTCTGCAGTTCTCCACCGCCTAGAGAGTTACGGCCTACGCCTCAACCTAGCCAAGTGTGTTTTTGGCCGTCCAGAAGTGCGCTACCTGGGCTACACAGTCAACAGCGAGGGAATCAAACCGCCCCAAGATAGAGTTGATGCAGTCACCAACTTCAAACGACCCGAAACGATCGACCAACTGCGAAAGTTCCTCGGCGCTTGGAATTTTTATCGAAGCTGCATTCCCAACGCGTCCCAAACCCAGGCTCCTCTGGCGGAGCTGACAATAGGGGCGAAGAAGAAGGACAAACGGCCAATCAAGTGGACTTCGGATGGAGAAAAGGCATTCGACAAATGCAAGTCGACACTTAGGGACGCCGTTCAGCTGGCACACCCGAGGGCCGATATTCCTCTAATACTTCGATGCGATGCTTCTAACGTGGCGATTGGAGCTGTTCTCGACCAGAAAACTGAATCCGGACTCCAACCACTGGGATTCTTCTCCAGAAAGCTTTCCGAGCGAGAGACCAAGTACAAGGTGTACGACCGTGAGCTGCTGGCAATTTTTCGAGCGGTACGACACTTCAAGCACCTCGTAGAGGGGCGAGAACTGGTCATCCTCACTGACCATAAGCCCCTGGTGTACGCCTTCTCTCAAAGGTCCAACCACGCCTGCGACCGTGTGACTCGCCAGCTCGAAGAAATTAGCCAGTATTCGACCCGCATCATTCACATTCCCGGCGAGGACAACGTTGTAGCGGACACCTTATCACGAATCGAAGAGATCAACTTTCCAGTGGCCATTAGCACGGAGGAGCTCGCCGAAGCACAGAGGAACGACACCGAACTGAAACAGCTTTTGCTATCACCTGAAAGCTCTTCCCTGAACCTGAAGAAACTTCGCATCGATGGAACCGACATTGTGGTGTACTGCGACATCGCAACCGACAACATCCGCCCATTCGTCCCGAGCCCGCTGCGAAGGAAGATATTCGACAACGCACACAACTGTTCCCACCCTAGTGGACGCGCCACTAAGAAGACCATCGCCCGAAACTTCATCTGGCCCAGGATGAATGGCGACATCACCAGTTGGGCACGTTCCTGCTTGCCGTGTCAACGAAACAAAATTAGCCGTCACGTCAAGAACCCGCCGCAACACATAGCCATGCCGAGTGACCGCTTTCGTCACGTGCATATCGACATCGTCGTCATGCAACCATCGAACGGTTACCGTTACTTGCTAACGATGATCGACCGCTTCACCCGTTGGCCAGAAGCCGTGCCCTTGAAGGACATGACAGCAGACACTGTTTCCAGCGCTTTCTACGCAGCTTGGGTCTCCCGCTTTGGCGCGCCTGCTACCATCACATCCGACCGAGGCAGCCAATTCGAAAGTCAACTATTCGACGCCCTTGGAAAGCTTATCGAAAGCCACAAAATCCGGACCACTGCCTACCACCCCGCTTCAAATGGGATGATCGAGCGTTGGCATCGTTCATTCAAAGCTGCAGTTAGATGCCACGAATCTTGACCATTGACCGAATTGCTACCGACCGTTCTACTTGGACTTCACACAGCCTGGAAGGAGGACATCAAAGCAACCGCAGCTGAGTTGGTGTATGGTACCCCTCTTCGCCTACCTGGAGAATTCTTCACCGACGAGGAAGTCTCACCGGATCCTCAGCATTTCGTGGAGAAGTTCCGCGAGCAAATGCGGCAGGTTCGAACGGCACCAACAACCCACCATACCAAACGCAAAGCTTTCACCCACGAAACGCTGTACTCCTGCACCCACGTCTTCGTCAGAGTGGACTCGGTGAAGCAGCCCTGCGAACAACCTTATGACGGCCCATTCGAAGTCATCCATCGGATATCGGACTTATGTCTTTAAAGTCAAGGTAAACGGCATCGAAACCTGCATCTCGACGGAACGTCTAAAGCCAGCTTTTTTCGAGAAACCAGAGCCATCTTCAACACCAACTACACTTCCTAAGCCGGACCAAATCAAAACTTACCCTGCACCAACGAGGAAAGTCAGTTTCGCATCTCAACCAGGGTTGAGACACTCCGGGGGGAGTGGTGTGGCGCAGGCATTCGAGGTACACACACTCTAGGAGCGAGTGGAAACCAAACTCCTTCGTAATCTCCGTTCCCTCAGTATGCGGAACACTTGACTGGGATCGAACTCATCCATTCCTGCAACCAACTGGACACGCCCTTAGCTAGCAAATGTTCTTCGACTCTCGTTTGTTCGAAAGCAGACAAACTTCGATTTCTGTTCGTCTCAACCGAAACCTATGAGATCATCTTTTCATTGCGACCCGAATATTTGAGTTGGATTTCACCACCTGCGGCAACTGCTCAATCGATCTCGCGTTTTCCTCATCTAATATTTTTGATATTAAATAAAAGTTAAATTAAGTACTCTAAGTAGTGGTGTCGTTTGTTTATTGTTAAGATTAAACCGCGACTTCAACCCCTACACGTTTGGTACATACACCATACAGTGCGGTGGCACCTTTTGTTGTTGCTACAGTATTTTGAATGGCGTAAAGGTTCAAGAAAAAAGAAAATTTCTTCTTTGTATGTCTTGTATGGTATGTCTTACCGAGTTATATCACACTGGTATGGACGTGTTTTCTCCATGGGAAAATCCTAAACGTGGCTAGTGATATTAGTAAAAATAATTTTAAATAAATAAGCAATCACTTAAGCTTCAAATACATTAACATTGCTCCTTATTAATGCATTATCAAGCTTGTGTTTTTTTCTATTTAAGATTTCATTTACCACTCTCCATTCTTTTCTAGAGTTCAGTGTATTGTGTTAGCTTGCTCTTGAAATATTAATCTCTGCAAAGGGGAATTCCGGTTATCAGTTCTCGACGTAGTTTATCGTAATACCTTTTAAGCCGGCTATTGCTTGTATACTTTTTAACGTGAGCCTGAATTTAATTTTTCTTCATTATTTTCTCTAATCAAAGGTTCATCCAGGGCTTGAGACCTTTTAGTTTATTAATTCTTTTGTTGAAATTTTAGTTGCTGTTCGAGATATATTTCGGAGACATAAATCAAAAGCAGTGGATGGGTGATCTGTATTGTATACGCATCATCCTAAAACTCGAAAGTTAATGCTCTGCATAACGCAACAAAATCCGTTCTCTGACACTCAATAGCATCAACATACGTTGACCGTTAGATTCCAAAATAAAACTGAATGGTTGTTAGACAATGATCAGTTATCTTAAGATCATATACTGCAGATCTGAACGTAATGCAATTGTTCCTATGCAACCTTATTAAAATATGATCCAAACAAGAGTTTGAACTTTGTGTAATTCGGGTAGATTCGAATAATAATGCTTCAAACCCAACAGACGATAAAGTTGCGAGGAAAATATCCACAATTGCAGGACTTGACAATAGATTGATGTTAAAGTCACCTACGAGAAATAAGTTTGGCTATCAAGAAACGCAGAAAATTCGTTTAAAAACACCTTGACTGAACATAAATGTAATCTACAAATGCCCAAAGAACAGAATTGCATTCCCGAAATTTCACAACTTACACTAGTTACGTCAGCACTATTTAAATTATAATTATTTATTTTACACTGCAAGTCGCTTCTAAACCACCCGAAGAATACAAATCATTGCAGGTCGCTGCGAATGTGTTATTCGGTATACAACAACTTGAAGTCTCAGAATTACACAGGTCTACAGTGGTTTTGGTGGCGGAAAGACTAAAACTGTTTTTGAATATGTTTGTTATGTTGATTCTAACAATATATATTTTTTATAAACCTACGTGTAGTTTTCGAGATACGATCATTTTAAAAAACACGTTTTTGTCATATTAACCTTTTATTATTTTATGTGAACATGAAGAACATTTTTTTTTCTTTATTTCTTCGAATGAGTTTCTTGAAGTCACTTACGCTTGATGCCCCAGCAGTAATCCACCAACTTATATTCATCCCATCGACCCTGGTACCGTTCTTCCATATTTTTTAGGTCCCTGATGAAGTAGCTCTCCTTGTTCCTCACTGTAGGAGCCATTATGTAGTAAAATACATTTCCTTGTTAAAAGGACATCGATATACGTATCAGTACAAAACACAACATCATTTTCGGAGTAAAAAAACTGCAGCAGTTCTTTTTCTCGTGTCCGATAACAAGTAACTTTAGTACCTGCAGAAAGTAAAATTCCTCTCTTTGAGTCTGGATGCCAACAGCTCTTATTTTTCTTCTGAAAGGTCAAGGTCTCTAATAAGATCACTTAAAGCGGCTTGGGTAAAAAGTACAGGTTCTGATGATGTTGCTTCAAAATCACTGTCTTTCTCGTTGGTTGTACTACCTTGGTTACATTCGATTGCAATGAATTCTTTGCATGAGAGATCTGATAGGTTACCTAATGTGGGAACAGGGACATCCTCTGAATGAGGCAATGGTCTCTTAACGGATTTCAGACCGGGATAGGTCATTTTTTTCGGTTAACACCATGTAACTTGACTAAGCAAAAATAGCAGTCATCGTAGTGATTTTTCGGTTCCCTCCAAACCATAGGCACACCAAACTTTAATTGACGTCTTTTTCCGTTATTCGACTGCCTTAAACGTTCACTACACATTTTTCAAACAATGTTTGGAATCCAATGTTTATCAACGTCTTTTATTTTCATATTAAAATAAGCGAAATACACACTTTGCACGGATTTTGTGATAGGTTTTCGACACTTTTTTATGGTATGTTCGCCACAAACATATCAAAATGTATTTGGATCATTTAAACAAGACCGTTTTGACGAAAACATCTCGAAAAACTTGTTTACGCACGTTTTTAATTAAACAAACCACAGCGATAAATATGTGAAACGGCTACTGATCGCAAAATGTTATCGATGTGGGTAGCTCAAAAACTGTACGTAGTTTTGACAAATTAACGGTACTGAGAGTGTTGCCAGATACTATGTATTCAAATTACGTTGAAGTCTTAGCGGCACCAAATATTTTTTTTTATTTTGTAGACCTGTGTTATAGATCCATATTTCGGAAAGAAAAATTATATCAGGCAAGTGATTTAAAGTTGCAAGGTGCCAGTAAAACGAATCGAATTTTTTTCAAAGGCTCCTAACATTCCGATGAATTATTTGAAACCCCGAAAAGTATTATAGGTTTTGATGTTCTATACAAAGACATTTCACATTATTAAAATATGAACTATTATGAGGACTAAAAGATTAATTTTTAAGGTTATAATTAGACAAAATATATTAATAAAAAGATAGAAAAAAAAATTAAACTTCAAGTTTAGAAGAATCCTCAAAACTAACAACTTTAATTGGTTTGTGGCCTTCTTTCTTTCTGATGAGTACAGATGAACTCTTCACCCAAATGTATTTGCATTTGTTGTTGTTTTTCAGCTGCTTTATTTTCTCTAATAGAGACCGAATGTAAAAGTAAGGGAATCGTTGATAAAAATACTGCTGTTTATGTTGTTGTTGGTATCGCCGGTGTTTTTGCGATGGCCATAGAAGATGTTTGATTTCAATTTGATTTTTTGTGAGGGCATTTTACTCATAATTTTCTCTTTCCTTGAAACAGAATTTAACACACACCACTTTTTTGATCGCTCTTCTCTTTTCAATGCTCGATTTCACCAGGATTGATCTGCTCCGCAACACCATCATTAAAGAGTTGTTGTACTTTTTCCGTGACGCTAACGTTGTTCACATTGGGCAATCCAACAAAATCCACCACTGCTTTTATCCCTGCTCCAAATAATTCAAGTTCACCTCTGTTCTATTTGGCTTCTTAATAAAAATAATAGACTAGAAAGTTCTATTCGACTTCTTAATAAAAGACTAGAAGGTGTGAATCCAATGAGGTCAGTTTATTAACTAAAATTCCATTCAGGTTGTTGTACATTATATATATATTTTTTGAGATAGAAAGGAAAGTGACTTAGATTTAAATATTATTATAATGAGAGAGTGAATTATATTTAAGTACTTTTAATATATAACATGTCCCTTTTTTTTTTTTTTTTAATAATAATTTACATAAGTGTATATAAAACTTAATTAATTGGTTTTGAGATCAGAAGATCAGAAGCAAAACTAATTACATTCATGTTCGATAAACTTGTTTGCCGGATCGAAGGTTCAATGTACCTACAGGTTGTTTTTGGTTGGTGACTTCTTTCTTTGGTTGAGCACTAAGGGTAGCATTATCATTCCTAATGTCTCTATGATTGCGGCGATATTGTTTTCCCTTTTCATCTTCTACAATCACACTTCTTGGCATTTCAGTTACCTCTACCACCTTACCCTGTTCCCATTGCTCCCCTTGGGATCGTTTAAAAAAAACTGGTACATTTTCTTCAATTGCAGCACGTTCTTTAGCATGCTTATCATAATTTCTTTTCATTTTATGTTGATAGTCCTGAACCTGCTGTCTGTGTAGTTTTTCATCTATCAAAGCTGATCTAAGTTCCGATTCTTGCATCGGAAGTCGTGTTCTAAGCTTCCTCGACATTAACAACTGTGATGGAGAGTAACTCAGTTGTGAAGTCGTTCGAAGGTTTAGGAGCCCAAGATAAGGATCTCCACCAGTTTCACTGCATTTTGTGAACATTTTTTTCACTGTTTGTATGGCCCTTTCAACCAAACCATTGGATTTTGGATAGTATGGACTACTTGTGATATGGTTGAACATCCAATCCTTTGCAAACTCCTTGAATTCTGACGAGTTAAATGGAGGACCATTGTCGGAAATTAGCTCTGAAGGTATTCCATGACGAGCAAAAAGTGACTTTAGATGTACTATCATTTCTTTCGCTTTGGATGAGCTAAGTTTTATGACTTCAACAAACTTCGAGTAGTAATCTATCAACAATAGATACAAATCCTTTTTCCATTCAAAAAGAGCAATTGCTACTTTTTGAAATGGGAGATTTGGCAATTGGTGTGGTACTAAGGGTTCTTTTACATTATTGTTTAGGTATCTTTTGCAAGTGGTGCAATTTTCTGCTGATTTCTGAATATCTGCATTCATGCCTGGCCAAAATACTGAACCCCTTGCACGTCGTTTACTTTTTTCTATTCCAGGATGACCATCATGAATATATTCAAGAATCTTTTCTGTCATTTTATTTGGAACCACTAACGCTTGACCTTTGAAGATAAGATTGTCAATTTCTGTTAGTTCGTTTCTATAATTCCAAAATGACTGCAATCCCTTACTCAAGTTTTTTCTATTTTCGGGCCATTGACCTTTTATGATGGAACGCAATTCTCGCAAAATTTCATCTTCATTGGTCGAAGCCAAAATTTCATTGAGCACTGCTTGCGTAATAGCAAGATTTGACTTTATAAGCCCAACATGGACTTTAATTTCTTTATCTAGCTGACTTTCCTCCATATGGCATAATGGTGCTCGTGATAGCATATCTGCGACCACCATCTTTTTACCTGGCTTATACTCTACTTTCAAGTCATATGCCTGAAGACGAAGCATCATTCTCTGTAACCTAGGCGGAACATTAACTAATGCCTTTTTGAATAGAGGAATAAGTGGTTTGTGGTCTGTTTCCACGACTATTGCTTGACCATAAATAAATTGATGCCATTTTTCACAACCGAAAAGAATTGCATAGAGTTCTTTCTCCATTTGCGCATAATTTCGCTGGCATTCAGTGAGAGTTTTAGACGCAAATGCTAAAGGACGACCATCTTGTAAAAGACAACCGCAAACTGTGAAGCATCTGTGGAAATTACAAGTACCTTTAAAGGATCGAAATATGCAAGGACAGGTGGATTTGTGACTAAAGACTTGAGTTTTGTGAAAATTTTCTCCAAAGACTCATTCCATTGGAAATTAACATTCTTCTTAAGCAATGTCGCATTAGACAAGTTTTGAATAAATGATCCAAAGTAAGTAACTGTTCCTAGAAATCGATGAACTTCTTTCACAGACGTTGGAGATTTCATGTTCAAAATTGCTTCGACTTTCTTAGGATCAGTGTGCACACCAAGCTCATTAAATATGTGACCGAAAAATTTAACCTCAGTCATACCAAACCTACATTTGTCTTTATTTAGTCTTAACCCAACTTTATCCATTCGATCTAGTACCTGATATAATTTTCTATTATGCTCTTGAATACTATTAGCATAGATCAAGATATCATCTATGTAGGCAATAATGTCTAGATCAAAAAACATTTCCGTCATGACTCGGTGAAAAATTTCCTGAGCTACTTTCACTCCGTATGGCATTCTTAAAAACTTGTACCTTCCGAAAGGAGTATTGATGTGCACAAGTCAGAGCTTTCCTCATCTAATTTTAGCATCCAATAACCCTTAGTAGCATCTAGCGTTGAATAATATTTTGAACCCGACAATTTGGATTTAATGAGTTCAATATTTGGAATTGGATAGTGCTCTCTTTCTAATGCTTTATTAAGGTTTCTTGGATCTAAACAAATTCGCAATGAACCATCTACTTTTTCTACCAAAACAATCGAACTAATCCACCGTGTTGGCTTGTTGACCCTTGTTATTACTCCATTTTGTTCCATACGATTTAGTTCCTGCTTCAATTTTGGATGTAGTTTAAACGGAATTCGTCTGGGTGCATCAACTACTGGACTAACTAGAGAATCAACTTTAAGTTTAAATTCCCCATCTAAGCAACCTAATCCTTTAAATAAGTGACTGAACCTTGGTTCAATAGTCTTAATTAGACAAATTGGCTCATTTTTAACTTGATTAATCGAGGACGACTTGTTTTGACTAACCAAACCGAATCTAAAACAATCATTTTTTCCCAAGACTGTGCTGACATTTTCACCTACAACCAAGAAGTCAATTCTTTCTTGCTTCACCTTATTTGTGCTGAGAAATGCATTTACCGTACACTGACCAAGGATATTGACCTTCGATCCCCCAAACGCTGTCAGTTTTCCTACACATTTACCAAGCTTTAAATTTTTTCTCGAGTTGATGTCCTTGAAAGTATTTAAACCCATCACATTTGCTTCTGCTCCCGTGTCCAATTCAACTCTGATAACTTTATCATTAATCACAAAAAATTCTTTAAAATACATATCTGATTTCATATCACCTTTATCAGAATTGACTGAATTTAAGTCTCTTGTCTCAATATTAAAAAAACCAATAAAGAAATCACTATCATCAAATGAATCATTATTACATTCGTAATTATTATTAAGAGTAATAGATTTAATATCTTTGTTTGACTTACAATACTTGGCGAAGTGATTTAAACCCTTGCAGACGTGACATCTTTGACCAAGTGCTGGACATTTGGTTCGGTGATACCAGTTTCCGCAACGTTCACATCTCTTCTTCGAATCATTCACCTTGACTTTAGAGTTGGAGCTGCTATCGGGGGTTGCGCTGTACTTAGCGTTGCTCCTTTGAGTCGACTGATGCTGCTTGTGGTTCTTGATAAACGGTGTTCTGCTACGGTTGTTGTTACGAGACTTCTGAATGTAGTTGATCTTGTTCTCGAAGTTAATGGCGACTGAAGACATCTCCTCTGACTGCGACTGGCTAATGACATATGATTTTGAACGCTTCTCAGCTGCTTCTAGAGTGAGATCATCAATGTCAAGCAACAAACGTCTTAACTTGTCATCGTTTAACCTAATTATGAAAACATCTCGGACCATTTCATCATGAAGAGAACCATAGCCACAGGGTTGAGCCAATCCCTTCAACTGAGTCAGGAACTGATCGATTGTTTCTGCCGTCTTTTGTTTTGCAGATAAGAATTTGTAACGCTCAAAGACAATATTAGTCCTAGGATCACAATAATTCTTAAATTTTTTCACAACTTCATCAAATTTTAGATTGGCAGGAAACGTGTTGTAAATTCGTAGACCTTCATCACCGATATATGACATAATGGCGGTTACCTTTCTTGCATCCTCTTTTATTCCCACCAAATCCAGAAAAATCTCGAGT
Source organism: Brachypalpus laphriformis (assembly GCA_945910035.1). Lineage (NCBI taxonomy): Eukaryota > Metazoa > Arthropoda > Insecta > Diptera > Syrphidae > Brachypalpus > Brachypalpus laphriformis. The sequence continues at coordinate 89,269,227 of OX246755.1, read as the reverse complement.
TTCTGTATCCAAAACTACCAGGCTGCACTAAGATTTGGCTGATTAAAGCTCATCTCTTTTGGCGGCTTCGCCCCAAATGAGAACTCCATTGGTTTACTTGATACTTGACCTTGTTGTGTGACCGAAGTTGACGACGACGACGACGACGACGACTTGGCTTGACTCAAAAATCTTTCCAGCGTGGTCGATTGATCCAGTTGAATTATTGTTGACTCCAATTCTTCCTCAGCTTCTCTTAATAGGAATCATTTAATCGGTACAATTTTTATTTATTTATTTCTTTTTTTTTCTTTAAAAAAAAATATCTGACACCATGTTCTATTTGGCTTCTTAATAAAAATAATAGACTAGAAAGTTCTACTAGACTTCTTAATAAAAGACTAGAAGGTGTGAATCCAATGAGGTCAGTTTATTAACTAAAATTCCATTCAGGTTGTTGTACATTATATATATATTTTTTGAGATAGAAAGGAAAGTGACTTAGTTTTAAATATTATTATAATGATAGAGTGACTTATATTTAAGTACTTTTAATATATAACAACCTCAAGCACATCGACTTTTTTTTATAAGGGGTACATTTTATTGTTCTAAATACTCAATACTTGAAAGAGCATCAGCATTTAAGTTTTGGAGTTTAACAATCTCAGAAAAAAGTGTTGATACAGATGCATACGTACGAGTATGTATCCAAAAACAAATGATCGGAGTAAATAGAAACATCAACAAGGATAGACGTATTAGTCAAACAAATAATTAAGCATTATTTCTCCAATCTTTATCCCAGCATAAAGTCACTTGGTCAATTCTTTAAGTATACCGACGGTATGTATGTATATGCTATTAACATGCTCAACAAAATTCAGAAGTACATCTTACTCACTGCTTCCGGCGCTATTGAAAAAGTCTGCTTTTCTTCCCTCAATTTTTTAAGAGACGTCGAACCATACCACTGCGTTGAGTCGCTGTTGCGTTGGTATCGTGGTTAAATAAACCTATATTTTATTCTTTCTTCCTTATACGCCCACAGGTGGTAATTTGGTTGCAAACAGGACCTTTTATTTGAAAGACAAATTGCTATTCTCTTCTACCTTCTATCCATTCTCCACTAGAAGGCCGCCCGCAACAGTAATGTATTGTCCATGGTTTGGTTTTATTTATTTAATTCTGTAACGTAACATTCCCGATGCGCAAATATACATATCTATGTAACATAGACTGCATGCCTAGCTTTAATAACACAACTCCCAAGATGATACACTTATGGAATAATTTTGCTATAAACTGTCACAAAATAAGATAATCTCAACTGGAAAACTTTCTGGAATGTACATACGAGTATGTATGCATGTATGTTTGTGCAAAATTCAGGCAGAAGTACGTACTATACGTACTCACCTAGCTAGTGTCAAAAGACTTCAAGCGAAATTACACAATCACACATGTGTATGTAAAGTGCGGATGTATTTATAAATTTAATAATTTCGAATGGCGATAACTAAAGCGAATAATCGACTAACATTAGATTCCAAAGTATGAACACACACTATTATGTATCAACCAAATAATCATTTAAGCTCCTGATTTCCTGATTCCCTTTTAAATAGTGTGGAATGGGGACGCAAAGCAGTGGCTGTTTAATTACGCTTGAGGGTAATGTCACCGAAGTGCAATATTTAGATAGACGGTGTGATAAAAAGTATAGTAATGGTAACAGTTAGTTTTAAAAATTTATTTTCTCTAAAGGTTAAATTACAGGAATTCAGTGTACTGAGATAAATAATAAAGGAACAAAATTGAACTAGAGAAAATTATGTGACATTTCATATTTCTTGAGCAGAAATAGTATTAAATGCCACTTTAATGGCCTAAGGGACAAGAAATAAATTCAATGGGTGGGGTGACCCTTCAAAGTAAAGTTTATGTACATTTATACTTCAAGACAATAATTCATTTAAACTGAGCAAAATATATCACAAGTATTTGGAAAAACAGAAAAAAATAAAATATTTCAAAATTATGATTAAAATACGTTTTATGAAAGAACAGTTTCACAGCAATGAGCAATATATTCATCGCTCTAAAGTTACCTTCTTCTAAATACTTGTGCTGTGTGGTTCTCACCCATTCATATTTATCGGAGAAACCACAGTATTTGTCTTTAGCTCCGTGAAGTCTAATTTTTTTTTTCCGCTTTTTTTTTTTACTTGAAAACATTTTGTGCAGAGGCACATGTGGACATGTCGCATACCAAATGAAAGGTAAATTTGCGACAAACTCGAAAAATGCGACGGTTTTGACGACAAATGTGCGGGGGCGGTAAGATAGGCGTGGCTAATGTAACCAAGATGGCGGACATGTGGAATTTTCCAGAGTAACGACAATCGAGATTGGAAGGCCCTGGAATGTAGCGATGGGCCTATAAAAAGCCGCTGCTAGGAGGTTAAAAGTGGAAGTTGGTTGTAGAGCTCAAAGCAACGAGCAATTCATTGTCCAAAACTAGTTTCTTTTAATAAAAAAATATCAAACCCTCTCGGGAACCAAAAATTAGTGCTTTTCAATTTGTTTCCTCTTTTCTCAGGTATACACAGCGTCGGCCCCTGAACATTTGTAACAATATGTATACAAGGTTTAATCTAATTCTATGCTTATTCTTAATTCGATGGCTTTTCTTCGGCTTCTGCGTACAGTCTGTCCGGGGAATCTGAATCAGCATCACACACTTGGCTGTCTTACCGGTTAATTGGATATTCATCATCTTCGCTCTTAAGGTTATACCACATTTTTATTTTATCGATACTTGTAGATGTATTTTTTGGGCCTTCGTGCTCGCCTACTTTTTGGACTTATTATTTTATATGAACCCAAAAACTTTGGACGAATTTTGAGACCAGTCCTTTCTATTGCCACTTGTAAGATCGTGAAGCCCTTCGACATTTGTTGTAAAACTTTTCGGCTTTCGGCTTGTGTTTTAAATAAACTCCTCTTGCCTCTTCACGTAACGCATGCCTCTCTTTTTCAAAATGGATCTGCAGCTCCTCCTCAAACTTTTGTCGAATATTTGGATCTTCACGTAACTTCATTTTAACTCCTGTCACCAACTTTATTGGCGATGTGTTGATTGAACGCTGATAGGCGGAATTCAAAAAACTCTGTACAGCTTTAGCCTCCTTGTATCACTTGTCCGGCGCTTCAAGACTTAATTTCTTTAAAACTGGAATAACTACATATACGATGAACCCTTTCTATCTGTCGATTTCCTCTGGGGACGCCTGGTCTAACGTTGGATTAAACACCCGTAATCCTAACGATCAACGGCATGTCAAATTAAATTCTAGTCGCGATATTCGCAATTCTACTCGTGTGCAAAGAAATTCAAAGTTCGTCGAACCTATGAAGCAACTGACCGCGCTGTAATTGCATCCTCCCCTTTGGCTGGTCTTTCTACTAAGAATAGCAAGTGCACACCCACTAACTCTCGTTCTGATACCGCTACCTCTGGTGCATCAAAAAGTAAGAGAGTAACGACATCAACGTCATCGCCTAATCTCACCGCTGCTGTTGAAGCCGAAACCTCGGCATTAAAATGTAAGAGAGTAACGACATTAACGTCATCAACTAATCTCACCGCTGCTGTTGATGTTGAGATGTCGGCTGGTGAAACTGCCACTACCTCTGCTGCATTAATTAGTAAGAGAGAAACAAAATCAACGTCATCGCCTAATATGACCGCTGCTGTGGAAGTCGAAATTTCTGATGCTGAAACCGAGAGAATGGATGTGCATTTTGATGAAGGTTCTGCAGTGAATGGAAAAAGGGTTGTTACTTCTATCAATGCTGTTAAGGATCACCATCGTGCTGCTGTTTCTGGTGTTGGAGCTGGTGCTGGGACCATGGGGTGTTGTGGGTGCCAATAATAGGGTAAACAATCGTCCCAAGGTTATCTCTGGAACAAATGTGCAGACCAATGATGTCGTTCGAAAGCTTAAATGGTTCCACATCTCCAGTTTTCATCCTGACACTACTACTGACATCATCATTTCATATATTTCATCGAAACTAGAGGCTGATTTCAAATGTATATCCTGTTTTAAATTAACAAAGCTTAATGATAATCAACAATCACTAAAATTCGTGAATTTTAAAATTGGAATACCTATTTACTATTCAAGTTTAGTTTACGATGGCAATTTTTGGCCTAGTGGAGTAAAAATTCGTTCGTTTACTTACAACCCATTAAAAAACTAATTGATGTTAATGCTAATAGGAGTGATTTACACCATCAATCCCTAAATGTGAATTACCACAATGCGAGTGGTTGCAGATCGAAGACCTCGGATTTATTGCGTCCAGCTGCAAAGACTATGGTGTGATCATTATTACTGAAACTTGGCTTCATGAAGGAATCTTGTCGTCTGAAATCTTCGATTACTCTATGTATGATGTGTTTCGCCGTGATCGTTGCAAATCAGCTGAGGAACGTGGTGGTGGAGTTCTTATTGCTGTTCTGTCAATGTTCTCCTGTAAAGAAATTTCATTGCCGGTATCTGATGTTGAACAAGTCTGCTTATCAGTTGATGCTGGGAGTTATTGCGTAGTATTTATTGTGACGTATATACCTTCAGGTAGTAAATTAGATATTTATGAGAAATGTATAGTAAATTTTGAATTTATAAGCAATCATTGTTCTGATGCCGATATTATCTTTGCTATTGATGACTTTAACATTGGTGATGTAAATTGGGTATGGTCGGGGGAAGATAATTTGCTTATCCCTCATAACGTAAAAAAAGATTATGAATTAGCTGTTATAGACTTTTTGTTTTCAAAATAGATTATTAGATCTTGCTTTTATAAACTTAAATGATGTCAAAACAAATGTTTCTGAAGCACCGTTTCCACTTTTAAATGATTCGATCTTTCATAAACAGATTTTGATAGAAATTGAGTTTTATAGTTATCTGAAGGATAATCTCCCTTCGTTAAACTCTTTTAATTTTCTCAAAAGTAACTTTGCGGGTTTGAATTTGTATTTCAATCCATTTGATTGGGATACGGAATTTCAAAATTTATGTCTACATCGTTTCATTGCTATTGTTAATCGCGGAGTCACCATGTTTGTTCCTTATTCTTTGAAGAAAAATAGATCGAAGCCTCCGTGGTATAATAAGCGCCTTCTTCACTTAAGAAATTTGAAAAATAAAGCTCACAAACGATATAAAAATTCGGGGAATAATTTGGATAAAGAAGTTTTCTGTAAGCTTCGAAAAGATTTTACAATCCTAAGTAAATTTCTACATAATAAGTACTTAATTACTGTTGAAAATAATATTAAACATGATTCTAAGTCTTTTTGGTCATTTATAAATCATAATCGATGTTCTTTTGCGTTTCCGAAACAAATTCAATTCAACGCATTACTGTTTCAACTACTCGCTTAATCTTAGATCTTTAGTAAGAGTTGACAAAATTAAAGATCTTGGTATCTTTATTGACTCAAAACTATCCTTTATCCCCCATATTGAGCATGTAGTCGCTAAATCCAATTCACTTGTTGGGTTCATTAAAAGGAACTCTAAAGATTTTTCAGATCCCCATACATTTGTCTCACTCTTTATCGCACTGGTCAGATCTGTACTAGAATACGCAGATGTTATTTGGAATCCGTACTATCAGATCCACTCGGACCGTGTTGAAAGAGAGGAAATTCTCAAAATATATTTTTTTTAAATTGCATTGGGATTTCGAACCTTCGTATAATGCTATATATAAACTATTAGGTACAATGACCCTTGAGTCTAGAAGACAGTCCCATGATATTATGTTTGTAAGAGACGTTCTGTGTTCCCACATTAATAGTCCTGTTCTTTTATCTATGTCCTCAATTTATGTTCCCGAAGGGCGTTAAGGGAGCGGAATATTTTCTTTCAAAGGGCGCATAGAACAAACTATGGTCAAAATGAGCCGATTTCTAGAGCTCTAAAATCTTTTAATGAAATATGGCGACATGTAGATTTTCACATTTCGAGAGAGCGCTTCAGAAATATTTTTTTTACCTTACTAGTGTCGGGGTACGTTCGACAGGCGTGTTTCGTAAGGGAAAGAAAAGAGCACTTCGAATTATGTTACTTTATTAAAACAAATAATTTAGTGAATAGGAAAAATACAAAAACGGAGGGGACGTGTCGTAATTGCGTCTTCTCTGTTCGAGTTCGTTTCGAGGTGTCCCTCTTATTCCTTCTCGATCTTTTTGACACTTCTCTTGGGGAGTATCCCGAAAGGTTGTGTTCGCATTACACATCGTCGGCAGCGTTCAGCTGATAGCTCGGCCCTTCCTGACATGGAGTCGTCCCCGGCTCCTCAGCTGCCTCATCATCATCGTCGTCAAGTTCTGGTCCTAGCAAACACCATGGCTTCATTTTGTCGCTGGCCATAACCGTTAAAAATTTTCGTCTTCTCTGGCTTGTTCCCATTTCCTCCAAAACATATCGATCATGCCTCAGACTCTTCTTTACAACGTATGGTCCTTTATACTTAGGCTCTAGTTTCTGGGACTCACCAGTCGGTAACGGCACACACTCTACGACGACTAAATCTCCTTTGTTATAAACCGTAGGAGTTTTATGCTTGGCGTCGAATCGCAGCTTCCACTTCCTTTTCTCTTCGGCTATTCGCTGGGCAACTTCTGCACGTCGCTGTACCATGTTAACATATTCTTCGGCATCCGCAACGTCATGCACGGCTTGCACAAAATGATTGACCGAAATGTCCTTCAGCTTGAAGTCGAATAGGATTTGATTCGGGCTATAACCTGTGGTCGAGTTCCGTTGAGTGTTAATCGTCCACTGGAGATTTCGAAGTTCCAGGTCCCAATTTCCAATCTCGACGTTCGAGGTCCGTAAGTACTGCAATATCGTTTGGTTGATGCGCTCGATCTGTCCGTTGGCTCTCGGTGTCCTCACAGCTGTCTTTATATGCCGTATCCGATTATTGTCGCAGAAATTCTCGAAGTCAGTTGCACTAAATGCCGTTCCTCGATCGCTAATTATCGTGTCGGGTAAACCAAAATACGAAGTTAACTCAGTAAGCATCTCGATCACGGGCTTGGTTTTCGTGTCCTTAACTGCTTTAACGATGACGTACTTACTAAAAGCATCCGCTACCCCAATGACGTAAGCCTTCCCACGGCGGGTTTTCGGGAAAGGACCCAGATGATCGATGTGGAGAGTCCGGAATGGAATCGGTGTAACGTCTGCGAGATGCATCCTTCCCTCTATTGCTCCTGGTTCTCTCTTGTGGTAACAACATTCCACACAAGCAGCGATGTACGACTTAACGTAATTTCTTGCTCGACGAAACCATAAGTTCTCCCTTAATCGTTGAAGAACCTTTTCAACGCCAAAGTGACCCATGTCATCGTGAAAATATTTAACGATTCGCCATCGAACACTAGATGGCACAACCAACTTTAACTTTCCCTCGTCGCGCCTATATTGTCGTCCACTCTTACAATCGAATTCTCGCTTGAATTGTTCCTTGGCTTCGGATTCTTCTCGGCCTTCAAGCACGTTGATGATCGTTGCGAGTCTCGGGTCCTGATGTTGCATACTGGCGATCCAATCAACCTGCGAAATATTTACTCTCATAACGCGAGCGGCGACAGTATCAGGTCCTCTTCCAATCTCGTTAGGCATCCGGCTTAGCGCGTCGACGTGCGCCATTCGATTTGCACTTCGGTGAATAATCGTAAAATCGTATTCCTGCAAACGCAACCACCATCTGGCTACACGAGGAATAAGCGAAGATGTCGCTTTAATTGCACTCACGGCAGAGCAATCCGTCACGACACAAAACCTTCGACCAAGCAAGTACATGCGGAAACGCTCCAACTCTCTACCACAGCAAGCACTTCGAGCTCGTAGCTTGAGTATTTCGATTCAGCGGCTGTGCATGTGCGACTGTAGTAGAAAATAGGTTTTCGTTCGGCGGAATCGTCTGTCGCTTGAAATAATATTCCAGCTAACCCGTATGAGCTGGCATCTGTGTGGACTTCGTGGATTTTTCCTGGATCGTAAACTTGGAGGATCGGCTTGCTGCATAATATCCGTTTCAGCTTCACGAATGCTTCCGTCTGCTCATCCTCCCAACGGAACGGTGACTCAACTTTCTCTTTTTTCAACATCGATGTCAATGGTTTAGCGATGACTGCAAAGTCCTGGACGAACTTCCTGAAGTAGCTCACCAGGCCCAAGAATCTTCTCAATTCGGTGACGTTGGTCGGTCGTGGAAAGTTGTCGATAGCTGACGTTTTCTCGTGGCTAGGCTTAATTCCATCCTTGGTCAGTAGATGTCCTAAAAAGGTAATTTCGGTAGCTAAGAACACGCATTTGCTAATCCGAAGAGTTAGGCCAGCTTCCCTTAGCAGCTGCAAAATCTCTTTCAGACTACTCAATCCTTCATCGACGTTGCGACTCGGAATTATAACCTCGTCTACATAACTAAATGCTCGTCCTTTCATTGGTTTTATAAGTTTGGACATTGCTTCATAACATACACTTGGCGCATTGACCAAGCCAAACGGCATGCGATTAAATTCATACTGACCTGCATGTGTGATAAAAGCGGTGAAACTTCGACAATCCTCATCGATTGGGATTTGATAGTAGCAGGACATCAGATCCAATATCGTAAAACGTTCTTTCCCTGCGGTCATTAAAAGAATTTCCTCCACTGTCGGCATTGGGTACGGTTTCTTTACAGTGATGGCGTTAAGTGCTCGGATATCAATGCACATACGGTCTTCCCCCGATGACTTCTTCACCAACACGACAGGCGATGAATATGCAGATGTACTAGTCCGAATTACGTCATGCTCCAGTAATTCTTCGATGACGTTCTCGATTACCTCTCTCTTCGCAAAAGGCACACGGTACGGCTTCTTAACTATCGGTGTATTAGACGTAAGCGTTATGTTCATTGTCGTTGTTACACATAGTCCTAAGCGATTGAGTTTTTCGCCAAAACAATCGGAGTACTCGTCGATGATTTCGTGTAACTTTTCTTTAGCGCCAGTCGAAAGTCCGTCTCCCGTCTTTATTTCGTTTCCAGTAAATTCCTCAAGACGGCAAGATTCCTTTCCGATAACCAGTCGTCGATTGTTCTTACATAACATATCATTCCCAAGGAGAAGGGGGTACGGCATCAACTCGTCCTTAACAATCAAAAAACAGTGAGCCGCTTCTTCCATCTGATCTATCTGTATCGTCGCCGTAATACAACTGTTTCCACACCATTCTCCGCCGGCGAAACCATTTAACGTGAACGGTTCATGTGGTTGGATTTCTCCAATGCTCTGTGCGAATGAATACCGTATAAGCGAACAGTCGCTACCTGGGTCGACGAATGCCTGCGCTTCGTGTTTGTTTACTTTTACATCCTTCGTTCGGTTATCTTCGTTGACGTCATCGTTGGAAATCCTCAGGACGTTGTTCTGTACCGCTAGTGTGCGACCTCGTTCCGGACAGGCATTCTCCGAGTGATTTGTTTTCCGACAGATATTACATCGTGGTTTCTTCTGTGGTTTTGTACAGTTGACGGAAATATGCCCAGTTTCGGAGCAGTTGTAACATACGACTGGGGATGAGAAATGTCTGGCTGAAGTAGTTGGTCGGCTTTCGAATGCGGTGGCGATCCTTGGCGAGCCACTAGATGCGGGCTCGATACTCGGGGTGGTTTTCCGTAGTCTATTGGTCGACGATCCCGTTGGGCGATTAGCAAAATAACGCTCGATGGTGTTGCGAAGGTCATTTAAACGCAATAGGTGCATGGCTGCCAGTGCTGTTTGCAGCTCGTTATGATTCATTCCGTTGCGAACGTATTTGATTATTGCCTGATCGCTTAATCGGTGCTTTTGTCCAAGTGCTCGCATGCGGTAAAAATAGTCGATAACGTTTTCACCTTGTTTCCGTGTCTGCGAAGACATTTTAAGATGAATGTCCGCTTCGTTTTCGTCCTTACCAAAATCCTCTATAAGACGACGCGCAAATTCTTGCCACGACTGTATTTCTCCTAGCAGTGAGTCTGACCATTGTTTCGCGGGGCCTCGCATTTTTGTTTGGGCGACGTAGAGAACACTTCTTTCGTCCCACGAATATAACCTTATAAGGGTGTTGATTCGATCGACATATTGCTCAGCTGATAGAGAGAGCTCTTCCGACGGATTGTATTCGGGGATGAGATTCTGGATTTCGGTTGTGGTGGCTTCCATGGACAGTATCCTTGTCGTTGTTGGTAAAATATCTTCTTGTTTCGGTGCACTTGCTGCGCTTTGGTCGTTTGTTGTTGGCATTGACGTGAACGCTGTCATTGTCGTTGATTGCGAAATATCTTCGGCGTTTGCTGACGTGAACGTTGTCGTTGATGGCGAAATGTTTTGGGCGTTTGCTGCTGGTGTTGACGCAGACCTGTTGGAATTTAAAGTCGTTAATAGGTTCACAAAATGCTGAGAAAGATTTTCCACCGCCCTCGTGAGCTGCTGCATATCGTGCTCAGCGGGGATCACCTCTTCGTTGTCGTCTATTTCGTCCGAATTCGTGTGGTCCGTGATTCGTGCCAGCAACTCCATTTTATTTCCGCGCGTGGATAGGTTGTTGATTCTCAAAATTGCCTTCAACTGCTTCACTTTTAGCGTGTCGAGTCTAACAGTCGGCATCGTGATTGATCGTTGCGTTTCGTTGGTATTATCCCACTTCTGAAACTGTCGGGGTACGTTCGACAGGCGTGTTTCGTAAGGGAAAGAAAAGAGCACTTCGAATTATGTTACTTTATTAAAACAAATAATTTAGTGAATAGGAAAAATACAAAAACGGAGGGGACGTGTCGTAATTGCGTCTTCTCTGTCCGAGTTCGTTTCGAGGTGTCCCTCTTATTCCTTCTCGATCTTTTTGACACTTCTCTTGGGGAGTATCCCGAAAGGTTGTGTTCGCATTACACATCGTCGGCAGCGTTCAGCTGACACTAGTAAGTTAATCTTTTTAATATTTATGTCATCTATTATCATATATGTATTTATATTTTTTTTATTTTTTCTTTCTTCATATCTGTTTACTCTTTTTTGTACCCTACATTAATTTGAATTTTATTTTACGTGTAATCTGTTAAGCTAAGCTTGTTGATGAAATAAATGAATAAATAAATAAAAGGCCAATCTCACTTTTACCGGTTTTATCAAAACTTTTCGAGAAACTGCTTCTTAAAAGACTAGACAGAATCATAGAGCAAAGAAGGCTTATTTCCTCCCATCAGTTCGGGTTTAGAAATAAACTTTCGACAATAGACCAAGGGCATCGTATAGCTTATGCTATAGAGAAAGCACTAGAAGAAAAACAAGTTTTTTCTACAATATTCTTAGACGTTGGATAGGCGTTTGATAAAGTTTGGTACACTTAAATCTTCTATAGCAAATAGATTCTTTAGAGTTCGCTATGGTTCAGCGTATTCTGGACTTAAAGAAATATAGGCAGGTGCTCCACAGGGAAGTGTTCTTGGGCCCACGTTATATTTATTATATACTAGGGATATACCACATGCGAATGACACGGTGATAGCCACATTCGCAGACCATACTGCTCTTCTATCAACTGATGGATGCGTAGATAAAGCAACTGAAAAGCTTCAAAATTCAGTTAACGAGATATGTGATTGGACGCAACGATGGCGAATTAAACTTAATGAGTCAAAGTCCACCCATATCAATTTTACAAACAAAAATTGGTTATTAATAATCAATTAGTTCCTTATTCTATCACAGCTAAATATCTGGGTATGAATCTGGATGCTAAACTGAAATGAAAGGAACATGTGAAAAAGAAAGTAGAAGAGCTAAATATAAGATATGGTATAGAAAACTTTATTGGTCGTTAGGATATAATTCAGAAGTGTCCATTGATAATAAAATCTTAATATATAATCAGATACTAAAACCTGTTTGGACATATGGTGTCTAATAATGGGGTTGTACAGAGAAAACAAACGTACAAATAATACAAACATTTCAAAACAAAGTCCTTCCGGGAATAGTAAATGGCCCATGGTGTATTAGAAATAATGACTTTCATCGTGATTTGCAGATTGATCATGTGACGGAAGTAATTAAAAAGAGCGCAATCAGTCACAACGAGCATATTAATCCTGAGATAGAAGCCGTCTTAAATGTACGACATAATATTCGTAGACTAAGAAGAACTAAACCTCACGAACTTATAATCTCATAGTTATGAGAACCGGTATTTAATTTATAATACCTTCTCAAACGCAACTGAACGTTAAAACTAAAATCATTTGTTGATCTTTCTCTTATTGGCCATGATTAAGGATGTATTTTTAGTGCGGTTAGAGTCCCACACTACTCTGTGTTTCTAACCCCACAGTATTTTTCGAGATTTTTACCTTCATTAAACAAAAAAGAAGGGACGCCTGCACAGATGTGTATTACTTCAATCTGTTCTTGCTTATAAAAGCTCCTCCTGTATCCACTATTAGTCTTCTCGGATTTCCGAAGGTTTCCTGAACTACCTTTAATGTTTTCATGACTTCTGCTGCCGATAAGGTTTTGACCGGAAACAGCCAAACGAACTTGGTAAATTCATCGATTATGGAGAGTAAATAACGACACTCTTTGCCAGTTGCCACCATTGGTCTTAAGTTATCCACGCGAAAAGTGTCTAAAGGCAAATGTAATGGATGTAAAACCCCTCTTTTATCCCCCTTTTCTTCTTCTTTTGGATGCAAGAAACACAAAATTCTATGAATCTTTCGATTTTGGAGGTATTTAGGAATTAAAACTCCTTCAACAATAGCTCCCTCACTCTTCGTACTGCAAAATGGCCCGTTTTATATGTTGTTCTGATGACGTCTGTCTGAATATATTCTGTAACATAATCGTCTTTGTGCAAAATGCCACCCTCAATAACATACCCGCTTCTAGATTTTCCGCTAACACTTTCAATCGACGCATTAAGGTTCAAGTCATTACGTAGAAATACCTATCATCATTGAGCTGCACAACCATTGCAACTGGAAAGTGGCGCCGGCATGACCTAATCTGGATCCGCTCCTGTACTCTACTGTGTAGTCGTACTCCTACAACAACATTGCCCACACTGCGACCTTTTTTTATAATTTGCGCGCACTCAAGGGATTATGAATACCCTTTAAATGTTTCTATACAGTGCGGGTGTTGCAAAGGATAGATAGAGAGAGAGAGAAAGATTTGGTGTAGTAGTTTCAAGTTGAGTTGATTTTGCTTCAGAGAAACTCCGGGAGTGGTGTCCTGATAACTGGGGAGATTTTTGTTATTTGTTGTACTTTTTTCCCGACCACCGATGTCATAGGCATATCAATCATCGAACAGAGCAGTCATGTGACCAAGCTGGTACCAGTGTTATGCCTTTGCAGTAGTGTTCACAAAAGCTTTTGAACTTGATCGAACTGGCTTTATATGTCATATTTTATGAGAAATAAATAAATGCTTGATGGCATGAAATTTGAACCGTGAACCATTAGCGCGCCAATTGACGACGCGACGTTACCACTACACCATTGCTACCCCAACTCGTTTTCAGCTGCCACATCTAAAACACGAGCTAATATTGAAACTGCCTCCTGGAAATTTTTGGCTGGTGTAACCAAATCATCGACGATAACCCCAAACCTTTCGGCGATTTCTTTTCGATAAACTAGTACCTCGTCTGTCAATGTGATTTCTATCGTAATTGGACTGCATGCTATTTTTTTCGGACTATAATTTTTAAGCAACTTCTCTACCTTTAATCTTACAATTTTATCGACAATATGACTCAAATCTACATCCATCTCCTCATGCAGATCAATTTCGAGTTGCGACAGAAAATAGCTAGTTTCATCCATCATCCTCAATAATCGTCTCCTTCACAGTAATACAATCTTTTTCGACTATACAATTTACAGTGTCAAGAATATCTCTACCAATAATCATGTCATGTTCCATACAACTATTGTCTACGATGAAGTTATTAATACACATTCTTAAAGTTTACCTGGTCAATTGAAACGTCGGCACTGATAAATCCTTTAGTGCGTAACCTACTTCCCAAACCTGAGATTGACATTTTTAGCCACAATCTGCCCTTTGACGAGAGTCACGTTACTATCGGTATCAGCTAGAACTTCCACTTCAATACAACACATCTTAATCATTTAACACATTTTGTTTTTACTTTACTTTTTTCAATAGTTTTCTCGCACTCGAAGCTTTTATGCCTGAATGAGTTTCGCTAGGCTATTTTTTCCGCACCCGCAACCGTTTAAGAATATTTTTTTTGTAATTTGCACGCACTCAAGGGGTTATGAATACCTTTTACATGTTTTTACACTGTGCGAGCAATGGATAAGATAGATAGATAGAGAGAAAGATTTGGTGCAGTGGTTGGAAGCTCAATTGTTTATGTATCAGAGAAATCCCCGGCGGGTGGCGTCCAAATAACTGAGGAGATTTTTGTTACTCTTTTGTCTTTGTTTCTGATGCATAGTATTTTTTTCGTGACCACCGACCTCATAAGCTAATCATCATCCAACCGAGCGAAAAATGTCCAGTCCTGTCACCAAGCTTTGCCAGTGTTATGCCTTCGCGGTAGTGTTCACATAAGCTTTCGCAATTGATCGGACTGACTTTATATATTTTATGAGAAATAAATGAATGCTTGTTGACGTCAGGATTTGAACCAAAAACCACTAGCATGGCAATTGTCGACGTTACCACTACACCATTGCCACCCCACATACTGAATATCTGCTGAACTAACCTCTTCTTGGAATTCTGAAAAAAGACCTCTTCGAAGATCTACGTACAATTTGAATCTTAGCTCATAACAAACATTTAGCAGATCCGCACTATACATTTTTACACCACGCGCATTTTTTTATTTCATCCCAACAAAAAATATCAGCTTGTTCTTCAAAATAAATCAATCCTATTCTTAATATGACATTTATTATCTCCGCTGAATGGCCTTATTGTACTTTCTATCAGAGACACGCACTCAAATTTATTTCAGGATCTATTCCTGATGCATTTGAATTTTATTGGTGCCCGGGCCGCACAAAACGACTCCTTTTAGAACGACTAGCCATTATACCGATTAACCGAAACAACAACAAAACACAGTGTCCGCAACCCACCGAAATTCTTTTAACCAACGAAAAGTTAATCCAACAATCTTATCCACCCTTATTAGGTTCACTGGTCATAAGATTTCTTAAAATTTCCTTCTGTATTTAATTTAATCAATTTAATTCACTTTATTTAAATAGGAGAAAGAAAAAGAAATATAAAAATATATATGTACGATGGTTACTCTTCGGATTCCGCGTACAGTCCTCCTTCTAATTTTCGGTGACCTTTTCTTATGCATTATTAGTGGGTACGAATTTAGGGGAATCTGAATCAGCGTCCCCTATACATACATAATGTATATTTAATTTTTCCATCATACACCGCAAAGCCCATCCTTGCCGCTTCAGTGGCGGCTCGCTGTCGTTCGATCCTATCAGCAACAAGTTGCAGAGACTTTCGAAAGTTTGTAGGTACCTTGGATGTTTTGCTTGGGAACTTTGTGTAATCCTTTCAAATACATAAAGAGTGTCCCATAATTCACGCAAAATTTGAATTTTGCTCCATTTAATAGTACAGTGGTGCCAACGGAAAAAATAATAACAATGTGACAGCTGACATTTCGGGGTTAGTAAAAATGGAGCGCTATACGAAAGAACAACGCTTTTTCATTGTTGAGCAATATTTTAAAAATAATGAAGGTTTGTCAGCTACAGTCCGCAATTTTCGTACAAAATATGGCCGTTATAGTGATTTAAAACCATCAACTGTGAAGAGAATAATTAAAAACTTCAGGGGGACTGGATCAATTAGTGATCTTAAACATTCTGGGTGTCCTGTCACAAGTCGTTCAACAGAAAACATCGAATCAGTTCGCGAGAGTATTGCTGACAGTCCAGAAACATCAATTCGACACCGTAGTCAAGAATTGGGCATTACGAGAACCTCTCTACAGCGAATTCTCACGAAAGACTTGAAACTTCATGCTTACAAAGTTCAATTGACTCAAGAACTGAAGACTACTGACCATACAGCGCGAAAAGAGTTCGTTGAATAGAGTTTGGAACAACAACAAGTGGATGCTGATTTTTCGAACAAAATCATCTTCAGTGATGAAGCTCATTTTCATCTTGATGGCTTCGTTAATCGTCAAAATTGTCGCATTTGGGGTTCAGAAAACTCACGAGTAATTGTTGAGAAACAAATGCATCCACAACGCGTGACTGTTTGGTGCGGATTTTGGGCTGGAGGCATTATCGGACTATTCTTCTTCGAAAATGCGGCTGGTCGGACAGTAACAATTAATGGCGTTCGTTATCGCGACATGATAACCCAGTTTTTAGTGCCTAAATTACAAGATATGGATGTGATCAACATGTGGTTTCAACAAGACGGTGCCACATGCCATACAACCACAGAAACAATTCAATTACTGCATGAGTCATTTCCTAATCGTGTAATCAGTTGTTCTTACGATCAGAATTGGCCATCCAGATCTTGCGATTTAACGCCATTGGACTTTTTTCTTTGGGGTTTTTTTAAGTCAAAGGTCTATGCAAACAAGCCCACGACCACCAACGCCTTGAAAGAGGAAATTGGGAGGTGTGTTAATGAAATTCAGCCACATTTATGCGAAACGGTCATAGAAAATTTCAATAAAAGAATACGTACTTGCCAGCAAAGCCGTGGCGGCCATTTATCCGATGTGCTATTCCATACATAACCCCAATCTGTATACTCTATGAATCAATAAAAAATGTAAGCTTTCTAATTAAAAATTTGTATTTGTATTACTATATAATATTAAAGAAACTTTGTCTTGACGTAGACAATTTATGACATCAAAAGGCTCGATACTGTCTTTTTATCTATGCTAGAGCAGCAAGCACCAACGTTATTCTGTAAATACAGACTAGTTTGCTAAAGTTGGACAAGCCCGTCTCCTTAAACGCCACCATAAGCGGATCTGAGAGCAATGAACGATTTAAAATTCTTTTTTTCGTTCTTAAATACTGCCGCAGTGTTAACTGAATTAATATAACTTTCCTAGCATAAAAACGCGCTAAAACCGCACTAGGCGCACACAATACAGCAGATGGAATCCTGTACGAGATGTTAAGGAGATTGATCTTCATGAACGTAATTCATAGGGTCTCCTTTCTTCAGAATGAGGAGATTGATCTTCATGAACGTAATTCATAGGGTCTCCTTTCTTCAGAATCAGGAAAATGATGCTGAGTCTCTTTTCATTGAGCATGTTTTCATCCTATCATTTCATATAATTATAAAGTAGTTGATGTATGCTACGTATCGAGAACTTTCTTGTACTTCTTCGTCATGGTTAGGTTAGGTAGATGAAGGTCTTGTGGCAAAAAACAATTAGTGCTCACTTAGACCAACAGGTCGGGTCCATTGCGCCCAATTATTTAACCCTGTGAACTCTGTAAAGATGATCTGCTATTAGAACCACCCAGATAGTGATATGAATCTTAGGAGGTCCGTCAGCTCTACATTATCTAAGTCCTTCAACTCTGATTAGAAGTAACTACCAAGAGTTCTCATTCTTCTGACGAATAGGGCAGGACAATCACACAGCAGGTGATGAACAGATTTAATTTCTTTTTCTTCCCTGCAACTTATACAATAGTCATTTGTAGTACACTGAGTCGTTCGGTGTGAATGCCAATGTCACAATGATCAGTAATTATGCCGGAAATGACCCGTGCGTTATAACGACTAAGCTCCATTAGAGAAGTTCATCTCTTCTTTCTGAAGGCCGACCATAACGCCATGGCCGTTGAGCATGTTTCCAGATAAACCCAGCGTCTGTTTGGTCGACCGGTGGTTTCATCTTCTATTTTCTTCCGTAAGGAACTGATTGGAGTAGCTACAGAGGGGAGGGCTCGCGGTATGTGCAACGCCGACCCTTTCCTAGCCAGCTCGTCAGCCCTTTTGTTTCCTTCTATATTCATATGCTCTGATACCCACCGAGGTTCACCGCAATAGGCCTAGATATCTCGTTTAAGAGTTATTTGCAGGTCCTCACAAACCTCGATCTAATCACAGTAGAGTCCAGGGCCTTAACGGCTGCCTGCTATCCCTATATACAGTGATGGTTTTACCAACGATACTCCTATCGTGTATAGTTTCAGCAGCCTGCATAGTGGCCGTGACCTCGGCCTGATGCTGCAGTTAGAGGAGTGGTTTATTCCTAAAGGAGTGGTTTATTCCTAGGGCTTCACAGTAAACTCCGCTCCCCATGCCAACGTCCATCTTAGAACCCTCGCTATAGAATGCCAGTTCCTTTTTCTTTATGGTTCTTCGGTTCTTCCAGTACATTCTGTCGGGAATTCTTGTAGTGAATCTCCTTTTAAATGCTAACATCGGGTTCATGTGATCAGTTTTCGTCAATTCACTGGTAGTCCCCCATCGGGACAAAGTGGAAGCATGGCGGTAAAGGCTTGATGACGACAATCTAGCTTCTCTCGGTCTTTCACGATTATATCATGCGGAATAAAACTATGCATGGTTTCCATTGGCGCTGTTGGTGTTGTTCTCATTGATCCCATGACTCCGATGCACACTGCCCTCTGGATTTTGGTGAGGTTTGAAAGCTGGCATTGCTTCTCAAGTAACATTCACCATACTATTGAACCATATGTAAGAATGGGAAGCCCCGCGTATTACTAAATGCCTTTTTGCAAGAATAGAAAGCTACGCTTGCTTTTTTGATACGTTCGGCAATGATGATAACATTTTAGTTTGGAATCTAGAATTGCACACAGGTATCGAGTAAGTATCTCAAGTTTACTTAGTTCAATACCACCGATCTTTGGGGGTCTGAAGGTAGGAATTGATCTCTTCTTAGTGAAAAGAACTACCTCCGTCTTTGAGCGGTTTACTCACAGCCCTTTGCTACTAACCCAGTTATCCACTTGTTATAGTGCGAGATTGAGCCTTTTACTTAGAACCGAAGGAAATTTCCTCGAAACCAGGATAACCACATCGTCGGAATAACCCGTCGCGTAGAAGCCGTTTTCCTTCAGTAATACGAAGATCTCATCCATTATAAGGAATCGTATTAGAGAAGTTTGAACTCCGCCTTGGGGGTTCCTCTGCAGACCCTTCTGCGGATGGTTACATCTCCTTGCGTTGAATATATAATTTTCAATTGAAGCATCTGTGTCTGATATTAAGTTTAGCTCTGTGTAGAATGTTCAGGATCGTATCAGTGCTTACGTTGTTAAACGCCCCTTTAATATTAAGGAACGCTCCAAGAGTGAACTCCTTGAGTTGGAGCGATCTTTCTATGCTTAATACGACCCTGTGAATGGCTGCCTGATCTGCCGCAGATGTATGCATACCCCACCTTTGTCGCGCTTATTCCCGATGTCGTCTATGGACTAGGTAGATCATCTCTGGAGATTGACGTACATCCGCGAAAGTGAGTGCAACAGTATATTCAGCATTTCCTCATGTTATTCTGCCCAAGTACCATCACTTTTCCTAATATTGGATGCCGGCGTTGGTGTCTTGGCCAGGATCTTCCTTAGGCGGGTCGCTTCATTAGGTGATTATATTTGCAAAAGAACTTTTTTACCGCTATGTATCATCCCGTGCAGGGACGGGTTAAGAATATCACTGCAGCGCCCCCCAACAACTAGCGCTTGTCGTAAAAGGCGACTAATGGGACAAATCAGATCCAGGCAAGTGAGCCTAGCGACACATATACTACCATAAAAACCCTCCCACAAGTGTGCATGCGAGTCCGTGGGTTGACACGACTGGAGATCACCGGTGTCATAAAAGAAAGATCAAACAATACTAAAACAGGAGCATGCACGTGTCAAACAACAAACACCATCGCAATATGGTGCAAAAAATTGTATTGCAAAAATGTATCATTATGGTAATACTTGCAAAAAGGAAAGGCACTACGCCGCCAGGCACTACCACTGCTGTGCATGGTACTGATCCTGGACCGAGCAGAAATGTTCGGGTCAGAGCTATACGGATTCCGGGGGCTAGCAAAATAATGAAACAGTTTGGACGCAATTTGAGGGTCGCGAGTTGGAACGTTGGAAGCATGACCGGTCGAAGTTACGAGCTGGAAGAGATGATGAATAGAAGGCGGGTGGACATCTTGTGTGTCCAAGAGACGAAATGGAAAAACACCGGGAATCGGGCGCGTTTCTTGGACGTTAGGACAAAAGATTACAAGATGTTCTACTACGGAACGGAAAAGGCTAGGAACGGAATCGGTATCATCCTTGCGGCAGAGCTACTTGGAAACATCTTGAGCATTTCGAAGTTCAGCGACCGTTTGATGTCTCTCAAATTAGTAATACAAGGAGAGGTGTGGAATATTGTCAGTGCATATGCTCCCCACAATGGGTGCAATCAGATAGATAAAGATGCATTTTGGCTAGATTTCCACAATCTCCTTAAGAACATCCCAAAGGAAGAATTTCTGTTTGTTGGAGGAGATTTGAATGGACATGTCGGGAAATCAAACGAAGACTATGAAGACTGCCATGGAGGACTAGGATATAGCACCAGGAACCTTCCTGGTGAAGACATCCTAAGCATGTGCAAATCACACGGTCTTATCGTGTTAAATACCATGTTCATCAAACAAAGCCGACACCTGATCACTTACAGCAGTGGTGGAGATGGAACTCAGATTGACTACCATTTGGTAGCCAGTTTCATGAAGCCTCGGGTAAAAGATTGCAAAGTGATCCTGGGAGAGGCAATCGCTCGTCAACACCGTCTCCTGCTAACAGAAATTTTTATGAAAACACCAAAGAAAAGCAAACGAACAAGGGCCTCTGACAAAATCAAGTGGTAGAATCTGGACAAAGAAAAAGGCGAGGCTTTTGTTTTCGTAATGAAAAATTACCTCTCTCACACCATCAACGGAGCTGAGGATGAAGAGTGCAGAGCACAAAATATGTGGGATTCCCTACAGCGAACTTGCTTAAAGAAGGCCAAATCACTGCTAGGAACTTCAAAAGGCCACCATCAACACGCCAAAGAAACATGGTGGTGGAGTGATGAAGCTAAGAAAGTGATAAATGAGAAGAAAGCGGCTTTCAAAGCTTGGTCAAAGTGCCCCTCTAATAATAGTGACGAAAAAGCTCGCCTCGAAATGGAATACAGATGCTGCAAGAAAAAAGCGAAGAAGAAGTGCGCTCAGCTTCAAGCAGAGAGTACGGAGGGCCTGTATTGGGAGCTGGAGAAAATATTTTCCCCGGTTGCTGATGCAAACCAGGCTATCCAGGAGCTGCGAAGACACAATATGAACAAGAGTGCCACTATCTTCAAAATAGCCGCCCAAAGAAGGAGGAATGCTCAGGAGATTCGTTCGCCAAAGTTCATTAGCAATGCTCATGGTCAGCTTCTTGTGGATGACGACAAAATTCTGCAGAGGTGGCGGCAGTATTGTGAAGAGATTTTGAATGACCAGTTTCCCCGGCTATACTTTCCAAGAGCCACCCCTAACTGTGAAGAAATACCCGACATTACAGTCGAAAAAGTTAGTGAGGCGGTCAAATACTCCAAAAAACGAAAAGCGGTTGGGCCAGACGAGATACCCTCTGAGTTCTGGAAAAAGATGGGAGACATCGGGTTCAGATGGCTCAGAATTCTCATCTCCAAATTCGTGAGAGGTGATCCAATGCCGAATGAATGGAGGGAAAGTTACCTTTTCCCTGCATACAAAGGGAAGGGTGATACGCGAAACTGTGATAACTACCGTTCGATCAAGCTGATGTCACACACCATGAAGATCGTTGAGCGGGTATTAGGTGGCCGACTGCGAAAAATAATACGGCTATCTGATGATCAGTGCGGGTTTGTCTCGGGTAAATCAACCACAGATGCAATCCAAAGTATAAGTAT
Source organism: Brachypalpus laphriformis (assembly GCA_945910035.1). Classification (NCBI taxonomy): domain Eukaryota; kingdom Metazoa; phylum Arthropoda; class Insecta; order Diptera; family Syrphidae; genus Brachypalpus; species Brachypalpus laphriformis. The sequence continues at coordinate 89,247,176 of OX246755.1, read as the reverse complement.
CATAATGGAAAAACATCGTGATTCCTTAAGGGATTTGCATATTGTATTGGTTGACTTTGAAAAGGCATTCGACAGCCAACCACGAGATCTGATATGGGTGGCGCTAAGACATCGAGGGGTTCCAGAAACCTGTTGTACAGATGATTATGGACATGTACGAAGGAGCAAATACAAAAGTAAGATGCCCCGCTGGAGTAACCGAAGAGTTCCCAATCAAAGTCGGGGTACACCAGGGAAGCGTTTTAAGTCCTTTGCTCTTTATTACAGTCCTTGATTATCTGCTTGAAGGTAAAGTGATGGACCCCAAGGTACATCAGTTATTCTTTGCTGACGATGGAGCCATCATAAGTGAGGATCCTACATCCCTGCAACGAGCACTTGATGTGTGGGTGGACGTTTTGGAGGGAAATGGGTATCGCATTAGTTCAAAAAAGACAGAGTACTTGTGCTGCCCGTTCTCTGATCCACTCAGGCCTATTCCAGACATTTATTTGAATGGAACAGTGCTTCCCGAGTGCGAAAAGTTCAAATATCTGGGATCTATGATCAATAGCAAAGCAACTTGTGATGACGACATCAATCATCGTGTAAGCGTAGGGTGGATGAAGTGGCGAGAAAATTCCGCTATCTTTTGTGACAGAAAAATGCCCCCTAAGTTGAAAGGAAGGCTCTACACCGCAGTTGTACGTCCAGCGCTCACATACGGTTCACAATGTTGGACGATGTACAAAAAGTATGAGAGTAAATTAACGGCAGCTGAGATGAAGATGCTTCGCATTACAGCAGGAGTGACAAAGCTTGATCGAATAAGAAGTTCGAAGATCCGTGGCAGCTTTCACATCAAGGAAACCATCGTACAAAAAATAGAGCGTGACCGGCTCAGTTGGTATTGCCACGTTCAAAGAAGAGATCATTTGAACCCTGTAAAAAAGGTAATATCTATGCACGTTCCAAAGACATCGCGATGTAGGAAAGGCAGGCCTATAAACGCCTGGATCAGACAAATGCGACGACATCGGCATTTCATTCGCCTCAGTAACCGAGTGATCAAAAATCGGCAGGCTTGCCGATATTTTCTGAGGTCAAATAGGCGAACCCCACAGGCGGATTAGTAGAAATGCGGTGAAGTGGGAGGGTTGTGATCCTTTGTTTTCGGATCATAGCCTCGCTGATAAAAGGAAGAAGAAGAAGAACTTTTTTACCGCTATGCCTACTAACCGAGCAGGATTTTTCAAAAGATTGCGTAAGGGAACCGGTCAGTGTATCAACTGCATTGTCAACTGCTCTGCAGAGTTGAGATCATCGGTGAGGTGTTTTACTGATTTCCTCAGTTCTGTCTTGAGTTTGGACCAGTCAGCCCTAAATTTCTAAAAGTCCCTTTCACACGAGTAGATAGTTGTAGTTTGGAGAGTATCCAACAGTGATCAGATAGTGACGCCTTGTTGGAAACTCTCCAGTCAACAACTTCAACAGAGCTTTCTGTAGATACAAAAGTTATGTCAAAGAATTTCTTTCTAGCAGACGTCACAAAGGTGGGGTCATTGCCTTGTTATTGTACATATAACAAGATTGGATTCTAGGATATAATTAAACACAACTTCCCCTTTAGCATTGATGTCGGTTTGAAGAGGCACATTCGGCAGGTGTTTTTTATCAGTCATAATAAAAGAAAATATGTATTAATTTTTTTTTATTCATTTTTAACACTAAAAACTACAGTGGGATGAATGGTTGTCAAGTAAAAGTAATATTGGGCGGTCTATTGCATAATTTGTATAGTGTTGGATATGTTGTAGAACTTCTTAGAAAAGTTCCGAAATCATCCAACCGCTTTTGCAAATCAGGCCTAGTGAACCCGTTAAACATCCGTCCAAAAATCGATCGCTATAGCGCTGACTCGGAAATATATAAATTGGAGAGAGATGATTATCAATTGCATTCACAACACTTACAATTGTCACCAGGACTCCGCGTTCGGCGGATAACGCTTTGCCATCTATTCTCTGACCTTTTTGTGCAAGCACTTTGAGATAGAAAATAGAAAAAATATGAGCAAAGTAAGAGCAATAACTAGGTATATCTCATCAAACATACTTTTAATGTTTCCAACACGGTTGAAATTCCGGATTCATCTAAATAAAAAATGTCTTTGGGGAGGAATGAGTATTTCGCCTATAAGGTCTTAAGATTCTGGAAAAATTTGTCGGCGGTTATCTTATTTAAGCCCTTAACCCTCGCAAGGCTTATTGTTTCCGGTTTTCGCAATGCAAGAGATGGAATTATTTTCATGAATCCCCTAATCCATTTGTCGGAAGCTTCTTTGCATCCGATCCATTTAGCAGGATTGAACATTCGACGGGGCACGAATGTGCCTCTCTGACAAATGCCGAATGTGCCCCAATGTCATAATTTTTACTTTGTTAAAAAATTCTAACAAAACTTTCGAATCTAAATAAAATTTAATTGGTATTAATAAACCTCAATGTGTAATTTCGAAAACCTAGGTTTAATAACTATTAAATTAACAGAAAAAAAAGCTTATATACCTGTAGTAGAAAATTACAGAAATGTGTAAAAAGCACAAAACCAGTTATAACTTCTACGTTGAAAAGGCCGTTGGCAAATGTGCCCCACTGACTAATTTGCCCCGCTTACTATACGCAGACGCCACCGTGCAGTTTCCATTTAACCCTCTCACATGCACTACTATCAAGTCGCTGGAGCTGAAATGAGACTGCATTAATACGTGAAGACTCTTTTTAGCCACGATATAAGTCCTAACCTTGCAGCGTCGGTTTTATAATATTCTTGTACATTATAGTTTGTTGACCTTAATTCCTAACCCCATCACGCGATTGTTATTAATCCACGGTCTGAATTAGAGCCAAGTCCCTCCATGAGGAGCAGCTTCATGTTGCCGAAGGCGACTATCCTATGATGAAGGATAAATCTAAAGCCTTCTCAATCATTCGACCTCGTTCTTGGGAATACTGGCCACTAGGTCTTCCGAGGTCCACAACAGATGGCTGTAGTGAACTACGAATCGCTCCGCTGAAGAGCATCTCCGTATCAGTCTTCGACCTTTTGGGAAGTTTTTGTGTCCTTCGAGGATTTAAGCCTTTTTGACACGAAATCCTACCACCTGGTCTCGGCCATCCCACGACGATGGAAGTTTCCGGCTGATGACCAACAGGACCTGCCTTAGCGGCAGCGGTCTTGCTGGTGGCTTTGTTGGTCTTGTCTATTCTTTCTCCTCTGAGATTTGTATTTTATGGCATCGACCTTACAACAACCGCTGTCTCGCCTGACCTCTTCCTCATCTTCATTTTCCGGGGACTCCCGGATGGATCTGCTAATAGCCGCTCCTCCATCACCATAAAGATCTCATCATCAGAGAAAGCCGATGGTGGTTGCAGCTCAACCAGTTGCGGTGTGCCCGCGGTTAGCGTGTCTGCTTCTGAACTGGTCTCGTCTTTTTCTGTTTTGTTTTCGTTTTTATTGTCGTTCATTTCTGTTCCTACGAGTATGGTCGGAATAGATATCCGCCCCGCCAGAACCACCATGCCGGGGTTAGACATTTCTTTTACACACATCTCCCCAGGGCATCTGTGAGAGGTCGTTAGTGGTTGGTTTTTATCCCCCCACCTTTCATCTTTCGGCATGGTTTTTGTTTGCACGCACCACCAGTAAAATTAGGAAGACCATCTCTTGGTTTTTGGAACCTCAGGAAGTCAAGGAGTTATCAGCACTCGCAGACATATCTCCGCGGATCTTCTTCGACACTACTTAAGCCCCACCACCACGACAAGGTGGATAGTCATCACTGGGGTCTTCTTTGTCATCCCCACTTGCTGTAGTAAATAAGAGAACCTACAACAACCCGGTGGGCATCATTAGATTGCATAAAGAATTGCAGCAAAGCGATAGACTCAGCCCTTTGTTATTCGTCGTTTTTCTAGACGATGCATGTAACAAAAGCATGTGAAAGACCTACAGGAAAAACAAAAATTGGAACGAGGAGGTAAAGTCCCATTTACTTGCAGTACTGTATGCAGATGATATAATTACTGTGGCAAATACTGAGGCCAAATTACAAGCTCTCGCAACCACTCGTGTTGTGTGGGTTATATTCTTCGCACTAATGGATAGTGCTACAATTTTGTGTCGTATCCGAATGGCAATTTTGTTTTTGAGAAGCTTTGTCGTGATATCAATACTCTCGGTTGTTTGTCATACGTTCGCGAGATGTGGAACCATGAGAAAGCTTTTGGTGTTTCCTGGGATTCGAACACTGAACCTCATGAGCAGTAGTCCGACACACTTACCACGGCGCCACCGAATACTTAGGTACTGTAATAACTAGCAACGGATAAATTGAACAAGAAGTGCTTAACCGAATAAAGAACGCAATGTCGGTATGCTACCAGATGAACAAAATACTGCTAAACAAGAGCGAGAAATTACAAAGAATAGAAAGCCGAAGATCTACAATACAATGCCATGATTGTACCGATTGCACTGTACAGAGTTGAGACCCTGCCATTATCGGACTAACACCGAAAACAAATTCATCAGGAGAGTAGCAGGAAAATCCGGAACGAAAGACTGAGGGAAAAGGTTGGTCAGAAAATGTCGATATTAGGAGAAATTGAAAACCGATAATTAAAGTGGTATAGTCATGCACAACGGATAGACGATGAAAGGAAGTCTAAGCAAGCGTCCGAAACGAAGATTGAATGCGCCGCACCTAGAGGGAGAACATGAAATCCATGGGTACAGACACTGGGGTCGAAAAGAGGCAAGACTCTTGCATGAATAGAACTCGACAACCGAGACCCAGTGCAGTGGAGAAACATATGGCTCGATATTCGACCTGAATAGCGCATTTAACGCAGAAATATTTTTTCAGGAAGGTACTGACAATGTGGCTGTGGTCGAACACTTTTTAAAAATAAATAAGTAAAACACGAGCACTTGTTTTTTTTTGTCAAATTATGTTGAAAAGTACTCAGGTACCTTGAGACCTACACAAGGGTTAAAAATCTTGACAACTAGACTGCAAACTAAGCTATTTTCACTTCGGTTCGATCTGGCTGACGGCATTGTCTACTAATGGCACAAGTGTTGAATGGCTCATTCTGTCTGACAGTGTATATATTCTGTTGTTCATCTTTACAGGATACTGTTCTAGACATGTAGCATAGGCATGTCCTTTTATCTGTTCGTGAAATTTTCATTACTGCAGAATTTTCTCTATCGAGTTGATCGATAATTTCTTATAAAGTGATAAATACTTAAATATAATTACGTGCACAGATTTTGAATTTGCTGCAATCTTATTTTTACGCATATTTAAATTTTTATTAAGTCTTTTTTTGCAGAAGAAGAAGAATATTGAATTTTAGATTTTCTGTTAAGCATGCAATTTACTACTCGCTGTTAAAACATTTAATGATAACTCCTTGGAAAATGATTGCTATAAAAATATGTATCTAAATGTAAAACATAGTACAATATACAAAACACGTAAAGAAACTCAGAAGAATGATTTTACCTGTAGATTACTTTAATCTTCTAGAAGTCAAGAAAAAGGTTTACAGCCCTATCTTATTCTTACTACTTTTTTATCCCTCAAATTTAACGTGCACAATCTTCGATAAATATGATTGGTCCTGAGACATCTTTATGTTTCATAAGGTTTTTTTTAAACTTTAAAAATCCAGCTCTGAAGTGAAAGGAGAGTTAAAGATTGGTAGAAAATAGAGTGAGGTGACGACTCACAGTTTGGGGTGAATCTGGGCCTCAACCAACAAGCCTCTCCATTTAGCTCGGTCTTTAGCTAATTGCCTACAGTTGCGCGGACTGGGATGATCAGGGTCTAACACAGAGTCTCTTTAGTTGTTCGAGATTGGGATTTACTGTTAAATTGCCTTATAAGCCCAAAAAAACAGCGATTGGCAAGAGTTATTCTTCGCTTGATTTTTGCGCTGATGTTGTTTTTAGAGTTTATAGCAGAGCCAAAGTAGACAAAGTCCCTTACTACCTAGCAGCTATAGCTGCCCACTGTGACGTTCTGTCCAATTCGTCGGTATTGGTTGTCCCTTCTTGTTGACAGCATATACTTGGTTTTCCCCTCGTTTATCGCTAAACCCATTTTGGTCGCTTCCGCCTCAATGCTTGCAAACGCATCGGTGACAGCCCTCTGAGTTCGTCCGATAATGTCTATATCGTCGGCGTATGCAAGCAGTTGTACAGACCTGTAATAGGTTGTGCCTCCGGTGTTGGCTTGTGAGTTCCGCACAATCCGTTCAAGTACAATATTAAAGAAGTCACATGACAGCACATCACCTTGTCTAAAAGGTGAGGTGACGATGCGCATTCGTTTTATTTCTCTGTAGATTGTGTACGGAATATGCGTCCGGAAATATTGAGGACGGTAAGTAAGTCTTTCCATATTTATGCTGATTGGCTGAAAAAAAATATCTCCCGAACTTAACGGTACGCTCGAAGGCAGGTTCTAAGATGAGCGCGTGTGCAGAACATGCTTCACAAGCATTTTTATCGAACAAACGGACCTGCAGGACAGAACTATATAATGCATTGAAATCCCCAAACATAAAATCCCTAAACAATGATTCCTAATATTTCGAGTGTATTTAGGAACTTATGTTTAGCGCCAAACATAAGTTCTTATATACATTCGAAATACTGAGAATCGTTGTTTTTCGCTAATTTTTTTAGTGACCACTATACTTTTATAAAAATATAGATCGAGATTCGGGTCTATCCCGATATCTAGAAAAATATAATATAGAAAACAAAAATCTCGAAAAAAAAATTGTTGAAAGAAAAAGGTCTCGAAACGAAAATCTCGAAGAACTTAAATCTAGAAAAAAAAAATCGAATGGCAAAAAACTAGAATCTTATATATCTTTATCTTTAAATACTAACATATAAAAGCAAAGTCGATTTTCCTTCTGAACACCGTTTCTCGAAAAGTATTAGACGTAGGTACTTGAAATGTTGCACAGTTATTCCTTATTTGATGCGAGATAAGAAGGGATTTTCCGAAATTCAAGGTCCAAGTAGCATAAAGGGTTTTGCGATCGAAATTTCCATTTGTAAATATTGATTTCACAGCCGTATCTCAGTACTGGCTCTCCGGATTTAAAAAATAAGAAATAGGCGAATTTATTAAATTCATTTAAGGTATAAAACATCCTTCTGCGTTATCCTGAAGCTGAGCAATGCTAAAAACAATTAATCAAATCATCGCCCACAATTTTCCTTCAGTGGAGACCACGGCCAGCAGTCATGCAGCAGTGGCTATCGTTGGAATAGTATATGTGTGTGAGTATATGGGCGCGCTATCCCATGATTATGTTTTGATCTTCAGTGTGCGATCATGTACATGCATATGTATTTGTAGACATAGAACTATTGCAATATTTTTCAATTTTGTTAGATGAGATGCTGTTGATCGTTGGATTTGTCCACATTTTAGAATATTTTAATGACTTTAAAATAAATTGTGTGTTGGAAGCGGGATTGCATATGCTCTGGTGGGATTCCCACGGGGAAGTTATAATTGAGCTTACACATTTTCGGTATTGTATTCAATTGGCATTTATACTTCAGCAAGTACATAATCGTCAACTAAAATGCGGGCGAAGCAAGGCGAGCACTGGTCAGCTAGTCTTATATATTAATACGTGAATATCAAAAATGATCGTACGTTATTTTAGTATTTATTATGAAAGGAGGGGAATGAAACTTTTATCATTCAAAAGGTACTATGTCATAGATGTGCAGAACAAAAATGCACTTTTTTTGTTCCCCTCGGTCGAATTTCGACCATAAACGATACTAGTTAATATGTATTAATATTTGAGACAATGGCAACAATCCGCGCGCGCCAATTGTTCCACCCCATCGGGATATACATACATAATTCCACAATGCATAAGCAGTGGAATATGTATGCGGGGGCATGCTTCCCCCTACAACCTCCCTGCGTGGGGTCCCCATGCGAAATATGGATATAAGGCCCGTTGGTCCGCTAAGGGTAAGTGTTTTTTGTCAGGCAGGCGCCTATATCTTGACAGCATTTGAGTAGCCCGCTTCGGGGTTTAAATGGATTTCACACCATGGGACATTTTTTAACTCATACACCTGGCGGCCTTCGGCCTCACATGCAGGTGGTTAGGGCGCTTTGCGGAGTGTAACCAATTTCGCCGGAAAAGAAAGATTTTAAGAATCTTGGAAGTAAATTTCTTTTAGAGATTAAGTCATTCGAGATTTTTATACCTTTAAGATTTTGTCCCATTCGAGATTTATGAATCGATTTTGGAGATGTTTTTCTTTCTAAATTTTATTCGTTTTAGCTAACGACATGACCCCTTGAAATTTATCTTTTTTTTGGAATGACAATGGTAGTCTTAGCCATCAATAAATCATTTTTCTTCCCGTTATTCGATTTTACTACATTTATGTCCATCGCTTCTGATTTTAATGCCTCTCTTTCAAATGTCAATGAAAAAATTAGATGATAACGGGTCAAATTTGTTTGTCAAAACCATTTGCATGAAGCGATAAGCGATACCTCGTTATCAACAGACAGTGAGGATAGGATTTCCTATTACGAGTTTTATGGACATCAATATCTTTGGAAGTTTTAGGAACTTTATCAATTGGAAATCTTCAGTATCATATCTAGGATTCTATCTAGATGCTAGGTTGACATGCGACGAGCATATAACTCAAACGGTTAAGAAAGTTAACTTAGGAATTTAAATCTTGTATCCATTTATAAACAGAAAATCATCTTTGTCGAAAGATAATAAAATTATTATACACAAAGTCATGTTTTAAGCGATTCTGGTTTATGGATGCCAGGTATGGGGAAATTTTTCAAAGTGTTGCATGGAAAAATTGAAAATACCACAAAAGAAGATACTGAAAATGATGCTAAATCTCCCTTGGTAGTATTGAAATGATTTCCGAAAGAATTCAAAAACTCAAAAATCAATTCAAAGTTATATGTGATCTTGCAGGCGATCGCCTAATAACTATTTTATTTATTTATTAATCTGTCTTCTATACATTTTTTTATGTAAGAAGGCAAGTAAGTCTGTATTATTAGTTCTGCTTATTTATTTATTAATTTTTTTTTTAATTTTAATATTTGCATTTTTTTTTTCTTAAAAATCGTACTGAAGGCGTTAAGATTAAAAGCTCGCTATAATTAAAATATAGCGTTTCAACAGGAAGATGTAATCTATCAAATCTCCCTATGTAAAATGTGCAGTAACAAAAGCAATGCAAATTATTATATGAAATAAACTTATCTGTTTATTTATCTTCACCAAGGGCATGTATTAAATATTCATAAGAGTTTTGTAATTTGAAAATTATTCGTGCCAGAAAAATTGTTCTGATATATATGTATTCAACATAAAATTATTTACTTTCCTTTTAAGTAAAACAAAAGGAAAAAACATTCTTGCACAGCGTTATTATTAATCCATGCTTTGAAAAATTTAACAATAAATTGACATTTGCATGTATTTAATTCACATAAGTCTAATTTTTTACTCCTCAACAGGTTCAGTGTGGGTTTCTGTTTTACCGTGGTTTACGCTGCCCTTCTTACGAAAACAAATCGCATCGCAAGAATATTCAAGGCCGGCAAACAGTCTGCCAAGAGACCATCTTTCATCAGTCCGAAGTCACAATTGGTGATATGCTCGTTCTTAATTTTCATTCAGGTAAGTAAAATGTTATATATTAAATCAAAAAAAAATATTCATATTATTATAATACGGGATGTTACGCAAGCTCGTGCAGCTGCTTCGGAGTCTGGCACAGTATTCAATTTCGAGCAAACAAAACTTGTAAAAAATACAATTTTTTTTTTTTTTTAGTATTTTCTTCTTTCGACTCTATCATCTACAAATATGGATAATTCTTAATGATTTGGTCCTAAATAAAATGCAAGATATACAATGGTTCACGTCTTGCAACGATTTGTGTACATCTAACTTGCATTTCGGCTGCACGCGTGCTTTCGTCAGTGCTTTAGACGTTTTGTTGAACTTATCTCCTCTTGATACTTATACCATGGGCTGTACTATCAAAGCCATTCATTGTCTTTGGCAGGCGGCTTTCGGTATAATCAACACTGGAGCTTTCATAACCTTACGCGACACTAATCCTAGCATTTCGGTCTCATAAATATGCCATCTGACGCAATAATATCAGCACTCCGGCTGTTGTGCAAATTTAAAGTCAGGACTGACTTCGACCAGAGTTTGTGCCAGGAATCGAATGTAGTTGTATTTTCACGGATGTCTTCAAAACAAGGCAAGCGTCTAGTGCTGGTGTCTTCGTGGACGACGACAACATTATACTTCACTTCTCATCAAATAAATATCTGTCTGTTTTACAAGCGGAGACTTCTGCAATCCTAATGGGCATGAAAATCAGGTAGACGGGTCGATGTTTTGCGTCTGTAGTGACAGCCAGGCTGCGCTTAAGGCCTTACCCATCCCTTTAACTACTTTCATATTAGGTGTAATGTCCGAGCGAAATGAAACACAGTCTTAGTGGCAATTCTTTATTATATAATAGCTCAGCGAACCGTTCGGGGTGAGATCTCGTTACCAACTGGCCTCTCTTCTGTACATTACTCTGCATCCCCCGTTTTAAGTTATAATGTTTTTACCACATTAGATTAGGTTAGGTTTCCTTTTCTAATTATAATGAGTTTTTTTTTTTTTTTTTTAATTCAAAGTTAATAAAATTTCATTATTATTATTATTTGTTAAAGGATTAAAATGAATCTATTAAGCTAAATGTTTTATTTTTTTTTTTTGATTTTTCAATAACCTAATCTCTCAGGTGGATTTACCACACGCCCTTTCCTTGTCACATACGGTGTTTCGGATTCGCTGCCTCGTTTAGCCGGAACCTCCACAGATTTTGCTTTTTTATTGCTTCAACCTTGCTGAATTCTGGACGGATTCCTTTGGCGTCGACACGGTGGCCTAAAAATGTTACTGATGTCACCCCAAATTTGCATTTCTCCGTATTAAGCGTTGCGCCACCTTCATCTAGTCTCTTCAAAACCTCGGCCAGACGTTTGTTGTGTTCCTCCCACGTAGACCCGAATACTAAAATGTCATCCATGTGAACTAATACTCCTTTCACACCGCATAGTAGTTGCTGCACTTTCCTTTGAAAGTGTTCTGTTGCCGATGAAATCCTAAAAGGCATTCGAAGAAAGCAGTATCTTCCAAATAGTGTCAGAAATGTTGTAAGTGGTTGTGAAGCTAGCGAAAGTTTTATTTGCCAAAATCCCGATTTCTTGTCCAGCTTCGAGAAATATTTTGCTCCCCTCATTTGTGCAAAAGTATGTACCGGGACTGGCCTGGGGTGTATTTCGCGATGGACACTTTCATTGAGTTGCGTCAAATCCACGCAAATCCTAATGTCACCATCTGGCTTGTTCACTAACACCATTGGAGCGCACCATTCGGTTGGTTCTTCCACAACCTTAATTACCTTTAATTTTACCATTTCGTCTAATTTACTTTTTAACTTCTCCATTAATGGAAATGGAACTCGGCGTGCTGCATGAATAGCGTAGGCCTTACAACTTTGCCTCAGCTTAATTTCGTAGCTCCCCGGCAAACATTCTAGTCTTTTAAAAAGATTTGGAAACTGTTTTCTGATATGCTGTGTAAGTTTAACACTTGCCGTGGAACAATCTGTTTCTTGGTTGACTTTGACCGAATTCACCCTGCTAAGAATATTCAGCTCTCCACACGTTGGTAAACTTAGAAGCGCTTTTTTCAGGCTTTTAACAACATAGATGGTGGAATACGTCGAACTACCATTAAAAACCAACATTGCCCGAAACATTCCCGCCACTGTTAGCATTTCACCGGTTGGACCGCTGAGTAAACGATCAGGCTGTTCCAACGAATGTGCTCCAAACTTTTGTTTGTATATGTGAAGAGGTATTGCATTTATTGGGGACCCAGTGTCTACAACAAATGCACAATTTACGTTGTCAACTAGCACATCGATGATCCACCGTTTATTCTTGTTCTCTTTGTTTCCACTTTCGTTGTGCACATTTCCAAGAACGATATCAGCTCACTCCCGTCGTTACTGTCGCTGTCGTCACTGTTGTTCGTCTCACGTACTTGGTTAACGGCTGCCTTACTCATCTGACATACACGGCTGAAATGGTTCAACTTATTGCATTTATCACAACGTCTTCCTTGCGCTGGGCATTTGTCTTTATCATGCAGTTTGCCTCCACACCAGTTACACCGTTTAGGCTGAGCGTATCTCTGCGAATTCTGGTAAAGTTTTGCTGGCTGCTTAGCAGTAACCTCTCTCGTTGAGTATTTTGTATGACTCTTCACCGCACAAAGAACTGGTGAGCCGGTAATTTCTTTTTGTTGCTTGTGGACCGCTTCGCTTTGATGGACAGTTTGTATTGCTTTGGTGAGTGTAAGCTCCGCCTCCAATTGAAGTCTCTCTGAGAGTCGTTTGTCCTGGACCCCTACAACAATACGGTCCCGAATCATTTCATCTCGCAAGCTTTCATACTTGCAGTTCTCTGGCAATATGTATGTATAAGGAAGTTATGAAGTCTTCCACCTTCTCCCCCTCTTCCTGGCACCTTGAATTGAACTTTACCCGTTCATAAATAATATTATGGCGTACGATAAAATGGTTTTCAAAGGCCTTAAGTACTTCTTTTTGTTCACCTCGCTAATGGCGAGAGATAGGAAAATATCCTCGGCTTGTTCGCCCATTATGTAAATCAAGGTATTTACCTGTTCTTCTTCGGGTTTTTTTCGATAGCCCAGAGGCTATCAAAAATCGTGTAAACTGATTTTTCCACCGTGGCCATTCCTCAGGCGTAAAGGAAAATGAAGATGGTGCCTGTACCGTGAATTGGCTCCCTGTTGCTTGCGCTGTGACGTCGTCTGGCATTTTCCCTCGATTCCTGTTTTAACCGCTGCCACCATGTAATGTCCGAGCGAAATGAAACACAGTCTTAGTGGCAATTCTTTATTATATAATAGCTCAGCCAACCGTTCGGGGTGAGATCTCGTTACCAACTGACCTCTCTTCTGTACATTACTCTGCATTAGGTGGTATATGTAAAAACTTTGAAACTTGAACTCCATCGCAAGTCGGATTCTCTGTCTCTTATCTGGGTCCCATGTCACACTGGGATCTTGCGGAACGATATTTCCGATGAGATTGCTAGGCAAGGCTTAGGACCCGTGCCTGTGTTAGGTCTCCCTGCGTCCTCGGTTAGGGCTTCCATTGAGGATTGGGTTTCTTAAGAACACAATTGTGTGTGGTATGACTCCCCAGGATGCAGGTTGCCTAAACGAATACTCCCGGACGTCTGTCCCTCAGCAGAAAAGACTACAGATAAGTTATTGGGGTATTGATAGGCCACTTCGCTCGTAAAGTGCTAGGCTTAAGTGACACTACTGTCTGCGACGCTTGTGGAGAGGCGACGGCACTGCGGAACATTTTTACTGTGAGTGTCCTGCCTTTGCTCGTATCAGGATGCACAGTTTCGCTGCCGATGTGATGAGTGTAAGCTCCTCATTACTGAAGTGCTTTCTTTGGCTTTCTTATAAGATAAAGAAATTCTAACAAAATGAGTAGTACAATGGACCAGTTGCATCTGAGTGCTCCGGTCGACGGTTTTCTATCCCGAAATAAAAAATAAAACTTGCAGTTCTCTTGTAAATTATGAACGAACTTAATTTTTTTCACTTTAAATTAAGTTTTTGAAGAATCTTCTAAGTAGCGGTCCCTGACCTTGCCAATCTTGCTATTAGGCTCTCACACCGCTATGTAGTAATTTTATTTTGCCGTTTCGTTACGTTAACAGTTTGTTTGGTCTCCAATTTCAAAACTAGCTGACTTTGCAAACAACTCGGAAGTAGAACCCATCGATCTCCTTTATTGTATAAGAATCTTGTAGAACATCCAAGCGAGGAAAGCAACAACAAACTCAGCAGAATCTCTTGTAAAGAATTTAAAGCAAATCTGTTTTTGTTTTTTTTTTTTATAGATAAGGAGATCTTTTGAGTATTGAACTTGTCTAAATATGCGGGACGATTCAATTTCAGACACATTTTTGTTAATGCATAAAGCAGGAAGAAATGAACTGTACAGAAAGGGGGACCAACCTCCCATTTACCGGCTATAGAGGAAAGAAATCTGTTTTGAAATAAATCACCCAGGGTAGGTGAAAAATCATATCACTATGAGAATAGCAAGCAGATTCTTACTGACTAAAAAAACACCACCCTTCGATATAAATTTGTTAGATATCTCAACTAAGCAATAACTTATCAAACAATTTTTCTATCACGAAATAAAAACGTTTGCAAGTTCCTTTCCACTGAAAGATCCTGCAATTCCGCAATCTAGACGCGGTTAATCATTATCTCGCCAAGTCGAAAGGTTCCGTCCTTTGTAGTCCGCGCAATAAATTGCTCTCATCCAAAATTTGTAGGACTGTATTGTTGAAATGTCCGATTAGTTGGTTTTTATGCTTTCTGGCGAAGCTTCTAATTTCAGCTTCGATTGTCGGAATTCCGAGAGATCCCTGTGGATGTCATATTTTGAAAAGTTCGAAAAATATTGGCATTTGATTCTTGGTACAACCCCAAAGTTGTATGCCATAGATCCGCATCGGCTTTAGCACTTGTTTCTATAAAAGCAGTTTATTCTCAGTACTGAGCTGGGAATGTTTTTCGAGTAACCAGTCCATTTCTTTATATTTGCTTTCGATTTTTTTACCCTTCATTTTCACGTGCGAATTCCATTTCAGCCTTGCGGCGAGTATCATTCCCAGGTATTTGGCCGCGTGTGCAAAAACTATTCGGGCAAATTGGGAATACATTAGTTTTAGTTGAATGAACCATTCAACATAGACGAGGATAATCAATATTTCCGTCCACCTGACCAAAACGAAGTAAGGATAGCAAAATCTAAGCTAAAATCCAACAAGGCTGCTGGACCTGACGGCTTAACGGCCGAATTTTTCAAGGCAGCTGGTGATGAATCGGTAGAGTGCACACACCAACTCATCTCTAAGATTTGGTCAAACGTATGCCTGATGAATGGAATCTTAGCATCGTTTGCCCGATCCACAAGAAAGGAGCCCCTCAACTGCGCCAATTATAGAGGCATCAGTCTCCTCAACATCGCATATAAGATCTGTCCCGCGATATTGTGTGAACGCCTGAAACCTTTTATCAACAGACTGATCGGATTCTATCAGTGCGGTTTCAGGCCAGGAAAGTCCACCATCGATCAAATCCTTACACTTCGGCAGATCTTGGAGAAAACCCAAGAAGTCCAAATCGATACTCACCATCTCTTTATAGATTTCAAGACCATCTATGACAGCATCTATAGAGAAGAGCTTTATAGAGCTATGTCTGGTTTTCACATCCCTGCCAAACTTGTTCGTCTGTGCAGGATGATGATGGAGATCGCTCGCTGCTCCATCAAGGTCGGTAATGACCTCACCAAGACCTTTGATGTCAAAAATGGTTTTAGACAAGGTGACGCGCTGTCATGTGACTTCTTTAATATTGTACTTGAACGGATTGTGCGGAACTGGCAAGCCAACACCGGAGGAACAATCTATCACAAGTCTGTACAACTGCTTGCAGCCGCCGACGATATAGACATTATTGGAAGAATTCAGCGGGCTGTCACCGGTGCGTTTTCATGCATTGAGGCGGAAACGGCCAAAATGGGTTTAGCGATAAACGAGGGCAAAACCAAGTATTTGCTGTCAACAAGAAGGGACAACCAACACCAACGATTTGGGCAGAACGTCACTGCCTTCAGCTATAACTGGACGACGCAGTAGATGACCTCCTCGCCGTAGGTGACACGCACAAGTTCAAAGGGACCTCGACCAACTTGGAGTGTGCAACTGGAGGCAATTAGCTAAAGACCGAGCTAAATGGAGAGGCTTGTTGGTTGAGGTCCAGATTCACCCCGAACTGTAGCGCCACCTATGTAAGTAAGTATTAGTTTTCCTATAAGTGAAATTGACGTGAACAGATTTAGATTCGTTGAGGGCGATCCGCCAGTGAGTTTTGCAGTTTTGCAGTCGTTTCTTCGGTATATCATATATATATAATAGAGAAGCCGCCCAAGAACGCTTCCTTGCGGTACGCCGTCCGAAATTTCTTCGAGTATTCGATTCCATGTCTAACACGAAAGAGTCTATTTCCGAGATATGATATGCATACAGGGAGAACTTGTCGTAGTTTGAATTTCAAGCCATCATGCCACAATTTCAACTTAATTCAATTTATTTATAAAAGAAAGGTATACATTAAGACATAGTCTTTAATAGTACAGCGAGGAAGGTATTCAAGTTAAATTTATATAAATATCAAAGTTAATAATACAACATAATAATGATTAATAAATAAAGAAAGAAGAAGAAAGAAAAGAAAAGTAGTGAAATGACAGAATAAAGTTAGTAAAAGAAACATTAGAGGTGAATGAAAAAAATTGTTTCTATTTCTATTTTTAATGCTGCGATGTGTAATATCTTAAGAGTGCAGTTTTAAAGTTTTTAACATTGGATACATTTTTAATATGTGGCGGCAAGGAGTTCCATAACCGGATAGCATTGATGAAAAATAGTCGAGAAGAATTCAGATAATTATAGTGATGCGCATTAATGTTGAAAGTTCTAGTGGAGCGCAAAAATTCAAGTTTGGAGTATTGGTATGGGGGTGATTGCGTTCTAATAATTTTGTGCATAAATAAACAATTTCTTATATTCATATGCTACAGTAGTGTACAGCCTAGAAAATCTTTCGAATGCTAAGAGATTCGATCATACCTACTGAGCTGCTGAACAAACCTGACAGCATCATTGAAAGCTACTTGCAGCTTGTGAAATGAAAGTGAATTAAGACTGCTGTAGACCACTACGTGTCTCAAGCGGAGTGAAATTAGCTGAAATCCACAATTTCCGTAAGCGTCCATAAATACGACCAATTACGACGTTGATGTGATTGTAGCTTGATAGGTGTCGATTTATGGCAAACCTTAGGCTTGTTGCAGTTTCAACTAGCTTCACTTTAGCGCCTGCCAGCAAGATATCTGGCACAGAAGCTAGTTCGAGAGATCTGTTCGAAATAGGTATGACTTGGCATTTAGCTGGGTTTAAGACTAGTCCGTTACTCATTGCCCATTGATTGATCGCAAGTAGATCCTCATTTATCTCTGATACAAGTTCTTTCAACTTCTCAGCAGAACAGGATGGGTCCCAAGATTGAACCCTGAGGTACACCTTGCACAAGGGACTTAAATTTAGAGCATTTATCCCCCACAACCACTCTCTAAAACCTGTCACTCAAGAAACTACCTATGAGCATTGCAGCTCTATCACTTAAACCAAAATAGTGCCGCAGTTTCCAACAGAGTATGGAATGGTTTATCTTGTCAGAGGCCCTTGAAAAGTCCAGAAGGCAAAGCAAGTTCACAGATCCCTTATCAAATACCTTCCTTATATCAACCAAGATATTAACCATAGCGGACGCACCGCTATGGCCTGTTCTGAAGCCGGACTGAAGGGGGCTCAGAAAGGAATTTGGGGATAGGTGATTTTGAATCTGCCCAGCCAGTACTCTTTCAAAAACCTTAGACAGACAAGGCAGAATGCTGATAGGCCTGTAATCATTGGCAGCAGCAGCATTAGGCTTCTTAGGGACAGGTATAATTCTTACACGTTTCCATGCCAGAGGAAAGGTTGAAGTCATTATACACGAATTGATGATGTGTGTGAAGTGGCTTAAGATTTGTGGCAAAATGATTTTCACAAAACGAAGTGGCACCCCATCCACTCCAAGGGCATTCGATCTCAGTGACTTAATGATACTTTTGATCTGTACCTCAGTAACAACCTCGAAATCGGCTTGAGGATCAAGGGCTATATGAGGGATCGTATTATAGTCAAACCTGTCAGGTTCAAGTTCATTTGCAAGGAAGGAATCATTCAGGTCATTTAAATCAAGAGCACAACTACTACTACTTTTGCCTATCATACCAATCGGACGTAAGTTTCTCCATAGAATCTTTGAAGGAAGAGAAGTGCATAGTTTAGAGGAGAAATAGTGGCGTTTAGATGCTCGAACGGCAACTGTTGAGGCATTGCGTGCAGTTTTATATAAACTCCAGTTTGTGGGAGAGCGGGTACGCTTCCATTTACTGTATAGTTTGTTTCTTTTTTTTATTGGACTAATGACCTCATCAGTGTACCATGGGTATGCTTTATTGCGGACAAAAACAGTTTTGGTAGGAACATATTCGTTATAAAGATGTTCAATAAAGCATCTGGAAATAATCAAGTTTTACATTAGGGTCAACACTCAGCCTGCAATTCTCCCAAGGAACTAAGCTAGATGCAGCTTGAAGGGCACCAAAATCTATAGAGGTGAAATCCTTGTATTGAAAAAATGTTGGAGAAGCTGTACGAGAGAAAACGATATCTAACGTGCAAAAAAGGAGATCGTGTTCGGAAATGCCTTCTAAGGAAATTTGGTCGAACAGGAGAACCGACAGCGGGTCAGACACGATGACGAGATTAATCAGACTAGGTGTTGCATTCGGCTTAAAACAGGTTGGATGTGAACTATTTACTATTTCGAGTCCACTAGCTAATATAAAATCATTAATTTGGCGAGCATACGAATCTCTCAGCAGTAAATTTCTGTTGAAGTCCCCACAAACGACTGTACCATATTATTATACATAGGCGACACTTCTGCTAAATAAGAGAAAAATGGCTCAGGCGAAAACCTCCTATCTGGGTTATAACCACACCCAACCAAACATTTCGCACTGACATCAAAAATCTCAAGAACCAAGTATTCAACATCTGTACTAGAAGAGAATTTACCAATCACCTTGCAGTTAAGGGAAGCTTTGCAATAAATAGCAACCCCACCTCCAGTACCAGTAGTGTTCGTAATTCTGTCATTACGGAACAAATTGTAGCTCTCTATTTTATAAACCTCATTTGGGATATCCGATTTAAGCGATGTCTCATCAATGCAGATAACATCAATACAAGAATCGCAAAACAAATAACGCAAATAATCAAGTTGATTAAGACTACGAGCATTGATGTTACATATTCTAAACCCATTTTAATGTTTAGATAGAACATTCAACATTGTACGGGTTAAACTTTCATTCATGCTACGGCTATTACTCATTGTACGCAAATGATATAGAATTAGAAAAATAGAAGTACGAAATAAAAAATAGAAAATAGAAATAAAGAAAGGTAGAGAGAGAATTAATGAACAAATACAACAAATAGCTTTTAAGTATCGAAAAATAGTTAATAAAAATAAATATCGATAAACACAAGCTACTTTTTCCTATTGTAGTGTCGCAGCGGCAGCAAGCAGATCGTCAGAGCTTTTAATTACAAAGCTTTTCCCAGTCGCAGATTTCTTGAGTAAACATTTCCCCAATTTTAGAAATTTTTTCGCCCAAAATCGTTGCCTAATAAGTAGCCCAAATATCGTAAGAAAGAACATTTTTTTCGAATTTTTTTTTTATTTTTATATTCAGGAAAACTTCAATAGGAATAATAATTAAATAATTTACCTTTTTAAAACAGCGAAATATAAATGAATAAATTATTTATTACAGTCAAACTGTAGTTATTTGAAAATATTGTGCGCAAATTAGCCAAGTGTTTGGTTAAAGTTACATTTGAAGGCAACATGCTTAGTTTTTTTAGGAAAAGTAGTAGAAACAATTAATAAAAGTCGATATCCTCTTCATTGTTATCATTGACATTATCGTCATCGCTCTTGTAAATTTCAGAAGTGCATTTTGCTACCATATCCGGTGTTGGTTCGAAGTCATTGCAACATATGTTTTTAACGGTGGAATCAATACGTATGCGCATAATTGGATCAAGAGATGCCAAACACAGTCTATTTCCAGGTTTGGTTTTTACGGCATTTAAAACTGAAAATGCCATTTCGACAACAGCATTACTTAGTGGTAGAGATAGTAACTGCATAGCAAAATGACCAATGTCTCTAAAAATCAATTCACCTGCAGCATTTCTTACGTTGGTCAGTACATGTATCCAAAATTGTTCTGGATCGGTAGGCATACTTAGCGGAAATACTTTACTCCAATCGAATAATGTTAACTTATTCCATTGGTCCTCTATATGTTCAAGGAAAGGTGGAGTTTTTATAATTTTAGGGATTGTATCTAACGGAAGATCCTTAAAATCTGGACGGACATGGTTCAGACACACATTTGGATTGAAATAGTTTATCTTACGTAATGAATTATAATTTTTAGGGATTCGCTTTTGAAGCTCATACAAAAATATTTTTACAAATTCTTTTAGTGTACTCTTTACTTATAAAACTATTGCGGGCGGTTAATTATTTTCAACTCGGAATAGCTCAAAATTAAGACTGATTCTGTTACGTCTTTTTAATTATTTTCATTTTGAAGGTAATCGAACACATCAAATATGTCGAGTGATGATGATAACGTCGATGATGAAAATAAATCAATGTTTAAAATCATTTTTGATATTAAAATTACGAATAAGTTTATGTCGTCTTGTGCCTTACAAAAATGTATATTGTTACTTTGAAATAAAGTATTAAGATCACATATTTGCTTCAACAAAGGTCTAAGTGCAACTAAGCAAAGGTAAATAAAATTGTTTTCGTATAAGTTTGACAATAAAGTTGTGATGTGGCATTTTTCACAGGAAGCTGCAATATTAAAATGAGTCTTCAGCTCTAGACACTGATTAACAATTTTGTAAATGGCTTCGTACCTCGAAAGCCATCTAGTTTGACTTATTTTTGTGAGTTTAAGTGGGTCATTATCAGTGTTTATTAATTTAAAAATTGTTTTATATTTACTTCGCCTAAGGGTACTGCGGCTAAACCAGTTAATAGTCTCGAGTAGTAGGTTTAGGTCGGTTCTGGCTCAGGTGCTATTTGGTGCTATGTGTTAGAGTGAGAGCCCTTGAGGTGCTATTTGGTGCTATGTGTTAGAGTGAGGTGTAAGATGTGGGGTGAGGCTTTTTTCCCCTTCGGGGTGTCATATTTCATGTTTGTTTATTTTAGCTTTTGGATTGAGATCTGAATTTGTGGCGCGAGGTGTCATATTTCACATTTGCTTATTTATTTGTTTTTGGATTGAGATCTGAATTGGGAGCGAGGGGTCATATTTCATAGTTATTAGTGTTTAGTTGGCGGAATCATCATCGGAGCGAGGTGTCATATTTCAAGTTTGTTTATTTTTTTATCTTTGGACAGAGATCTGAATTTGGGAATGAGGAAATGTGTGTGTGTGTGATTGGTTAGACTGGGGAAATTGGCAAATTCCATAGATGGGTTATGATTGATTAGAGGTTATTTTTTTTTATTTCTATTGATCTGTGTGTGTATGTGATTGGTTTGGCTGATTCCAGGAATTGACTTTAGAGGAATTGTGAACTCGTTCAATCATGTCTATGAATTCGATTTGGTATTTCACAATGATTTCGTGGAAAAAAGTATGAGTCATCGATATAAACGGCAACGGTTGTATATGTTTATGAAATTGGAGAAGGGAATCAGCAAATGCTTTGATTGGGGAGAATCGATCGATTCCTGGAATTGGTGGAATGTGTTAGAGTGAGATGGAAGATTTAGAGTGTGGCCTGTTGGGAGTGAGGTGTT
Source organism: Brachypalpus laphriformis (assembly GCA_945910035.1). Lineage (NCBI taxonomy): Eukaryota > Metazoa > Arthropoda > Insecta > Diptera > Syrphidae > Brachypalpus > Brachypalpus laphriformis. The sequence continues at coordinate 89,225,367 of OX246755.1, read as the reverse complement.
TGGTTGAGATGTAAGATCAGAGTTAGGGAGTGAGGCATTAAGTGTGTGTGGAGAGCGAGGTATCATTTGGCAAATTCTATTGATCGGTTTATTATTTTCGAGAGGGTTTATTTTTTTAATTCTGTTGATTAGCATGTGCCTTTCTTTCGTTTAGGGGGGGGGTGAGAGTGAGAGGGGAGATGGGCTGATTCCAGGAATTGGGTTTTGGATTCCATAGAGGAATTATGAACACGTATAAGAATTTGAGAAGAGTTCTGGGCTACGAGTCAGGCAGATTCATAGCTGTGTGTTTATTCTTGAATGCTGACCTTGAGTTAGTAAATGTTTATCCCATAGGAAATACTGTGCAGTATAATTGTTTATCTGTTGCTGTTCCGTAAAAAAAGTATTATGAGTAAAGAGGATGACATAAGGGAAAACAAAAATCTGGACTATGTGAGTCAAATTGATTTGTTTGCTGTTCGGTAGAGAAAAAATAAAAAAAATAAATGTATGATTTGACTAAAGAGGAAGGAATAGAAAATATGGACCCTGTGAATCAAACTGATTGTTTATTCTTAAACGGCAGACTTGAGTTAGTTATTTCAATGTGAGATATAGAATATTGAGGTAGGTTAGCTCTTTAAAGGAGATAAATAAATAAAGAGGTGACGTACAATAGTTAATGTTTTATCAGAGCAGAGCTAAAAATATTGAAACAAACAGGTGAAGTGGAGGGTGATTTAGGGGTTGTTAAGGAGTAAAAGATGATTAATGCAAAGTCTCGTTTTTTGCAATTATCAAAGCATAGACTTAATCAAAAGACGGGACGTCTTTCCTTATGATTATTTAAGCTCGTGGGATAAATTACATGAATTATATCTTACGTATAGAATTTTTAAATAAACAAGCTAATGAGGAATGTTCTAAGAAAGATTATGCTCCTAAGGGATTCTTTAATGGCAACTAAAGCATATTCTTTAGTGATTTCCTTCAGTAAGAAGGTTAACGCAATGCAGTCACAAATATTCAAAGTCAAATAATGAATTAATTTCTTCATTTGATCGGTGATAAACCTACGCAATATACTGTATATTTAGATACTGTACGCTTGGGTAAGTCTGAATGACTTCTTTATAAAGCATTTGAGTGGACAAATCTGGAAAAATTAACAACTGTCTATATAAAAGTGCTAGGTGATAATGGAGAAAATACGTATGTATTAGAAATGGATTTAGATTATCCAGAATCTCTTCATGACGCACTTACCTAAAAGCAGATAGTCAAGGAAGCAGTACTTAATGCTGAAATTACAAATTTTATCGAATAATCACCATTGTGAAAATAAAGCGTACAAGCCCGGAGCAGAAAAACTACAACAAATTCATATTTTAAAAGAAGCTTGTATTTGTAACCCAACGCTTGTATTTGTGGCCCAACGCTTGTATTTGTGGCCCAACACTTGTATTTGTGGCCCAACACTTGTATTTGTAGCCCAACACTTGTATTTGTAGCCCAACACTTGTATTTGTAGCCCAACATTTGTATTTGTAGCCCAGCACTTGTATTTGTAGCCCAACACTTGTATTTGTAGCCCAACACTTGTATTTGTGGCCCAACACTTGTATTTGTAGCCCAACACTTGTATTTGTAGCCCAACACTTGTATTTGTAGCCCAACACTTGTATTTGTGGCCCAACACTTGTATTTGTAGCCCAGCACTTGTATTTGTAGCCCAACACTTGTATTTGTAGCCCAACACTTGTATTTGTAGCCCAACACTTGTATTTGTAGCCCAACACTTGTATTTGTAGCCCAACACTTGTATTTGTGGCCCAACACTTGTATTTGTAGCCCAACACTTGTATTTGTAGCCCAACACTTGTATTTGTAGCCCAACACTTGTATTTGTAGCCCAACACTTGTATTTGTAGCCCAACACTTGTATTTGTGGCCCAACACTTGTATTTGTAGCCCAACACTTGTATTTGTAGCCCAGCACTTGTATTTGTAGCCCAACACTTGTATTTGTAGCCCAACACTTGTATTTGTGGCCCAACACTTGTATTTGTAGCCCAACACTTGTATTTGTAGCCCAACACTTGTATTTGTAGCCCAACACTTGTATTTGTGGCCCAACACTTGTATTTGTAGCCCAGCACTTGTATTTGTAGCCCAACACTTGTATTTGTAGCCCAACACTTGTATTTGTAGCCCAACACTTGTATTTGTAGCCCAACACTTGTATTTGTGGCCCAACACTTGTATTTGTAGCCCAACACTTGTATTTGTAGCCCAACACTTGTATTTGTAGCCCAACACTTGTATTTGTGGCCCAACACTTGTATTTGTAGCCCAACACTTGTATTTGTGGCCCAACACTTGTATTTGTGGCCTCCCAACAGGCCACACTCTAAATCTTCCATTTCACTCTAACACATTCGACCAATTCCAGGAATCGATCGATTCTCCCCAATCAAAGCATTTGCTGATTCCCTTCTCCAATTTCATAAACATATACAACCGTTGCCGTTTATGTCGATGACTCATACTTTTTTCCACGAAATCATTCTGAAATACCAAATCGAATTCATAGACATGATTGAACGGGTTCATAATTCCTCTAAAGTCAATTCCTGGAATCAGCCAAACCAATCACACACACACACAGATCAATAGAAATAAAAAAAATAACCTCTAATCAATCATAACCCATCTATGGAATTTGCCAATTTCCCCAGTCAAACCAATCACACACACACACATTTCCTCGTTCCCAAAGATAAAAAAATAAACAAACTTGAAATATGACACCTCGCTCCGATGATGATTCCGCCAACTAAACACTAATAACTATGAAATATGACCTCTCGCTGCCAATTCAGATCTCAATCCAAAAGCTAATATAAACAAACTTGAAATATGAGACCTCGCTCCGATGATGATTCCCCCAGCTAAACACTAACAACTATGAAATATGACACCTCGCTCCCAAATTCAGATCTCAATGCAAAAACAAATAAATAAACAAATGTGAAATATGACACCTCGCGCCACAAATTCAGATCTCAATCCAAAAGCTAAAATAAACAAACATGAAATATGACACCCCGAAGGGGAAAAAGCCTCACCCCGCATCTTACATCTCACTCTAACCCATATCACCATACGGGCTCTCACTCTAACACATAGCACCGAATAGCTCCTGAGCCAGAACCGACCTAAACCTACTACTGTCTCGCTTACCAAAAATTCAATTTCCTCTGGTAAGCAATGTGTTGCCTTCTCTGCGCATAGGTGTAAACGGTGGCATATACATTTTACCAAAATAACAACATTTTACCGCAAAGGTTACTAGCACCGTCAGTCCCTAGTCCAACCAACTTCTCGGTTTTAAATGAATTTGCTTTCAATAAGTTTATAAATTTATTGATCAGCACTTCGCCTAAAACATTGCATTGGGCTACTAACTTTTGAATTTTCATCGTAATTTTTGAATAAAGATAGCCCAATCTGGCAACCGTGCCCGTGGGTGGTGTATTTTTTTTTTATTTTTTTTTTTTTTTTTTCGTGGGTAGGTGAAAATCTTCATGAGACACTATGAGACCGTGTACTCATAGTAGTGTCAGATTTCTACTGACTAAAAACACCCTCCCCTTCGTTTTGTTTACTACGACTAAGTTTGACTTTATCAAGTAGTTTAAGCTTCAGATTTATATTCGCGTGAGGAAGGTAGATTTTCAATAAAAGTACCTGCTGAAACCGTCATGACATGCGGCATTTTGTCTTATAGCGCTAATTCGAACGGTTTCGTTCTTTGAAGTCGGCGCGTATGATTTGTCACATCCAAAGTTTGGAGTATGGCACAGTTGCAATGGCCATGAAGACGAATACGAAGCTTGCGAGCGAAGTTTTTTATTTCGTCCTCCACGGTAGCTATCCCTAAGTCTCTGTGGATATCATTGTTTCTGATATACCAGGGAGCGTTCACGATTATTCTTATAATTTTATTTTGGAATGATTGTATGAGATTCCTATTGCTTGGTTTGGTACAACCCCAGAGTTGTATACCGTATGTCCACACGGGTTTAAGCACTTGCTTATACAGAAGCAGTTTGTTATATACGCTTAGTTTGGAATATCTTCCAATTAGCCAATACATTTCTCTAAGTCGATTTTCGACTTCGTCACGTTTTTTTTTAACGTGAGGTTTCCATTTAAGTTTCGCGTCTAGTGTCATTCCCAGATATTTAGCTTCGTTTGCATGCGGTATTTGTACCGAGTTAATGAAAACGGGAAGGTTGATTATTTTCTTGTAGGTGAAGTTAACATGCGTCGATTTGGTCTCGTTAAGAACAATGCACCAAGTTTTTGTCCACTCACAGATTTTATCCAAAGCTCGTTGGAGTTTTATGGTTGCTGACTCGATTGAACTTTCCGTTGCCAGAATAGCCGTATCGTCCGCGAACGTAGCTACAATAGTGCCTTCAGTTTGTGGTATTTCCCGAGTGTACAGCAAGAATAAGATAGGCTCAAAGACACTTCCTTGCGGAACTCCGGCGGCGATTTCTTTAAAATCAGAATATTCAGTTCCGTGCTTAACACGAAAAAGTCTGTTTTTAAGGTATGATTCTAAGATCTTATGAAGCTGCTCCGGAAGGATTCGTCTTAGCTTATAATTCAATCCATCGTGCCAAACCCTGTCGAAGGCTTGAGATACGTCAAGAAAAGCGCTAGAACAAATCTTTTTCTCCTCAAGGGCTTTTTCAATTTCGTCCGTTATTCTATAAACCTGGTCAATTGGGGAATGCTTGATTCTGAACCCGAATTGGTGGTCAGGTATTAGGCGTCTCTCTTCAATGACCGGAAGAATCCGTTTCAGAAGGAGTTTTTCAAATACCTTCGATATTATTGGTAGTAGAGATATCGGTCTGTACGATTTTTTGTTTCGGAACCATTATGACTTCTGCGACTTTCCATTGATTTGGAACGTATAATAATCTAATGGAAGCATTTATTAAATAAAGCAATTTTAATAGTGCCTTTTTCGGTAATTCCTTGAGGATTTGTCCGGTTATTAAATCATAGCCAGGAGCTTTATTATTTTTCAGGTTTTTTATTGCCTGGCAAAGTTCTATAAGTGACACACTTTTTATTCTAAGGTTGTCAGATGTCGTAGTCGTACCGGTAAAATCATCTACCAATGTTTCTCCATCAAATGGCTTAAAAGTCTCTTCTAAGTGCTCGGCAAATAGATCCGCTTTTTCTTTGTCATGTTTTGCCCATTCGTCGTTGTTTTTTCTTATCGGTGGCGAATGTATTTGGGGTTTTTTAATTCTTTTGACAGCTTTCCAGAGCGAGTAATTAGTGGTTTTTTCGGCGGTTAAACCTTCAAGATGAGCTGAAGTCTCTCGGTTTTTTAGGTCTTGGATCGCTTTTTTAAGCTTATAGCATAGGAAATTCGAGTGCGTTTTATGCTGGGGATCGCGAGTTTGTTGCCATATTTTGCGTGCTCTCCTCTTTTCTCGAATAAGTTCTTTTATTTCCGGCGGATAATTAGCTTCATTGCATGGGACTTCTTTCCTCCTTAAAGGTGTATTTTTCCACGCGGCATTCTGTATTGATTCAATAAATTTGCCGAGTTCATCTTCTATTTCGAAGGGTGTTTTGAGCGATACATTTAAGACAATATTTTCTTCGCAATCAGTTCTAAAGTCGCGCCAGCTAGTTTTTTTGTTAGTTAATCTAGGCACACCTTCTACTGTCATTAGTCGGTCACTTATTGTCAAGATTACCGGCGAGTGATCTGAGGAGAGATCAAAGCTTTCCTCTACTTTCGCAAAATTTGAAGATACTCCTTTTGCTACCAAGAAGTCTATTAGGTCCGGTGTTTTTGCTGTATCAGAGGGCCAATACGTCGGTTTCCCCGTAGAAAAGAAATCAACCCCGAATTGCATACCGGCTTCGTACAGAAGTCTGCCTTTCCGTGAATTGGATCTGGAACCCCAAAAGGTGTGTTTTGCGTTGAAATCGCCACCTATAATGAAATTCGGTCCAAGTGAGTCAAGGAGACGTACAAAATCGTTACTTCTAAACGTGCATCACGGAGGACAAAAAATGGACGCGAAGTTGAAATACGAGTGCCTATTCTTAACTCGAACTGAACTTGTTTGCATTGTATCGATTTCAATCGTCGTATTTATGGAGTGCTCAATGCAGTCTTTAATGAATAAGGAGGATCCGCCTCTAGCTCTTCCGGAAGGGTGGTATGCGTGATAAGCACGATACCCTCTTATTTTTAATCCGGATTCCTTTGTCAAATGAGTTTCAGAGATCAAGCAAATGTCAATGTTGTCATTCCGTAAGAATACTTCTAATTCGGCGTTTTTTTGTAGAAGGCCGTTTGCGTTCCATGTTAAAATTTTTAGTAACTGATTCATATTCATATGGGAGTTCTTTTTTGGCGAGGTTTTAACTCGAGCTTGCTCAATCTATCAAATATGAATTGGTTGACCTTCGTTTGCTCCTCAAGTTTCGCAAGAATTATAGAGAAGACTTGGGAGACTGGGTCTACCGTAACACCGCTTTGCTTGTTTTCTAGCGACGCAGCTTGAGCATATGTTAACGTCTCTGGAGATTGTGGCTTTTCCTTTGATTTTGCCGAAGGAACTTTACTTTGCTCGACTCTCGTCTTAACTTTGAAGTGTTTATTGACGGTCGTTACCCTTGGCTTAGCGATTTCACGAGTATTTTTAACCGGTTCTGCGTTCTGGCGTTGAATATTTTTGAATGTACTTACTTACTTAGGTGGCGCTACAGTTCGGGGTGAACCTGGGCCTCAACCAACAAGCCTCTCCATTTAGCTCGGTCTTTAGCTAATTGCCTCCAGTTGCGCACTCCAAGTTGGTCGAGGTCCCCTTGAACTTGTGCGCGCCACCTACGGCGATGATTCCCTCTACTGCGTCGTCCCTCCGGGTTAGATTCGAAGACTCTGCGGGCCGGAGCGTTGGTGTCCATTCGCTCTACATGTCCTAGCCATCTCAGACGTCCAATACGCAGTTTTTTGACTAGGTCGATGTCGCTGTACAGCTCGTATAGTTCGTGATTGAATCTTCTCCTCCAAAACCCGTCAACACAAACGGGACCGAAAATCTTACGAAGAATTTTTCTCTCGAAGCGACCAAGGGTATCTTCATCCTCTTTTAATAAAGTCCATGTTTCAGCGCCGTAAAGCAGGACTGGGATGATCAAGGTCTTATATAGAGTCTCCTTAGTTGTTCGAGATAGGGCTTTACTGTTGAATTGCCTTATAAGCCCAAAAAAACAGCGATTGGCAAGAGTTATTCTTCGATTGATTTCTACGCTGATTTTGTTAGAAGAATTTATAGCAGAGCCAAGGTAGACAAAGTGCCTTACTACCTCGAAGTTATAGCTGCCCACTGTGACGTTTTGTCCAATTCGTCGGTGTTGGTTTTCCCTTCTAGTTGACAGCATATACTTGGTTTTGCCCTCGTTTATCGCTAAACCCATTTTGGCCGCTTCCGCCTCAATGCTTGCAAAAGCACCGGTGACAGCCCGCTGAGATCTTCCGATAATGTCTATATCGTCGGCGTATGCAAGCAGTTGTACAGACTTGTAATAGATTGTGCCTCCGGTGTTGGCTTGTGAGTTCCGCACAATCCGTACAAGTACTATATTGAAGAAGTCACATGACAGCGCGTCACCTTGTCTAAAGCCTTTTTTGACATCCAAGGTCTCGGTGAGGTCATTACCGACCTTGATGGAGCAGCGAGCGTTCTCCATCGTCAGCCTGCACAGACGGACAAGTTTGGCAGGGATGTCAAAACTAGACATGGCTCTATAAAGCTCTTCTCTATAGATGCTGTCATAGGCGGCCTTGAAATCGATAAAGAGGTGGTGAGTATCGATTTGGAATTCTTGGGTTTTCTCCAGGATCTGCCGAAGTGTGAAGATTTGATCGATGGTGGACTTTCCTGGCCTGAAACCGCGCTGATAGGGTCCAATCAGGCTGTTGATAAAGGGTTTCAGGCGTTCACACAATATCGCAGAAAAGATCTTTTAAGCGATGTTGAGGAGACTGATGCCTCTATAATTGGCGCAGTTGAGGGGGTCTCCTTTCTTGTGGATCGGGCAAACGATGCTGAGATTCCATTCATCAGGCATACACTCGTCTGACCAAATATTAGAAATGAGTTGGTGTATGCACTCTACCAATTCATCCCCAGCTGCCTTGAAAAGTTCGGCCGGTAAGCCGTCAGGTCCAGCAGCCTTGTTGGATTTTAGCTTGGATATTGCTATCCTCACTTCGTTTTGGTCAGGTGGACGGAAATTTTGACTATCATCGTCTATGTTGAATGGTTCATTCTGCCTGACAGCGGGATGTTGGTCTTCGTCGCCGTTATACAGTCTGCAGAAGTAGTTTTTCCATATTCTCAGCACCGACTGTGATTCTACTACGAGGTTTCCATTTTCATCTCTACAGGTTTCTGTACGGGTATTACTTCTCTGACACGTTCTTTTTACCTTTTGGTAAGACTTCCGTACATTGTTCCTGGAGTATAGACTCTCGATATTCTCAAACGCGCGCTTCTCATGCTCTTTCTTCTTCTTTTGGAGAGCTCACGAGCAGCTCTCGTCTTCCTTTGCAGCGCCGCTTTGTATGCCTCTTGTTTTGCTGCATGCACTCGCCGGCATTCTTCGTCAAACCAGGGGTTTCGCGGTGGTGGTCGAGCCTTTTTGAAGCTCTTTTGCCACTTCGCAACCTCGATAGTTCGCTGGGTGCTTTCCTTTGCAGTTAATGCAGGTAGCCGGGGCCTGCTTATTTAGGTCACACTTTTCTGAGAGATGGTTACCAGCACATTTTACGCATCTCGGCTCTTTTTGACAATACGACTGTGTGTGATTAAAGCCTTGACAGCGTTTACACTGAGGTATCGATCTCGTACTCGTACGCATAGGCTCAATCTTGACTACGATATTCAGAATAGTTTTAACGTTATGAATATCGTCTACATTTTCGCTCCTGTCAAAGGTAAGCATAAAGAGCGAAAGTCCATGCTTGACCAAGATTTCCTGGCCTTGTTCCGTTTGTTGCTTCACCTTTTTGAGAATATTGACGGCATTAAGAATTTTTAAACCTTTAGGTTTGAGGTCGTTCATTACGTCGTATTTTGTGCACGAGGGGTGAAGCCCCCTTGCTATAACACGCAGTGGTCTTTCTGACTTATTTTCATAAGTATACCACTGGATCTTTTCCGTGTTTAATTTTTGTGATATTGCTCGGTAGCCATCGGAGTCATCAATGTTAATTTTCCACGCATTGTTCCTGAGTGACGTTACCTTGAATTTCGATGTCGTCGTACCTTTAAGAAGGCAATGTAGCTTACTGTAGTCCGTTATGCCAACGACGTTTATTGCAGGCGGAGGACGTGCTTTAGCTTGAGTTTGTTTTGGCTTCGACTCATTTTGCTTGTCTTCTTTTCGCGGCTCGATTTCGGGCGAAGAGCCGGCTCCGCGTTTTTTGCTAGGTCTTTTCTTTAAGACGCAATTCGTTTCGCGTGCAAGCTCTTCTTCGTCCGTGTGATATTGTGGATTAGCTGCGCGGGGAGGGGAATCTTCGCGTTCTTTTTGTAAAAGCGAGTTCTTTAGAAGCTTGTTTTCCTCTCTCAGCATGTCTACCTCTTTTTTGAGCTCTTGGTAGAGCCGATCCATTTCATCAAGCCTATTGCGAAGTTCGTTATTTTCCTTCTCAAAGCTTTTACATTTCTCTAAGTCCTGTTTCTTGTGCGCTTGCACTTCCGGCGGACTTTTTTTTCCCGGAGACATTCGGTCTTGATGGTGGAGACCGAGGTACCCTTGAACTTTTTATAAAGGGATTTATCAATTGCAATAATTGGCTCTCCCCAGAATCCGTAGAGCCTACCTCCGAAGAGGGTGGATTTTCCAGTGAACCTGGACTGCCACCTGGGGTATTAAATCTTTTCGTTTTACTCATTGCATTTTTTTGTATACACTTTAAGCCCGGTATACGAAGGGTGGACTTTAGTCGCCTCTTACGACAGGCATGCCTACCTCGGGTATATTCTAACCCCTACCCGAAGGGGGTTGGTTTATGCAGAGAACAACTTTTTTTTCGCTTTAGCCCAATAGCGCTTTTGAGGAGAAGACGATTGCTTAGTTAAGGTCGATTCACAGCTCAGCGACCTGCGAATGCGAACAAGCGAATATTCGTAAATTTTGACATTTCTTTCACAGCTACTTTTTTGTGCTTATAAATGTGCTAACAATGGTTTGTTCGCAGTTTGGGTATTCGCAGGTCGCTGAGCTGTGAATGGACCTTTAAGCTCTCATTTAGATAGTAACTGGTGTCACCATGGATCGATTCGACTCCAATGTCGCTCAAGCGAAGTTCCCTTTCGTTTATCTTGCGGTACGCAGCAGCCGATTTCATTATGTTTTCTTTCTCGATGCAGTTCGCAAGTTTTATGATGATTGGCGAAGAGGCAGTGTTGTGTTGGGCAATGTTTGTGCTCTTGTTACGTTGATGAGTTGTTATTGTACTGTTGTTCTTTTTGGTGCGGAAGATTTTACTCAAGAGAGTCGGCTTGCAGTTGATAGAAAAGCAGAGATGGTTGAAGATGGAACTTAGATTATCATCAGGCAATTCCGGCACTCCAACGAGAACAATATCAGCGGCGATTTCCTTCCTCTCCATAACATCGAGTTGGTGCCGAAGAGCGAGTATGTCAGCATTTCTCTCAGCTACATTTGCATTCGCATGCGTCTCAACTGTATCGACACGAGCGCTTGATGCGGAGACAGCAGCATCGATTGCATCAAATCGTCGCTCCCAGCTAACCTTGATTTCCTCGATTTGTTTCTTAAGATCGCTACGAATCTTCGCAAGGTTCTCTCCAAGGTTACGTTGCGGCAGATCAGTTTGTTCGGCTAAGTGTTTTTTAAATACCTGCAGTGTAAGCAATGAGGTGGTATCATCGTTGGACATCTTAGTAGGTGCTGATTTATCAGGATTTGATGAGCTCTGGTTTCTGGAACGGAGGACTGGTGGTGTTGGTGCCATAGATGAAGAGAAACTCACTACGATTGATGTACTTAAGAGCAATAAGTTGTGATGGAGGGACAGTGGCGAAGTAAAATGGCAGAGGAAGTTTTTTTTTGTTTAAGAAAAACTAATTTTCAATTAAAAGGACAACGTAGGAGGGTAGTTAAGAAAGAGCACAACCGAAAATGCGTTAATGTGCAACTTTAACACTTTTTGGCAGGGAAATACTCGGTTATTAACGACTTTAGCTGGACCCGAAATAGAATACGTCTACTCGTGACTAGAACACATTCGTGCACACCTTATCAAAGGCTTGCGAGACGTCAAGAAATACGCTTGAGTAAATCTTTTTTTCTTCAAGTGCTTTCTCGATTACGTCTATGCACCTGGTCAATCGTCGAATGCTTACTTCTGAACCCAGACTGGTGGTCAGGGATACGATTATTTTCTTCTATAACCGGTTCGAGACGCCTTAGTAATATCATCTGGAAAATTTTGTATATGACTGGAAAAAGCGAAGTTGGTCAATACGATTTTATCTCATTTGGCGGAAATTAATGCAAGAGATGTGCTTGAAAAGTCAGTTTATGACCTTTAACTCTGAAATAATCTATCTGTGGACGCAAACATCTGCAACTGAGCTTTTCATTTCAGCTGATGTTCGCAGTATTAAAAAAAATTACGAAGGAAATCCAGCTACACATCTTTAACTTTTTTTAAAAATCCTTATTGATCAATAAAATTTGGTTACCATAGAGTTCTTATTTCGCAGAAACGCAAGTTCCTTTTGTTTGCGTGTCATATCGTGGGGATATTACGATATCCGTGGCGCCACGATGTTATGATGTTTTCTAATAGATCTCGACGCACTGAAATATTGGTTGTCAAAAGTCAATTTTCCAAGCTCGATATCTCGAAAACTAAGCGAGGTATCAAATAGTTTTACTTATTATTTTTTGCTCAGTGCGTCGAGATCTATTAGAAAACATCGTGGCACCACGAATATCGTAATCGTGCACATATCGTCAAACAAATTGAATAATACAAGGTGGCGCACATATATTAAGTGGATTCTAAATTTTAATAACTTTTTATTTGATTAAAGAGTTTTAACAAAATTAGAAAAAATATTGACACTTAAGCTTTGCTATTTGTACGATGTTAAGAATATAAGTTATTATACTTTAGGTGATCGCCATTTTGGTTTTGGCAAAATTCACATCTTTTGATGAAATTTTCAATCACTTTTTTCAAAGAGTGTGGTGCTAAAGCGAATATATGGGACTTAATGTTCCTTTTAAGGTATCCAAGAAACTCCAGATTATTATTTTCAATCCTTCCTTTCAGATAACTCATAGGAAGTCTTCTCTCTCCGGAGAATGAGAGGGATTATTCGCCCCGGAACATTTCTCGAAGACTAGTCAGCATATCAATGGCTGTATGGACGGTTGTTGAAACCGTGAACGGGCACGTGACAGGTGACCCCAACTGCGTATGTAAAATGCTTTCGAGAATTGCTCTGTACTCGTCCCCATTTACAGTTACTGGATCCCCATATGAGCCTTTCAAGTACCATACCAAACCAGAAACGTACAATTTGTTTATTAACGAAGCCATTGATGTGGAAATGAGCTTCAGCTGACATAATCATTTTCTCCAAGAAATAGCGATCTTTACTTTGTATTTCAAGTGGTGTGCGAGCCAATAATAACCGGCAAGTGCGGTCTCTGACAATCAGTTACTGATTAAATTGAATTTAATAAAATACTGCAAATCCCTTCTCTCTGCATGGTCGTCCGTGGGATGCTTAACTGGGACGAACGCCGCCTGGTCGATGTCGAAGGTTGTTCGCCAACAGATGCCTGTACGTGGCTTATGTTGTATTGGGAACGCCTGGACGCAGGTCCCCAGTTTGTCTATAATTGAAGACGGGACATTTCTTACATTAAAATGACTGGTAAATTCTCGTTGTGCCCTTATAACTGAGGAGTCATGTCGAACGTTAGATTTGGCAGCAAAAATCTGTTTTGGGATCGTCCAGTGCGCCATTTATCAAAATATTTAATCCAAAAGAAAAATAAATAACAAATTAAATGTTGAAAAATATTGCTTCGTTTCAAAGTTATGAATTTTGAAAAACTTCTTGATAATACTGTTGAAATATTATTTTCTTAAGATTTGTCCCACCAAATTGGATGACTCATGAACGTACTAATGAAATCAATTTTTTCTATGCACATCTTTGACACATTCCGAGAAAAATTCGAACATTCGAACCTGTTCGGATGGTGATAGATAAGATGCTTGTCCTCTATAATCGGTAGGATTCACTTAGAACAAATAAGACACATTGTGTTACCACATGAGCCGGTCGTTTCCATTATTTTTCGAAGCATTTTTATTTCTGCATTAGTTTACAGATTTTATTGATATTCGAGTCGGCAATATCTGTAAGTTCCTGCGTATTTGGTGATATGGAAATTTCTCCTCGTCTTCATCTATGCAACTACAACAAAAGTCGCAGTCGGCAGCTCCTATTTTGTACCATTATTGGTCAATTCGTCAATTTGTATTTTTAGTATTGTACGTATACCTAACATTAAATCCTTGAAGCGGTGTTAAGTAGTCCGTAACAGCCATTCTAGCGTTATTTGAGCTTAAGATCTTGACATGCTCCGTATCGGTACTGCTACACCGTGATGACTCCCTCGGCCGTAACGCCGATTTCATCTTTCCCATGAATGTCCAGAAGAAGGATATGCAGCATACGAGTAGTTTTCAGTGTCGCCGTAGGAGTTGCTTCAGAGAAGCTTGATGGTGTGATCACAGAAATTCGGTGCGTTTTCCTAAAAAGCTGTAAATAAATCTGTCTTCGCTGGGTCCGCACTAGGGCCACATATTTCTGTCCACTTGAATAGGTTTAACAGGCCTGATTGCACTAGATCTTCCATTAGATCCCCTAGTGTCGTAGGAAGTTTAGCACTGTCATTGTTTAGCTATGGCAATGCCATGCGCGATCATGTGCAGCTCTAACTCTTTGTGATGTACCATGCTGAACTGATTTTTCTGATTTGTAGCAGGGAAATTCTGAATTGATCACCTGTTTATTATTATCAGGTTAATCCACTGACTTAGACTAGCATTAATATCTAATTTTTCAAGAACCGTCATTAATATTATTGAAAGCCCCTTCTATATCAAGGAAGGTGAATTCGTTGTTGACCAGCGATATTCCAAAAGTGCGAACAAGAGAGTCCAAGGCGGTCTCTACAAATTTACATTTACAGTTAGCTTGCTGCGTTTATAAACCCCAACAGAAATAGAGCCAACAAGCTACTTGAACCAAGCAAAGACGCAACGGGCTACCTAACCGGACACTGTCCATTCAGGTACCATCTAAATAAAATTAAATTTTCCGATACGGCCATGTGCAGACTCTGCGGGGAACAAAGAAAAACAGCAGAACACATTCTTTGAGAATGCCCAGGGGCCCCAAAGAAACGATTACTCCATCTAACACGGGTCTCGATGGGCCCAGCGTATAACTGGAACATGGAACCCAAGACATTAGTGAGGTTTGTCAAGAGTTTCAATTTTTAATTCCGGTTGACCATTGGGCCAGCACAATAAATCTTATAGGTCGCAGTGCACTTGGGCCCCAATCATGGTATCGTATCGTAGCTTGCTGCGATATCGAAAGCATTTGTACATTAATATTATTGCAAATGCGTAGATCCAGCCTTTAGTATTTAGTAGAAAAAAGGACAAGGATAATGGCTCTAAAATTATTTAAGATGGTGTGTGAACATTTCCGGTTTTATTTACAAACACTATTCTCACATCTCTCCATAAATTAGGTACGTAACCATTTTACTGACAGCATCGGAATAATTGAATCAGTCAAGGGTGGCAATTGCCATAAGCATGACTGGTCCTGCTGATTTGTCTAGTAGGAAGCTATTTACTGCCCATGAGACCTTACGTTCATTTATAACTTGCGTTTAAATCTGTGATGGTTCTGCTTTGAGTAATTTGCCAACAACATCGGCCGAGCTTCTGCTTCCACTTATAGATAGAGCTTGGGAAGCTGAGAGCTTTCCTAACGAGTGGAAAAAGGGAATGATCTTCAAGGTTCCTAAGAAAGGATATTTAATGGAGTGCGGAAACTGGAGGGGTATCTGCGTGCTGCCTGCTGTAACTAAGATAATAGCTAAAATCATCCTTCAGCGAATCAAACAACATCTCGAAGGCACACTCGATGCCGAACAAGCAGGTTTCCGCTCTGGATCCTCCTGTGTCGACCACATCAACACCCTGCAGATTATCATCGAACAGTGCGTTTAATATCGATAGCCCCTCCACCTGCTGTTCATCGATTTTGAGAAGGCGTTCGATAGTGTCAACAGGGAGTTTATTTGGAGTGCCTTACTCAGGAGAAGTATCCCCGATAAACTAATTGCTATTATCAAAGCTACATATGAAGGCTCCAAATGTCACGTTCTGCACAGGGGAAGGTTGTCTGAGGAATTTGAGATCCAAAGTGGGATAAGACAAGGCTGTATCCTTTCAGCAATATTATTCCTATTGGTGATTAGCGATGTGCTCCATGCAGCTTTGTCGACGGGAAACGGAGGAATTCGATGGACTCTTACATCTCAACTGAAACATCTTGACTACGCTGACGATGTATGCTTACTCTCCCACAAAATTATGGACCTCCACCAAATGACAGCAGATGTGGAGAGGGAGGCAGGTGTCGTCGGGCTGAAAATGAATACGGCAAAAGTTAAAATTATCAGCCTTGGAACAAACTCATCGGCTCAAATACTCGTATGCATTGCTGGACAACCGGTAGAGAGAGTAGAAGATTTCCAGTATCTAGGGAGTATTGTCTCGACCTATGGTGGAACCGAATTGGATATAGCCAACAGGATCGCCAAAGCAAAGTCCGCGTTCGGGATGTTTTCCAAAATATGGCGAAGCAATGCAATCAGTTTGAACACCAAGATAAGACTGTTCCGCTCCAACGTTAAATCCGTGCTGTTATATGGTTGTAGCACGTGGAGAGTAACCACTACTATCACCAGAAAGCTCCAAACGTTTGTTAGTAGGTGTCTGCGCAATATCTTAAGGATTTTCTGGCTCAATCGAATCTCTAACGAACACCTTTACGAGAGAACGGGTCGGGAACCAATAGGCACAACCAGCCAACGACGAAAGTGGCAGTGGATTGGTCGCACGTTCCGTAAGGGTGACAGTTCCATAACGAACTATGCTATGCAATGGAACCCTTTAACTAAGGATGGCAGAAGACCTGGCGGTCCAAGGAAAACATGGCGCAGAACAATCGAGAAGGAGGCACGGCAGTTGGGGAAAAGTTGGGGAGAACTCAGACACATTGCCAGAAACCGTACACGATGGCACGTAGTCGTAGGAGAGGCCCTAGGACCCATAAGGGGATACAGGACATAAGTAAGTAAGTATAGAGTACATACATGATATATGAGGCATTCCAATTTCCTGAAAAGTGACTTAATTTGTAAAAATATACATACAATTTCAGGGTAATTTCATCCTCAATATCGAAGCTTACGTTTGACGGCTATTTTCGAAGTTACAAAGTTTTTTAATAGTTGTGATATTTCGAGAATCCAAAGTCCTGAATAACTTGGAAGGATATTTGGTAATTCCTTCTCTATACGTAAAGCAAGGTATTAAATATATGCTTAAGTGTTAAGAGTTTGGAAAGCATGGGAGGCATTATATTGAGATGTTGTCAATTTGCTATGGAGAAATGCAAGGAAAACTCAGTTCTCACCTTTTAGGTACCATGAAAGAAACTAGAACAGTTGAATCTCTTCTTTTTTAGTTTGTATGGGTAAAATTCTTTACCTAAATAACTGCTATTCTAGAACAATTGCTAGCATATTTGGTGTACCGCAAGGTAGTCATTTGGGCCCCTGTTTTTTTAAATTTTTATTGACAATATTCATCAGTGGGTTTCTGTCAATGCTTACTGTATGCAGATGATCTCAAGCTGAATATAAAGCACACAGATGATTATAGTAAGATTCAGTTTGACCTTAAGAATCTACATAACTGATGCATACAAAATTCCACAAAGTTGAAGATACGAAAATGCATGGCTATTTCTTTTTCAAGATCCCAAATGAATAATTCTTGCGACTATTGTCCTGAAATGTCGTGTTTGAAAAGAGTTAGTCAAATAAAGGACATTGGTGTCATTATTTACACTAAACTTGCACTGAACAACTAAACTTATACTTTGTTGAATATTTAGTCGCTAAAGCTAGCTCTCTAGTTGGATTTAATAAAAGGAATTCGAAAGATTTTACTGACTTACCTACATACTCTATTATATTTATTCATATCCCTGGTTAAATCAGTAATTCAAGTATGCCAATATTATATGGAGTCCCATTTACGATCGCCATTAAGATGGAATTGAGACGGTGCAGATGCGTTGAAACTTTGAACCATCCTATAGTGCACGATGCCAATTACTGGGTATATTGCCTGTTAACATAAAAAGGTATGCCCGTGATATTATGTTCGTTAGAGACGATATGTGTTTCCACATAAATAGTCCTGCCCTGTTATTTAGAGTGCCTATACCTAAAAATCCTCACAATACATTTGAATGTAATTTAGTTTGGAGTTTAACTCAAACTATTAAAATAAACAACCAATTTACTAACACTAAATGGAGAGATCAAGTGCAAATTTCGGAAGTATATGGCAACATTTTTTTCACGGTCCCACCTCTCCCGAGCGTCTGACAAACATCCGAGAGTATTGTTGTCTCGAAAAAGCTTCTCAAAACAAACTGCCGTTCGGATACGGCATTAAACTATAGGTCCCTTCCATTCGTGTGAAAAATATAACGCGCACAACATGAGTGGTTGCGAGAAGCTGGGCCCTGGCACTTAAAGAGCTGTTGCGCCAAATTTTTTATTTTTATTTTTATGACAAAATTGAACACCTTTTAATTGTGACTAGTATCGCGAGTGGTCGAAATTCCGAGGGGAAATAAACAAACAGCGGGAGAAACAACACTATTTATTTGTTTACATAGCTTTTTTTTTAATACTCTCCCGTGCAAGGAGGGCAAAGGGATCTAAGCTCATACAGCCATGAACGTGATCAAAATGCGGTAACATACTATATGCACAAGATTTCTGTTTGCCGAACCTTTCGAATGATATAAGTTTTATCCTCCTCCTTTTATAATAAATACTAGTGTCCGCGATGAATACAGTATACCGGAAATAGCGACTGTGTTTAAATTACGGGGAGAGCTTCTAAAGCTTAATTATATTCCACACAGAGCAGACCTACCAGTGCTATGCAACTTGTGCAACTTGGCAGAAAGAGAAGATGTCATACATTTTGTTGGGAAGTGTCCAGTTTTAAGCGAAATTAGGAGACATATCTTTGGAAGTAATGTTCTGTCGGTGGACCAAGTTTCTATGCTTCTGAACGAACCAAACGTATTTAAGCTAACCCAGTACTGCAAAATTGCTTTAAATTATCGTGAAAGGATCATTAATGAAGATTTCTAAAATCGCTTAAAATAAAAGAAATACACAAATATACATACATATTTTAGTCAATTTTTAATTTTGAATTTATTTAATGTTGTCAATCAGGCAGACGGCAACGCCATGTTTATTGATTTTGTGTTAAAACTTTGTATTAATAGTGAAGTACATAAATAAAATCTATCTAATCTAATCTAATCTACTAGTGTCCGACCGAAGCTTCGGCTTCGGTCACATTCGGCTAAAAAAACTACAATCGGCTAAACCTTAAGCTTCTGCCAAAATATGCCGAAGTTTTGGCCGAAGCCGAAGGTTTAGTTTATGGTTGATTGGTTGCCGTGCGTCGTGGTAGGCCCCGAAAATTATTGATTGGATAAATGTTTTTTATTATTGCTAATGAATTACTGTTTTTTTTTGTTATTTATGAGTTATTTCTTGTTTTGTTTTGAACTATTTACTATTTCAATAAAATATTAAAATTGATACTAGTTCAATTTGTTATTATTTATGAAAAGTTAATTTTTCCCGTTAGTTTGCTTATTACATGCATATATTCCAGAAAAACTTCCAAAAAATCATTATTTTATTCACTTTTAGTCAATGTTAAAAGGAAATTCTTTAAGTTATTAAAGCTTCGGCTTCGGCCGAAGGTTGTTGTTTAACCGAATATTCGGCTTCGGCTTCGGCTAGAAATCGACCTTCGGTCGGACACTAATAAATATTATTAAAAAAACGTACATATGTACGTGAATTTCGTGTTCACGTATTAATATTAGTGTTGAAACGAATAGTATATTCGGCCTCAGGCTGAATACCGAATATTCGGCCATGAGCGTGGCGGAATAGCCGAATATTCGGCCAAATTAAAAAGCCTTGAAAAAGTACGAACATAGATCGGGTGAATATGGTTTGAATAAACTGCTCAGACGTTACAACCATTCAACTCAAACTTAATTATTTTTGGGACTTAACACGATTCTCATCGCTCCATTTGGTTCGCGTTCTTCCACGAAAAATTCATTTTCACTCGAACATCATGCAGAGTTAACAAAGAAAGATACATTTCATTTTATTTCTTTTTAATATTATTAGCTTTAAAGAAGAAAATACCTAATTTGTTTTTGTTCTAAAAATAAAGAAATTATTAAAAATTACTTTGCAATGTTCCTTGCTATTTTCTACTCCTATTTTTAGGTATTCGGTATTCGGCCGAATAGTAACTCAATATTCGGTATTCGGCCGAATAGTGAAAATGGGCCGAATATAGGCCGAATACCGAATAGTAACCGAATATTCGTTTCAACACTAATTAATATATAAGATTACAAGGCTTCGTACTACGAGTATTACCCGCAAAGCAAGGAAGCTATATTAAAATATACGTTTATTTGGGGTACAGTTGTGTAAATAGGAGCTAAATATTGTATTTAAACGATGCAAACATAGCTCCGCTTTAATGGATTTGAGAATCCATTTTTTTTTTGTAATCTCTTGTGTTAAAAAGAAAATGTTTCCCTACAGATTCTCATCAACGGAGTTTGGATGATCATTGCACCATCGCACGCCATGTACCACTATCCTACCAGGGAGGACAATCTTCTCGTTTGCGATTCATACATAGATGCATCCTACATGATAGCGTTTTTCTACCCGATTATACTGATTGTTATTTGTACAGTGTATGCAGTGCTTACGAGAAAAATACCAGAAGCATTTAACGAATCCAAGCATATTGGTGAGTATATAGCGCTTATTCCAGTAAAAATTAATATTGCTAAAATATATTCCTTGGTTCATTTTGAATATGTTCCTTTTCACCACTTTGGAAATACTTAATTACCATATGATGATGGTTCCAACTGTGATTTGCTGCTAATGACCACGGGGATGATTTCTAATTAATTATCCAGGATTCACTATGTATACCACGTGTGTCATTTGGTTGGCATTTGTACCTTTGTATTTTGGAACAGCAAATCACGTACCCTTAAGGATAACATCGATGTCCGTCACGATAAGTTTGTCAGCGAGTGTAACAATTGCATGTTTATTTTCACCTAAGGTATGTATTAGGGTGGGAAGACTTGTTTTCCTTTTTTGTTTCATTTTGTTTTGTTATTATTTATTTTTATTTTACTTAGGAGCAAGAGACGAATCCAGAAACTGAAGAAGAAAATGGTTTATAGTGAAACATTTGGTTGTTAATAAGACAAAGCGTTAAATTATTATGTATGTCGATTACAAGTACATACATTTTTTTTACATTACGGCATAAATATCACTTTTATATGGAAAGCAATAAAGCCAGAACTACATCAATTTAACTGTATGACTGGTCGCCAGTTTTAATGGTTTATAATAATGTTCACCATTTATTTTGTTTCATCGTGTGTACGCGGCAAATGCCATGTGACTATATCACATTTAGTACAACCAATGGGTAGTTTTACTTTACATCACATCGGCTAGTTCTGGGCTTAGGTAGGATCATCGATTTAAGGGCCATGAAAAATATACCCAGGTTTCGACGTCTTACTTATTAGAATTGCGAGAAAGCTTGGTGTATACGTTCGAAAAATAGGTAACTGAAGGCACTGAATAAAATCGCTAAAATGGCAATCTTAATACTAATATACGAATTGTTAGCCCAAAACGTAGTATGCTATCTGATAGTATTTGTCCAAATTAGCTTAAATAAGAAGTTTGACCAAACGGGTGGAAGAGGTTATTTTTTTTTTTTATTTATTAATAATAGTAATTCTAACACAGTAAAAGTACACTTATAAATTTGTGATAGATGATTTAAGAAAACAAATAAAATTTAATTACATCAAATAATAAACATATGAAAGTAAAAAAAAAAAAGAAAACAAAATTAAAGAGAAGAATGGAATAGGAAAATAAATAAGTGAAAAGAAACAATTGCAAATTACAGAGAAAATCGCTATGAGCCGACTATACGTGAGGAGTACCGTTCATTTTGTGACTAAAACAAAAAGTCCGATGTCATCCCAGGATACAGACCAACAGACTCCGGCTATGTTATTTGAAGTAACTCCGTTTCATTTTTTCTGCGGATTGCTCTCTTATACATTGTGGGCCATAAGTCACAGCAAGGTTTAGGCCATGTCTCCACGAGCAATATTTCAAAGATTACCGTCTGTCACTTTTCATAGAAAGAAGAAAAGATAGTATGCCATGGAATTTAGAGTGGGCATTTCATAGCTTACTATTTCAGTCGTGCAAATGTCATAATGCAACTAAAATGTGAAAAATACTATTTGCTGTCTCCACGAGCAATTTTCATAGAATGGTATCTTGCATTCTATGAAATATTGCTCATGGAGACACCGGGTTAGAAATTTAATAACTTTTTCATTTATATATATTTTTTTTAACTTTATTTCTCAGATTATATGAATAACATCTAGAAAAAAAAAAAATAATGTAGATATTCATAACTGAACTAACACAATCTTATTGTTTAAATCAACGATCATTTATTTTAAAGAAAAGCGCATATCGTTCCCATTTTAACGTGAGAATTTCACCCTCGGAAGAATGATTAGTCGCTTATTTGAACATCCAAATCCGAGATCCAGTCACCAGTGTCCATTGTACCCCAGTAGATGTAGTTAGTTAGTTTAGGTCGTCTAGCAGATTTAGGGTTATTTGAATACGTATGGTATATAAAAAACGGAATATATTGACATAAATATGTACATATATTAGTTATTACTTATTCCTTATGTCGTTTATAAAATAACAGAGGCTTGCCACCACACAATTTCCAATACAGAGATATGATATATGGGTATTTATGTATATCTTACAACTAACATTTTCTTTAATAAATAGAATATTTAGTTTTTAATAATTTATTTTGAAACAACAAGAAAACCAATTTGACAAAAAAAAAATGCTAAAATAAAATGATATGGATTAGTTGCAACATTTTTTTGCTGTTATTTCTAAATAATTCTGCGAATGTTTAAAAATAAGGTAATGAGGTATGAAATATTATAGAACGAGTTCTTATGAAAAAAAGGATACCATATTTTTAATTTTATTAAAGCAACAAAAGTTATCATTATCTAATATTTCTACCTAACGAACTAGCTACAAGTCTTCGAAAGCTACATACGATTTCCTAAATTATTTTTAGATTCAGACAATCTCATGGATACGTAGTCATTTTGGTATGATTTATATTATTTGCTTTCAATATTTTTTATTTCAGTATGTTTTTCAATTTTTCTGCAAAAATTGCATTCTAATGTAATGCATTTCTTTTCAAGCTTTACATTATTCTTATCCGACCGGAACGCAATGTACGCCAGAGTATGATGCCACCGCGCTATGGAATGCATCGTGGTACTGGCACTGGCCCATCTTCAATGATGGCTGCAGCTGTCGTTACAGCAGCAACCTGTGCACAAGAGGAAAAAATTCAAAAACATATTACACCTTCAAGTACAGGTATATATACATATATATATATATATATATATACATATATATATTTAGATACAAATGAAAACATTTTCACTTTATTTCATTTCAACCGATATACTTTCTATTTACAGAAGACAACAACACTGCTAAGGTGAAACTCTGCGAAATGGCTACACAAACAATCACCCTTTCGAATATATTTACTAGTGCCAGTCTGAGCAGCACTTATCAGAGTATACCATTTGTCGATCAAATTGTGCCAAACCTAAATGATTCAATCCTGAATCACAATCATATTGAACACCAAGTGGCAAACAATAATAAAATTAACACCAACAGTCACTGCAATCAGTCTTCAGTTCCGGCAGTGACTATACTTACGGCGACAAATACAACGTCGACATCACCCACACAATTCGTTGAATCAAATGGTAAGGGCGAAAGTGAAAAGCATACGTTGCAACAACAAGCAAATCAAATCCATACGATATCTGCAACGACAACAATCAGTGAAAATAACGTTATAGATACAAGCTTATAGCAAGGTGAGAAAAATAATAAAATTGAACGAGATTATAGCAATGGTGATAATAGCGGTTCGGAAAATAAGAAACGATATGCTATTCCCGTTTAGGAATACCTATGTCCACACATACATAGACTTTTTAAAAGTGGAACAGCTTTAGAATTTCGATGTGATTGTGTACTTTTTTTTACCAAACAAATAGTTGTACCTAAATGAGGATCAAACGAAAATTGATGAAGTTCGTTTTATATCTTGTTTTTTATGGGTCTTATGAAAATTGGTTCTATGAATATGACTATTATATGGAACATCTCGAATAGTAATGGGCTTCCAAGCTTTTTGCAATACTTCCCCATTACTTAAACAATTACGTATCCAAAGTGACTCAATTAAAAACATATGCTCACGTAAATATTTACTTCTTTCATATCTTAGATCAGCTTCCGTGTGCATATTACTTGTATAAGTAGACTGCAGGCAAACAACTTCAAGAGAAGTTATAAAAGGGCATCAACATTACAAAAGTTGTAGGCTTCTGGAATCATAATAGCTTACAGCCAAGGTTTACACAATATTATATCACTATTTTGCTTCATGTTTCGTAGGATTGCGGGTCCTTCATCGTGTCAGCAATTCGACTCTGGAATTGACTTCCTGTAAAATTGCAGAGAATTACTTTACTACCCATGTTCAAGAGAAGGATATTTCAACATTTTTCAATTCAATCGAAATCTTCATATTTAAAAATACGATGTCTTTCTTTATAAAATAATTCATTTGAAAAAACTCAACAAATTTTACATATTATTTTAGTTATTATACTATACCTTCAAAAACTCTTTTATTATTATTTTTTTTTTGTTTCTCTAAATTATTAGTTTATGACTTTAGGTAGATACTTAATTTTAAGATTGTAAATCTTGTAGTATCATGCTTCCCTAATTTAGTTTAATAATAATAAATAAACACTAATGTTATCTTTTGACACGAGTCAGCAACGAGTATGTTTTTTTGAATTTGCCTATGATTAGCATCGTAATATCATTTGCGTAACCATGGCATTCGTCGCTGAGTATTTTCAGTAGTTAATTTACTACGATGGACTACAATAAGAGTGAGAGGATTCCACCTTTTGGTATATTAATTTTTCTGTCTTCTACATGTTTTATTATCTACTCCTGTGTATTGAATAGATCTCTATATCTGGGCGTATTCAGTGTTATCAAAAACTCCTAAAGGATTTTTCAGCCATTATTGTAAGTTTCTGTCGTGGATTTTCCTGGTTGATAGGTATATTGGTTTTTGTATAGAGGATTCATAACGAGGGTTCCATCCCTGATATATCTATCAAGTATTTTCTTTAAAGTTTTCAAGAAGAAAGAAGTAAGGATTATGGGACGGCGGAATTTGGGTAACTCTGTTGGTCTACGTGTCGCTTTGGGGATGAATATCAAGGGCAGCGTTTTTTTTATAATTTGCGCGCACTCAAGGGGTTATGAATACCCTTAACATGTTTACACATAGTGCGGGCATTAATAATGATAGGTAGAGAGAGAACGATTTGGTGTAGTGGTTTTGAAGCTCCGTTGTTTATGCTTCAGAGAAACTGCGGGGGTGGCGTCCAGATAACTGGCGAGATTTTTGTTATTTTTTGTCTTTGCTTCTGATTCACATTTTTTTTTTTTGATTCACATTATTTTTTTCTCGATAACCGATGTCATAGGCAAATCATTATCAACAGTGAGAACAATTTTTCCAGCTATATGATCAGGCTACTGCCAGTGTTATGGCTTCACAGTAGTGTTCACACAAGCTTTCGCAATTGATCGGACTGACTTTATATATTTCATGAGAAATAAATAAATGCTTGCTGACATCAGGATTTGAACCATGAACCATTAGCGTGGCAATTGACGACGTTACCACTACACCATTGCCACCCGATCGATACAGCGATACACTAATATTGTTAATGATCAGCTCCGAAAAACAAAGCACACACTAAAATTCAAAATAAAGTCATGTTACTGCACGCGCATAATCATACACACACTATGGCAATGTTACCCACAGCTGTATGACTGCTGGCTGTGGTCTCTACTGATAAAATACCTCAGCTTCAGGAAAACGCAGAAGGATAACTTATAGTTCAAATGAATTCTTGACGAATTCACTAAAAATATTTTTTTTTGTTTTTAAATCCAATAAGCCATTGTTGAGTAAGGGCAGCGTAGTGGTCTTTTAAAGACTTCGAATGTCCTGTTCCTATAAATGAGAGCAGCTTTGAATACACATAAACGATTGCAGAGAAATGCAGATCCCAGCAGTGAAAACTGCATCCAAAACCTATCAGTGCTTCTCGAGATTATCGCAGTCATACAGACAGATGCGTTCTGGGGACTTCTTTTTACATAATATACTATGTAGTGATGATGGTAATACCATGTACAAGAAAATAATAACATGAATGCTGCCTGTGTATTCTTGCCACCCCAGTTCCACCAGAACTCCCATTTTCTGTTACTGGGAAAAGAATTATTTTTTTAAAGTCATATGATAATAATGTTCTGTACGTTGTACTTTAAATATTATTTACGGAATCGATTTTCTGTGCCTATTTCTTTACGGATCGAGTCTTTGCACAATGATCTAAATCGATTTGAATAATCGATTCTTTGGGAGGAAATCGGCATTTTACTAGGTGACGCAAGTCTTCACTCGATTTTTTAAGGCAATAACCTTATTTGTAGATAAAACGAATTAGTTCCGTTTGTTGATTATGTTTATACAGACGTTTGCATTTTTTTTCTTTTAAGTCGTGAAGATAATATCGGTCGAGTAGCCGCCGCCAGAGTTAATGCACATTCGGGCTCCTACAGCATTTTTAATAACTTTTCTCAGAACTTCTGGCGACAAATTCTCCACTTCTTGTTGGATGTTATCTGTTAGGATCGCTAAGATCTGCGGCTTATTCGTACAGACCCGTGACTTCAAAAACCCTCAAAAAAAGAAGTTTGGAAAGGTCGAATGGGGCGATCTTGCGGGCTAGTGCAAACAGCCAAAACGAGAAATTATGCGGCCAGAAAACGCTTGCTACAGAATGTCCACTATCACTCGTGCTGTGTGTACGGTTGCACTGTCCTGCTAGAACCACATGTTCTGCAAACCCACTTCATCAATTTGCGGCAGCGAAAAGTCGTTGATCATGGTTCTGTAGCGCCCACCAGTTATAGTAAGTGTTTTCGACGCCGTTCTCGAAAAAATATGTGCCAATCACCTTTCTTCTGTAAACGTCACACCAAGCAATGCCTTTGAGAAGATGCAGTGGCTCTCCGTGCCTTTCATGCAGATTTTCAGTGTCCCAGAAGTGATAATTTTGCTTATTCTTGCGTCTTTGCCAAGTTGGTGCTGTACGACCAGAGAATTGACGACGAAATTCACGTTAAAAAATATTGAAAGAATTCTTCCGCGTTCATGGAGAGTATAGCAATCCATGGTTTGCCGACTTGTATTCTGCTTCTGTTTCCCTCACAAATGTCTAAGTCGCAATTACATAACATACCATTTGCAAAAATGAGATCATTTTCCGATAGGATGATGACTTTTGCGCCACCTTGTACATATATATCAGCTTAAATATGTGTTTTTGCCAAAAGATAATGTTAATCTGAAAAACAGTAGCATAAGAAGTAGCTATGTATGTATATGTCCAATAGCTTCAAATAGCCCTAATATTACATGTATCAAACAATTTTCGGTCGATTAAACAGCCGAAAACAATTAAAAGCGTTATAACCCGATTTCAATCTTTGTTTTCGAGTTGTTTGCTTGATGCAAGAAACATGGCCAGCCCGACCTTTTTGTATGAATACCTCACTTACCTGATAAAAACATTCGAATCGGAAGCCGACCTACTCGTATGTCTATGATATTTGGCTGAGTGAACCTTTTCGATTGTAATGCTTTTCATGCATACATACAACTCTCACTAAGATTTATATGATCATATCTCAGAAATTTATAATTGAAGCAGTTTTGTCGCCTGTTATTCTTCTGTGTCAGGTTGTGCTTTTACCAAATCGAATCAATCGAATTAAAGACCAAAATATGCTTGGTGGTGTTATATGACGATCACCTCCATCAACGCCACCATATGTGGATTACGGAATTTGTTAAACATTATCTATTTATTAGTATTCTAACAAAAATGTTGCTTTAACAGACAAAACCTAGTCAACAACAATGTGAGACTGCTATTTAGCTGGACCCATTCTAAGAGTGCACCTTTTGAACCTAGATTACGTTCGTCGGCAAAATTTTCTTCTACATCTTACAAAGTTCTCATAAAATGCTGAACCTCTGCAGTTTATTCTAAAAATAACTAAGAACAATTTACTGATACATGATTTTCTTCCAACACCTGTTTGCTGTTTTGCGCATTGATACCTATATTTCAACAAAGTTGGGTTCACATATACACTCTTTCTTAGTCCACTATACCTATATGTCAGCAATCAGCATGAACAAATTTTTAATGGTGCTACAAACGGCTTGCTCAGAAAAAAACCATGGCAATTATTGTACGCATTTGGATGTAAAACAGAGGGAGGCTGTGTTATAAGCGATTGAGAATAAATCAGTCAGTCCTATATGACTGGGCAAGTTTTTTTTGTGTCAATGGTCATAACCCAACTGCAGCACCAACTTGTGAATCCCGTATTTAATATCGAATCTCTTATAGGATGCCATCATCCATCACTTTTATTTTTAATAGCTTTAATAATGTGGTTTTACTGTGTTTCACGACGTATTCCATTCTTAATTGAATTTCTGTGTCAATGCAGATTTCATGGTATCATTTTAATTTGCATAATCAATGTCATAATCAGTAATGCATCATTTCTGGTTTCAGCACAATTTCCCAGAAAATGTGTTGCCAACCATTCAAATGAAATAAAAAAATTAATTAAAATGTTTGTACATTTTTTTAAGCTTCTAATGGCCGGTTTATTAAATCTTGTATGGCACAAAACGGTAGCTAATTTAAAGAAGAATACTGACAACGATTTTTACCTTATTCAGTTTATTAAAATAATATTAAACCGCATCTCCTACAATAATACAAGAAACAACAAATAACTTTTCTAAGAAATATATTAGGAGCCTAAATATATCTCAGGTCAAATATACATAAGTAGATCTTGTGGAAAGAACTAGACGTTTTTATCAATTTATTGTTGCAACAAACTTGAACCACGCAGCTGAATTAAACGATCCAAACTTGACTTACGTGGGTGCCGTGGTGTAAGTGGTTAGTGTGTCGGATCACTACGCATGAGGTTCCAAGTTCGAATCCCAGAAAATACCAAAAAGTTTTTTCACGGTCCCACCTCTCGCGAGCGTCTGACAAATATCCGAGAGTATTGTTGTCTCGAAAATTCTCAAACCGCCGTTCGGATTCGGCATTAAACTATAGGTCCCGTCCATTCGTGTGAAAAATATAACGCACACAACATGAGTGGTTGCGAGAAGCCAGGCCCTGGCACTTTAAAGAGCTGTTGCGCCAAATATTTGTATTTTTTTTTTTTTTTAACTTAAAGAAATTGAAAACATTAGAACAGGTATAGTTGTCACCTTAAAATAATTTGTATTTATTTAGTACAAAAGGAAATCTTCTTCTTCTTCCTTTTATCAGCGAGGCTATGATCCGAAAACAAGGGATCACAACCCTCCGACTTCACCGCATTTCTACTGATCCGCCTGTGGGGTTCGCCTATTTGAGCTCAGAAAATATCGGCAGGCCCGCCGATTTTGGATCACTCGGTTACTGAGGCCAATGAAATGCCGATGTCGTCGCATTTATCTGATCCAGGCGTTTATAGGCCTGCCTTTTCCACATCGCGATGTCTTTAGAACGTGCATAGATATTACCTTTTTAACAGGGTTGAAATGATCTCTTCTTTGAACGTGGCAATACCAGCTGAGCCGGTTGCGCTCTAATTTTTGTAATGTGAAACCTTCTACGGATCTTCGAACTTCTTATTCGATCAAGAACAAAAGAAAATATTAAGCTATTTAAGAAAATGTTCACAATTAATACAAAATACATGGCACGATGTAATGGAATTGGTATTCTATTATTCAGTGGAAGGTTATTGATTCCAGACGCAACCAAAATCATTCTTGTTATCAAATTTAATTATCCGATCGAAAATAACCGATTCCAAAAATGGTCTATAGTTCCTTTTCATTAGTTCGGATACCACCTATGCGGTAATGAAACCTAACACGACCTAGGTTCAAACCAGGACACAACAAAATAATAAGACTTTTCCCTATCTGTTCTCCTCAATCCCTAATTACGTTTAGCAATCGGTCAGAGTCATTAAAAGTTATAGTCTTACGCAAAAGTTAAGACTTACTCGTACAAAGTGGGAAGAAAGTTGTTTGCATTTGGTTTGGCGTTCACTTAATACTGCTTTTGATCTACTTCCATCGTGCGGCCAGTTAGATTCTTTAAATGCGGACTGCAGCGACAACAAAAGTGAACGACTGGGTCTCATATATGGTTTAAAACTAAACGTTTTTTCCCCAAAAAAAAAGAAGCTCTGTTGGATGATTGATATGCCTATGACATCGGTGATCGGGAAAAGAAGGCTGTGAAGTTATCTGGACGCCACCCCCGGAGTTTCTTTGAAGTATAAACAACAGAACCACTACACCAAATCTTTCTTTCTCTCTATCTATCCTTTCCAACGCACGTACTGTGCAAAAACATGTTAAGGGTACCTATTCATAGCCCCTTGAGCGTGCGCCAATTATAAAAAAAGAAAAAAAACTAGAAATTATTATAGCACGCTATGTTCATATACGTCATGGGTAGGGCTAAGGTATTAATTTTGAGCCAAAAGCTTAGAAAAACCTTCGAACTAGTCATTGAATAATGCGCATTTTTACACTTTTTCTGGCAAAAACTTATATGTCATCTTATAGCGCATTTAATTTAAACAAAGTCGGTGGAGCAGTTTTTGATAAAATAGTTATTTTTTAAATTCCCTTATGATAATACAACTATGCTATGGCTATGATGATAATACAACTTGGTCAATGGTCAAGTGTTGGGTGTAAGCGCTCACCGTCCTACCGCCGCGACGGGTGACGGTTAATAGTAGGCACATAGACCGAAGTTCCCGATACGAACAATCTCCTTATGATGCACCTTATAAGTTATTTTTATTCACCCCACAATAACAAAGCACAACATCACTATACTATTCATACCTTATATGTATGTACTTATGTACATTCTCTCACCACTTTATACTCGTATATTTCTATACAACAACATGATTTACAATAGTAACAACAGATACCCTGCATGTGCACTCCTGCCAGAAAGTCCTATGCATCCCACCATCCCGGCTTACCAAACGGCGTCACCACCATCCACTGCCTGTGTGAACAGTACAATGGATTTCTATATATCACAGATGGACGGCTTGCCGTTTAGCGACAAATTCATTTGCCGTCCCGACAACGCGCATTTTGCAGACCTTGCCGGACTGCATGGTTGCCTATCACGCAATATCCAGTCGGGACGCCGACAGCAGTTCAGATGTCTTTGCGTCTAAGTTTAAGCAAATTGATATATGTATATTTTCTTATTGTAGACTAGTCATATCGATGTAGTTGTAGCACATGTATCTAATCTGGAGAGATTCTGTGTCTATTTCACTGTATAGTTTGGTAAGCAGTATGCTCAAATGTGGGCGCCGTGGCGTAAGTGGTTAGTGTGTCGGATCACTACGCATGAGGTTCCAAGTTCGAATCCCAGAAAACACCAAAAAGTTTTTTCACGGTCCCACCTCTCGCGACCGTCTGACAAACATCTGAGAATATTGTTGTCACGAAAAAGCTTCTCAAACCTCCGTTCGGATTCGGCATTAAACTGTAGGTCCCTTCCATTCGTGTGAAAAATATAACACACACAACATGAGTGGTTGCGAGAAGCTTGGCCCTGGCACTTTAAAGAGCTGTTGCGCCAAATATTTATTTATTTAGTATGCTCAACTAGAGCATGTACAGGGTTCGTGTCTGATTTTCTTCTAGCTAGCTCATTCGCTTTTTTTCCGGAGCTGTCCATGTGTCCCGGTATCCAGCAGGTTTTGTTGTACATAGTTTACATCTTACCGATGTTGATTGCAACGCCTTTATTATTATTTTTCCTGAAATATGTTTTATAAATCATTTCGATAGGTTGTTTTATTGCGGTAATTTCGGCTTGAAAGACGCTACAACCATACTTTATATCACCCCACTCCTATCTGCTAGGAATTCTGATAGAAAATCTTCGGTTATAGTTTCGAGATATTCCACCTGTTCAGAATTGAGGCGTGACCATAAGTAGTAGCCTTTAGTATTAGTGCAGTCTTAGCTGCTGAGCTTCCGCATTGTACCTATGTGCAGTGGAAGAAGGTTCAGTATCGCTTCTAAAGCTGCAGTTGGTGTTGATATCATCGATCTTCTTACTCCCAGGCAGCCTGACTGATCTTTGTGCTGATCTCAAAAGCATTCCTTCTCGAGTCAATTTCACCAGACTAACGAACCATTATGTTAGAATGGATTAAACCACCGCAGGTTATAGCAAGTATACCACTTTTGGTTTGAATTACCGTGCAACCCGGAAGGATCTTTTTCATGCGTATAATGCCACGTAGAACTTTTTTTTATCCTGTCGTCAGCCCGAAACTTAAACGGGTCAGTAGTGTGATCCGATACTCAGTACTTTAACTAGTACTAGTACCACTTTTAGGGAAACCTGCCTCTCTCTGGTAATAGTGCCATCCAGAAATAAAAAAAAAATGCATATAAGTATAGCTCTCTGCTACTTTTGATCAGTTTATGCCATTTGAAAAAAATCACTGTCTATATTCCAAGTGGAATAGTCCGAATTATTATCAACTCCAGATAGGATTATATCACAGTGTTCCATGTTTTTTGTTTGACACTGTATCAGTTGAATCTGTATCTGGCGTATCAACCTACACCATAAAAATTTGAAATTTGCATCCACCAACAAGGTCTACAAAAGCACTCTTCGCAGGCGAAATACCTACTATGAACCAAAACGTTTTTGAAAGTGCATTCGTTTCCGCAACTAGCACGATGCAATGATATTACGAGTAGATTCAAATTCTCAGTTTGTTCTGAAGTAGGAATGTTTTTCATTTTCAAAAATGTAGCATACTGAAACCAAGACTTGTTTCTCCAAAATGTCGGTAAGAAAAACAATGGCAGCAATGTATTTGTGTATTTCATTTCAGTTAGTA
Source organism: Brachypalpus laphriformis (assembly GCA_945910035.1). Taxonomy (NCBI): domain Eukaryota; kingdom Metazoa; phylum Arthropoda; class Insecta; order Diptera; family Syrphidae; genus Brachypalpus; species Brachypalpus laphriformis. The sequence goes on along the minus strand of OX246755.1, from coordinate 89,192,433 downwards.
ACTTCATACTCTTCATTGGACGAATTTTACTCATTCCTCGTTTAATACACAATCAAGTACAATCTTGTCGATTTCATCGTTTACGGTGTTGAGTTGAAAAACTTCACACTCGCAATATTGTGTACGAATGAAAACAAATATCGATTTATATTTCGGTGGTGGTTTGCAAATCGATTTAGCTTTACAGGATACTTAAATATACAAGGAATTACAAATGGGCAATAGAATATACAATGTGCTACTTCGTGAAATTCAAATTAAGAAAAAAAAGAAAATCAAAGAACTATGCAAAGTAAGGGTATACAATAAATAAAATAAAGTTTCCGCGTCCCAGTCGATTTATTGTTGGGATTTATGACATTGCTTTCTTTAAGAAGAAAAAAAAAGTGAAAATACAAAGATTGTTAAACACAGATATGACCGAAAGGCTCGAAGCCAACAAAAGGTGTTCTGGGTAATAAATCGCAGCACGTTATTTAGAAAAGATAAGTTTGTTGTCACTGGTGCCGTTCCTGCAGTTGTTATCGTTGGCTTAATGGTGTGGATTTTATTACTACATCAAGCTATTTGGTTATGATAGTTATTCCATTGGGCGTGGTAAAATGGAACTAGGGTCGTAAAAACACTTTTATTACAGAAAAAAAGCTAATGAAACAGTAAAGACTTTAGGTTACTACCACCTACGCACATGTAGTCTGACCAATCCCCACATATAATTAAATTAACAAAATAATACTGAATATTACCCTGGAATTGTGATAGTACGGTGATTCAAATGATTTATTTATAGGAAAATTTTAAATTTCAGTAAATTATTGTCAGTTAGATTATAACTTTTATTTATTACTTTATTGTTTTATACACAACATATGTGGTAATCAAAGAGCTTATAACACGGCAGCACCTGGGTTCTGAGTGTGAATAGGGAATAGGGTAAAATTTATTTGTGCGATAATTGATTTAATTAATTTCATTAATATCTAAATAAACTGCAATATTAATCTTAATACCATAATACTACCTATCAGTGCTTTCGACTGGAATTTGCGTGATAAAAAAACAGTTGCACCTTACTATTTGTACGATTGTGTGATGAAAGAACGTATTTATTTACTTAATGGTCTCTCGACCCGTGTAGAGTTTCTACCTAAGGAACAACATTCTTCCATCCTCGTCGATCTCGGGCACCCTGCTTCTAGTTCTGCAGGCCTAGATTACTGGCATCCACGATTATGGTATCCTGCCATATACCCAAAGCAGGACTGGTAAGATTAGTGTTCTGTAGAGCATTAATTTAGTCGGTCGAGGTAGATGTTTCGAGGTCAGTTGTTTTCCTAAACCGAAGTATCAGCGGCTAGAGCTATTCTTGGCCGAATCTCCACGAAGATGTCGTTTGTGGGATTAATACTAATTCCAATGTAGGTGAACTTCTTGACCCATTTAAAGTTCAATTTATCAACAGTGCCATTCTGTACTACGTTTCGCACAGAAAACAATTTAATTTATTTATAACATATACATACTTGGTTTTGTCCTCATTTACTTCAAGATCAAGTCGTTTCGCATGATCTTCGATTACCATTTATACCTCTGTGACGTTGAGATCTTCCGATGATGTCAATATCACCAGCGCACTCCAGTAGCTGGATGGTCTTGTGGAAAATTGTACATTCTATGTTAACACAAGCTCTGCGCACTATCGATCTCCTTTCCGAAATCCGGTGCAAAGTCGGTGCACATGGCACAGAGCACCGCGTATTTTTCAGCGTGACATGACACTGCTGGATCAGTTTCGACCGAATCCGGAATTCAGCCATCGCATTGTAAAGCTTAAGGCGATGAAGGCTATCATGTGCCGCATTAAAGTCTATAAAAAGGTGGTAAGTTTCGACTTGGAATTCGTTGGCCTTTCCCAGGATTTGCCTCAGTGTAAACTTTTACCTATCGTCGATAGGAAGCCTCACCGGTACGTGTCGAGTATTGTGGTGCAGAAGGGCTTAAGACGTTCAAACAGTACGTTGGATACGATCTCGTATACGACAATTATTAGCGATATGCCTCGGTAATTTTTGCAGGACATGGGATCGCTTTCTTGAAGATGTTGCATATCCTTGCATATCTTTCGTGCAACCACACTTGGGCGACGATTTAGGTGCATACACCCAACCAAGGCATCTCCTCCGCATTTTAAAAGATATAGTGTATATAGTATATCTGAAAGTTCATCAGAACCAGCGGCTTTGTTGTTTTTCAGCTTTCTGCACCAACGTTTTCTAAACTGGGTGGTGGTACTACTTCTTCATTGACTGAACGTGGGTTCTCTCTTGCTCTATGACTCTCTATTTGATGTCCAGCAGCTGTTTGAAATGCTGCTTAAACGCATCTACTATTCCCTGCACTTCGGTGATCCGGTCACCCTCGCTGTTTCGAAGAGACCGCGTTCCGCATTTAAAGCCAGCTGCCAGTTGCTTCGCTTTTCGATAGAAGTTGCGGGTGTTGTTGCGTCCGCGAGACACTTCGAGTTTCTTGAGCTGAGAGGCTGCGCGGACAAATTATTTTTCTAATGTATATATTTTTTTCTGGTGAGGTGTTGGTGCTGCATTACAGGGCGGGCCCAAACACTATCAAAACGATTTGGTTGTTTCGAAATTATAGAATTTCAATGAGATAGTACGTCATCCGAAAGTGTTTTCGTTTTCGTTCAATGGTCCAGTTCCGCACAGTTCAGTAATGCGGAACATACATATGTATGTATATTCGCATATGCAAATTATAAAGATATTTTCTTTCTGATAACTATGAAAGCTCAGATTTATTAATTGGAGACGTGAGTGTATAAAATGCTATCTTGTTTTTCAAAAATTGTGAGTACAAATTTGTTTGCAGATGTTTAACTGAGAAAGGAGTCGGAAAAACCGATTTCCACTTTTCAGCGTGGAAAAATTGGTTGTTAGACTAAAGTAGTAGAATATGACAAATCTTGTCGATCCGCCTATGACATAATACATGCTTTCGTTTCAATTATTTTAACTGTATGTATGCAAGTATCTAAATAACCAGATTATTTATGAAAAATTGTGTTAAGAATATTAGGACTCACTTTCGCTAAATATCATCCATACGATGTATATAGCCATTTACACTTTTTGGGCGTTTTTCTAAAAAAAACCGCAGATTTTTATAAAACTCTGGCGTTTCGGAGAAAACGCGTACAACTACGTAGTGTAAATGTGTTAATTACACAACACCATGCTTCAAAAGAACTTGATTAAGCGATAAGAGATAAGGATTGTAACTTAGAAGAAAGAACCAAAAATAATAATTGATTTATGGTTTTTTTGCATAAGATACTAATTTATTCATCGTTTGCTGTTGCTGTCTTTATTTGAAGTGTAAATCGCACCTATTTAGTCGTAAATCCACGCGTACTTTACTGCTAGAATATTTTTTTTTCTTTCCATATTTTTTTTTTTTTTACACACATCGGTTAACGAGCAAACACCCATTGCACCATTACCACCCACAACTGCTACAATAGATGTAAACCTGAAACCATTACTCGGACATATATTTGATTTCATATCGAAATCCTGGTGTGCAGAATACGTATCCCATTTGGCGTTTTCTTAAAAAAAAAAAGACTGTATAGTAATTCCATAAAGTTTGTTTACAACTGGCCTCTTCAAAGCCACGAATATTTCATAAAGAATTGTTTGAAATAAGATTTGTTATTAACTAAGAAAAAATGTATGTCATAACCATCTAATAAAATACTGCAGCTTCTCAAGCCCTCTTCTTCTTCGATTTTCACTCCTCGATGTATACTATTTCTAATTGTGAAAAAAATAAAATAAAAAAATTAATAAACAATAATAATTTTCTCATTATATCATACCGACATTTTAAATCCCAGAAGTCTTTTATAAAATATAATAAATATATATTTGGCGCAACGGCTCTTTAAGTGCCTGGGGCCTAGCTTCTCGCAACCACTCGTGTTGTGTGCGTTATATTTTTCACACGAATGGAAGGAACCTACAGTTTAGTGTCGTATCCGAAGAGCAATTTCTTTTGGGAAGCTTTTTCGTGACAACATCACTCTCGGATGTTTGTAAGACGTTCGCGAGAGGTGGGACCATGAAAAAACGTTTTTGGTGTTTTCTGGGATTCGAACTTGAAACCTCACGCCACGGCGCTCAGTGGTTATTGTGTGTCTAATTTATATTATAGCAATTTTCATAATGTCTTAATTTTAACTATATAAAACGAAATTCACAACTTTTCTAGAATAATCCTTTTGTGTAAAAAAAAACAGGGACTCGACTTTTACCAGCAATCTTATTTATCTATAGGATTGCTAAAATAAAAAGCATTACGCTTTTGTAAATAGTATATATTTGTAGGTAAAACACTTAATAAATCAAATTAATTTCAAAGGAAAGAAGGAGTGAACTAGGAAAACATAATAAATAAATATTTAAATGATAAATTGTGATATATAAATTATAAATTGTATTAGTGTTTAAAATACAAATTAAATACAACTTCTACTAGCCATTTGAATTAGATTTGATTACCTTAAGTAAAACAAAGTCTAGATAACAAATAATGTTAAAAACTAATAGCTAGCTTAATTGAAAACTCTGTAAATAGACAATTTTTTTCTGGTTGTTTTTAACGAAAGAGTTAATTAATTTATGATTAATGTGTAATGTATAAATATATATACGAATTGGTTAAGTTTTAAAAGGGATACATTATGAATTATTTTCGGAGGTATCTAAATCATTAGAAAAAAAAACTATTTATATCAATTGTATTTAGTACATCCCTTTTGAAACTTAATCATAGAAATAAATATTTAATACATAAGATCACAAATATGAACAAATCGGTAGTATTTCATATTGCGTTCAAGAGCCCTGAACCCGAACATGAAATTGCCGAAATACCTATCACTATGTATGTGTATATTAAAGAGTAAAAAATCGTTCAATAAATTAAAAGTGTTAAAATAAATTTTGCTAGTAAAAAAATATTTTCTGTATATAATATGCGTGTATTTAAAAAAAATTTAAGAATCTTCCCAAAATATGAAAAATCGTTATTGTTAATGAAATGTTAATTTTCTGTTGTACGGTTGTGTTTAAATTAGAATTAAAATATAAATTAGGATACAGTCACATAACTTAAAAAAAAACACACATTTAAATTGCACAAATATTACTAAGATTATAATACATACAAATAAAAAAATAAAAAAAACATTATAAAAATGTTGGATATATCAATATAAATGTATAAATGGATAGATATGTGTATTAATAATCAAAATAATTGTATTCCATTGTATATAGGGATGTTTATCAAAATTATGTAAATTTGTCAACAAAAGAGAAATTTAAATAAAAATGATATTGTGAAAGTTAAAAAAAATATTAAAAACAAAAATACGCTGAATAAAGATAAATTTAAAAAAATTACTTAATACCTTTATCTATGCTGTTTTATTTAACATCAAAAATATCTTATTGCTTCCTATTGAAAGCAGAGTGGAGAAATTTAGCTCACACCCATAGGAAAAACCACGAGCGTGTAATTTCGTTTTTCATACTGATTAATCAGGAGCAAGTATTGTAGTATATAAAAGTCGAAAAGGTGATAGTTAGATGGTAATAAGAAAATACAATTTCTGAAGGGTTTTCAGAGGGCCATACATAGATCTTTTGAGAGCAATTTCGGCTGTCAAACGTAGACAACTCAACAGTTAAGCAAAGACTGAATTTTTCTTTCATTGAGTACTTTATGTTTAAGATATCAAGATGGGATAGTAATTCACATATATAGTAAAGTTATGCTCCCTATATAACATTCGCACAGAAGTAGGCAATATACAATGTGGCATGCCTCTTTCTTTAAAAGTAATATTACAAGAAATCATTTCATTCAAGTTTAATAGAAATATCGATAAAGATCTGATCATTCTTAGAATTAAATAAAATTAGAAAATATTAGTGATAGAATTTACAGCATCATAAGACCCTAAGAGGTATGACGTTGAGGTGCTCTCAAAACACGCGAAGAATAAGAATGGCTGGAGCAGTGATCGTCTGAAGTCAATGATAAGGTAATGGCATTTTTTTTTACACCTTCAGGCGGACAAAACGTTTCAAATTCTTTCTTGTATTTGTTCATAAGAACCGTGACCTGTTTAGCATGATGAGTGGTAGCCAAAATTATTAGCGTTTTCACGAGAAAGTTCTATGTCATCATACTTAAACTTGTTTATGCGGCGAAAAGCTACCGGTTCTGTAAACTTCGCCAAAGTTTCATCTGTGAAGTCTAATAAATTTTCATTTTTAACAACCAAAACACACTTCTTCATTTTGCATTAATTAAACAAAAAAAAAATCGCAGCCAGAAGATTATTTTTAATACTTTATTTTGAATCACTGAAGAAAACAAACATTAGGTTCAAATGCTTCTTTTTGCCTTTTTGATACAATATAGTACGCTGAACAAGCAGCCTATTGATCATTGATAATTATAAAAAACAAAATGCATCAGTGCTAAATTTCATCATCACATTGTTGTTATATACTGTACGATGAGTAATTAAAATATTTATTTGATAACCTCTCTCAACTTTTTGTGGGAGAGTGTTCCATATGGTCGTATCAGAGCGTGTAAGTCGTGCGGTGGGTTGTCAACGTATCTGGCAAATTAATTGCAGACCTCAGTTTTAATTTGGTATTTGTTCCAACTTTCTTTTTTATGGCTATCGTCAATCAATAAAAATGGACAATTTAAAATATGGTTGTCGGGGGTAAGTGCTGCCAACCCAATGGCTTCAGGTACTATTTAAGGTCCTCCATTGAATGGTTACTCATTCATTCTTCTTTTCTATGTCATTGAAAATCAAAAAAAAAATCAAAAAAACCTGCCATTTTATTTCAACTCATTCTTCTTTTTAATGCCTTAGGACATCACGCGGTCGGCTCTTCTACTATGGGCATGACAAACCCTTCTTTGACAGGGTAATAGAGGTATCGAAGAAAAGTATCGAGGAAGTAATCAGCTATCTTAGTGCCACAAGGTGGTTTGAGGGAATTACTTACCTACTTAGGTGGCGCTACAGTTCGGGGTGAACCTGGGCCTCAACCAACAAGCCTCTCCATTTAGCTCGGTCTTTAGCTAATTGCCTCCAGTTGCGCACTCCAAGTTGGTCGAGGTCCCCTTGAACTTGTGCGCGCCACCTAAGGCGATGATTCCCTCTACTGCGTCGTCCCTCGGGGTTAGATTCGAAGACTCTGCGGGCCGGAGCGTTTGTGTCCATTCGCTCTACATGTCCTAGCCATCTCAGACGTCCAATACGCAGTTTTTGACTAGGTCGATGTCGCTGTACAGCTCGTATAGTTCGTTATTGAATCTTCTTCTCCAAACCCGTCAACGCAAACGAGACCGAAAATCTTACGAAGAATTTTTCTCTCGATGCGACCAAGGATATCTTCTTCCTCTTTTAACAAAGTCCATGTTTCAGCACCGTAAAGCAGAACTGGGATGATCAGAGTCTTATACAGAGTCTCCTTAGTTATTCGAGATAGGACTTTACTGTTGAATTGCCTTATAAGCCCATAAAAACAGCGATTGGCGAGAGTTATTCTTCAATTGATTTCTGCGCTGATCTTGTTTGTAGAATTTATAGTAGAGCCAAGGTAGACAAAGTCCCTTACTACCTCGAAGTTATAGTTGCCCACTGTGACGTTTTGTCCAATTCGTCGGTGTTGGTTTTCCCTTCTTGTTGACAGCATATACTTGGTTTTGCCCTTGTTTATCGCTAAACCCATTTTATCCGCTTCCGCCTCAATACTTGCAAACGCACCGGTGACAGCCCGCTGAGTTCTTCCGATAATGTCTATATCGTCGGCGTATGCAAGCAGTTGTACAGACTTGTAATAGATTGTACCTCCGGTGTTGGCTTGTGAGTTCCGCACAATCAGTTCAAGTACAATATTAAAGAAGTCACATGACAGCGCGTCACCTTGTCTAAAACCTTTTTTGACATCAGAAGTCTCGGTTAGGTCATTACCGACCTTGAAGGAGCAGCGAGCGTTCTCCATCGTCAGCCTGCATAGACGGACAAGTTTGGCAGGGATGTCAAAACTAGATATGGCTCTATAAAGCTCTTCTCTATAGATGCTGTCATAGGCGGCCTTGAAATCGATAAAGAGGTGATAAGTATCGATTTGGACTTCTTGTGCTTTCTCCAGGATCTCCCAAAATGTCAAGATCTGATCGATGGTGGACTTTCCTGGCCTGAAACCGCACTGATAGGGTCCAATCAGGCTGTTCATGAAATGTTTCAGGCGTTCTATATCGTACAATATCGCGATATTGAGGAGACTGATGCCTCTATAATTGGCGCAGTTGAGGGGGTCTTCTTTCTTGTGGATCGGGCAAACGTTCCATTCATCAGACATACACTCGTCTGACCAAATATTAGAAATGGGTTGGTGTATGCACTCTACCAATTCATCCCCAGCTGCCTTGAAAAGTTTGGCCGGTAAGCCGTCAGGTCCAGCAGCCCTGTTGGATTTTAGCTTGGATATTGCTATCCTCACTTCGTTTTGGTCAGGTGGACGAACATTTTGATTATCATCGTCTATGTTGAATGGTTAATTCTGCCTGACAGCGGGATGTTGGTCTTCGTCACCGTTATACAGTCTGCAGAAGTAGTTTTTCCATATTCTCAGCACCGACTGTGATTCTACTACGAGGTTTCCATTTTCATCTTTACAGGTTTCTGTACGGGTATTGCTTCTCTGACACGTTCTTTTTACCTTTTGGTAAAACTTCCGTACATTGTTGCTGGACCATAAACTCTCGATATTCTCAAACGCGCGCTTCTCATGCTCTTTCTTCTTCTTTTGGAGAAGCCGATGTTCTTCCCGTCTCTTTTGCTCGTAGAGCTCACGAGCAGCTCTCGTCTTCCTTTGCAGCGCCGCTTTGTATGCCTCTTATTTTGCTTCATGCACTCGCCGGCATTCTTCGCCAAACCAGGGTTTCACGGTGGTGGGCGAGCGAGACCCAGCTCATCAGTCGCGGCGCTTCTGATGGCATGTTGGTAGAGTTGCCACTGGTCTTCGGCACTTGATGCTGGCGGCATAGGGGTGATTGAGAGATTTCGGGATACGCGTTCAGCGAAGAGTCCGGCGGTCTCTTGCGATTGTAGCTTTTCGACGTTAAATTTTCTCACAGTGATTCTTCTTTGTTGCTCAGATTGGGATATCCGCATTCATACCTTGGCTACAACAAGGTAATGATAGTCTATGTTGGCCGCTCGAAAGGTCCGGACATCCAGAATGCTGGAGGCATGCCTTGCGTCGATCGTAATATGATCAATTTAGTTGATCGTTACATGCTCATTGGACCGCATTGCTTATGAATATCGAATACCGTTAAGGCGCACACTCTCGTGATAGAGATTGTTGGGGTAATAAGCCCCAAAGATCAGGCTATTCATCGAGGTCATTGCTCTTGCAATATGCCTTCGAATCAAGTTGATCAAGCAATTATCCACTCTTATCAGATTCGCCCTGTTGTACAGGACTTCATTACGATAGAATTTTATGTACTCAGACTCTGATGTTCTATACAAACGAAGGCAAGCCCTCTCAAATACTCGTATCTTTTCCAATAAGCTTGGGCCCACGTTGAACCACACGGGACATCCATATGCGAGCATAGGCCGAATAAGGGCCATGTAGCAGATTACCTTCACCCTCGCATCGAGTTGGCTGCTATAAAACAGTCTCTTTTTGAGGGCAAAAGCAAATTTGGCTCTGGTCAGAGCAGCATCTATATGTTTATTAAAATATAGGTATTTATCTAGCCAGACCCCAAGGTACCTGACTATACTTCGACTCGCAAGTGGCTGGCCGTGCTGTCCCACGATAGAGAACTTTCGCCAATTCTTTCTGGTGTCCTATGAGGTCCCAGACAACGGCGTTCTGAACAGTATGGTCTCCGACTTCCGAAAGTTGATTTTCAGCTTCCAGTCGTCGCAGTATTTCTTAACCTTATCGAAATCACGCTGCAAAAGTAATGTTATGACCTTGATCTTAGGCCCTGACCTGTACGCGACCAAGTCTTCTGCGTACGCTATGGCTTGGTGAAGTGAACCTTTGAGATCGCTCGTGTAAATATTGAGTAGGATCGGCGAATTAACCGCACCCTGTTGCAGACCATTTTTTACTTCAAAAGTTCCAGCAGACGTCACATTGCCCTTCTTCACAATGAACTTCTTACTGGTGAGCAAGACAAGCATCGCATCAGCTACTGTCATTCGCTGACTACAGCAGAAGTGATTTTGTTTTTGTTTTTGTGTCTGTTCCACTTGGTGGAAATTTCCATTCCATTCCATTTTTTTGCGATTGCGTCGCATTGACTCATGCAACGAGTTTAAAAACACCATGCATATCTGCGCAGCCTGCAACAAATGTATGTGGCATTGTTTATTTAACTTTATGTATTCCCAATTTCTTTGTATGCAGAACTCTACATGTGTTCTGGGCATGAAGCATGGTGCAGAACAGTCAAAGAGAAAGTCAATAAGGGATGAGTTGGAGAGAGCTGAAGCTTATTACTGTTGTAATAAGTTTGAAAACTACTGTATTTAATCATATACATATTTGCTTATATACTTTATCTTTGTATTGGTATCATACGATTCTATTTACTATGAAATCTTTAACTAACATAGATCAGTCTTGAACTATCTGTCAACCAATAAAGACTTAATCCTATTTAGAACACCAACTGAGTTTCAATCATTATACTTAAACATGGCGTCAGATGTGGCTTCTCAGTTGATATTAAAAAAAAATAAAAAAAAAAATAAAAATTCAAATAAAAAGAATTAAATACGTATTAAATTCATTAGGCATATAAATAAAATGTCAGATAGTGAAAGTAGTGCGAACCAAACAGCTAATATCGCCAAAAATCGTACAGAAAACATGGAATATTCCACAATTAAATTTCAAAAATTCCAATCTGCCTGCTGCCTGGAAAAACTGACTAAGCCAATTTAAGATTTACCTACTCGCAACTAATCTAGAATCCGCGGGAGAAGAGCGCAAAGTTGCGTTACTTTTGCATTTGATGGGACCAGAAGCATTGGATATATTTAAGTCTTTCACCATCGAAATTAACAAAACAACTCTTTCTGCGCTCATCAAACTCTTCGATAACTATTTTCTTCCCAAAGTCAATATCATCATTGAGCGGCACATTTTTTTTTACAAGGCGGCAGAAGCCGGGAGAGTCTATTGATGAGTTTGTCACCGCATTAAGAAATCTTAGCTTGACGTGCGATTTCAAAGACCTTAATGATGAACTCGTAAGAGATTTGTTTATATGTCGTCTTCACAATAACTATAACTTTATCCGAGAAAAGCTACTTAACGAGGAAAACAAGAAGCTAGACAAAATCATTGAAACAGCAAAAATTTTAGAGGTTATTAGAGGACAGTCATGCGAGTTGCAGCAAGAAAGTGAAGAAACAAGCAACTGTATTATCGGGAATGTTAAAAAAGGACAAGCTGATCGATATAACAACTATTGGTTGTCACATTATCAACTGTCTCATCATGCGGCGCCCACAGCACATGCCAATCGTCAAAATCTTCCATCGCCATCGTCGTCAAGTCGTCCTTACTCTGAGAAACAAGATCAGCCATCTTCATCGAACGTACCCTTCACATGTGGAAAATGTGAACAAATACACAAATACAAGTGTTCAGCATTAGGTGCACCATGCTATCTTTGCCATCGTCCTAACCACTTTGCAAGTATGTGCAGACAGCAAAAGACTTTTATTCGAAACGTTGATGCAATACATAAGACGGATAGTGAATTCGTTGCCGAAAATGAGACAACACTTTTTATCGGAGTTGTAAGGAACCAGGAAGCTGACGAACAACATATGTGGAACGTCAAACTGACAGTAAACACAAAATTACTAGTCTGCCAGATTGATACTGGAGCTGGTGCCAACATAATGTCAATTCATCAATTTAAACAATGAAAATTAGATTCCTCGATCATCAAGCCAACGCCGATAAAATTACTCAACATCCTTGCCATCCGTGCCTTTACTTGGACAATGCACCATCACTTGTCTTACAAGCAACAGTTTTATCAAATTAAATTTTGCATCGTCACAATCGCTTGTAAGCCCATTCTGGGTCTTCCAACGTGTTTGAAAATGAATTTGATTAAGAGAGTTAATATTATTGGTAAGGAGTTAAGTAAAAATTTAGATATAAATGCATGCAACTATAATTTAATTTTAGAAAAATATAAAGACATACCATATTTGAAGGATTAGGATGTCTAAAAAGCAAATGTAGTCTTAAGTTAAAATCTACAGTTTTTCCAGTAGTTGACAGTCCACGTAAGATACCATTTAAATTACGAGATGAATTAAAAGTCGAGCTGAAGCGCATCAGTGAAGGTTAATAAATGTGTAGAAGAACCAACTTCGTGGGTTAATTCAATAGTGATTGTGAGAAAGCCTAGTGGTCAAATACGTATCTGCCAAGATCCATGACACCTAAATAAAGTCATACTCCGTCCTCATTTCCCATTCACTAGTGTGGATGAATGTCAATCTCGTTTAGTAGGGGCAAAGTTTTTCACTTCTTTAGATGCGAATTCGGGTTTTTGGATGGTTCCCTTGGACGAGGAGTCCTCAAAATTATGCACTTTCATTACACCGTTCGGTAGGTTTAGATTTCTGAGATTACCTTTTGGTATAAATGCGGCTCCTAAAATCTTCCATGCGGAAATGATTAAACTTTTTGGTGATATCCCGAATCTTATTATATATATAGACGATTTTTTAATTTTTGCAAAGAGTAAAGAAGAGCATGATAAAATTTTAGAAATGGTTTTTGTGAGAGCTAGAGAAGTAGGTTTAAAATTTAATGAATCAAAATCCAAAATTGGCCGAAATAAAATAAAATTTATTGGTCACATATTTAATGATATTGGAATGCTGGCCGACCATTCTAAAATTGAAGCCATTTGCGCAATACGTCGTCCAAGTAGCGTTGCAGAGCTGTAAAGATTCTTAGGTATGGTCAATTATTTATATTAATTTATTAAGGATCTGTCCATAAAGAATTCAAACTTACGCCTGTTATTAAAGCGTGATGCAGAATGGTATTGGCCTGAAAGACATGAGGAGGAATTTAAAAATTTGAAGGAGCTAATATGCACAACACATGCTTAGCCTATTATGACATTACTAAGCCTATAACTTTATCAGTAGACGCTTTAAAAAATGCAGTTGGGGCAGTAATTTTTCATGATGAAAGCCCCATAGCGTACGCATCTGCCACGTTAACTTCTAAGTAGTCAAGAAAACTACGCACAAAGAGAAAGAGCTTTTCGCTATCTTATTTGGTTGCATGCGTTTTCATCAATTTGTGTATGATAAAACCATTCTTGCTAAAACGGACCACAAGCCTCTTGTTCCGTTGTTTTAAAAGCAACTGTATAAAGTTCCAGCAAGATTACAAAGATTTATGTTAAAACTACAAGTCTATGATCTAAGAGTAGCTTATAAGCCTGGCAAAGAAATGTTCGTAGGAAGTACTTTATCCAGAGCTCCACTTCCACAGCAAACTTTAAGCGAATTCAATAAAGAAGTTGAAATTCACTGCAATTTATTAAAGTTTAGTCTTACAGTTTCAGTTGCTAAATTAGAGCAAATCAAGGATCTGACTAGTAAGAATAAAGTACTTAAAATAGTGAAAGATTATTTCAAAAATGGATGGCCTGAATGTAAAAACCAGGTGCACAATACAGGGTGTCCCCGTTCTTCTTCCTTTTATCAGCGAGGTTATGATCGAAAAATAAGGGATCATAACCCTCCCACTTCACTGCATTTCTATTGATCCGCCTGTGGGGTTCGCCTATTTGGCCTCAGAAAATATCGGCAGGCCTGCCGATTTTGGATCACTCGGTTACTGAGGCCGATGAAATGCCGATGCCGTCGCATTTGTCTGATCCAGGCGTTTATAGGCCTGCCTTTCCTACATCGCGATGTCTTTGGAACATGCATTGATATTACCTTTTTAACAGGGTTCAAATGATCTCTTCTTTGAACGTGGAAATACCAGCTGAGCCGGTCGCGCTCTATGTTTTGTACGATGGTTTCCTTGATGTGAAAGCTTCCACGGATCTTCGAACTTCTTATTCCATCAAGCTTTGTCACTCCTGCTGTCATGCGAAGCATCTTCATCTCGGCTGCCGTTAATTTACTCTCATACGTTTTGTACATCGTCCAACATTGTGAACCGTATGTGAGCGCTGAACGCACAACTGTGGTGTAGAGCCTTCCTTTCAACTTAGGTGGCATTTTTCTGTAACAGAAGATAGCGGAATTTTCTCGCCACTTCATCCACCCTACGCTTACGCGATGATTGATGTCGTCATCACAAGTTGTTTTGCTATTGATCATAGATCCCAGATATTTGAACTTTTCGCACTTGGGAAGCACTGTTCCATTCAACTAAATGTCTGGAATAGGCCTGAGTGGATCAGAGACAAGTACTCTGTCTTTTTTGAACTAATGCGACACCCATTTCCATCCAGAACATCTACCCACACACAAGCTCCATCGTCAGGAAAGAATAACTGATGTACCTTGGGGTCCATCACTTTACCTTCAAGCAGATAATCAAGGACTGTAATAAAGTGCAAAGGACTTAAAACGCTTCCCTGGTGCACCCCGTCTTTGATTGGGAACTCTTCGGTTACTCCAGCGGGGCATCTTACTCTTGTCTTTGCTCCTTCGTACATGTCTGGAAAGTGTATTCAAATGGAAGGAAGGCACTTCGAACAATTGCTATAAACATTCCATAAACTGTTCTGTTTTATGACTAATTCAGTAGTTACCTACACTTCTTTTTGACCATTTTTGTCTGACAAAAAATGGCTTTTAGTACAACTTCTGTTGATCGTACGTAAAAATGTTGCTTAACATAATTTTAAGGAAATTTTAGGGATAAAAGTTTCATAAAAAAAAAATATTAAGTAAACATTTTGAGAAAAATGCATTTTAAGTGATAAAATGGAACAACAAATTTTCATTATTTTGAGTTTAAGGAGCCATAACTGTTTTGTAGCTGCACAGCTGTACCCAATGTGTTTCAAGCTTGTATGCGCTGCTAAATTGTCTTTCCAAAATGTGGAAAATATGATAGATGATATAGTTTCACGTGATAGATTATATAGTTTTTAAATCTAACCGTATTGTCAGTCGTCGAGCGCTGCGATCAGATATTCTTAGGGTTATACATGAAGGTCATATGGACGTACAACGCTGTACAAGTCTTGCTAGGTCACTCGTTTTTTGGCCGAATATTAATAATGACATCACCAACGTCGTAAATAATAGGGACGTGTGTATTCGTCATCGTCCTAACAATATAAAAGAGCCACTTCAGCCACATACTTATCCAGAACCACGGCAAAAAGTAGGGATAGACTTATTTGAGTTTAATAAGCAGATATATTTAATAGTAGTCGACTATTACACAAAATACATAGAAATCGCTTTATTAAATAAAGGCTATTCGAGCAATATTGTTGTTACACATTTCAAATCAATTTTCGCTCGACATGGTATCCCACAGACCCTTATTAGTGATAATGGTCCACCGTTCAATTCACTAATATTTAAAAAAAATTGTTGAGACTGGGGAATCGACCATTTGACTTCTAGTCCCTACTTACCGAGATCTAATGGGGTAGCAGAGAAATTTGTACAAGCTGTAAAAAACTTATTAATTAAATATCATGAATCTTAAACTGATCCATATATTGCTCTTCTGCATTACAGAGTGAAGCCAAAATTGAATTCTTATTCACCGTCAGAACTTTTAATATCAAGAAGGTTAAGAACTAAGATACCAAAATTACAACGTAATCCAAAACCATTCCTTATTAATAATAAAATGTACAAACGTAAAATAAAAGAAGCTTTAAATATGGTAAAATTAAAATACGATCAAAATTCAAAGCCCTTACCAACATTAAATAGAGGAGAACTAATTTTTTTTAAGAAACATCCTGGAATTATTAAGGATGTAGCTACAGAACCTCGTTCATATGTAATTGAAGACAAAGAAGGTACTGAATGTCGTAGAAACCGCCAACATATTCTAAAATCACCTAAGACATATCCTAAAACTGAAACTGATCTCGAAACCATCGAAATAAAAAATGATAAAGAAAAAATTAAAGAAAATGCAGAAGAAAGGGAAAATCAACTGATACCGACAGAAGATAGCCAACAGATACCAACAGCTTCAGAAAATCAAAATAACGCGAATCCACATTACATAACCCGCTCTGGAAGAACTGTAGTCCCACCCAATAGATTAACTCAAAATTAAATTAAAAAAATATTATGAATGAAAAATATTTTAATATTATTTTCTCTTGTATTGTTTAATCAACGTAATTTGCATTAATTGCTTTAAAGAGGGAGATATTGTAATAAGTTTGAAAGCTACTGTGATTTATCATATACATATTTGCTTATATACTTTATCTTTGTATTAGTATCATACGATTCTATTTACTATGAAATCTTTAACTAACATAGAACAGTCTTGAATTATTTGTCAACCAATAAAGACTTAATCCTATTTAGAACACCAACTGAGTTTCAATCATTATACTTAAACAATTACCAGAAACCGTAAACAATTGTGGTCATAAAACCCACAAGCGAATACCTACAGGACATAAACTAAACATAAAATAAACTGTATATGGTCTCTTCATAATTTCTCTGTTACAAAGTAGATGTTTATAAAAATGAATAGGGTAAAGGCACTAGTAGCCGGACAATAACACATTTCGCAACTTTAACTTAACTTTATTTTCTTACTACGAAGGCCACAGTAAATATTTATATTGTTTATAAAGTGTAGCCATTTTTTGATAATATTGTATAGGACTAAAAGCAATGAAATGGCTACGTATAATAAATAACTATGTTTTTCAATAAAGTATACGACTTGCGCTGGTATCCGGACAGTAGAATTTAGTGTCCGGACACTTTTATTTTAGTATCCGGACACAGAAGTTTTGGCGAAATTGAAACTCTTTTTTGTGTTGGAAATATAAATGATCAGAAACGATATGAATAAAGACGATTTCAACATCAGCTCCAACATTTTTTAGGTGCTCCGCAGCAATTCTAAATCTTGTCAAAGTTAGGTTGAACTTAGTTTATACCTTGCGCGAGCTGCTTCGACGTATTCGGATCACAGGTGGGTAAGGAATTTCCAATGTTGGTCAGGACATTGGAATAGAGATGGTGGCGGAGGAGCCCGTAATGGGCCAACGGCAGCGCTCATACTCCCGTAGTGGACTACTGGCACCGGTGTACCCGGCCCCTCGTCCTATGGGAATAATTAAGGAACTGGCCCTCCAGGTTGCGGGTTGTGCCGTCGGGGTAACTTCCCTACCACGTAAAAAACTCATGGTTCCGAAACAACCAAAAGTCTCGGATAAGGATGACTCAACTAATGACGACCCCAGCAAACGAAATAAGGACAACGACCTTCGGATCTGTACATGGAATGTTATGTCCCTTTACAGACCACGTGCAGCCGAGCAACTAGCAGAGACCCTAGACTGCTATAAAGCAGATATTACCGCCATTCAGGAAGTGCGATGGGATGGGCCGGGCAAAAAGAGGATGAAAAACTGTGACATCTACTACGGTGATTGCTACAGAGGCAACAGGCAACGCTTATTTGGATGCGGATTTGTCATACGCGGCAGACTTAGGCAAGAAGTCTTAAGCTTCCGACACGTTAGCGAGTGTATTATGACTATCCGGATCAAGGCTAAATTCGCTAACATAAGCCTAATATGTGTTCATGCCCCCACGGAAGAAAAGGACCCTGCCACCAAAGGGTGTTTCTACGAGCACCTCAACAAAACATGCGATCAATGTCCTAAATACGACGTTAAAATCGTATTGGGCGATTTTAACGCTAAAATAGGAAAGGAGGCCGTCTTTGGTAGGGCAGTCGGTAAGCATAGCCTACACGACACCACGTCTGATAACGGACTAAGGCTAATTGATTTCGCTGTGGAGCGAAATGTTACCATAGCAAGCACATGGTTTCCTCATCTCGATATTCATAAGCAGACATGGCGGTCTAATGATCATATACCGATCAACCAAATTGATCATATTGCGATCGACGCAAGGCATGCCTGCAGTATTCTGGATGTCCGGACCTTCCGAGCGGCCAACATAGACTCGGACCATTACCTTGTTGTAGCCAAGGTACGAATGCGGATATCCCAATCTGAGCAACAAAGAAGAATTACTGTGAGAAAATTTAACGTCGAAAAGCCACAATTGCAAGAGACCGCCAGACTCTTCGCTGAACGCGTATCCCGAAATCTCTCAATCACCCCTTTGCCGCCAGCATCAAGTACCGAAGACCAGTGGCAACGCTGCCAACATGCCATCAGAATGTGTTTGCGTATACGATTTTTAGCTACTTTATGGGAGAGCTCATTAATGAATATATAATGCAATTTCCCATTTAAGAGGGAAAATATAAAGTCTACAAAAAGTGAAGTGTTTTTGCGAAAGCGGAAGTGTCGAAGTGTTGTCTATGAAAACGAAGTAAAATACTTCGGATGAAGTATAAGCGGCAACGCTGGTCCAGAAACAATGTATGGAAGTTTTACCAAAAGGTAAAAAGAACGTGTCAAAGAAGCAATACCTGTACAGAAACCTGTAGAGGTGAAAATGGAAACCTCGTAGTAGAATCATAGTCAGTGCTGAGAATATGGAAAAACTACTTCTGCAGACTGTATAACGGCGACGAAGACCAACATCCCGCTGTCAGGCAGAATGAACCATTCAACATAGACGATAATAGTCAAAATTTCCGTCCACCTGACCAAAACGAAGTGAGAACAGCAATATCCGAGCTAAAATCAAACAAAGCTGCTGGACCTGACGGCTTACCGGCCGAACTTTTCAAGGCAGCTGGGGATGAATTGGTAGAGTGCATACACCAACTCATTTCTAATATTTGGTCTGACGAGTGTATGCCTGATGAATGGAATCTCAGCATCGTTTGCCCGATCCACAAGAAAGAAGACCCCCTCAACTGCGTCAATTATAGAGGCATCAGTCTCCTCAACATCGCATACAAGATCTTTTCTGCAATATTGCGTGAACGCCTGAAACCCTTTATCAACAGCCTGATTGGACCCTATCAGTGCGGTTTCAGGCCAGGAAAGTCCACCATCGATCAGATCTTGACATTTTGGGAGATCCTGGAGAAAGCACAAGAAGTCCAAATCGATACTTATCACCTCTTTATCGATTTCAAGGCCGCCTATGACAGCATCTATAGAGAAGAGCTTTATAGAGCCATATCTAGTTTTGACATCCCTGCCAAACTTGTCCGTCTATGCAGGCTGACGATGGAGAACGCTCGCTGCTCCTTCAAGGTCGGTAATGCCCTCACCGAGACCTTTGATGTCAAAAAAGGCTTTAGACAAGGTGACGCGCTGTCATGTGACTTCTTTAATATTGTACTTGAACGGATTGTGCGGAACTCACAAGCCAACGCCGGAGGCACAATCTATTACAAGTCTGTACAACTGCTTGCATACGCCGACGATATAGACATTATCGAAAGAACTCAGCGGGCTATCACCAGTGCGTTTACAAGCATTGAGGCGGAAGCGGATAAAATGGGTTTAGCGATAAACGAGGGCAAAACCAAGTATATGCTGTCAACAAGAAGGGAAAACCAACACCGACGAATTGGACAAAACGTCATCGTGGGTAGCTATAACTTCGAGGTGGTAAGGGACTTTGTCTACCTTGGCTCTGCTATAAATTCTACAAACAAAATCAGTGCAGAAATCAATCGAAGAATAACTCTTGCCAATCGCTGTTTTTTTGGGCTTATATAGCCCTATCTCGAACAACTAAGGAGACACTATATAAGGCCTTGATCATCCCAGTCCTTCTTTACGGCGCTGAAACATGGACTTTATTAAAAGAGGAAGAAGATATCATTGGTCGCATCGAGAGGAAAATTCTTCGTAAGATTTTCGGTCCCGTTTGCGTTGGTTTTTGCGTTTGGTTTTGGAGGAGAAGATTCAATCACGAACTATACGGGCTGTACAGCGACATCGACCTAGTCAAAAAACTGCGTATTGGACGTCTGAGGTGGCTAGGACATGTAGAGCGAATTGACTCCAACGCTCCGGCCCGCAGAGTCTTCGAATCTAACCCCGAGGGACGACGCAGTAGAGGGAATCATCGCCGTAGGTGGCGCGCACAAGTTCAAGAGGACCTCGACCAACTTGGAGTGCGCAACTGGAGGCAACTAGCTAAAGACCGAGCTAAATGGACAGGCTTGTTGGTTGAGGCCCAGGTTCACCCCGAACTGTAGCGCCACCTAAGTAAGTGAGTAAGTGTCCGGATACTACAACTGTCCGGATACTGGTGCCTCTACCCTATACCCTCTTATAAAAAGGTTTACTGCTCGTGTTTAAAGATTACACAACACACTTGATTTTATTTATTCCAAAAAAGACTAAAATAACAAAAAAAAAAAATAAAAGCATTACATTTCTTCTTATAAAAAATATAATAAACGAAACTCTACTCTCCTCTCTCTTCTCCTGTATCGCTTCACTTTATTCTCTAATCTAGTAGTAAAATCTAAGCTCTGATTTTTGCTGTACTAAATTTCACATCTTGTACTATGGAATGTGATATACCGTATACGATCTAGAATTGATTTATGAGTACAGTGGGAAATACACGATACGACTTTTGTACTAACGGTTTGACAACTTTGGTGTTGTATACGATAATTGCATCGTGTGTATCCACACAATCGGCCGTTGTACCGATATCATAATTGTTGCGTGGTCTTGACTGTATAACTGCTGTCACACGCACAGATTGTATGGATATTATATGGCGTGTATGTGTAAAATAACTGAATAAAATGTCTGGTTGTACGTAAAGCGTATGCAGATTGTATAATGTGTGTGCTGCATAAACAGTTGGGCTGATGTCAGTACAACACAAGTCCTTACGACGGTTATATCGTGTATTTCCCACTTACGACTTTACGCATAATAAAATTTCCATATGTTTCTTGCAACGCGAAATACTATATTTTACATTAATTTACAAATAATTCATGCTTTCTTTCGTATCATATGATCATATAAAATTGCGTGACCATAAATCGGTGAAAACACCATAGTTCTGGATGAATTTGGCCGATATTTTTCATTTCTTGTATCCACGCAAATTTTTTTTCGATCACCCTTGTGCATAAAAATTAAACCACTGTCAATATCGCTGACTATAACATAATTATCCGAATTAGTATAGCATGTCGTATTACTTCTTGAATTGTAAAAACTAAGATCAGTGGTTTTCGGACGCAGCATTTTCCGCTTCAAGAAAACGGCCTTCCAATCAGTGGAATCTTCAGTTTTCAAATTCGACTTCCTCAAGCTATGTTCAAAGTCAATGTAGCCAGAAATTTCAAATCCAGATTTTTGTCGATGACGCACAAAAATAATGGTCTATTAAATTTTAATATGTACAAGTACATATATTTATAGAGAAAGAAATTAGTTAAGTGAAATGATCTTTACCGAAATGATTTTCTGATAGTTTGACCGTTCCCTCTGCGACAATTCATATAGCAATGGATCTGTGATATTAGCTCCAACATGAAACATTATTAGAGATTTTTTGGTCGGATACATTGCTTCCAGAGCAGCTGCCTTACGCGTCTTATATTGTTCAGGAGTGTAGACCTCATTGGTAGAACGATATCCATATTCGACCAACATTCGACTATAGCGAATGTTCCGAAGATATCGCAGATCATTTCGCGTAACGTAGGTATCCAAGTAATCTTCGTACTGAGGACAGTCGAGAAGAAACACGTCTTGAAGTGGGTTCATTCTGTTAATGACAAAGAAATAAAGAATGCAATTGGCTGCCGATCAAGTAAGTTTATCCACTGGAAAAATAGTAAATGCAAGCGAAATATACACGTATTGATGTGCGAAATTATTGTAAAAAAAAAAAAACGTTCTCGCAGAATCCCGTTTGACGTAAGAGTATATTTTTTTTAAAAAAAACTGAATGAATGCTATCTAACTACTCGTATTAACCAAATATATTTACTTTAGGGTAATTGTGTTCATTTATTACGTTTTCAGCAGTACAATTGAGTGCTCTGCTAAGGAAAAAACCATTTTTTTGTTTGCTTTTTTATTTGGTAATTCTGCAAACTCAAGAGTTGAAGGAGGAAATCATTTGTGTTATTAACGAGATACAACCCGAACGCGTATCCTGTGTTGCCAGAGGTCGTAGTGGGCATTTGTCGGATATTGTGTTTCATACATAAATGACATAGACAATGAAATAAAAAAAATCATTTTGACCAATTTTTGTGAGTTGTACATAAAAAAGAAAATCTGCTCTCTTATTGAATCACCCTTTATACTGGAGGCGATATAGTTTTGAAAATTTCCCTAATTTTTTTAAATATATGTGTTTGAAAATATTTTTTCTATAAGAGAGTAGACTGTAGGATGAGAGAATGTGGGGTTCGTCCAGGGCGAATTTGGTGGCCTGTAAACATTGAAGTATTCCACTTTTGATCACAAGTTTGTCTAAAATATTAGGTTAGTTTTTAGTGAACGTTGAAATATTTTTTTTTTTTTTTTTCATATTTCAAATGAATTTTAATAAAACAAATATCGTCTATTTGCATCAATGATATTTTGCAATTTTTGGGTCAAAACAATAATTGCATCCTTATTGGATTTTTTTTAATTTTTTTCCAATATCCACTTTGCCGTTATGTTGGGGCTTAAGTAGGGCCGAAGACATTCTGCGGAAATATTTCGGCGACTGCTGAAAACTCCTTGACTCGTTGAGATTCCAAAAACCAAAAGATAGTAAATTTATCGGTAATGTAAGCAAGCAAAAACCGTGCGAAACATAAACGGTTGGGGCATACAAAACCAACCAATAACGAGCTCTCACAGATGCCCTGGCGAGGTGTCTGGAAAAGAAATTCCTTACCCCACTATGGCGACTTTACCCACTATCTATTCCGACCATAATCGTGGGAATAAAATGAACGACAATAAAAATAAAAAAAACAAACAGAAAATGCGAGACCAGTTCGGAAGCAGACATGCTACCCGTGGGCGCACCAGAACTGGCTGAGCTTCAACCACTATCGGCAGCTGAGATCCATCGGAGAGTCCCCGGAAAACGATAATGAGGAAGAAAATCTCTCCAAGTCAGACGAGACGGCAGTTGTTCCATAGAGCGACACATGTCAAATCGATCCTGGACGCAAAGGACCCATCTTCCTTCTCCGAGAAGGAACAAACTCCCTGGGCTGGGCTATTGACATAATAGCAAAGGACCCTCTCTGCTGAAAAATGCGTGGTTATCTCATTTTTGAGAACTCGAACGCAATATACCTATATCTATTGTATTGAAAATACGTTCTTAGAAAGAGTTAATAAAATAAAAGACCGCGATGTCATTATTGACACAAAGCTTACTTTTGTATTCCACGTGGATTACATAGTAACGAAAGCTAGTTCACTGGTTGGTTTTATTAAAAGGAACTTAACAATTTGTTCAAATCCTCATACACTCGTATCGCTTTTTATCGCCTTGGTTAGGTCGATACTTGGATATGCTTATCCAATGTTATTTGGAACCCGACTTATTAGACTCATTCCCATCGTGTTGAAATAGTGCAGCATTCCCAAGAACGCGGGAATCAGTCAAATGATTGAGAAGGCTTTAGCTGGAGCAGTCTTTGACCGTATTCGAAAGAATACTGATGGAACTGCGCCCACGTTCGGGAGAGTGATCCTGATAGACTGCAAGGATCAGTCATGAATTCGCGAAGGCCACTGTTTACGGTTCTAAACACTGGGAGGGGGCTGCACTGCGCGCATTCTTCCCAGAGGAGATCCCCACCATATCCAAAGGAAGGAAGGCTCTGTGTTCCTGACTGGAGTGTGGACAAAGCAGAGCTTCTCGGCTTCCTAAAAGCCCAGAACCATTCTACTGACATGAAGAGCTGGGAGGTCGTCGGGGAGGAAGAAGCGAAGAATGGCATCAAGGGGTTTATTGTCACTTCTGGCAGAAAAGCTGTTGAAACTGCTTTATGGAGCGAAAGAGGTAACTTTGAAGCCCCTACTGACAACTGACGCTATTGAAGTTGAGACTGTGCCAGCCAATGTCGGTAGTGCAAATCAACCTCCATCATACTACAGTCGCCTCTGACAACCTGAAACAGCTTCTCATGGAGGGGCAGCTGGACTTGGCCCTTATCCAGGAACCGTAGATTCATAACAATCGCGTGTCGTAGAAGCCACGCTGGCAAAATTTCGACTTGTATCGTGGCTGAAAAGAGTCTTCTCTTCACGTATTAATGCGGTCTCATTTCAGCTCCGGCGACTTGACAGTAGTGGTATCATCTAATGAAGCGTCCCACCTAAGCAAGATCCTGACCAAAACACCAACGCCGGAATCCACTATTAGGAAAAGTGATGGTACTTGGGAAGAATCACTCGAGGAAACGCTGGATATACTATTAAGCACTCACTTTCCCGGGTGTACAACAAACTCCGGAGATGACCTACCCATTCCAGAGATCAGGAATGAGTGCGAAAGAAGTGCGATATATGATGATAGCTTAGGGAATTAAATCATATGCTCCATACAAGGCACCAGAAATGGATAACATTCGACCTGTGATGTTGCAAGAGTCAGTGGATATTGCTATTCCATGGCTCAAGCGCATTTTTACAGGTTGCCTTAAGCTAGGATATGTTCCTAAAGCGTGGCGGGTGGTGTGTTTTGTATTTATTCCCAAAGCAGGGAAAGCTAGCCACACAACACAAAGGATCTCAGACCGGCCAGTCCGCCGTCTTTTATGCTGAAAACATTGAAACGTTTAATAGATGTATACGTACATAAGAAGAGAGTGCATACACCAACTCATCTCTAAGATTTGGTCAGACGAATGTATGCCTGATGAATGGAACCTCAGCATCGTTTGCCCGATCCACAAGAAAGGATACCCCTCAACTGCGTCAATTATAGAGGCATCAGTCTCCTCAACATCTCATACAAGATCTTTTCTGCTATATTGTGTGAACGCTTGAAACCTTTTATCAATAGCCTGATTGGACCCTATCAGTGCGGTTTCAGGAAATCTTCACACTTCGGCCGATCCTGGAGAAAACCCAAGAATTCCAAATCGATACTCACCACCTCTTTATCGATTTCAAGGTCGCTTATGACAGCATCTATAGAGAAGAGCTTAATAGAGCCATATCTAGTTTTGACATCCCTGCCAAACTTGTCCGTCTGTGCAGGCTGACGATGGAGAACGCTCGCTGCTCCATCAAGGTCAGTAATGACCTCACCGAGACCTTTGACGTCAAAAAAAGGCTTTAGACAAGGTGACGCGCTGTCATGTGACTTCTTTAATATTGTACTTGAACTGATTGTGCGGAACTCACAAGCCACTCACAAGCCACTACAACTAGTGGATAATTGGGTCAGTAGCAAAGGCCTGTTTGTGTTTGCAATGATGTAGTGCTTTGCAATTCTTGTGGAAGGTTATTCCACAGACGAATTGCTTGAACAAAGTAGGACCGCTCTCCAATAGTTTGTTCAAAACGCGGTATTATTAACGTCAAACGTCTGCGCGACTGAGCAAAATCTAGCATTTCACGCAAGAATTGAGGACATTTACTATGAATAATGTTGAAAAGCTTTAAAATGTCTCTAAAATGATGGTAAACATCTGGTTTTAAACCTAACACTGACACGTTTAAATGCGACACACTTCTATACCTTGGAATATTATGAATAAAGCAAATACAGTCGTTAAATGCTACATTTATTTTACGCTTACAGCCATAATCGAGACAAGGATACACAGAACAATTATACGTGAAAAAGGCGAGTAACAAGCTTTTAACTAAACGGCATTTAATTGTTATAGGCAGTGAATACGATGAAGATCTCAGCCCACGTAGACCAAAATATATCCTTCTTAAAATATTCGAAACGGCATCACAGTAGGCTAATGTGCTATTGAGTTTATATCCTAGATACCTGACTTCGTCGACATATTGAATAACGTTGCCTTTCGGTTCAGCTCGATACCTACCTGGGCGTAATTCTAGATTCCAAACGCATCAAAAACGCAAGCGTGGCTTTCTGTTGTTCTAAAAATGCATTCAGTAATACGTGGAGCTTAAAACCAGCGAAGGTGTACTGTATATACACGGCGGCCGTAAGATTCATTCTTACATATGATTCACTAGGATGGTGGTATGGTACTTGGAAAGCAATACCAACCTTCAAACCTCACCAAAATCCAGATATAATCCAATATAATCGTATACTGTATCAGTCTGGCGGCCAAAACCGCTATAAGACAGAGGGAAGGCCGATTGTGGTCATCAAGCCTTTACATCCCTGCCTCCATTTTGTCCCGATGGAGGACTACCAGTGGATTAGCGGAAACTGATCACATGAACCCACTACAAGAATTCGAGACAGAATATACTGGAAGAATCGAAGGACCATAAAGAAAAAGGAACTTGCGTTCTTTACCGACGGTTCTAAGATGGCCATTGGCACATGAGCCGGAGTTAATTGTTAAGCCCTAGGAATAAACCATTCCCTTAGAATAAGCGACATCATTGTCATTATACAGGCTCCTGAAATTATACGCGAGAGTAATATCGTTGGTAAAACGATCACTGTCTAGTCTATATAGACAGCTAGGCAGCCGTTAGGGCTTTGGACTCTGCTGTAATTAGGTCGATGTTTGTGAGGACCTGCAAATAACTCCTTAATGAGATATCTAGACCTAATGCGGTGACCTTCTGCTGGCTTCCAGGGAATATGGATACCGAGCTGGCAAGGAAAAGGTCGGCGTTGCATTTATCGCAAGTCCTCTCTTTTGTAGTGACCCCAATCAGTTTCTTCCGGAAGAAAATAGAAGATGAAACCACCGGTCGAACAAACAGACGCTGGGTTCATCTGGAAACATTCGCACCGGCAAAGCGCATGGCCGGCCTTTAGCAAGAAGAAATCAACTTCTCTGGTGAACTTAGTCGTTTAATAACTGATCATTATGCCATTGGCATTCACACAGACCGACTCGGTGTACTGCATAACGACTATTGTACAAGTTGCAGGAACGAAGAAGAAATTGAATCTGTTCGTCACCTGCTGTGTGATTGTCCTGCCCTATCCGTCAGAAGAATGAGAACTCTTGGTAGTTACTTCTTCTCGGAGCTGTAGGACTGGAGGTAATGTAGAACTGACCGACCTCCTGAGATACATATCACTATCTGGATGGTTTTAGCACCGGACCATCTTTACAGCTTTTCCATGGTTATAAATAATTGGGTGCAATGAACCCGAACTGTTGGTCTAACGTAACCTATGGAATTTGGCGCCGGAGCGCAGTGGTTAGTGTGTCGGACTACTGCTCGCGAGGTTCTATGTTTGAAAACGCCAACAAGTTTTTTCACTGTCCACCTCTCGCGAACGTGTGACAAGCATCCAACAGTACAATATAACACACACAACACGTATGTTACGAGAAGCTGTATATATGGTATATGCAGGAATTTATTTGGAAGTGCACTAGGGTCAATAGGTTTAATTACTTCATTTAACAAACAATAGACAAACAACTGAAACATATTCGATGCGCGCCGATCACCTTTCCAGACCTACGAGCCGACCGCGCCGCCAGATGAAGTAGAACTCTCCGATTTTCCAATCGCATTAGCCTTCCTCACCAGAGGGACCACACATTCAGCTGATCCAGCAATCTGTACCAAGCCCACACCTTCGACATCCACGAGAACATAACTCCAGCTGCACACATCCCCGCAACCAGCGGTACTAACTTCTTCCAGCTTGCCATTTCACAGAATTCCTCATGACAATACGTATCACTGCTTTTGATTGCCTTTCTTTTCTAGGTCAACACGCTGGCAAACGTGAGCTCTTAGCAGCCCACTACTTTGACGTAACACGATCGCTCCAGAATGTGACGAAGTGAGAACAGTGAATGAACTCAATTGATATCGGGAATGCAGTGTCTTACTTATTTACTTAGGTGGCGCTACAGTTCGGGGTGAACCTGGTCCTCAACCAACAAGCCTCTCCATTTAGCTCGGTCTTTAGCTAATTGCCTCCAGTTGCGCACTCCAAGTTGGTCGAGGTCCCCTTGAACTTGTGCGCGCCACCTACGGCGATGATTCCCTCTACTGCGTCATCCCTCCGGGTTAGATTCGAAGACTCTGCGGGCCGGAGCGTTGGTGTCCATTCGCTCTACATGTCCTAGCCATCTCAGACGTCCAATACGCAGTTTTTTGACTAGGTCGATGTCGCTGTACAGCTCGTATAGTTTGTGATTGAATCTTCTCCTCCAAAACGCGTCAACGCAAACGGGACCGAAAATCTTACGAATAATTTTTCTCTCGAAGCGACCAAGGATATCTTCATCCTCTTTTAATAAAGTCCATGTTTCAGCGCCGTAAAGCAGGACTGGGATGATCAAGGTCTTATATAGAGTCTCCTTAGTTGTTCGAGATAAGGCTTTACAGTTGAATTGCCTTATAAGCCCAAAAAACAGCGATTGGCAAGAGTTATTCTTCGATTGATTTCTACGCTGATTTTGTTAGAAGAATTTATAGCAGAGCCAAGGTAGACAAAGTACCTTACTACCTCGAAGTTATAGCTGCCCACGGTGACGTTTTGTCCAATTCGTCGGTGTTGGTTTTCCCTTCTAGTTGACAGCATATACTTGGTTTTGCCCTCGTTTATCGCCAAACCCATTTTGGCCGCTTCCGCCTCAATGCTTGCAAAAGCACCGGTGACAGCCCGCTGAGATCTTCCGATAATGTCTATATCGTCGGCGTATGCAAGCAGTTGTACAGACTTGTAATAGATTGTGCCTCCGGCGTTAGCTTGTGAGTTCCGCACAATCCGTTCAAGTACAATATTAAAGAAGTCACATGACAGCGCGTCACCTTGTCTAAAGCCTTTTTTGACATCAAACGTCTCGGTGAGGTCATTACCGACCTTGATGGAGCAGCGAGCGTTCTCCATCGTCAGCCTGCACAGACGGACAAGTTTGGCAGGGATGTCAAAACTAGACATGGCTCTATAAAGCTCTTCTCTATAGATGCTGTCATAGGCGGCCTTGAAATCGATAAAGAGGTGGTGAGTATCGATTTGGAATTCTTGGATTTTCTCCAGGATCGGCCGAAGTGTGAATATTTGATCGATGGTGGACTTTCCTGGCCTGAAACCGCACTGATAGGGTCCAATCAGGCTGTTGATAAAGGGTTTCAGGCGTTCACACAATATCGCAGAAAAGATCTTGTATGCGATGTTGAGGAGACTGATGCCTCTATAATTGGCGCAGTTGAGGGGGTCTCCTTTCTTGTGGATCGGGCAAACGATGCTGAGATTCCATTCATCAGGCATACACTCGTCTGACCAAATATTAGAAATGAGTTGGTGTATGCACTCTACCAATTCATCCCCAGCTGCCTTGAAAAGTTCGGCCGGTAAGCCGTCAGGTCCAGCAGCCTTGTTGGATTTTAGCTTGGATATTGCTATCCCCACTTCGTTTTGGTCAGGTGGACGGAAATTTTGACTATCATCGTCTATGTTGAATGGTTCATTCTGCCTGACAGCGGGATGTTGGTCTTCGTCGCCGTTATACAGTCTGCAGAAGTAGTTTTTCCATATTCTCAGCACCGACTGTGATTCTACTACGAGGTTTTCATTTTCATCTCTACAGGTTTCTGTACGGGTATTACTTCTCTGACACGTTCTTTTTACCTTTTGGTAAAACTTCCGTACATTGTCTCTGGAGTATAGACTCTCGATATTCTCAAACGCGCGCTTCTCATGCTCTTTCTTCTTCTTTTGGAGAAGCCGATGTTCTTCCCGTCTCTTTTGCTCGTAGAGCTCACGAGCAACTCTCGTCTTCCTTTGCAGCGCCGCTTTGTATGCCTCTTGTTTTGCTGCATGCACTCGCCGGCATTCTTCGTCAAACCAGTGGTTTCGCGGTGGTGGTCGAGCGAGACCCAACACATCAGTCGCGGCGTTTCTGATGGCATGTTGGCAGCGTTGCCACTGGTCTTCGATACTTGATGCTGGCGGCAAAGGGGTGATTGAGAGATTTCGGGATACGCGTTCAGCGAAGAGTCTGGCGGTCTCTTGCGATTGTAGCTTTTCGACGTTAAATTTTCTCACAGTAATTCTTCTTTGTTGCTCAGATTGGGATATCCGCATTCGTACCTTGGCTACAACAAGGTAATGATCCGAGTCTATGTTGGCCGCTCGGAAGGTCCGGACATCCAGAATACTGGAGGCATGCCTTGCGTCGATCGCAATATGATCAATTTGGTTGATCGTTACATGATCATTGGACCGCCATGTCTGCTTATGAATATCGAGATGAGGAAACCATGTGCTTGCTATGGTGACATTTCGCTCCACAGCGAAATCAATTAGCCTTAGTCCGTTATCAGACGTGGTGTCGTGTAGGCTATGCTTACCGACTGCCCTACCAAAGACGTCCTCCTTTCCTATTTTGGCGTTAAAATCGCCCAATACGATTTTAACGTCGTATTTAGGACATTGCTCATATGTTTTGTCGAGGAGCTCGTAGAAACACTCTTTGGTGGCAGGGTCCTTTTCTTCTGTGGGGGCATGAACACATATTAGGCTTATGTTAGCGAATTTAGCCTTGATCCGGATAGTCATAATACGCTCGCTCACGTGTCGGAAGCTTAAGACTTCTTGCCTAAGTCTGCCGCGTATGACAAATCCGCATCCGAATAAGCGTTGCCTGTTGCCTCTGTAGCAATCACCGTAGTAGATTTCACAATTTTTCATCCTCTTTTTGCCCGGCCCATCCCATCGCACTTCCTGGATGGCGGTAATATCTGCTTTATAGCAGTCTAGGGCCTCTGCTAGTTGTTCGGCTGCACGTGGTCTGTAAAGGGACAGAACATTCCACGTACAGATCCGAAGGTCGTTGTCCTTATTTCGTTTGCTGGGGTCGTCATTAGTTGAGTCATCCTTATCCGAGGCTTTTGGTTGTTTCGGAACCATGGGCTTTTTACGTGGTAGGGAAGTTACCCCGACGGCACAACCCCCAACCTGGAGGGCCAGTTCCTTAATTATTCCCCTAGGACGAGGGGCCGGGTACACCGGTGCCAGTAGTCCACTACGGGAGTATGAGCGCTGCCGTTGGCCCATTAAGGGCTCCTCCGCCACCATCTCTATTCCAATGTCCTGACCAACATTGGAAATTCCTTACCGACCTGTGATCCGAATACGTCGAAGCAGCTCGCGCAAGGTGTTCACTAAGTTCAACCTAACTGGAACTATAGACGCCACCGTTGACTCCGTCTAGGGAATTCGTCCGCTGCCGCCTGGATAGGAAGAAGCGCTCTAGTGAGAAAAGCACTCTTCCCCCCCTCCCTCATCTGCTGCCACCAAGAATCCGCCAAACGGGGTTGGTTACCCATTTCTTGGATTAAGGTACTAGGCACCCGGCTGTCACCGCGTGGAGGTTGAGAGTAGGAGTTGGTAGGCCTCAGCTGAGTGAAAGCGCTTGTGTTTTCATATGATCGCATGCACTACCGTTTGACCAGCCATAATGCAGTGTCGGCAGTCTGGAAAGATTTACATGTGAGAAGGAAATATAATATGAACTGTTACTTACTTTTATCTTCTCCACATATATAACATATAGTTACATATACAGAACTCAATCTTACACCATTAAGGTAATTTTATATTGATCGAAAAAAGGCAATCCAACGGTGCAAGGTCAGGACTATACGGTGGACGAATCAAAACTTCCGAACCAAATTCTCAGTATGTGGAAGTATGTGGTCTGGTATTGTCGTGATGGAAGAGAATGCCTTTCCCATTGATCAACTCCGGCTGCTTTTCCTAAACCTCTTCATTAAATTTTGAACGCTGCTGACAGTAGAGCTCAGAATTAATCGTTTGGTCAGGCGGCAGCAGCTCATATTGCATGGGTCCCTTCCAGTCGAACCAAATACTCAGCATCACCTTCCTTGGCATCGGTCCCGGCTTTGCAAAAGTTTGGGGAGCCTTGTTATTCTTCGGCCATGAACGTTTTCGCACCACATTATCGTACGTGATACTGATTTTACAAAAGGCCTCAATCTTTTCAAAAATGGCTCGATTTCGTTTACCAGCAATTCAAAATTTTAAATTCTGTCCAGTTTCTGTCATATTGTGTAGTACACAAACGTGGAGTTTTTTTTGTTTAGCCAGCCTTCTCCAGATGATTTAAAACTGTTGTGTGGTTGATGTTTACCTTCGAAGCAATGTCATGACTACTTATGTATCGGCCATCCTCCTCTTTTTTTTCTGCATTTCATCCACTTTTTCAATCGTTGATCGACCAGAGCATGGTGCATCTTTGACATCAAAATTTAAAGTATTTTCGCCTTTTTCGAAGTTAAATTGTAACATTTTTTTTCAGAAACTTCACTCATTTTTACTCACAAAAACAACTGATTGAATGATCAGATATTGTCGGGCTTTTTCTGTCTACAATTTTTTTTTTTTAAACTACAAAATGCCACCAGATCGGATTAATATTACCATTCTTCGTTAACTGCAATGCAGCTTTTGACTTATAGTGTAGCGAAATGGTTTATTTTACAAGCTCTTTGGTATAGGTATCTTACTAAAGTTCGGACGTGCCTGGATACAAAGCAGTTGTATGGAATGGTGAGATTTAATCAGAATAGTTCAGGATCATGGTAAGGCAGGTTGTGCTGTGAGTCCAAGTGTATTTGCACTTTTTATTGAGGATATAGTGGACTTCTTACCTGGAGGTGTTGAGTAAGGAGGTGTGCTGACTAAACCCCTTCTTTTTGCAGACGACACGTAGTGCTTTTGGCGTATTCATTCGAATCCACATTTTAACGGGAATTTTAACGAGGAAAGTGTTGAAAGAATATTAGTACCTCGGAGTGTATAACATTTTTCCAAAAAATCTCAATATGGAAAGGCACCTCAAAGAGAAATAGTCGAAGTCAAAAATAGCCATCAACGATGCTTGGAGAAAATGTTTGACCAACAAATACATATATAGCCAGCCCATAGCAGCAAGTACAAAGTTTTTGAATCAGTATCGAAATTCTCTTCAACGCTGCACAAGTCTTTTTCCTATTTCGGTCAGATTTTGATCTGAAAACAAGTGAAAATCATAACCCTCCCACTTCACTGAATTTCTACTAATCCGAATCTGGGGTTCACCTAATTTACCTTGATGTGTAATTGAGATCTCGGCTTACACTTGTCACACACCCACATGCTGAAACGCACGATAACAAATACATCCATACACATCTGCTGGTCTAGCTCTTTGATTGTCTCCTTCGTTCAGTTGTAATCCAACTAAGAACTACAACGTTTCATTATAAGAAATACCACATGGCGTAGCCGGTAGCCAAATAATTAAGCACAGTTGCCAGATAAATAAAAATAAAAGCAAAGATAAAAGTATGTAATGTCTGCGAGTAGCGATTTTCAGAGGCCTGGTCCATTAATATTGGATGGTAATGTCAAATTGGTACAAGTTCTACATATGTAGAATGGGTACTCAATATCGGCGAAAACGAACGCCGAAACTGGTAAAATATAGACAACAAGGTTTCTACCGTGTGCCGAAGAACATGTACTTGAAATTTACTTTTTAAAAACACGCAGACAAAGAACAGGTTGATAAAAAGATTGATCCATTCCAGTCGTACTGAGTAGCAAAAACTGACGTCGACTAATTACCTACTTACTTACTTAGGTGGCGCTACAGTTCGGGGTGAACCTGGTCCTCAACCAACAAGCCTCTCCATTTAGCTCGGTATTTAGCTAATTGCCTCCAGTTGCGCACTCCAAATTGGTCGAGGTCCCCTTGAACTTGTGCGCGCCACCTGCGGCGATGATTCCCTCTACTGCGTCGTCCCTCGGGGTTAGATTCGAAGACTCTGCGGGCCGGAGCGTTGGTGTCCATTCGCTCTACATGTCCTAGCCATCTCAGACGTCCAATACGCAGTTTTTTGACTAGGTCGATGTCGCTGTACAGCTCGTATAGTTCGTGATTGAATCTTCTCCTCCAAAACCCGTCAACGCAAACCGGACCGAAAATCTTACAAAGAATTTTTCTCTCGAAGCGACCAAGGATATCTTTATCCTCTTTTAATAAAGTCCATGTTTCAGCACCGTAAAACAGGACTGGGATGATCAGGGTATTATACAGAGTCTCCTTAGTAGTTCGGGATAGGGCTTTACTGTAAAATTGCCTTATAAGCCCAAAAAACAAGAGTTATTCTTCGCTTGATTTCTGCGCTGATTTTGTTCTCAGAGTTTACAGCGGAGCCAAGGTAGACAAAGTCCCTTACTACCTCGAAGTTATAGCTGCCCACGGTGACGTTTTGTCCAATTCGTCGGTGTTGGTTTTCCCTTCTTGTTGACAGCATATACTTGGTTTTGCCCTCGTTTATCGCCAAACCCATTTTGGCCGCTTCCGCCTCAATGCTTGTAAACGCACTGGTGATAGCCCGCTGAGTTCTTCCGATAATGTCTATATCGTCGGCGTATGCAAGCAGTTGTACAGACTTGAAATAGATTGTGCCTCCGGCGTTGGCTTGTGAGTTCCGCACAATCCGTTCAAGTACAATATTAAAGAAGTCACATGACAGCGCGTCACCTTGTCTAAAGCCTTTTTTGACATCAAACGTCTCGGTGAGGTCATTACCGACCTTGATGGAGCAGCGAGCGTTTTCCATCGTCAGCCTGCACAGACGGACAAATTTGGCAGGGATGTCAAAACTAGATATGGCTCTATAAAGCTCTTCTCTATAGATGCTGTCATAAGCGGCCTTGAAATCGATAAAGAGGTGGTGAGTATCGATTTGGAATTCTTGGGTTTTCACCAAGATCTGCCGAAGTGTGAGGATTTGATCGATGGTGGACTTTCCTGTCCTAAAACCGCACTGATAGAATCCAATGAGGCTGTTGATAAAGGGTTTCAGGCGTTCACACAATATCGCAGAAAAGATCTTGTATGCGATGTTGAGGAGACTGATGCCTCTATAATTGGCGCAGTTGAGGGGTCTTCTTTCTTGTGGATCGGGCAAACGATACTGAGGTTCCATTCATCAGGCATACACTCGTCTGACCAAATATTAGAAATGAGTTATTGTATGCACTCTACCAATTCATCCCCAGCTACCTTGAAAAGTTCGGCCGGTAAGCCGTCAGGTCCAGCAGCCCTGTTGATTTTGGCTCGGATATTGCTATCCTCACTTCGTTTTGGTCAGGTGGACGGAAATTTTGACTATCATCGTCTATGTTGAATGGTTCATTCTGCCTGACAGCGGGATGTTGGTCTTCGTCGCCGTTATACAGTCTGCAGAAGTAGTTTTTCCATATTCTCAGCACCGACTATGATTCTACTACGAGATTTCAATTTTCATCTCTACAATTTTCAGTACGGGTATTGCTTCTCTGACACGTTCTTTTTACCTTTTGGTAGAACTTCCGTACATTGTTCCTGGAGTTAAACTCTCGATATTCTCAAACGCGCGCTTCTCATGCTCTTTCTTCTTCTTTTGGAGAAGCCGATGTTCTTCCCGTCTCTTTTGCTCGTAGAGCTCACGAGCAACTCTCGTCTTCCTTTGCAGCGCCGCTTTGCATGCCTCTTGTTTTGCTGCATGCACTCGCCGGCATTCTTCGTCAAACCAGGGATTTCGCGGCGGTGGGCGAGCGAGACCCAGCACATCAGTCGCGGCGTTTCCGATGGCATGTTGGCAGCGTTGTCACTGGTCTTCGGCACTTGATGCTGGCGGCATAGGGCATTCCTTGCGTCGATCGCAATATGATCAATTTGGTTGATCGTTACATGATCATTGGACCGCCATGTCTGCTTATGAATATCGAGATGAGGAAATCATGTGCTTGCTATGGTGACATTTTACTCCACAGCGAAATCAATTAGCCTTTATCCGTTATCAGACGTGGTGTCGTGTAGGCAATGGTTACCGACTGCTCTACCAAAGACGTCCTCATTTCCTATTTTGGCGTTAAAATCGCCCAATACGATTTTAACGTCGTATTTAGGACATTGCTCGTATGTTTTGTCGAGGAGCGCGTAGAAACACTCTTTGGTGGCAGGATCCTTCTCTTCCGTGAGGCATGAACACATATTAGGCTTATGTTAGCGAATTTAGCCTTGATCCGGATAGTCATAATACACTCGCTAACGTGTCGGAAGCTTAAGACTTCTTGCCTAAGTCTGCCGCGTATGACAAATCCGCATCCAAATAAGCGTTGCCTGTTGCCTCTGTAGCAATCACCGTAGTAGATGTCACCGTTTTTCATCCTCTTTTTGCCCGGCCCATCCCATCGCACTTCCTGAATGGCGGTAATATCTGCTTTATAGCAGTCTAGGGTCTCTGCTAGTTGTTCGGCTGCACGTGGTATGTATGCATCGTACAGAAAATCGGATCAAAGATCTAAAATTTTCACGAATCTGCACACCCAATGACGTACAAATCACGCAGATCGGCGATTGGTCGGAAAATTCGATGTCTGACTAACCTGTAGTGTTGGTTCCTTCTAATCTCAATTAGCTTACAAAAACATAATTTCCTCGAGGAGTATGCATCGCAGAGAAAATCGAATTACATATTTGAAATCTGCACGAATGTGTACTTCTAATAACGTAAAAATTACACACAGGTCGGTGATTGGTGGAAAAATTCGATATCTGACGGCATTGGCGTAGTGGTTCCGGGTAATCTCAATTAACAAAAAAAAAAAATGCTTTCCTAGAAAAGTATGCATTGCACAGAAAATCTAATCACAGATTTGAAATCTGCACGAATTTGCGCTTCTTATGACGTAAAGATTACGCTGATCGGTGATTGGTGGAAATATTCGATATCGGGCGACCCTGGCGTGGCGACTCCGGCTAGTCTCAGTTTATCCACAAAATCTTGATTTCCTCAAAAAATATGCAATGTAGAGAAAATCTATTCACAGATTTGAAATCGAATATGCACTTCTAATGGCGTACAAATTACGCAGATCTGTACTTGGTTGAAAAATTCGATACCTGACGAACCTGTCGTGGTGATTCTGGGTGGTCTCAATTAGCTCATAAAGATATAATTTCTTCGAGAAGTATGCATCGCAGATGAAATTTAATCATAGATTTGAGATCTGCACGAATGCGCACTTCTAATGACATATGATGTATTTCCAAATTGTGAAAAATACGCATAAAGAAGAAGAAATATCAGTAAAGGAAATGCTTTTCACTATTATTCAAAGATAAGATGTATATCAAGATAAAATAATTAAGCTACTAAGCAAAGAAGTTTTCACAAGAAAAAACCAACAAAATAATAATGATTAAAAATCTGAAAGTCGCAACATGGAGTGCAAACGGTTTAGTCCAACATATCTTTTAATTTCAGGTATTTCTATGCAATTAAGATATTCATGTTTGCCTGATTTGTGAAACCCACTTCAAACAGGGAACAAAGATTAGAATTCATGGGTACCTCTGTTACCACTCTCCCCAGCTGACAGTACTATGGGAGGTAGTGCTGTAATTGAAAAAAGTATTTTGAAACCTTACGAATTGCTAAAAATAGGAAAACAAACCATGCAAGTAAATACGATAAACATTTTGACTAAAAAGAAGGAATATAAAATAGCTGCCATATACTTCCCACCCAAGCATTCGCCTATAGAGGAGGATCTTAACGACTTTTTTTAAATTCTAGGCAACAACTTGATCATTGTAGCTGACTTCAATGCAAAACACACCTACTGGGGGTCAAGATTAATAACGACAAAAGGCAGGAAGCTTTACAAAGCAGCGCGATATTTTAACTGCGATTTTATTTCGACTAGTTCGCCCACTAATTGGCCTTCTGACCCAGTGAAAATACCAGATTTTATTGACTTCTTTATAATCAAGTGAATCAATAGAAAATAAGTAAAAGTTGAAAGCAGTGATGATCCATCGTCGGATCATACACCCGTATGATCCTCCTAACCGTCAACGGCATGTCAATAGAACAGATAAAAAACGTAAGACTTACCAACAAAAGGACGAACTGGTAAAAATTTAAAGAACTGCTCGAAGGATTTATTAAACTTAGATCTCCATTGGTTACAACAACGCATATTGACATCGATGTGGAGCAATTCATTGTTAAACCTCAAGCTTATAATTAATGCTTGTTTTAAACAAAGATATGTCCCACTTCACTGCAAGATAGTAGACATTATTGTTATACCTAAATAAGGTAAACCTCTATCAGAGTTACCTCGTATAGGCCAATCTCACTTTTACCGGTATTATCAAAACTTTTCGAGAAATTGCTTCTTAAAAGACTAGACGGAATCATAGAGCAAATAAGGCTTATTCCCATCAATCAGGTTAAGAAATAAACATTCGGCAATAGACCAAGTGCATCGTGTAGCTAATGTTATAGAAAAAGCATTGGAAGAAAAACAAGTTTGTTCTACAATATTCTTAGCCTGTGGAAGCTTTTGTCATAAGAGTTAAGAGTATAAAATTTATAGGGACTTACCTAGACAATGATATACTTAAATTTTATATAGCAAATCGATTCTTTAGAGTTCGCTATGGTTCAGCAAATTCTGACCTTAAAGAAATACAAGCAGGTGTCCCACAGATACTGTATAATCAGATACTAGAACCTGTTTGGACATATGGTATCCAATTATGGGGTTGTACAAAGAAAACAAATGTAGAAACAATACAAATATTTCAAAACAAAGTCCTTCGGGGAAAATGCCCCATGGTATAATAGAAAAAAAATACTTGCATCGTGGTTTTTAGACTGATCATGTGACGGAAGTAATTAAAAAGAACCCAGTCACAACGAGTGTCTGCAGATGCATATTAATCCTGAGATAGAAGACGTCTTAAATTTACGATATAATATTCGTAGATTAAGCAGAATTAAACCTCACGAACTTATAATCTGACATTTATGAGAATCCGTATTTAATTTATATTTAATACTTCCTCAAATGCAACTGAACGTTGAAACTAAAATCATTTGTCGATCTTTCTCTGATTAAGGAGGTGTTTTTAGTCCTGTTAGAGTCCCACACTACTCTGGGCTTCTAACCCCATAGCATCTTTCGAGATTTTCATCTTCAGTAAAAAACAAAAAAAAAATTCTAATGACCTAAAAATTACACAGATCGGTGATTGGTCGAAAAAATCGATATCTGACGACCTTGGCCTAATCTCAATTAACCCACAAAAACATGATTTCCTCGAATAGTATGCATCGCACAGATTTGAAATCTGCACGAATGTGCGCTTCTTATAACGTTAAAATTCCACAGATCGGTGATAGGTCGAAAAATTCCATATCTGACGAACCTGGCGTGACGATTCCAGTTAATCTCAATTAATCCACAGAAACATAATTTCCTCACGAAGTATGCGTCGCAGAAAAAATCGAAATACAGATGTGAAATCTGCACGAATGTGCGGTTCTAATGATGTTAAAATTACATAGATCGGTGATCGGTCAATCTCAATTAACCCACAGAAACAGTATTTCCTCGCAAAGTGGACTTCTTATACATATATTAATCATATAAACGTGGCACAACAGTTTATCAAGTTCTTATTCCCAGCTTCTTGCAACCACTCGTGTTGTTTGAGTTATACAATAAAAGACATTTAAAGCCATGGATGACAAATATACTTTTAAAACAAGTAAAAAGAAAAAATAGTTTCGCAGTTAAATGCACCAAGCACCCACGAAATAGAAGATTAAGAAAGTACTATGTCAAATTATGTAAAAACATTCGTAAAAAGGTTGAAGAAACGCGTAATAATTATTATTTTGATTTGTTTCAAAAGACTAAGGGTAACAGTAAGGAGCAGTGGAGAGTTGTTGACAGCATTTTAGGGAAGCATAAGCAACCTTTAGAAATTAATGATCTAGAAGTTAACGGAATACATTTATCTGACGCCACCAGCATCTCTAATAAATTTAACGAATATTTTACTGAAATCTCAGAAAAATTAAAGCCGTCGGTTGGACCTTGTAATTCTTGCAACTGTACGTTATCCTCAGATGTAATTCCTGATAACATGCAAGCAAATAGTTTTGTGTTTAATGCAATTACAGCGGTTGAGCTCTACAAACTCATGATGTCTTTGAAAAACAAATATTCCTGCACTAGCGATGGCATAACAAGCATGTTACTGAAAAAAATTGCTTGGTATGTAGTTGACATCATGAGTTACTTGTTTAACCTAAGTGTGAATAATGGTTGTTTCCCACAATCCCTTAAATGTGCTGAAATAATTCCTCTTTTTAAAAAAGGAAATAGGAAAAATGTATCTAATTATAGACCTATATCTCTGCTTCCGACTTTTGCTAAACTTTTTGAGAAACTTATTAAAATCCGCATCCTATCATTTTTGGATTATAATCGCTTTTTCTCCGATAATCAATTTGGTTTTAGGTCTGGTATGTCAACAGAAGATGCTATTCTTAGGTTGTGCAGTCAGTTATATTAAGGTACAAACAATAAAAAATCAACTATGGCTCTGCTTATTGACATGACAAAAGCATTTGACATGGTCGACCATGAATTGTTACTAGACAAGTTATATAAAGCTGGATTTAGAGGAGTAATATTTGATTGGTTCAAAACGTATTTAAAAGGTAGGAAACAAAAAGTTAATATCAACGGAACCTTCAGTAACTTTCGTGTACTAAGAAATGGCGTCCCACAGGGTTCTGTGCTTGGACCTCTTCTATTTCTAATCTACATAAATTCTCTATTCACACAGGAATTTAAAGGCATATCTACTGCATTTGCTGATGATATAGCTTGTACATATCAGTATCAAACCCTCTTTGATTGCGTAGTAAAGATTGGAGCAGATCTAGAGAGATTAAGACTGTGGTTTGCTGCTCATAAGTTGGTTATCAGTGAGAAAACGAAGCTGATGTCTATAAAAATATCGGGAAATGCCTTAAATGATTTTAATCTATGTTTTCATGCATATGACTGTGAAAGGTTTAGCTTACCCATACACACATGTGGTATTAACAATTTTTTCGATTACAACCAATGCTCTACTAATTGCTTTAAAATCGAGTCAGTGAAAAATTTTAAATATCTTGGAGTTTTAATCGATCATAACTTGAGCTGGAAGGACCATATCCGAGAAGTAAAATCCCATTTGATGCTGGTGGCTCGCAAACTTTACCTCATCAAACCATATTGCTCTGAGAAAGTTTTAGCTGAAATCTACTACGGTCTTGCACACTCAAAGTTGCAATATGGTATGACCAGCTGGGGGGGATCATACTCTACTACGTTGAGACCTTTATTGATGGCACAAAAGCACTTAATTCGGATAATTTCTAAACGTAATCGTTTCACTCATAGCTGGCCCTTGTTCAAAAAACTACGAATTTTACCACTAAGGCATCTGTACATATTTAAAGTACTCAGGGAGTTTTTCAAGCGAAGTGGTAACATTCCTAGTAGAAACTCACAAATTTATAGCTTACGCATAAATAACTTGGCTCTTGTCAACATACCAGTTGTGCATAAGACTCATTTTTCTCATTTTTACACCGTTACAGCCCCAACGTATTTCAATAAACTACCATATTTTGTCAGAATTACTTACAATGTTCACTTATTCCTAATAAAAGTAAAAAAGTGGCTATTTACCATTGACCATGCAAGCATTGAATCTTTGTTAAGCACCATATCTTAATCTTCAGCATAAGTAATACCACTTAAATCACATAAATATCTGTAAGATTTATATTTTTGAATTGTTTTTTTTCTGGAAAAATTCTCTCTTTCCTCTGTGAATTCATTCTTTATAAATTCTATTTGTATTTTGGTTTATATCTATTGAATTGTTTTATTTATTTTTACACTTTTCTTTAATAGTACTGATTGTCACCCCACATCAGAAACCTATTATATTATTTAAATAAAATTGAAGTATCATTCAACACAAACTCAGGACATAACGTTCTAATAGTTATAGAATGTTCACTATTTATTCTCTTCCAGTATTTAGCTAACTACTATTGTTATTATTTTAGTTTTAAGTTGGAAATGAATAAAATTGTATCTATCTATCTATCTATTTTTCGCAGTCGCAAATTCTGCTCAGT
Organism: Brachypalpus laphriformis; assembly: GCA_945910035.1. Classification (NCBI taxonomy): domain Eukaryota; kingdom Metazoa; phylum Arthropoda; class Insecta; order Diptera; family Syrphidae; genus Brachypalpus; species Brachypalpus laphriformis. The sequence goes on along the minus strand of OX246755.1, from coordinate 89,149,953 downwards.
AATGTCCATCACTATTCTATTCCTAATCATTGACGTCGTCTGGCCTTGGAACTCACAATTTTCTGCTTATTTGACCAGGGTATATCCCTTCAATGCGTAGGGAACAGAGTATATCTATTCAATGAGTAGGGACACTCTCCACGTTTTCTTTATCAGTGCTTATCAGTAAGTCACACAAACACGAGAAATAGACGGTTATAAGAAGTGTTGTAGAGAGAGAGAGAGAGAGAGATAGATGGAGGTGGAGTGTCTTTTCGGAAAATGGCACAGGGTGCCCCATTAAAAAAAGGCAAACATTTTTTTTATTAAATATTACAATTAAATATGTGCTACACTGATATATTTTTCTTTGTTGTTGGTTTTTTTCATTGTTTTATTGAATTTTTTGATGATATGATATACTCGCACACGCAGATAATAATTAATAAAACATTAAAATTTAAGAAATTCCTTGTTTTGATTTATGTAGCAAAAGTAATTAAATTCTTGATTTAGAATATTATACTGTTGCGCAGGTAAGAACCTAAAACCGCACAATAAAAATAAAACCGAGCACAATCGCGAAAGCCCTAGAATCCGTCAACTCGAACATTGTAGAACTTGCTAGACTGTCTACAAATAAAGTTCCAGCGGCGAACTGGAAAATTTGGCATTTGCCTGGAAATCCAGAGTCGCATATAAAAGGAGGTTGACAGCAGTCCAGGGAGGAGTTCTGTTTTTGAGAGCAACGTCATCGGCGATATAGAGACGCGCAGACAATAAAATTGTACTAGAATTCTTTTGCTAGTGATTCATTTACTTGGAGAGAATTTTATTTTAATAAAAAGTTCACCCTCTCGAGAACCAAACAAATTGTTTATTTTCTTCAGTACCCGTCTCCACTTTGGGAAGTCGTGTTTGGCAGGATCGGCCACTTTTGTTACACTGGTGTCAGATGTGGGGTTAATCCGGACCGAATTAAGATTAATTCTACCCACGTACGAAAGCGTTAGTATGAGTGCCAACGACATCCAAACGTTTCTTCAGGAGTTTACTCTGAACCAAACGCAATTTTGGGAGAGAAAACTGACGGAATGGAAGACAGAAATATCCGACCGTCTTGAAAAGAGGATCGAGGAGCTGGAGAAGACAGTGTCAAACGCCGCCTTTGCTTCGGAGGTACCATCACACTCGTCACCACGGGTTACGCCAGGAGAAAAGCCAGCGTCAAATCAGGGCCCCGTTACCCATACGAGTAACCACGCTGCGAGTCAACTGCAACTCTCGGCTCCAGGAGTCGTAGTGCCAATCGACCCTCAGCCCGCCGAAGACATCTGCGGCCCTCAAGCAAGCAGGGCTCCTGAAATCCTAATGCCCCCGCAGCTTCCGAGGGTAACATCACTGATTCAGGAAACCCTGGTAGTGAGACAAGCCGAAGAACTGGACTGCGGCGAACCAAGCCGGGTGCCTAGATCGGAGCAAGGGACCTTACCAGCAATTCAAGGAGCCATGCCAGATAGCGGTCAACGATCCCAGGTATTCCCCCCACGCTTCGTGGGCGGAAACAGCTCCATCGCGCTGTGCTCAACGACTCCCGTTATCAGCGATCAGACACCAAGGGTAGAATCAGGCTACCGAAGCTCAACATCACTCCAAACCGGCGACGCCGCAATCTTACGCCACGTCCAGCAAACCCAAATAGATTCCGGCTTCGCAGGCTACCACTCTAAGCTCTCCCGGACGAGCGATAATCGAGATGCTACTCAACAGCCACCGCATGTTCCAGAACTACGCCAGGCTTCGGCTCCACCAAGGAATTTCAACCCAAGTCTTGTCCAACCGTACGACAGGACGGCTTCGTGGACAGACTACGAGACTCAATTCGAGTTAGTGGCCAATTTTCATGCGTGGAATGAAACGGAGAAGGCGCACGGACTAGCCATGCAGCTACGAGGGGAGGCCCTGTCTATCTTGAGCGCTTTGCCTAGAGGAAAGCCCCTTTCATACGAATCGCTGCGAGGGTTGCTCCGACAGCGGTATAGCCTAGACGATCATACCAGCTACACTTTACTACGTAGTCGTCTACAGCGTCCAAAAGAGTCGTTGGCCGAATTTGCAATCCAGCTACAGCGGTTGGCTACTGCAGCTTTCCCAGCGGGGGCAGAGAGGGTAGTGGAGGAAATAGTGCTAAGCCAATTCATCGATGGAATTCGGGACGAGCAGATCCAGAATCTGGTGGCCGTGGGACGACCTAAGGATCTTCAGGATGCGCTGCGAATTGCTCAAGAAATTACTTCGCGGTTGGAGCGTCGAAGTCATCGCAATGTGTTTCTAGCCTCTGCGGCTCCTAGTAACCGTCGAACCAGTAATGGGCGAAATCAGGCCCCAATGCGCTCGAACCCGGGCACTACCAATCTTCCGGAAAACTAGTTGCTGCAGATGCCCTGAAGCGACCATCAGCAGCTAACATCGATCCAGCTTCAACCAATACACCACAAGCTAACAACGCCTCCAACCACCCCCCATCACCCGCGGCCAACATTATGACCAATCCAAGTCAGAGCTTCGTAGGAGCCACCAATGTAGTTGGACTTTCTTTAGACGGCTTTATCGGAGGAACAAAGCAAACCTTTCTCATCGACTCAGGAGCTGACGTATCAATAATCAGCGAGCCACATCTCCCGCCGAATACACCCATTACAGGAACACCGATTCGTATAGAGGGAATCTCTGGAGGAACACTTTGGTCTACAGGAGTCGCAGAAGTGCCACTGGTATTTAATAACCACAAGTACCGACAGTCCTTCGCCGTTACAAGCCAAAGCGTACCATTAATCCTGGGAATGGATTTCCTGACGGAGAAGATGTGCAGCCTCGATTTTGTGGAGTTAAGCCTGGAGATACGAGGAAGGAAGCACCCCCTTCGATTGCCAACCAAAGCCCACACAAGCCTCCTGCGGACAACGACTTCCGAAACTTTACCAGCGCATTCCGAGGTAGTTTTGCCTATGGTGATGGCCAATAAACTGAGCGAAGCCACGGCCCTGGTCGTACCCTGTAGAAACAGCGAACTCCCGGAGGGGATACTATTAGCCCGCAGCTTCGTCGACTCAACCCGGAATCAGCTAATGGTGAGAATGGCCAATGTCTCTACCAAGGCCGTTATTTTGCCGAAGGATTTGGTTGTTGGACGCGCCTGTTCGGCTAAGATGTGCGAAGCCCCGCCACTTATAAAATCTTCCACGGATCATCTTCAAGGACTTCTAAAGGAAATCCCAGAAGACCTAGCCGAAGAAGAAGCCCATCGATTTCGAGACCTTCTCGTGCGATACCGAGATGTTTTCTCCCAGGGCCCGATGGATTACGGCAGGACCAGCCTGACGAAACACTCGATCGATACCGGATCAGCAAAGCCGGTCAAGCTTCCAGCCCGAAGAGTGCCTTTGGCAAAACACGAAGAGGTGAACGATTTGATCAACGACATGCAGAACCGGGATGTCATTGAACCTTCCAACAGTCCTTGGGCAGCCCCCATTGTCCTCGTACGGAAGAAGGATGGCTCAGCACGCTTTTGTGTTGATTTTAGGCGCCTGAATGAGGTCACTAAAAAGGACTCCTACCCACTACCAAGAATGGACGACATTTTCTCAAACTTGGCAGGATCCAAGTTGTTTTCGACAATGGATCTCCAGAGCGGATATTGGCAGGTGGAAATGGATGCCAAAGACAGGGAAAAAACAGCTTTTTCTACCGGCGCTGGTCTATGGCAGTTTAAAGTGATGCCTTTTGGGCTCTGCAATGCCCCAGCCACGTTCGAACGCCTGATGGATGAAGTCTTCCGAGGAATGTCCTGGCAGACGGCACTAATTTACTTGGACGACATTATCGTCTACGCTCCCACCTTCGACACCCATCTTTTGAACCTTGAGGCAGTCTTCCAGCGCCTACGAACAGCCAACCTTAAACTAAGTCCTAGTAAGTGTCAATTTCTTCGACGTCGTGTTCGTTATTTGGGCCATATTGTGTCAGAGGAAGGACTGGTAACCGACCCGGAAAAAGTACATGCTGTGCAGGAATGGCCGCGGGATAAAAAGCAAGTACGAAGCTTTCTGGGCCTGTGCTCATATTACCGCCGATTTATCGAAAGCTTTTCGACTTTAGCTAAGCCGCTTTCGGAGCTAACAGAAATGCATCGACGCTTTGTATGGAGCGACTCTTGCGAGGCAGCGTTCATAGAGCTTAAAAGAAGACTGACCACAGCCCCCATTCTGGCATTTCCTACATCCATTGATGAGTTTATCCTAGACACAGACGCGTCTAATGTTGGCATTGGTGCCGTGCTAAGCCAGCGGCAAGGTGATAGTGAAGTAGTTCTCGAATATTACAGCAAAACGTTAAACAACGCTGAAAGGAATTACTGCGTCACGAGAAGAGAACTACTAGCCGTCGTCCTCGCAACGCACCACTTCCACCATTACCTCTTTGGCCGCCAATTCACCCTGCGGACGGACCATGCATCCTTAAGGTGGCTCTGTAACTTCAAACATCCTGAAGGGCAAATGGCAAGATGGTTAGAACGGCCACAGCAGTATACCTTCAACATTCAACACCGACCGGGGCCTCGACATGGTAATGCGGATGCACTCTCAAGACGAGTTTGCGATGACTGCAAGCACTGCACCAGGGCCGAACAACTCGAGTCTGAGGCCACTAATCGGGCCTACGTAACCACAATAGCGAGCAGCCTGGAAGATGAACAGAAGAAGGATCCGGTACTGGCGGAAATCATTAAGTGGAAGGAAGTGGACCGACGCCCCGAGAAAACCAAAATCATCGGCGGTAGCGAAGACCTGAAAGCGTATTGGAGCATGTATGACCAACTTGACCTGGTAAATGGGATGCTAGTACGAAGGTGGGAAGAGAAACCCGACCATAGCAAACCTCTGCTGGTAGTACCAAGGTCGTGTGTAGCGGAGATCCTGGCGTTACTTCATAACAGCCCAAGCGGTGGACATTTGGGTCTAAAGAAAACTCTTTCGAAGGTCAAAAGTCGCTACTTCTGGATTAGTCGGACTCGGGATGTGAAGGTATGGTGCCTCGCGTGTCACACCTGCACTGCTCGGAGGGGTCCGAGCCAAAGAATACGTGGTGGATTACAGCCCAGTCGCCCTGGGGTTCCATTCGAGAGAATTGCCATAGACATTCTTGGACCACTGCCACGCACACAGGATGGTAACCGGTACATAGCGGTCGTTATGGATTATTTTACGAAATGGCCCGAGTGCTTCGCAATTCCTAATCAAACAAGCGAAGTTGTGCTACGACCCTTGGTGGACCAAGTATTTTGTCGTTTTGGAGTCCCCCAAACTATCCACTCAGATCAAGGTCGCAACTTCGAATCCGAAGTATTCCAGGCAGCGATGAAGATCTTAGGAGTTGAAAAAACACGGACAACACCCCTACACCCGCAGTCCGACGGCATGGTGGAGCGATTTAACCGAACGTTGTTGGACTACTTGGCTAAATTCGTGGACCGACATCAAACAGATTGGGACCGCCATCTCCAACCAGCTATGCTAGCTTACCGATCGGCCGAACACGAGTCTACTGGTTTTTCCCCGTCACCGCTGAACCTAGGCCGCGAAGTGAAGTTACCAGCCGAGCTGGCCTTTGGAGCAACCCCCACGAAATCACTTTGCACCGCCGAGTATGCCATGGAATTAAGACACAGTCTGCAAAAAGTTCATGAACTCGCCCGGAAAAATTTGAATATAGCTGCCGATACCATGAAAAGTCGGTATGACTTAAAAAAGAATGCTGTGACGTTTAATCCAGGAGATGAGGCATGGTTTTACAACCCCAGGAGACAAAAAGGGATATCACCGAAACTACAAAGTGATTGGGAAGGCCCAGTCCACATAAGCGCACGTCTATCAGAGCTGGTCTATCGCATCCAAGTCACTGGCAGCAGAAAACCTAAGGTGGTGCATGTCGACCGTTTAGCCCCATACATAGGACAATCTGGGACTCAGCAGGAGCTTTGAGTCTTAAGGCGGGGGTAATGTTGCGCAGGTAAGAACCTAAAACCGCACAATAAAAATAAAACCGAGCACAATCGCGAAAGCCCTAGAATCCGTCAACTCGAACATTGTAGAACTTGCTAGACTGTCTACAAATAAAGTTCCAGCGGCGAACTGGAAAATTTGGCATTTGCCTGGAAATCCAGAGTCGCATATAAAAGGAGGTTGACAGCAGTCCAGGGAGGAGTTCTGTTTTTGAGAGCAACGTCATCGGCGATATAGAGACGCGCAGACAATAAAATTGTACTAGAATTCTTTTGCTAGTGATTCATTTACTTGGAGAGAATTTTATTTTAATAAAAAGTTCACCCTCTCGAGAACCAAACAAATTGTTTATTTTCTTCAGTACCCGTCTCCACTTTGGGAAGTCGTGTTTGGCAGAATCGGCCACTTTTGTTACAATACATTTTCAATTCACAATTATTCAAGAAGTACATACTGGGAAAATGAGAAATAAACTTTTGCTCCAGTGTCTCTAATGCATCTAAAAGTTCTTGAGGCGGATGTGTTAAGTGCGCACACTCATATTCTTTAAAATCTGTATATAAGGAGGAAACACTAGGTTGCTGACATAATTCCAATTCGCACCAATGTTTTTGTCGGAATATTTTTTTTAAATGTAGCCTGCAAAATAGTAAAAGCCATTTTCACTACCGAAATCAACAGTTTTTTAGTCAGTTTCGGTTTTGAAAAAGTCAATCACTTTGGCTTTGTTTTTTGGTGGTTGTAACTGCATCTCAATGTGGGGAAGGTCTAAATTTGCAGTTGGCTCCCAGTTGCCATGGGTTATGTCCTCCATGTACTGTGCTGACAAAGATCTCTTAAACGAACAAATGAATTGAAACGGAGTCAGCAACTTATTATTTCTTCCTCGGTTGCGTAAAACAGCAAAGGTGTTTTCCAAACAGTCTTGGTTGAGATTTCTGGTTAAGAGGAGTTAAGGAACTGAATACCATCTGCCCTTAAGCCCCTTGAAATATCAAAACTGCGTATTGGACGTCTGAGATGGCTAGGACATGTAGAGCGAATGGACACCAACGCTCCAGCCTGCAGAGTCTTCGAATCTAATCCCGAGGGATGACGCAGTAGAAGGAGTCATCGCCGTAGGTGGCGCGCACAAGTTCAAGGGGACCTCGACCAAGTTGGAGTGCGCAACTGGAGGCAATTAGCTAAAGACCGAGCTAAATGGAGAGGCTTGTTGGTTGAGGCCCAGGTTCACCCTGAACTGTAGCGCCACCTAAGTAAGTAAACTTTTCAAGAAAATCATGTTTTTGTGGATTAACTGAGATTAGTCGGAATCGCCAGATATCGAATATTCCTACTAATTACCGATCTATGTAATTTTTACGTTTTTTAGAAGAACACATTCATGTAGTTTCCAAATCTGTGATTAGATTTTCTGTGCGATGCATACTTGGAAACCATGTTTTTGTGGGTAAATTGAGATTAACCGGAATCGCCACGCCAGGGTCGTCAGATACCAAATTTTCCGACCAATCACCGATTTGTGTAATTCTTACATCATTAGATCTACATATTCGTGTAGATTTCAAGTCCGTAATTCGATTTTCTCTGTGGTGCAAACTTTTCGCTGAAAAGATGCTTTTGTGAGTTAATTCAGATTAGGTAGAATAGCCACACCGTCGTTACATACATATCAAATTTCCCGACTTATCACCCACATGTGTAATTTAAACGTCATTACAAGAGTACATTCACACAGATTTCAAATCTGTGATTCGATTTTCTATGCAATGCATACTTTTCGAGAAAATTAAGTTTTTGTGGATTAACTAAGGTTAGCTGGAATCGCCACGCAATGCCAGGGTCGTCAGATATCGAATTTTCCAACCAATCACCAAATCCTACATCGCTCAGGTTCTCCGGTCTATTGTAAGGCGAGGTCTTCATCTGGTTCGTTGTCAATCCGGGGTGTACTTGAAAACCCGACTCATTTTTTAAGAGATGATTTTACTTCTGAAATGAATTTCAGTCCAAAGAAACAGCGGCATAAGTAACTCGTAATTCATTTTGTCATTTCAGGTCAAGTCATTTTGCTGGTTAAGAGTGGATCATAGTCTTGTCACTTGGATTTTGAAAAAAAGTGGTAGATTGGACAAAAAAAGGTGTTCGATTTAAAAAAAATCGTTTGCTCCCTCTTGGCAAAAAAATATTTATGCATAACAATATGATAAGTCTCTGCTAAAGAAACAGTAATTCAAACTAAATCTGAAGAATAAAATAACAGCAAGGTGTTGTTTTTCCAATCTGACTGAAAAGACGATGTAAATATAAGCATTCACGTCACTCTGCTACAGGCTACAATCTACACATGAAGAACGAATACATTTCATCAAATGATGTGCGGAGGAGTATGACGATAAAGGGTTTCCGCACAAATGAATGAAAGATTCAGTGAAAGTGGGTATCTGTTGAATTTTCGAAACGGATTGGGAAAATGTATATGTATACATATATTTCAAGGGAATTGAGTTGAATTGGTTGATTTAATATTGCATTCTGTTGTAGATGTTGTAGATTGGAAAAACTTTCAAAATTGTGGTGGATCTACTACAATTGTGGTAAAGTGACAACACTGAGCACAAGTGGACAAAATCGTTTGTCTCTATGGTACCGTTTTGACCGAGAAACAGATGCATAAAATCCCTTCTGGTTGACAGTATACATTTCGTTTTGTCTTTATTAGTATCTAAACCCGTTTTTGCCGCCTCCGTTCCAATACTTGCAAGCGCACCACTGACCGCTCGCTGCATACTACCGATAATGTCAATACCATCTGCATATGCAAGTAATTGAACGCGCTTTTGAAAAATTAGACCACTGATGTTGACGTCCCAGTTTCGCACAATTGATTCAGTTATGACGTTGAATAGATCACTAGATAGCGCGTCCCCTTTTCCGACATCAACGAGTTCGATTGTGTTCCTGACGATTTTGATGGAGCAGCGAGGTTTCTCCATCGTCATACCGAGACTTGATATGACTCTCTTATGAGTATTAATTTTAAATTCCTAGGTTTTCTCTAAAACCTACCGTAGTACGAATATTTGGTCAGTTATTGATCTTTCTGGATTAACACCACCCTAACAAAGGCCAATCAGATTACATACTTGCAAACGGTTTCAGGTGTTCATATAATATGGCCGACAAGATCTCATAAGCGACGTGTAGGAGACTAATTCCCCTGTAGTTGGCGCAGTTCATGATATATCCCTTCTTGTGGATAGGGCATACGATACTAATGTTCCATTCATTGGTCTTTTTCAAGTTTTACAGATGAGTTGGTGTATGCTCTTTACAAAGTCATCTCCCGCTACTTTGAGCAGCTCAACCAGCAGGCCATGCACTCCAGCAGCCTTATTTTACTTAAGCTTCGATATCGCTATCTTCACTTTGAGTGGATCAGGTGAACAAGAATACTGATTATATCGTCCAGCTGGAATATCTTGTTCTGCCTGACAGCGGAGTCTTCTCACAGTATCCTTTCGGTGTTGTGGCGTGACGGATATGTTCATCCATATATTGGCTACTGTCAAAAAAGAATCCACCTAACATCTACGCTTAGACATAAGCGGAAGATGTCGCCGAAATTTTCGTCGGGCCATGCTTAGCAACTGACTCTGCTGTCGTCAGCGTTAAACATGATCGACGAAATGAAGTCAGACTGCTGCTAACAACAACAGCACGCATGGACCTAATTTCCTGGCAGGCTCATGGTGATGGGATTATGACGGCCAGATTCCGGCCTAGAGTACGACGCGGCACCATAATATAGTGTTATGCCCCAACAAATGGCTCGCTTGAGGACGAGAAGGAGAGCTTCTATATTTTGAATGCCAAGGTAGGCAACGACAACAAAGGGCTCAAACATGTAATCGGGAAGCATGGACTAGGCAACCGCAATCACAATGGCGAAAGGTTTTGTGGGTTTCTGCAATGTACACCGTGATAGATGGCACCATGTTTGAGAACAAGGCCTGCCACAAAGTCAGCTGGGTTTTCAACGATAGGCAGGCAACCTCCAATCAAATCGATCATTTTGCAATCAGCCGCTGTTTAGAAGTAGTCTCCTGGAAGTCCGAAATAAGAGAGGGGCAGATGTGGGGATAGTATGAGATCACCATATTATGATAGCTACTCTCGAACTACCCACTGCTGCAGCTCGAAGATCCTACGACAACACAAAATTGCCCAGGTGTAACATCGGTCGACTCAGTGATCTCTCAGTGTGCCAACAATTAATGGATCACCTTTCGGAAGGTGTGGAAGTAATCAGCAGCTCACTGCCCGCATCCATCCAAGACCATTGGTGTGTTGTGAAAAATGTTTTTACATCTCGTGCAGAAGGAATTGTCGGTCGATCGCAGGGAACACATATGGCGTGGCCTTCCGAGGATACCTGGAAACGGATTGGTGAATGAAAACAGCTGAAAGCTCGCATTGCTGCCACTCCAGCAGCATGGAGAAGCGAGATAGACTCCGTATATCGCATGAGGATGAGATAAGTTCAGCTTAGGGTGCGACGTGACAGGCGCAACTACATCAATGCGCTGGCTATAAAAGCAGAAGAAGCTACATGTACTCGTAGGTGCGACAGTAGGACTGTTTACAGAATCACTAAAGAGCTGACAGGTGGTCGCGAATCCAGTCCAGTGAAAAGCCTATTCGGATGAGCAGAGATGGACGGAGCATTTTGTTACGGCTTTGAATAGGCACAACCATCCAACGACGGAAGTACCAGTGGATTGGTCACACGTTCCAAAAGGGTGACAGCTCCATAGCTAACCATGATATGCAATGGAACCCTTTATCTCAGGATGGTAGAACACCTGGCGGGCCCAGGAGAACATGGCGCAGAACAGTCGACAAGGGGGCACGGTAGTTGGGGAAAAGTTGGGAAGAGCTCAGACACATCGCCAGAAACCGTACACGACGGCGCGCAAGAGTAGTAGAGGCCCTAGGATTCAGAAGGGGACACAGGACACAAAAAAAAAAACAAGGCGCCCTCAGTTTTATGGCGTACTTTTAGCAGGACATGGGGCTTATTACCGAATAAGGTCCCCAGGATCTATACGGTTGGGATAAGGACATTCCTAGCATATGCGTCGCTTATTTGGTAGAAGGGGCTTTCGCGTAAATATTTGACTGCATTTTGCGCTAAAATCCAAAGACTGGCTTGTCGGGTACGCTTAGCTGTGCTCTAGATGCTTCCTTGAACTTACTTAGATCTTGATACTTATATCATGGGCTGTATTATCAAAGGCATCTATCATCTTCGGTGGGGTGGCCTTAGGTATAAGCCACACTGGAGTTTTCATGACATTGTGGGACACTTATCCTACGAAAGTAACCAATCATCGATGGCAACATCTAGACCAATGTTATACCGCCAGACAGCTCTGGCCGATACTCAATAAATCCAGGTCTATCGGACTCTTGAAGCACAAGAGAGGAACCCTCTCAAAAATAACAAATGTCCTCACTGGACACATCGGCAGTACAATGGACCTACTTTCTGGTCTAAGTACATCCTCATCAAGGGCCGATCCTAACCTAACCTAACCTATCCTACGACTCCAGTCAATTATTTAAATTAGACTTTCATTGGGTTGCGGAAAGGAATGCAATCGAATTTTAACGGATAGCTTGAAAATCAGTCAAGGGACTGCTGCTGGTAGATGATACCATCAGGCTTCACTTCATGTTAGGCAAAAAGACATGCAGCTGTGTTTTTCAAGTTGAAACACATGCAATGCTAATGACAATGGTTTATATTGTAAGGAAGAGGTGAAAGTGTTGAAATATTTGAGTCTGTAGTGACAGTCAGGCGCTTAAGGCATTGCTTAAAGCTTTCACCACTATCAAAATATTTTGTTAATGTAAAAACTCTTTGAACTCGGTCGCAAGGCTAAATTCCCTGTCCCTTATCTGGGTCGCAGGTCATACTGGGATCTTAGAGAACAAGATCTCCAATACAATTCGCTAGTCAAGGTTCAGTGTAGGTTTTCCCAGGACCAGCAAGAGCTTCGATTGACGGTTGCGTTGCTCAGGAACAAAATTGTGTTTGCTATGGCTCTCCAAGATGAAGGTTGATATACGAATGCTTCCGTATGACTGTAAGAAATTAGCGGTATTTTTGCTGTCTCTCTATTGGTGTATTGACAGGACACCTCACTTTCGCTGAGCGTTTTAAAGTACTGGGCTTAATTGACAGTACAGTTTGCGAAGTTTGTGGACAAAGCGACAACACTGCGGAACATTTCCTCTGCCTTTACTCGTATCAGATGGCAGATTTTCGTTGCTGGTGTGGTGGGTGCTGGTTCTGCAAGCTCCTTACCACCAAAGCACTTGCTTAGTTTTCTTAGAAAGACAAGACATTAAAACGGTTAGGTCAAGGTTTTGCGCTCTGGTAGTACAATGGACCTGTTGTGTCTGAGTCGAGTCTCAGTCGAGCATTTTATATCCCGACAAAAAATAAATAAATAATGGTCCGAGTCAATGTTGGCCGCTCGAAAGTTTTGGAAGATACTGGAGACATGTCTGGCATCTATGGTAATATGATCAATCTGGTTGACGGTTTGCTAGTCTGGAAACCACCAAATCCTCTTATGGATGTTGGGGTGTGAAAGAAGTTTCTTAGCAGCAATGACGTTTCGCCCCAACACAAGGTCAATTACCCTGAGCGCATTTACAAAGGCGTGGTCGTGCAGGCTGTGTTTTCTGACTGTAGTACCATTTTTCTTTCCGATTTTAGCGTTAAAATCACCATGAACGATTTTGTGATCTTACTTCGAGCACTTCTCGCATACTTTTTCGAAAAGGTCGCAGAAACTTTCTCTTATTACGTCATCCTTCTCCTCTGTCGGAGCGTGTGCACAAATCAGCGCACATATCAGCGTTATATTTTTGAATTTGGCCCTAATGCGGACTGTGGCCAGGCGTTCGGGTACATATTTGAAGCCTATGACTCCTTGCATAGGTCTTCCTCTGATCGAAATCCGCATACAAATAACTATTTATCGTAGTAGTTGTCACAGTTTTTGATGGTAATAATACCTAGCTTCTGGCAATCTAGGTCTCTCCAGCTGTTCTTCAGTTCGTGCACGAACGCCGCGCGTGTTTTATTTAAGGTCCGGCTATTCTATGCGCAGAATCGAAGATCATTTTTCTCATTTCGTTTACCGGGGTCGTCAACGCTGAAATCATTCTTAGCAAGTATTTTCAATCTTACTGTGTACTTATTTAATGAATAAATCTAAATTGAATTTCGGAAACCTGGTACATCTTGTTTTATTCAAAATGCTTTCTAACATAGCTAATAATGCATTTAAGCCTTTGCCAAAACCAGAGCCTCATTTGGACCAAGCTGCAACCTTCCTGTTTGCAATGCAGATCTAAGGAAACATTTGAATGTTAACTTATTGATTGAACTTCAGACTTATAAAAAACTTACCCAACTCCTTTGGTTGACTGTGAATTAATGATTATCGTTTTAACAGTATCTGTCAAACTTGCGTCGAAATCTTTTATATTCAGAGACAACTCCGTGCTACCCAAATTAGCTAAGAACAAAAGTTTTTCTCCTCCGTCTAAGGCCCTGTAAAGGAACGCCTAAATTATTTCTTTGCAGCGGAAAGAAAACGATTTTACCTTTCTAAAATAAAAACTCTATCAGTGAGGGCTTTGAATCTATAATCTCCGAATCGCAACACTTTGCTTTCGTTTCGCAGTTCAACTAGAGATTTGTATGTCCTCAGATGACTTCTAGCATCTTTCAGTTCGTCGTCAACATTTGTAGTTTCATAGCCACTTGCAAGAGGAAGCCAAGTTTTATTTGCTGTAGAAAATCCAGAATTTTTGCCGTTGTTCCATTGGAATGGAGTTCTTGATGGATCTCTGGTGAATTTCTCATACATGTCCTTATTTGAATTGCAAGCAGCCGGGTCAACAGTATCTTCCCAGGAGATTTCTCCATCGATCATCCCAAGTTCTTCACCCTTTAAGAGAATAATCCAATAAAACGGGTTAGTAAGTAGTTTTGTTGAAAATATGGTATAGAGTACTCGCATCTCTACACATATACGTACATATATGGTATATATAAAATTCAATGTGAGTGCCTATGTACTATTATTCCTTAAACATCGATAGTCTATCGATACTTATCGATAGTAAATGAATATCGAAAACATCGATGGTTTTAAGAACTATCGCAAGTAACAAAAATGAATGCATTGTTTTCCATTCGCTTTTTGTAAAGCAATCTTCGGTATTGACCCGAAGTGTTCCTTTTGTTTGGTCAAACTCGATGCAGTACTTTAGTATTTAGTACGTTAGTGTTTAGTATCTAAGTACTAAGATTCATGTGAATTTGGGTCAAAATCGTTGCCCCACTTTAGTATTATCGTATTCCAGTACTAAAAAATTCGTTCTCTAATACACTTAGTCCCAGGCGCCTGGCTGACAGTTGTTGCCCCAGCCGCCTGTTTGACAGTTGCTGTTTTTTTGTTAGACGCAGCAACACACGCCGGGTACCCGCTAGTTTACTTATAAATAACATTCTATAGTCATTGTTAACTTAAGTATGAAGACGTTTTTCCGAATTTTAATCAGAGCGTTTATTAAGCGTAGCTAAGACAACGATAGGATAAAATTTCCTAAAATTTATAAAGATTATAATAAAGGAAGGTTTTAATGTACAAAAATCTTACGTTTGATATCAAAACTTAAAGTTAACTACAATTTTTTTTTACTTTGGTAAATTAAGTAATCTGCTTCCATGCAGTTCGACTGCTAATTAGAAAAGAAAATGGGTTTCCTTTGCTACGGCGAGTGACGTTTCAAAGGAAATGGTTGGATTGATGAAATGTTCAGAAATCTTTAGAAATTGAATATGCGCCATCTACTTAACAGTAGCGCCGATGTTGCCAGGTTCCTCAACACTCCCCCCCCGGTAAGTTGGAACTGTGATCCTGCTTACCGCCATTGTTCGAACCGGTTACATCGAGTACTGCTAACTTGGATACAGGCCGCACATAGACACCAGATTCAGTCTGAATAACAGCACTCCTTATTTTGCCATCCCTACCAGGGTTGACTTCCAGCACCCGACCTTTGGGCCAGGAATTTCTGGCGTTCTTTTCATCGACAATGACGACAACGTCGTTAACGGAAATCGGCTTAGAAGGCTGAAACCACTTTGTCCTTCTTGTTAGATTCGGCAAATACTCGCGAATCCACCTGCGCCAAAAGGAATTGCTGAATTGCTCCGCCATGGTCCAATTTTGTTTCAGGATAACACCTTCATCGTGGAATTCTCCCATCGGTTTTGAGCCGCTTGAGGAACCCAGCAAAAAATGATTGGGTGTAAGGGCTTCTTCATCTTCGCCACTAACGGGAACATATGTTAGTGGACGGGAGTTTATGATGCTCTCGACCTCAGCCATCATTGTTGATAGTAGTTCATCACTCGGAGTTTTGCTAAAGCTAATTTGCGAAAGAACCTGCTTTACCGAACGCACCAACCTTTCCCAGCAACCGCCCATGTGTGGGGCTGCTGGCGGAATGAACGACCATTTGAGCCTACCCTCACCTATGCTTTCTACCAGTTTTTTACCATCAATTTGTTCTATCGCCGCTTGTAACTCTCTGCTAGCCCCTCGAAAATTTGTTCCATTGTCCGTGTATATCTGTATAGGCATTCCCCTTCTTGCAATGAAACGTTGAAGAGCGAGAATGCAGGAGCTAGTTGACAGGGAGTGTGCGGTCTCCACATGAATCGCTCTCACCGTCAAGCAGGTTATCAGCACCCCCCATCGTTTTTCCCTTCGCCGACCCACAGCCACGAAAAGTGGTCCAAAATAGTCCATTCCGACGTAAGAGAAGGGCCTCGTGAACGTCTTGAGTCTAGCTGGAGGTAGCTCACCCATTATTGGGATCGATGGTTCAGCCTTCTTGTTGCAGCACAGCTGGCAACGACGTTGAACCATTTTGACCATCACACGTAATCTCGGGACGAAGAATCGCTGACGAACTTCGTTCACGACAGTCTCGTTGAACTGATGCTGATATTTGCAGTGATAGTGGTCCAGAATCAAATACGTGATGTGGTGATCCTTTGGTAACACGATTGGCTGCTTAGTGTCAAAGTCCAAGTCAACTGCTGCATTGATCCTTCCTGCGATTCTCAACACTCCGTTTTCGTCTAGATATGGCGAAAGCTTGTAAAGTATGCTTGTTTTTGGAATAGTAGCTTCCCCTGATGTAGTCTCTTCAAGGATCTGTATTTCCTCGCAGAATATATCTCTCTGCGCCTGCTTCCACAAATAATGCTCACCCCTTTTCAGAAAATCCTGGAATTCGAATGAAGAATTGCTATTTTTCGACAATTCAATGAATTGGTAGACTTTTGCAATAGTGTTGTGCAACTTCCGCCACTTTGAAAATTTGCGAAAATCGATTACACAAGTTGGACTTACTATAGTGTGGTGAAACTGTTCAATAGTTTCAATGTCCACAGGATTAGCGTCGAGTTCGCACTTAGGCCAAGACTGCTCTGAGTGCCATAGAAAATCAGGACCTCTATACCAGTGACTTTTTGATGAAAAGTCGAAGTGCATTCTGGTTTTCGTAGCCTCGTCTGCCACGTTGAGTTTAGATGGCACCCACTTCCAAAGAGCTGCGTCGGTTTTCTCAAGAATCTCCCCGATTCTCAATGAAACGAACTGTTGGAATTTTCGACTAGGTGACCTGATCCAATAGATGACAGTTTTAGAATCTGTCCAGTAAATTTGTCGTGTGAAACGAATTGAATGGCTTTCGATGATCGTGTGAGCAAGTCTGGTACCCAGAAGTGCCGCTTCAAGTTCCATTCGTGGGATTGACAACCGACGTAAAGGCGCTACTTTGGTTTTCGCTGCTATTAGGCGACACTCGAACTCTTTTCCATCTGAAACTCGTATAAATGCTGCAGAAGCCAGAGCATCTTCACTCGCGTCGCAGAATATATGGAGCTCGACTTCAGCTACATTCGCGAAATTGAGCGCGGTTAAATACGTACGGGGAATCCTTATATTATTGATCAGAGGCAATAACCGTATCCACTTACTCCATACGGCAAAGTGTTCATGTTTAATTTGCTCATCCCAATCGACGCCTGATCTCCAGATTGACTGGAGCAAAATTTTCAAATTCACTAGGACATTCGCGATTAGTCCTAACGGATCGTATATTTTCATTAATAGTCTAAGAACTTCCCGTTTGGTTGGAATTCGCTTACCACTCATTACTTCTGGATTCATTTGATTACTGATGAATGTAAAGAAAAATTCGTCGCTTGCTGGTGACCACCAAAGTCCGAGTACCTTCTCCTCAGTTGACATAGGCACATACGAATTCTTACTGACACTGCAACCCTTTAATTGGTCCAGGACATATTGTGAGTTGGACCGAAAATTCCGGATCTTAAATCCACCTTGGCTATGTACATAAATGACATCTTTCGCCACTTCTGCTGCTTCCACTTCGTTTTCAAAACTTGCTATAAAATCGTCAACATAATGATTTTTTATTATAGCATGTACCGCAACTGGGTATTGCAGCGCGAATTCCTCGGCGTTTTTATTTTTTATGTACTGTGCGCAGAATGGTGACGATGTTGCGCCGAACGACAATACCTTAAGGATGTATGTTTCGATCTCATTAGTTTCCATATTTCGCCACAGGAATCGCTGGGCTTCCTGGTCCTCCGTCTTGATGCGGATCTGGTGGAACATTTCTTTAATGTCCGCACACAGTCCCACCTTCCGTTCCCTGAAACGAAAAAGAATCCCAAGCAGAGGCGATGTAATGTCTGGTCCTGTCAGCAGAAAAGAATTTAGGCAAACTCCATTTACCTTTGACGCGGCGTCCCACACAATTCGAATTTTGTTCGGTTTGTTGGGGTTGAATACCGGGAAAATTGGCAGGTACCACGTCTTCTCTTTTTCCACGGACTTAGAGTCAATCTTCTGAGCATAACCTTTATTTATATATTCCGCGATTAAATTCGATATAAGTTGATGAAGGTGCGGTTCTCTTACCAATCTTTTCTCTAGGCACTCGAGGCGGCGCATTGCATTTGATTTACTGCTTGGAAACTTCAGATTAGCATTTTTCCACAGTAGTGGAACTTCAAATGCAGTTCCAACCCTTTTAGAATGAATGTCAAGAATTTGTTTCGCCCTTTTATCGTCCGGCGATAAGAGCATCACCCTTTTCGTACCCATATTTTCAATAGCAAAATATTCTTTTACAGAATCACTCAAGCGCGCATCATTATCTCTACAGCAAGCGCAAATATGTAACTGGTAATGCACACTCAGAATCCTGGTTGACTTCTTATCACATGGGCCAAATACTACCCAACCCAAACGCGTTTTGGTTGCGACTGGTTCTTCCATCCGTCCTTCTCTCATCCGCAGTGGTATCCCCAAGTTCCAGTGCTTTAAGCCTATTAGAATACGAGGTTTCGCTTTAGAAAATGAATGTATTGGAATACCCTTTAAATGTTTATACCGCTCAGCCAACGCATCAACGCTAATTGTTTGTTCGGGAAGATCCAATTGTTCCACAGTGCGTACGCCGCAAAGTGAGTATTTTCTATTCTTATTACTTCCCGATATGACAATTGAAATCTTTCTTGAATTCGATTCCTCCCGAATTGTATTTGAAGTCCACTTCAGTTGCAAAGGCATGTGTTCTCCTTCTACTTGCAGGTAGTTTGCTAAATCTTCTTCGATCAACGAAGTTGACGACCCATCATCAAGAAAGGCGAATGTGTCTATTTGCACCCCTGTTCCGTAAAGTGTAACGGGTAATATTCTGAAAAGAATTTCCTTTTCATTCGCCTGGGTGTGGTATATGGGAGATGTCGTAGTTGCGACAGCAGTGGCTGAAGGAATGTGTGTATCAACGGCGACGTTGCGTACTGTCGGTGTTTTATTCGACGATTCCAAATGTCGACTGTTGGCCTGCACGTTGTTGGTAGGTTTATGTAGTAGTTTGTTGTGTCGAAAAGGACAACCGTTTTCTCCGCACGTTTGCTCCAATGAACATCTGTTGTTATGGCGACGAAGACATGTGCGGCAAAGTTGTTTTTCTTTTACAACGGACCATCGTTGCTGCACTGTGTAATCCAGAAATGTTCGACATTTGTCGACTGAAGAACAGTTCCTGTCACAGACCTTACATTTCTTGAGCGACGCATCATCGTGAAGATAAACAAAGGACTTTTCCTGCCGTTGCTTTTGCTCCAACCGTTTCTCTTGTGCTATAGGGCAAGTGAATGTTACATCATTCGCTGCTCGACCGAGTTCAAACAGCCATGTGCTGAAGTGCGAAATATCAGTCGTCGGAAGTGTTTGCCTATAGATCGACCAATTTAAACGGATTATAGGAGGTAACCTCTCCACTAATTCTTGCAATAGGATGGGATTATTTAAGTGTGAGGAGCATCCAGCCATTTGCATTGTTGCACAAATATTTTCAACGTCGAGTGAGTATTTCACGATCGTTTCTAATTTGTCCGCTTTGGGCTGAGACTCATGTCGAATTTTTTGCAATAATGTATTTATGATGATTTCAGGGCGTCCAAACATCATTTTCAAGGTGGAAATAATTTTATCAACTTGGCCTGGGTGCGACAAACGGCTGCGCACAGAATCAAGAGCTCTCCCTTTAAGGCAGGCGCGCAGACGTCCCAGATTCTCGTCGTCCGAAAACCCACAAATTCGCGTGCTGTTCTCGAAGGAACTAATAAACAGCGGCCAATCCTCAGGATTTCCATCAAATTTTGGAAGGTCTTTTGGTGTTGATTGCCTTGCAGCCATTTGGCGATGTGACAGTTTAGGTGGCTCCTGGAGTCTTAGCGGTTGGACTATGTAATTGGTTGCATTCGCAGCTGCTTGCGTACTTGGTTGATGTGCATTTTTAATAAATAAAGTATCGTGTTGATTCTGTTGCACTTTTGGACCGAACCACGTGTTGTTAAGCATGCTGCTATTTGGCATTCCTGGATTGGACGTTGGGTTTTGCTGTTCACCTTGCCACTTTAACCAATGTTCCACGCGATTCTTTGACATTGTAGATAATTCTTCTTCATTGACGTCATCTTCATCGTCGGATTGCATTCCTTCAAGAATTTCATATTTTTTGGCCAAGTACTTCTCTTCCAATGACTTTTCTTCCTCCAAGCGTTTCAATTGAATAGAAATTCTCCTTCGGGAAGATGTTTTGGATTTGACTGACAGTGCATTCTGAGGATCTGGAACTGATTGTGGTAATTGGAGAGGTAAAACTGTGGGTGCACTTTGTGCTGAACTAGATGGTTGCGGAACGCTCATTGGAGCTGGCGGGGACGGTTTCACTGCTCGGTGCAATGGAACGGCTGTGCTAACATTTAATGCGGTGGGAGGTAATGAACTATTTTTGGTGATTAGATCACCTTCAGCCTCCGACGGTGGCGGTGTGCGAATCATTTACTGGTTTTACGAAAGCAAAGGGATAATAAAGACTCAAATGGTACTCACCCTATGTCCCAGTTGTAGGTTATGCACGTGGGCCGACAGTCTGCTGATTTGCTTTGGAATGTAGAATCGTGTGCTTCAGGCTTTCTTCTGAGGGATCTGGATGATTTTCCTTTCTCAGATACACGAAATTTGTTTTCCAAACGAAATTTTATTTTGTTAACTTAAGTATGAAGACGTTTTTCCGAATTTTAATCAGAGCGTTTATTAAGCGTAGCTAAGACAACGATAGGATAAAATTTCCTAAAATTTATAAAGATTATAATAAAGGAAGGTTTTAATGTACAAAAATCTTACGTTTGATATCAAAACTTAAAGTTAACTACAATTTTTTTTTACTTTGGTAAATTAAGTAATCTGCTTCCATGCAGTTCGACTGCTAATTAGAAAAGAAAATGGGTTTCCTTTGCTACGGCGAGTGACGTTTCAAAGGAAATGGTTGGATTGATGAAATGTTCAGAAATCTTTAGAAATTGAATATGCGCCATCTACTTAACAGTAGCGCCGATGTTGCCAGGTTCCTCAACAGTCATGATATTTTAGAAATACATTATTGTAGTAGCAAGTTTTCGAAATAGCATGATCTATGTTTTGTCAAAAAGAATTGTTTGCGGTTAAGGCCCGCTGGCTAATACTATTCGTAACTAGTCATGTTGTTAAATTAGGGAAACTTAGCCGTAATTTTGAAATTATAGTCCATCATATCTTATTCCACTTGCTACAAAATATTTAAGTACATCTTAGCAAGGACGCACTTTTGTGAAATGCTGCCAACTTCGGGGCATTGACAGCTGTCAAATTTGTTTACAGTAAACATCATCTGGTTGTCTTTTCGGAAAGAAAGGAATGCAATTATTTTATAATTTTGAGATTAATTAGCTTTATTGTTGTGCTTGTGGTCAAACGGTACTACATGCGATAACACGAAAACACAAGCGTTTTCACTTAGCCCAATACTTCCAGTTAGGTTGATTTTAGTGAACACCTTGCGATAGCTGCTTTGACGTATTCGGATCACAGGTTGGTAACGAATTTTCAATGTTAGTCAGAAGCTTGGAATAGTGATGCTGGCGGAAGAGCCCTTAATGAGCCAACGCCAGCAATCACACTCCCGTAGTGGACTACTGGCATCCACGTTCTAGGGGTGTAGGTCAGGTTAGGTTAAAGTGGCTGTTAGCTAAGAATCGCCAACACAAACCTATCTACCTACTCGCTGAAACAATTTTGAGCTTGTTACGAAGCGTAAGAGGCTCTTAATATCAATATCTATCAGGTCGCCTAAATCGTTGTAATAGGAGGCCACTAAGTAAAGCTTTCTTCTACGGAGAGAGCTGTGCAGGAAAAAAGAAGGTGAGGAATAGTTTCTTCCTTTTCTTCATCCATGCAGCTGCTACAAAAGTCGTTCGCAAAAAGTCCTAGTCTTGTAGCATGCTTGGCTATTAGACAGAGTTGTAAAAGAATTAAATCTTTGGAGAATGTATTACTAAAAGATTGCATTTTTTACAATTCTGCTATTAGACAGTGTCCAGTGATGACACCTATTATAGCGCCGATATGCAATATGTTGAGGGAAATCAAATTCGTAGAACGTTTTAGATCCAGCTTCGGCCAATTCTGTTTTGTCGCTAGACATGTTGATCCATTTGTCCACCTAAGATTAGTAGCGATTGGTATACCTAAGGTGCCTTTATCCGGCAGGATGGGTATAGTTATTTCTATTCTGGCGAGCTCATCGAACTTACAGTTCCCTGGAATGTCTCTATGCCCCGGCACGCAACACTGGTGAATATTGAACTGCTCAATCATCTGCGCAAGAGACGATCGGCAGTCTAGAGCTACTAAGGAATTTATAGAGGTCGATTCCAGGGATTTGATTGCGGCTTGGCTGTCTGAAAAGATGCGGATATCTCGAGCACATATCACGTTTTTCTTAAGCCAAGATAAGACTTCTTTAATCGCCATTATTTCTGCCTGGAACACGTTACAATGATTTGGAAGACGGAAGAAGAGCTTAAGATTAAGCCTGTCAGAGAAAACACCTGCACCAATTCCGTCTTTGGTTTTTGACCCGTCAATGTAGAAGTGAATTCACTCATCTTCTAAAAATGCATCACGCTCACAGAGTGATCTAGAGGGGATGGTGACGAGAAAGTTCTTATCAAAATTTAGACGTGGGATGGTGTAGTCCGTGTTTTCGGGGGACATTTTGAATTTATTCAGAATGAAAGCGTGGCCAAAATCGTTTCTTGACCACTGATGGGTAGCAGCTGCATTCGCTGCCATTTGCTTGCTAAAAATATCGAGGGGTATCAGATGATACAAAATGTCCAGTGCCGCAAAGGGGGTTGTACGTAGTGCTCCGCTTATGCATAGACAACCTGTACGCTGAACCTTACTTAGATAATCGCGATTTATAGCTTTTTCTAAGGCTGTCCGCCAGATAATCACTTCATATGTAAGTATCAGACCGAGATGTAGAGCCAGTGAGTGATTCGAGGTTGTACCCCATTTATTCCCGACAGCTTTTTTGCAAGGGAAAAGTGCTACGATAGATTTCTTTACTATGTCTTGAATATTAAGTTTTCAGCTTAATTTCTTATCCAGGATAAGACCCAAATATTTTGCTGTGTCAAATAAAGTTTTTCCTGGCAACTGTTCAAAGTGACAAGTAGTCTATAACATAGTGAAAATGAAATCAAAAAAATCTCAAAGCAATCCATCTAAGTAATTGGACCCCGTACACCGCTGGAAAGAGAACAATAAGCTGCCCCACAGCAGCATCGAGTTCGAACTGCAGCAGTACTGGAAACCAGAAGGTGAATCGCATTTAATTTACGTTCCAACTAACATCCATAAGTACAAACATAAGAAAAAGCTCCTGTATTTTCGCGCCAAATCATTTCTAGTCTGTGTTGAAAAGGTATACAAGAGAGTATCTTAAAAGCTCTTAAGTTAATAGTAAATCCCTTGAGGCACATTGTTAACCAAAGCTTCCAATGCGGAATATTTCCTGATTGCCTTAAAACCTCGTTAATTATTCCGATTTTAAAAAAGGTGATCCAAGTGACCCAAACAACTATAGGCCGATATGCTTGCTATCGGTCTTCTCAAAGATTTTTGAAAAGCTAATAGTTAGCAAAATGCTTAGCTTTTTTGAAAAGACTCGGTTTTTTAATAAGTTGCAATTTGGTTTTATGAAAGGTAAGTGCACTGAAGATGCAATTGTGGCCTTTTTAAAGTGAATTTACAGTGCTCTTGATAATAATCAAAAAACAGTTGCACTATTTCTTGATTTAACAAAAGCCTTTGATTTAGTTAATCAGGACTTATTAATTCAGAAACTCAGTAACGCTGGCTTTAGATGCAATATATCCGAATGATTTAAGTCCTACTTGCTTAATCGAAAACAGTGCGTTAGGGTAAATAAATTCGTAAGCAAGGAAGAAGTCTGTCCAAATACTGGTGTCCCACAGAGGTCAGTTCTAAGACCAATCCTTTTCCTTGTTTACATTAATTCCATATTCAGCCTACCTGTCAACGGCCATTTAATTGGTTACGCAGATGATCTAGCACTTTCATATGCAGAAAATTCTTTAATTACGAATCGAAACCAAATGCATTCTGATCTACATTTGCTAAGTAACTGGCTTAATTACCATCAACTTATACTTAGCACAAAGTCTAAGGCTATGTGTTTTTCCTTGGCCAACCCTAGTATAGTAATTGAAGGCATTAAATCTCATCATCTTAGTTGGAATAAGCTGCACTGCACAAACAAATGCTTTACTTTTGAGTTCGTGAAGGAAATTAAACTGGAAGTCACACATAATGTCCCTAAAAAAAATTCTATACATATCTTTAAACAAAATGTATCACTTGCGTAAGCTTGTTCCTCATAGTTTACTCTCAGCTATCTACTACGCATTGATCCAATCACGGCTTGAGTATGGTTTTGCTTGTTGGGGCTGTGCCTATATAAGTAACCTGAGTCCTATTATTACAGCTCAGAAAGAAATAATTCGGTTATTGCTATGTAAAAACAGATTTGAGCCCTCATTGCCCCTATTTCAATCAGCGAAAATACTACCACTTCGCTACCCCTTTATCTACAAAGCGCTTAACGTATTTTTTGTTAGAAGTGGTAATATTCACTTTAGAAGAAATGGAGTATATTCGTTGAGAAATGGGTCTACAGTTGATGTTCCTAGGGTTAATAAAGAGCACAATCGACGTTTTCTGACTTCTATAGCACCTTACATTTTTAACAAACTGGCGTCAGATATATCCACTTTAGTGGCACATGGAAACCAATTCTTAAACGAACTTAAAGCTTGGTTACTTTCAAGATCTGAAGTTGAGACTACTTCAAGTTATATCTTAACGTACTATTTATTTATGTTTAATTCACATTTTACGATTGTTCTTCTCTTGGTATATTCATCTTTGTTTTCCAAAAAAATGATTTGCATAACAAAAATGATATTTGGATCTCGCTGTACATCGCGTTCTCCTTTTTCGTCTTCCCTTTTCGACTTTAATCCTATCGTTTTTAATATTATTAATAGTCATACACTTGGTACTGGTTGTATTATACCACAAAGTGTATTATTTCCATATTTCGTGATTATTATACCCAGAATTCGTCTACATTATTATGCATGTATCTTTTATCATAATGTATTACATTTAAATTCTTTTATTATATCTTTAATGAATTGTTATATTGAAATGGAAATAAAAAAATATTGAAATCTTGAATCTTGATATATCCTATCCACAAACTTATTATCGATCTCTAAAATCAGAAGCTCCTAAAACTAGACCACAAAAAATAAAAAACACCACTGAAGAGACAAGCTTATTATTATCAAAGAGCTCTCTTAGGGTTACCATCTAATTAATAATACAAAATAAAAACAAAATTTAAACTTCACTTAAACTCATAATTAGCCTTTTATATAATTAATCGAAAAATCATTAAATATCAGCGTAGCGAGGTCCAAATCAACTGGACTACAGACAACAATATCATACTTACTTACTTAGATGGCGCTACGGTCCGGGGTGGACCTGGGCCTCAACCAACAAACCTCTCCAGCCAGCACGGTTACGAGCCAGCTGCCTCCAGTTGCGCACGCCAAGTTGGTTGAGGTCCCCCTCCACTTGTTTGCGCCACCTACCGCGAGGTCGTCCTCTACTGCGCCGTCCGTCCGGGGTGGATTCGAAGACTTTCTTAGCGGGAAGGTTGGGCTCCATCCGCTCTAAATGACCCAGCCATCTTAGTCGCTGTATGTGAACTCTTCTGGCTAAGTCGATGTCCTTGTACAGGCCGTACAGTTCGGCATTGTACCTTCTCCTCCACTCACCGTCTATGCATACGGGACCAAAGATCGCTCGAAGAACTTTTCTCTCGAAATAACCAAGGGCATTCTCATCCGGTTTTCTCAAAGCCCATGCCTCTGCGCCATACAGCAGGACTGGGATGATTAGTGTCTTATAAAGAGTTACCTTTGTAGTTGGAGATAGGGCTTTGCTACTCAATTGCCGTTTTAGCCCATAGAAACAACGATTGGCAAGAGTAATTCTCCGTGAGATCTCCCTACTGATGTCATTTGCGGAGCTGACCATAGAGCCTAGGCAGACAAAATGCTTTACTAATCAAAATTGTATCTGTCTATTGTGGCGTTCTGTCCAAGACGCCGAGGTTGGGTGTCCTTTTTTGTAGACAGCATATATTTTGTTTTGCTTTCATGAACCGCTAGACCCATCTTTGCTGCCTCGATCTCAATACTCGTAAATGCCCCATTAACGGCCCGCTGAGTTCTTCCGATTATGTCAATGTCATCGGCATAAGCGAGTAGTTGTACAGACTTGTAAAAGATTGTACCTCCGGTGTTGGCTTGTGAGTTTCGTACAATTCTTTCAAGTACTATGCTAAAGAGATCGCGTGATAGCGCGTCACCTTGTCTAAGACCTTTCCTGACATCGAATGGTTCGGTGATGTTCTTACCGACTTTGATGGAGCAGCGAGCGTTCTCCATCGTCATTCTGCACAAACGGACGAGCTTGGCAGGGATGCCAAGACTAGACATGGCTCTGTATAACTCGTCTCTATACACGCTATCATAGGCGACTTTAAAATCGATGAAAAGGTGGTGCGATTTTATATTCATGGGTTTTTTCCAAGATCTGCCGTAGTGTGAATATTTGGTCAATGGTGGACTTCCCAGGCCTGAAACTGCACTGATAAGGACCTATCAGGTTGTTGACGACCGGTTTTAGGCGTTCACATAATACGGCAGACAGGATCTTATATGGGTTATTTAGGAGACTTATACCTCTGTAGTTGGTGCAGTTCAGAGGGTCTCCTTTCTTCAGGATCGGGCAAACGATGATGAGATTCCATTCATCGGGCATACTTTCGTCCGACCAGATTTTACAGATGAGCTGGTGCATGCTCCTTACCAACTCATCTCCTCCTGCCTTGAAAAGTTCAGCGGCAAGGCCGTCGGCTCCAGCAGTTTTGTTGGATTTGAGTTTAGATATCGCTAACCTCACTTCATTCTGATCGGGTTGACGGGAATCTTGACTGTCATCGTCACTGTTGAATGGCTCATTCTGCCTGACAGCGGAATATTGATCATCATCGCCGTTTAACAGTCTGCAGAAGTGTTCCTTCTATATTCTCAGCACCGACTGCGATTCTACTACTATGTGGCCATTTTCGTCCCTGCAGGCTTCTGTTCTGGCTTTGAAACCCTGGCATGTTCTTTTTACCTTTTGGTAAAATTTTCGAACTCTCAATTTCCTCGATCGAGCGCTTCTCATGCTCTTTTTTCTTCTTTCTGAGAAGTCGATGTTCCTCTTTTCTTCTGCGCACGTAGAGCTCGTAAGCAGCTCTAGTCCTTCTATGCAGCGCCGCTTTGTACGCCTCTTGTTTTGCTGCATGCGCTTGCTGGCATTCCTCATCAAACCAGGGGTTTCGTTGTGGTGGGCGAGAGAAACCCAGGACATCAGAGGCGGCATCTCTGATGGCTTCTTGGCAACGCTTGAACGCATCAATATCATATCTACTACCAATATGATGTGAACAACAATAACAACAGCAACAACAATAACAACAACAACAACATCAACAACAACACCAACAGCAGCATCAACATCAACAACAACTACAACTACAACAACAACAACAACAACAACAACAGACGATGAAAATGAAACGGACACTCCACAGAAAGAGAATAAAGAGAAATAGGCATCTACGAAAATATCCAAACCACCACCAATATATGTGCAAGGAGTAAAGTATATAAATGTCCTAACCAACGCTCTAGACAACGAGACAACAAAAAATTCATACGAATTAAGAGTGCTTCCAAATGCCGAAATAAAAATTCAGCCCATAACTTAGACAATCATAGTAAAGATACTTCAACAAAAAAGTTCACGGTATTGCACATACATATAAACCCAATGAACAAAGAGGATTCCGGATCATGCTTCGCAACATGCACCACTCCGCTGACCAAGACGAAATTAGAAAAGAACTTGCAGTCCTAGGCCACAATGTTAAAAATATACATAACATATTACAAACGGGCACCAAACTTGCACTACCACTCTTCTCTAAGAACTCGAAAACAGCGACAATAACAAAAATATTTACAGCATTACCCATTTACTACACTGTAAAATATTGTTCAAACCACCGCATCAAAAACGACTTATACCCCAATGTACGAACTGCCAGAAAGACGGACGCACCAAAAGTTATTGAACAAAGGAACCAACCTGCCTAAAATGCGCAGAAAAAGGCAAAACTATCGAATGCGAACTTGGACCAAACAGTGACGGCGTAAAATGTGCTTTGTGTGGAGAAAGACACACCGCAAATTACAAAGGTTGTGAAATATATAAAGCTCTCAAAGTTCAGAGATATCCTGCATTACGGGAAAAAAAACTGACGACCAACAACGAGAATCCCCGAACTGAAACAGCCGACACACGCGAACAACCTACAAATCACACCCGAACTTATGCACGAGTCACATCGAATGAGGTGGCACTAAGCACACAAGTCATAAACGAACAAATGCAATACAAACTAACACAAAGAATGCATCTCCCCCAAGGTTTGCACAAGCTGCATCATATGACACCACCTTAAATAATCAGAGCTCAAACGAACAAACACACACACTAACACAGCAAATACATCTGACGGTCTTACAGGAATAAAAATCATGATGAAACAACTCATAACACAAATTAGTAATGATGAATATCCTTAGCCTTTTAATGACGAAAATTAATGGACAGACACAATAAAAAATTAAAAATAGTTGTATGGAACGCTGATGGCCTAATACCACATGCGTTAGAACTGAAACAGTTCGTCAAAGGCATGTTGATATCGCCCTTTTTTCTCAAACACACTTCACAAACAAAAGCTATCTTAAAATTCCAAAATATAACATACACCACACAAATCACCCTAGTGGACGAGCCCGCGGTGGTGCGGCAATCCTAGTCGGACAAGATATTAAATACATAGAACTACAAGAGTACAAAACAGATCACATACAATCTGCGACAATTCAAATAGAAGATTTACCAGGACCTCTAATAATATCTTCACTATAGTGTCCACCAAAACACGCAATCAGTACAACACAATACACGGACTACCTCAAAACTCTGGGTTCACGATTTATCGCAGGGGGAGACTTTAATGCTAAGCATACCGACTGGGGATCCAGGCTCACAAACAAAAAAGGAAAAAACCTACTGGACGCAATAATAAAAACCAATTGTAAGCACATCAGCACTGGAGAACCCATACACTGGCCCATGGACACTAGAAAAATACCGGACCTCATAGACTTCTGTATAGTTAGGAATATTAATCAGAAATATTTGATAATAAAATCATGCCTTAAACTATCTTCTGACCATTAACCCATTATAATTGAATTTCAAACAAATCTAAGACTTCAAACTCCAGGAGTACAATTATCCAACTATAAAACAGAGTAGACCACATTCCGCGAAATAATTGACGAGAAAATATTGTAAAACTTCAAATATCTCTTAAAACATCAAACGAACTCGAAAGTGCCATTATCCATCTAAATGACACAATTCAATTCGCCGCAATAAAATCAACCCCAGAGATTAAAACCAAACAATTCAACGAAGTGACACCACTATTAATTAAACAAAAAATCAAAGAAAAACAGAGACTGCGAAAGGTATGGCAAGTTAATAACATAGATCCCCACTCGACAAGGTAAAATTGAAGAAATCAACAAAAGAGATAAAAAAAAACTTTTACAGACACATAATAATGGCAACACCAATAAACTTTTATCAAACCTAACAGCGACTAAATCAACTAACTACTCACTGTGGAAACTAAATAAAAAACTTAAAAAAGGTAGCATCTACCAACCACCTTTACTAAAACTGAACAACACTTGGTCTAGGACAAATACAGACAAAGCTCAAACACTTGCAGATTACTTTAAAACAACATTCACTAATCCTATCAACCAAACTAACACCTCGGTGCCTCAAGTTAACATTACGACGTACATTACAATAAAAGCATTCGACGCAACTGAAATAAAACACTTCATCCAAGATAGACTAAATATTAAGAAGACACCTGGTTATGACATGATAACAGAAAGAATGTTAAAAGAACTACCCGACACGGCAATTAAATACCTGAGGATTATTTTTAATGCCATTCTTAGACACTTCCCAAAAATTTGGAAAGCATCAAAAATAACCGCAATGCCAGACGCTACAAGATCAACATCGTATAGACCAATAAGTTTACTTCCAATTATCTCCAAGACATTTGTTGCTTCTCGACCGTATGGAAGTAGCCATACAGCAAAAAAGCTTCATCCCCGACCATCAATTTGGATTTCGTAGACAATATTCAACAATTCAACAAGTTCACAGAGTTTCAAATAAGATCTTTAACGACCTGGACGAGCGAAGATATTGTGTGGCTGTTTACCTAGACGCTGCGAAAGCATTCGATAGTGTTTGGCATAAAGGACTCCTTCAAAAATTAAAACTAATGCTACCAGACTACCACCCCCTTATTAAGATTTAAATAGATCGAGAGAGAGAGATCGACGAGAGATTCTTTTATGTACATTACAATGACGGATATTCAGACATGTGCAAAGTAGACGCAGGTGTTTCTCAAGGAAGTATTCTGGGACCGATATTATATCTTTTGTATACAGCTGACATGTCAAAACCAAGAAATCTAAACACTATGGTAGCAACATTTGCAGATAACACGGTGATTCTTTCCTCTCATAATTGTTTTCAAACGGCTACCAATATACTGCAGGATATAATGGACAAAACAGTGGACTGGTTCAGCAGATGGAGAATTTTGGCGTTTAACAAAACTTAGCATTCCACGAATTTCGATGTGGCAAGCAAAATTGAATTTTTAAATTCAGTCGTCTAAAGTTTTCCACTCAAGCGAGTCGCGTTTTAAAAATTTAAATATTCTTCTTTCGTATTTTTTTAAATAAATCGATTTTTCCAAATTGTGTGTTCCTTACTTACTTACTTACTTAGGTGGCGCTACAGTTCGGGGTGAACCTGGGCCTCAACCAACAAGCCTCTCCATTTAGCTCGGTCTTTAGCTAATTGCCTCCAGTTGCGCACTCCAAGTTGGTCGAGGTCCCCTTGAACTTGTGCGCGCCACCTACGGCGATGATTCCCTCTACTGCGTCGTCCCTCGGGATTAGATTCGAAGACTCTGCGGGCCGGAGCGTTGGTGTCCATTCGCTCTACATGTCCTAGCCATCTCAGACGTCCAATACGTAGTTTTTTGACTAGGTCGATGTCGCTGTACAGCTCGTATAGTTCGTGATTGAATCTTCTCCTCCAAAACGCGTCAACGCAAACGGGACCGAAAATCTTACGAATAATTTTTCTCTCGAAGCGACCAAGGATATCTTCATCCTCTTTTAATAAAGTCCATGTTTCAGCGCCGTAAGTAGGACTGGGATGATCAAGGTCTTATATAGAGTCTCCTTAGTTGTTCGAGATAGGGCTTTACTGTTGAATTGCCTTATAAGCCCAAAAAAACAGCGATTGGCAAGAGTTATTCTTCGATTGATTTCTGCACTGATTTTGTTAGAAGAATTTATAGCGGAGCCAAGGTAGACAAAGTCCCTTACTACCTCGAAGTTATAGCTGCCCACGGTGACGTTTTGTCCAATTCGTCGGTGTTGGTTTTTCTTCTAGTTGACAGCATATACTTGGTTTTGCCCTCGTTTATCGCTAAACCCATTTTGGCCGCTTCCGCCTCAATACTTGCAAAAGCACCGGTGACAGCCGGCTGAGATCTTCCGATAATGTCTATATCGTCGGCGTATGCAAGCAGTTGTACAGACCTGTAATAGATTGTGCCTCCGGTGATGGCTTGTGAGTTCCGCACAATCCGTTCAAGTACAATATTGAAGAAGTCACATGACAGCGCGTCACCTTGTCTAAAGCCTTTTTTGACATCAAACGTCTCGTCTTGATGGAGCAGCGAGCGTTATCCATCGTCAGCCTGCACAGACGGACAAGTTTGGCAGGGATGTCAAAACTAGACATGGCTCTAAAAAGCTCTTCTCTATAGATGCTGTCATAGGCGGCCTTGAAATCGATAAAGAGGTGGTGAGTATCGATTTGGAATTCTTGGGTTTTCTCCAGGATCTGCCGAAGTGTGAAGATTTGATCGATGGTGGACTTTCCTGGCCTGAAACCGCACTGATAGGGTCCAATCAGGCTGTTGATAAAAGGTTTCAGGCGTTCACACAATATCGCAGAAAAGATCTTATATGCGATGTTGAGGAGACTGATGCCTCTATAATTGACGCAGTTGAGGGGGTCTCCTTTCTTGTGGATCGGGCAAACGATGCTGAGATTCCATTTATCAGGCATACACTCGTCTGACCATATATTAGAAATGAGTTGGTGTATGCACTCTATCAATTCATCCCCAGCTGCCTTGAAAAGTTCGGCCGGTAAGCCGTCAGGTCCAGCAGCCTTGTTGGATTTTAGCTTGGATATTGCTATCCTCACTTCGTTTTGGTCAGGTGGACGGAAATTTTGACTATCATCGTCTATGTTGAATGGTTCATTCTGCCTGACAGCGGGATGTTGGTCTTCGTCGCCGTTATACAGTCTGCAGAAGTAGTTTTTCCATATTCTCAGCACCGACTGTGATTCTACTACGAGGTTTCCATTTTCATCTCTACAGGTTTCTGTACGGGTATTACTTCTCTGACACGTTCTTTTTACCTTTTGGTAAAACTTCCGTACATTGTCTCTGGAGTATAGGCTCTCGATATTCTCAAACGCGCGCTTCTCATGCTCTTTCTTCTTCTTTTGGAGAAGCCGATGTTCTTCCCGTCTCTTTTGCTCGTAGAGCTCACGAGCAACTCTCGTCTTCCTTTGCAGCGCCGCTTTGTATGCCTCTTGTTTTGCTGCAGCAACTCGCCGGCATTCTTCGTCAAACCAGGGGTTTCGCGGTGGTGGTTGAGCGAGACCCAGCACATCAGTCGCGGCGTTTCTGATGGCATGTTGGCAGCGTTGCCACTGGTCTTCGGTACTTGATGCTGGCGGCAAAGGGGTGATTGAGAGATTTCGGGATACGCGTTCAGCGAAGAGTCTGGCGGTCTCTTGCGATTGTAGCTTTTCGACGTTAAATTTTCTCACAGTAATTCTTCTTTGTTGCTCAGATTGGGATATCCGCATTCGTACCTTGGCTACAACAAGGTAATGATCCGAGTCTATGTTGGCCGCTCGGAAGGTCCGGACATCCAGAATACTGGAGGCATGCCTTGCGTCGATCGCAATATGATCAATTTGGTTGATCGTGACATGATCATTGGACCGCCATGTCTGCTTATGAATATCGAGATGAGGAAACCATGTGCTTGCTATGGTGACATTTCGCTCCACAGCGAAATCAATTAGCCTTAGTCCGTTATCAGACGTGGTGTCGTGTAGGCTATGCTTACCGACTGCCCTACCAAAGACGTCCTCCTTTCCTATTTTGGCGTTAAAATCGCCCAATACGATTTTAACGTCGTATTTAGGACATTGCTCGTATGTTTTGTCGAGGAGCTCGTAGAAACACTCTTTGGTGGCAGGGTCCTTTTCTTCCGTGGGGGCATGAACACATATTAGGCTTATGTTAGCGAATTTAGCCTTGATCCGGATAGTCATAATACACTCGCTAACGTGTCGGAAGCTTAAGACTTCTTGCCTAAGTCTGCCGCGTATGACAAATCCGCATCCGAATAAGCGTTGCCTGTTGCCTCTGTAGCAATCACCGTAGTAGATGTCACAATTTTTCATCCTCTTTTTGCCCGGCCCATCCCATCGCACTTCCTGGATGGCGGTAATATCTGCTTTATAGCAGTCTAGGGCCTCTGCTAGTTGTTCGGCTGCACGTGGTCTGTAAAGGGACAGAACATTCCACGTACAGATCCGAAGGTCGTTGTCCTTATTTCGTTTGCTGGGGTCGTCATTAGTTGAGTCATCCTTATCCGAGGCTTTTGGTTGTTTCGGAACCATGCGCTTTTTACGTGGTAGGGAAGTTACCCCGACGGCACAACCCCCAACCTGGAAGGCCAGTTCCTTAATTATTCCCCTAGGACGAGGGGCCGGGTACACCGGTGCCAGTAGTCCACTACGGGAGTATGAGCGCTGCCGTTGGCCCATTAAGGGCTCCTCCGCCACCATCTCTATTCCAATGTCCTGACCAACATTGGAAATTCCTTACCGACCTGTGATCCGAATACGTCGAAGCAGCTCGCGCAAGGTATTCACTAAGTTCAACCTAACTGGAACTATAGACGCCACCGTTGACTCCGTCTAGGGAATTCGTCCGCTGCCGCCTGGAACAGGAAGAAGTGCTCTAGTGAGAAAAGCACTCTTCCTCCCTCTCTCATCTGCTGCCACCAAGAATCCGCCAAACGGGGTTGGTTACCCATTTCTTGGATTAAGGTACTAGGCACCCGGCTGTCACCGCGTGGAGGTTGAGAGTAGGAGTTGGTAGGCCTCAGCTGAGTCAAAACGCTTGTGTTTTCATATGATCGCATGCACTAATCGTGTGTTCCCTGGCATTTATTTAATGGATAGCGGGATGGCGAAGAGAGTGCCGTCCACCAGCTACTTTTGGTGAACCCGACGTGATGCCAATGCAAAAACAAATTTTCGGCGCTTTGGCGAATCGGTGTTGCATCGGCAACCACTGAGCAACTGCCGGACCAACATCAACACCAGCAGAACTAGCAACCACGACTGGACCAACGCCTGTGGAGGCAGCAACCACAACGGACCTGTCAGACCAACACCAACAGCTGCAGAGCTAGCAAGCCCAGCAACTGCTGAGCCGACCAAGTAAACCAACAACCACGGCACGGTCAACTA
This sequence comes from Brachypalpus laphriformis, assembly GCA_945910035.1. NCBI lineage: Eukaryota > Metazoa > Arthropoda > Insecta > Diptera > Syrphidae > Brachypalpus > Brachypalpus laphriformis. The sequence continues at coordinate 89,114,837 of OX246755.1, read as the reverse complement.
GGCACAACACGCATGAGCACGGTCCGCGCTTTAGCCAGCACGCTTCCGCTCCCAGCACAGCCAACGAGGTCCAGTATGGTCAGCTATGCTCAGCACGCTCCGGAACGCCCAGCTAGGCTCAGCACGCTCTGACACGGACAACTAGGCCCAGCTTCCAGCACGCCTCCAACATGCTCAACACGGCCGACGCGACTCACAGCTGCACAGCACGCCACCAACATGCTCAACATCGTTCAACACGCTTCCATGAAGTTCAAACACGGCCAAATACAACCCCAGCACATCCAGAAACAAACGCCATCATTTTTGCCGTAATTGCGTTACTCTGGGGGGAGTACTTTGGCGTTTAACAAAACTCAGCATTCCACGAATTTCGATGTGGCAAGCAAAATTCAATTTTTAAATTCAGTCGTCTTAAAATTTGAGCAAAGGAGGTTGTGCCTTAAAAATTAAAATTTTCTTTTTTCGAGTTTTTTTTAAATAAATTTAAATTATAAATTTTCAAAATTGTGCACTGGCATTACTTAGTTTGATAGCAAGACGGCGAGCAGAGCGCCGTCGAACCGCTACAAATTCAAGTCAACGAAGATAAAGCAGTGCAAGTTATTTATACCACCAAAAGAAGTTTTAGCTCTCAAGCCATTTATTTAAACAACAAGCAAATAGCTATTGACAACCATGCGAAATACCTGGGAATTCATATACAATAGACAACAAACTGACATGGAAACATCACATAATGCAAAACCGAAACCAAATTAAAATCCAAGTTAGAGAACTACGTATATATCGGCTCCTGAAAAAAGGATCAAAACTATCGACAGAGAACAAGCTATTAATATACCAAACCATAATCAAACCAATCTGGACATATGGAATACAAATATGGGGCACCGCCAGTACATCAAATGTAGCCATTATTCAAAGACTGCAAAACAAAATTATTCGGACTATTATAGATGCTCCTTGGTACATATCTAATGACAGTATACATCGTAATCTTGGCATACCTTCAATCAACGAAATAATAAAAAATATGAGCACAAAACACATAAGAAAGTTGCCCACGCACACAAACGATGACCTACAAGCTTTACCCTATCAGGAAACCATCACAAGAAAACGACTCAAGAGACACAGACCCGTAGACCTACAACAAAGATGAACAAAAAAAAAAAAAAAAAATTATAAATAAATAAATAAAAATAAAAATGATAGTTTACATATAGCTAAAACCAAAAAAGTATAAAGATAATGATCTTATTCTTGTATTGTTATATCCCGTAAAATACATGTACAATCAATTACTTGGTGTCCTATAAAGGACAGATGTAAAATTTTAATTGGGAAATAAAAAAAATAACAAATTAAGTTAAGCTGATATCATTGAGAGAAGGAGGGTCGACTAACGGAATTCTATATTTCCTGAAGAAGAGTACTAGTTCAGTTTTTTGTGGGTTTACACCCAATCCACACCGAACCGCTCATCTAGTGAGCTTGTTTAAAGCGTTTTGAAGAAGTTCTTTTAGAATATTTAAGTGCTTTCCCGAGACAGCCAAAGCAATATCATCTGCATAAGTGATCGGCGTGCATCCCTCGCCTTCCAATTTTATCAATAGTTCATTGATCACCAAATTCCACAAAAGGGGGTACAGAAAGCAACCTTCTGCTTCTGCTTCTACAGACAGACCTTCTAGTAGACGTCCCCACCAGAAATAATCCTAGGGGTGTAACAAAAGGAACTGGCGCTCCAGGTTGGCGGTTATGGCATCGGGATAACTTCCCTTCAACGTAAAAAACACAAAAACACTGGTTCCGAAAAAAAAGCAAAAGCCTCGGATAAGGAAGATTCAAATATTGACGACCCCAGCAACTGAAATAAGAACAACGGCCTTCGAATCCGTACGTGAAATGTTCGAATCTTAACAGACTACAGGCAGCCGAACAATTAGCAGATGCTCTAGACTGCTATAAAGCAGTTATAACCGCCATCTAAGTAGTACGATGAGATGGGCCATATAACAAAAGGAACCCCCAACAAAGATGGTTTCTACGAGCTCCTCGATAAAACATATGAGCAATGTCCCAAATACGACGTTAAAATTGTATTGGGGTACTTTAGCGCCAAAATAGGAAAGGAGGACGTCTTTGGTAGGGCAGTCGGTAAACATAGCCCACACGAGACCACGTCTAACAACGGACTAAAGCTAATTGATTTGGCTGGGGAGTGAAACGTTATAAAGCAAGCACATCGCACTAATAATAGAATACTGTTGTAACTCAAAATATGACTTTTTCCAGAATCAGCGAAAAACTGATTATTTACTTCCTGTTATATTTAGGTTAAACAAAAATGAAAAGTATTCATTTTTTTTGTTATTAGGGTTAATTATACAAATAATGCAATGCAAACGACAGTCTTATTGACGCGTAGGAAATTGAATTTTACGTTTAAATATGATGTTATCTAAAATTTGACAAATTTTGAGTTACAACAGTATTGTATTATCTGTGCGACATGGTTTCCTCATCCCAATATTCACAAGCAGACGTGGCGATCGAATGATCATGTAACGATCAACAGGAGTTACGAACGCACGTGTCTGTATCGTAGGAAAAAAAAAATTACTAACCTAGTTTTCCCTTAAAGTGTTGGGCAGGTATTCATATATCTTGCCCAATCGAATCATATTTTTTGAGATAGTGACTCTTATTTAAAAAAAAACACAAACAGTGGAAAACAGTGATTCAACCAACAATCGTGCTCCAGAATCCATTCTGGAGCACATCGCTCAAGAAAGCAATAACAACTTCTGCACTAACCCTGGTGAAAATAAGACAGGACTCTACATAGCCATGTCTAACATTTCAAAAGACTTAGGTGATAATACACCTATCACAATTAACATTCCTGATAATAATCAAATCAGCAACAATAATTTCGTTGATTCCCGCGTGGTCATGGATGCAGACGACATCAACAGCAGTGATTGGACTACAGTCATCACAAACCTCAAACATGCTGCAAATAATTATGGAAGCAAAAAAAGAAGACGGAATGCTGCAGACGACATCGAATCTTCCGCTCAATCAAACTTGTCGAATAATCCGTTTGCTATACTTTCTGAGATAAGTTCATCATCAGCTTCTTCAATTTTACCTGATAGCAAGAAATCCAAAAAAGGCGCGAAAACAAACGTCATAGATGCTCAAACCGACAACACGCCAAAAGATAAACAAGTTGCCAATGGTGACTCAAATCATGCTGTAAGCAAGAAGTATTTCTGCCCACCCATATTTATTTTTGGTGCGAATTGCAGCTTAATAAGCACTGTATTAAATCTAGCAGCCACTGAGTGTAAAGTTGATAATCTTAATCATAAATTTGTTAATTTAGGTTATAAAAAAACCAAAGTATATGTAGATAATGCAAATGTTCATAGATTAGTTATTGAAAAAATCCGTGGAACAGGTATTGGAGCTTTCTCTTTCTCACCTAAAGAAACTAAGCGGGCATCTATCTTATTGAAGGGTGTTGATGGTGATACTTCTGTGGAGGTAATAATGCGTGTTTTAAATAAAGCTGCCCCAAATGTTAAAATTAGCAAAATATCTCCTTTTACTACATTAAATTCCATCGAGTCAAAGACAAAATTAAATATTTTCGTTATTCAATTAGAAATTGGAGAATCTCCCAAAGATCTTACTCACACAAAGTATTTGCTTCACCAACGTGTTTATTGGTATAAAAAGCACAATAAAACAATAATAAGGTGCTATCGATGTCAAAGGTTTGGTCACACGGCGAATGTTGCGCCTATAATAGCCGATGTGTATTGTGTGGGGAATCTCATGATTCAGGGATTTTTATCGATTCTAATAGGGCTCTTAAAGAGAACAATCAAGAAGTTCCTATACCCAAATGTGCAAATTGTGATTCTGTAGGACATGCTGCTAATAATAAGGACTGCCCATTCTTTCTAAGGTATAAAGAAAAACGTGAAATGTTATCTCAAAGAGCAAAATATTTAGTAAACAGAAGTAGAATGCAGGTGCAGGACTCAATTAATGCATTTACTAGCAATAATTTCTCTTATGCCGATATGGCAAAAAACCACACCGAAAAGGTAACTTCGAAAACTAAACAGACGACTATAATCAACACCCAGACGCCGAAACCTCATCCTATTGAAGAAAATTCCCAATCAAATAACATTAATGATTTTCTTAACGAATCAAGAAACTTATTTAACATATCCTTTACAGATCTATTATTTAAAATTCGCCAATTTTGGCCCAGTTATCAAAAACTACAAACCAAAGAAGAAAAGATGTTCGCATATCTTAACTTTGTTGCCTCTATTGTAATATGATCCAATCCACTACACTAAAAATTTTCTCGATTAATATAAATTCCATAATTTCCCACGATAAAAGACTTGCTCTGATTAATGTCCTCAAAAGTCGTAAGCCTGATATTTGTTTCCTTTCAGAAACCAGATTAAGCAAAAGACATAGGCCTATTTTTAATGGCTATAACATCATAAGAAATGACGATGGGAGAGGAACTGCCATCGTTATTGATGAAAAATTTAAGCTGAATAAGGTTCCTTTCCATAGCAACATTTTTTCAGTTTACCTTGGTGCTTTAAACTGTCAAAACCATAGGGGAGCAAGAAAGCGAATACTCATTGTAAGTATTTATATTCCATCGTCAGCCGGTCAATATCTTACGAGTGAACTTGATAGGCTATGTATTGCAAACACTTTCGATTCAGTAATAATTGGAGGCGATTTTAACGCGAGGTATCCAAATTGGGGTGATACAACTAGCAATGCCAATGGGAGACTAGTAAACAATTGGTTTTATAATGGTCCATTTCTCCAACTTGATGTAATATATCCATATAGCCCGACGTTTCCCAGATCCTCTTCCGTCTTGGATCTCTTTTTAATATCTAGTTCGTTGAATGTTATTCAGAATGGTATAAATAGCGGATTTTGTAATACATTTCTCACACCTTCTGACCATTTCGGAATAGAGGTTCTGTTAGACATATTCAACATTATCCCGATACTGATACCACCAAAATACTACACTAGTTTTAGAAACACCAATTGGGATGTATTTAGAGGACAACTGAATTCTAGTTTATCACAGCTAAACATTCCGACGGAAAGAAATATCTCTAACACTGAAATAGACAATGCGATAAGTGACGTAAATAGGAAAATTATTTCGTGTATTCAAAGCAACTCATCTAATGAAAAGATGAAAGACCAAAGTTACAGTAATATCTCCGCACAAACTAATAACCTTATCAAACTTCGATCAATTTGGTTGAGAAAACTTAAGTGAATCTATCACCGTCATTTTAATAGAATGTAGAACTCAACTCCAGGATACAATGCTTAAGTAAGTTAATTAAGGAAAGAGTGAAAATGGATATCGATAAAGCGTTCAGGGAACGTTTGCACAAAATAAGACCTTCCCCGCAAGCCTTCAAAGAAATCGATCGGGTAACTGGAAGAAAATACTTTGGGACTGATATTGCTAAAGATATTCTAAATTATAACGGTCAAGAGTTAGCTGATATTTAATCTAAACTTAATATCTTTAAAGATATATATTCAAATATATATCTAGAAAGAATACCCAATTTTGACCAAACCTTGACGAGCCAAGTACTTCAAACAGTGGAAGATTTTAAAACCACTCAAGAAAACTTGCATCTGACATCCTTTTCTCCAAACAACAAGGTGCTTAACCAATTGTCATCTCCATTTACTACATCGAATAAAAAAATCTGCGTAGAATTAATATAAATAACAAAAGATCGCATGGTCTAGATCAGATTCCAAACTTTGTGCTACGAAAATGTCCACATTCATTGGATATTACTCTTTCGGTCATATTTAACCATTGTATTAACAATGGTTATTTTCCCACAGTCTGGAAAAGGTCAAAGATCTTACCCATAGCTAAAAAAAAAGCACGAGAGATGTTAAGGAATTTCGGCCTATATCATTGTTATCCAATGTAGGAAAGTTATTTGAGCGCGTTTTAGCAGAAAATCTAGATCAGTATTGCGAGAACATGAATATCATTCCAAATAACCAGTTTGGCTTCAGAAAGGGACACTCGATGGAGCATGCCTCATTACTTCTGCGCAACAATATAGTACATAACCTGAGGCAAAGAAAATATACTGTTGCATTAGACATAGACTTACAGGCGGCGTTTGACTCTATTTGGCATAAGGGACTGATTTTTAAGTTATTAAGTCGTAACTTTCCTGTTACTCTCACCAGAATGATCATTAGCTTTTTAAGTTCAAGAAGCGCCTGTATATCTATTGGTTTGGAGGTATCTGATGAATTTCCGGTCCTTTCGGGCGTTCCCCAAGGATCTATACTTGGACCCAAGTTATTCAATATTTTTCTTCAAGATTTTCCTTTCAAAGAACCGATTGCGAACGACCCCGGAGCTATTTTGTACGCTGATGACACCATAATTGTGGCTAGTGATGTAAGACCTCATGTTGCCCTAAATAAAATTAGAAATTTGATACCATCTTTGGTTTCTTATCTAAGCTCTTGGAGCCTAAATGTAAACATAGAAAAATGTGCATTGACATGTTTTAGAAATGCCTACGGAAAAGGCCATCGTCTAGCTGTGAAATAAGGTAGAACACTCTCCTTATATATTTTTAATAGCAGAATACCTCTTAAAACAGAGACGAAATACTTGGGCATACATTTGCACAATAGATTTTCATTTAACAAACACGCAAGGAAAGTTTTAAATAAAGCTAAGGCAGCTACGTCTATGTTAAAGCAGTTGCTTTCTTTCAAACATCTCTCTCAAAATACTAAATTGTTACTGTATAAAACTCTAATTAGACCAATTATAACATATGGTTTTAGCTCCTGGTTTACCATATCGCCAACGGTGGCGAACGAGCTTGAAGCATTTGAAAGACAAATGTTAAGAGCTTGTAGTGGTAAATTTAGAAAGCCAAATAAAAAATGGTTCTCTAACAAGTTTTTATACAAGTTAACAAAAGTAACACCGCTTATGACTTACATGACCCATATCTTGCAGAAAAGACTGCAGTGCGCGGCTTCTCACCCTAATCCGCTTATCACAGCGTTGTGGGAGGCCAACGCGAATGAAAGTGTATACGATCACTATTACCTATCACCCTTCAATATTATGGATACAAGATCGCGTTCTATATTTGAATTATAGTCAAACACAAGATTAAAGTTACCATTTCATGAGAAAGTTTCATTGCCTAACTTAAGAGGATAACTCTCTAGTGAGAACATTATGTTACGAGTTTGATAGCTAGCGCTTGTTTTATATGATTTGTTCCTGTATACAGTGTATATATTGAACTAAGTCGGGATGTAAAACTTGTGCGTCGCTTTTGATTTATATTAAGAAAATAGTAGTTTGTATCTTTTTGTTCAATTCCAGTCATTAATTTTAAGTCGGCCATAAGAGCCAAACTGTTAAATTATGCCGGGAGCAAGCATATACAATTATATCAAAGTAAAATTTATTATATTTTCATAATTAAAATTAATCTTTAGGTAATATTTTCCTAAACTATAACTTATACTAATTGCTGGGCCAGATAAAACGTATTAAGTCGGCTAATTGAAAATAATTGTAATCAAAAAAAAAAACCTGTAATGTTATATGTCTCAATAAAATAAATTGAATTGAATTGAATTGTAACGATCAACAAAATCTTAAATACTATAAAAGCGAAAACGATTTTTCCTTGTGAACACGGTTTCTCCAAAAATGCTAGACGTGGGTATTTGAAATTTCGCAGTGTTATTCCTTATTTTGCCTAGATGCGAGATAAGAATGGATTTTCGGAAATTCAAGGTCTAAGTGGTATAAAGGATGTTGAGATCGAATTTCCCGTCACTAAAGTTTGAATATACAGTCCTAGCTCAGTAATGGCTCATCGAATTTAAAATTTTTTAGTAAATCACCGCTGATTCATTCAAGGTATAAATCATCCTTCTGCGTTGTTCTGAAGCTGAGCAATGCTAAAAACAGTTAATCAAATCATCGTCCACAATTTTCCTTCAGTGGAGACCACTGCCAGCAGTCAGCAGTGGCTAAGCGGATTTGTGTATGCTCTGGTGGGGATTATAATTGAGTTTACACATTTTCAGTATTGTATTCATTTACCAATTATATTTCAACAAGTAAATAACCGTCAGCTTAAATGCGGGCGAAGCAAGGCGAGCACTGATCAGCTAGTTTATCATATTGCTATCCACGCAAACATGCGTTAAGTATTCTGGATGTCCGGGCTTTCCGAGTGGCCAGCATATACTCGGTTCATTACCTTGTTGTGGCCAAGGTATGAATGCATTCCAAACTATACAAGAAAAGAGACACCACACTTGCGCCAATTATAGAGGTATCAGTTTCCTCAACATTGCATATAAGATCTTTCTTGCGATATAGTATGAACGCCTGCAACTTTTCATTAATAGCCTGATTGGCCCCTATATTCACACTTTAACAGAGCCTGGAGAAAACCTCTCTCTCTTCGCCGATTTCAAGGCCGCCTACAACAGCATCTATAGAGAAGAGCTATATAGAGCCATGTCTAGTTTTAACATCCCTGCCAAACCTGTCCGTCTGTGCAAGATGACGATGGAGAACGCTCGCTGACGGTAATGACATTACCGAGATATTTGTTGTCAAAAAAGGTTTTAGACAAGGTGACGCGCGGTTATGTGACTTTTTTATTATTACTTGAAATTCAAAACTTGAGTGACATGTATTTCTTAAAAAAAAATAGAGATAATGCCAAAAAAAAAAATTAAAAATGTGTGGGGTGATTTTTAAAATGAACTTCTCAAATAAAGAAATCTGTAAGAACGTACAATATAAATTTTACAATAAAAAATAATAATAGAAAGCGAAACATTACACCAGAATATCAGAAAAGAACATTAAATAAAGATTCAATTATTTTAAGTTCGAGGCCAAAAAGGCTAATTTTTACGTGTTTTACAAACGCATGATGATGAGTGGGCGCTCTGATCAAATGTGAAAGTTTGTTAAATAATCGACAAGAAGTAATACTATAAAGGTTCCGAAACGCGGTTGTTCGAAATGTGGGTATAGTTACTTGATTTAAAGTGTTTCCACGGAAACTATAATTGTCGATTTGTCTGAAATTAAAATTTTCTGAAAGTAAAAAGAATATTTGAAGAACTTTATAACAGTACAAATGACGGACCGGAAGAAACTTCAATGGAAAACTAGAATATAGACGAGATTTACGACAAATTTCCTTCAAAATGTGTTTTTGAACTAACAAAAAAGGCTGAATTTTATTGGAGTAATCTTCTCCCCAGCAGATTATCCAATATTGCAACCTAGAACAAAAAATTCCATAACATATTTTCAACAGTAGTTGAGTAGAGGAAATATTGCGCAGAAAAAAGAAGTTTCCCAAAGCCAACAAGTCAACACCAGAGGCACAATCTATCAAACTTCGGTACAACTGTTTGCAAACACCGACGATATTGATATTATTGGAAGAATTTAGCGGGTTGTTACCGGTGCATTTACATGCAGTGAAACCGATCGGCCAAAATGGGTTTTGCGATAACCGAGGGCAAAACCAAGTAGGTACATGCTGTCAACAAGAAGGGACAATTAGCAGGTTACGTCGAAAGACATAGGTTAAGAGTTAAGCTTAGCTTAGAGCGCCCGCAAGCGGCCAGTAAGTTAGAATAAGATAGTTACATAAGTTAATTAAGCTAGTTTTAAGCATTTTTGTTAGCATATAAGATATAATGAATTGAAGGAATAAAATGCATTAAAAATGGAAAAATGGAAGGGACAATTAGCACCGACGCTCCAAGCGGAGAATAACTCTTGCCAATCGGTTTGTTTTTTGGGGTATCAGGAAAATTTAACAGTAAAGCTCTATCTCGAACAACTAAGGAGACTATATAAGACCCTGATCATCTCAGTAGTGCTTTACGGCGCTGAAACATGGACTTTACTGAAAGCGGAGGAAGATATCCTTTTCGCTTCGAGAGAAAAATTCTTCGTAAGATATTCGCTGCCGTTTGCGTTGACGGGTTTTGGACGAAAAAATGTTATGACGAAATGTACGAGCTGTAGAGCGACATCTACCTAGTCAAATAACTGCGTATTGGACGCTTGAGATGGCTAGGACATGTAGAGCGAATGGATACCAACGTTTCGGCCCGCAGAGTCTTCGAATTTAACCTGGAGGGACGACGCAGTAAAGGGACTCCTCGCCATTGATAACGCGCACAAGTTCAAGTAGACCTCGACCAACTTGGAGTGCGCAACTGAAGGCAATTAGCTATGGACCAAACTATATGGAGAGGCTTGTTGTTTGAGGCCCAGGTTCGGCCCAAACTGTAGAGTCACCAAAGTAAGTAAGTAAAAATAACAAGGTTGCATATATTGGAAACAGGATCGGTCCAAGATTGTACCCTGCTTAATACCTATATTTATATCATTTTCCGACTTCAAAATATTTTTGATCTATACTATGTGCTTGCGAAGCAAACAAACAAGGGTCTCTGAGAAAGTCAAGTGGTACAATCTGGACAAAGAAAAAGGCGAGGCTTTTGTTTTCGTAATGAAAAATTACCTCTCTCACACCGTCAACGAAGCTGAGGGTGAAGAGTGCAGAGCACAAAATATGTGGGATTCCCTACAGCGAACTTGCTTAAAGAAGGCCAAATCACTGCTAGGAGCTTCAAAAGGCCAGCACCAACACGGCAAAGAAACGTGGTAGTGAAGTGATGCAGCTAAGAAGGTGATAAATGAGAAGAAAGCGGCTTTCAAAGCTTGGTCAAAGTGCCCCTCTAATTATAGAGACGAAAAAACTCGCCTTGAAGTGGAATACAGGTCTTGCAAGAAAAAAACAAAGAAGAATGCGCCCAGCTTCAAGCAGAGAGTACGGAGGGTCTGTATCGGGAGCTGGAGAAAATATCTTCCCCGGTTGCTGATACAGACCAGGCTATCCAGGAGCTGCGAAGACACAATATGAACAAGAGCGCAACGATCTTCAAAATAGCCGCACAAAGAAGGAACAATGTTCAGGAGATTTGTTCGCCAAAGTTCATTAGCAATGCTCATGGCCAGCTTCTTGTGGATGACGACAAAGTTCTGCAGAGGTGGCGGCGGTATTGTGAAGAACTTTTGAATGAACAGTTTCCCCGGTTATACTTTCCAAGAGCCACCCCTAACTGTGAAGAAATACCCGACATTACAGTCGAAGAAGTTAGTGAAGTGGTCAAATACGCCAAAAAACGAAAAGCGGTTGGGCGGGTATTAGGTGGCTGACTGCGAAAAATAATACGGCTATCTGATGATCAGTGTGGGTTTGTCTCGGGTAAATCAACCACAGATGCAATCTAAAGTATAAGGATCATAATGGAAAAATATCGTGATTCCTTAAAGGATTTGCATATTGTATTGGTTGACTTTGAAAAGGCATTCGACAGACAACCACGAGATCTGATATGGGTGGCGCTAAGACATCGAGGGGTTCCAGAAACCTATGTGCGAATGATCATGGACATGTACGAAGGAGCAAAGACAAGAGTAATATGCCCCGCTGGAGTAACCGAGGAATTCCCAATCAAAGTCGGGGTGCACCAGTGAAGTGCCTTGAGTCCTTTTGTCTTTGTTACAGGTCTTGACTATCTGCTTGAACTCTCGCTTGGCAGACACCTTGACGCGGTGCGAGAGCTTAAGTTGCAAGGACTCACTCAACCGCGGGAGCCTCGCTCTCGGATGAGCTGACTGAGGAGTAACTTACCAAGAGCTGTCGCCCCTAATCCAGGGTGTTAAGCGAGACCGTGCCTATTGGATGGTTTGCAGCCAGGGGGTATACCGGCTGTATTCGAACGGAGCCTTCCTGATACCAGGTCGCCTTAGGGAGTAGCCATGGCCCGATCACATCATGCGGGGCTCTGATGTGGCCGATGAATATTTCCCTAGCTTCTCGTGGAAACATGAATAAAGAAAGAATACAAAATAAAATAAAATACATGCGGGATATCACCGCCACAAAAATGGCAAGTCGTCTGGAAAGAGACCTCCGAAACGAAGACTACGACAGGCCTAGAACGAGTCGTAGAAGAACGCCTCCAGCGCGCAGATTTAGCCCTAGGCGCAGAACACCTCCAGCGCGCAGAGTCAGTCCTAGGCGCAGGATGAGCACGGAGCACCACAGGCACAGAGACACTGAAGCTCCAAGAAGACAATGGCCTACAGGCACCCAAAGCCAAGATCCTCGGTAAAGAAGGCATACACTTCCCGGGAGGCGAGAAGACCAGCAGAGAGTAGCAGACCCAAAGAGCGGCTGCATAAACCTCCCACGCTACCAGACGGGGGTAAGCCCGGTGGTCTGGATGACCCGTTGAGAAAAGGCATCAGTGGAGCGGGTGCAAAGTGGTACCTGCGCTTCTTAGCCCAAGGTTTCGAACCTGAAGAAGCAAGGAAGCTAACCGTGGAAAGAAAAAAGGAGGTAACTGACACTCCAGTAGTACAGAGACACATAAAAAGGGAAAGGGATAACATCCGTCAACAGCAATCGCTCAAACTTGCTCAACATTACCAGGTTTAATACTAACAGGCTTAGGGATCCGCAAGTGCGCCAACAACTCAAGACCATCTTGCCTTAGAAGCAGAAATAATCAGCAGCACAATACAAAAAAGCGTGGATGATCAATTGAAGGCTGTGAAAAATATTTTTGAAACTGGGGCACGCACGTCGGTAAAAAGCAGAATAGCCACCACACATGGCTATCGGCAGACACCTGGAGACGGACTGATGAGCGTAAAGCAATCAGGGCTCGGACTGCAGCGGCCTCAGCAGTAGAGAATACCGAAGTAGAAGCCCAATATCGCATGAAAAAGAAGTGCAGCATACTGTAAGACGGGACGAACGTCACTACATGGAATAAGTTACCTCAAGGCTGAAGAAGCAGCAAGCAAGTGCGACAGTAGCACTGTTTACAACATGACCAAGGAGCTCATTGGTTGTCGTAACTCTAAACAACATACAGTGAAGAGTTTAGATGGTAACATTCTGATTTCGGATGAGAATCAGCTCACTAAATGGAGAGAACATTTCTCTACAGTCTTTAACCGCATAGACGATGGTGTTATGATATCGACACCTAATGAGTTTTTTGAAGCAACAAATTCCCAAGTTCATACCGGACCTCCAGCAGGTCTCCACAACTAACATGCCCGGCAATGCTAAGGACTACAGTAGAGCACCTATTCCCCCATAGACCAACTACTATGGTCTCCATCACGAGGGAGATCAGCATGGAGCATATCCCGGCAATTACGTCAGAAGAACTCCTTGGGGCATGCAGAAAAATCGGAGACAGCAAAGCACTTGGACCGGACGGCATCCCGAATAGGGCAATCAAGGCGGCTGTTAAGACGAGACCAGACATCTTTCTAACAACGATGCAAAGGTGCATAGAGGAGGGGGTATTCCCTATACCATGGAAATTGCAACATTTAGTGCTGCTTCCAAAGGGCAATAAACCGCCCGGACAACCATCATCGTATCGCTCAATATGCCTGCTCGATACGCTGGGAAAGATCCTAGAGCGTATCATCTATAACAGACTGCTTGCGGTGGCGGAGGAAAACGGAGCCCTGTCAGGCTGTCAGTACGGCTTCAGAAAATCACGCTCTACCATCGATGCCATAAAGGCGGTAGTGGATATAGCAACCGAAGCAATACAAGGGAAAATGTAGAGATGGTCATTCATTAGGAGATCCCTGGCTAGGATGGATACACCATACTACCTGCTGAGGATAGTCACGGACTACTTCAGCAATAGGAAGCTAAGATACCATACCGACGATGGCGTTAAGCAATACAGTGTTTCCGTGGGAGTCCCGCAAGGGTCGGTTCTGGGACCTCTCCTATGGAACATTATGTACGACGGAGTTCTGCGACTAACACTGACCGAGGAAGTCAAAGTAATTGGCTTCGCTGACGATATCGCAGTGGTTACAGAAGCCAAGCACGTACACGAGGTGGAGTCTGCTGGAGCTGGAGTCTGGAGTCTACCGGTCTCGAACTAGCTGCCCACAAGACCGAAGCTGTCCTAATAACCAGCCGCAAAAAGGTGGAATATGCCAGCTGCCGGGTCGGAAACCAGACAATCATTTCCAAGGAATCTTCGAAGTACCTTGGAGTTATGCTCGACAACAGGCTGCGCTTTAAAGCCCACGGCGAGTATTCTAGTAAGAAAACATCGCTGAATCAGGCAGCACTCTCCCGAATGCTCCCGAACATCGGCGGGCCTGGATACGACCGCAGGATCCTGCTGTCCAAAGTGGTCAGCTCGGTACTCCTATACGCTGCCCCGATATGGGCAAGTGCACTGGCGACAAATGAATGCCGGAAGAAGCTACCATCAGCTCACAGGCTCTGCGCAATCAGAGTGATCAGCGGCTTCCGAACTATCTCCGACGATGCAGCCTGCGTTTTAGCTGGGATGGTCCCAATCGACATCCTCGCTGATGAGATGCAAAGGGTATACCTTAAACATCCCTCGAACCGGCAAGAGGCAAAAAGGATTAAGGAGGAAGAAAGGGCAACATCAGCAACGCTGCGGCAAACCAGGTGGGACAGCTCTACAAAAGGCAGGTGGACGCTCATTCCCACTATAAAATCATGGACAGAGAGAGCGAGGGGGAACTGTAACTACCACCTCACACAGTTCCTATCCGGACACGGTGGCTACCGGAAATACCTCCATCGCCCCTGTGTCCAGAATGTCCAAACGAAGAGAAGGACGCGGAGCATGCAGTGTTCTACTGCAGACGCTTTGCAGAAGATAGAGCAAACCTGCCAAGTCCAGAAAATCTTGTAAGTCACATGACACGATCAGAGAGCGAGTGGATGGAGATCTGCTCATTCATAGTATGTGTGCAGAATGCACTGCGAAGAGCAGAAGCCCTAAGAAGAGCCCAAGAGGCGGCCTCGGAGACTAGAGCATAATTGCTAACCAGCCCCGCGAAGAAATACCTAACGGCAGTACTGCGGGGAGAGTGGTTGAAGTGTGTAGGGTGTGTGTTTAGTACGTAGGCGTATCCCTGGAATCGATTACTCAGGTTTGCGAATCGTGCATGCTAGTAGCACTCGGGCTATTAGTATCTATGAAGATTACACATCCTTGCCGCAACCTAAAAAAAAAAGAAAAATACCGGACGTCCTAGTAAAACCGAAATAAGAGCAGCAATGAAGTCCCTCAAGAAAAAGAAAGCGGTGGGTATTGATGGCATCCCTGCTGAACTATTCCAAGCGACGCCAAACACATCGGCTGAACTGCTACACCCCCTCATACGGAGAGCATGGGAAAATGAACAATTTACCCAGGAGTGGAAAAGAAGGATGATCGTCAAGCTTCCGAAAAAGGGCTGTTTGGAAATATTCTGTTGGTCAATAGTATACATAACATACCCTATTATATAGATTAACTTTGATTCTCTTTATATCTCTCAATGCTTAACGTTATCTTAAATTTTGCTTCTTCTCTTTGTTTTTAATATACTCATGTAAAATAATTAAATTTCTCGTCCACTTGGATTTGGACCAGCGTCGAAGACGGTAATAAAGCTTAACAACATATTTTTACTGGGAATCTCGCTCTTTTCCTTTCTTCCCATCGTTGGAGTTTTTTGTCATTTCGACTTCGTTTATTATCGTTCATTTTGGTCCTTCGAGCCGGATCTTTTGTTTAAAAAAAATATTATTTCGCAGATTTGCTGAGGATTTGCTCGATTAGGTGTGGATAAGGTGGTAGCGGTGCACCGGTGAATTATTTGGGATTATTCACTTGAATTGTTGGGTCAATTAATTGGATTTACGGTGCATAGATAGTGAATAACTTACACTTTGGGCTACTTTCCACGTGAATTCAGTGCAGATAATCGTTTCGGAAGTTAGCTGACTACATTTGAGATAATTCACGTGATATTGGATAAAGATAATTTAACTGTGAGCATTTAGCATATTTGTGAAGATGACTGCACGCGTCAAATTGAATATGTTACGCAGTACACGTAGCCGCATGAAATGTTCGCTCACCAAGCACGCTTCCTTTACGGAAAAAATTCCGGAGATCGTCACCATAGATGCATTAGATGTTCGCTTAGAAAAGGTTAACGAATTATGGGTTGAGTTTAAAAACTCTCAGGACGCCATGTACGAGTTTATTGATGACGAAGGTTATCAAGATCCTAATCCTGAATTCGATGAGTTCGAAACTAAGTTTCTGATGGTAAAGTCAGTTTTGCTTTCAGCAATTAAGGAACGTAAGACTCCCAAGAAACAATATGTTGTGGTAAATATTGTGGAACAACCAGCAGCTTCGACAAATACTGCTGTAGATCATTTACCTCAAGAGCAAGTCGTTTCAACAGACGATAGTACTATCACTTCTTCTTTACCAGCATTGCATAATCAGGTGGAAATGCTGTTACCAGAGATTAGGATAGAACCTTTTACGGGAAGCTATCGCGAATGGCCTACTTTTCGAGATATGTTCGAGGGATCTATTCATAATCGAACAAATCTATCACCCACGCAGAAATTTCATCTTTTGAAGTCCTGTCTTCGTGGAGAAGCATATAAATTGTTGAGTCATATAACCATTTCTGATGCTACGTATACTCTGGCATGGGAACGGTTAGAGGGATGCTACGATAGACCACGTCAGTCTATAAATGACTTCATAAAGGTATTTTTGATTTACCTTCTATAAATACTCCCAACGTTACCACATTGCGCAAGATATCGGATGGAGCAGATGAAGTCGTCCGGGGACTTACGTCCATAAACTCGTTGGATAGGGATCCTTGGCTAATTTATCTCCTCTTAAACAAGGTTGATATGGAAACACGGCAGGCATGGACAGAGGCTAGTGTAGATGAAGAATATCCTACAATGGATCAGTTCCTCAAATTTTTGGAGAAGCGGTGTGAGGCGCTGGAAAGTTGCCGAGGTCATCTTCGAGAATCATATCGCAGTAAGCATGTTGCTGTAAGAAGTATGCATGTTTCTTCGTCACATAATTGCCCTAAATGTGCAGGATTGCATCTATTAGCTCAATGTGCAGAATTTTTAGCGCTCGATATCCAGACTAAAAGGGATTTCGTTAAATCGAGTAGACTCTGTTTTAATTGTCTGCGCTCTGGCCATACTTCAGCTAGATGTCAATCAAAGTCTCGATGCAAAACGTGTAATACGCGCCATCATAGCTTGGTTCATTTTGATTCAGCTAATTCCCCTACTATAAATTCAGTTCCCGAAGGGTTACGACAAGGTAGTCAAGAATCTCAACCTAACACAAGCAGTAGTTCTTCGTTTTCACTGCGACGGTCTTCAGATCGCCTGGTAAATAATCACTCATTAAGTGAAGCACATCAATTACCGCAAACTTTATTGCCTACTGCTGTTGGCAATGTTTTAGATAGCAGAGGTCAATATCAGAAGGTGCGGTTTTTACTCGACTCTGGTTCGCAAGTATCATTCATTTCTGAATCATGTGCCCAACGGCTTGGGTTGCAGCGTCGGAATGCACGTATACCTATCAGTGGTATAGGTATCACCAGTGCAGGAACAACTAGGGGCACCGTTTCGATGTACACAGCTTCTCGTTTCGAACCAATCAGCATTTCTGTTGATGCATATGTGATATCACAGGTCACAACAAATTTACCAACGACTTCATTTGACACTAAGGATTGGTGCTACCTCAACAAGTTAAACTTAGCGGATACTTCATTCAACCGATCGAATACCGTAGATATGTTATTAGGAGCTGATAAGGTTTGGGAAATAATGCAAGGTGAATGGAAGTACAATAAGGCAGGATACCCAATTGCTCAACGCACAATTTTTGGTTGGGTTTTAGCAGGACAGTTGCCTCTTGATCGACCGCAAATTCTTCATTCTCACTACAGCATCCTCGATGTAGACACCATGCTACAAGCCTTTTGGAGTATTGAAGAAATAAACCCCAAATCGTTTTTCTCAGAAGAGGAAAGGGAAATAGAGGACCATTTGTAGAACTCTTGCAAAATCAAGATGAGCTGCAGAATGAGAATGTCACATTAGATGACGATTCCTGGGTAAAGGTTTTAGGGTTGTACTGGAACTCTAGAATGGATATATTTAGTTTCCGGTTAAATCTGAGCTCTGTCGAATGTGTTACGAAGCGCCAAATCCTGCGGGACGTCGCAAGCATTTTTGATCCACTCGGCTTTCTTGCACCTTCCATTATACTTTTGAAAATCATGTTCCAGGACTTATGGCATCTCAAATTGGATTGGGATGACAATGTTCCAGATTCGATTTCACGTCAATGGCTCAAACATAGAGATGAACTCACCAGTCTTACTCAACTCACTATTCCTCGTTATATCGGGTTCTTAGATAGATGTGTTCAACTCCATGGATTTTCTGATGCTTCAGCCGCCGCGTACGCTGCTGTAATATACTCTCGATATGAACTACCAGATGGTCAGTTTGAGACTCAAATTGTAGCAGCCAAGACTCGTGTTGCTCCACTAAAGCAAATAAGCATTCCCCGTTTAGAGTTGTGCGCAGCACTCTTGTTGGCCAGACTTCTCGAAGCTGTGCAAAAATCGCTTAGGATCACATTCGCCAATGTCTTCGCGTGGAGCGATTCAAAGGTAGTTTTATCTTGGCTCTCTTCACCATGTCGTCGATGGGATACATTTGTGGGGAACCGTACCTCTGAAATTTTAAACACTATTCCCAGAAGTCGATGGTTTCATGTTAGGACAAATTTCAACCCTGCAGATTGCGCGTCTCGTGGAATCCCGCCGTCCAAGCTTTTGGAACATCGTATCTGGTGGCACGGACCAGATTGGCTCTTGCAAAATGCAGATAATTGGCCTATCGCACTTGAGTTTGAAGAGGATCCAGGATGCTTAAGGGAAGAAAGGAAACAAATACTACAGTCGTTGTTAGTGACAACTCCTGATCATCCTTTCGAGACCCTTTCAACTCGAGTATCATCGTGGAATAAACTTATAAGAACCGTTGCGTTTCTTCATCGATTTATATCGAACAGTCGTAAGATTACCTGTACCTCTACCCGATATTTAAAAGCTCAGGAACTTATCAACGCCAAAACCACCCTCATCAAATGGTTACAAGATCTTCACTTTGGAGATTCAATACAGCACTTCAAAAAATTTGGTAACTTTCCTAACCATTGCAAAATAAAAAGTCTTACTCCATTTTTAGACACGCACCAAGTACTCAGAGTGGGCGGAAGAATCGAAGAGGCCAACGTCACATTCAACATAAAGCACCCCATCATAATTCCCAATTAACATTACCAATCTAATCTTGATCGACGCACATCGACGATTTCTGCATCCAGGTGTATCAACTTTATTTGCACTCATACGCCAGGAGTACTGGGTAATTGGCTGCAGAAACCTACTAAGGAAGATCTCCCATGAATGCATGCAGTGCTTCAGGCAGAGAAAGGCTACGGCAACTCAAATGATGGGAAATCTACCTCCCCAACGGGTGAGCCAATCCAGAGCATTTGCACATTGCGGTTGCGATTACGCCGGTCCAATCGCTATTAAAACTAGGATCGCACGGAAACATCATGTCACCAAGGGATATATTTCGCTTTTCATATGCTTGGTGACTAAGGCAATACACCTTGAACTCGTCACGGATTTGACAACGGAGGCATTCTTGGCATCACTTCGTCGATTTATCGCGCGACGTGGAAAGCCATCGCATATCTACACCGATAATGGGACCAACTACCGCGGCGCCGCTCGTGCATTGTCTGAAATGCATAATCTCGTACTTTCCGAGCACCACAATTCAGCGATAGAAGAATCCTTATCACGAGATGGTATCATCTGGCATTTTATACCCCCTTCAGCCCCACATTTTGGTGGGTTGTGGGAGGCAGGTGTTAAATCCGTCAAGCAACACCTTCGAAGGGTAATCGGAGAAGATGTTCTCACTTTTGAAGAGCTATATACGTTTCGTACGCAAGTGGAAGCAATACTTAATTCTAGGCCTTTATGCCAAATGTCTGACAACGATATTGACCCACTAACCCCTGCTCACTTTCTTCTAGGTGAACCATTTTCTGCAGTTCCAGAGCCATCATTGGATATACCAACGAATCGCTTATCTTCATGGCAGTCTATACAAGCCAAGGTTCAAGGGTACTGGAAACGATGGAGCATGGAGTACCTCACATAACTCCAAAATCGACCGAAGTGGCAACAATCCCAACGCGACTTTAAAATTGATGACATCGTTCTCGTAAAGGATCCAAGTCTCCCTCCAGGCAAGTGGGTTATGGGACGTGTGACTGATACGCATCCCGGCAAGGACGGACGGGTTCGAGTGGTTACCTTGAAGACAGCCAGTGGTCATTTTCGTCGGCCTATCCACAAATTAGCAGCTCTACCATTATGCTGAAACTATGTGCCAGGGGTGGCGGAATGTTTGGAAATATTCTGTTGGTCAATAGTACAATGTATACATAACATACCCTATTATATAGATTAACTTTGATTCTCTTTATATCTCTCAATTATTAACGTTATCTTAAATTTTGCTTCTTCTCTTTGTTTTTAATATACTCATGTAAAATAATTAAATTTCTCGTCCACTTGGATTTGGACCAGCGTCGAAGACGGTAATAAAGCTTAACAATATATTTTTACTGCGAATCTCGCTCTTTTTCTTTCTTCCCATCGTTGGAGTTTTTTGTCATTTCGACTTCGTTTATTATCGTTCAAGGGCTATTTGCTGGATTGTGGAAACTGGAGAGGTATATGCGTCCTACCGGCCGTAACCAAAATAATAGCTAGAATCATTTCAGAACGCATTAAGGAACAGTTCGATTCAACTCTCGACGTCGAAAAGGCAGACTTTCGGGCTCGATCCTCCTGCATCGACCATATAAACACCATACGGATCATACAAATCATAATAGAGCAATGCGCCGAGTATATGTCTCCGCTACGTCTACTGTTGAATCGAGATGCTATCTGGTGGGCCTTGCGCAGGAGAGGCATCCCAGAAAAACTCATAGTAATTATTAAGGCTACGTACGAGGAAAGTAAGAGTCACGTCTTACACTACGGTAAGCTGTCGGAGGATTTTGAAGTCCAAAGTGGAGTGCATACTGTCACCGCTATTGTTCTTGGATGTCATTAGCGATGTCCTCCGTGCAGCATTGACAGAATGTAACAATGAAACTTGATAGACTATGACAACTTATCTTAAATCCCTCGACTACACTGACTACTTTCACATCGGATAATGGATCTTCATCTGATGGCCAAAAATCTAGAGGCTGAGGTGAATAAAGTGGGACTTAAGATAAACACAGCCAAAACAAAAGCCCTGAGCAGTTCTAACACCTGCGTTCAACCCAACATTGTCGAGAAAGTAGGCAATTTTCTATACTTAGATAGTGTGGTCTCAGCCAACCGCGATGGCACCGAACTGAATGTGTGCAGCAGAATCGGAAAGGCTAAAGCTGCGTTCGGAATGTTATCGAAAGTCTGGAGAAGCAATGTTTACTGCTTAAGAACCAAGCTGCGACTGTTCCGCTCCAACGTAAAATCAGTACTGCTGTATGGGTACAGTAGTTGGAAGGTGGATACCATATATCACACGCAAGCTGCAAACATGCGTTCATGTCTAGGAATAATCTTGAGGATATTTTTGCCCAATCGTATCTCCAAAGAACAACTTTATCCGAGATGGGGCCAAGAACCTATAGGCATTACTGTGCGAAGGAGAAAGTGAAAGTGGATCAGACACACCCTACGGCGCGAAGACAACTCCATTACGGAATACGTCATGCAAAGGAATCCGCTTACCCAGGCAGGCAGAACAGCGGGACGCCCTAGGCAAACGTTGCGCAGGACAGTCGAGGAGGAATCAAGTTCTTTGGGAATGAGTTGGAGGCAGCTCAAACGCGTTGCAGAGCTCCGAACAAGATGGCGCCCAGGCGTTGTGATAATAATATACCATGGTGCATTAACAATTCCTCTTACCACTTTTGTTTCCAAAAGATTATTACTTATTTTAGTACAACCCCAGAGATGTATACCATGTGTCCATACCGGCTTACTTGCCTTGCTTGCACAACAGCAGTTTGTTCTCTATATTCAGCTTGGGATATTTCCCAAGTAACCAATACATTTGTCTATATTTATTTTCTAGCTCTTTGTGTGTTTTCTTTATGGGTGACTTCCATTTAAGCTTTGCATCAAGTGTCATTCCAGCCTCGTTTGCAAATGAAATTCGAATCAAGTTGAAAAAAATTAGCAAATTTCAAATTTTTTTATAAGTAAAATTTACATGCACGGATTTGGTTTCATTCAATGTCAATCTCGCATAAGCAATATCCTCTCGGATACTTTGAATATAATTGGAAGCGAAATTTGTCTATGAAGCGATTTCTCGTTCGCCAGTTACCCTGGCTTTAGAACCATTATAACTTCTGAGATTTTCCATTGACTGGGAACATATTCTAGTTTACGCCCGGCATTTATAATGAAGAGAAGGTTAATCAACTTACTTGGAGAACATCTTCCGTGATGAAATCGTATCATTAGGCTTAAGCTTTTTTATTTCACTCTAAACTTCGGTTAGCGTTACGTTTCTTATAGCACTAAGGTCTATATCGGACGCGTTTATATTTTGAAAAAGCGCTTGTCTATTAAATGGATTACAAATTCTTTGCAGGTGGTTGGTAAGTGTTGAGAAGTGTTTAGACTATTATATATTTCCCCAGTCAATTTAAGTAATGCACTTAAGGCCCAAGAACTTGTGACATACGGACAGAAGGACGGACATGGCTGTATCGACTGATTATTTGCTATCGTAATATACCTGTATGTATATCATACTTTGTGGTACTCGAAACTGAAAATTAGATTTCATATTAATGCGGCGAATCACAATCGTCTTTTGCGTTCAATATCGATTGCCATTTCACTCACCATTTATCGATTTCAAACAAAATTTCGACAATGTTTACGTTTGGTAAGCCAAATAGAGGCCCCCCTGGCAGCTGACCTCCTCGTGGTGGGGGGCGGGCAACGTGACTGGGATGTGCGGATGGGGTAACTTAAATAGTTATTCCCATCCATACAACCCAGTCACGGCTAACAAAGCGCACACCCCATGATGACACGAAGAAGACGACCGGCCTCGGATATTGCCAAGCCTGGTAAGCCAGGGCATCCTTTGGAGCCAGGCCTGAAGGGTGTCAGGATGCGAGCGTCTGGTGGTCGGCCTGTCCCGCTCGGTAGCCGGCCGGGTCAAACCCGAAATGGCTACGAGCTTCCTGTCAATGGTCTCGCGAACCATTACGGGGGTCAAGGGGTGAACGCGCTGTGCACCGATAGGGGCACAGATGGACTCTCTGAGATTCGACAATGGCATCGACTTAGGATAGGCATAGGATAGGCACATGGAACGTCTCATCGCTCACAGGGAAGGATCTTGAGCTGGTTGGGGAGGCTGTTAAAAGTCGACTAGATATAGTTGGCGTCTCTTCAACAAAGCAGAGATTCTAAAACTGTGGACCTTTCGGGTGGGTGGAAGCTCTTCCTGTCAGGAGTCGCACCCTCAATGTCTGCTCGGGCGGGAGTGGGGATACTCACAAGTCCCAGGTTGACAGACAGAGTATTGGAGTGGATACCATTAGGAGGGAGAGTTGCGATCTTAAAGCTCAAGCTTGAAAGATCAACTCTGGCATTGGTGCAGGTGTATGCACCGAACCTTCTGTCAGAGTACGCAGCTTTCTTAGATGAAGTTGATGTTGCCCTTGAAAAGGTTGCAGATATGGATTCTTTTGTCCTGATGGGTGACTTCAATGCTCATGTGGGTGTAGATGTTATGACATGGGGGAGTGTGATTGGGAGGAACGGTGATCCTTATCAAAACGCGAACGGAGAGAGGTTGTTGGATTTTTGTTGTGAAAATGGCTTATCCATCATGAACACCATCTTTCCACACAAAGACATTCACAAATACACGTGGTACCGTCAGAGTCTTCAGCAGAAGTCTCTGATCGATTTCTTTGTGGTACCATCGTGTCTGAAGAGAATGGTTTGTGATGTTCGCGTATTGAGAGGGGCCGAACTGTCAACTGATCATCACTTAGTGCTGTGCAAATTGTATCTTAGCGAGAGAGTGCCTCCCCTACCCAAGCGTAAACCAAGGATGGTTACACGCATACGATGGGGGAGGTTACAGGACGATGAGATACGGGAGACATTTGCACGGCAAATATATGAAAGGTTTGAACGAATTCCAACTATTCCATCAAATGTAGAGGAAGAATGGCAACTGTTTTCAACAGCGGTTATTGCCTCTGCGGGAGATGTTTGTGGAGTGAAGCGGCTTGGTGTGGCGGCTGGTGGTGAGAAAAGAACTGCTTGGTTTAAAACGCCCGGAGTTCAAGAAGCCATCAGAGAGAAGAAGAGAGCCTTTAAGGTGTGGATTCACTTGGGGAACTCCGATTCTCGAAATCGGTATACTGAGGCGCGAAGAACTTGCAAATTAGCTGTGAAAATAGCGAAAGAACAGTCTTGGAAGGAGTTTGGGGAGAAATTGGAACGTGACCACAGATCTGCAAATAAGATGTTCTGGCAGACCGTCCGCCGACTCAGAGGAAAAAAGTTGAATATCGTTGAAGGAGTCAAATCCAAAGACGGTAGACTTCTTTCCAATGAGGAGGACATCTTACGCAGATGGAGCGAGCACTTTTCAGAATTGCTCAATCCCGAACAGGGCACCGAAGATGACAGACCTATGGTCGAGAGTTGGGCGGAAAGTAGTCCTACGGTAGAGGAAGTAACTTTGGCGATCAAAGCGCTAAAAGTTGGCAAATCTGCTGGTGTGGACGAAATTCGGCCAGAAATGCTCAAGGCTTTAAGTAAAGAGGGAGTGCAATGGCTCTCGCGTGTCATTAAAGTGGCCTGGGAATGCGGTGAAACACCTGGTGATTGGCAAATGGGGGTGATAGTTCCTTTTTTTTTAAAAGGGGACAAAAGAGTTTGCGCCAACTACAGGGGTATATCTCTTTTAAGTCTCCCTGGAAAAGTCTTCGCTAAGGTGCTAGAAAAGCGTTCCAGAGCTGTGGTTGAGGACAGTTTGGGGGATAAGCAGTGCGGTTTCCGTCCCGGTAGAAGCACAACCGACCAGTTGTTCACTCTCAGAATGGTTCTTGAGAAAGCCTGCGAATATGCCAAACCTGTCTACACTTGTTTTGTGGATTTGGAAAAAGCATATGATAGGGTTCCTCGAGGCAAACTCTGGAGTGTTCTGCAGGAGTATGGGATTGATGGTTCCCTGTTAAGGGCGATTCAGTCTTTATATACAAACTGTAAAAGCTGTGTTCGGATAAACGGTGTTAAACCAATACCTTTCACTGTGGACGTTGGACTCCGCCAGGGGTGCGTTTTGTCACCTCTCCTCTTCATTGTATATATGGATTGGATGTTGCAGCGCAGCCGTGGCGGAGAATGTTTCAAAGTGGGAGACCTAAGGATTAGTCATCTGCTCTTTGCGGATGATTTGGTCATCCTTGGGTCCTCTCAAACCGAACTTCAGCGCGCACTCGAAAGGTTTGTAGCCGTTTGTGATGATGCTGGAATGAAGATCAACGTAAACAAATCGGAAGTAATGGTCGTTTCCAAAAAACCCATTCAGTGCACTCTGCATGTTAGTGGAGTCCCACTGAAGCAGGTGGAGAAGTTTAAGTACCTCGGGGTTTTATTCACGAGTGATGGGAGGAGCAATGCCGAGTTATTCTGTAGAATTGGTCAGGCTGGATCAATTTTGAGAGAGCTTGGCCAATCTGTTATAAGGAAGGCCGAACTTAGTATTCAAGCTAAGCTATCGGTTTTTAACTTGGTGTATGTTCCAACTCTCACCTATGGTCATGAAATTTGGGTAGTGACCGAAAGAATAAGATCGCGGATACAAGCTGCCGAAATGAGGTTCCTTCGCGGTGATGTTGGAATAACTCGTAGGGATCGAGTGCGCAACACCAGAGTACCCGAGGCGCTCAACGTTGAGCAGCTACTTCTCCGAACGGAACGATCTATGCTTCGATGGTTTGGTCACGTAGTGCGTATGCCCCCAGACCGGCTTCCAAGACGCGCCATGGTTGCCGTGCCATCAGGTAGACGACTTCGCGGAAGGCCCAGAAATAGATGGTTGGATCAAGTCCGACATCTCTCTTGGAGCCGCTTAGGGATTCTCCCTGATGAATTGGAGTCAATGGCGGAGGATCGAGAAGGATGGAGAGTCCACCTGAGCATCCTACCCCCGCGACCCTCATGAAGGATTAACGGACCATTCAAAATGAATGAATGAATGAAAGCCAAGTAGAGAGTTTATTTGGTTTATTTGCTTTGTAAGTAAAGGTTTATTTGCTTTGTAAGGAACGATTGAGATGTGAATTAAGTTTAAAGAGCTACATCTCGATGAGAATGTCTGATCGCATTGAGCAAATGGATGACAATCTTCTGTTAATAGCATTTTTCAATTCTAGGTTAAGACCTACCAAAATGTGGCTCAGCAAACCACAAACATGAAGTTAGGATCAAATTGGTTCAGCCATTTAGACTAAAGTCGAGCGCACAGACAGACGGGCAGAAAGACAAAATTGAGATACCCACTTTTACGAGTATCTCTATAGCAGGTATGTCAAACTTGTTTTCTAAATTGCAAAATAATTATCTCGCCATTGGAATTTTTCATTTAACCCTATAAGTAAAAGAGCAAGTAAAAACCGTACCTGATATGTAACACTTGCTCCGGGCAGCATCATAACCAACATATTCATAGTGTCAACTCGTTCAATCCCATATCGACTAGCTGCGCGTCTTTGATCGTGATTGCCAGTCTGCAACGATACATTCATTGACGTTACACCAGCCCATAGATCTAAGACTTTACTACTTACCACCCAATTAGCTGTTTTCCCCGGAGGCATTTTATCCAACCACGATGACACGCTTTTCTCTAGATCCGGTGCCGTAAATCCATTTTTCAACATTGTTATCAAATTAAAATTAAATGGCAAATGAGCGCCGTTTCTCGTTCCGTTACCATACACTTGCATAGTGAACCAAGCTGGAGCGTAAGTCTCAATCAATAAGACTCGCGTATCGCCTCCATGAATTCGCTGGTAATCATCCATAACAGTACGCCATTGGTATACCATATCAATAGTTTCTGGTTGGTTTTGAGTATAGATATGATTTAGGTAGTTTGTGTCGTTCTTATCGCTGGTGTTTCCGCTTACTGGCTCATCAGGGTAACCACCATTCTCATTGGGCTTAACTTCAAAAAGCACGGGTACAGCGTCAATCCTGAAACCATCTACACCCATGTCCAACCAGAAGCGTAGAACTCGCTTCATTTGCTCAACTACTAACGGATTGCGGTAATTTAGATCAGCCTGCTGAACTGTAAATTGATGAAGATAAAACTGCTGACGTTCATCATTCCATTCCCAGGCACTACCTCGGAAAGTTTGGATCTATAAAATGATTTTTAATATTACATTGTTTCCCAAACTACTATTTTTTTTCGCAGAACTTACCCAATTACTAGGTGGTAGTCGTTTACCTCCAGCAGGGTTTTCGTAGCCGTCATGCCAAACAAAGTAATCTTCAAAGCCACTCTCACGCTTGACCGACCTTTTAAACCATTCATTTTCTGTACTCGAATGATTTGGGACAAAATCTAAAATAATCTTTAAGCCGATACTGTGGGCCTTAGCAATGAGATTTTTAAAATCTTCGATTGTTCCGTACTCTGATTGTATTTCAAAAAAGTCCGATATATCATAACCAAAGTCAACCATGGGTGACTTAAAAATTGGTGAAAGCCAGGCTGCTGTTACCCCGATATCCCTTAAATATTCCAACTTCGAAGTTATTCCATTTAGATCGCCGATTCCATCGTCATTGGAGTCCATAAATGATCGGGGATAGATTTGATAAAACTGTGCAGTTTGCCACCAATCCTTTTTAGGTTCGGCATCTTCACGAGCCCGGCAGGCAAATATACTGCCAGGTAGTAACAACGAAACAAACAGAAACACACTAAGGACACCCATGCTGTTGACTGATTGAATTTTGATTACGGCACTTGGGTATTTATATAAAATCGTATAATTTACTGTAAATATTCTCAATGTCCACTGATAAGAAATACTTAATACTGAATCAATACGATATATATGTATGTATGTATGGCATTAAACAATGTTAAAGTATTTTCGAAGACAGGGCTTAACACTATTTGCCGAGTACTCAGGAATGGATATTAAACAAAGTTTTTTTTTTGTCATGCATAGATTACTTGTTGTTTGCATTGCTGAAGGGTTGTAGCTTTTAGTTTGCACTCTCTTATGATTATTAACAACTTATTTATCGACTCTTGTATCTGTTTACCAAGATGGTGCTTTTTACAGGTGATGAGCTCAATTTCATCGAAGCAGGCATTATATAGCGATCAAACCAGTATAAGACTGCACTGCACATTCTAATGATTAGTCGGGCACATACGTACATACATATACGCACTCATATGTGTCAAAAATAGAGGTACATGGAGGAAACAGCAGCAGAAAAGAGGATGGAAGCCACAAACCCTGGATGTAGAACCGCCCCAGGTGATGATAAATGACTGGCTCTGTGCGGATCAACCACCGACAGGGCGATTCAGCTTAAACGATGAATGCCAAGAACCTGTGATGGTGCCGTGAAATAACGCCGAGCGAAATAAGGCCAAATTGCTTTCATAATGGGAAATAAAGCCCAATTTTGAAATTCTGCCTTATTTCGCTTTCGAACGCAAAATAAACTCGAGTCAGCCTTATTACGCTTTGAATTTACACATGCATTTAGACAGAGGTACCTGTTTTCATATTTCCACACAGTGGGCGTCTCGATATTCCCCTTTTTTATTCCCGTTTTTTATCCTGCCGTGGAAATAACAAGAAAATGTAATTGAGAAGAGAGATGAATATTTTTGCTTCCCTTTGTTCGTCTCCTTGCACGTGGAATGAATTGCCATTCCACCGGAAGCCATATTTTCTTTATTTACAGCATTGCCAGATTAATATTTTTCTTATGCTATCACAAAATGACCACAGAGGTCGTACAATAATCAGTTTGAGAAAATTCCGACACAGAACTGTTCTCGAATAGACTTAGCCCCAGACGCCTGCGTGACTGTTATTGACATCCCCTTAGCGGAGCGACGAAGGCGCGTAAGCGGCTAAACAACTCCGGAAAGCGGAGTTTAAATTCAATTTCGGCAGCAGCAACCTTTTTTGGCCGCCTTGATTTATGAGTGCCACTCGACGCTAAGCACAATAAAAGCAAATACATCTATCACCTGATTAATACGTGTTTTTGATGTAGGCTATTGCGCCATACGCCATACGCATGCTCGCGTCAGCAAAAAGGTAAACAATTATTTCGGGCGGAATAGCTAACAAAGCAGATCGCAGATTGTGTAATCCTTTAACTGCGGAAGGTTTACGGCGCAATTTTCCCATTCGTTGGTAAGATTGGTACGAAGTACCTGATCCCAGGGGAGATTCCTATTCCTTATGGACTGGCATAAGGTTTTTAACTTGATAATAACTGGTGCAACTATTCCTAACGGGTTGAATATCCTGGCAATCGTTTGCAGTACCACGCGTTTGGTTACCTTTGATAAACTGAAAGTCACCTTTTGCTTAGTTGGAGAATTTTCACCAAAAAAGTATTTTTAAGCTTGGGACTGGATGGAAGTCTTCTCAATACAAAATTGACTTCACAGGGAAGTGTTGTGTGCATGTACTTTGTTGCGCTTAGTACATATCTAGAAAAAAAATACAACAAACCAGTTGCAAGTGCACGAAAGCTAATGCTTATCCATATGATCGAGTTTATTTTGAGACAAATCAATCGTCCATAAAATAATCGCTGTGATTATTTGGTCGCATATGCGTGCATTTACATACATATGTATGTACATTAAAAGCTGTAAGTTAAATCTTTTTGCGACTGAATAATCGTGAGACGGAAAAAATGTGTCTAGCCTTTATAACATCGGTTAATAATTTAATTTTTTACAGTTAAACTTTGCTTAGGAAAAGGATTGCACATTGTTGTGATTGCGGTGGTGATGGAAGTGTAAAAATTGAAATGGAAAAGAACTACAACTATTTCACTATGATTCTCTATTCTTAATTAAATTCTTAGAAAAGAAGGCGTGTGCCACGTGGCACGTTACAAAATGGAGTCGGTGGAATACTGTGGAAAATGCAAAAAAAATGACGTGATGAGAATCGACACTGCAAATGCTATCAGTGTGTGGTTTCTAAAAGTGCTGCCACTTTGAAAGAAATATAAGTACTTAACGTAAAAGTAACATTTCCTCCCTTCCTGATTTAATTCTGAAATCATTTAAATCTGAAATATACACACACATTTAGATGGAGAATTCTTGATTTTTGCTAACCTTCGTAAATTACTTAAATTACAAGTATTTCGAACGGAAGCACTTACGACAGGGGCGTTTGCTATATCTGTATCTGGAATTAATTTGGTTTCCATGGATGCATCCCTTGAGTAGGTAGGAGTGCTGAGTATATCCAGCTGTTTCATTTAATTCAGTTTGATTGGTAATATCAATCGATGTTTCGATAGCTGATAGTGAATTACTATGATATTTTTCAACAAACGGAGGTGCAGCTTCTAGTAATTCTGGTTGTTTCGGTGTTTCCTCACGCATCTCTCGAATCTGATCAAGTGCCTGTGCCATAATCTGCAATCATCTAATTTAGCTATGTAATAAAATGTGCCTTTCAATTACATTACTTTGCCAAATTTCGATTTATTTGTTTTGCCGAAATAGTCCCTAACTGCAACTCTTTTCCACCTGAGGAAAATCCTCTCAGGTTGAACCGTGATGTAAGGGACTGAATTATTAGACATTCGTGGTATCATTAAATTTAGCTGCAATCTTATTACCTGGATCTACAAATTTTAAAAATTGATTCCATTGTAATGTTTTGAAGGAAATGGATTTCTGCCCAGCGACTAAAGAAAATAATAACCGCCATGAAGAGGTCCACAAAAGTCTGCGTGAGCTCTCGAAAATGGGTTTCTTGGTGTTTCCCAGCTACGAACCGGCTTTTTCGATAAGTTGTCTTTGTGTGTGTTGCAACTTGTACAATTTGTACTTCTTCGAATCTCGTGGTTAATGTTGGGCCACCAACAATAGCTTTCAGCAAGCTGCTTCATTTTAACTACTCCAAAATGCGTTGGACGTAGTTCAAGCAGGATTATATTTCGTAATAAACGGGGTACCAGTCTATGTCCCCTCATTAAACATCCACGTTGGATGCAGAATTCATTCTGATCAATATTGAAACGAATAGAATGATGAATAAACTTTCCTTCCTGTAAAAATGATATGGTTTTAGATAATACTCTATCTGTGCTAGTTTCCCGCTGTATCTGTTCTGCTGTAATAGGAAGAGTTTCGATTTGATTAAAGTCTAGAAGCTCTGGTTCATCATAAATGTAAATTGATTCAGCATTTAACTGTAATCAAGAAAAGAAATCTGGGTTTGAATGCGACTCGGTTCTTTTGTATTTAATATTGTATAAATATGAACGATTGTAATCAGGTATAGGAGTATGTACAAAGTACTGTCGGTCAAAGCTAAAAATCGAAATTAATAATATTTATATATGTACGAGTATGTATACGAGGACTGAAATATTCGCCCATGACAAAAATGCTACCAGACAAATGAGATGTCTTTTTTTTTATATAGTAATCCACTCGTACATAGCGAGGATTTTTTAATTAAAAGTCCTGTAATATAAAATACTTTTTCTACATTTCATATACAAAAATACATTTTATATAGGGTATTCCCAGAATACCTGTCAACCTTGATGCAACCTATACATGAGGTAATTTTAAGCAAAAAATAGAATGGGGTACGTTTCCCGATTTCTTACCGTTATATAAAGGGTTTAGCAATATGCGCGTCAGAACTTTGAATTGAAACACAATTATAACTAACATGTGATAACCTACTCGTAGTTATCTTTACTTAATTTTGAAGAGAAATGTATGGAATTAGGTTCTGAAATTAATGTCTTTTAAATGCCCCGCTCGGTTTGGTGGGGTTTAATATGTTATTGAGACCAAATTTCCGACTACTTTTTAAAAAGATGTTCTATTTAAGGTCGTAAATCATTTGTGCCTTATTTTCGTAGACCAGAGATGTCAGATAACCCCATGGAAAAAAGTCCAGATGCTCGAGATCGCATGATCTTGGTGATCAGAAGTTGACATTACCATTTTTTTTTAAATAATCATTTGCCGCAGAGGTGTAAAAGTTTGACTTTGATCTGCCAATCAATACTGCGGCTGTGACATTTCACATTTCTGACGCGCTTATTGGTTTTTTATACCGGCCAGTTACACGTTTTTTTTTTTTTTAATTTTGCTATAATCTTATCGTGGCATGATGGCTTGAAATGCAAACTACGACAAGTTCTCCCTGTATGCTTATACGATATTCTAGAATCATATCTCGGGAATAGAATCTTTCGTGTTAGGCATGGAGTCGAATACTCCGAGCTCAAAGAAATTTCGGCCGGCGTACCGCAAGGAAGCGTTCTTGGGCCGCTTCTCTATTTGCTATATACTCGTGATATACCGAACGAAGATGGCACTATCCTTGCTACGTTTGCCGATGACACCGCTATCCTAGCAGTAGGCAAAACAATCGAAGAAACGACTGTAAAACTGCAAAGCGCACTGAATAATGTAAATGAATGGACGAGGGACTGGCGGATCGCCCTCAACGAATCTAAATCTGTTCACGTAAATTTCACTTACAAGAAAACTAATGACTTGCCAATTTTTCTAAACTCGGCCCGAATACCTTTTGCAAATGAAGCCAAATACCTGGGAATGACACTCGACGCAAGACTGAAATGGAATTCGCATGTGAAAATGAAACGTAAGGAACTCGAATTCAAATATAGAGCAATGTACTGGTTACTCGGAAAACATTCCCAGCTCAGTTCTAAGAACAAAACGGTGTCGACCTTCGGTATACAACTTCGGGGTTGTACCAAGAAAACAAATGTAAATATTTTACAAGCTTTTCAAAATAAAGTACTAAGAGAAATTGTCCAAGCACCGTGGTATATTAGAAACGCCGATATCCACAGGGATCTCGGAATTTCGACAATCGAAGCTGACACTAGAAGCTTCGCGAGAAAGCATAGAAACCGACTTATCGGACATGTTAACAATACAGTCCTACAAATTTTGGATGAGAACAATTTATTACACCGACCACAGAGGACGAAACCTTTCGACTTGGCGAGATAAGGATTAACCGCTTCTAGATTGCCGAACATACAGGATCTTTCAGTGGAAAGTAACCTTCCAAACGTTTTTATTTCGGGATAGAAAAATTGCTCGATAAGTTATTATAATACTTAGTTGCGATATCTAAAAAATTTATATCGAAGGGTGGTGTTTTTTTAGTCAGTAAGAATCTGACACTACTATGAGCACGCGCTTGCTAATCTCATAGTGTCTATGGAAGATTTTTCACCTACCCTCGGAAAAAAAACCAACAGTAGCAAACGTGACGCCAACAGGATTTTTTTTTTTAAAGGTTTTTATCATTGATAATTCAATTTTTAGGGAAAATGTTGAATGTTTTACTCAACAGTATGAAAGTTTATCAGTAACCCTATGAGCTCTGTTGAACATTTTTCAAGTGACTGTTTTTGTTTCTTTATAATTTTCGCGCACTTAAGGGGTTATGAATACCTTTAACACGTTTTTTAAACAGTGCGAGCATTGAAAAGGATTGGAAAGGATAGATAGAGAAAAGTAAAGGTTGGCTGTAGTGCTTTGAAGCTCAGTTGTGTATGCTTCAGAGAAACCCCGGGGGTGACGTCCAGATAACTGGGGAGAATTTTTGTTATTTTTTGCCGACAGCGCTCTGGTCGCCGTTCCGCGATCAATAAAGGTAATGCCAGTGCACACACAATTTGGAAAATTTCAAACTTTTATTTATTTTAAAAAATTACGAAAAAACAAAATGATAATTTATAGAGCTTGACTTGCTACGACCAAATCTGAAGACGACTGAATTAAAATTTTAAACTTTTTTTCCCATTGAAATTTTGAGGTGTTCTGTCAAACGCCACAGTACTCCCCCTCCAGTAATGCAGTTGCAATTACGGTTGTAAGGAGCGGATGGCGTTTGCTGAGGTGTATGTGGCTCACGTTAGCCATATTGAGCATGTTGGAGGCGTGCTGTGCCGCGTTGAGTCGGGTTGGCCATGTTAAGCATGTTGGAGGTGTGCTGTGCCGCGTTGGCTGTGTTAGAGCGGA
Organism: Brachypalpus laphriformis; assembly: GCA_945910035.1. Lineage (NCBI taxonomy): Eukaryota > Metazoa > Arthropoda > Insecta > Diptera > Syrphidae > Brachypalpus > Brachypalpus laphriformis. The sequence continues at coordinate 89,080,263 of OX246755.1, read as the reverse complement.
AGCGTGCGGGACCTGATTTGTCGTGCTGGAAGCTGATGGGCCTAGTTGGCCGTACTGGAGCGTGCTGGGCCTCGTTGGCTGGGCTGGAAACGGCAGCGTGCTGAGGCTCGCTGACCTTGCTGGAGCTTGCTGGGCCTCGTTGGCTGTGCTGGGAGCGGAAGCGCGCTGGACCTCGTTGGCCGCGCTAAAACGTAGGCCATGCTGGAGCGTGTTGGGCCTAGTTGGCCGTGCTGCAGCATGTTGAGCCCTGCTGAAGCATGACCGTGCTTGCCTTCGTTGGACGGACTGGAGCTGAAGCGCGCTGTGCCATGCTGGAGCCTGTTGGGCCTAGTTGGCTGTTCTGCAGCATACTGAGCAGCGCCGGACCTAGTTGGCCGTGCTGGAGCGTGTTGAATCTCGTTGCCCACGCTGAAGCTTATTGGACCATGCTGGAGCGTGTCGAGCCTAGTTGGCCGTGCTGCAGCATGTTGAGTCCTGCTTAAGCGTGAGCGTGCTTGGCCTCGTTGGCCGTGCTGGCTCTACAAGCGTTGGCTCCAGCCGTGTTCGATCCAGCGGTTGTCCCCCTGCAGGCGTCGGTTCAGAAGTGGTCGGCTCAGCGGTTGCTGACCCTTCAGGCGTTGGTCGACTGAAGACGACTGAATTAAAATTTTAAACTTTTTTTCCCATTGAAATTTTGAGGTGTTCTGTCAAACGCCATCTGTTGGCAGGTAGTGAAACCGCGAATACTCTCCGAATCCTCAGTCGAACGAGAGGAAATTGAGGAAAGGGAGTAAAATGCAATGTCAACAAAATACAAAGGTCGCACACGAGAATGTAAAGGGAATTTTGCACTGGCTCCTGATTCACATTCTCGTCTTGCAGGATCTTTCCATAAAGGAGAGTGGATGAAAAGCATTCGAGAGAGTCTGCTCAAGAGTGGTAGTAACAATCAAGAGTACTCTTAACAGCCTCTCCAGGAATTGGTCTTACGACTTTCCGCCGATCTTTTTGTTGCCTTCACCTCGGTGATTGGGCAATAACCCACGGGTTTCTCCCCGTCCGAGAGAAACAAACCGATTTAACCGCAGCGAATTTGCCGCCCGTTTAATAAGCTACCTTCCAAGCCCGCCCTAAGTGCGGATTGGATCCCTCCTCAGCCTGCCCTAAGTGCGGGCTGGGTCCCTCCTAAGCCTGCCCTAAGTGCGGACTGGGTCACGGCAAGCCTGCCCTAAGTGCGGACTGCTAACTTCCAAGCCTGCCCTTAGTGCGGACTGGATCCCTCCAAAGCCTGCCCAAAATGCGGACTGCTACCTTCTAAGCCTGCCCTAAGTGCAGACTAGGTCACAGCAAGACTGCCCTAAGTGCGGACTGCTACCTTTCAAGCCTGCCCTAAGTGCGGACTGAATCCCTCCTAAGCTAGCCCTAAAAATGAACTGGGTCACAGCAAGCCTGCCCTAAGTGCGGACTGCTATCTTCCAAGCCTGCCCTAAGTGGGGACTGGATCCCTCCTAAGCCTGCCCTAAATGCGGACTGGGTCATCGCAAGCCTGCCGTAAGTGCGGACTGCGACCTTCGAAGCCTGCCTTAAGTGCGGACTGAAACTCCTTCGAGACGACACACCGAACGGAGTCAGACAACCGGACGCATAATCCCGGCCCGTACCAGAACCAGCCGCAGGACGACGATAGTAGTAAGCATATCATTGCTATTGTTAGGTATAAAAATTGTTAAGAAATTATAGAAACCCTACTACAATTGTTCCAACCAACTATTGTTAAACCAATCCGAGAAATAAAGTACCACTTTCCCAAAGTCTAGAGTGTTCCTTTGGGTTGACCCTGGGGCCCGCGAGCCCACCTCAGCCTTTGAAGAAAGATACCCTCATACCAGAAAAGCAGGGAACTCCATAATAATTTGCAATGACCGGTTCAAATTATCGCTCTTTTTTCATTGTGTTGGCCTAGCTTCTTCTTCTTCTTCTTCTTCTTTTCCCATTTGGTGAGGTTATGATCTGAACTTAAGGGATCATAACACTCTAACTTCATTGCTACTGATCCGCCTGTTCGACCTCAGAAAATATCGACAGGCCTCCCGATTTTAGATCACTTTATTACTGAGGCAAACCACATGCTGGTGCTGTTGAATTTGTTTGATCCAGGCGTTCTAAGATCTGCCTTTCTTGCGCGATATCTTTGAAAAGCCCACTGATACTGCCATTGTAACAGGGTTCAAATGATTTCTTCTTTGAAGATGGTATTACCAGCTGAGCCGGTCGCGCTTTATTTTACATGAAATGATTTCTTTGACGTGAAGGAAACCACGCATCTTAGAACTTCTTATTCAATCCAGCTTTGTAACTCCTGCTGTCATGCGAAGCATCTTCATCGCAGCTACTGTCAATTTACCTTCATGTTTTGTACATTGTTCAACATTGTGAGTCGTATGTGGGTGTTGGATCACAACGACGTGTGGAGCTTTTTTTCAACTTAGGTGGCATTTTTCGGTCACAAAAGATAGTGGAGTTTTCCCGCCACTTCATCGACACCACGTTTATGTGATGATTGATGTCGTCATCACAGGTTGCTTCGCTATGCATCATAGATCACAGACATTTGAACTTTTCACATTTGAAGCATTATTTCATTTAAATAAACGTATGGAATAGATCTGAGTGGATCAGAGAACGGGCAGCACAAGTACTCAGAATTTTTTGAACTAATACGGTACCCTTTTCCCCCCAAAAAAAACACCGATACGTCAAGTGCTCGTTGCAGGGTCGACGGAACTCCACTTATGATGGCTCCGTCGTCAGCAAGGAATAACTGATGTACTTTGGGGTCCATCAATTTACCTTCAATCAGATAGTCGAAGACTGCATTGAAAAGCAAACAACTTAAGACACTTCCCTGGTGCACACCGGTTACTCCAGCGAGGTAGCTTACTCTTGGCTTTGTTCGCTGTGTTTCTGGAACCCCTCGATATCTTAGCGCCACCCAAATCAGATCTCGTGGTTGTCTGTCAAATGCTTTTTCAAGGTCAACCAATATAATATGCAAGTCCTTTAATAAATCGCGATGTTCTCCTATTATGATTTTTATGCTTTGGATTGCATCTGTGCTTGAATTACCCGCTACAAACCCACTCTGATCATCAGATAGCCGTATTATACTTCTGGCCCAACCGCTTTTTTTTGGAGAGCTATTTGACTGCCTCACTAACTTCTGCGACTATTATGTCGAATTGTGTGTAGCTATGGTGTAGTGGTATCGTTATCGATTGCGAGGCTAATGGTTCATGGTTCAAATCCTCATGTTATATCATGAAATATATACCGTCAAGTCATTCGGAACAACTGCGAAGGATTGCGTGAACACTATTGCGAAGGCATAACACTGGCGATATGTTAGTCATATGGCTGGAAAAAATGTTCGCTCTCTTGATCGATTGATACATTATGACATCAGGTGGCCGGAAAGAAATACTGCAATCGGAAGCACAGAGAAAAATATCTAAAATTTGTCCAGTTAGCTGGACACCACCCCAGTAGATTTTTTGAAACAAAATCTGAGTATCAAAACACTAACCAATCTTTCCCCCTCTCTCTCTATCCATTTATCCTCTCCTATGCCCGCAATATCTAAAGACATTTAAAGGGCATTCATAAACCCAATTAGAAGTAGCTCTTGGAACGGGTAGGTGGAGAAATTGTTCATTCTAAAGTCTTTCACAATACTGTCAGTATCCACAAGAAGCTTGCTATTTTGAAGATGTTTGCGCCATCGTCTTAGCTGCTGTAACTTACAAACTCTTGGCCTTACGTAAGATATATCGTTGGCAAAGCATATGGTGTTTTTGATAGGCTTTAATTTTATAAAGTAAAAAAGTCAGTGTCTACTCGCTTTTCTTAATAAAAAATTGGTGAAAAATATAAATTTCGTAAGCTATTAACATAGACTCATATTTTGCAGATAAAGTCATTTCAAAAAATTGTAGTAAATGGCCAAAAAGCCATAGGGTCAGTTGGGGTAAATGTGAATTCGTTTTGCAATCCAAATAAAAACCAAATTTCAAAGAAAAATTTAAAAAAAAAGGGTAAAAATGGTATTGCTGATGAGTTAATCGCTTTAAAATAAATGTGCAGGGTAGTAGTGTAGTTACATTTCCGCCTCCAATGTTTACATTTACACAACGTTTTTTCTTTCTAATTCCGAGGTAAATGTGATCAAAGTAATCATTTCCATTGACCAATAGGGGCTTTGGAATGGGGTGAATGTAAACGAACTTGCTAACAATTTTGTGTCTTTATTTCTGTTTATGACTGAATTTCCCCTAACAACTGCACGTTAGCTACACAATATAAAATGTACCAGTGTAACGATATTCTTCTTTTTAAATGTGGGCTTTAAAAATGAATTTGAATAAACAGAAATAACAGTCGTTTCAATTTCCCTTACATGTACCCCAACTGACCCTATAACTAATTAGTGGTGAAAATTAGGCAAAGTTACTATATTGTAATTGTTGATTGAAATCACCTTTACTGTGCGTGGTATTAGGGTTGACCCGTATACAGGGGACACCCTGTACGTTTGCATTAACACAAAACAGGAAATGAGCTTTGATTAATCAAAGAATATTAATTGTTGTAATCTTTTGCTCTAAAAAGATACGTAAATAACGGTTTTTAATCAATTCGTCAACGGTTGGCGACATCATTATTGTAATACTACCTTGATCAAAAAGTTCCCGGAATAAAAACCGTGTGGCGCTCCCATCATTTGAGTCCTGTTTTCTTTGTTAAGCTGGTACATCTGTTGTTGATATTCCCTCTAAATCTCAGCCTCATAGCTTGACATTTACAAAAGTTACGTAGCCAAGAGTACATCTATCTCTGTGTGTGTTGGCGATTTTTTACCAGACCAGAATTGTGGACAGAAAACTGGTGGATTTTGCACCATGATAACGCACCGTCGCACAGTGCCATCATTATTCGTAATTTTTTGACGAGAAATGCAAGAAATACCATCCAACAGCCACCGAATTCACCTGATTTGGCTCCCTGTGACTTCTTTCTGTTCAACCGAGTTAAAAAACCATTACGGGGAACGCGTTTCAGCAGCCGAGAGGAAGTAATGGAAAAATCGCAGGAAGCACTGATGGACATACCGAAAACCGGGAACTTTTTGATCAAAGTGGTATATCATCCATTATGGTATTCTCTAGGTTTTGGGAAAATTAATACTCATTAATACTTACTTAGGTGGCGTTACAATTCAGAATGAACCAGGGCCTCAACCAACAACAACAAATCTCTCCGTCTTTAGCTAACCGCCTCCAGTTGCGCACTCCAACGTCCAATACACAGTTTTTGTCTAGGTCGATGTTGCTGTACAACTCATACAGTTCGTCAATAATCTTCTCCCCATCTTAGAGATGAGTTGGTGTATGCTCTCTACCAATTCACCACCAGATGCCTTAAAAAGTTCGGCAGGTAAGCCGTCAGGCCCATCAGTTTTGTTGGATTTCAGCTTGGATATTGCTATCCTCACTTCGCTTTGGTCAGGTGGACTCAAGTTTTGACTACCATCGTCTAAGTTGAATTGTTATTTCTGACTGACAGCGGGATGTTGGTGTTCGTCACCGATATACAGTCTGCAGAAGTAGTTTTTCCATATTCTCAGTACCGACTGTGATTCTACTACAATGTTTCCATTTCCATCCTACAGGTTTCTGTATGGGTTTTGCTTCTGTTTTGACTTTGACTTTGTTCTGTTTTCCTTTTTGATCGCAATATGATCATTGGACCGCCATGTCTGCTTGTGATGAGGAAAGTATGTCCTGCTATAGTGACGTTTCACCAAACAGCGGAATCAATAAGCCTCAGTCCCTTGTCAAACGTAGGCTAAGTTTACCGGCTGCCCTACTATTGACGTTCTCCTTTCCTATTTTGGCGTTAAAGTTGCCCAATACCATGTTAACATCGTATTTAGGACATTGCTCGTATGTGTTGTCCAGAAGCTCGTAGAAACAATCTTCGGTGGCAGAGTCGTTTTATACCGTGGGTGCATGAGCACATATCAGGATTATGTTAGTGAATTTAGTCTTGATCCGGATTATCATAATACGCTCACTCACGTGTCGGAAGCTAATATCCTAACCTTAATATCTGCATAGTATGTGACATTACGGAGAATTGTAAAAACAAGTTGTTTTTTATCAGGGAATTTTCTGAACAGAGATTAATTTAACGATTTTACTTAGAATTTGTTATTTTGTCCAACCTTGTTACGCCGCCGTTCCACCTCAGCATTTTCATTTCGCTTGTACTTAGTTTTTGTTCATGAGTTTTCTTTATCATCCAGCACTCTGCGCCATAAAACTTAGCTGATCCTATTGCTGCTTTGCATATTTTACCCTTTGTTTTAATTGGCGTTTTAAGGTCGCAAATAACCGGACAGGGAACGCCACTTCATCCAGGCTGTATTAATTTTATGAGTTACATCGGCGCCTGTACTTACTTTACTCACTTATGTCCTTTATCCAAACGCACTCTTCGATGATAGTCTGCAGGGTGTTGATGTGGTCAACACAGGAGGATACCGAGCGGAAACCCGTCAATCCAAGTTTACACGGATGAAGAAGAAGATACTCCCTATTATAATTTGAGTAGTCAATCAATTGCGCAAAATCTCGAGTTATCAAACAAAGCCAAAGCAACCCAGGTACAAATACGAAATAAATTACTAGCATAAGCTGTTTACTTCTATACTTTCTGAAAATAAATAGAGCGAAGATTTCTATCTAATTGAACTCATCGTCTTTTTATTAAATAACTTAATTCTAACAAAAACGTGGATAAATAAAGATATTAAATGTAAAAGGAACTTCATTGCTGTATTATTTCTTACATTAATACTTATTGATAAATAAACGTCTTAAATTGAAAAATGAGCTTCATTATTGTATTAATATTGATAAGTAAAGTAAAATAAAGTAAACAAAATAATAATAAAACAAATATTACAGTTCTATTTCTAAGGATTACTCTCATCAGACTCAATACATGTTATTGCTTTTGACTCTCATTTAAGTCTTAAAATGTCTCTTTTTAGCTCCAGTTTTGCAATCCTGCCCTGTTTTCTGGATTGCATTTTGCTTATTGAATTCGAATTTTTCTTTATTAAGTTTGCACTGTTTTTTTTTTGTAGGTTATTTGATTTATTACTTATCTTTCCAGCAGACACTGACGATTTCTTGTTGTTAGACATGGTGAAGGGAATGACAAGGCACATCGGTTTCATCCTGTTGATCTATATTCAAGCATATTCCAGGACTTGAAGGTTGTTCATTCTCATTGGCTTCACACTCTGTAGTTTGCACTACACCTGCTAAACCATTTCCTGAAACTGATGGATTATTCAGGCCGAAACTCTGAGTGCCAGCCATTCCTTGCAATGCTACATTGAGGTCCAGCAACTCTACCACTTTCTCCTCAAGCGGAGTTAGAGCGTAGCACCCACTAGGACCACCTCCAGTTCCCGATATGTTTGTTTTATTTTTTCTCATTTTGCCCTTTGTGTGTTTGTACTTTGAAATCAGCCCATACCTGAAAGAAAATTCATGGTAATTGATGTTACATTATTTTGTACCTATAGTTTCTTACTTTTTTCCATCCATTGCCGTCGCGTATAGGGGGTCATTCAATATTTAAATCTTTGGCTAAATTTTCTCAACAAGCAGCTTTCGGAGTCTTTAAATATCGTCTTGACAGATCTGGGTGAGCTACCATGTAATCCACCAGGATCCCAAATTGCACTGGTTTTGTACTCGTATTTACATTTTTGGTCGACTCCCTGTGATATAAAAAACTTTTTAATTCCATACTTTCAGAAAAATATCTTTAATAAATAAACTGGGGATATTACGATTTCCGTGGTAACATGTTTTGAAAACGCAGTTTTGTAGATCTCGATGATATAAGAACAAAATATAAAGTACCAAAATTCTCATTTTTGCTTAGTTTAGGAGATATCGAGGTTTAAAAGTGTATTTTTCCTATGGGATTTCTCTTACAAAAGCCGTGTTTTTTTGAAACCTAGCCAGCCAGTAGTTGCTAGTAAAGTAAAATTTTACACATAAAACAAATACAACAACCGGCTGGCTACTACTCTTGCTTTTAGCCACAGCAAAAAATTACTGGCTGGGAATTTCGTGTTGCCTAATTTCAGGCGGCGCAAAAACGAATGTTTTCTAGTTATTTGTTGCTGCTGTCACTGCGAAGTTGCTTGGTTCCTAGAGATATGTTCGTGTAAAATCGGCTGGCTGGCAAATCGTTTAAATGAACGACTGGCTGCCTAGGTTTGAAAAAAGCACGGCAAATATTAATTTATTTGCACGTGGAACAGAATTTAGTTTGCACAGTTATGGGTATGAACAATTTTTGCAATAACAAAATGTTGCATAGTTTAAGTAGCACAAAGACACTATTTCTGCGATAATAGAATGTTGCATAATTTTACGAGTTGTTTTATTTTTATGCACGCATGTGCAGCTTTTATGTAAATATATACATACTGTTTCGCTAGGAAACAGCAATTCTTAAGAGAACTGTATTCAGGTTAAATATTAAAAAAAAAAACATCGCGACTGAATCCTCAGAGGGGATATTAGGATATCCGTGGCGCCACGATGTTTTGATGTTTTCTAATAGAAATAGACCCACTGAACAAAAAATACTAAGTAAAATTTTTTTATATCTGGCTTAGTTTTCGAGATATCGAAGTTTGAAAATTGGCTTTTGACAACCGATATTTCAATAGCCTTAATACCCGGTGCATTTCGGGTATTAAGTGAATAAAAAAACTTATTTCAGTATTGCCAGCCATTGACGATATTTTCTTATAGATCTCTGTTACAAAAAAAGGGGATATAAGCCACGTAGACTTAGCCGCAGGCGCCTGCCTGACAGTTGTTGGCATACGGAAAGCGGAGTTTAAATAAATGAATCGTGCGAAGCGCTCCACTTACCCACTGTTAGCAACACTGGACGTAGTTTCTACTGCAATATTGCAGTTGAAGATGTGTAGACATTTTTATATAATAATTTGTAACTTTTACCTTTGTAACAGAAATTGTATTGCTATCAAAAGTGCACTCGCTTTAACCGACTTTGTAGTTATCAATCAATATGCAAACAAATAAATGGTAGATATGTACCTGGATTACTGATTACTCCTAAAAGTATGCCTACATTTTCATTCATATTTATGCATGTAGGTTTCATATTGACACTTCTAAAGTTATGCAACATCATGTTATCGCAAAAATGTTCATATGTACATAAACTATGCAAACAAAATTCTGTCCCACATGCTAAAAAAATAATATTCTATGAGAAATCCCATAGGAAAAAATAAACTTTTAAACTTTAATATCCCCTAAAATAGGCGAAAGCAGGAATTTTGGTACTTTATATTTTGTGCTTATTTCATTGAGAAAAAAAAAATTGCGTCTTCAAAACGCGTTTCCACGGAAATCGTAATCGTGCCAATAAACTTTAACTGTGCTTTCAGCTGAAAATAATTCATGTCTTAAAATATTTACATATTCAAAAATAGCTCAACCGTTTAACCCAGCGTCCGTCAACAGAATAGCAATCAAACAAAATGATGCAAATGCGAATGATTTTGAAGTTTAGTTTGGCAATACGGGGTACCAATTTTGAGAAAATAAATCAAAATTTCATTGGCAATACGGACTGTTCGATTTTAGCAAAATTGAATTTGCGAATATAGTGACAATTCTGCGAATTCGATTGGTTTGACTTTATTGTTGCAATACAGAGAGGCCCTTGGTGTTTTTCCAAGCTAGCGATATCTTCACCCTGAGAATTTAGGATGCCGTATCCAGTACTTGCTCCCACATGGCCATTCAAGTTTCCTCCCACATATTTTGTTTCTTCTGTTGGCATTGTCTGCAGAAGATTATCAAAGATTCCCCAAAAATCTGTTGGTTCTTAGTCCGTGCAGCCTTGTTGAGGTGTATATGCTGAAATAATGTTCATTATACTCTGGTTTTTGATTGCAAATTTTATAGAGATGAGGCGGTCATTTCCTTTACTTACAGCTCCATGGTAAATAAGCTGGTATTCGCTGCCATTATTCCGCGATTTGGGAAATTTCCATTTGGTTTTTTGTATGCGCTTTTAGAATGGAACTTTTTCAATACTTCGTCCGGTAAGCGAACCTGAATTCCAGGTTGTTAGTATGATTTTACTTTTGCTGCAGTTTTTGTCACTTGGAGGGTACGCCCTAGATTTATTTCTCTTCTTTCCAACAAATATGTATCTAATTTTAGCGTTTCTGTCAGTTATGGGGAACGCCCTAGCTATTGACTTCGTTTTCTTTTTTCAGTTTTTTATATACCATATGTACTGGAGATTAATATTTTGGCTGAAAGTATTTTTACGACCGGTTGCCCTTTGACGTCAAGACAGTATTTTATTTTTTTTTCCTCTTGTACAACCCATGCCCGCGTGGGAACGACACTGCGACCTGAAAAATCTATTGTATCGGAGGGTTGGAGTTAATCTAACAGACGTACTACCTCCCTTATGAAAGTGAGTATGTCCTTAGTAGCGGAACATTTCAGTTCCACTGAAGTAAGTATCTCCTTGTGGAGAATACGTTTCCTTAACCAGTGTAGTGCCGGGCATTCACAAAGAATGTGTTCGGAGGTTTCATCCTCCTCTAAACAGAACCGACAGTCCTTCTCTTGGTACCCAACCGAGTTTTACCCTGTTGTATTTGGCAAGGTCTTGTAATGCATCGTAGCAGCATTTCACGGTTCTGGAGTCCATTTGGTTGGACGACAGTGCCATAAGTGCTGCCTGGCTATCTGAGAAGATATGTATTCTAGCGCCTTTGATCCCCTTGCGGAGATTGTGTCTGGCGCAAATCTCAATGGCATGGATTTCAGCCTGAAATACAGTAGGAGTCGCACCCATAGGTACCGAAATCTTTGTGTGTTGTCCAAAAACCCCAGCTCCAACTCCAGAATCCATTTTCGAACCGTCGGTGAACCAGACCAGACTTCTAGGGTCCAGTGTTGGAGCACCATTGGACCAGTTTTCGCGGTCCAATATTTCAACCTGACCATAATATCTTGTAAAATGCAAAACATGTCTCTTTTAGGGATTGAGTTGAGTATCTTTAAATGTCCCACAAGGTCACCTGGTTTATACTCGTGATCTAGCTGCAGCCTGATGGCATATCTAGCAGCCATCTTCCTAATGTAGATTGGTAAGGGTGTAAGCCCAACAATAGCTTCCAGAGCTGTCGTAGGGCAGGTGCGCATCGCACCTGTAATGCCAAGACAGGCAATTCCTAGCAACTTCTGCAACTTGTTTGCCGTTGTCTGCTGGAGAGTTTTTGGTAACCAGACGATGGCCGCGTATGTGATAATGGGTCTAACCATCATTATGTACAACCAATGTATCATCTTAGGAGAGAGACCCCAAGTTCTGCCGTATAGGCGTTTACTGGCCCACAGTGCTCTAGTAGCGCGCTCAGTGGCGGACTTGATATGTGAAATCCAATTAAGTCGTTTATCAAGAATTACACCAAGATATTTGACCTCGCTGGAATAAACTAGTGTGGTGCCTTTGATTGTGATAGGTTCAAGGTTGACCTGTGTCTTCCTTGTAAAAGGCACCAGAACGGTTTTACTAGGATTGATGGATAGTCCTTCTTTGTTACACCATTCTACAACTTGAGATATTGCACTTTGCATGACGTTGGAAATTGTCGTGCTGTGTTTACCTCTGATAAAAACCGCCAAGTCGTCAGCATAACCGACGGTGGTGAAGCCTGATCTGTGAAGATCTACTAACAAGTTGTCGATGACTATAGACCATAACAGGGGGGAAAGAACTCCCCCTTGAGAACAGCCTTTGGCTGCAGTTATGAACACCGACACTCCCCCAGAGGAGGAAGTAATGAATCGACTTACCAGCATGGCCCTGATCCATTGGTTGGTCGATTCTTCGATACCTCTGCTACTGATCGCCCTTGCGATCGAGTCGTAACCAGTGTTATCGAATGCGCCCTCGATATGAAGAAATGCACACAAGGCTATCTCCCTTGAACTGAGTGTTCCCGCTATCTTTTTGACGAGATAGTGAAGGGCACCTACTGTAGATTTGCCTTTCCTATATGCGTACTGATTCGAGTGCAGAGGGTTAGACAGATCTAACCGGTCTCTAATATGGATATCTATGAGTCTCTCCATTGTCTTAAGGACGAATGATGTTAGACTTTTAGGTCTATATGATTTAGGCAGCTCGCTAGGCCTATTGCCCGGCTTGGGGATGAAAACCACATTAACCTGCCTCCAGGTGGGTGGTTTTTTTTTTATTGGGAGGGGTAATCTCCAAAAGACGAAACTCAGTACGTCCTGAGTAACAGTGTGGGACTCTTACCCACTAAACCCCCCTCCCACGACCGCCCCATTCCCCGCGGTACTGCCGTCAAGCATTTCATCGCGGGGGGGTTTTAGCCTGATGTATTCGACTAGTGCATGTTTGCATTTTCCTGCTCACCATTTATTGTATTTCGCCGGTCTGATTCTTTCCTTTCTCTTTCTAGGGTTCTTAGAATCTTCATTATGCGCATTGTGCTCCCAGCGACTGCGTCCCATGCCTCCTGGCTTTTGAGCATTTCGCCAACGATGTTTTCTGGCGTCAGTGGGTGGCCGAGTTCACTCCTTAGTGCATTCCTTTCGTCGAAGAATCTTGGGCATTCAAAAAATATATGTTCTGCGTTTTCTACGCAGTCAGCGCAATGCGGACAGTAAGGGCTATTGTCGTGTTTATACTTATGTAAGTACGAACAAAAGCATCCATGGGCCGTTAGGAACTGCGTTAAATAGAACTCAAGTTCTCCATGTTGCCTGTCGAACCATGGCTGGATTTGGTGTATGAGCCTATGGGTCCACCTGCCTTTCTCAGAAGCATTCCAGCGTTCTTGCCATTCTCTTAGGCTTTCTGCTCTATAGAGCCGGTTTTCGCTGGCCTAGTTTCTTTCTCTTCTTGCGCAGTACTGACGTTGCTGTTCTACTGCCAGGATATCTATTGGGAGCATTCTCGCTACCACGCAAGCTGCATCGCTAGAAGTAGTGCGAAATGCGCAGCTAGCTCTGAATGCACATATTCGATACACAGATGTGATATGTGATCTGTATGTTTTAATTGCCATGGCCCCGGCCCAAATTGGTGCGGCGTATAGGATTATAGACGTAACCACTCTAGCCAGCAGTAACCTACGGCTATGTCTTGGTCCTCCTATGTTGGGCATGATACGCGCGAGTGCAGCACTTGCTATTGCACCTTTTCGGCCTACATACTTAAGGTGATCTCTAAATGAAAGTCTCGTATCTATCATGATACCTAGGTATTTTATATGCGGTTTATATGTGATTTCATGGCCGCTGACTATACTGGTGAGAGTTTCTACCTTCTTTCTACTACTTATCAGGACTGCTTCAGTTTTATGCTCCGCCAGTGTTAGACCAACTGAAGTGAGCCATTTTCGTATTATCCTTATTGTCGCATTGCTTAACTGTTCCACCTCCTCCAACAGTTTAGCAGTGACAATAATGGCGATATCATCAGCAAATCCCACTATTTTTGTTTCTTCGGGTATAGTAAGTCGCAGTATACCGTCATACATAATATTCCAGAGCAAAGGGCCAAGGACTGAGCCCTGTGGTACTCCGCCTGTGATCTTATATTCCTTGGGGGCGCGGTCTGTATTGTATACCAAGATTCTGCACCTGAAGTAGTCAACAATAACGTCTATGAGGTATTGTGGAACTCTCATCCTTCTGAGCGCTTGTAAGATGTGACTCCAATTTGCCGTATTGAAGGCGTTTTTTATGTCAAGAGTTATAACCAAGCAGTACTTTTTGGAACCGCCTCTCCATCTTCTTCCCTGTATAGCCTCTTGTGCCGTTTTAACTACCACATTGAGCATCTGTTGTTGAGCGCGCTTTTCGAAAACCGTATTGGTGTTCTGAAAGACCTCCAGATTCTTGAATTGCTGCCTCTACTCCAGGTGGGTGGTATGTATCCCCAATTGTAGCTGGCTCTAAAAAAAGCTGTCAACCCCGGCAGGATGAGGTCAATTGACTTTTGGAGAAGTGCTGGAAACAGACCGTCACCGCCGGGGGCTTTAAAAGGTTTAAATGTGCCTACCGCCCATTCAACTTTCTCTGGACTGAATATTTTCCAGATAAACTATTAACTCTCCTGTCCACATAAACCCTGTGGTTAACTGTGTTCGAGTACACATGAGATGTGTTAAGAGACGAGCCTGGGAAATGTACCTGAAGTAAGGTTCTAAGTGTATCCACACGGTCCGTCGTGTAGGTTCCGTCATTTTTCTTCAGTGACCCTACACAGTTGACATGATCGTTTGCGAGTGATTTATGGATTCGTGCCGCATTTCCTCCAAGCAGCTCGCTTAGATCGTCTCAATACTAGATTGTATTCTGTGAGAGCAAACCTGTATTCGCCCCACCTCTTCGTTCGCTTTGCAGAGTTGAACAGTTTTCTGACTTTGTTCCTAAGTTCCGCCAGTTGGTCATTCCACCAAGGCACTTTGCGTTTGCTAACATGTGTCTTTGGGACACAGCTGTCGTGGTAGGAATCAAGCAGTATATTGTTAAGCTGGTATGCAGCTTCATCCAGGTCTTCTATGGACTCGATAGATGTGAGAAGCATATCTTTTTTTGAGAACACTAGTTCACGATAGCGATGCCAATCCATAGATTTGGGATCGTATCTATTAGAGACATATGAGAGTTGGCCAGGTATGTCAAACCTGATGTGCTGATGGTCTGATAGGGAGGCCTCATCTGATACGTGCCAATTTTCAATAATATTAGATATAAATGGACTAGCGAGGGTGAGGTCAAGTACCTCCTCGCGAATCGCATTTATGAAGGTAGGTTTAGAGCCTTTGTTCAGGACACCAGGTTTGTTATAAATTCTGGAATAGGGAGAAAGTTTAAATTATTGCTAATTAAGCAGGCCGCTCTCGGCGCTGGCTCTCCACACTTGAAAATCAACTTACTTGCCCTATTCCGGAGACCTTTCACCTGTCCGCAAATAGCCCAGGGTTCCTGAATGAGACCAAGGGTTATAGCTTCTTCGGCGAACCGCTTGCTAAGGGTAGCGGACGCGCCCTTAGCATGATGCAAGTTCGCCTGTAGCACCTTGATTGTGCTCATCGGTCCTCCGCTGAGGATCGAGCTTGTCGGTTAGGTTTTGATGACCCAGGGGTCTGTTCGCAACCGACTCCTCGTGTCTTCGAGAGACGTGCCCAGGGGCACCGCTGTTCGTTAACGACAAACCGGCCACGTTGCCAGTCTTGGGAAGTCTAGGATCTAATGTGCTGGAGCGGGCTGGATCCTTTGATCGGATTCCCGCAGTGCTGGTACTAGCTTTAGGACCACTGGTGCTACTTAGTGACTCATTTGTCGTGGCAGCGGTTTTGGCAGTAGAACTGGTGTTCGGGGCAGGCCCGGAGGCAATGCTGGTGGACACGGATGATGAGGGATCCGTCGCAGTAGCAGTCGTAATGCCAATTTCGTCCACCTTCTTTGGACTACCGTGGCCAGACTCCTGACCCTTGTCAGTGGTCTTTGGGATCAGTTTGATCTGACCAAAACGGTAGTGCACTTTGCTATTGAGGGCCTTCAGTACCCTCTGGGAAGAGTCATCAATGACCAGCACAAGATGGAGGAGTGCACCTTTTGCATGACCTTCCATGAAGTTGCCATTAGGCCTTCGTTTTGAGCTTCCAATGAAGCCAGCATTTTTGTCGACGGGAGCTCGAGACTTTGTGGGAAGAAACCGCGGATGATATGGGTTTTAGGGAATGATCCCTCTTCCACCAATAAGATGTCCAATCCACTTTTGGCTCTTATTGTCTCAAAATTCGAGCTCATCCACCCCGCAGTAGCACTGTTTGAGCAGACGAAAACCAGCCATCCCGCTTTGTGCTGTGAGCCTGAGAATTTCGGCCATACGCCTTTGTTCCTCAGCTCAATTAAGACATCGATGACGGCCTCTTGGATGAGTGTCATCTGCTCCGTTGATAGGGGCTTGATCTTCAAGTCCGCTGGGACGATACCTAACCTGACAACACTAGCCACCTGACTGAAGGTGGGAACATCAGGTGTAGGTCCTGCCTTGGCTTTCTTGGCGGCGGGTGCTGGTGGGGTATGATCCTCCGATCTACCTCGTTTAGCATCTTTTGCAATAGGAGGGGCTTTGGCATAAGCTAGGGCACTCTCCCTAGTATCGCCTCTGCGAATGGCAAACTTGAACCGCCTACTTTCGGCAGAATTGAACCGAACGAAACCGTCCGGTTGAATTCGCAGCTCGTCTAACCTCCTCCCAATGGAGGAGCACCCAGATTTCTCTGTGGCGACGCTGCACGTATCCATGAGAGTGGATGCGTCAGAGTCAGAGGCGGCGGTATCCGCTACTTCTGGATGGACACATGTGGACGGTTAGGATTGGGCCCGCTTGGCTCCGTCATCTAAACCATCCGAGGACTTGGGTTGCTCGTCAGCAAGCCGAGTGGTTATGGCCGAAGATGAAGTGGCCGTCGGAAGCTCTATAAAAGGATATCACGCATGGCAGAGCCCGATGTACCATGGGAAGGCTGGATTGAAACCGAAGGTCGCCAGGGTATTCGGAGTCCGCATACTAGCGACTAAGCACTCTCTTAGCCATGCATCTCTGGGCGTATGCTGTTCCACATTGGATTAGAGATTTTTTCTAGAGGTTTACTTCTCACGTCGCTCACTTTAGCCGAATACTTACAGTCGTGAATGCAGGCCGTGCATTGCAAGCAGGCGCAAAAGAATACAAGAATTCGACTGAACAGGCAAGGAATGCTAGGCCGGTTATCTCGCTGTAGCATTCGTTCCCCGGTGGCCGCCGCGCGGAGGCAGTGAGTCCTCTTGTTGCGATTACCCAAGACAGTCAAGACAGTAACCCGCTTAGAGGACTTTGAGTGCCGCCGTTGAGATGTAAATAGCTCTTCCACCGCCAAATCTTTTGTACAAACTTGTCCATTGCACAGTAACACCCGCAACCTCTACTTCGCGTATTTTGAAGAAACTTTTAGGTGTGGTTTGGTAACAAAGTTTACCTCACCGACCTGTTAGTCCGCGGGAGGTATTTTACTTCCCTCCTACCCAGTTATGGACTTCCCTTATCCGCCACCTAGAGGGAGGGCTTAGGTATAACATCAATAAATATACATAATGTGTATTATTTTTGGTTATACAATTCAATTATTTAACATTTACATATAAGGATTTCTGATTTTGGGTATTAATTCACTTTTGAGCAACTGAAAAACTACGTGACTTTCAGCTATTGCTGAATATTTGACATATCCTTGGCGGTTTAGGCAGGGTTCTTAACAATAACATTTAGCCCGCTTAATTTATTCCTTTCTATTTCGAATCGATTCACAAGCGGGCGCCATACTGGAGCATGTACGTAAGACCCAGTGTTGCCCTTTATATCGACTTAAAACAACTTTTCATGAATCGGTTTACTTTACTTCAAAGTCCATAAGCTTTTTATATTTAAATGAGATTATCCAATTTTCTTCATTTAATATGTTGGTCATCTCCCTGTCAGATATAATCTTCTTGGTGAAAATACTTCTCCTGATTTTCATCGGAATGAAGTATGTTTCGATGAAGTGGTAAACTTTTTATTTTTGTCTGTAGGTGCTACATGTTATATGATACATACCTGTATACAAATATCAGTCTGATGCTGCGGCAGTGTCTTACCACTGACTTTAAAAACAAGTAAATGTAAGGTTGGGTCCAAAGAATTGAAGTAACAATTTTTTTAAGGAATTTATTCGATTCCAATCATACTGTGAAGTATAAGAGCATCATATGGCCGTTTTATTTCCTCTGTTCCCTCCACTGCTTTCAGCTCCTCATCAATATTAACTCACAATTATAGCAGTATGGATGGTTTTAAACTAACCAGAGTAGATTTATACACCGTTGGAATGGCGATATTGTCTGTAAAATGTATATCAGTTGGCTTGGATAATATCCACCCTGATTTCGTTAAAATACTTCTTCCTATAATTCTGCCCCATATTACCCATGTATTTAAAACAATGCTTATGGCATCCTCTTACCCTACCATTTGGAAGCCAAGATCATACCTTTCCCGAAAAAAGGAAATGTTCCGGAGTACAGGCCTATCGCCTTCCTTCCATTCCTTTCCAAAGTCTTCGAAACCGCCAAATTAAAAGTTTCATAGAAAGCAAAAAGTTATTACGAGTAACAGCCATGCTGTCAGGTTTTCTGTCAGTACATAGTTGCATAAGACCGTTATTAAAAGGATCTGATGACATTCGGCAGGCTATTGATGTGGATAAAACTTCTCTCTTGAGCTTGCTTGATTTTTCAAAAGCTTTCGATTGTGTAAATCCGTAAATTCTCTGCTACAAACTGTCCTCTCAATTTAACTTTTCTGTTCTTTCTAACGAGCTAATTTACTCATATCCTACTAACCGTGTTTAAGCTGTTTCTAACAATTTCAAAATGTCATCCTTCCGCGCCGTTAACTGTGGTGTCCCGCAAGGGTCTATACTTGGCCCTTTACTTTTTACCATGTTCATTAATGAACTTCCTGCTGTGTTGTCTCATTGTATTTTCCACATATACGCGGACGATGTTCAGCTTTTCCTAAGCTTTCCGATTGGAATGATGAAGGATTCTGTAGTCAAAATAAACTATGATCTACGCTCTATTACAAAGTGGTCTACACAAAATGCACTCGTGCTTAATCCTAAAAAAACTTAAAATTATTCTTATCTCTAAGCATCCACCATGTCTTTCTAGCTTCCCTTCCATTGAGTTATACTCCACCCATATAGATTATGTCACCCGTGTAAGGAATCTCGGCATAATTTTTAGCAGTGAGCCTTTTTTTTTTTTGTCGGGATAGGAAACGCTCGACTGGAGCACTCAGATGCAACTGATCCATTGTACTACCAGAGAGCAAGCCCTGATTTACGCATTTATTGGAATTTTCTTGTCTTTTTAGGAAAGCCAAGCAAGCACTTCAGTGATGAGGAGCTTACAGTACCAGCACTAACCACATCAGCACCGAGGATCTGCCACCTGGCACTAGCAAAGGCCGGACACTCACAGAGATAATGTTCCGCGGTATCGTCGCTCTCTCCACAAGCGTCGCAGATTGTAGTGTCACTCAAGCCCAGCACGTAAAGGTGCTTGGCGAAAGCATGTGGCCTGTCAAGATGCCAATAAGTTGTCTATGGTCTTTTCTGCTGAAACACAGCAAGAATGCCGCTGATTTCTTACAGACGTCCGGGAGCATACGTTTAGTCAATCTGCATCCTGGAGAATCATGCCACACACAATTGTGGTGGTGACAGACTCAATCGTCAATGGAAGCCCTGACCGAGGACGCAGGGAGACCCAACGCAGGTTCGGGACCTGAGAAAACATCTTCTGAGCCTAGTCTAACAATCTCATCGGATATCTCATTCCCCAAGATCCCTGTGTGACCTGGGACCCAGATAAGATACAGAGAATTCAGTCTTGTGGTCGAGTTCAAAGAGTTTTGGTTTCACGAACTATTTGGGAAGTGGTTAAAGGGTTAAGCAAGGCCTTAAGCGCAGCCTGACTTTCACTACAGACGCAAATACTACGGCCCTTCCACCTGTGCTTCACAACATAGTTCATGGCCATTAGGATTGCATAAGTTTCCGCTTGGAAAACAGACGCATATTTGCCTAACGGGAAGTGAAGTCTAATGTTGTCGACTTCCACGAAGACACCAGCACCAGGCCCTTGACTGGTTTTGGAACCGTCCGTGAAAATACGACTGCATTCCATTCCTGGCTCAGACTTTGGCCGAAGCCAGTCCTGAACACAAGGAAAGTCGACTCTGAATTTGCGCATCAGCTAGAGTTCTGGTGTCTTTGCGTCAGACAGCATATCCATCATTCCAGTGTGGAGTATACCAAAAACCGCCCCTCCTAAGGCGATGGATGGCTTTGATCGTGCAACCCATAATATAAGTATCGAGGGGAGGTAAGTTCAGCAAAGCGTCTAGAGCAGAGCCAGGCGTACTCGGAAAAGCTCCGGTGCAGCCGAGACAAGCCGTTCTTTGGAGTTTCGCGCAAAAGGCAACCACATATTAACGCGAGAGCCCCTTCCACCAAACAACCGACGCATATGCGAGGAATGGTCTTATCATAGTTTTATTCCTTTCCTCTTTTCTCTTGTTTTTTATTAAGCAGAAAACGAGAACAAAGAAAAGCGGCTGAATGATTGTAGAACTTGCGAGAGCGGAGTATGACTCATTTGATTAAAAGCTCTTTATTAGAGCCAGTACACAAACCTGGTTCTTTAAATTATTCTAACTCAATTTTAAACCGAGCCTAAGTTTATACTACAAAAAGACGCTATGGGGCTGGGTAGATCTCCACCCCGTAGTGTACAAGGGCAAGCAAATCCAGCTTCCACTGAGCATAAAATTGTAAAGAAAAAGAAAGAAGGAACTTCTTCGCCAAAGCAAAACAACACAATCCTTGAAGAAAACCAAAAGAGATCTCAAAGGGAGCAGATCATCTACGATGAATGGCAAAAGACCATCAAAGAAAAAAACCAACTGCATGAAATAATAAGAAGCCTGGAACAGCAAATAAAATCACTGAGAGATGAAATCAAACACACACAAAATGGTGAAAGCGAGAGAAAACAGAACAAAGTAGACCAGATCGAGTATCATACGGATGAAGAAGAGTTGTCGAAAGAAATTGAATCAAGAAAACCAACACAAAAGAAAAGAAAATTAAACGACTGTCTTACCCCACCAAGATCGGGTAATGAAATACCTCAAACTCAATTTAAAGAGGCGAAAAAGATTCCACCACCCCCGCCAATAATAGTGGATGATTTAACAAATTATGATGAGTTTTGTGGAAAAGTTAAAACAGTCCTACGAGAAAAAGAATTCAATATTAAATTGTTACCAAAAAAAAGTATTAAAATAAATGTCCCAGATGGAGATGGATATAAAATGCTCTCCAAAGCACTTAATGAAATGAAATGCAATTGGCACACATACGAAAACAAACAGATCAGGCCAATACGTGTTATGGCAAGGAATTTACCTCACTCTTGCAAACCGGTGAACATAATCGAGGATTTGAAAGTTAAAGGCTACAAAATAATAGATGCAGCAAACAGGCTGAAATGGAAAACCAAAGATCCACTGGACATGTTTATGCTGTCATTCAGTGCTGAAGAAAAAATAAACAAAATCTATGAAATCAATAGCATAATGCATTGCAAAGTGCTAATAGAACCACTTAGAAATACTAGACTTATCCCACAATGTAAGAACTGTCAAGCGTATGGACATACACAAAAGTATTGCGGAAAACACCCAAGGTGTGTAAATTGCGCAGGAGAACACCACACAAAAGATTGTCTTAAGCCTACAAATGAAGCAGCGAAATGTATACACTATGGAGAATCTCACCCTGCTAGCTACAGAGGATGTACAATTGCAAAAGAACTACAAAAGATAAAAGAGAGTAAAATGAAGAAACTAAACTCAGAAGAAAATCGACCGAACGAAATCAAAAACAGTACCAATTCGGTAAACAAGAATGTAAATGTGGTGCTTCCTGGCTTCCAACAAAAAACAATTCGCACATCTTATGCTAAAGCTATAAAGAGTACCCAACCTGAGCATAACTCTAAACCTCAAGATCATGATGTGAAACAAATTCTACAGCTAATGCTTACTAAAATAACTAAAATAGAAGACTACGTGACCGTCCTAGACGACAGAGTGAAACAGCTGGAGAGCAAAGACTATAAACTTGCTCCCAAACAAAAACCGATATGTTAAGTTCACTTCGAATTCTGGCATGGAACGCCAATGGATTGCTTCAACACAGGCAGGAATTGCAAGCAGTCCTTGACATCAACAAAATAGATGTGTGTCTGGTTTCGGAAACACACTTCACCAGAGAAACATATTTAAGAATCAAGAATTATAAAGTCTATCACAATATACATCCAGATAACTCTGCGAGGGGTGGAAGTGCAGTAATTATAAAAGACAACATACAACACAATGAAGAGTCGAAATTTGCAACAAGTGAAATCCAAGCAACTGCAGTAAGCATAAAAACCCGAAACTGTGCTATAATTGTTGCTAGCTTTTATAGTCCTCCCAAACATGCAATCAAACAGCAATTCTATGAACAATTTTTTAAACAAATGGGTAGTAGATTCATTGTTGGCGGGGATTTTAACAACCACTAAAGGAAAAGAGCTGCTAAATGCTATTAAAAATATGGGATGCAGGGCTATATCCACTGGGAAACCAACTTATTGGCCATCAGATCCTGCTAAAATACCTGACTTAATCGACTTTTTCGTTATTAAAAATATAAACAGTGATTTCTTAAAAGTAGAAGAAAGCCAAGAAATGAGTTATAACCACTCACCGATTTTACTTACCTTGAGTGAAAACGTTGTTCCGAAAGAGGTAAACCCTAGACTTACAAACTCTCGGACAAATTGGAACGGCCTTAAAACTATTCTCGAGGAAAGGATAAAACTAAGAGTACCGATGAGATGTGCGCAGCACTTGGATGATGATGTCGAAAAATTCATAAAAGATATTCAACACTCTGCTTGGCAAAACACTCCGCAATATAAACAAAGGCTGAGAGGAAATAATTATCCACTCGAAGTAAGAAAACTAATTGCTGAAAAACGGAAAGCAAGGAAAAGATGGCAACATACTAGAGCCCCTCAAGACAAAAATATATTTAACAGGCTTACACAAAAGCTTAGAAGAACGATAAAATAATTTAATGATGAAAAAACGTCTGCATATCTATTGAGATTATCGAATGATAAAAGTTCTAACTATTCCCTCTGGAAAGCAGCTAAGGACATAGAAAAGACAATTTTACAAATTCCCCCTATCAAAATGGTTAATGGCAAATGGGCTAGGAATAGCGAACAAAAGGCAAATACATTTGCTGAATATCTTGAAGACATATTTAAACCGAACCCCGCTCAAAATAATAAGGTATTGGACATGGACATAGAACAAGAAGATGTAGATATAGAGCCAACTACAATAGCTGAGGTAAAAAGCATAATAAAAAACATTAAACCAAAAAAAAGCTCCTGGGTTCGATCTTATAACTGGAGAAATTCTTAAAAAACTTCCTCATAAAGCCTACATTAAAATAAGAAACATAATAAATGATTCTTTTAGATTAAAGTATGTCCCACAGCTCTGGAAAATTGCAGAAGTTATAATGATAGCAAAACCAGGGAAACCACCACACGAGACATCCTCTTATAGACCGATATCCTTGCTGCCTATTATATCTAAAATTTTTTAAAAAATTCTGGTGAAAAGGCTATATAGTATTATTGAAAGGAAAAATCTAATTCCGGTACACCAATTTGGTTTTCGAAAAAAACATTCAACGATTGACCAGGTCCATAGGATAGTCAACGCCATAGAAAACGCACTAGAAGAGAAGAAAGTTTGTTCCACTGTCTTTCTTGACGTGGCTCAAGCATTTGATAAAGTTTGGCATGATGGTCTGATTTTCAAACTTAAAAAAAGCCTGCCAAAGCAATATTCTACAATATTGGATTCTTATATTTCTAATAGATAGTACAGAATCAAACATGAAAACGCGTATTCTGAACTGAAAGAAATACAAGCTGGTGTTCCTCAAGGCAGCGTATTAGGTCCAGTTTTATATCTACTCTATACTTCATACATCCCACACTTAGACAGCAATATCATGGCAACATTTGCCGACGACACAGCCGTAATGGCAGTTGCAAACACGAATGCAGATTCAGTCGCTAAACTGCAAACTGCAATCTCAAAAATAAGTGAATGGACGACAACCTGGAGAATCAAATTAAATGAATTAAAGTCAGTGCACATCGACTTTACAAACAAAAAGATAAATTATATGCCAGTCTATATTAATGGTAAAGAAGTTCCTTATGGAAATATGGCGAAGTACCTCGGCAAGACTTTAGACGCCAAGCTCAGATGGAAAGCCCACGTTAAAAAGAAAAGAGAAGAACTAGACATTCGATATAAAAAAATGTATTGGCTTATGGGGCGACACTTCCAACTATCAATATTCAACAAGCTCCTGATTTACAAGCAAATGATAAAACCAATATGGGCCTATGGGATGCAACTCTGGGGTTGCACCAAACAAAGTAACATCGACATCATTCAACGCTTCCAAAACAAAGTACTCAGGAACATTGTAGGCGCTCCCTGGTATAAGAAACAGCGACCTTCACAGGGATCCTAATGTGGAGCTGGTCCAAAACGAAATTAAAAACGCAGCAAAAAGACACGAGAAACGGCTACGAGAGCACGTAAACCCTGAGGCTCTTCTACTTGTAATCCTGAATCACTCGGTCAGAAGACTAAAAAGGCGTAAACCTCTTGAACTGGGTAGATAAAGGGATGTAAATTTAAATGATCCGTAGATAATACGAAAGGTGACAACAACGAGCGACAAGGGGCGCTCGGAGTTAATAAAATCCCCACCGCCTTGAGTGGCCTAAATTCCACTTATGCCTTGAGTATTATTAATGTTATTAGCTCATTGTTATTTATATTCACATTAACTGAAAATTCCTATAAGTTATTATTTTATTAACTATTACTTAATCATTACTCAAAGAGAAAAAAGAAAAAGGCAAATATAAATTATATGTTATATTATAATATCTTATATCCTTTTTCGAATTGTAATTATACTGTAAATAAACTTGCTCATTAGTCCTAAGACTAGATTGTAATATAATAATAATAATAAAAAAAAAAAAAAAAAAAAAAAAATCATAGCCGTGTAGATCCAGAGAACCTTACTCGGTGATAAGCCCCAAGTCTTGCCAAAAGCACCCTTACACTGCCAGAAGACTGAGAGCGCTTTGGATGTTTTTGACTCGACGTGTTTAGACCAATGAAGTTTCTTATCTAAAATCACTCCCAGATATCTGGCTTCATTGGAAATTCGGATAGTGACGCCTTTTAGCACTGGCTGGGTCAGACCGGTCAGAATTCTCCTTCTCGAGCTTACATCGAACAACCATGTTTTTATCATAGTATCCAAAATATATGCATCGCTCAGAGGTCTATCAGTAAACGCACTTATTAGTCGGCGCGCCGTGGCGTAAGTGGTTATGCCTGAAACACAAT
The DNA here is from genome assembly GCA_945910035.1 of Brachypalpus laphriformis. Classification (NCBI taxonomy): domain Eukaryota; kingdom Metazoa; phylum Arthropoda; class Insecta; order Diptera; family Syrphidae; genus Brachypalpus; species Brachypalpus laphriformis. The sequence goes on along the minus strand of OX246755.1, from coordinate 89,054,919 downwards.
AGCACCTCGACCTCAGCTTCGCCTGACGTCTATGAGTTAAATCATAGGAAATCAATGTATCCCATCACAATGTCGCTTTCACCTCCCCTTCACGTTTTCCATTCGTAAAGAAAAACGTAATGCTACGTAACGACACTCTAATCCGAGGCAGAAGTTGAAATGAGCTGAACTTTTGCGTGCTTGGACAGCAACAACTGTGGAATAAAGGAAAAATATGTAAACAAACATTTAACGCGGCTTCGAAGTGGATGGGACGCAACGGGAGCAAAACCGATGTCGAGGTGATATTGTGCTTTAGGTATTAGTGCTTTGGACTACTACGCGTGAGTTTTCAAGTTCGAATCCCAGAAAAACAAGTTTTTTCACGGCCCCACCTCTCCCGAACCTCTGACAAACATCCGAGAGTATTGTTGTCTCGAGAAGGATTGTCAAAACAAACTGCCTTGCGGATACGGCACTGAACTATAGGTCCCTTCCATTCGTGTGAAAAATATAACGCACACAACGTGAGTGGTTGCGAGAAGCTAGGCCCTGGCACTTAAAGAGCTGTTGCGCCCAATTATTTATTTTTAGTTTTTTTTTAATATTTATTTTTATTTTCTATGGCTGCGAAATCTTTGCCAACTGTGATTTCGTTTCCCTTTTAAAGCTAAAAAAGCCACTTAATTCGAATGCTCGCTTTATTTTCAGTCCTCATAGGAATAGATATGACCATGTTTCAGTAGAGCGTCGCAAACTTCTTGGTTGTGATTTTGATGCTTGATCTTGTATCTTCAAGATTTTTCACAGACAGCAACCAGTGTCTCTTTACAACAAACTCCTTCTCTCGGTCCAACCGTGGTATTACCATAAGACCATCTATTAGAGTTGGGCTAAGTCGTGAATTTATGTTCACAGCTATAACTGTGAACGTGATTTCTTATTCACTGTGAATATAAGCTGTTAATCCGAATGTATGGGAGTAACTTTTTTCACGAATAAAAAATTCTTTGTGAAGAAAATAAAAACACTATAATTAAATTATAAATTAGTTCAATATATTTATATATGTATGTTGTTATATGAAAAAGTAAGAACATATTCAAGATTAAGAAAACAAAAAAAAAATAGTTAAAATTATAGCATAAAAAAGGTTACTAGAACTTATTCTTTGGCAATAAAACAGAACTACAGAATAAGCATAACAAATCAAATCTGAAAATCCATTAAAAATTTGTATCGCTATCCATTGTATATAGGTAGTTATAAATTCATAGGTACGCGTATTATATACATATTAAGAAGTTACGATTTTTTTTAAATTTTATAGGATAAAGAATAACAAAAATAATGAAAATATATGAAACAAAATTAAAAAAAAATCCTGTTAAGTATTTGAGTTACTATTTACAAATAGCAACATTATTACTTTTGTGCTGCTTAGCCGCCTTCGTCTGTCCGAAATAATTTGACCAGCCTTTGAAAAAAGCCTTTCACAAGGCACGGATGTAGCAATTGCACTAAGTTGTTCTCGGGAAACTAAAGCAAGCTGGGGGAACATATACTTATTTTCCCTTCACCACTTTAGTGGATCTTCTTGTCTCGGAAGCCTGTCACAGTCTAGGAATCTTTGCACTTCGGCAATGACTTTACTTGTGGACGTACCTTTTGGTTTATATTCCGCAGCTTCTTTGTCAAACTCAGCCCAAACATCATCACCACTATCAGAATCAATATTAGCTTTTTCCTGCGTAGATGTTGAGGGTATTGGGTCATTGTCGGTGCTTGAGTTTTGTTGGGCTAAACACTTTTCTGCCACTAACGAAATAACATTTCTTTTTGCACGGTCTGCACTTTTTTTGTCTTTAAATGCAATTTGTTTGAAACGTGGGTCCAAATATGTGGCTGTTGAAAGATTATTATTGTTCTCTAGTCTACCGAACCTCTCAGCTAACGATTTTCAACAACTTTTTTAACACATTCTGGAAATGGTTTATTTATAAAGCCTTTATAAACTGAATCCAGTCCATTAGCCAAGGGAATGACAAGAGAAGTGGTTAAATAATTCTCCCCAGAAACAGTTTTTGTTACTTTCTCAAAAGGCCTTAAAATTTGACAAAGTTGGCGAATAATCTCCCATTTGTCCACTGTTAGGTGATAGGCTGCATCCATGTTAGACAAAGCCATGATGGTTTTTACTGCGTCCTCTAGTAAAATAAATTTTTCCAACATATAAAACGTGGAGTTAAAACGGGTGGATACATCCTGTAACAATTTTAGTGGGTTTCTATTGTCTTGATTTTGTTGGTAAAGCAGGGGTTTCGTTGTATTCACGTGACTTCTTTTAAAGTGACCAACCACATGTTTAACTTTACATACATACAATCCTTACAATTTCCTCTTCTTTTAAGCCATCATTTACAACTAGATTGATCGTATGTGCAAAGAGTAGTCGTTGACTTTTCATTCGAACGGTTTTGTTTTTCCCTTTTTTTCGCTGTAAAAAAACTAAAAAATAAAAAAAATATAGAAAAAAAAAACTCTGACCGGTGTGGAACCCAAATCAGTGCACGGGGAACAGCTTGGGTCTCTCACAAGAGAGGACAACTCAGTGAACGAAGCCTAAAAAAAAATAAAAACAAAGTGCAGTTTAAAAAACAAAGTAGTGCAAAGTAGTTCCACTAAAATGAACCCCTCTTCAGATGGGCAGGAGATGATGGAATTCACGCAAGTGACACGGAAAGAGTTCCTTGACGCTCTGGAACTTACAAAAAAATATCGAGAAGAAGTCGTACTCTTACGCAAAATGATAAAAGAGATTCAGGAAAGTGACAATGAAAATTCCCGGAAGTCAACAAAAAAAAAGGAAAAAGAATAATATAAAAAGTCAACAAAATGAGAACCAATTCGCCCTGCTTGAGGAAATGGTTATCGATAGTGATGAATCCCCCAAGACAGCAGCTGTAGAAACCAATACGGACACTCCAACAACTTCAAATAAAATAATTGCACAAAGAAAGCAAAAGAACGTCGAAGAAAGAAAAGACAACAGAGAAACCAGTGCCATACAGATACCAAAACCAAACATCAACAGTACCAATACGGTACCAACAGTAGTGGCGAGGAAAAAACCGCCACCAATTAAAGTATTTAAAGAAGATAGCCAGGTACTGTCAAAATTATTAAAGCAAGAAATAGGTAGAGATAATTTTAAAATTAAAAATTTAAGTAATAATAAACTATCGTTAACATTAAACGATAAGGATGACTGCAACAAAGTTAAGAAACTGCTTTAAGCAGAAACACAATATTTCTCATATACCAACAAAGAAGACAAGTTGCAGTCATTCTTACTAAAGGGTCTCAGTGGTAGCTTTAACCCAGAAGAAGTTTTGAAGGAGCTTAACGAGCTCAAAGTAGAAAGCTTAAACTTCGTTGGGGCATTCAGGTATGCTACGGCGAACTCAAAACGTGAAAACAGAGTCCTGCCTATTATAGCGGTACAGCTATCTCCGGATAGCAAAGTACAAAACCTGAGATCTATTAGGTATCTTAAGGGCCATTCAGTGTCATTTAAGAAAATTCGGAGAAACGGTGTCCTTCAATGTCACCGGTACCAGAGATTCGGGCATGCTTCTCCAAATTGTAACATGATAAGAAGGTGCGTTAAGTGCCAAAATACGCATGAGAATGGTGAGTGCCAAGTGCAAAAAGATGCGAGTAAAGAGCAGCTATTTTGCGTTCTTTGCCAGAAGCCCGATCACCCTGCCTCATGGCGGGGTTGTGAAAGCTATAAGAGACTAGAAGATCGGCTTCAAGCTAAAAAAAGGGAAAAGCAACAAAAGATCGCAGAAAAAGTCACAATGATAGACAATCATGTTAAGGGAGGTATCTTCTTTACTAGCGTGGTAGGTAATGGTGTTGGTTCAAATCTTGACGGCCCTCAATCTGTATGCTTCAATACTATTGGCTCCAACACTGTTGGGTCCAAGAGTTCTCTGCGCTCTGTGAACGATGGTTTGCAAATGCAGGTTGACAATCTGACTAAGACTGTTGCAGGTCTATCGGAGAAGGTAGATGCCCTTCTAAATATCCTAGGTCGTCAAAATGACTAGACCAAATCGTGCATCCCTCAAAATAATTGCTCTGAATGTGAACTCCATCATCTCCCTTGATAGGCGCGGTGACCTTCTGCGTTTTATGGTGGATTATAAACCTGACGTACTTTTTTTGAGCGAAACAAAGCTAAGCAGCAGAAATACATTAGAAATAAAAGACTATGACGTAATACGGACTGATCGACGTAACTCTACTCAAGGTGGCGGTACGGCGATCTTAGTTCGAAAACCGCTTCATTTCACTACGATCGAACGGAGTGATATTAGAAACTTTAGTTGTCTTGAGACAACCATTATTTCACTGCCTCTCAGGGATAATGGTTGTCTATATTTAATATCGGCGTATGCTGCGTCTGGAACCGTTAGTCAATTCAAAGCCGAAATCGAAAAATTGTTCGAAGATCTAGGACTAGATAGCTTAAATAACTATTTCGTCCTAGCGGGAGAACTAAATGCGAGACACCCGGACTGGTTGAACCCAACAGCGAACGGAAGAGGTAGCTTCCTAAATCGCTTTATTGAGGAAAATCAGATCACATATAAGCTGAAGCTATACAGTCCAGTTACACCGAGTTATCCTTCTGGAAATTCCTATCTCCACATTTGCATTGCGGACGCGCGATTGCAAATTCAAGTGATCCACGATAATAAACTTTCTATATTGCCGTATGATAGCGACCACAATGCAATAGTTATGCCGACGACATTTGATAGCGACTCTACGTTTAGCTTCGCAACGCAGCACGAAGTCCCTAAATTGAATTTTAGGCAGACTGATTGGTGCAAATTCCAACGTTGTGCCATCAGAAAATATAGGAACTGCCCTTCCTCTTCTAATATTCCTAGTAATAGGAATCTTTCTAATGAGGAGTGCGATTCCTATATCGGGAATTTAAATACGGTGGTATTACAAGCTATGGAGTCGTCAGTTCCGAAAATCAAATCCAAAGACGGAATTGAATGTTATTTAAACCGTGACATTAAGACCCTACAAACATATAAAAGCTTTCTAATAACTCAGATAAATCGAATACGACGGCAGTTTCAAGAAGAATCGCCCAATTTAGAGCTGCAAAGGTTAAAATCTCTCCTGAGAAATGTGAAGACACTGCTGCGTCAGCAGTTTCGGAATAATGTCAACGATTATTGGAGGCAACGCGCCGAAAATATATTGAAGTCTGATTCCAGGAACATGTTTCCTAAAATTAATCAGATGTTTAAGCCTCGTAACGTCGTAAAAATTCCAAAACTAAAAATTCCACTGTCTTCACAGTCTCTCCTTTCCAGGCGGAGATTAATAGCCAATACTGCCACATTATCGATAACCATTTCGTTATAGATAGCGGGGCGGACAAGCTAAACTTAATCGGCTCTCATTTTGAGGCAATCCATGCTAGAGATCTACCAAGCTGCAAAACTAGCGAAGTAAATGATGAATTGTCGAGGTTTCGCAACGGCGAAACACGAACTCTTCTGAGATTTTCTGAGCGACTAAGAGCAGACCAACTAACAGATGAACAGACTCACAATTACTTCACAACACTAGATGAACTGACATACATATTCAGGAAACTAAATAACAAAATGTCAAGTGGCTTAGATAACATTCCCAATATCATTCGAAAGCATATACCGGACGAAATTATACGGCAATATTGCGTAATATTTAATAATTTGTTAAACAACTGCTACTTTCCGAGTTATTGGAAAACATCGAAGGTTTTTCCAATAATAAAAAAGAAGAAGGATCCCTCTGATCCTTCGAACTATAGGCCAATAAGTCTCCTGCCTAATATCGGGAAAGTTTTTGAAGTAGTTATTAGTAAGTCTATTTTGTTCGTGTGCGAAAGAAAGGAGATTATACCGCGGAACCAATTTGGGTTCAAGAGAAACCATTCGGCGGTGCACGCTGTTACAAAATTGATTTCTGATGTTAGTTGGAATCTTAACGCCAAAAGATGTACAGCTGCCTATCTGGTGGATATCGAAAAAGCCTTCGACACGGTATGGATCGACGGGCTTTTATATAAACTTATCCGATATGAATATCCGAATCATCTAATAAAGATGATTACATCAATGGTGTATGAGAAGAAATTCGTGGTAACAGATAGGCAATATACGACGACTAAAGTCTTTAATGTCACCAATGGTCTCCCACAGGGCACAGTTACAGCACCGCTACTATTTAACATATATGTTTCCGAAATGCTTAGGGGTTTGGATAATTCTCTAGCTTTTGCTGACGATGTTATTCTGTATGCAAGTGGCTCAAAAATACAAAATATTCAAGATGAACTTCAAAATAATTTTGATAAGCTCCGAACATTTTGCTCCGAATGGAAGCTTAAGATCAACCACGCGAAATGTGAAACCATATTGTTCCGCACCCCAGTAAGACGCGGTAATTCAGATTTAAGACGCAACTGGAAAAATGTACAAATCACGAGTTCTAATGGTCTTCGCATCGAATCAAAGACTGCTGTGAACTATCTAGGTGTCCATTTGGACAAATTCTTGTACTATAATGAACACATAAATACGCAGGCGAGGGCGGCATTTATGTCTCTCAAACGCCTTTTTTACTCCAACTATCTGAGATCCGATGTGAAGGTCATATGTTACCAAGCCTTCGTTCGTCCAATCCTGACTTATGCGAGTCCAGTATGGTGGAACATAAGCCCATCGTATATGGAAAAGCTCCGACTATTCGAGAGAAAGTGCATTCGAGCATGTATGCGGATGTACAGAAGCGCACATTCCGACTTTCGGCATTATGTCTCTAACAAAAGGCTATTGGATGCTTCCGGGGTATCCAGAATCGATAATTTCATCTTGGATCTTGTGAGGAATCATTTCGCACGGTCAGCAAACGTTACAGAGAACGAACTTGTTTCGGGCCTATTTTACCCTAACCCTGGGTATTTCAGAAATGCTATGGAGAGTGGATATATACCACCTGAGGCATTCTTGCATCTGGATGCACACGGCTATTTATCGGACTCGACGAACGTGCCAATTATCTATCATATTGCTAGAAGGGCAACAGATAAACGTATTCTCAATAGCCCTATAGACTCGGGTGATCGAAATGCCGTCCTAAGATACTGCGTAAGCATACCTGAAAGGGATATAACTAACACCGACCGGTTTAATCGGGAGAAATACTGGTGGCTCGACTGGGTTGAAGCTAATGTGTAGGTTAAGTAGGACTGGGCCCTGGTATGTGATTCCTGTTTCGCCGGTAAAAAGGAGAATGACATTTGTCATTCACTGGTCCTTTGTATAGACGGGCTGGAGATCGCATATCAGGGCCCAGTTCTGCCGTAAGTTAAGTTACGCTAAGTTAGGTTAGGTTAGGTTTAACATAGGATAAGTTAGTTTTATTTGTTTTTCCCTCTAGTTTAGTTGAATAAAAATAATAAAAATTTGTACAAGGTTTTTCCACATTTCCCCTTAAAGCAAAAAATAAAAATACGCAAAAAAGAAATAAAATAAAATAAAAAATAATGCAAATATACTAAGTATAGTATATAAATCATAGTGTAAGTATTGAGAACCCTTCAGGTCAGATACTTTAAGTTATAATTATTGCTGTAGTTTTTAGTTTATTTAAACAATAAAATATGTAATAGTGTATAAGTGGACAAATAAACAAACAGAAAAAAAAAAAAAAATCGTATGTGCAAAACAGCCAAAATGTTGCCAAACCAAATTCACTTTGTACGGCGGCTTTAATACTGGCTGCATTATCAGACACGACCATTAAAAGTTTTCTCCATTCCGTAAGGACTCTCTTTAGTTCATTCGCAAGGTTTTTGGATGTCTGCTGCACTGGTAAAATTGTACATTCCAAAATAAGAGAAATTAAATTAAATTTTTCGTTTAGAAAATGGACGGTAACAGCCATTTAACTCTCCATATTTACAGACGTCCAGCAGTCTGTAGTTACACACACGTTTATAGCATTCCTTAACGCACTTTTCATACCTTGCAGGGATAAGGGTTCTTGAAATCATATTCCTATTTGCTAATTCATAAGACTCATTAAGAGCTGCAACGAATTGGCGAAATGCAGGTTCCTCCACAATACGAAAGGGCTGGTAAGTGTCAGTAAAAAGTCGAAGCAATTTTTCATCTATCGTTTGCTTGCAATTTGGGGTTACTCGTTTAGGTATGTATGCATGCATTTGTGTTTGGCGACGACCAGTAATGCGTACTGGTGGAGGAACTAATACGGAAGATGGTATTAAGGAAGTTGATGAACCTGCTGGATAATGATCTCGTTGCTCATTCACAGAACTCGTTGCAGCTGAAGATAGACCTGAACCACTATCTACGACAGTGGTACTGCTTGCAGGTGGCCGTGGGTGATCATCCTGTTAAAAAAAAATTCTCCACTTACTAATAAAGTACAATACAATCTATGTATGTACATCTTTTTCTGTTATCTATCAATAAATTATTATGTTATTGACTTTTTATTGCATATATGTACAATGTACATGCATATGTAGTATCCCTAATAGTTAATACCGTTAAACAAATTCCGACGCAATAATTAAAAAAATAAACTTACCCGAGAAACTAATGACACCAAAGGATGCTTGATTTGCATATGCCGTTTTAAATTTGATGTGGTAGTTTTTTATGATAGTTTCGCCTTGCACAAATTACACTTTGCGAAACTTTCATCTACTTCCGTAAAAAAATCCGAGGAAAACTATTCATTTTTCGCCTATCGGCGGCATCTAAAACGTATTTTTTTAGCTAAGCGCACACCAAACAAACAAATGTGTAAATTTGTGGTTTGAATATAACCACACACAAAAGAAATATCTTTTTTTTATCTGTGGTACATATATATAACCCATCGAATAATATACCTGTATCTTGTTTGTGCACCCAAGGCTCTGAACGGTCTATGTTGGTTATCCGCTCGTCGCTCTTCGTTGAGCAGTAGCCGCTCTGAACGGTTTGATGTGTACATGTTCGTTATCTGCTCGTCGCTCTTCATTGAGCAGCAGCCGCTCTGAATGGATTGATGTTTACGTGTTCGTTATTCGCTCGTCGCTGTACTGAGCAGTGCCAGCTTTGAACGGTTTGATTTGTACATTTTTGTTCGTCGCTCGTCTGCTGTGTATCTGTATCGTTTATTGCTGTGTTGGGACGAATGTGTTTTGTGTAAAACTGTATCAAAAATTAATTTTAAGGTTGGGTAAATGTGTAATGTTTGTATAAGCAATAAATTCAATGGCTGTAGTTTTGTTAAATTAATTTTTGTAGTATAAATGTCTTGTGTATACATTTTACTAATGCGTCCACACTCGGTAATTGTTTAAATCGGAAAAAAGCGAAACTAATGTACAAAGGTGCATTGAGCAATAAAGAATATGAATGTAAAAAGAAACTACGGAAAGTCTAACGTACATTCGGATTAACTCAAAGAGAGTATAGCAGAAATGAAATTTAAAATAGAGAAATGGACAGTTATCAAAATTAAGTTTTTGCAAATAATGTGCTATGCGCTGTTTGGCAGTTTGGTCACATAGTACTGAACAGTTGCGTATTAACGATTTTCTTTTAACTAATAAATCTAAATCTAAAATAAAATATAAATGTAATTTTAATTTTAAAATTAAAACCAGAGATCGCAAATTATTCTCAGTCTTATAAAAGGTCCTAAATTAATGTGACTTAAAATAAAATTCATTCAGTAACCTAATAAGAAAGATTTTTAATTTCTTTCATTTATCTTTTGAGATTTTGAATTTTTTTTTTTGTCTCGGGGCCGGGGTGAGAAACCTTATACTATCAGGTTTGATCAGCATGAGTACTGATTTTAAAAAGCAGCAGCAGATAGATAGCCCAAAAATAACTAATTTCGAAAAACTGTTCAATAATTTTTACGAAATTTTTGTCAAAAACTTAGTACGCCATCTTTTAGCATATGCAACTCACTTCAATATTGAATTGAAACAAAATCGTCAGAAACAAAAACTAATTTTATTTTTTAAATCAAAATACCTTTATCGGATGAGAGGCTTGTTTGTTGGGGACCCAGATCCACCGCGCCACTTAAATAAGTAAGTCGGTACGTTTATCTGAACATTTTTCTAAGACTCGGTAAGCAGTATCTATATACATCCGCAACACTATTCAAATATAAAATTTAATTTTAAATATAATTTCCTAAAGATGACTTTAAGTAAATAGCGTCTTCTTCATTCTCCTATAATATCCAAAACAAACCCATTCCTTCAGCCAATTCAATCTACGATCTACGTATTATTCGCGGCAAAGAGTTTAGCTTCTGTTAGCATATTGATCATTTTATCAATAGAGCTAACTCTACCTTCGATTTCATCAAACGCTGGTCCAAAGAATTCTTGAGATTCACCTTTGAATACGGCAAGTCTGGTTGATCTCCAAATTAAAGCCACACAGCGTAGGCATATCAATAAATGGTCCCTTCAAGGGTGACATTTAGATAGATATTTATTTATTTGGTACAGAAACATACAAAATTGGTTTGCTTTCCCACACATATAATAAATAGATTTGATATTTCGTCTGAAATATGTTTTTTACAGCCATCAATTTATAACGTTTTGAACTTCAATTTCAATTTCTGAAGGAAAATACTAGAAAAAACGGCAATTTAATAAAATAAAAAAAGGAAATAAATAAAATAATTTTAAAAAGTACAAACAACGCCCCCCTGGCAGCTGACCTCCTCGTGGTGGGGGGCGGCCAACGCGACTGGGATGTGCGGATGGGGTAACTTAAATAGTTATTCCCATCCATACAATCCAGTCACGGCTAACAAAGCGCACACCCCATGATGACACGAAGAAGACGACCGGCCTCGGATATTGCCAAGCCTGGTAAGCCAGGGCATCCTTTGGAGCCAGGCCTGAAGGGTGTTAGGATGCGAGCGTCTGGTGGTCGGCTTGTCCCGCTCGGCAGCCGGCCGGGTCAAACCCGAAATGGCTACGAGCTTCCTGTCAATGGTCTCGCGAACCATTACGGGGGTCAAGGGGTGAACGCGCTGTGCACCGATAGGGGCACAGATGGACTCTCTGAGATTCGACAATGGCATCGACTTAGGATAGGCACATGGAACGTCTCATCGCTCACAGGGAAGGATCTTGAGCTTGTTGGGGAGGCTGTTAAAAGTCGACTAGATATAGTTGGCGTCTCTTCAACAAAGCAGAGAGGTTCTAAAACTGTGGACCTTTCGGGTGGGTGGAAGCTCTTCCTGTCAGGAGTCGCACCCTCAATGTCTGCTCGGGCGGGAGTGGGGATACTCACAAGTCCCAGGTTGACAGACAGAGTATTGGAGTGGATACCATTAGGAGGGAGAGTTGCGATCTTAAAGCTCAAGCTTGAAAGATCAACTCTGGCATTGGTGCAGGTGTATGCACCGAACCTTCTGTCAGAGTACGCAGCTTTCTTAGATGAAGTTGATGTTGCCCTTGAAAAGGTTGCAGATATGGATTCTTTTGTCCTGATGGGTGACTTCAATGCTCATGTGGGTGTAGATGTTATGACATGGGGGAGTGTGATTGGGAGGAACGGTGATCCTTATCAAAACGCGAACGGAGAGAGGTTGTTGGATTTTTGTTGTGAAAATAGCTTATCCATCATGAACACCATCTTTCCACACAAAGACATTCACAAATACATGTGGTACCGTCAGAGTCTTCAGCAGAAGTCGCTGATCGATTTCTTTGTGGTACCATCGTGTTTGAAGAGAATGGTTTGTGATGTTCGCGTATTGAGAGGGGCCGAACTGTCAACTGATCATCACTTAGTGCTGTGCAAATTGTATCTTAGCGAGAGAGTGCCTCCCCTACCAAAGCGTAAACCAAGGATGGTTACACGCATACGATGGGAGAGGTTACAGGACGATGAGATACGGGAGACATTTGCACGGCAAATATCTGAAAGGTTTGAACGAATTCCAACTGTTCCATCAAATGTAGAGGAAGAATGGCAACTGTTTTCAACGGCGGTTATTGCCTCTGCGGGAGATGTTTGTGGAGTGAAGCGGCTTGGTGTGGCGGCTGGTGGTGAGAAAAGAACTGCTTGGTTTAAAACGCCCGGAGTTCAAGAAGCCATCAGAGAGAAGAAGAGAGCCTTTAAGGTGTGGATTCACTTGGGGAACTCCGATTCTCGAAATCGGTATACTGAGGCGCGAAGAACTTGCAAATTAGCTGTGAAAACAGCGAAAGAACAGTCTTGGAAGGAGTTTGGGGAGAAATTGGAACGTGACCACAGATCTGCAAATAAGATGTTCTGGCAGACCGTCCGCCGACTCAGAGGAAAAAAGTTGAATATCGTTGAAGGAGTCAAATCCAAAGACGGTAGACTTCTTTCCAATGAGGAGGACATCTTACGCAGATGGAGCGAGCACTTTTCAGAATTGCTCAATCCCGAACAGGGCACCGAAGATGACAGACCTATGGTCGAGAGTTGGGCGGAAAGTAGTCCTACGGTAGAGGAAGTAACTTTGGCGATCAAAGCGCTAAAAGTTGGCAAATCTGCTGGTGTGGACGAAATTCGGCCAGAAATGCTCAAGGCTTTAGGTAAAGAGGGAGTGCAATGGCTCTCGCGTGTCATTAAAGTGGCCTGGGAATGCGGTGAAACACCTGGTGATTGGCAAATGGGGGTGATAGTTCCTCTTTTTAAAAAAAGGGGACAAAAGAGATTGCGCCAACTACAGGGGTATATCTCTTTTAAGTCTCCCTGGAAAAGTCTTCGTTAAGGTGCTAGAAAAGCGTTCCAGAGCTGTGGTTGAGGACAGTTTGGGGGATGAGCAGTGCGGTTTTCGTCCCGGTAGAAGCACAACCGACCAGTTGTTCACTCTCAGAATGGTTCTTGAGAAGGCCTGGGAATATGCCAAACCTGTCTACACTTGTTTTGTGGATTTGGAAAAAGCATATGATAGGGTTCCTCGAGGCAAACTCTGGAGTGTTCTGCAGGAGTATGGGATTGCTGGTTCCCTGTTAAGGGCGATTCAGTCTTTATATACGAACTGTAGAAGCTGTGTTCGGATAAACGGTGTTAAATCATTCCATACCTTTCACTGTGGGCGTTGGACTCCGCCAGGGGTGCGTTTTGTCACCTCTCCTCTTCATTGTATATATGGATTGGATGTTACAGCGCAGCCGTGGTGGGGAATGTTTCAAAGTGGGAGGCCTAAGGATTAGTCATCTGCTCTTTGCGGATGATTTGGTCATCCTTGGGTCTTCTCAAACCGAACTTCAGCGCGCACTCGAAAGGTTTGTAGCCGTTTGTGATGATGCTGGAATGAAGATCAACGTGAACAAATCGGAAGTAATGGTCGTTTCCAAAAAACCCATTCAGTGCACTCTGCATGTTAGTCCCACTGAAGCAGGTGGAGAAGTTTAAGTACCTCGGGGTTTTATTCACGAGTGATGGGAGGAGCAATGCCGAGTTATCCTGTAGAATTGGTCAGGCTGGATCAATTTTGAGAGAGCTTGGCCAATCTGTTATAAGGAAGGCCGAACTTAGTATTCAAGCTAAGCTATCGGTTTTTAACTTGGTGTATGTTCCAACTCTCACCTATGGTCATGAAATTTGGGTAGTGACCGAAAGAATAAGATCGCGGATACAAGCTGCCGAAATCAGGTTCCTTCGCGGTGTTGTTGGAATAACTCGTAGGGATCGAGTACGCAACACCAGAGTACGCGAGGCGCTCAACGTTGAGCAGCTACTTCTCCGAACGGAACGATCTATGCTTCGATGGTTTGGTCACGTAGTGCGTATGCCCCCAAACCGGCTTCCAAGACGCGCCATGGTTGCCGTGCCATCAGGTAGACGACTTCGCGGAAGGCCCAGAAATAGATGGTTGGATCAAGTCCGACATCTCTCTTGGAGCCGCTTAGGGATTCTCCCTGATGAATTGGAGTCAATGGCGGAGGATCGAGTAGAATGGAGAGTCCACCTGAGCATCCTACCCCCGCGACCCTCATGAAGGATTAGCGGGCCATTGAAAATGAATGAATGAATGACAAACAACGACCGCCATAGGTATTATCAGTTCCGTACAATACAGTACATAATCAGTTTCCTAACGCCTTCGCCATTCATCTGGTGTATTCCAGACGGATAATCTTACAATATGTGAAGCGTGTCGGATAATAAGACATAATTGTAATGTAGACCTAGAATACAAGATAGACCTCCATGGAAACTTGTGCCATCACCAGGAAGCTATGGCCAACCTTCGACAAAGCAAGGACCGAGAAAATTACTCGGAAAGATAGGAAATCCCTTTCCAGCCTAGTGGGCATCATCACGGGGCACAACACTCTACGATTCCATTTGAAGAAACTACGCCTGACGGAGGAGGAACTCTGTAGAGGGTGTGGTGACGAAGAAGTTTTTGAGGACACCACCCACTTCCTGTGCCACTGTCCGAGTCTTCAACACTCCAGGAAAAAGTTCCTTGGTAAATATTTCGTCCAGGATCTCGAGGAGCTCTCCGGCGTTTTGACAGGAAAGATGCTGAACTTCATCAAAACATCAGGGTGGTTTATATGCAGAAATGAAGTAAAAGATTGAGTTAAATAGTTTTTAGTTTCAATGGGTAAGGGATAGGGATTACTTGTTCCCCTATGGGTATCACAATGGGTCAACGCTGACCTGAGTGTGGCAGAGAGCGTCTCTCCCTGCCAGCCCACATACCTAACCTAACCTAATGTACACCTATTGATAATATTGCCAGTTTCATTGATACTTACGCTGCTATCAAGCCCGTGATTAGAACAACATCGTCTTTTCCCAGCTGGTGGAACAGTGCATTGAAAAGCTCTTGTCGCTAGGTAGCCGGGCTAAAATCAACCTTCTGTACGTGCTGGGTCATAACAAGATAAAGTGGAATGAACGGGCCGACGAGGTTGCGAAGAGGGGGTCTATCCTTGCCAGAGCCCTTGCAGAGGTACTCTTCGTTCCGATGGGAGCTTTCAAATGCGAAATCTTTTCAGACTTTTATCAACCCACCCATAAACAAAATAACGATACATAAAAAGGAAAGTAAGTTGATATCAAAACAAACGATGGATAGAAGAACATTTATCCCAACATAAAAATCTCTCATTAAAATAATATATCCGTAACTATTCAAATAGCACAACCTTCGCATCTAAAGATGGGGCTGTTAATCTACATATGTATATATCGCAACAACGACAGCAACCCGAAACTCACCTGCAATGCAACTGGTTAAAGTGTAATACAACAACCCCATTTATTCCTAATCCTTTCCTTTTATATGGTTTTAAAAGACGATGTGGACTAGCAGGTAAACATGTTGTTCAGGTCCTTCAAAATCCTTCATCACATAATTCACTAGTCGACACTCTGGAGAGAAAAAGGTTCGTTTGATAATTGATTACCTTAGGTTAAATAAAGTAGCTATCCTCGATATAATATGTTTGTTCAATCTTTTCTCCCGATTCAAATAAATAGCTTTCAATCATCGAGTCTAAAAATTGTTTTCAGCAAGTCCTTCGCAAGGAACTGGGTATTGAGTAAAAATCCATCTTAATTAGAAGTGGAAAGTTTAAACTAATTAGTTATCGTAGATAATAAACACCAAGAACCCCTACGGCAATAAACCCAACACTAACGTTCTTAATTAGCTGTGCACGAATCCCTCGAGGGTGCAAGATAGTACAATTTGGTATGCGAGCAGTCCAGCACAGTATTAGGAGTTAATTAAGTAAAGAATTATCTGCATTCTGAAACTCCATCGGTTTGAAGTTCATGTAAACTGGTGGCTGCAATTTTAAAAGAAATCTTTCACTCCAGCATGCTATACCAAACGTAAATTGTTTGAAAATACATGTAGTTTAGTTGCTTGGAAAAAATATTGACAAGACAATTTTGGTCTAAGAATTTCTTAGCTTATGATAGAAAAAAGTTTCGATAGCACGTTCTAATTTTAGAAGCGTACATACGTACGTTTGAGGAGTTTGGTGTTAAAAAATAAATAAATATTTGGCGCAACAGCTCTTTAAGTGCCAGGGCCTAGCTTCTCGCAACCACTCATGTTGTGTGCGTTATATTTTTCACATGCATGGAAGGGACCTACGGTTAAGCGCCGTATCCGAAGGGCAATTTGATTTGAGAAGCTTTTTCGAAACAGCAATACTCTCGGATGTTTGTCAGACGTTCGCGAGAGGTGGGACCGTGAAAAAACTTGTTGGTGTTTTCTGGGATTCGAACTTGAACCTCACGCGTAGTGATCCGACACACTAACCACTCACGCCACGGCGCCGTTTGGTGCTGCTTAACTGATTAACACGCAGATCACAGGCAAGTCATGAAGAGGAAAATAACTTTCTCTGGATATTGCTTGCAGTTTATTTAGATTTGAGATTAAATAAAAACCTGACCGAAATTCCACAATTTTGATTTAGAAATTTCGACTTTGGTTTTCACTTTATGGTCGTATGTAACATATATTATACTTAAGACAATTTACTTCGACAAGAAGAGAAACTTTCTATCCTAGCATGCATTTTCAATTATTCTATTTAATTATTGTGTTCTGTGTGCAGCGAATTTAAAATGTTGATACTTGGAACGAACATGGTACATTTTCATTTGTTTTCAAAAACTCCGTTGACGCCATTAATAATTGAAAATAATTTCGGTCATATGGTCACCTCATCTGTTCTTGACGATGCGTATTCTGTCCGTACAATTTGGGGCCCTTTTTTGAGCAATGGTGGCCGTAAATTTTTTTTTTTTAACGTAGGTGAAAATCTTTAAGAAGACACTATGAGGACCGACGGCTCGTGCTCATAGTATAAGTATGTAAGTAGGTACCCACTACAAAAAAACCTCCCTACAAAACAATTTAGTTAGTTTAGTTAGTTTACTACAACTAAGTTTCGATATATTACGAGTAAGTATTATAGTTTTTCATTCACCAAGAAAGGATGTTTGGCATTAGAAGCTTCTGCTAGCTGCGCAGTTTAGAAGCGCTTAATTGCTATCGCGCTAAGTCTAAAGGTTTGGTTTTCTGTAGACAGCGCAGTCAATTTCTGTCATCCGACTTTTTAACGACTGGATTGTTAACGTGACTTTCAAGGCGACATTTATGGTTTCTCGTGGAGTTTTTGATTTCGTCTTCAAATACGAAAAATATTTGGCGCAACAGCTCTTTAAAGTGCCAAGGCCTAGCTTCTCGCAACCACTCATGTTGTGTGCGTTATATTTTTCACACGAATGGAAGGGACCTACAGTTTAATGCCGACTCCGAACGGCGATTTGAGAAGCTTTTTCGAGACAACAATACTCTCGGATGTTTGTCAGACGCTCGCGAGAGGTGGGACCGTGAAAAAACTTTTTGGTGTTTTCTGGGATTCGAACTTGAAACCTCATGCGTAGTGATCCGACACACTAACCACTTACGCCACGGCGCCCACGGCGTCTTCGCTGTTTCTGATATATCACGGTACATTAACAATTCCTTCTAAAACTTTGTTTTTAAAAGTTTGTAAAGTATTAGTATTACTTATTTTAGTACGACCCCAAAGGTGTATACCATATGCCCACACCAGCTTTAGCACGGGCTGGTATAATAGCAGTTTGTTCTCTATATTAAGCTTGGAATATTCTCCAATATTAACCAATACATTTCTCTGTATTTATTTTCTAGATGTCTGCGTTTTTTCTCTGTATGCGACTCACATTTCAGCTTTGCATCAAGTTTTATTCAAAGATACTTAGACTTGTCTGCAAACGGAACTCCAACCGAGTTTAAAAAGTAGGCAAATTATTAATCTTTTTATAAGCAAAATTTACAAGTACCAGAACGGATTTGGATTCGCCAAATCTCTGCCCATTCATTTACTCTGTCCAATGTGCTATCACCATAACTGATACCGAGGCTGGATCAATACTCCAGGAGTTCTGGAAACATTTGTCGGAGACTCTGGATCGGAGGCCAAGGCATCAACCATGAGCAGATTATGGCGAATGATTTTTCCACAGCTCATCAAAACCCAAGACAATAACATGGAAAAAATTAGTAAGGTATGCGATGCTATTCAAAAAGACGTAACATGCTGCAGAATGTTACAAAAGGAGAAAACGAACTACATCTCCCAGTCCAAAATAGATGCCTTTTTTTTATAGGATTGCGATATAAATAACGTTATAAAGTAGATAAATACGTTACTAAACTTATTACTTAAAAAATGAATTACTTTTGTTGGTTTATTGAAAATTTTCTTGGAAATTTTTTGTGATTTTTGAGATTTAGGAACGAATTAAATGAAATGTTAGGAAAATCGTACCCAAGATACGACCAAGTTTTTAGGAACGGTCGTAACATGAGGTATGCCTGTATTATATAAGGACTCGGGTACAACTTGTCGTAGTGTGAACTTTAAACCTTCATGCCAGAAATTGTCAAAAGCTTGAGTGGCTTAAGGAATATCAACGAATACGCTTAAACAAATCTATTTTTCTTCAAGACATTTATCGATTACATCGGTTGTTCTATCTACTTAGACAATTGTACTGAATCCGAATTGGTGATAGATGAGACATTTTTCCTCTTTAACTGCCTGTATTCGCATAAGAAATATTCTCTCCAATACTTTGGTTATAACATGGCGAAAACATGAGTTTTCTCTTTGTCATCCTTGGTCCATTCTTCTTGATTTTTCTTGATTGGAGCGAATCGAATTTTAGGTTTTCTAACACATTTTATAGCTTTCCAAAGCGAACAATTCGAATCTATTTCTGCCATTAAACTTTCAAGGTAAGTTTATATTTCAGGAATTATTAAAATCTTTGATCGTCTTTTTTTAGCGAGTTACACAAATGGTTTAGATGTGCTTTATGTTGCGAAGCCCGACTTTGTTTCCATTTTGTATGCGCTTTCCCTTTCTTCTTGATCAGCTCTTTTATTTCCGGTGGATATGTTTGTATGTACGTAACTAGTCGGCATTTTCTTTTGTTTTTTTGTTTATTTTTCCACGCGGCACCCTTTTAGATTGCAACGAAGCGATCAACTTCGACTTTAAGTTTATAGGACGTTTTAAGTGATACGCTCAGATCAATATTTGCTTCGATATATTTTTCGAATCCATCGCAATTAGTTTTCATGCTAGTTAGTCTGGCATGTCCTACTTTTTTAATCAAAGCGTCACTTAAATCAAAGCCTGATTGTTCGTAAACCCCTTGAGTGCGCGCCAATCTATATCTTCTATATCTTCTTCTTCTTCTTCCTTTTATCAGCGAGGCCATGATCCGAAAACAAGGGATCACAACCCTCCCACTTCACCGCATTTCTACTGATCCGCATGTGGGGTTCGCCTATTTGACCTCAGAAAATATCGGCAGGCCTGCCGATTTTGGATCACTCGGTTACTGGGGCCAATGAAATGCCGATGTCGTCGCATTTGTCTGATCCAGGCGTTTATAGGCCTGTCTTTCCCACATCGCGATGTCTTTGGAACGTGCATTGATATTGCATTTTTAACAGGGTTCAAATGATCTCTTCTTTGAACGTGGCAATACCAACTGAGCCGGTCGCGCTCTATTTTTTGTACGATGGTTTCCTTGATGTGAAAGCTTCCACGGATCTTCGAACTTCTTATTCGATCAAGCTTTGTCACTCCTGCTGTCATGCGAAGCATCTTCATCTCAGCTGCCGTTAATTTACTCTCATACTTTTTGTACATCGTCCAACATTGTGAACCGTATGTGAGCGCTGGACGTACAACTGCGGTGTAGAGCCTTCCTTTCAACTTAGGGGGCATTTTTCTGTCACAGAAGATAGCGGAATTTTCTCGCCACTTCATCCACCCTACGCTTACACGATGATTGATGTCGTCATCACAAGTTGCTTTGCTATTGATCATAGATCCCAGATATTTGAACTTTTCGCACTTGGGAAGCACTGTTCCATTCAAATAAATGTCTGGAATAGGCCTGAGTGGATCAGAGAACGGGCAGCACAAGTACTCTGTCTTTTTTGAACTAATGCGATACCCATTTCCCTCCAAAACGTCCACCCACACATCAAGTGGTCGTTGCAGGGATGTAGGATCCTCACTTATGATGGCTCCATCGTCAGCAAAGAATAACTGATGTACCTTGGGGTCCATCACTTTACCTTCAGATAATCAAGGACTGTAATAAAGAGCAAAGGACTTAAAACGCTTCCCTGGTGTACCCCGACTTTGATTGGGAACTCTTCGGTTACTTCAGCGGGGCATCTTACTTTTGTCTTTGCTCCTTCGTACATGTCCATAATCATCTGTACATAGGTTTCTGGAACCCCTCGATGTCTTAGCGCCACCCATATCAGATCTCGTGGTTGTCTGTCGAATGCCTTTTCAAAGTCAACCAATACAATATGCAAATCCCTTAAGGAATCACGATGTTTTTCCATTATGATCCTTATACTTTGGATTGCATCTGTGGTTGATTTAGCCGAGACAAACCCGCACTGATCATCAGATAGCCGTATTATTTTTCGCAGTCGGCCACCTAATACCCGCTCAACGATCTTCATGGTGTGTGACATCAGCTTGATCGAACGGTAGTTATCACAGTTTCGCGTATCACCCTTCCCTTTGCATACAGGGAGAAGGTAACTTTCCCTCCATTCATTCGGCATTGGATCACCTCTCACGAATTTGGAGATGAGAATTCTGAGCCATCTGAACCCGATATCTCCCATCTTTTTCCAGAACTCAGAGGGTATTTCGTCTGGCCCAATCGCTTTTCGTTTTTTGGAGTATTTGACCGCCTCACTAACTTCTTCGACTGTAATGTCGGGTATTTCTTCACAGTTAGGGGTGGCTCTTGGTAAGTATAGCCGGGGAAACTGTTCATTCAAAAGCTCTTCACAATACTGCCGCCACCTCTGCAAAATTTTGTCGTCATCCACAAGAAGCTGGCCATGAGCATTGCTAATGAACTTTGGCGAACGAATCTCCTGAGCATTCTTCCTTCTTTGGGCGGCTATTTTGAAGATAGTGGCGCTCTTGTTCATATTGTGTCTTCGCAGCTCCTGGATAGTCTGGTTTGCATCAGCAACCGGGGAAAATATTTTCTCCAGCTCCCGATACAGGCCCTCCGTACTCTCTGCTTGAAGCTGAGCGCACTTCTTCTTCGCTTTTTTCTTGCTGCATCTGTATTCCATTTCGAGGCGAGCTTTTTCGTCACTATTATTAGAGGGGCACTTTGACCAAGCTTTGAAAACCGCTTTCTTCTCATTTATCACTTTCTTAGCTTCATCACTCCACCACCATGTTTCTTTGGCGTGTTGATGGTGGCCTTTTGAAGCTCCTAGCAGTGATTTGGCCTTCTTTAAGCAAGTTCGCTGTAGGGAATCCCACATATTTTGTGCTCTGCACTCTTCATCCTCAGCTCCGTTGATGGTGTGAGAGAGGTAATTCTTCATTACGAAAACAAAAGCCTCGCCTTTTTCTTTGTCCAGATTGTACCACTTGATTTTCTCAGAGACCCTTGTTTGTTTGCTTTTCTTTGGTGTTTTCATAAAAATTTCTGTTAGCAGGAGACGGTGTTGTCGAGCGATTGCCTCTCCCAGGATCACTTTGCAATCTTTTACCCGAGGCTTCATGAAACTGCCTACCAAATGGTAGTCAATCTGAGTTTCATCTCCACCACTGCTGTAAGTGATCAGGTGTCGGCTTTGTTTGATGAACATGGTATTTAACACGATAAGACCGTGTGATTTGCACATGCTTAGGATGTCTTCACCAGGAAGGTTCCTGGTGCCATATCCTAGTCCTCCATGGCAGTCTTCATAGTCTTCGTTTGATTTCCCGACATGTCCATTCAAATCTCCTCCAACAAACAGAAATTCTTCCTTTGGGATGTCCTTAAGGAGATTGTGGAAATCTAGCCAAAATGCATCTTTATCTCTCTGATTGTACCCATCGTGGGGAGCATATGCACTGACAATATTCCACACCTCTCCTTGTATTACTAGTTTGAGAGACATCAAACGGTCGCTGGACTTCGAAATGCTCAAGACGTTTCCAAGCCGTTCCTAGCCTTTTCCGTTCCGTAGTAGAACATCTTGTAATCTTTTGTCCTAACGTCCAAGAAACGCGCCCGATTCCCGGTGTTTTTCCATTTCGTCTCTTGGACACACAAGATGTCTACCCGCCTTCTATTCATCATCTCTTCCAGCTCGTAACTTCGACCGGTCATGCTTCCAACGTTCCAACTCGCGACCCTTAAATTGCGTCCAAACTGTTTAATTATGTTGCTAGCCCCCGGAATCCGTATAGCTCTGACCCGAACATTTCTGCTCGGTCCAGGATCAGTACCATGCACAGCAGTGGTAGTGCCTGGCGGGGTAGTGCCTTTCTTTTTTGCAAGTATTATCATAATGATACAGTTTTGCAATACAATTTTTGCACCATATTGCGATGGTGTTTGTTGTTTGACACGTGCATGCTCCTGTTTTAGTATTGTTTGATCTTTCTTTTATGACACCGGTGATCTCCAGTCGTGTCAACCCACGGACTCGCATGCACACTTGTGGGAGGGTTTTTATGGTAGTATATGTGTCGCTAGGCTCACTTACCTAGATCTGATTTGTCCCCTTAGTCGCCTTTTACGACAAGCGCTAGTTGTTGGGGGGCGCTGCAGTGATATTCTTAACCCGTCCCTGCACGGGCAGTCTATATCTTCTATATACATATAATAAAACTGTAGGGTTTTTCTTTTGTTACCTAAAGGCGTGAGAACCACTGGACAGATTTGGATGAAACTTTTTTTGAAATGTTTCTTAAGACTCCAGGAAGTACATAGGCTATGTCGTTTTTTGTCCAGCTTTCTTTTTGGTAGCGTTTTTGTAGTTTTTATTTGTTTTTACTGACTTTACGGCCTTTAACCTCCTTTTACTCGGGTAATTCATAATCAATACAAAAAAAAATACATATAAGGGTCACTTCCCTTAATGTTTTAAGCTATCCATCAGCTTTCTGCTTCATCTAGAAGCTGAGCTGCAGACCAAAATCTAGCATGATCAAATCAAATTTTCTTTCTCGAATCTAAAGAAATTAACAACGATTATTGCTGATCGTTGTTCTGCTTTCGGGTGGTGGGCGCACATCGAACACACGGAACGAAAGAGAAGTATGCGCACAAGTGGTTGTGTATATACAAAGAGTGCAAGTGTATTCGCAGTTTTTTTTTTTTTTTTAAGAAACACTCCTTTAATGTGAGTAAACATTTTTTTTTCGCCAAGTTTAATGAAAATCGGTTACTCACTCACATAATGTTGAAACTTTATAGTTGGTGTTTCCCCTTAGTGAGTGTACATATGTGTCTTCTTGCACTGTCCTCAATACAATCTATGTGAATTGTTATTTTTTCTCAAACCGGCACCACAATTTTCCAGTTTCTTTTTTTACATTGGCTTTTCTGTTAGGTGAGTTAATATTTTTTTTATTTATTGCTGGATACAGCGCTTACCGTTTTGTTTTAGGTGACACCTTTTATTTTATAAAATATGCCTTTGAGGAAAAAATCGAACCTTTCTGGAAGCTCAAAACCTGCTAGGGCTATTCGTCAAGTTCGATCACATCAAACAAATGAAGAACGTCACAGTAGGTCACGTGCTGTTGAAGAACGTCTTGCTACGATTCGCGCGTCACAAACGAACAATCTCAAACATTGTTTACAAAGAAGCTTTTTACAATTTTTTTACCGTACCTAATAACATTTTTTTTTTCTTTGAAACGTTATAAAAAATGTATTACATTTCATAGTACTACAACTAGTTTATGATCAAACTAACGAGCAGGTTTCATTTAACTATATAGTGTAAGTAAAGATAAAGGCAATTAAATGATGAGTGGGCTTAAAAAATGAATTTTATTTTAATTAATTTAAAAATTTGATTTAATAAGATAGGTACTTTGATGTTTTAGGGTACTACCAAGTCACAAGGTTTTTTACGTTTCAATATCCGATACACAGCAGCTTGATTGAGTCTTGATGCCTCCTCATTTACGTGTTGGGTAAGTCTTCTTTTGTGGGCCTTCGCGATGTTGCCGATGGAATCGTGGACAGTTGCTATCCCCAGATCCCGGTGAATGTTGACATTTCTAACGTACCATGGTGCATTTACGATGTTTCTTATAACTTCATTTTGGAATCTTTAAATATATTCAATAACACTGGGTCTAGCACATCCCCAATGTTGACAACCATAAGTCGATACGGGTTTCTTACTTGATTGTAAAGCAAAAGCTTATTTTGGACAGATAGTGATGAGTAATAAAATATAATTGTCCATTATTTATAGAATTGTATTTTTTTTTATTACGTTGGATAACATTTTAGAGAATCTTGACTTTTGAGAACTATAAAATCTGCACTTAGGGGCTTTTTTTTTTTTTTTGTTGCGCCAAGGGATGTGGTAATCTTCGAAAGATACTAGTAGCCCGGACTACTAGCATGGACGATTCGATGCCAGGGATGCGCCGACGTACTAATCCACACCCTGCACACATCTACCACTCTCCCAGCGGAACTGCCGTAAGGTATTACTTCGCGGGGCTGGTTAGCAATTAATGCTATGCTTGTTGTATTGCTCCTTCAGCTCTCCTTGCTCTCTCAATTATTCGGAGCTCTTTTTGCACATTCGTTATAAGGGTACACATTTCAAGCCAATTCTCCTCTGACCGCAGCATTTGGTGGAATGGTGGACTTGGCAGGTTATTTCTCCATTCCGTAAAGCGATTGTAAGGGAATATTGCATGCTCTGCATCTTCCTCATAGTCTCGACAATGTGGACAGAGAGGTGAGTTATCATGTCCAAATCTGTGTAAATATTTGCTATAGCCGCCGTGACCCGATAGGAACTGCGTAAGGTGGTAGTTGCAGTCCCCAAACACTAGCTTCATCCAGACCTCAATGGTAGGAATCAGCTTGTAGGTCCATCTACCTTTTGTACTGTTATCCTACCTGGCTTGTCACATAGCTAGTGATGTTGCCTCCTCCTCCGTCTTTATTCTCTTGACAATACCTGCTGACAATACCTCTTGATGACTCGAGGTTCTCCTTTCGTTGATGCTTACCATCTCATTTGCGAGGATATCGATGGGGATCATTCCGGCTATGACACAGGCTGCTTCGTCCGATATTGATCGGAAACCGCTGATTGTTCTTATCGCGCATAGCCTGTATGTGGACGATAGTTTTCTCCGTGTTTCTACGTCGCTAACGCCGCCGCCCAAACCGGTGCAGCACATAGGAGAACCGAGCTAACCACTCTGGATAGTAGAATCCGTCTAGCATATCCAGTTCCACCGATGTTTGGCAGTACTCGAGAATGGGCTGCCTGTAGTAGTGAAGCCTTCTTGCTCGAGTATTCCACATGTGTTTTAAACATTAACCTGTTGTCGAGCATTACTCCTAAGTATTTGACTGCTTCATTGGTTCTTATAATCTGAGTTCCGACCTTAATATTCGCATATTCAACAGCTTTTCGACTTGTTATAAGAACAGCTTCAGTTTTGTGATCTGCTAATTCTAAGCCGACGGATCCAAGCCAGACCTTAATTTTTTAGATAGCTTCGTTTGTCGCTGATTCTATTTCGTGGATGTATGCAGCCATTGATGGCAAACGACTAACAAAGGCCTCGTAGGGGCAGCATCTCCCGATAGGTGCTGGTCCGCTAAGTAACGAGTAGGAGCCACTGCAGCCGAAAACCTAGCAGCTCTGTTAGTAAGCCCTACTCCCACCTCCTCGTGGTGCCATCTGGGAATTTCTTCGGAAATTGCTAACGGGAGAGGACGAATGGCGAGCTTCCTGCGCCAAAAAACAGGATAAGTGTCGGTTGGTTTGTGGCCCAGCGAGCCGCAACCATAAAAAAAATCATTGCTCCGAAACGAAAACATACGCCTCGGATACGGACTGATCATTTGTTGACGACCTTTGGCTATCGGACACGGACAACGATCGGATTCTGGAACGTTAAGACCCTCCTGGACTCACTCAAGGAAGGGCCTTATAACGCCAGATTCCTCCAATTGGAGCGCGAATTCGCACGGTATAAAATCGACATCTTAGGGCTGAGCGAGATAAGGTGGTACGATGCAGGGGAATACATCTCCCCAACAAAAAGCACTGTGATGCTCTACTCTGGTAAACCAGCTGGAAGTGCACGGAGTTCTGGCGTAGGACTCATGCTAACTCCAGCAGCACGTAGTAGCCTCATATCCTGGAAACCCCATAGTGACCGGATATTGACGGCTAGGTTCCAGAGTAGAGTTAGAAAAATTACCATCATAGAGTGTTATGCTCCGACTCTAGACGCGACTGAGGATGAAAAGGATAATTTTTATAGCCACTTAGGTGCCGCCTACAACCAAACGCCTAATGGGGACATCGTAATGGTAATGGGAGATCTCAATGCCAAGGTGAGTAGCGACAACACCATGCTTAAGCACGTGATGGGAGTTCACGGCGTGGGAGACCGTAATGGCAATGGTGAGCGGTTTGTGGACTTCTGCAATACCAACCGCCTAGTCATCGGAGGTACGCTGTTTAAGCATAACACCTGCCACAAGATCAGTTGGGTCTCTACTGATAGGCAACGAACATCCAACTAGATCGACCACATTACGATCAGTCGCCGCTTTAGAAATTGTCTCCTGGACGTCCGAAACAGACGTGGAGCTGACGTCGGACAAGAACGAGACCACCATCTTATGGTAGCTCATTTACGCCTTCGTACTGCATCCGTCAACAGCAACCGCTCAAACCTACTTAATATCACCAGGTTTAATATCGACAGGCTCAAGGTTCCCCAAGTGCGCCAACAGTTCAGGGACCATCTTGCCTTAGAAGCAGAAGCAATCAGCAGCATAGAGAACATGGGTGACCACTGGAGTGCTGTGAAAAATGCTTTTGCGACTGGGGCACGCACGTATGTCGGCAAAAAGCAGAAACACCACCGCACATGGCTTTCTACAGACACCTGGAGACGGATCGATGAGTGTACAGCAATCAAGGCTCGGATTGCAGCGGCCTTAGCAGTAGAGAGAACCGAGCTTGAAGCCCAATACCGTGCGAAAAAGAAAGAAGTGCAGCGTAGTGTGAGACGTGACAAACGTCAATATGTCAACTCACTGGCCTCAAGGGCTGAAGAAGCAGCGAGTAGGTGCGACAGTAGGACTGTTTACAACATCACTAAGGAGCTCATTGGTGGTCGTAACTCCAAACAACATCCAGTGAAGAGTCTAGACGGTAACCTTCTGATCTCGGATGAGGATCAGCTCACTAGATGGAGAGAACATTTTGCTACAGTGCTAAATCACTTAGGCGACGGCGATATGATCTTGAATTCGAATGAGCAGTTCGAAGCAACAAATTCCCGAATTCGCACCGTACCTCCCAGTAAAACTGAAATAATAACAGCAATCAAGTCCCTCAAGAAGAACAAGGCGGTGGGTATTGATGGCATCCCTGCTGAGCTATTTCAAGCGGCGCCAAATACATCGACAGATTTGCTGCATCCGCTAATACGGAGAGCTTGGGATAGTGAAGAATTTCCACAGGAGTGGAAAAGGGGGATGATCATTAAGCTTCCAAAGAAGGGTAACTTGATGGAGTGTGGTAACTGGAGAGGTATATGTGTTCTTCCAGCTGTAGCCAAAATAATAGCTAGAATAATTCTAGAACGAATTAAAGAACATTTAGATTCAACTCTCGATGTCGAACAGGCAGGCTTTCGCGCTGGATCCTCCTGCATCGACCACATAAACACCTTACGGATCATAATCGAACAATGCGTTGAGTATAGGTCTCCGCTACATTTACTGTTTATCGACTTCGAGAAGGCTTTCGACAGCTTGAATCGAGATGCTATTTGGTTGGCCTTGCGCAGGAGAGGCATTCCAGAAAAACTTCTAGCTATTATCAAGGCTACATATGAGGGCGGCAAGTGTCACGTCGTGCACAATGGTAAGGTGTCGGACGATTTTGAAGTCCAAAGTGGAGTACGTCAAGGGTGCATACTGTCACCACTATTGTTCTTGGTGGTTATCAGCGATGTACTCCGTGCAGCATTGAAGGAAGCTAAATCTGGAATTCGTTGGACTATGACATTTTACCTTAAACACCTAGATTACGCTGACGATGTTTGTCTACTTTCACATCGGATAATGGATCTTCATTTGATGGCCCAAAATCTAGAAGCTGAGGCAAACAAAGTGGGGCTAAAAATAAACACAGCCAAAACAAAAGCCCTGAGTACTTCCAATACCCGCGCTCAACTTAACATTGCCGGAAAGCAAGTCGAGAAAGTTGATAACTTTCTATATCTAGGAAGTGTCGTCTCGGCTAATCGCGGTGGCACCGAACTGGATGTGTGCAGCAGAATCGGGAAGGCTAAAGCTGCGTTCGGAATGCTGTCCAAAATCTGGAGAAGCAATGTTATTAGCTTAAGAACCAAGCTACGACTGTTCCGCTCCAACGTAGAATCAGTGCTGCTTTATGGGTGCAGTACCTGGAAGGTGGACACCATTAACACACGCAAGATGCAAGTCTTCGTAAACAAATGCTTAAGAATCATCTTGAGGATTTTTTGGCCGAACCGCATCTCCAACGAACAACTTTATCTGAGAACGGGCCAAGAACCTATAAGCATTACTATACGAAGAAGAAAGTGGCAATGGATTGGACACACCCTACGGCGCGAAGACAACTCCATTGCGAAATACGCCATGCAGTGGAATCCGCTCACCCAGGCAGGCAGAATAGCGGGACGCTCTAGGCAAACATGGCACAGAACAGTTGAGGAGGAATCGAGCTCTTTAGGAATGAGTTGGAGGCAGCTCAAACGCGTTGCAGAACTCCGAACACGATGGCGCGCAGGCGTGGTTGACGCCCTATGCCCCCCGAGGGGTTAAAGGATATAAGTAAGTAAGTAAGTGCAGCCACGGTGACCACGGCGATATCGTCAGCGAACCCGATTATCTTAAATCCTTGTGGCAATGCCAGCCTCAGGACTCCGTCGTACATGCCCCTTGCACTTAGGGGCTGAAAGTTACCCATTTGAACGACATGGATAATATGCAATTTATCGACAAAATTTATTGTACACAACAATTTTATGGACCTAGACAAATACTTTGATGTTCCTTCACTCGCTCTGATATTACATATTTGTTCGCAAGATAAATAGCATGATATGCTAACCAGCCCCGCAAAGTAATACCTAACGGCAGTCCCGCGAGAAGAACGGTGGTAGTGTGCAGTGCAGGATGTTGATAAGTACGTAGGCGCACTCCTGGCATCGATTATTCGGGCTTGCGAATCGTGCATGCTAGCAGCCCGGGCTTTTAGTATCTTTAGAATATTACCACACGCATTGGCGCATCCAACAAAAATAGGTTAAAAACCCATCTATACATCCCGAAGAAATATATTTACGTACATATCTTAATGTGTACTGGTATGTATTTGTGTATGAAAATGTGTATTCTTTTATTTACTTCATTTCGATGACTTCGTGCTGAAAATATAATTTGTTGTATTTATTTTTTTAAGCCTTTTAATCCATAATCTATCCGCTTGGCGCAGTGATTGCAGATCCCTAAATTCCTTAAAATGTGCGTGGCATATAGCCGAAAAACAACAGATGTTCTCCTCTGCGTTCCATTCGGAACACGTTCTGCTGAGAGCAGTCAATTTTAAGTGGCAGACAGCAACAACAGAGACAGTAAGTAACAAGAGATACAGCAATTATAGAGTGACAGAGACTTAAGGTGTAACTAAGAAATTCCACCACCGTCACTCAACCTTGAAAGTACAAAACAAAGTTCTCCAATCATTCCGTAACCCTGATCACTCCAGCTGGAGATGGCGTTCCATACTTGGCAGAATTAAGGTAAAAGTATGAAAAAAAAAAAATAAAAAAAATAGAAACAAAAAGATTAGATCCAAAGTGTGAAACGTGACCGGGAAGCTTGATGAAATAATTGAAATTCCGGTAGCTGACAGCAAGAAGTTGGGGTTGAAAGTGAATATTTTTTGGTTAACCTTTGAGGTATAAAGCAATATTTAAGGGTTGAATTTCCGGATGACTGAAGTTGCATTTGCCCTGCATCTGCGTAAAAGTTTCACTTGTAAGAATTGGAAAATAGTTGCTGCACAATATCAATAATCAATATCGAATAAGAAAAAAAAAATAAGAATAAGAAAAGCAACCTTAATTAAGACCATTTTTAGAGCAATATTTATTTTAGGGAATTCTTAATGAAATTGTCAACTATCTCATCTTCAAAATATGTAATTTACTCTCATACGTTTTGTACATCGTCCAACATTGTGAACCGTATGTGAGCGCTGCACGCACAACTGTGGTGTAGAGCCTTCCTTTCAACTTAGGTGGCGTGTTTCTGTCACAGAAGATAGCGGAATTTTCTCGCCACTTCATCCACCCTACGCTTACGCGATGATTGATGTCGTAATCACAAGTTGCTTTGCTATTGATCATAGATCCCAGATATTTGAACTTTTCGCACTTGGGAAGCATTGTTCCATTCAAATAAATGTCTGGAATAGGCCTGAGTTGATCAGAGAACGGGCCGCACAAGTACTCTGTCTTTTTTGAACTAATGCGATACCCATTTCCCTCCAGAGCGTCCACCCACACATCAAGTGCTCGTTGCAGGGATGTAGGATCCTCACTTATGATGGCTCCATCGTCAGCAAAGAATAACTGATGTACCTTGGGGTCCATCACTTTACCTTTTTTTTTTTTTGCCTAGGGTGTAGTGGAAAAACGCTAATGCGCACGGGAAACAGTCCTGCTCTGTTTCTAGTAGTGTGAGACTCACTACTCACTAAAAAACCACCTTTAACCCCTTCTTTCTACTTGACACCATCCACTCCGGAACCGCTTATCGCATTACTTCAGAGTGGTGTCGTTTTCTTTCCCCTCTGGGGACCGGCTTTTTTATATTCAGCTCCTGGTGCGGTTTTATACATTCTTGCCGGTAAGGCTTTTATCTACTTTATGTAATTTGTGAGGGAATGTTGGCGTCTTCCTCTCTCTTTTTGGATCTTAGTACCGTCTCGATAAAGGAAGATATTCTATTCCACGTGTCGGTACTCGAGATCATCTTGCTTATAGCATTTTCCGGGGAAAAATCGCCTATTTCCGACTCCAGTCTACTCCTCTGCTCTGTCCATCTGCTACAGGCGAAAAAGGTGTGGAATGCGTCGTCTTCCGCTGAGTCTCCATATTGGCAGGCTGCGCTCTCTACTTTACCCATTTTGTGGAGGTATCGGTTGAAATACCCATGTCCGGTTAGGAATTGAGTGACAAAGTAGTTCACTTCGGCGTGTTCCCGCTCTGTCCAAGCCGTGACGTCTGTAATCAGCCTCACTGTCCACCTCCCCCTCGTTTCAGCGCTCCACCTTCTCTGACAAGCCTGCTTGGTAAGCTCCTTCGCTTCAGCGACTGCCAATTGAGCCCCTACTTCCGCCTTCTTGTCGTGGGCGTACTTCCTCTCTGTCGGTAGGAGGTCGATGGGGGTCACACCCGCAACTACGAGGACGGCTGGTTCCGACACTGTGCGATAGGAGCTTGCAACTCGGAGAGCTCCTCGCCTTTGTACTGCGGCAATTTGCTTTCTGTACTTCTCCTGTCTAAGTGCGTCTGCCCAGATCTCACACCCATACAGAAGAATGGCGTGGGTGATGGACATGAGGAGTCGTCGTCTACTCATTGTTGGGCCTCCGATATTTGCCATAAGCTTACTCAGCCTTGACGTGACCTTCGCAGCTCGCTCAGATGCGGACTTAATCTGTTGCCAGAAAGAGAGTTTAGAGTCCAGGGCGATTCTTAGATACCTTACTGCTGGTTTGCTAATTATAACTTCTGGACCTACTCGGAACTCGGCAATGGTCGGGATCCGTTTCCTAGTCAGAAGAACTATCTCTGTTTTTTCCGCGGCGAGACTAAGGCCATGGGCTTCCATCCAGGCGAGAACTCACTTTACCTTTAAGCAGATAATCAAGGGCTGTAATAAAGAGCAAAGGACTTAAAACGCTTCCGTGGTGCACCTCGACTTTGATTGGGAACTCTTCGGTTACTCCAGCGGGGCATCTTACTCTTGTCTTTGCTCCTTCGTACATGTCCATGATCGAACTTTTCGTCACTATTATTAGAGGGGCACTTTGACCAAGCTTTGAAAGCAGCTTTCTTCTCATTTATCACCTTCTTATCTTCATCACGCCGCCAAATTTCTATATTATATTTATCTATATGGTATAAGCTTTAGGTCAAGAGCGGCTACCGATAAGGTATACTTAGTCCAAAGAAATGCCCCTCGTGCTGCCACTAAGGAGTGACGGTTGGATCACCCGTTTACTACTGAAACCATTTACTTCTTACGATGAAAGAGTTTAAGAACCCATGCAGAGATGACTGAGATCATTTAGATCGTTGAAGACGTAGTCACCCAGGTAATGATAAACATTGTTAATGCTGAAAACAATAAAGAATGGGTAAAATTGTATAACTACACAAAAGTCAATTTTAGTACCGAAAATAATTAATAGATGAATTTAATTACTAAATCTAATCGCATAATGCAACTATAAACTCTAGGGCGTTTTCAGCGACATCATCTGAACCGCAGTTGTTTATTCTTATGAAGAGTTCATTAAGATACATGTAAATTCCATAGAAAAGGGAGGAGCCCTTCCATTGCTTAGTCCCTTTGATGCTATAGACGACATTGATAATTAAATATGTCTCACCAGATTTGTCTTTCTAATAGGCATGTTGTGACTTGATTAACAGACTACTATTCACGAAGGGTGTGGCAAAATCGCATCATTACCTCCCCGTGGTGCCCGCTCCATAGCTATCTGATAGTGACCTAACGATCAGCGTATGCTGAGTCTGACGATATATGTGAAGCTGAACCAAACCTTCATAAGCAAATCTGGGTGAACTTCAGCGTGCATATGTTTAACCAGACGAGGCATCTATTGTTGACCTGATTGGCTGAAATATGCGTCTCAGAAGTCTAGCAAGAGCTCCTCAGAAGGAGACGTGCGGCGGATGAATTCTCTCGATGGAATCAACGTAAGGATTTTCAATACTACGTCAGGGTATTGGAAAAGAGATGGTGGCGGATGAACCCTTAATGGGCCAACGGCAGCGCTCATATCCCCGAAGTGGGTTACTGACATCGGTGTATCCGGCCCTTCGTCCTAGGGGTTGCAAAAAAGGATCTGGTCCTCCAGGTTGGGGGTTTTGCCGTCGGGTTAACTCCCCTGCCACGCTAAAAACGTTCGGTTTCGAAGCAACCAACAGCGTCTATTCGTGTGCGGATTTGTAATTGGAGGCAAACATAGGCAAGAAGTCTTGAATTTCCGGAATGTGAACGACCGCCTCATGACTATCCGTATCAAAGCTAAATTTGCCAACATTAGCCTAATATGCGGTCACGTTCCCTCACGAGGAGAAGGACGACGCGAAAAAAGGATGACTTCTACCATCTCTTGGACAAGACGTATGAGCAATGCCCTAGCACCACCTCTTCATTGTCATCGAAGTTGCCTATGATAGCGTCTATAGAGAGGAGTTATACAGAGCCATGTCTAGTCTTGGCATCCCTGCCAAGCTCGTCCACTTGTGCAGAATGACGATTGAGAACTCTCGCTGCTCCATCAAAGTTGGTAAGAACATCATCGAACCGTTAAATGTCAGGAAAGGTCTTAGACAAGGTGACGCGCTATCACACGATCTCTTTAACATAGTACTTGAGAGAATTGTACGAAACTTACAAGCCAACACTGGAGGTACAATCTTTTACAAGTCTGTGCAACTTCTCGCTTACGCCGATGACATTGACATAATCGGAAGAACTCAGCGGGCCGTCAATGGGGCTTTTGTTGAATGAAAGCAAAACAAAATATATGCTGTCTACAAAGAAGGACACCCAACATCGGCATCTTGGACAGAACGCCACAACAGACAGATATAATTTTGAGGTAGTAAAAGACTTTGTCTACCTAGGCTCTATGGTGAGTTCCGCAAATGACATCAGTAGGGGGATCACACGTAGAATTACTCTTGCCAATCGTTGTTTCTATGGGCTAAGAAGGAAATTGAGTAGCAAAGCCCTACCTCGAACTACACAGGTAACTCTTTATAAGACATTAACCATCCCAGTCCTGCTGTATGGCACAGAGGCATGGGCTTTGACAAAACCGGATGAGGATGCCGGTTATTATGGTTATATGGTTATTTCGAGAGAAAAGTTCTTCGAGCGATCTTTGGTCCCGTCTGCATAGACGGTGAATGGAGGAGAAGTTACAATGCCGAACTATTCGGCCTGTACAAGGACATCGACTTAGCCAGAAGAGTTCACATACAGCGACTAAGTTGGCTGGGTCATGTAGAGCGGATGGAGCCCAACGTTCCTGCCAAGAAAGTCTTCGAATCCACCCCGGATGGACGGCGCAGTAGAGGACGACCTCGTGGTAGGTGGCGCAAACAAGTGGAGGGGGACCTCAACCAACTTGGCGTGCGCAACTGGAGGCAGCTGGCTCGTAACCATGCTGGCTGGAGAGGTTTGTTGGTTGAGGCCCAGGTCCACCCCAGACTGTAGCGCCAGCTAAGTAAGTAAGTAAGTAGGTATTCACGAAGGTTTTAATTTAGAGGTTTAAGATTCTTTTTAGAGTTGTGAGTACAAATTATGTCAGGCTAATCGATATGAGGTTCTTAGAGAGTCTGTATCATATTTTACCCGCGTTAAGTATAAAAACAACTTTCACCTCGGTCCAGGTACTTGGTATCGTCCCTAACGCAAAGCAGCCCTTCAGGTATGCAGGTTCCGCCTTAAAAATCCGAAAGCCATCTAAAGTTCTGCTGGAAAGTTTGCGTCCGGTCCCAAATATTTGAATGGTTCCAAACTGTTCACCGTCCACTTCAACTTCCCACTTAATAGATCGGAAGAAATAGGCTATTGTACAGCCTATTCTGGGGCAGCGTTATCACCAATGGTAGTCATGCATTCGGGGAGGTGAGTGTAGAGTTTATGACAATAAATTATCCAATTAGTACGCTACGCGTACCTTTCTGTATATTCTAGGTTCTAGTCCCCACATAATGTAGCGCGGTAAAACTTTGCACACTTATTTAAAGAAGAATAGAGTACAAGCAATTTCATTTGAATTAAATCTAAATAATTTGCAAACGCTTGTTAAAATTATTGTTATAGCAGTTTAATGAGTCAGCTAACGAGATCGATAATATAAGTAATTCTTACGATAAAAATCCAATTAATTCCATTGCACAACGAAAATTATTTGCTGCCATTTCGTATTAATTAAGTCATCAAAAGAAATTAATTTTGAGTTTATCCCACTACTATGCTGTCAGAGACAATTGCTTTATATCCATATTATCACCAACGATGGGGTATCCTGGTGAAATTGTCAACTTAAAATATTTAAAATGGGTTATATTGTATTTGGAGGAGAAAATGGTTTATTATTTTTAATTGACATTTAATGACTGTGTATTATGGGACTGTGGGTTTGAACTTGAAATAAGTCTTTTGCAGTGTTTCTACGCAACGCAGGACGTTATACGCAACAACACTTTAATGCCTTCTACAGCCTTTATAAGACATAAAATTGATTTTCTATGGATGAGGCAGTAAAATAGTACTCGATTCATTTTAAAGGTGGCGAGTACTATTTTACTTGGATACACATCTCATATCTCGAATCGTGATATGAGCGGAATCGAAAACTTTTTTGTGTATTTAACCACTTGCGGATGTTTTCATATGCATATAGCACTCATACCTCGAATGATTATTCGAGAAGCGAGAACTGAGACATGAGAAATGAGACATGAGTGATGAGATATGAGAGATGAGATATGGGACACTATAGACGGAGAGCTGGTGAAATGTTTTCGTGGTTATTTCGTCAACAAAATTTCGCTTATTTTTTGGTTGTCGTGTTCGGATATATCACGGATGTGAAATTCTGGCGGACCTGGGCAGGGCGCTTTAGGGGCTACAGGGCTTCAAAGTTGCAAGAAATCTTGGAAGTCTTGTCTGATGAATCGCAATTAAAAATCATATCGTGTAGTGAAATTGCCGGAGCGATTGGGCGGTCGCAAACCCCTGCCAGAGTACCCGAAACATGTAACAGAAACTCCAATTTTTAAGTTATTTCGTCACCACTCAAATTTTGGTATTTCATCTAGTATATGCTGGTGAATCTAGAACTGGAATGCCAGAGCAAAAATTTCGGTCGCTACACCTTGCCAGAGCGCGTCAAAGCGCATTGTGCGTCAGTGGTTTGTATAAGGAATTGTTGCATATCTTCAAAAATATGTAAATAATTAAAAATATTTCAACTGATTCTGAAAGATTATCCAAAGATCTTTAAGACCGTGTATTAAGTTTAGTCCTAACATTTATATTTTCGAAAATATTCGATTTTAAGACCCAACATTTCGAAATGAGCCAAATACTTTTTCTGCTCATGATGTTTCTACACTTAAAGTAACATAAGAATTTTTTTTTTTTGGTTTTTATTTTCAGTAAGTCCAATCAATTGTTGTTTAATCTGCAATTAAGGAAAAAAAAGTCTTTACCATAAGTCAAAATACATTGCATTACCCACTTTAAGGTTTGCGTAAATAGAGATAAGTTTATTGAGAAGTACAAATAAATTTTAAGGATTTCCCTGTTCAATTTGCAGCAGTTTTAATTTGTCTGTTAATACAATCATAATAAAACTATAAAATTAAAATTTATTTCAGGTAATAATTAACAAAATCGATTTTACGTCATTCTCCTTCGTTGAAGAGATTTCCTTTATCATTGGATTCTTCGTCACTGCATTAGTTACGTCCGTTGTCTGTTAAATATAGTTAAATATCATTTGTAAGGTGCATACATATCAGCGGATGTGAAATCAAGATATACCTAATTCAAATTCTTTTTCAGTTGACGGTTGAATGATGACATCATTTACAAATGCTGGTAGCTGATCTCTTTCGAACCACATAAAACCATAACTTCTATTGTTTTCTAGCCATCCGTTCTGCTTTGGTAGCAAAGATTCAAATGATTTTTTGAGATCCTTTACCTTTTACGTGTAATTAAATATTTCGAATCTTGCATCGTCTACCGTTTCCGTATATCTGATGTTATACATGTGACACACAAAGATTTCAATAACCTTAAAGGTCGCTTCTCTTGAAACAAAATCGGTTTCTCCTAGCTTAGCGAACGCTGTTTGATATTCTAAGGAATTTTCCAGTAGTTTCCACGGTTTTAATTTTCCTTTCCTAGAAAATACTGGATTATAATCGCAGCCAGTTGTCGCATGAAAACCTGGCAAAGAACTTGATAGTGGTTCTTTTAAGGAAAGGTATAATTTGGATACATCAATGTATCGTTGATAGTTCCCAACACCAACCTCTATTGACATCTTTATTGAACTTTTCAGATTTTTCATGTTTCCAAGAAGTATTACAAGTACATCCGTATCAGAGCATCTTACCAAAATATTCGATTCATCTTTTACCTTAGTTATGTGATAAATTATTTTTGTATTCGCTTCTACATGTTCTTCACAGGAGTAAGTGTTGTCAATTAGTTTTATTATTTTATCATTATGGCATTCAAAGCGATAACATAAATTATAATTGAACTAAATTGTTTTGTAGCCTATAAATGATATTAGTTCATCACTCTCCCAGTGTTGTACTAAAAACTTTACTAGAGCCACTTTGAACTTGTTATTTCTAAGTTCTTTAATGAAATCAGGAGGCCGTATTTGGTCAGGTCCTGAAATGTCATATTCTTATTCAGTCCCATTTCTTGAATTGTGGTCATAGTCCTTAATTGATGGCGAAAAATAACGATCGAAAATTATATCAATTCGATCAGCACTCAACCGCGTGACCATTTGCAAAATTTTCTTTGATATACATGAAAAATCCATCGAGAACAACAACATCGATATTTGTCGGTGCTTGGCTGTTTACTCTCGTGTCCAATAATTTAATCAAAGCAGATTTTTCAGTTTTGCTTATGGTTCCATCTAATGACATAGAACTGTTGGGACTGGGGTCAAGGGACACGACAATACCTTAGCAATGTCTATATTCTGTTCAATTGATACGGCCAACTATATTTTCCAGACAACGGACGTAACTAATGCAGTGACGAAGAATCCAATGATATAGGAAATCTCTTCAACGAAGGAGAATGGCGTAAAATCGATTTTGTTAATTATTACCTGAAAAAAATTTTGATTTTTATTTGTACTTCTCAATAAACTTATCCCATATTTACGCATACCTTAATACTTACTGAAAATAGAAACCAACAAAAAAAATCTCTTATGTTACTTTAAGTGTAGAAACATCATGAGCAGAAAAAGTATTTAGCTCATTTTGAAATGTTGGGTCTTAAAATCGAATATTTTCGAAAATATAAATGTTAGGACTAAACTTAATACACGGTCTTAAAGATCTTTGGATAATCTTTCAGAATCAGTTGAAATATTTTTAATTATTTACATATTTTTGAAGATATGCAACAATTCCTTATACAAACCACTGACGCACAATGCGCTTTGACGCGCTCTGGCAAGGTGTAGCGACCGGAATTTTGCTGATATGATGATATACCAAAATTTGAGTGGTGACGAAATAACTTAAAAATTGGAGTTTCTGTTAAATGTTTCGGGCACTCTGGCAGGGATTTGCGACCGCCAAATTGCTCTGGCAATTTCACTACAAGATGTGATTTTTAATTGCGATTCATCAAACAAGGACTCAAAGTTGATGCTATAATTATTTTTTCCAAGATTTTTTGAAACATTGAGGCCCTGTAGCCCCTAAAGCGCCCTGCCCAGGTCCGCCAGAATTTCACATCCGTGATGTATCCGAACACGACAACCAAAAAATAAGCGAAATTTTGTTGACGAAATACTCATGAAAAAATTTCACCAGCTCTTAGTCTACTAGTCGTCTTCTTCTTTTTCTTTTGATCAGCGAGGTTATGATCCGAAAATAAGGGATCATAACCCTTCCACTTCACCGCATTTCTACTGATCCGCCTGTGGGGTTCGCCTATTTGACCTCAGAAAATATCGGCAGGCTTGCCGATTTTAGATCACTAGGTTACTGGGGCCAATGAAATGCCGATGTCGTCGCATTTGTCTGATCGCATTTGTCTGCCTTTCCTACATCGCGATGTCTTGGAACGTGCATTGATATTGCCTTTTTAACAGTGTTTCTGCAAAATAGATGAAGCGGAATGAGACTAACATGGTCTCCATTGTCGTCGTGGGTGTTGTACGTAACGATAAAATGTTCCCGATGCAGGCTGACCTCTGGATCTTGGTGAGGCTTGAAAGCTGATCTTGCTTCTCCAGTGCCTTCCCTCAGACTAACGACCCATAGGACAGATTGCACGACCGCCGTGTATAACCAATATACCACATCGGGCTTGAAACCCCACGTATTGCTGAACGAATTTTTACAAGCGTAAAGGGCTACACATGTTTGTTTAATACGATCCTCAATATAGTCCTTCCAAATTCATTTAAAATCTGGAATTATGCCCAGTTATCGTGCTGACATTTAGAGGTTTATTACAACACATCCAATCCTCGTAGAATTAAACTCAAGGATTGACCTTTTCCTTTGCGGGGTTCACACTCACACTTCGGCTACTGATCCATTTATTAACCAATAGCAATGCATAGTTCAGTCTATCGCTAAGGATCGGAAGGAATTCCCCTGATACAAGGTTGGCACCATCAGCGTAGGCCGACAGGTAGGAATCATTCGCTTCAAGTATTTCAAAAATGTCATCCATTACAAGGAGCCAGAAAAGTGGTGAGAGTACGTAATTTTGATGTGTCCCACTGCAGACTTACTTTCTGCTGTTAATACCTCCTAGTATTGAATTTATCGCGCATGCCTTTAGCGTCGTACCTATCCAATTGCAGAGGCCGGTAGGCAATTGAGCTCTGCGTAAACGGTTTAATACTGCATCGGTGCTTTCACTTGAAGGCTCGCTGTATATCTAAGAACGCCCCTAGCGTGTATTTCTTGTGATGGAGAGCTTTTTCTATGGTCGATACTACTCTTTGGAGAGCTGCATCTACCAATCTACTTTTCATATACACATGTTGTGATCTAGATAGGGATTTATCGCCGATCACACCCCTGACGTGTACGTCTATGAGTAGTTCCAAAGCCGATAGACTGATTTATCTGTAGCCTTTTGGGGTCATGTGGCTAGCATTGGGAATAAAAATGACGCCCACCGCCCTCCATTTCTTTGGCATATAACCTAGCTTAAGACAGCTTGTGAAGATTCGCTTAAGCCACAAAATGATAGTTTCCATAGACCCTTGCAACATCACGGGAAGAATGTTATCGATTCCTGGCGTCTTGTATGGAGCAAAAGATTTAATTGTCCATGATATCTTGTGATCGTTGACTATCTTCTCATTCTCTTCCGCAACAAGTCCTGCCGCCGATAGTGGAATAGGTGAACTACTCGTATCTACAGGGATATCAGTGCAGCTAGGAAAATAAGTGCTTATTACAATATCCAGCGCCTCCTCATATAAGTCTGCCCATGCAACATCGCCCCTGCAGGTGATAGTGATTTGGTTAAAACTTTCCTTAGACGGGACGCCTCCGTCCTAGATTCGATAGATCCGCAAAGATTCCTCCAAGAGGTCTTCTTTGATTAGTTGATATTTTCCTTGAGCACTCTTACCCTTCCTTTGTAAGTAGACCACTCGATGACCATTTGTTTTTTAGCGAGGTTGCAACTTACCCTCGATTTGTGAATGAGCTCAGCAATTTTCGCATTCCACCAAGGTGGACAAATTTTACCGGTGTGACTGCTAATCGGGCATGATTTGTTGAATGATTTGGTAAGCGCATTGGTAATAACTTTATCAACTGC
Source organism: Brachypalpus laphriformis (assembly GCA_945910035.1). Classification (NCBI taxonomy): domain Eukaryota; kingdom Metazoa; phylum Arthropoda; class Insecta; order Diptera; family Syrphidae; genus Brachypalpus; species Brachypalpus laphriformis. The sequence goes on along the minus strand of OX246755.1, from coordinate 89,013,781 downwards.
TACTGTAGTGTTAGGAATCTCGTCAGGACAGTGTCCTACCGATTTCGTTACTTTACTACTTAATCTTAACTAATTTTCCCTATGCTGATTTCTAAATACCTCTTTAAATTATATGTTAAACTGTATCTTGAAGACTATCCAACAATTGTCTGATACGGACGCCTTATCGGAAACCCACCAGTCAACAACCTCAATGGTATTGCTAGCAGACTTAGACGTATTATCTAAAACCCCCCTTTTATTAGCGGATACAAATGCGGGGTCAGTGCCTCTATTACAATATTCTCTGACAGGAGCAGCTTCAGATTGTCAAAGGCGACTGCGCTATGATGTAGGCTGATTTTCACTATTAGTTGTCGCAGTCCCCTCATCCATAGCTACAGTCACCTCTTGGGCTTCTACAGGGAGAGTTCGTTTTAAGAGCTTGAGAACAACCATCCCCATAAACAAATTCAACCTGCTAATGACACCCGTGGATCATCCATTAAGACGATGAACCTTTAGTTGCCATGTTTGGTTTCTTCCTCAGTTCAGGATGGCATCAGCTGTGTTTTTAATAGGTAAGCAATGTCACCTAGTATTACGGCATTGGAAAATGTTCTCCATCCACTTTGCATTTTTTGACAAAGCGTACTATTTCGCAGTATTCGAGCATCATTCACACTACCCTGCTAATTAACACTTACATAACAGAATCTTAGGTCTGGTCTACGTACTGCTATTCAATTCAGCGAATGCTTACCGTGCCGATCAACGAAAACTGTTCATTATTTGAAGGCGGATCAATGTTGATCAAAATATCACAGATTGCACCGCAAATTTCCGGCATTTCACTTTTCTCAAAGAAACATGGTGCTGAGATCCTGCCCCAAACCAATGCAAGGCTATTAATGTTTTCTGCCTAACATTTAGTGCTTTGCTTTTATTAGTTGGCGGTGAACGTAATTTGTGAGAGAAACTTTCGGTAAGATAATCAACAACTTGTACTTGCACACGAAATTTTTCAACGAACGAATTAGACTCTATTTCGAAATGATTCTTTCTTCAAATACTTTTTATTTCTTTAAATCTCATTTCCACTGTCCGATTCAAAATCAAGAAAAAAACATTTTGGAAATCAAATTGTTAGTACAATTATATATACAAATAAATTCTAAATGACCTCCCGGTATTATCACTATTGGTAAACACTATTACAAGTTTTTAATTCTATATCATTGTCTTCTAACAAAACGGTCATCATCCGTTAAAATGTATCAACTTTGCAACTGCTGCAGTTTTTTTTAAAACATTTTACTATTACAGAAACGGTGGTTTTATGAATTTTCCAACTTGTTGAGAGATTGCAAAATAATTGTTGTAGTGCCCAGAGACTTGTTATTGCGTGTTACACTAACTTTCAACGGTTGCTGAATTTCACTTGTTTCACTTGTTTGTTGTGGTATTGTGTTATATGCCCCTGGACAGTAAGAAAGCCGAGGATCTCCCCCTTATTGACCCCCAGGTCAGGCAAGCAGATCTTACCCCATGGTCTACTGGGTACCTCTCCTAGAGATACTGGTTGCAGTGTAGACTCCGCCCAGGGTTTCATCCCGCGTATTGGGGCCTTCGCAAAGTCATATAGCTGATCTTTGCAATTCAGCACTATGACTCCATGACATCACTTCGCTCTACCGAAAGTGGGTGCAGGTGCAGCCGAGTCGGCATTGCGATTGATCGAGAAACTACTGACTGCTCAAAACTTGGCTTGGGCCAGTAGCGCAACAATCCAGTTCGTAATGAAGTGCTTGCTTTACCTCCTAGTGGTGGTCCCTGGGCAACTATACGTACAAAATCTTATACGTGTAGGCTAAAATTCCAAGTGGGGAGTTGTCTATGGCCTTGATTTTACACTAGGCAACGTGGGTCAGCAACAGAAACCCACACTATGCCTCGCATAAGGAATGACCACAATGTTGACGACTTTTGGCTATTGTACCAGGACAAAGATAGCATTCTGGAATGTGAAAACGCTCCTCGACTCGGGAAGCAAAAGACGTCACAACGTAAGATTACTCCAATTGAAAAACTAATTCATGCGATATAGATTGGACAGTAAATGAAATAAGATGGGTAGAAGCGGGCAAGTACCAGTCCCCAGTGCGTTTTACTGTACAACTCTATTCTGGAAGACCATCCGAAAGCCCGCGGGAATATGGAGGACGCATGGGCCTAATTTCTTCGCAGTCTCATAAAGATAGGATTATGACGGCCAGATTCCGGATTAGAGTACGACGCGTCACCATTATACAGTGTAATGCCCCAACAAATGGCTAGTTTGAGGACGAGAACGAGAGCTTCTACAATCTTTTAAGTGCCGCCTTCAACACAATACCAAATGGAGACATCGTCACAGTGATGGGGGAATTGAATGTTAAGGTAGGCAACGACAACGAAGGGCTCAAATATATGTTATAATCGGAAAGCATGGACTAGGCAACCGCTATGACAACGGTAAAATGTTTGTGGATTTCTGCAATGCCAACCGCCTTGTGATAGGTGGCACCATGTTTGAGCACAAAACCTGCCACAAAGTCAGCATGGTTTCCAACGACGGGCAAGCAACTTCCAATCAAATTGACCATTTTGCAATCAGCCGTCGCTTCAGTAGTCTCATGGACATCCGAAACAGGTGGGGGGCAGATGTGGGGGTTAGAACGAGATAACTATCTTATGACAGCTACTCTCCAACTACGCAGTGCTGGAGTTCGAAGATCGCATAACAACACAAGAATGCCCAGGTTCTACATCGATAGATTTAGTGATCCCTTAGTGGGCATACAATTAAGGGAGCACCTTTCGCAAGGTGTGTAAGCAATCAGCAGTTTACTGAACGCAACCATCCAAGACCATTGGTGCGTGGTGAAAAATATTTTCACATTTCGTGCTGAAAGAATTGTCGGTCGATCGCAGGGAAGACATAGGACTTGGCTTCCAAAGATACCTTGAGACGGATTGATGAACGAAAACAGCTAAAAGCTCACATTGCTGCTACTCCAGCAGCAGGGAGAAGCGAGCTAGAGTCCCTATATCGCATTAACCCTTTGTACCGCAGTGTGTCAAAATTTGAAAAAAAGTAAGTTTTCAAATTCATTTGGTGCCAAAAACTATAATCTGATGAATAAAAATACACTTAATTTGTTTATTTCTATTTTATTTATAAAAAACACTTTGTTGCATATATGCAACATTATGCCATAAGCCATTATTTTCATTCTAAATGAAAGCTCTGAAGCAATTATTTATTTTATTGTAGCAGAGACCCACGGCACATTTTTCACACGAAGTTTGAGTGTATCCTTTACAACTTGGGTACTTGCACCTTATTTGTTTATCAGCCCATACAGGCCAATATCCAATCTGATCTTGTCGAACAGGTTTTGGTGGAACATGTTGAGTGGGGCCTTTGTGTTTTTTTGCCTGAAGTTCAACCTCTAAGCTAACCTTTCTTTTCCTGGTTTCTGCTGGTTTAGTGCCTACTTTACACAGAACTTCTGCAATTTCAAGTCGAAATTCTGCTGAATTCAATATCTTGTCATTACTCGTAGGAGGAGTCTGTTTTTTTACACGCTTATACAAAAGCCAAGCATTAGCTAAAGTAAGATCAAGAAAATGATAAAACATTCTCACTTGCCATCTTTTACTTCTTAGCAAAATTTTATATCTTCCCATAATGATGTCAATTAAGTCAACGCCACCCATGTGGCGGTTATATTCTCCAACAACAAACGGTCGGTCAATATCGATATATCTTTTGTTAGATTTGTCATATCTTCTCACTGTCGACTTAGGAATATCTCCAGCAAATGTTGACGCTAAGTTCACAATTTTGTTATCCCGCCAAGATGTAACAGAAATATCAACACTATTTACATTGGCAACATACTCAACAGAAGCACCACGGGGTTGTTTTTTAAATAATTTCTCATCCGGTAGTTTTGAATTGGGTATACGATTCCTTCTTATTGTTCCCAAAGACAGAATACCTTCCTTGGCTAAATATCCTAATAATGGAATCGAAGTGAAGTAGTTGTCAAAGTAAAGACGGTAATTCATATGCCTAGGAATAATCCTTGCTAAACGCATAACAACGTTGGAAGAGGCTCCGAGGTCTAGTTCCCCTGGGTTGACAACATTTTCTTTGCCTGATTCAATCTCGACTTTATAAGCAAATCCTGAAACACCGCTTAGTACCTGCAATTTATATCCCCATTTATTAGGTTTATTAGGGTTGTACCGTTTCAAATTATTCCTTAGCTTGGTGGAACAAATTTGTTCATCCACACACAAATATTGCTCGAATGAGACCTTCATAAACGACTCATTTAATTTATCAACAACGGGCCTTATCTTGAAGATTCTGTCGTTCTCGGGATGCGATATTGGAACATTCTTGCTGTTGTCACTAAAATGAATAAGCTGCCGAATCTTTTCAAACTTATTGAAGGACATTGTTTCTTGAACCGCCGAAATTATAATAGAGTTTTTCCAATAGCTCCTAACTCTTGGCAGATGTTTTCAAAGAAAACTGACGTATATCTAATGATGACACGGTAAATGTGGTTTTAGGGTCTTTTTGAATGGAGTACAAATTAGTTTCGTTTTTGATCATTTCGATAAGATCATTTGGGAACAAATACATAAAGAACTGAATTGGGGAATCAAGTTGGCGAATTTCTAATGGCAAGGTTGTGTCACCTAGAAAAGCAAGCTCAATGTCATTCAAAACTAAGTTCTTCTTCTTCCATATGATGTTTTTTTCCTTTTTTGCTAGTTGAAGGCTGTGTATCGTCAGACAATTCAGGATGTTGTGGATATTCTTCATTACACATCTTTTCTAAGTTATTACTCACGTCAATATTCTCTATGTTCGCTTCCAAATTTTGATTTTCCTCTTCATCAGAATCTGGTTCGAGTTCTGGTATAAAATTTGGGTCATCCAAGAGGTTGTCGTCAGAGAAATCCATTTCATCTTCACTATCTTGTATATTTTCAAATATTTCAGTAATATCTTTTGGAAGTAAATGTCGCGAAGCCATTCTACAATATAAAAAATAGCTGGTCACAATGCGGTTTCAAAAATAAGTCTCATATCACAATGTTGCATAAGTGCAACAAACGAAAAACGCCCGTTTTCCACTATGCTTACAATATTTTTCTAAATTATTTCACAGAAATAAGAAATATTTATACTCACTTGTTAAATAAATCACTTAAGTTTACAGAAACACCAAAAACACTATTTTTTATTTAATTTATAAACTTCGATTCTCACCGTAATTGTTGACTGAGTGAACTGAAATTAGTCAGAGCAAAAAATCTCCGTATAACGGAACCAACTGTCAGTCATGAGTATATTTTTCATTGTAATATATCTTGTAGATATGCAACAATGCGTAACAACGTCTCTTATTTGCTAACCGCTAATTTGAAATAGACTTTTAGGGTATGTTGCATTTCTGCTACATGGCGATACAAAGGGTTAAGATGAGAGAAGTTCAACGTAGCGTGCGACGTGACAGGTGCAACTACATCAATGCGCTGGCTACAGAAACAAAAGGAGCGGCACGTAGGTGCGATAGTAGGACCGTATACAAAATTACCAAAGAGCTGACAGGTGGTCGCAGCTCCAACCAATACCAAGTAAAAAGCCTAGACGGTTCCTTGCTCATTTCGGATGAGGACGGGCTCAAGAGATGCAAGGAGCATTTTGCTACGGTTTTGAACCAATTATTCGCCAGCTCTATGATCCCAAATCAAACAGGAGTACCCGAGGTGAGAAATGCCCGAATGCGCAACATAACCGCTAGTAGGAATGGGATTACTACCGCAATCAAAGCGCTTAAAACCAATAGGGTGGTAGGACTTGACAGTATTCCCGCAGAGCTCTTACGAGCAACGCCAACAACATCGACTGAGCTACTGCTTCCACTTAGTATAAAAAGAGAATAACCGTCCAGTTTCGTAAAAAAGGAGTGCAGAAACTGGACGGGTATTTGCTATGATTTGTAGCTATGACAATAGCTTAAATCATCCTGAAACGAATCAAAGAACATCTCGAAAACATACTCGATGGCAGGTTTCCGGTCTCGATTTTAGTTTGTTACCGTCGTTACATACAGCTAGATTTCTACCAGTAAGATAATCAAGAAGAACTCACCTCTTTTGTTGATGTCACTACTATCCCATACTACATGGTGCGAGTTGGCATCGCATCCAATAATCAAGTGCCAGCTGCGACGGTGACATAGGTCTACCAATTCCTGCACCGCCACGGGCGGAACGGTTTCCGAGTTTCCAGGGAAGTAGGCGGAAGCACACACAATCTCTCGAACTGCTCCTTTAATCCGAACTTCAACGATGAACGATTTTATCTCTGCTGATAAAATCCGGGATTCCTATTCCTCACAGCAGAAGTCTTTTAATTGGGGTATACACAGGTGCCGCATCCGAAATACGAGATGCTGATGGTACTACCGTCGAAATACTAGTATCGCTTGTCACCGAATTCCGCTACACTAGACGCATTTGAAGTAGAAGATGTAGACACAATTGAACTATATTTCACAGGGTCCTGTGGTTGTTCACTACGGCAGTTTGTAGAGATTTTTGTTGACATGAGACTATGTCTGTGCCCTTCAGGATCAGCCTAACTCTGCCAAAACAGTAAGCTACATTACATTTTAGCATTTTTAGGCGATCCATCAAGCATTCCGTGACGCCAAATACTAAATGAACAAGACTGTTTTCGATGGTCCTTTGTACCACCATCCAGTTCCTGGCGAAGAGATCAGTATTCTGAGCGACCAGAAGCGTCCGAATTTTGCTTGTGGCAAAGCCGGTACTTTGTGGAAAGAACTCACGGATGATACGCGGCTTCGGAAATGAATCCTCTTCCACTAGCAACATGTTAAGTCCACATTTCCCTTTAGTCTTTTCGAAATTGACTTGTCGAGTGTGACAGTCTCGGTCCTTTTCTTCTGTGGTGCAGGAGGGGTAGACTCCTCGGATCGCATAGGCTTTACCTCGCTACCCTGTCAGACTGAGAGGATATGGCTATTTCGAGAACAAGTTCTCTAGAAACGCCAACTTTTAATGCACGATTAAGTCGCCTAATTTCAGCCGAAGTTAGTTTGGTCGCTGGTGTTTAGGGACAGGTTCTCAACACCTACTTCAACGGTAGTGCAGCCGGATTGAACCCAGTGTTCTTCCGAGACCACGATAGGCGACATAGGAGAACAGATCCACTTCACCTCGTCTCTTGTCGAGGACAGTAATGAGAGAGTCGGCCCTAGTGGCATTGACTTCCTCGGGATCAGGCGGAAGCACAATTGCTGTCCCAGAAGTTGATGCAGTAGAAGGTGCATCGCCCTGTAAATGTTTATTTGTGTTACTAAAAATGTTGGACCCACGAGTAGTTGGGAAAAGAACTATCACCCACAGCAGAACCCGGTATACTGTGGAAAGCCGTTAAGTGAAGCAGGAGGTCGCCTGGGTATTCTGGGTTCGCATACTAGCGACTAAGCACCCTTTTAGCAATGCATCGCTCGGCGTATTGTAGTGGCCCCCTACCTTGACTTTTCGTCTTCTTCCCCAAGTCGAGCTGACAAGTATATCGACGGTCAAAATCTGACGATAAAATTTTTTTTTACTGGCTCTTGCATTTACCCAAGTGGTATTTGTTTCAAGATGCTGGTTTTGCTCTCTGGGCTAGGCAGATCAACTCGCCGCCAGAGACACTAATACAGGGTTTCGTGCATAATCGACCATACACATACATCAGGGTGTTCAGACCATAGTCCCGTACTCTGATTTTGTGTATGGCGATGATGACCCCGACTTAGCTTAGTGGCTCTGGAGGTGGGAATCATGCGAGAAAGTAGACGATGTGTTTTTTTTTTTTTTTTTTTGTGTATGTCACCCATCTCTCCATTACAGTATGCTGTTCTACCTTGGATTAGAGATTTCTATTTTTTTTTTTTAGCTTTTTTTGTCAGCTTCCGAATTGGAGTTGTTGTCTTTTGTTTGTTTGTTTTTGTTATTGTTGTTGTTCAACAGTTTTAGTTCCCACGAGTATGGCCGGAAAGTATAATTCAGCTCGTTAGAACCGCCATACCGGGATAAGACATTTATTATACACAGATCTCGCCAGGGCATCTGTGAAGGCTCGTTAGTGGTTGGTTTTATATCCCCCCAACCTTTCATCTTTCGGCACAGTTTAAAAAACGCTCAGACCACCGGTAGAAAATGTGCTGCTTCTTATGTGCTGCTTCTTATGTTAAATCACCCAAACACTTTTCTCCTCCAAACCAGGCTATTTGTACACTCATGTGTACTCGTATGCGGTTCAGAAACCAATCCGTTTTACTAAACTTTTTGAAATCCAGGCCTATTTATAGGCACTAATGGTAGTAGTTCCCAGAAGTTCTCAAAACACTTCTATACTATCGATAGTACTATCAGTATTTAACTTCTAGGTAAATGCTAAAGATTCATACGTAAAATATTGAACTAACAGGATCTGTTAAGAAAGTGATTTAAAAGAGGTTGGTTCTAGACCAGGTCATTTTTATGTAACTCAACAGCTTAACTCAAAATTAGGAATAAATAAAATAATAAAATCAAACACATAGTTTTTAATAAAAGGTATCATATATACGTAGATATTAAACTAGACATTGATTAAGAAAAATATAATCACATTTCAAGACTTAAGCTAGATTGTAGGCATAGTAACTACTAGTTGCTGCCAACTTCGTGCTAGTTCTTAGTATGACTGCTTCTTTAGGTAGCAAAATAATTTGGTCCGTATAGGTCTTGTCTCCTTTTCTACGCAGCGACTTCTCAGTCACAACAACATATTCCAGATCAACTGGCAAGTTATTGAATGCCGAACTCAAATTAATGACCTCGACGTTGTCCATAATGTTCATCAATGTTATGTACGTAAAGTCGTTCAGTAGTGACCTTCGGGAAATTAATCATTAAATGTGTGATTTAAAAGTAATATTGAAACCTACCTCTTTACAGCTAGAACTGTGTTGCTAACTGCTTTGATCTCTGAATCGCCTTGAATGAGAGTTCTTTCAAATCGTAAATCTTGCAATTGCTTGTACACATTCAAGTGACTGTAAGAAATACCACGCTCTCTCTTAACATTCACATACGGATAGAGGTCAGAAACTGGCAACCATGTTGTAGAACCCGTTGTAAATCCAGCATTCTTCTCACCATTCCATTGGAATGGAGTACGGCATGGATCCCGAGACATATGCTCATACACGGATGGGTTTGAGTTGCAAGCTTGTGGATCGACAGTATCGTTCCATGAGATCCAAACATCTGTCATTCCGATCTCCTCTCCTTGATATGTAATACTACATCCAGGCAATGTCAGGAGCAGCATGTTTAACATGTCAATACGATCAGCTCCCATGCGTGAACCAACACGATTCTTGTCGTGGTTTCCCATCTTAGAGGAATGGAAAGCTCATTTACATTCAAAAAGGAGTTGAACATTCAGTACTTACGACCCAGTTTGGTGTTCGCCCCTCGGGCATTTTGTTCATCCACGTGTTGATTGTCTCAGCGTAGTGATAGGCATCAGAGTCATTGGTTAACCAGCTAATCATTAGGAAGTTGAAGGGAATCTGAGCGCCCTCTGTTGTAGCATTGCCATAGTATTGCATTACAATATCAACAGGTGACCAGGTTTCGACCATAAGAATCCTATTTAAATGATAATAAGATCAGCATTTATACCCAAATTATGTTTGGCATTGTACCTACCTATCTTCGCCACCATTCTCAGCGGTAAAGTCATCTAAAACTTTTCTCCACTCGTAGACCAGGTCAATTGTCTCCGGCTGATCAACGGTGTAGATGTGATTCACATATCCATAATCATCAGGATCTGTTACCCAATCGTTACGTGGTTCATCCAAGTAGTTGCCTTCGGCATCAGGAGCGATTTCGAATACGTGTGGTACAGCGTCGACACGGAATCCCGCGATTCCCTTCTTCAGCCAAAAGCGCAGAATTTCCTATAACAGCAACAGTTCTGTTAAGCACTCAGTAGATATTTTTAAATATGACATAGAAAAACTTACATTCATGTATTGCCTAACTTTAGGATTGCGATAGTTGAAATCTGGTTGTTTGTCGACGAACTGATGCAAATAGTACTCCTGACGTTGCTCGTTCCATTCCCATGCGCTGCCACGGAATACACTCACCCAGTTAGTTGGTGGTTGACGCACTCCTTCAACAACTTTGCCGGGATGCCACACATAAAAGTTTTCAAACTCAGGATCACGTTCGATCGACTTTTGGAACCATTCACATTCATCGCTCGAATGATTTGGTACGAAATCCAAAATTATTTTCACTCCAACTTGATTGGCTTTCTCAATCAGTGCATCGAAATCATCCATCGAACCGAAAATTGGATCAATATCGGTAAAATTGGAGATATCGTAACCGAAATCAGCCATTGGAGATGTGAAAATCGGCGAAAGCCATGTTGCTGTAATGCCGATTTCCTTTAAGTAGGGCAAGTTTTCAGTGATACCTTAAAAAAAATTGATTCATGTTATATTATCTTCTTTACTTAATTGGACTAAATAAATTCCTTCACAGATTTATCTCTGCCTTTTAGAAGTAAACGAAAAAAAAAAAAAAAATTATCTATTCCTATTAATCTATTATATTAATACGTGAAGACGAAATTTATCGCACGTTTCTTTAGTATTTATTATAAAAGGAGGGGAATGAAACTTATATTCATCGGAAAGTACTGTACTATAGATATGCGTATGTTACCGTTAAGTCAGACAAAACAACGTAAATATGCGCACATGATTGCCCCATACGCTTTAACCAATTAAATGAAAGCATTTTGATCACGTTCATGGTTGTATGAGCTTAGATCTCTTTGCCTTCACCAAGGCCGTAGCCAGACAAATATTTCGGATTTTGAATTTATCTTTTTATTTTTAAGGTTGGGAGCGGTTGAGGAAAACAAAATAATCTTAAATTTCAAATTTCCTTTTTTTTTATTGACTAGTAGTTATAACAAAAGTAGGTATAGTTTAAAAAACGTAACTATATTCAACATAACAAAGTAAAGAAGTATTTAATAAAACAAAATTTAATCGCCTGGCCTTCTTTGCTGCAAATACATCAATTACTTCGTCAGTATTTATTTCTATCTCCCGATGAATTGACATTAAGGCTAAACCAGTAAGTCGATCTTCACCGGTAGAGTTTCTTAAAAAAATTTTAAGCGTTTCATCGTCGAAAACGTTATTTCTGATGTACATGTCGATACTGGTAAGGTTGCCAAAAATTTTAAAAGTCTATGTTTGTTGGGAAAAAGATCTTTACTGCAGTCTCCTAAAGCTGTTATGGCGTTCTTTGAACGCTGTGCCTCTGGTTGTTCATGACATTTTGTCTTCCACAGTAGAAACTCAGCCTTCAATGTATCCCAATCCAAAAATCTTTTATAAAATTTTAAATTTTCTTCGTTAAATTTTGTTTTGCTTTGCCAAGTATTGACGGGATCAAAATATATAATGATGATAGAATGGTCTTATGGTCCTCGAACCGCGTTTCGAGCTGAGTTATGAAGTCGTCCAAAAGGGGAATCGTTACAACTATCCTATAAAAGTTTTCAGGATCAGAGGCGTTTACATTGGCCCTACGCTGCTGCCTCGATACTGTTCGTGGAATTTGCAAGGTTTCAGTTTCATCCGCAATACTTAAAAGACCTTGCGCAGTCTCAAAAATATCTTTAAATTCTAAACTAACATTTTCTCGAATTTTAAGAAACGTATTTATAACTAGCTTTACGTGGTCCAGAGCTGCCACTAGGTCACAAGAAGCGGATTGCAACATTTTACACAATGGTAGTGTGTACGAAAATGCATATGCTTTCCATTCCAACAGCGGTACCCTTTTCATTTCGTATATTGCATATGGCTCTGGGTTTGGAAGTGTGTGTAAAGTTGCTTATTAACACATAACACTTGTGCATACAATTTGTGGCGATGGGGTGAGGTGTATTGTATAATGTGTATTCTGCACACATTTCTTTTGGAGTCCGACTGTGTTTTTTTATTATTCGTGATATTCTTGTCTAGTATGTAACGGAGCTTAGGTACTTTTAATTGAAAAAAGTCAATGCTTATAGCTTTATTTGATTTGAATCTGTTTGCATTTAGGTAAATGGGAAATTACTGCACTGTGGCCGAATTGGCTTATATTTGTTTGGATTTGCATTTTACTAGAAGTTCTTGGCACAAAATCGTGTTACCTTCTTATTGCTCTGTTCTCGTTTTAAAAAGAGTGCACTTGTTAAGAATTTCGGAGGGGATCAAACCCCTGTTATCCCCCCCGTAGTTACGGCCTTGGCCTTCACTGCACGGAAGACTATTGCAAAAATTAAAATAAAAAATTAAGTAAACAAATACATAGTTGCTTCTCTCGCTGTTCGAATTTCGACCATACCGATACTATACTCTGTTTCATTATAATTGTCAGTACTGGCCTTATGGGGGAGCTTTTTTTTAAACACTGGTGCCTGTACATGTTTTCATGGCACTTAGTTAGAAAAATTGCCACTGAAAGTAAAGCCAAACCACAATTTGTTTTTTGTAATTTTCCTAAAATTCGCACATTCGACACAATAACTAGCCTGCCACACAGCCGAAGGCAGAATGATGTGTGTATGGAAAATATGAATATCAAAACAGTGTTCCCATTAATAAGTCAAAGCAAATTGTTGCAGCTTTTTCTTTGGGTTTTGTCAAAGGACTTCATTTTGTGCGAGAACCAATAAATAAATTTGAGTGTGTGAGGGTGTTGCCACTTGATTTTTGTGCTTTTTTTTTTTTTTTTAATTTTTCAATTTTTCTGACAAAAACGTTAAAATGCAGTTAAACTATTTTTCGCTTTTTGTGCTTTATAATTTGGAATTTTTACGTGATAATTTGTTTGTTGTGCTTTATAATTTATATAAAACTAGAATTTCATCAACATTGAGGTGATGTCCACTATGTACACAATTATCTTTATTTCGTTCAACAAATTGTGTTGTTTTTAAACCAGTAGATGGTAACCCTGTGTGTATTGCTCTCCAATCTGCGGTGGTTAGCCATGCATACTACGGCAACCCAGTGAGAGCTTAAAGGAGAGACAGGCTTATGCAAGCTATTGCAACAAGACTGAGAGGCAAACACCCTTTCTTCCCTGTACTGACAATTGTAATGGAACAGAGTATAGTATACATAATTATGTACATTATTCACCCTTTAAATCAGATTTGGACTTAAAGTTAATTAGATGATATCGGTTTCCAAAATGTTTAGTCACAAGATATTTGTAACATGGTTCACTAAACCAAGTTAGTTCCCCAAAGGCGCGGTGTCAGAAAATGTATGCGCCATAAAGATCTCAATCATTACTAAACGGTGTACCAATAAGAGCGAGCAATTTAAATTTGGCGCTATTTTTGCTGTTGTGCTTTAATAGTTAAATCAGTATAACAGTTCGATGGTAGACAGTCCGCCATTGTTAAATATGGATCGCTCTTCGACACAGCAACGCATTCTTATTGTTAAACATTATTGAAAAAATTGTGAAAATTTGACTGCCATGATTCGCAAATTACGTCCAATTTTTGTTAATCAACAAAATGTTCCAGGTTCATTAACTGTGAAAACGGTTAACCATGACTCAGTGACTCTAAATGGTACAACAATTGGTTTTCCGACCACATAAGATATCTAGGAATAGTCCTAGGCAAAAAACTTAACTAAAACTTCATGTTAAACATAAAATTGCTAAGGCGACCACTGCCATGTGGGCCTATCGCCGTATGTATGAAAAAACCTGGGTCTGTCTCCAAAGATCACATTTTGGTTATATACCACAGTGGTTGGAAAAGTCCCAGTGTTTTCCAGGCCGAGCTTTACGCTATCGAGACCTGCGTTATTAAAAATATCCACTCAGGTCAAAGGTGCTGCTGTACACATACATCCCGACAAGCAAGCGACACTTAAAGCACTGATCTTCCACTTGATTAGTTTATTGTTCGGTGTGGCAGGAGGCATCATTGGACAATTTTTCTTCAAAGACGCTGTCGGGAATGCACAAATAGTTAATGGCGAACGATATCAAGCAATGGTACCCCAGTTTTGTTTTGTGCCTAGAATAAATGGTATTAATCTGGAAGACACGTGGTTCCAATAGGACGTTTCCGCTTGCAACACAACACGCGAAACATTGGCATTATTGCACGAGACATTTTCTGGTCGAGAAATTCTTCGTTTGGACGACCAGAATTGGCCGTCTGGATCATGCGATATATCGCCTATGGACTTCTTTCTCTGGGGTTTTTTAAAGTTTAAAGTTTATGTCAAAAAGCCTACGAACACCCAAGCTTTGATAGAGGAGATTAGATGCTGTATTTTATTTAGGTTGACCCACATATTCACTCCTAAGCAAAAAGAACCACTGCTGCATGAAGTCAATATGCTTGCAAAAATTTCAAGCCCTTAACCTTTTCTCTGTTATATGTATATGTATATGCCGAGAAATAAGTTAGTAACTATTTTGAAAACATCTATTATTTTAATTTGTTTACATCGATTACTGCGATTCAATCGCAATGATAAGGATGCTGCTTTATTTTATTTCAGCAGCATTATGCGGCTCTCGCATGCTCTCTCCCTCCCATTCCTATTCCTCTTTTGTGTGTTCAAGTGTATGTATATTGTATGTTCACTGGATCACTGAGATATCTGCACGATATGCCTGCATTTTGAAAACATGGTCGCCCAGATCTTTTTATAGCTAACATATAATCTAGAGTAGCTGAAAATCAAGGCTGAGCTTTTTCTCGACAGAACTCTATTGACAGACATGAGATGGATAAAATTCAAATTCGGCCTAATGAGCTCAATTCTATTATAAGACTTGAGATACCTAATAAGAATGAGGACTGATTATTATACGACATAGTTTGCAAGCACATGATCCATGGACCCGGTGGTGAGCTTAATCCCCAATTTCCATGCATGTTTGACGGAAAATGGTGATAAGGGATATCCACATTTTCATGGACATTATTTTGAACATGGTATTTTCCTATCGTAGGCATAAACAAATAAATAATAGTTGGGCTGTACCATATTCTCCCATTTTTAGTAGATGTTCTTCTGCACACATCAACGTTGAGTATTGCCATTATGTATGTATTTATTTATTCGTTATAAAATTGTTCACATAGGTTGTCGCCCAATTTATAGTAAGAGTACAGAGATTTGATAACTTTCTTATATATTTCTACTGAAACATGATCTTTTATACATGACATACTAAATGTTTTATAATTCAATACATTTAAAGGAAAAAATACCGAAGCATTAAAATAATTAAAAAAAATGAATATACAGACAATACATATGTAGGAACTTCTATAATGATATTTTTCTTACAATTATTTCTGTGAAATTCATTATTTTGGATACGACAAGCATATTTAATATATTTTTTTCTTTTAATTTAATGTCTAGTTCTAAGAACTCTCCGAATCAACACTCGCGCATGCGTGTTCTAGTAATCTTATGAAGGTACGAAAAAAGGCATGCGTTAACATAACTGGGGTACAGAAATCAATTCTTTAGGTAGAACAACAGACTATAGGTGCGTTTTGGTGAGAATTATGCAAAGCCAAGTGAAAGCTTCTCCACAAAACGATCCCAAGTCAATCTCGTTTAAAACTTTTTTTATTGTTTGAAGATTGGTGATTGAATTGAAATTGAATTAAAAAGTACGAATAAGTTGTGCTTAGATTTGTGAAATACTACTGAATCATTCAACTTGAATGAAAAACTCTTTTCAGCGCCCTCTGAAATTCAGTAGCGCAAAATAAACATCCCAATTCAGTTTTGACTGGAACAAAAAGCTAAAGTGGTCCCCAGTCACTTTTTGTTGTTGTACTCCGCGCTAAATCTTACTTCACCGTCTCACCAAAATGCACCTTATGTCGTATCTTACATAAACTTTCACAAAAAATACCCACTTTTTTTTTCTCCAGTAGACCGGAGTGGAAATCAAACGCATTAACTAGGGCACATGACTTTCAGCTCTACACTGATGGGTCTAAAATGGACATAGGAACTGATGCTGGACTTTTCTGTGAATCGCTTAACATCAACGATAGATACAAACTCCACCAGATGTTTGTGGTATCCTCCAAGCCGAAGTCTTCGCCATATAAAGAGCAGCACAAACTGTACATGCAAAGAAATTAAACCCATCTAGGGTCACGCTTTTCATGGACAGTCAAGCTATACTCAAGGCACTAGACAGCTTATCAAATCGAAACAGTCTCCGCTGACAAACTATAAACAGAATATCCAACACCCATGAAGTCAATTTCTGCTGGGGTCCAGTAATCGGTAATCGTTAATCCGTAAGGAATTCCACAGTCTTAAGGCGTGAACAAAAATAAGCGTTGAAAGTGGAAATAAGGAACATTCATATTTCTAGTACGTTGTGACTGAGATAGGCAAAGTTTTTCGTAGACATAGTTTGGTCGCTGATTTTTTTCGTATGTTATACATGTTGGTTATATTGATATGTTGCCTAAGGGTAGATCCGGTAAGTTTAAGGAAAAAATCCTTAAATGTGGTCATATTAACGGAGCCCATGTACATACCATATTACAGAATTAAATGCTAACTCGAGTTTTCTAAAAGATGATGCATCGGGATTGCTAAATACTACAAAGCTATGATTAATACATAATTGGTATAAAAAGAGCACTTACGAGTTTAAGCTTAGGATTTATTGGTACAAATGTACACGAGATGTAGAGTTGCGTTGAATATTTGGCGCGGCAGCTCTTTAAGTGCTAGGGCCTAATTTTTCGCAACCACTCATGTTGTGTGCGTTATATTTTTCACACGAATGGAAGGGACCTACAGTTTAGTGCCGTATCCGAAGGGCAATTTATTTTGAGAAGCTTTTTCGAGACAACAATACTCTCGGCTGTTTGTCAGACGTTCGCGAGAGGTGGGACCGTGAAAAAACTTTTTAGTGTTTTCTGGGATTCGAACTTGGAACCTTACGCGCAGTGGACCGACACACCAACCACTTACGCCATGGCATCCATATGGATTCTTTTTACTACATACTTAATATGTGTTTCGGAAGATAGTGTACGGTTGATGTATATACATACATACCTAAGTTTATGACATCGTCTTCAAAAGTAAAAAACTGGCCATTAGATTTAGTGGTGGTAAAGAATGACTATCGATTATACGTTTAGAAAAAACTATGCTTTTTTATAATTTGCGCTCAAGAGGTTAACATGTTTTTACACATGTAGTGGTTTGAAGCTCAGAGATTTAATAATACTTTACTTAAGCTGGACCATTTATATGAGTATTCATTTAGCATTCAATTAGCCTTGGAACGCAACCTTCTATTAAACCAATTGTTCTGGATAAAAAAAAACCTGGGCATCATCTGAGTATAGGTGAACGGACGCATCGAGCCGCACATTAGGCATGTCGTTAATGAAAAAAGAATAAAAGCGGACCTTAAATAGATTCTTGTGGTACACCAGAATGAGCAGCCAGAAATTGCGATTTTTCACAGTTGGTTCTGACCTGTTTGTACCTTTCATTCAAATAATTGAACATGCAGAGTGCTGATTTCCCACTAATTGTTACTTCAATTTTACAATTAAACGATTATGATCAGCACAATCAGAAGCTTTTGAGAAATCCAACAAAGACAGAAAAGACACATTATTCACATCGAATTCTTCTCTCAAATCGTCTAAAATCTACAATTCCGGTAGTGCAACTATGTTTTGCTCTAGAGCCTACCTGGAGAGGTAATAATATTTTATTCGAAATTATGTGATCATCAATTTAGTTCTGAATTAATATTTCCAATACTATAGAGAGACAAGGTAATATACGAATGGTCCTTAAGTCTTTTAGTTGGCTTCTTAAGGTATTTTTAGTCACTGGAACAACTTTGGTACATTTCCAGGCAGTTGGAAATTCTGACCATATATTATATGTATCTTCTTCTTCTTCTTTCTTTTATCAGCGAGGTTATGATCCGAAAACAAGGTATCACAACCCTCCCACTTCACCGCATTTCTACTGAGCCGCCTGTGGGGTTCGCCTATTTCACCTCAGAAAATATCGGCAGGCCTGCCGATTTTGGATCACTCGGTTACTGAGGCCAATGAAATGCCGATGTCGTCGCATTTGTTTGATCCAGGCGTTTATAGGCCTGCCTTTCCTACATCGCGATGTCTTTGGAACGTGCATTGATATTGCCTTCTTAACAGGGTTCAAATGATCTCTTCTTTGAACGTGACAATACCAGCTGAGCCGGTCGCGCTCTATTTTTTGTACGATGGTTTCCTTAATGTGACAGCTTCCACTGATCTTCGAACCATATATTATATGTATGTAAGAGTGTAATATATTAAAGGCAGGATGCGCTTAATACATTTTAAATGTAAACCATCCCACCCTCAGCGCTCGATTTGATTTTAGACAAGACCTTTATTACATCACATTCCGACAAACTCAAAACAGTTAGAATTATCATTATGTCCTACTACGAATTAGACAACTCCATTTCTTGAATGTACATAGATTTGTTTCGGCTTTTAAAAAGAAGTTATTTAACTGATTAGGATCTATATTGCACCCTGCAGTAGTTTTCTCAAAAACCCTTAGAGAGCGAAGATTTTTCCAAAGAATAGAGCTGGGCTGGCAGAATTAAGGTTTGAAGAGTAATATTCAGCTTTGGCCTTTCGTATCTCCGCTGTGGTTCTATTTCTCTGTGATCTGTAAATCTCATTTCATTTTTAGTCCCTGGTTCAAATTTGGTGGTGTATTATTTCAACATTTGCGACTTCGTTTTGGCTCTCTGACCCTTTATTTGTTACTTTTCCAAATACTCCGGTGACAACCCTGGCCCTATAAGTCTTTTCTTTCCGCAATAATATGTTTTGACTTTAACTCTAACTGCAATAATATGTTCGTATTTTATGCCAGAGAATATGTGAAGTAAAATGTAATGCGACTTTTTTGCTATTTGTAAAAAGCACTAAGAATTCAGCCTCGTCTTTATACCGACGCTCATTCACAACTCTTAAGAGAAAGCCGATCTGTACCAGCCCGTCAGAGAAAAAAAAACAATCAGTTTACTGTGCATTTTGCAGCTAACTGAACGCTGTCGGATTACGCTTTGCCTCGGCTTGTACTTAAGAGCGTAGAATGCTCTATGGGATCAATCCATTTTCCCCCTATTGTTCCAAAGAGGTATTTTTCTTCGCTGGTAAAGCCACTATGTAAGCTTCTTCACCGATCCTACTCTTCCGGTCTCTTTCCGAGTATATGGAAAATAGCATATGTCTAGCATATACCTAAAAAGGCGATTCTTCTTTTCTCTCCAGCTACCGACCAGTTGCACTTACGTCCCTTCTTTCCAAGGAAACGCTGATAAATCGTTAGTTTATGAAATATCTTGAATCGTTAAAGCTCCTTAATGACCGAAAAATACAGTTTTCTTGGCAACATAAGTATCTCACCGATAAGTGTAATCAATATCTGCGCCACTCTTGTGAAAGCAAGATTATTTATGTTGTTATTTCAAAAGCATTTGACGGAGTTTGGCATCAAGCTCTTTTGTCAAAAATATGTGCATATGGAAATTCTTTGGACTAGAAATTACCATTCGGACCGCTCAGTTCAAGTTGTTTTGGACGGCTTCAAGTCTGCATCTCAGCAACTCAATGCTGGTATTCCTCAAAGCTCAGTTTTGTCTCCGACTCTCTTTTCCATTTTCATAAATGGTTTTCCGTCTGGAACTTCTAATCCGATCCATTCCTTCGCTGATGGCAGTACCCTTCAGTTATTCATATTCGTTCCCAAACTCCCGATTCTGCTTTTGGTCGCAGATGAGGAACGGCAATGTATGTTAAACACATTAAATTCCGACCTTGACAGCATATTTAAATGGGGATTAACCAATAAAGTGAAAATTATTGCTCCCAAAACCCAATGATCATAATAAGGGTAGTCATTACCCATTAAGCGATAGTATTAATTTAGAAAAGAATTGATTTTGACGAGTTTTGTTGCAAACACACTACATAAAAATGCAAGTATATTATACTTAGTCGCACAGTCAGTTCGCCAAAATGTTTCAGTTTGTAAAAAAATATCTTCGTGATTTCAATGGAAAGCGTAGAGATAAAGCTACTCGCTTTACTCTAGTAAAGCCGCTGCTAATCTTTTTATTCTAAACTTAAAACCTATATGCTCGTTTCTCTTGAAAATGCAGGGAAATCAATTTATATATTCTGGGTTTATTATACGCTGCACTATTCTATTGAATATTGCCGCGCTTTATCTTTAAAAAAAACTTATAAAATTTTATTGCTTTTATCATAGTACGTTCGTAGACTTCGAAGCATAATAAATAGGCCATCAAGCATATGCATGACCGAATTGAATCTAACAACATATGTACATATGTATGTGGTTACAACATTAGCCAAATCAAAACTCAATAAGAAATTGAAATGAGCTAGGAATATATAGTAAGATGAATCTGAAATCTTACCCTTTAAATCTCCAACACCATCGCCATTGCTATCCTTGAATGATCTTGGGTAAATCTGATAGAACGATGCAGTTTGCCACCATTTGCTATTACTAACTCGTTCCTTAATCTCGTCATCGATCGAATTGAACTCAAAGTTACCACGGTAATTTGGAAAAACACTAGCAAATGCTACTGCTGCAAACAAGCACACTACAAAAACGCTCTTGAACAGCATCATTATGAGCGCGAAAACAACTTTGCGGATCGCAACTTAAAATCGAACTAAGGCAATTTGCAATCGCGTTCCGAAGCTATAGATCCCACTCGGCACTCAGATATTTTAACGATAGTTTTATATACAAATAGAATATCAAATAAATATCAAAAAATCATTATCTCGAACTGAGATAATACACGAAATCAATATTAAATTTATTATTATTCCAATTGATAAGAGCGATTATCAATGAACAAAACAAATGCGTTTGTTATTTGGAATAAGAACTCAACGGGATTATCTAATTTAATGATTACAAATTCGTGTTATTTATTGCTGCACACGGAGTCGATAAGTAAGCACCTAATTTCTAAAACGACTGAGAGCAAGTCGATTTGAACAACGACACACCAATTTGCTACTGATGCCAGATTAGTTTTTTGTTGTGTTCATTCCTTATACTGCGGGGGTGCACATCTATAAATATGGATACGTATACACACATGTATACACACTTTCCATAGGGTGCTAGGTGCCCCAGCAAGTAGCACATTGAAGCGCGCTGTCACATACAAGAGAATTATCGGCTTGTTCACAATGCTTCCAGGTGAAATTCGTTTTTAAAACTCTCCAGTGACTTTGAAGTCCTTTGTTTATACAACCACTCATTATAATTCTTGCAAGAGTGAATGTGTATGTTGTTCTGTTCTTTTAATAAACCAATGCAGCACGGTCGAATGCTTAATGGTTATATTATAAAGTACGAAAACTCCACATCAATGATAATGTGGACATACATACTCGTATATCACAATGCAACAATTGACGCATTGCCCGACTGCTATCAAGGTTAAATACCTTGTATAGACAGTTTACAGACATACAGAACTCGGATGAGGTTAGGATGCTGAAGTCGTTGATTAAAAACTTCTGGAAATGAATAAAAGAAAATTACAGACTTTGTGCAAATTTGCATTGGGACAGCAAAATTCGGACTATAAAATCCAATAACCCGAGTATGCTTCCGAAAATAAACAAAGTATTTCGGAGGAATACTCAGAACTACTTTTCGCGTTTGTGCCTCGTCATTGTCACATTACAGAAGCGGTGACCGTTTATACAACTCTGTTTATGCGAAAAATAATGCACATTATCCAGTGCATTAGAAAACAGCCCTGCTGCATCCCGTTCCCAAAAAAAAAAAAAATAACACAGCTTCAATCCAGAGATTCTCCGGTCAATAAGTCTCATTCCGATCATCAGCAAGGTATTCAAAAAAGTTAGCCATAAAGCCCTGAGTAAGTGGGATAAGCAATTTGGTGTTAGGTTAGGTTAGGTAAAGTTGAAGTGGCTGCCGGCTGAGAATCGTCAACACACTTAGACCAATAATAGGTCCATTGTGATACCACATGGATCATGGGAGAAAATTTCTCCTACCTACGCGTTTAACCATTTTGAGCTTCTTAAGTGTATGAGGCTCTTAATGTCGATGTTTTTCAGGTCGCCTATGTCGTTGTAATAGGGAGCACCTAGGTGAAGCTTCCATCTACGGGAGAGAGTTGGGCAGAAACAAAGATGGTGAGGAATAGTTTCTTCCTCTTCTTCATCTATGCAGCTTCTACAAAAGTCGTTCGCAAAAACGCCTAGCCTTGTAGCATGCTGGCCTATTAGACACTGTCCAGTGATGACACCTATTATAGCAGCGATATGCAATCTGTTGAGAGAAATTAAATTCTTAGAACGTTTTAGATCCAGCTTCGACCAAATTTGTTTTGTCGCTAGACATGTGGGTCCACTTGTCCACCTAAGATTCGTACTCTCGATATCATCCAGCTTAAATTTGAGTTTGCAAGTAGCGATTGGTATACCTAAGGAGCCTTTGTCTGGTAGGGTGGGTATAGTTTTTTCCTATTCTGGCGAGTTCATCGGCCTTACAATTCCCTGGAATGTTCATATGCCCCGGCACCCAACACAGGTGAATATTGAACTGCTCAAACATCTCCACGAGAAACGACCGGCAGTCTAGAGCTACTACGGAATTTATAGAAGTCGATTCCAAGGATTTGATTGCTGCTTGGCTGTCTAAAAAGATGCGGATATCTCTAGCAGATATCACGTTTTTCTTAAGTCAAGATAATACTTCTTTAATCAACATTTCCACCTTGAACACGCTACAATGATTTGGAAGACGGAAGGAGAGCTTAAGATTAAGAATGTCAGAAAAACACCTCCACCAACTCCGTCCTTGGATTTTGAGCCGTCAGTGTAGAAGTGGATTGACCGATCTTCTTAAAAATGTATCATCCTTCCAGAGTGATCTGCAGGGGATGGTGACGAGGAAGTTCTTGTCAAAGTTTAGACGTGGGATGCGAAACGTTCTCGAAAACAAAATAAAATTTCCCCTTCGGATACTGTAGGTCCCTTTTATTCGAAGCATTTAGTGCACACAATACGAGTGGCTGCGAGAAGCTAGGCCTAGGCGTAAGCTTTTTTAAAACAGACGTTTTGTTCAAAGTGACTGCCATTTGGTTTAACGCAGGTAGGATTACAGCGGCATGCACGGTTTCTAGAGGCATAAACAAAGTGGTTAAAGCACTTTTGAGGCTTTCAAAATTTCGGTGGGGTCACTCATATTTTTTAACACCGAATATGAAGAATAATGCAAAGGATTCAAATCCAGTCTTCCTGAAGGCCAATCTTCGGATGCAATAAAAACAGGAATATTGATTCTAAGCCACTGCTTAGTTATTTTGGCTTTATGTGCTGTAACAGTCTTGTTGGAAAACCCATCTTGCTTCTTTGAAAGGTGTACTCGTCGAACATTTAACGAGTACACCACCAGTTTTGACTCCTTTTTCACAAAAATGAAGGCCAGTAAATCTTTGATGGGATAACTCCGCCAAATCATTACCAAAGCAGGATGATGGCGGTGCTGAACTCTAGAAACTGTGTGTTTTTTTCCATCCTTAGATGTTGTTGCATAGATTTTATCATTTTGTTTATTAAAAACTTTCTCGGCGGTGAAAATCTTTCCTTTCGTAAAATGATATTTTGTGACCATTGTCCGCGTGAGTTACGTTTAATAGTTCTCTTCAGAGAACGCAACGTTTAACACAAGAAAAATAAAGCAAAGATTACGTTTAATTTGAACTTTATTTATTTAACGAAAATGTACTCAAATACTTAAAGTCTAACTATAATTGCATTGCACGACCATAATTGCTTCTTGCGTAGATTCGTCAAGTTTTCGTTCACTTTTGCTCACTTATGAAAAGAGCGAACCCATTGGCTCTTTCTTACGAAAATTTTACATTTGACTTTAACATCTGTGTAAATTTAAAAGTGGAAGCCCGTAAACAAAAAGATATTTCCCTTTCACTAATTGTGCAACTTGAGAAATTGACAGTATTGAAGAAAACTGGGTGCCGTGGCGTAAGTGGTGAGTGTGTCGGATCACTACGCATGAGGTTCAAATCCCAGAAAACACCAAAAAGTTTTTTCACGGTCCCACCTCTCGCGAGCGTCTGACAAACATCCGAGAGTATTGTTGTCTCGAAAAAGCTTCTCAAATCGCCATTCGGAGTCGGCATTAAACCATAGGTCCCTTCCATTCGTGTGAAAAATATAACGCACATAACATGAGTGGTTGCGAGAAGCTAGGCCCTAGCACTTTAAAGAGCTGTTGCGCCAAATATTTGTTTTTTTTTTTTTTTTGAAGAAAACTTAACGTAGAATTTTGACTTTACATTCCGATTGCTTTCGGCTTATATAGTTGAGCCTTTAGGAGTTTCACGGTTAACAATTAACTAGCTAAATTACCTTTTCTTTCAATCAAAGGAGGTATGCAGTAAAATAATTAATTGCAAAAATTTGAAAAAAAAATAATGTATAAACAAATGTTGTGCTCGCTTTTTTTCGTAATGTTATTTTATACATTGATTTCATTTTTGGATGTTAGTTATGTTGGCACGTGAAGAGCTCATATTTTCAATGAGCTCTATAATTTCCGGCCTGACCTCTGAATGCCTCATGTTACTACAACTTCCTGTGAAGTGTGGGAATGTAACTCGTGTCAGTGTAAGAGTTGCTTCAATTTACTTTATATTAGGCGTCAATAGATGTCCAGATGATCGACGAAAGACTTTTATGTTGAGATTATCCCGAATGAGCGTTGCCATTGATCTGATGGATATATCCAGCTCACGCAATATAATTGTCCGTTTTCAAAGGGGATAACCTCGAAATCGCCCGCGTACAGCTTTTTCAACTGCCCTAGTAGTGACAACGCGCGGTCGAGCACTTCTTGGTCGGTTTTTTTAATTGAGATGATTTATCAAATAGCACGGTACACAAACATTTCAGATATTTCGAACGGTTTTAATATGTCCAAAACGTTAGCACTTAAGCTGCGTTATGACAGCAATACGATTTCCTTTGATACTCCACTCCATGAAAATCGATCAGTAGCTGTAGTATATGGCCTCAAAAACAAATTAACTGTACTGTTCCGTTAACTACTACAATTCTGTTAACGTCAAACAGTTTCCGCTAGAGAGTTGTGAAGCCGAATTTATGGCAGGACTAGGTATGTACATATACCTATTTATTCGTGCACATGGCGCTGGAAAATGATTTTTGGCCATCAATTTCCAAGATGGAAAATATGAAATTCATGAAATATTTTATTTTCTGTCTAGAATAATTCAGCTACAAGTGCTGTGTGGTTAATTTCGAGCTTAGAAAGGAAATTCTCATTTCGCTTCGGATTTTCAACCCCACCCACACACCACTGACAAACAGAGATACCGACAGGACAGCATTGAGAAACCCACATTTTCGAACTTCTCGATAATACAAATTTTCAAATTGATTAATATTTCTAGATTGAAATTTTAAACAAATTAATTACCATATCGAGTTGGACTACATATGTAGACCGTACAATTTACAATGTCTAGTTACAAAATTTATGAAATTTATTGTTTCAAAACGAGTATTTGCTTACATATTATTATTTATGTTGCACTCTGTGAGCTAAACTTATTAACTGTATCTATCTATACATATAATAAAATGATAACTGTCATCTTTGGACAGGTATTACGCAAAAACTACTTTGGGGATTCAAACAAAGCTTTTGCGTTCTATAACTTGGAAGCTTGGTTTTTATCAGTTAAAATTATCACGATATTCTTTAAATAATACTTTAATAAATACAGCGGTTAAAAAAGCAGGAAAAACCATACATTATAACACTATACATTCAAAAAGTTTGAGAATTACTGTTTTTTTTTTTATTTTTGGACGCAGTGTAAAATAAATATGTAAACACATGGATTTATTTCTTTGCCTACCTATGAGGCACAAATTTGTAGCTATTATACATACTCGTACATGTGTATCTCAACGCATTTAATGGCATTTGACGTATTCCTTCTACATATGGTATGTACATATGTATATAGATCATATTATTGTGGACCTGGCAGACTAAGTCGCCGGTATCTGCTAGTGCACTATAAAGTGGTGTATAAAAAAAGAATACCAGATTATAAATAGAAAAACTGAAATATTTCATTTCTCTTTATCCGAGTTGTGTGGGGTCACTAACCAAATGTTGATAGTGATGTTCAGCTCATATACGACGTATATGTATTCGTTTGCATGTTTATCATTTTCAGTTCGTCATATTTTGTAATGTAAACAAAATAATAATAATATTAATACAGAAAGATTGGAAGCAACACACCAATGATTTCTAGGAATTTAAAGTACGTGTAGCTGTAGTGGTTATTGTGAATAATGTCTGCTTTTTTGTGCGTTCTTAATTCACATCGCCCTTGTGATGAAACCTTGACTTGACCATGAACAGAACTAGATCAGATATCATCTACAATTGCTCTAGTATTATTAAATAAAAAAAAAAGAACTGAAAATTAGTGCTACCATGTTCAACAAGAAGTCTGACAACACGGGGTAGATGAAGCATTAGTGCAGGGGTTAGCAGAGGCTGTGCGCAAGGCGACGTTACGCCTTCACAGCCGTGATGCATGGTGATTGACTCTCTGTTAAAACACTCCAAATAGTGGGAAAACTGTCTGCATTCGGTAGCAAAGCACAATTTCCTGATTTTTGTCTGTGTTCTAAGTCACACTGGTATATACATATCTTAGAGAACACGATCTCTTATAAGACTGCTGGACGAGGCTCAGAGGAGAATTTCTCAGGACTCGAACTCTTTTTTTTTTTAAATATTAATTAGCATTCTAGGGAGCAACATTTTGAATGCAATTAGATGATGGCACGACGTTAATTTGAAAAGATAGACAAAGAAAGAAAGATTCGTGTAGTTACGAGTAGGTTTCAAAATAAAACTCCGGTCGTGGCGGGAAAATTTGAAAATTGTTTTATTATTTTTTCGCATTATTTTATTCAGACCACCTAATAACATTCACACCAATCATCAAAAATAGTAACAAATTATCCAACCATATGACCAAACTACTACCAGACCATGCCTTCGCAGTAGTGTGGACACAAGACTACGCAACTCATCAGACAATTTTTTTTTTTAAGAAATTTGTTCTGTCGTTTGTCTCATTAATCCAAACCGCATCAAATATTAAAATTCGACAAAATCATTTTTGCCATTTTCGAGAAAAATAAGCGTTTCACATTTTAATGACTTGTGTATAACATGGTTCGGTTCCGTTTGCATTTTCGTTCGAGCGAATCGAGCGTGTATCTTCACTATACACATTCATTTTTGTTATACTCGATAATAAATCGTAACGCATTCTATGAAGATAGGACCAAAAGGATTGGATTATAGCAAAACCATAAAAAATCGCTACAACCTGAAAATTTGATGCAATTAGACAAACGTTTTGAAACACTTCTGAAGTGAAACTTCTTTAGCGAGACTAGTGAATCGCAAATCAAAAATGAAGCGATCAACCACACTGAGAAGTTCTTGCCCGATCACAGAAATCAAGCAACGTCGGACGAGGTTAGGATTACAGTCATTTTATATATACATTTTTTTGATGTACATATGTAGGTAGGTAGGTAGAAGTGGCAGTAACAGCAAACTACATGTTGAAATCTAATTAGCGCATTGAAGCGATTTTAATACCACAACTTCAGTTACGTTGTCTGTTGCTAAACTTGGATAAAGGTCTTTAAATCCACTCTACAGTATTAAGAAAGTTGATTACTTCTACGGTTTTTTATTTTTTATTTTTGATATCTCTAATAGGTTGTCAAAGAAGGGTCTGTCAAATGTGCGCTGCCCGACCCTACCTAGAGCTCGGCACTTGCAAGGGAAATGAAAGATTGTTTGATTCGGTTCGACTACCATATAAACGCAGATTGGATTCTGGGATCGAGATGAGATTTTGCATATAAACACGGATCGAGAGATCGAGTTTGGCAGATAGAGACAGATGAGAGAGTAGGATAAGAAAAGGAACTTGACGCACAGGCGAAGAAGTGTCAAAATCAATCCTATTTCGCTTCGAAAAAGAACTCGATTCCTCAATTCAGCTACAACGAAAACGCGGGTGGAAGCTCAGTACTGTGACAATTTGATCTCTCAATCCGGTCACGTAAACCTAGTAAATGCAGCAGCCGTTGTGTATGATGCATGTATGTGTTTGCGTGTACGGTTTATGTGTTAAAATAATACGTTTTATTGAAGCGAAGTTCCACTACAACCGTGCGCTCATGTGGGTGAGGCACAAACCAATTTTTTTTGTTTACCTTGGTGCGGGGAATACCGCTGCACATAGACAGCTACAAATGTTTGAAACACTATATAGTATATAAATAAATATTATTTCTGCCAGAAATTTTAATAGGGTTGACATAACATTTTTTTCATATATAATATGTATGGTAGATAAGTGCGAGGGGCGACTGATAAGTTTGCGGCCTGAGATACTCAACAACGAGTCATCTTCTCATTAGTGATGACATTAACTGCGGCAGTTTTTTTAGTAGTCTCGTTTCAATAATAACCTCATTTTGTTATTATCTGTGGTAGGATATACATCACCATGTCAGGCGAAATCGGAAATTCTCGCAATTTTGGGCACCGCGCCGTAATAAATTACCTCGTGAAAAAATGGAAAATCACGTAAGGAAATGTCATGAACTCTTCAGGATTCGGGGTGTTCGTATACCATGGTCAAAAAATGGGATCGCTTATTTCAACAAGGGCGAGAGAGCTGTGAAGACGACTCCCGCCCAGGGCGTCCTGTATCAGTGGTCATTAAAGAAAACGTCGGAAAAGTCGAAATACATATTAGTTTTGGTCGACCGAAGAAAAAAAAAATATGGCAGATAGCAAACCAGCTGCACATCAACAAAGAATGGATTGAAGAAATTTTACTCGAGCATTTAAACATGAAACAAATTTATGCGCACTGGGTACTGAAAATACCCGCCCCGCCGGCCGTTTGATAAACAACGACGAGTCGAATGCTGCAAAGGTTTTTTGGAGTTAGCCAGGGGGAATCTCGACGAAATTTGCAACCGAATCTTAACTGTAAATGAGGCATTACGAGCCGGAGTCTAAATAAGAGTATATGCAGTGGATTGAAAAAGGGAAGAGGACGCCGAACCAATTCAAGCTAGGCCTTCGAAGCTTATGACGACTGTTTTTTTGGGACAGCGAAATCGTTTTGCTGATTGATTACCTGCTAAAGGGGACTGCGATGAATAGTCAATATTATGCAAATTTATTGACTTAGGCACGTGAAGTGGTCGTGCGGATGCGATGTGGAAAACTCAGGCACGGAGTTTTTGCAGGATAACGCGCTTGCTTAGACGGCGCGGGTTTCGAGGCATTCCTTAAATGACAGATTTTTCAACGATAGACCACCCACCCACAGCCCAGACTTGGCCCCGAGCGACTTTTTCTTTTTCCAATTTGAAAAAGGAGCTACGAGGCCGGAGATTTGCGGATGAGAACGAGGTGTCGAAGGCTTTCTCGAAGTCGATAAATTGCAAATGAAGCGGAAACCTGTACTCGACGCACTGCACTTTAATGATCGGCAAGGTGTTTAGTTGGTCGATGCAGGAGGATCCCGAGCGGAAACCTGCTTGTTCGACATCGAGAGTGGAATCAAGATGTTGATTAATTCGATCCAGTATAACTTTAGCTATTATCTTGGAAACCACCAGAAGAACGGAAATAACTCTCCAGTTTTCACACTCCGTTAAATTTCCTTTTTTCGAAAGCTTAATGATGATTGCCTCTGCTGGGAATCACACTCGTCTTATAATTGGGTGAAGAAGGTATGCCGATATACTTGGCGCTGCTTGGAAAAGCTCTACAGGAATTCAATTGAGTCCCACCGTATTTGTTATATTTGTTGCCACGGACAGCCGATTTGAGTACGACGAAGTGACGCTATCGTCTATCGACGGTTTAAGACCGTTGCGAAATGTTCCTTCCATCTTCTGAGCTGATCTTTATTCGAGGTCAGTAAGGAATCGTCCAGACTACTGACAAGGTGTTGTTTGGAGCTCTGCCCACCGACCATATCCTTCGTAATCCTATACACGAAAGCACAAAAGTCTGCATACACCCTTGAAAAGTGCAAAATCTAAAAACCAGCGTATAATTCAATATCAATTACTTTATTAAATAATTGATTAGGTACTACACAAAAAGCATCCTAAAAAAAAAACTAATGGTACAATAAAAGAAACAAGTAAAGTAAACACATAAATTAACCTCGCAAAAGTCTACATACAGTACAAATAAAAAAGGAAATCATTTTATTTTAAAAAACTGCAAATGGCATTTCATATTTTTTCTGCCCTTCATTTACTTCTATGACTGCTTGCAATCTTCTAGGCATCGAAAGAATGAGATTTTGGGTAACGGTGTTATTTCGGACCTTTAGGGAACTCTTAGTTGTTGATTGTGCATTTACGGATTCTGCGTTCGAATTAATTCCAAATGTGTTCGATATCGTTAAGATCTGGTGATTGGGGGTGGATGCAACTGCTTAGGCACACGGTACAGGAGCCATTCCTTAACTGTTCTTGCCATGTGCTTTGGTTTATTGTCTTGGTGTAGCAACAAGTTGTTTCCTAAGACTAGATATTCGGCAGACGCATGCAAATCATTACACAATATGTACTGTGAGGGTATCTTTCTTCAAAGGCTGAGGTGGGCTCGCCGGTCCCAGGGTTAACCCAAAGGAACACCCTAAACTTTGGGAAAGAGGTACTTTTATTGATAAATGGAATGGTTTTATACAATATTGCTTCGTTAACAATGCAAATGGTTTCTTGGCTAACAATGTTTATACCTAACAATATATGTATAACTTAACGCTAATGTTGGTCGTCCTGCGGCTAGTTTTGGTACGGGCCGGGGTTATGCGTCCTGTTGTCTGGCTCGGTTCGGTACGTCGGCGGGCAGGCTTCGAAGGTCGCAGTCCGCACTTAGGGCAGGCTTGCGATGACCCAGTCCGCACTTAGGGCAGGCTTAGGAAGAATCCAGTCCGCACTTAGGGCAGGCTTGGAATGTAGCCGTCCGCACTTAGGGCAGGCGTGCTGTGACCCAGTCCGCACTTAGGGCAGGCTTGGGAAGGATCCAGTCCGCACTTAGGGCAGGCTTAGGAAGAATCCAGTCCGCACTTAGGGCAGGCTTGGAATGTAGCCGTCCGCACTTAGGGCAGGCGTGCTGTGACCCAGTCCGCACTTAAGGCAGGCGTGCTGTAGCTCGACAAAGGGCGGCAAATCCGCTGTAGTTTACTCAGTTTGTTTCTCTCAGAAGGGGAGAAACCTATCGGACGGGCCGGCTATCGCTAGTAGCAGACCCGTGGATTATTGCCCAATCACCGAGGTGAAGGCAGAAAATTGGTGGAAAGTCGTAAGACCAATTCCGAGAGGCTGTCAAGAGTAAACTGGATTGGTACCACACCGCTTGAGCAGACTCTGCCGACTGACTCTCATCCACACTCCTTTATGGAAAAGTCCTGCAAGACGAGAATGTGAATTTTGAGCCAATGCAAAATTTCCTCCACATTCTCGTCTGCGACCTTTGTATTTACATTTTCTCCTCTTTTTGACAGGATATTCGGAGAATATTCTCCGTTTCCTCCGTTTCCTCTTGTTTGACAGAGGATTTGGAGAATACTCGCTGTTTCGCTACCTGCCAACAGATGGCGGCCTCCGCATCAGGTGGTTAGTAAGGTGTGCGTAGAGTGTGGATGATCGCTTCTGGGGTGGTGGATTATGTCACTTCGTTACAGTACAAGTGATGATCCATAATGCCCTCAATAAACACTAA
This sequence comes from Brachypalpus laphriformis, assembly GCA_945910035.1. Classification (NCBI taxonomy): domain Eukaryota; kingdom Metazoa; phylum Arthropoda; class Insecta; order Diptera; family Syrphidae; genus Brachypalpus; species Brachypalpus laphriformis. The sequence goes on along the minus strand of OX246755.1, from coordinate 88,981,562 downwards.
TTTACCCACTCCCGCTGCCGGCATTGAACCCTACACCATGACATTGCCTCCCCAATGTTTTACTGTTGGCACCAAATTTTACACAGCCATTTCTTGGTTTGGTCGAAGATATATTTTTTTACGGCCATCGGATCTAAAAACATTGTACTTACTTTCTTCCATAAATGCAGGTCTCCGGAACTCGTGACCTTCAGAAATACGGCGTTTGGCAAACTCGAGGCGTTTTTGTTGGTTTACCTTGCCGATTCGGGGGCCTTTTTCTGCGATAACTTTCATCAGATACTTCGGATCTTAAGACATTTCGAGCTGCCTCAGAATGAACTTGTTTGCTGGTCGTATTTCCAATATCTTGAGCCAATTTTGGAGCGCTGGTTTTAGAATTGGCTGTCATTTTACGATGGATGGTCCAAGCATCTCGGACATTTAAGTTATTCGGAACGCCAGAACAACATTTATTTAAGACTTTATATTATCATAGTATCTTTGTATTATGGTTTGGACTCCTGAGCGATTTTTACCAACAATTTTTGCAATTACACCGTGGCTTTTAGTCTCTTCTCCTAGTTTAATAATTATGTTTTGAATTTCAAAGTGAATTCTTTTCCTGCTCCTCAGTTTGAGAAGCCGTATATATTAAGAAAGAAACACGTCCTCTCTAAATTACACACGAGACTAAGAGAATAGGAAAAGTTCCAGTTCACTGCAGACATGAACGTTACTTAATTTCTTTTCGTTGGAGTTTCTATGAAAATGCAGCTGTATGCTGACTTTTGTGGGAAGGATTTGTTGTTTACTTAGCTTTTCCTTTTAATTTTCGTGTCTACAGTTAACTTTGTTTTTCTGAAAGTGTTAACTGGGTGAAAAGAAGATATATAATGACTCCCTGGTAACTAAATTATTTCCTGGATTTTTGTTTTTCATATTTTCTGGTTTCATAAACGTCTACATAGTTTCAGGTATGTAGACGTTTGTGCTTTAGAGTAAATAGACCTGCTGTCGCATCTATTTCCTGCTTCTTCAGCTCCTGAAGCAAGAGCGCTTACGCGACTCCGCCTGTCTCGTCTCACACTACGCTGTACATCCTCTTCATGCGGTATTGTGATTTTAGCTTAACTTTATCTGCTGCTGAGACAGCTGCGATTTGAGCCTTGAGTGAAATGCGCTTTTCGATGCGTTTCCAGGTCTCTGCGGATAGCCATGTGCTGTGGTGTTTCTGCCTTATACCGGCAAACCGTTCTGCTTCAGTTGCAAAAAAGTTTTTCACAGCACTCTATTGCTCATCAATGTTTGATTGAGCTGCGCTGCTGGTCGTTTCGGCTCCTTCAGAAAGATGGTCCCTAAATAATTGGCGCACTGCGGGATCCTTAAGACTGTTGATATTGTTCCTGGAAATGCGATAAATATTGGTACGGTTGCTTCGGACGGATGCCGTACGAAGGCGAAGGTGAGCTATCATACATAATTTAGTGATCACGCACCATTCCAATATCAGCCGCACGCTTATTTCGAACATCTTCAATTTAATTTCTAAAGCACTTACTCATTGCCAAGTGATCAATCTGGTAGGATGTTCGCTGCCTGTCAGTAGAAATCCAACTAATCTTATGGCAGGGATTATGTTCAAACAAGGTAGCTCCAAAGACAAGACGATTGGCATTACAGAAATCTAGAAATCTTTCACCGTTGTTATTTCACTTTCCAATGCCATGGCGTCCCATCACATGTTTGAGCCTTGGCCTTGAAATCCCTCATCAGTATTAGACGGAGAGCTAGTGACATTTTTTAATGATTATTTGCTCAACAAAATGTTGCATATTTTTTAGTTGTCGTGGTCGGATAGATATCAAATTCTGGTGAACCTGGGCGGGTTGCTTTAGGGGCTACAAGAACTCAAAGTTCTCAAAAATCTTGAAAACAAAAATTATAACTTCAATTTCTGAATCTTATATCTTCGAAAGTATTTTATTTTTTATTTTTAATTTTTTTTTCAGAGGGTAGGTAAAAATCTTCAACAAGACACTATGAGGATCGGCAGCGCGTGCTCATAGTAGCGTGGGATTCTTACCCACTAAAAAACTTCCCTTCAAAGCACACTTGCTTATATTTTTTTACTACAACCAAGCATTCGACTTATCAAGTAGTTTTCGTTTCATGAAATAATGACGTTTTGCAGGTACCTTCCCATTAGAAGTTCCTGCTAGTTCCGCAGTTTAGACGCGGTTACTTATCGCGCTAAGTCTAAAGGTTTGGTTCTTTGTAGACGGCGTTGTAAGTTTCTTTCATCCAAAACTTGGAGGACTGTAATATTAGCGTGAATTTCTAGTCGACTTTTATCTTTTCTCGCGTAGTTTTTGATTTCGTCTTCGATTGCTTTAATGCCAAGATCTCTGTGGATATCGCTATTTCTGATATACCATGGCGCATTTAGAAGGCGTTCGATAGTGTCAACAGGGAGTTTATTTGGCGTGCCTAACGCAGGAGAGGCATTCCCGATAAACTAATTGCTATTATCAAAGCTACATATGAAGGCTCCAAATGTCACGTTCTGCACAGGGGAAGGTTGTCTGGGGAATTTGAGATCCAAAGTGGGGTAAGACAAGGCTGTATCCTTTCACCAATATTATTCCTATTGGTGATTAGCGATGTGCTTCATGCAGCTTTGTCGACGGGAAACGGAGGAATTCGATGGACTCTTACATCTCAACTGAAGCATCTTGACTACGCAGACGATGTATACTTACTCTCCCACAGAATTATGGACCTCCACCAAATGACAGCAGATGTGGAGAGGGAGGCAGGTGTCGTCGGGCTGAAAATGAATACGGCAAAAACTAAATTTATCAGCCTTGGAACAAACTCATCGGCTCAAATATGCATATGTAGAGAGAGTAGAGGATTTCCAGTATCTTGGGAGTATTGTCTCGACCGATGGTGGAACCGAACTGGATATAGCCAACAGGATCGCCAAAGCAAAGTCCGCGTTCGGGATGTTGTCCAAAATATGGCGAAGCAATGCAATCAGTTTGATCACCAAAATAAGACTGTTCCGCTTCAAGGTTGAATCCGTGCTGCTATATGGTTGCAGCACGTGGAAAGTGACCACTACTATCACCAGAAAGCTGCAAACGTTCGTTAATAGGTGTCTGCGCAATATCTTAAGGATTTTCTGGCCCAATCGTATCTCTAACGAACACCTTTACGAGAGAACGGGTCAGGAACCAATAGGCACAACCATCCAACGGCGGAAGTGGCAGTGGATTGGTCACACGTTCCGAAAGGGTGACAGCTCCATAGCGAACCATGATATGCAATGGAACCCTCAAACTCAGGATGGCAGAAGACCTGGCGGTCCGAGAAGAACATGGCGCAGAACAGTCGAGAAGGAGGCACGGCAGTTAGGGAAAAGTTGGGGAGAACTCAGACACATTGCCAGAAACAGTACACGATGGCGCGTAGGCGTAGTATAGGCCCTAGGACCCACAAGGGGATACAGGACATAAGTATGGCGCATTTACAATACCTCTTAGCACTTTGTTTTCAGAAGTTTGTAAAATTTTAATGTTACTTATTTTGGTACAACCCCAGAGTTGTATACCATATGTCCATATAGGCTTTAGCACTTGCTTGTATAAAAGCAGTTTGTTCTCTATATTAAGCTTGGAATATTTTCCAAGTAACCAATACATTTCTCTCTATTTGTTATCTAGTTCTTTGCGTTTTTTCTTTACGTGCGTTTTCCATTTCAGCTTTGTATCAAGTGTCATTCCAAGATACTTAGCCTCGTTTGCAAACGGGATTTCAACCGAGTTTGTAAAGATCGGCAAATTATTTATTTTCTTATAAGTAAAATTTACATTAACAGATTTGGTCTCATTGAGTGCGATTCGTCAAACCTATGTCCATTCATTTACTCTATCCAAAGCTTCTTGCAGTATTTTTGACCGATTTACCTACTGCCAAGATAGCAGTGTCGTCGGCAAATGTAGCTTGCTCAGTGCCTTCTACTTGCGGTATATCACGAGTGTATAATAGATATAAAACTGGACCAAGGACGCTTCCTTGCGGCACCCCAGCCATTATTTCCTTAAAATCTGAATATTCGTTCCACATTTGACGCGGAATAGTCTATTCGTAAGGTACATCTTCAAAATATTATATAGGTGCTCTGGCAGAACTTGTCGTAATTTAAACTTTAAGCCTTCGTGCCAGACCTTATCAAAGGCTTGAGAGAAGTCAAGGAATACGCTTGAACAAATCTTTTTTTCTTCAAGTAACTTTTCAATTACATGTGCTATTTGATGTACTTGTTCAACTGTAGAATGCTTACTTCTGAATCCGAATTAATGATCCGGAATGAGATGCCCTTCTTCTATTACCGGCTGTATTCGCTTAATCAATATTCTCTCGAACACTTTGGATATAATTGGAAGAACCGAAATCGGTCTATAAGACGTTTTTTCATTCGGCGGTTTTCCGGGTTTAAGGACCATTATGACTTCGGCGACTTTCCATTGATTGGGAACATAATTTAGTCTAAGCCCGGCGTTTATAATGAACAGAACATTAATTAGAGCTTTTCTTGGAAGTGCTTTAAGAACCTCTCCCGTAATTAGGTCGTATCCAGGAGCCTTCTTAGGTTTAAGTTTCTTTATTTCTTCCTTAAGTTCGGTAAGTGTTGCATTTCTTATTACGCTGTTGACTACATATGACGTATTTATGTTTTGAATAAGAGCTTGTCCATCAAACGGTTTGAAAGTTTCTTGCAGGTGGGTGGCAAAAACTTGCGCTTTGTCTTTATCATGCCTGGCCCTTTCGTCTTGATTTCTTCTAATTGGCGCGGCTTGAATTTGAGTTTTTTTTAATACCTTTTATAGCCTTCCAAAGCGAGTAATTAGAATATTTCTTTGCCGTTAAACTTTCTAGGTAAGTTTGCATTTCATTATTCTTAAGGTCTTTAATCGATCTTTTTAGTGAGTTGCGCAAACGGTTAAGATGTGCTTTATGTTGCGGAGCCCGATTTTGTTGCCATTTTTTTCTCCTCTCCTTAATCATCTCTTTTATTTCCTGCGGATAAGTTTGAATGTACCTGGCCGGCGTTTTCTTAGGTTTGGGAGTATTCTTCCACGCGGCATTCTGTAGGATTTCGACGAAGCGATCAACTACAACTTCAAGTTCATTTGGCGTTTTAAGTGATACACTCAGCTCAATATTTGCTTCAATATGTTTTTGAAGCCATCCCAATTAGTTTTCGCGCCGGTTAATCTGGCCGGTCCTGCGTTTTTAATCAGAGCTTCGCTTATCGTCATAATGATTGGAGAATGATCAGAGGAGAGATCAAAGCTTTCTTCAACTTTTATACAGTTGCCAGATATTCCTTTAACAATAAAGAAATCGATCAGATCCGGTATTTAATTTCTATCAGTCGGCCAATATGTTGGTTTACCCGTCGAGTGAAAATTACAACTGAATTGCATACCCGCATTATAAAGCTTTCTACCTTTCTGAGAGGCGTTCCTTGAACCCCAGAAGGGGTGTTTCGCGTTGAAGTCGCCACCAATAATAAAATTTGGTTTAAGGAAGTTGAAGATGTTTGTAAAATCACTTTCTTCAAGTTTAAATCGCAGTGGACAATATGTAGACGAAATGTTGAAAGCAAAATGTCTATTTCTAACGCGTACCGTGCTTACTTGCATTGCTTCTAATTCAATCTTTACTTCCGCTGAGTGTTCGGTATATTCTTTTATAAGCAAGGAAGATCCGCCTCTGGCTCTTTCCGATGGGTAGAAGGCGTGATACACGCTATATCCCCTTATCTTAACATTCGATTGCTTTGTCAGATGAGTTTCACAGACCGAGCAAATATCGATTTTAACAACGATGTTTAGAATAGTCTTAATGCCATATATTACATCTTTATTTTTGACTTTATCAAAACTTAGCATGAAAAGTGGAAGTCCACGCTTTACCATTTTTTCCTGATCTCCCTCCGACTGTTGCTTCTCCGTCTTGATTATATTGACTGCAACAAGAATTTTAAAGCATTTGCCTTGAAGGTCGTTCATTACATCTTCTTTAGTGCACGAGGGGTGGAGACCCCTTGCTACAACACACAGTGGTCTTTCTAACTTATTTTCATAAGTATACCACTGAATCTTCTCGGCATTCAATTTTTGGGAGACTGCTCGGTAACCGTCGGCATCATCGACATTGATTTTCCACGTATTGTTTCGGAGAGATGTCACCTTAAATTTCGATGCCAGCGTTCCTTTAAGAAGGCAATGCAACTTATTATAGTCCGTAATTCGGACGACGTTTATCGGTGGCGGAGGACGTAATTTTATTTGTTGTGGTTTTTCTTGCAACTCCTTGCGCTTTTCATGTTTTTGTGGTTCGACTTCCGGTGAGGAACCAGCTTTGCGTTTTTTGGTAGGTCGTTTCTTTTCGATCCAATTCATTTCACGTGTTAGCTCTTCTTCGTCTGTCTGGTATTCGCGACTAGGTGAGCGATGTGCGCTAACTATATTTGCTTTTTGTAGATACGAGTTTTTTAAGGCATTATTTTCCTGCCTGAGCAAATCTAACTCTTTCTTAAGCTCACGATAGGGTAGCTCCATTTCGGTAAGCTTGGTAGGGAGTACGTCATTTTCCTCCTGAATCCTTTCTGATTTCGAGTCCCGTTTTTCACCCGCTTGCGCTTTCGGCGGACTTCTTTTTCCGGAGACGTTTGATCTTGTTGGTGGAGATCGAGATACGCTTGTACTTTTTGAGAAGGCATTTATTAGGTACAATAAATGGTTCTCCCCAGAATCCGTAGAGCCGACCTCCGAAGGGGGTGGATTTTCCAGTGTACCTGGACTGCCACCTGTGGTATTAAAATCTTTTGTTTTGTTCATTGCATGTTTTTGTATACGCCATACTCGGTATACGGAGGGTGGATTTTAGTCGCCTCTTACGACAGGCATGCCTACCTCGGGTATATTCTAACTCCTACCCGAAGGGGGTCTTCGAAAGTATGTATAGATATACGCATACAAATACTTTCACTGATTCTGAAAGATTATTTATAGATCTTTAAAACTGTGTATTAAATCTAGTCCTAACGTGTATACTTTTGAAAATATTTGATTTAAAACCACAACATTTCGAAATAGAGTAGTAGAGGGACCACACATTCCACGTGCAGACACGAAGATCGTTGTCCATTTTCCATTTGACATTGCCGTCAATAGTTAAATCGTCCTTATCCGACGCTATTGGTTGCTTCGTAACTATGCCTTTTTTTACGTGGTAGTGAAGTTACCCCGATAGCACAACCCCCAAACCTAGAGTGCCAAATCTATTTTGCAACCCCTAGGACGAGAGGCCGGATACACCGATGACAGTAACCCACTTTGGAGATATGAGCGCTGCCATTGGCCCAATAAAGGTTAATCCGCTATTATTTCATTTTCAATATCCTGATCCGGTATTGAAAATCTTTACAGACCTCAGCTCCAAATATATCGATGTAGCTCAAGTAAGGTATCCGCTGTCACCATTGCTTCCATCGAAATAATTCATCCGCCGCAGGTCCTCCTACCGAGGAGCTCTTGCTAGACTGCTGAGAAACATATTTCAGCAAATCAGGTTATCAAGAGAAGCTTCCCTCGGTTAAACATATGTGTGCTGAAGTTCACCCAGATGTAATTATGCAAATCCGAGTGTTCAGCTACATATCGACCGACTCAGCATACTCTCATCTTCAGTTCACTATCAGGTAGTATCAGGTACCCAGTGGGCACCACGAGGAGGTGATGATGCGATTTTGCCACTCTACGGATGGACGGACGAACATGGCTTAATCGACTCGGCTATTGATACTGATAATTTGTATGCATATACACTTCTTGCGGTTTGTTTTAGGGTAGAGAATAAGAGGATTTTGCTGAAATGTGTTAGGAATCGTTCAACACATTATGAGAGGTTTCCAGTAGATGCATAATAAACTACACAAGTTAGTTAAAAAATTAAATTCAAGAAATTAAAAAAATATTGGGTGGAAAACTCTGTATTTTGAGTAACATACTACATACTCAATTTCGTGGCATTTTCGGTTAGGGTGCAATGTTTTTGCTGTTGAATTGTTGAGAGTCATTAAAGTACAAAAAAAATTATTTTACTTATAATATCAACAAAACTGATATAATAAAATTTAAAGATAATTCCTTCCTTAAAAATTTTAGCATGATCTGAACAATTTGTATAGAGTATTTTGCAAAAAATGGGACAAATTTTGGCCGTCATTCTCTAAGATTCCAGCTTCCGATTACAATCTCTGGAATGCAAATCCCTTACTGCAACACAGCCAAGTATCTAGCAATGACCATAGATGCCAAACTTAAATGGAAAGAGCACTTGCAAAAGAAAAGAGAAGAACTAAACATTAAATTGAGAAAAATGTACTGGCTTATGTCTAGAAGATCACCATTATCTATACATAATAAACTGTTACTGTATAAACAAATACTTAAACCCGTATGGACATACGGAATTTAGTTATGGGGATGTACATACATGGGGATGTACGACTCAAAATAATATCGATATAATTCAACGTTTTCAAAATAAAGTATTGAGAGGCATAGTAGATGTGCCATGGTATATTAGGACCGTAGACCTTCATCGCGATCCTAAACTGAAGACTGTAGCAGAAACCATTGTAGATTACGCAGGAGTCCATGACCAAAGGCTGAGACAACACATGAACCTAGAAGCAGTGAAACTCACCGATACAAACGGACTTACTAGAAGACTGAAGCGTATCAAACTGCATGACCTAATTGTTGGCAACTAAAAAGATGATTATATGTTTTGTAATTTTGTATATATTGAAATATTATGTTTTAAAATATATAGATATGTTATCAAATATGAACTGCTCGTTAGTGTAAACTAGTTGTAGTATTATAAAATGGGAACATTTTTTATAAAGTTTCAATACAAAAATATAAAATTTTCTAAGATGGTGGCCTGAACATAAGTTAATATTTTTAGGAAATATTTTGAACCCGATTGAAAGAATTTTTTCCTGGATTATTTAGATATAGATTCAATAAATCATTTCACACTAAGTGTGTTGGCCTCACGGACTTGGTCTTAGACAAAGTAAATGCAACACTTGGATTGCACTTTTACTGCCCCGAATGTCGACTGGTATCATTGTCTAGTCTGTCTTTTAAACTTGTAGCTATGAAACGCGAATTCTCGGATCTTTCAGGGAATTTCGCTGTTATGGCAGACCGTCTTGAAAAAGTAAATAGTCTTTTTGCATCGCTTTCTCAATATCCATTAATGTGCAGCGTATCAACATCCACCGATTTTCCGACCTTTGGTTTCGAATTAATTACTGAAGAGTTAATAAGGAACGAACCGATACCACCCTCAAGTGATACGAACCAACTTTCTGCACCTAAGAGAAAGCGTTCGCAATCCTCTAGTCCGAGCAAGATTTTATCTAAAAAAAGTTTGGCTAAAGTTTCGGAGAAAGTCGTAGAATAACAGCACCAAGTATTTCATCCAATACTGAATTATCTACCGATCTTTCTAGCACCACCGCGAATTTGGGAACAAATATACCCACTGTTGACATTCCAACCTCTAGCATAACAAATACTCATATAGCCCCAATCAAAAACCGTCTATCAGCGTTGCCTAAGCCGAAGGAAACCTTCGTTTCTAGACTACTTCCTGGCACGTCCTGTGACGACATAATTAACAATTTAAAAGACTATTCTGTTGACGTATCTAAAATTAAATGTCAAAAAATTAATAAAAACACTAGTCCTTTCGTCTCATTTAAAATAACGACGGAGTTATGTCTCTTTGAAAAGCTATTGAACAAAGAGATGTGGCCACAGGATGCATTCATTAGATGGTTTGTTGCTAAGCCTCAGAGTAACAACACTCGCCCTGTTCTTAATTCTCCAAAAAACTAAACCGTTTATCCCTTTACTACCAAAATGTAAGGGGACTCCGCACGAAAACGAGAAATTTATTATTGGTATCTCATTCATCGATCCATGATGTGATTGCACTGACAGAAACTTGGCTTAATTTTACCTTTCTGAACACGGAATTATTCTCCTCAGACTTTGAGGTATATTGTAAAGATAGATACTTAGATATTGAACATCTAAGCGGTGGTGGAGTCCTAATTGCTGTTCGAAACTCTTTGCAAAGTTTCATTTTTCCAATTCCTAATACAGACTCGCTGGACGTTATTTGTGTGAAATTAAATTTAGGATATAGGTTCATTATAGTTGATAACATTTATATTCCTCCTGAAAGCTCGATCGAGGTATATAAGCACGTTACTGATGCCATAAATTATGTATCGGAAAATTGAAATCCTCTCGACGACGTTTTATTGGTGGGTGACTTTAATCTACCCAACTTAAAGTGGACCCTTTCTGACGACGAACTTAGTTTTGTGGTGGTTCATGCGTCTTTACCTCAAGAAACAATTTTGGTGGACAATGTAATATCTTGTGGATTACTGCAACTAAGCAGTATAAACAACTTTCTTGATAGACAACTTGACCTCGTTTTTTATACAAATTGTAGCAGTTGTATTGTGGAACCTAGTTCAACCACGATGAGTACTATTGACGCGTATCGTCCTCCACTTCACGTTATTCTTTCTCATGACGACGTGGTTCATAATACTTTTGAAAATTTTACTCTTGAATTTGATTTAAAAAAATCTGACTTTAATTTACAGAACGAACTAATATCTAGCATTGACTTTGTAGGAATTTTCAACAGCAATTGTAATATTGAACAAATGACTGATCATTTTTACATACATATATTTAACTGTTTTATCTCGTCCGTACCCGTAAGAAACACACGTAAGGATTTGTCTACAACTGCTCCTTGGTACAATAACCAATTACGGAGTCTGCGAAATAAAAGAAATAAAGCGTGCAAAAATTATTTAACGACGAACAGAACAAGCGATTATAACCAGTTTGCTATCCTCTATATAGACTTTCAAATCTTAGCGAAAAATCTATTAGGTAGTTACATTAATAAAATGCGTGGCTCACTTCTTTAAGATCCCAAAGTTTTTTGGAAATTTGTGAACAGTAAAAAAAAAAACGGATGGTTATCCTGCTAATATGTCTTACTTAAGCGAATCTAGCAGCAGCCCTCTTGTAATCTGCAATATGTTCTCTTCATTTTTTGGCCTATCTTTCTGTTCCGACAACTATTCACCTGCGCAAAGTAATTTCACCCACCTTGAAGGTTTCTCTAGCAGCTCAATGGGCCAGATTTCAATAATTGATGAAGATGTGAGAGAGCATTTAGCTTTACTTAGCAACGATACTACCTGTGGCCCTGATGGAATTCCTCCGATTGTGCTAAAATATTGTTGCAATGCCTTGGCAACACCCTTAGCCGTGCTATTTCGGGCATCATTAAAGCAGAGCATTTTTCCTAAAATTAGGAATCGTGTGTGCCAAAACTGTTCGAGGCTATAGTTTGTAAGGGTTTTTATTTTGCTTACAAACCATTTCTATCAACCAAGCAGCATGGGTTCATGAATAGAAGATCCACTGTTACTAACCTGTTGAAATTTACTTCTTTTACAAACAAAGTTGTCGAAGAGGGTGGTCAGGTCGACTGTATTTATACAGATTTTAGCAGGGCCTTTGACAAACTTTCTCAAAGCTTAATTCTGTTAAAAATGACATCTTTGGGCTTTCCAAATCATTTCGTTCGATGGATATGTTCTTATCTTGAAGAACGAACTTATCATTTTTTATTTCGGGGAATAACAACCGATGCAATCCTCGCTACATCCGGTGTACCCCAAGGAAGTCACTTAGGTCCTCTTTTATTTATCATTGCGATCAATGACGTGGTGGCAATACTTAAGAGTACTCGAATCTTAATCTATACTAACGACATAAAAATCTTTAGGCTTGTACGCAGTCAGTCTGATTGTATAGCTATGCAGAAGGATTTAGATACGTTCGCTGAATGGTGCTGTAATAACAATTTATTTTTGAACGTATCTAAATGCCAGTCGATCTTTTCAAGAAAACGTAATTTAACAAGTTATGATTACAATCTCAATGAATCTGTACTAAACAAAGTCACATCAATATGTGATTTAGGAGTGCATTTTTCTCAAAATATCGACTTCGATTTTCACATTAAACAAATTGTCAATAAAGCGAATTCAATACTTGGCTTTATAAAACGTTGGAGTAAAGAATTCAAGTGTCCACTTATAACATCCACGCTTTATAATACCTTTGTTCATCCGCAGTTAGAGTATGCGTCTAACATTTGGTCTCCAATGTATGCAGTACACATTAACCGTATTGAATCGGTACAGCGTAAGTTTGTCCGATTTGTACTTCGCCATTCAAACTGGATTGACCCTACACGTCTTCCATCATATTGCGACCACCTTCTTCTCTTAAATCGTCATTCTTTGGAGAAACATAGGGAAGTATGTGATGTAGTATTTAGATCTGACTGGCAGGAAAAGCCCTGGAATACAAAGTGAAGATTTGTGTTTCTATGGAGCACATGGGCGCCAGTTCCACAGCCATAAGAATCTTTGACCCAAAGAAAAAACGCATTAGAGGATAGCATTACTATAAATAGCGCGCAGAGTTGCAAACTGAGGGCGGGTGGCCAAAGATCGATTTGGCTGGAAAGTTCTAAGAGCTTTGATGCCATTCATAGTAAAGTAACAGCCATTTAAAAAAAAGAGCGAAGGAGGGAAACCCCTGAAAAGGACAATTAATTTTCAATCCTTTCTGAAAAGCGCCAACAATTAGTGATGAAGTGAGTACTGTTTTTTGATGAACTGTTAAGATAGTTTAAACGGGTTTCTGTATCTTGCATGTGGATCTTAAATACCTTCCTCTGCTTTCTTTGATAGTCCATTTCAAACGCGAATGAATAATCTTTATCGCAATTAACGCCATGCTTCCTCCCCAATAAAGTAATGTAAAATTTATCATCTTGCTATTGATTAAGAACGATTTTGATTAAAAGCATTCAACAAACCACTTGGCATTAGCAACAGTGTACAATCAAAACTGATTAATTAGCTATTGGTTTGTATTTAAGTGTTTGTATCTGCGTGCAAATAATACCCATTTTACGTAATTGATAGGTATCTGGTCGGTTTTATTTTAATTTTTTAACAGCCATGGAGGTGATATTGATAGGGGGTAACGATAGCGATTTATGGCACTTAACGTACATACATATTCACATTATTGTACCACAATTTTGTGGTTATCTTGTGAGGTATAACATTAACTGTAATGTGGTGATACCCGCCGTAAATTGTATAATCATCCCAATGTGTCTAGATTAGATAGCAATTCATTACGTATTTATGTAGTTAATGATCTGATATATTTTTGCAATGGCTAAGCGCATTTGGCATCAAATTCAAAACAAACATTTCGCCATTGTGATATACATAATTTAATTACTATGCAATGCTTGGCATAATTAGTTTGAAAGCATAGTCACAAAGCGAAAACAAATGGCCATGATGAAAAAATGTATTTGCTTTATTTTGCTTACCTGAGCAAAAACCAAAATTGTTACATTCGAAACTATTATGCTTTTGCAAACTTTCCCGTTTAATTTTTGTTCCAGTCTTTTAAAGGTAGTAAAACGCCCTGATATTAGAATATCCACACGAATTTTACACTAACGCATTGCAAAGTCAATTTTCTAATTCACCAAGGATTCGTTTAATCACAGTGTTTTAGTACCTACAGAAGTTAACATTTTTTTCATTTTCATTCACCTTTTTTTAATTACTTACTTATGTATATCCTTTAACCCCTCGGGGGCATAGGGCGTCAACCACGCCTGCGCGCCATCGTGTTCGGAGTTCTGCAACGCGTTTGAACTGCCTCCAACTCATTCCTAAAGAGCTTTTTAATACAGACGTTTTATTATTTTTTTTTAAAAAGAAACCAAAATCCCGGAGCACTCAGACTCTCCGGTCCATTGTACTGCCAGTCAGGAATCTTTTTTGATGCAGTAGTTGGAAAAACTTAGATGTTATTCGTTTTCCTTTTTATATTCGGGTGGCTAGTTACTACTGTTTCCCGCTGACGCTTATACTTGTACACATCGGTTAACGTACAAACACACTATTTACTATTGTCACCCTTAATAATTACAGTGCAAATAATAAAACTAGATTTTTCTTATTCAAAACCGTTTCTCTGTAGCTCAAGTGTACCTCAAGGCAATCACCTGGGACCTTTACTTTTCATTAATGTATATTCATGAATAACACTACTGAATGATAAAACGTACATATTTGTTGATAAAGAGTCCGAATTTCATATTTAAAAACTGGTCACCATGGAACTAGTATCGCGTGTGGTCGAATTTCGACAGAGGGGAAATAAACAAACAGTGACAAATCAACGCTATGTATTTGTTTGCATAGGTTTTTTTTTTCTTTTGTAATATTCCACAGTGCAGGGATGACAAAATGATCTAAGCTCATACAGCCATGAGCGTGATCAAAATGCTTTCATTTAATCGGTTAAAGCGTTTTGTATGGGAAAATCATGTGTTCACTTCATTTGACCTGATTTTTCTGCACTACTAAAGCAAGGGATACAAGCAAAGTGATACTGTTGATCAGCTGTTACGTTTCTTCCTCAGTTCCAGACCTACAAGCCTTACCTCCTTCTTACTGGAAAGTATAGAGACTCTGGTGGAATTTAACGTGCGTAAAGTTTCTTTGAGGCGTCATCCACTATCGGAGATGCAGCATGCTTATCAGCGTGGGTCATCATGCGAGACTGCACTTCAAAATTGGGTGACCAGAATTGAATGCTAATTTGACAGAAAAGAATATGAGATGGGCATACAACACGGGGTAGATGAAGCATTAGTGTTGTGGATCAAAGCTATGCTAATGAGCAGAGCTTTTGTGAATGCGGACTGTGGCCGATATGTTATGGCAGGTGTAAGCGGCGGCTTTCCACAAGGCTACGTTCTGTTTCCACTGTTATGGTGCGTGGTGGTAGACTCTACATAATTCTAACGTCTACGCTTAGGCATAACCGGATGATAGCGCCGTACGCCCTACGCTAGACGTGATCGATGAATGGTGCACTAGGAGTCGGCTTTCGGTGAATTCTCTTAAAACTAATGTTGTTCTATTTACCATAATAAGAATTTTGACCAGCCTGACCTTTCCAATTAAGCCAAATATCTGGAAGTGACTATGGATAAGAAACTTCTTTACCCTAAGCATGTCGAGTCGAAAACATGCAAGGCGTTTTCAGTTTTCTGACAGTGTAAAGGTGCTTTTAGCAAAACGTAGGCTTTAACACCAAATAAGGTCCTTTGGATATATAAGCCCATTCGGCTTAATAAGCTATGATAAGCCCATTCCAGTTGTTAGGTGAAAGAGGCTTTCGCGTCTCTGCTGCATGGGAGTTTTCCCGAGTACACCCGGCTCTGCTCTATAGTTCGTGAAGCCAAAAACTCTTTGAACTCGGTCGCAAGGCTGAATTCTCCCTCTCTCTCTCTCAGCTGGATCCCGGTTACACTGGGATCTTAGGGAACGAGATCTCCGATGAGACTGATATGCAAGGCTCGGTAGAGGTTTTTTCAGGACCAGAAACTTTTTTTTTTTTTTTTTTTTTTCGTGGGTAGGTGAAAATCTTCATGAGACACTATGAGACCGTGTACTCATAGTAGTGTCAGATTTCTACTAACTAAAAACACCCTTCCCTTCGTTTTGTTTACTACGACTAAGTTAGACCTTATCAAGTAGTTTAAGCTTCAGATTTATATTCGCGTGAGGCAGGGAGATTTTCAATAAAAGCACCTGCTGAAACCGTCATGACATGCGGCTTTTTGTCTTATTGCGCTAATTCGAACAGTTTCGTTCTTTGAAGTCGGCGCGTAAGATTTGTCACATCCAAAGTTTGGAGTATGGCACAGTTACAATGGCCATGAAGACGAATACGAAGCTTGCGAGCGAAGTTTTTTATTTCGTCCTCCACGGTAGCTATCCCTAAGTCTCTGTGGATATCATTGTTTCTGATATACCAGGGAGCGTTCACGATTATTCTTATAATTTTATTTTGGAATGATTGTATGAGATTCCTATTGCTTGGTTTGGTACAACCCCGGAGTTGTATACCGTACGTCCACACGGGTTTAAGCACTTGCTTATACAGAAGCAGTTTGTTATATACGCTTAGTTTGGAATATCTTCCAATTAGCCAATACATTTTTCTAAGTCGATTTTCGACTTCGTCACGTTTCTTTTTAACGTGAGGTTTCCATTTAAGTTTCGCGTCTAGTGTCATTCCCAGCCAAGTTTTTGTCCACTCACAGATTTTATCCAAGTCTCGTTGGAGTTTTATGGTTGCTGACTCGATTGAACTTTCCGTTGCCAGAATAGCCGTATCATCCGCGAACGTAGCTACAATAGTGCCTTCAGTTTGTGGTATGTCCCGAGTGTACGGCAAGAATAAGATAGGCCCAAGGACACTTCCTTGCAGAACTCCGGCGGCGATTTCTTTAAAATCAGAATATTCAGTTCCGTGCTTGACACGAAAAAGTCTGTTTTTAAGGTATGATTCTAAGATCTTATGAAGTTGCTCCGGAAGGATTCGTCTTAGCTTATAATTCAATCCATCGTGCCAAACCCTGTCGAAGGCTTGAGATACGTCAAGAAAACAGCTAGAACAAATCTTTTTCTCTTCAAGGGCTTTTTCAATTTCATCGGTTATTCTATAAACCTGGTCAATTGTGGAATGCTTGATTCTGAACCCGAATTGGTGGTCAGGTATTAGGCGTCTCTCTTCAATGACCGGAAGAATCCGTTTCAGTAGGAGTTTTTCAAATACCTTCGACATTATTGGTAGTAGCGATATCGGTCTGTACGATTTTTTGTCATTTGGAGATTTCCCCGGTTTCGGAACCATTATGACTTCTGCGACTTTCCATTGATTTGGAACGTATAATAATCTAATAGAAGCATTTATTAAATAAAGCAATTTTAATAGTGCCTTTTTTGGTAATTCCTTGAGGATTTGTCCGGTTATTAAATCATAGCCAGGAGCTTTATTATTTTTCAGGTTTTTTATTGCCTGGCAAAGTTCTATAAATGACACACTTTTTATTCTAAGGTTGTTAGATGTCGTAGTCGTACCGGTAAAATCGTCTACCAATGTTTCTCCATCAAATGGCTTAAAAGTCTCTTCTAAGTGCTCGGCAAATAGATCCGCTTTTTCTTTGTCACGTTTTGCCCATTCGTCGTTGTTTTTTCTTATCGGTGGCGAATGTATTTGGGGTTTTTTAATTCTTTTCACAGCTTTCCAGAGCGAGTAATTAGTGGTTTTTTCGGCGGTTAAACCTTCAAGATAAGCTGAAGTCTCTCGGTTTTTTAGGTCTTGAATCGCTTTTTTAAGCTTATTGCATAGAACATTCGAGTGGGTTTTATGCTTGGGAGCGCGAGTTAGTTGCCATATTTTGCGTGCTCTCCTCTTTTAATTAGCTTCATTGCATGGGACTTCTTTCCTCCTTAAATGTGTATTTTTCCACGCGGCATTCTGTATTGATTCAATAAATTTGCCGAGTTCATCTTCTATTTCGAAGGGTGTTTTGAGCATCAGTCGTTCACAGACTTTCATTAAGTACGCACGTGTTTCGGCTTCTCTTAAATTAGTAGTGACTGTTTAAGAAGAATATTAGAAAGTGTTTTCGTAAGGCCTGAGTTAGCCTAGTGGAAGTCGTATCGCCCAGTTAAGCCAGGGACACTGGTTCAAGTCCCGGCCAGGGCGGAAAAATTTTTTTTTTTTTTTCAATTAATTACTAAATAAAATAAACAATTACCAGTGAAAGTGAGTGTTGGGGTCAGGCGATGGAGTCTGATGAGCGGTCCGCTCTCCCAGTTACGGGACCAACGGACCATACAACATCTGCCGATGACGAAATTGAGTCATCAGACCATCTAGCCACAGGGTCGGCTGATGGTAATTCGAAACGCAGGAGGAAGTTAAGGCCGACTCCCGGCTTAGTAAAGCGCCGCTTTCTATCAGCTTCAACCGAAAAGCTGCCGGTAGGAATGAAGGGAGGGGCGCCAACGAAACCAACGAAAGCAGCACCAGCAGTAGAGAAGAAAGCTCAGAAGAAAAAAGAAGAGCTAAAGTACTTCTCCGACGGTAGGGAAGGCCACTACCTGAGGGAAGGCAATAGCTTTGGTCAATTGGCTACTTCCGAATCAGAGGATGAGGAAGAAGAGATGGACACCTTGAACAACAACATTAGACAGCTCCTCGAGAGGGTTAATGCCATCAAAGCCAAACAAATGGCTAGAAGGGAGAAGGAGCGACAGCCGGAACTCCAGAGTATGCAGCAACAGCAACAGCGACATCAGCCAGCAAAAAATCCGCTGCAAGACGAAAAGCAGCCAAAACCACAGCAGCAGCAAAAACAACAGCCACAGCCACAGCCAAGGCCTCAACGGCAGGCTAAACTAAAGCAGAAGCAGCAGAAACAACAGCTGCAAAAACAGCCGCAACAACAACAGCACCAGAAAACGCAGTTACCGCAACAGCTGCAAAAAGTACAGCAGTCACAACAGCTGCAGAAATTGCAGCAACAACAGCAGCAGCAACAGCAGCAGAAACCACAACAGCAGCAGCAGCATCAGCAGCAGCAGCAGCAACAACAGCAGCAGCAACAACAGCAGCAGCAACAACAGCCTCAGCAGAAGGAGAAGCAAAGGGTGCCACCTATCAACACCTTTAAGATGGAGCTTAGGGACACAATAGAACTATGTAAGTCGGCCATAGGCAATAACTTTTACATCAAGCGGCTTAGCGCAGATAGGCATGCTATTCACTGCAATACAGTGGACCAGCACAATAAAATTAAAAAATTATTGAGGGACTCGACGACGGAGTTCTTTTCCTTCACCCCGAAGGGGGAAAAGCTGCAAACAATGCTGCTGAAGGGGATGGAACCGTCCACCGAGCCGGAGGAGCTCTTAAAGCTACTAAAAGGGAAAGAGTGCAATGATCTCAGTTTCGTAGGGGTCAAGCCATTCACCACAGCTAAGGCCAAAAGGGAGAAGCGGAAATTACCGTTCTTCCTGGTTCAGCTCTCACCCAACAGCAAACTGGATGGTCTAAGGAGCATTAAATTCCTAGACTACCAGGTTGTCACATGGGAAAAAGTAAAGAGGAGCGAAGGCATGTTACAATGCGTTCGCTGCCAAAGGTTTGGGCACGCCGCGTCGAACTGCGATATGCAGCCTCGATGTGTGAAATGTGGAAAAGACCACAAAGCAGAGGAATGTGCGCTAGGTAGGGACGGCGCGACTGAAAAAAGTCTGCTCACATGCGCATTATGTAGGAACACGGGGCACACCGCAAACTATCGGGGTTGCCCTAAGTTCCAGTATATTAAAAAAGTAAATCTGGCTCGTCAGCAGAAGGTGGAAGTGAAGCGTCCGCCCGTTCCAAGTGCTCCTGCACAATCCGTCACTCCCCAAGTGACCTACGCCCAAATGGCGTCAGGCAAGGGGAATACGGTACAGTCGCAGCCGAAGGTTGTTTCGCAGGCCCCAAAGCCGAGAGCACCGGACGCTGAACCTGATTTGTTGGCTATCTTGCTCTCTATCCAGGGGCAGATGGGCCAACTTCAGCGACAAATTCAGGAGCAGGCGACGCGGGTGGACCAGATCTACGCGCTTCTGCCGGGCCTAACGCACCACCAATCGTAATGGGTACGAACATGGCGGAGCAACCCTTAAAGATCCTTGCGGTGAATGTGAATTCACTGATTAGGATCGAACGTAGAGCCGTACTTTTCAAGTTGCTTGAAGACCATTCTCCCGATGTGCTTTTGGTTAGCGAAACTAAGCTATCCCAGAAACACAACTTGAGGCACAGTAGTTATAATGTTATAAGAAGAGACCGACCCAACTCTGTGCAAGGAGGAGGTATCGCAATCTTCATTAGAAAAGAGCTACGTCATAAAGTAGTGTACTGCGGTGAAGTGCGTAGATTCCGGGAGCTGGAAGCATGCATCGTGTATATCCCCCTCCATAGTGGAAAGAGGATGTATATGGTCGCGGTCTATGCTCCCGAAGCTACTCAATCCACTTGTTTTATTTCAGAGCTCGAGACACTTTTTCGAATACTTAGGCTGGAGTCGGAAGAGAACTTTTACATTTTAGCCGGTGATTTAAACGCCAAACATAGAGATTGGGGAAATAACACACCAAATTCTAGAGGGAACCTACTGTTCAATTGGTGGGGTCTGCGCAGTGTTGAGTATCGACTAGATTTAAAAGCGACGGATAGCCCGTCGTATCCTAGAAGCGGATCTTATCTGGATCTAATGCTGTTCGACGTACGGTTACAACTGACCGACATGGACCGACAAACGATAAACTGCTTACACACTTTTGTGTATGACAGTGACCATAGCGGACTCAGTGCCGAAATAACGATTCCCAACGAAATTGCGGAGTTGGAGGAGTTCGTCCAATTGCACGCCTACAATTACAGTAGAACGCGTTGGACTCGCTTCTCCAGACAGTTAACGAGAGCACTCTCCTCGAACTTGCTCAACCTACCATCTAATAGGAATCTGTCAAACGAGGAGATTGATAGATATCTAAAACAAATGGACGAGACTATAAAACGAACGATGGACAGTACGATACCTCGGTATCAACACACTGAAAACGTGGACATATACCGCAATGCAACGATTGACGCACTGCACGTACATAAAAGTAGACTGCTGTCGAGATTAAAAATATTGTACAGACAGTTTACTGACAGACAGAACTCGGAGGAGGTTAGGACGCTGAAGTCGTTGATTAAAAACCTCTCGCAATTAATTAAAGAAAATTACAGACTTTCTGTAAATTTGCACTGGGACAGGAAAATTCGGGCTGTAAAATCCAACAACCCGAGTATGTTCCCGAAAATAAACAAGATCTTTCGGAGGAATAATCAAAACGATCTTCCGCGTCTTAAAATCCCCCGAACTACGAACAATGTACAAATACTAGTGACAGCAGGTATAGATCCAGATAACGCAGCTGAGGATGACAATTTCTTTGTGATCGAAGATCCGCAGGAGAAGGTAGAGGCTATAGGAGCGACTTTCCAGGACGTGTATAAGGTGAATAATAGTGTTTGCCCGAACCACGACCTGGAAAATCGGGTCCTTGTGCACAACTTCTGCCTTCGAAATGACATGAAGCACTGGCGATCTGAGAACACTGGTTTCACCGTGTTCAATGAGAGATATATGGCAAACAATGCCGTCGCCGATGAAATGGTACATCCCCCGTTCATTTCGAAGGCAGAGCTCCAAGCGATCCTCGAATCACTGAGGAAAAAGAAATCCGTGGGAATCGATGGTATACCCAACATTGTACTTAGACATCTTCCTCTAGAAGCGGTGAACATTTACACCATCCTGTTTAATAATGCAATGAATAATGCCCATTATCCAGCGCATTGGAAAACAGCGGTGGTGCAGCCCATCCCCAAAAGGGATAAAGATACTTCCAATCCAGGGAATCTCCGGTCGATAAGTCTACTTCCAAACATCAGCAAGGTATTCAAAAAAGTGATCCATAGAGCCCTGACTAAGTGGGTTGAAGACATGCACATAATTCCGGATAATCAATTCGGCTTCAAGGCAGGGCATGATACCATACATGCCGCGTCTAAACTGGTATCGGATATCCAATGGAACAAAAGCAAGAAACAATGCACGGGTGCCTGTCTGGTTGACTTGGAGAAGGCCTTCGATACCGTATGGTTAGAGGGACTCTTCTACAAGTTGAGCAGGCTGGGCATAAGTAAACCACTGCTGTACATACTTTATGACATGCTCACCGGTAAGAAGTTCATTGTGAAGAATGGCAATGTGACGTCTGCTGGAACTTTTGAAGTAAAAAATGGTCTGCAACAGGGCGCGGTTAATTCGCCGATCCTTTTCAATATTTACACGAGCGATCTCATAGGTTCTCTTCACCATGCCATAGCGTACGCAGACGATTTGGTCGCGTACAGATCAGGGCCTAAGATTGAGGTTATTGCAATACTCTTGCAGCGTGACTTCGATAAGATCAAGAGATACTGCGACGACTGGAAGTTAAAAATTAACTTTCAGAAGTCGGAGACCATACTGTTCAGAACGCCGTTGTCTGGGGCCTCTAGGGACACCAGAAAGAATTGGCGAAAGTTCTCTATTGTGGGACAGCACGGACAGCCACTTGCGAGTCGAAGTGTAGTCAGATACCTTGGGGTCTGGCTAGATCAATATCTATATTTTAACAAACATATAGATGCTGCTCTGGCCAGAGCCAAAGTTGCTTTCGCCCTTACAAAGAGACTGTTTTATAGCAGCCAACTCGATGCAAGGGTGAAGGTAATCTGCTACATGGCCCTCATTCGGCCTATGCTCGCATATGGATGTCCCGTGTGGTTCAACGTGGGGCCAAGCTTGTTGGAAAAGATGCGGGTGTTTGAGAGGGCTTGCCTTAGGGCTTGCCTTCGTTTGTATAGAACACCAGAGTCTGAGTACATTAAATTTTATCGTAATGAGGTCCTGTACAACAGGGCGAATCTGATCAGAGTGGATAATTTCTTGATCAAGATGATTCGAAGGCACATTGCAAGAGCAATGACCTCGATGAATAGCCTGATCTTTGGGGCTTATTACCCCAACAATCTCTACCACGAGAGTGTGCGCCTTAACGGCTTTATCCCGCCCGAAGCGTTCTTATATCTCGATCAACGAGGTCTGATCCAGGATAAGTTAGCGGTGCCGCTAATCTTCCACGTCGCCAGAACAGCTGTGGATAGGCGACTCAACTACGACCGAGACGTCGCACAGGAAAGTGTAGAGCGTCTCCGGTACAGTATGGCGGTTTCTAACCGCGACATTGAAGATGTTAGTAGGCAGCATGACCAATTTTGGTGGCTTAGAGAAGAAGAGGGAACACCATCGTCGTTTCCCCCTAATCCGGGTTAGCCTGTAACGCAGGCAGAGCGGGTCGTCTATTCATAGCCATGGCCGGCTTACATAGCTTTAATGTAGTCTTAAGTTTGTATAATATAAAAAAAAAAAAAAAAAAAAAAAAAAAAAAAAAAAAAAAAAAAAATTAAAAACCAAAAAATAGCACAGCACTTGGCTAAAAAAAAAAAAAAAAAAAATCAAGCACAGCACTTGGCTAAAAAAAAAAAGAGTGTATTTAATTACACTTCGTAGTTAAGTTAGCATAAGTTTATTTTTTAAGGTAGTTATAAGTTTTATCTAATAACAAAAAAGTCCATTTACTAAGTTTTTTTTTTTTATACAAAAACCATTTTTCTTAGTATTTAATCATTAGTTAAGATGTAATAAATCCATTAAGTTAGGTTACGTCGAAAGACATAGGTTAAGAGTTAAGTTTAGCTTAGAGCGCCCGCAAGGGGCCAGTAAGTTAGAATAAGATAGTTACATAAGTTAATTAAGCTAGTTTTAAGCGTTTTTGTTAGCATGTAAGATATAATGAATTAAAGGAATAAAATGCATTAAAAATGAAAAAAATGAAAAAGGGTGTTTTGAGCGATACATTTAAGACAATGTTTTCTTCGCAATCAGCTCTAAAGTCGCGCCAGTTAGTTTTTTTGTTAGTTAATCTAGGCACACCTTCTACTGTCATTAGTCGGTCACTTATTGTCAAGATTACCGGCGAGTGATCTGAGGAGAGATCAAAGCTTTCCTCTACTTTCGCAAAATTTGAAGATACTCCTTTTGCTACGAAGAAGTCTATTTAGGTCCGGTGTTTTTGCTGTATCAGAGGGCCAATACGTCGGTTTCCCCGTCGAGAAGAAATCAACCCCGAATTGCATACCGGCTTCGTACAGAAGTCTGCCTTTCCGTGAATTGGATCTGGAACCCCAAAAGGTGTGTTTTGCGTTGAAATCGCCACCTATAATGAAATTCGGTCCAAGTGAGTCAAGGAGACGTACAAAGTCGTTACTTCTAAACGTGCATCGCGGAGGAAAATAAATGGACGCGATGTTGAAATACGAGTGCCTATTCTTAACTCGAACTGAACTTGTTTGCATTGTATCGATTTCAATCGTCGTATTTATGGAGTGCTCAATGCAGCCTTTAATGAAAAAGGAGGATCCGCCTCTGGCTCTTCCGGAAGGGTGGTATGCGTGATAAGCACGATACCCTCTTATTTTTACTCCGGATTCCTTTGTCAAATGAGTTTCAGAGATCAAGCAAATGTCAATGTTGTCATTCCGTAAGAATACTTCTAATTCGGCGTTTTTTTGTAGAAGGCCGTTTGCGTTCCGTGTTAAAATTTTTAGTAACTGATTCATATTCATACGGGAGTTCTTTTTTGGCGAGGTTTTAACTCGAGCTTGCTCAATTTATCAAATATGACTTTGTTTACCTTCGTTTGCTCCTCAAGTTTCGCCAGAATTATAGAGAAGACTTGGGAGACTGGGTCTACCGTAACACCGCTTTGCTTGTTTTCTAGCGACGCAGCTTGAGCATATGTTAGCGTCTCTGGAGATTGCGGCTTTTCCTTTGATTTTGCCGAAGGAACTTTACTTTGCTCGACTCTCGTCTTAACTTTGACGTGTTTATTGACGGTCGTTACCCTTGGCTTAGCAATTTCACGACTATTTTTAACCGGTTCTGCGTTCTGGCGTTGAATATTTTTAAATGTGTCTCGCCTTTTTTGAAGCTCTTTTGCCACTTCGCAACCTCGATAGTTCGCTGGGTGCTTTGCAGTTAATGCAGGTAGCCGGTGCCTGCTTATTTAGGTCACACTTTTCCGAGATATGGTTACCAGCACATTTTACGCATCTCGGCTCTTTTTACAATACGACTGTGTGTGATTACAGCCTTGACAGCGTTTACACTGAGGTACCGATCTCGTACTCGTACGCATAGGCTCAATCTTGACTACGATATTCAGAATAGTTTTAACGTTATAAATATCGTCTACATTTTCGCTCCTGTCAAAGGAAAGCATAAAGAGCGGAAGTCCATGCTTGACCATGATTTCCTGGCCTTGTTCCGTTTGTTGCTTCACCTTTTTGAGAATATTGACGGCATTAAGAATTTTTTAACCTTTAGCTTTGAGGTCGTTCATTACGTCGTCTTTTGAGCACGAGGGGTGGAGCCCCCTTGCTATAACACGCAGTGGTCTTTCTGACTTATTCTCATAAGTATACCACTGGATCTTTTCCGTGTTTAATTTTTGTGATATTGCTCGGTAGCCATCGGAGTCATCAACGTTAATTTTCCACGCATTGTTCCTGAGTGACGTTACCTTGAATTTCGATGTCGTCGTTCCTTTAAGAAGGCAATGTAGCTTACTGTAGTCCGTTATGCCAACGACGTTTATTGCAGGCGGAGGACGTGCTTTAGCTTGAATTTGTTTTGGCTTCGACTCATTTTGCACGATTTCTGGCGAAGAGCCGGCTCTGCGTTTTTTGCTAGGTCTTTTCTTTAGGACGCAATTCGTTTCGCGTGCAAGCTCTTCTTCATCCGTGTGATACATGGGATTAGCTGCGCGGGGAGGGGAATCTTCGCGTTCTTTTTGTAAAAGCGAGTTCTATAGAAGCTTGTTTTCCTCTCTCAGCATGTCTACCTCTTTTTTGAGCTCTTGGTAGAGTCGATCCATTTCATTAAGCTTATTGCGAAGTTCGTTATTTTCCTTCTCTTTTACTTTTCTCTGAATCCTGTTTCTTGTGCGCTTGCACTTCCGGCGGACTTTTTTTTCCGGAGACATTCGATCTTGATGGTGGAGACCGGGGTACCCTTGAACTTTTTATAAAGGGGTTTATTAATTGCAATAATTGGCTCTCCCCAGAATCCGTAGAGCCTACCTTCGAAGAGGGTGGATTTTCCAGTGAACCTGGACTGCCACCTGGGGTATTAAATCTTTTCGTTTTACTCATTGCATTTTTTGTATACAGTTTAAGCCCGGTATACGAAGGGTGGATTTTAGTCGCCTCTTACGACAAGCATGCCTACCTCGGGTATATTCTAACCCCTACCCGAAGGGGGAGGACCAGAAACTGCATTGGGTGTCCCTGCGTCCTCGGTCAGGGCTTCCATTGACGATTGTGTCTCTCGCGAATACAATTGTGTGTGGTATGACTCTCCAGGTTGCAGGTTGACTAAACGCATGCTCCCGGACGTCTGTAAGAAATCAGCGGCATTCTTGCTGTCTCTCAGCAGTAAAGACTTTTTCCAAGCACCTTAACGTGTTAGGCTTAAGTGAGACTACAATCTGCGACGCTTGTGGAGAGAGTGACGACACCGCGGAACATTATCTCTGTGAGTGTCCGGCCGTTGCTCGTATCAGGTGGCAGATCTTCGGTGCGGATGTGGTGAGTGCTGGTACTGTAAGCTCCTCATCACTGAAGTGCTTGCTTGGCTTTCTTAGAAAGTCAAGGAAATTCTAATAAAATGCGTAAATCAGGGTTTGCTCTCTGGCAGTACAATGGACCAGTTGTGTCTGAGTGCTCCAGTCGAGTGTTTCCTATCCCGACAAAAAGAAGAAAAAAGGTCATAGACTTATCATTTAAGCGCTCCTAAAATAAAATGTGTTTTTTTTTTTTTTGCTAAGATAGAACTTAAGACAGAGATAACTACCAAACCGTTCGACAAGCCGTTCTTTGGAGTTTCGCACAAAAGGCAACCACATATTTACGCGAGAGCCCCTTCCACCAAACAACCGACGCATATGCGAGGAATGGTCTTATCATAGCCGTGTAGATCCAGAGAACCTTATTCGGTGATAAGCCCCAAGTCTTGCCAAAAGCACCCTTACACTGCCAGAAGACTGAGAGCGCCTTTTTCGTTGTTTGTTTGTTTTCGACTCGACGTGTTTGGACCAATGAAGTTTCTTATCTAAAATCACTCCCAGATATTTGGCTTCATTGGAAATGCGAATGGTGACGCCTTTTAGTACTGGCTGAGTCAGACCGGTTAAAATCATAATTCTCGTAAAAAGAACAACCTCAGTCTTAAGAGGATTCACCGAAAGCCCACTCCTAGTACACCATTCATCGATCATGTCCAGTGCCACCTGCGCGTTAGCACAGACCGTCGCCAGGCATGGCCCGACAGAAAGTACGGCGACATCATCCGCATATGCCTGAGCGTAGACGTTAGAACTATTTAGAGTGTTCAACAGAGAGTCGACCACCATGCACCATAACAATGGAGACAGAACGCCACCTTGCGGACAGCCCCTGTTTACCCCTGTCATAACATATTGGCCACAATCCGCATCCACTACCAAAGTTCTATTCATTAGCATTGCTTTAATCCACAACACTAATGTTTCATCTACCCCGTGTTGTCTGGCAGAGTCGCACATGCAGTTAAAAGTCGCATTGTCAAAAGCACCCTCAATGTCAATGAAGATACCCATCGCGTATTCTCTCCTATCAAAGGCGCATTCAATTCTGGCCACTAGATTTTGAGGTGCGGTCTCACAGGATTTCCCACGCTGATAGGCATGCTGCATCTCCGATAGTGGATGCAGTTTCAAAGCAACTTTGCGTACGTGAAATTCTACCAGTCTCTCCATACTTTTCAGTAAGAAGGATGTCAAACTTATAGGTCTGAAACTCTTGGGGAGCGAATAGTCTTCCTTACCAATTTTCGGTATGAAAACTACTCTGACTGTCCGCCAAGGTGTAGGAATATATGCCAGCGCCAAGCCAGCGGTGAAAATTATTTTCAGAGTTGGCAATAGCTGATCTATACCCTGTTGCAGCATAGCTGGATATATTCCATCGGTGCCAGGCGATTTGAAACCATCAAAAGATGCCACAGCATATTTGATGGCCTCATCTATTACCACGGCTGATGCAATATACCAGCTGCGCCGAGTTTTCTGACTTAGATCAAGCTCAGCCTGGGTAAGCGGGCCAAGCTGCTACCTAGTGATTATCCGATTGCCAGGAAAGTGAGTCTCCAGCAGAAGACTAAAAGTTTCCGCTTTCGTCTCAGTAGACTTGCCATCAGATTTTCTCAGTGACTCCTGTTTAGTCGGCTTGCCCCTTTTGAGAACCTTAACCAACCTGCTGGTTTCACCGAGTGTCTCGATCTTTTCACAAAAATCTCTATAAGAAGCACTTTTCGACAACCGAATTAACTTCTTGTAGTCTCTTTGCTTCGATCTAAAAAGATTCCAGTCTTCTTCTAAATTTGTCTTGAGTGACCTATTTAGAAGTTTTCTGGATTCTTTCCTAAGTCGCTGCAGTTCTGGGCTCCATCAGGGAACCGGAGTTCTGCAGCGGGTTTTTGTCAATGGGCACGTCAGTTCAAAACAGCTGGTAAGGACACTAGTCAGGTTTTGAACAGCATCCTCAACCTTTCGTTTCGTTCTGAGTTTAGTCTATGACCTTACTCTGTTATTTTTTTCCCGATTCTGGTTACCTTGTCTTAGAATATTGTAAAAATAAATTTTTTTGTTTGCCTTTTAGAGGCTTAAAAAAAATAACATGAACTTTTGCAAGTCAAACGTTTTTTTTTTCTACTTTTATTAAATAAATTAATTAGTTTCTCTGTAACTAAATACGACGTTTATTGAACGGCAACTGTTGTACTTCCAACACATGTTATTTTCGGGGAACGCTCTTTAAGACGACTGCTTCGAATGGCATCATGTAGATTTTACTCAAATTCGCTTTTTCTCTGTAAGTTCATAAAGAAATAACAACTGATTAAACACAAGAACCTTATCAAACAGCAAAAGTTTACCCAATTCGATGAGGAGAATGATTAGTCACCAGACAGTACTCCATAATATAATCTTCAATATTTACCGAGTTGCTCAGTGGGCCAATGATCTCTAATTTGTTACCCATATTCACTAAAATGCGGTATTCCTCTGATTGGGTTGATCTGTTCGAAATAAATATTATTTTCGTTAAATTATTTAAAAGCCCTGAATAACTTATGCTAAAATTTAGTGATCATAGCTGCATAGACTACCTATGACTATCATAAATACTTTTACAGATGTTAATAGGTCTCAAAAAATTAAGACAGAAGATATTACTTTTTTTTTCATAAATATTTATTGGTTTATTTTTAACATAAAAAAAAATATATTTTTTTTTCAAAACGACCTCCATTTGCTCTTATACTGGAGTTGAGACGAGTTGGCCGTATGTCAATCGCAGCACGCACGATTTTCATTGGAAAACTGTCAACTGATCTCCGCTAATTTTTAGCGTCTTCAGGTTTAAGTGTCTTTTGGTACTAAAACGGGCCACAGCTTGTAATTCAAAGGATTAAAATTCGGACTCGTTGATGGCCAATGGTCAAGGCTTATAAAATGGGGGACATTTTCGGTGAGGCAAGCTGGAGTAGTTTTTGTTTTATGAGCTGGAGCGGAGATCTTCTGGAACGTCTACGGCCTGTTTTGAGAGGTTGCCCCAGGCTTTCTTTTCTTTTCTCCACTAGCGCATTAGATATCAAATGGCCAGTATATCGTTTGTGTGCCCCCGAACCTAAGTCTTGCTTTATGATTCGGAACATTGAAATTTCTGAAACGCTCATACCTATCACGATACATGATTTTTGCTTCCGCACCAGATTAAAGATAAGTGACTACAGCGTTTTAAAGATGAGTCCTTTCTCCATACCACACACATGAAGGGCAATAACTGCAATCCTGTTTTCCCTATCGCTCCGTTCCATGTTAAAAACTTGACGAATCTTAATTTAAATTTTGCGTATGAACAGACCAAACGTGAAACCACAAATGACAAAAGCCAACATAAGAGTCTGGGGAATACTAGAGGGTCTAGGGGGCCGTTAGAAGTTGTAGCCGTATTTATGAAAGTACTAGATATATACAATGCATCTACTCTACTTATGCAATAAGGAACATAAATTTGTTTGTGTTCGATGAGCTACCAGACTACTGACACAACTTTGATATGGGTTTCACCAAAACAAACACAATAACCTGCGGATGGCCTTAGGCCAAAGATCATAGGAGTCCGCCTTAAAAGTGCCGATCAGTATACATAGTATAATTGTATTATACTATAATATTTTTACCGTGCTTAATAATAAGCTGCATACGTGAAAAATTTCAAATTTTTCGATATCCAATCAAACAAAGTCGCAGCTAGTTATTACCAAAATGATTTAAATTTTTCTGAAAACTTACCTAATGATCTGAAACACTTGTTCATTAACGGCACCATAACTCCAACTATCATTGTTCTTAAATGCTTTGAATGGGACAGTACGTTTGAGGTTCTGCAATCCCTTGAATACATTCAATGTACTTCTATCGATACCCCGTTCTACTTTCACATTAACTTGTCTGAAATCATCAGCTATTGGTAGCCACGTATTTGTTGCTGTAGAAAATCCTGCCGATACTTGTTCGTTCCATTGGAATGGCGTTCGTTCAGGATCACGATTATCACAGGAGATTTCTGTGCATTCAGTTGGTACATCGACCATTCCAATTTCTTCGCCCTAAAAGGTGGCAATGTAAACTTAAGGACTATTTTTCGATATTTTATGAAACTCACGTAGTATGTCACAGTAGTACCAGGCAGCCCTGCAAGGATAACATTAATTAAATCATTCTTGTGTCTTCCGAAACGATCGCCAATTCTCGGGTTGTCATGGTTACCCAACTAAAAATTACAAAAAGTTTAGCCACCAAAAAGTTATTAAAGCTGTTCGATATAATTACCACCCAATTAGCCACTTTATGCTTAGTCCACATTACATTCATCCAATTATTGATGGCACTTTCTACTTCGTGGGCATTGGATAATCCGCCCAATCCCATAAGATTGAAGTTGAAGGGTATATGAGCACCAGGATGCGTCGTATTACCGAAATATTGATCAATAACTTCAATGGAAGAGTAAGCTTCCGCTAACAAAATTCTAAATTACACAGTCTTAGACGATTTAAATTCTAAAAGATGTCTGACACATTTTACCTTGTTTCTCCGCCATTTTGATTTTGATATGAATCCAAGAAAGCCCTCCATTCATACAATAACTCTACAGTTTCATACTGATCCTTAGTGTATATATGATTCAAGTAGTCGTAGTTATTTGGATCATTGTTCCATCCACTCAGAGGTTCATTGGGATACGATCCGTCGCTATTAATTTTCTCATAGATATGAGGAACAGCGTCTATACGAAAGCCACCCACACCACGATCAAGCCAGAATTTAAGGACATCCAGCATAGCCTCACGTACCTTTGCATTTCTGAAGTTCAGATCGGGTTGCTTATCTTGAAACTGATGTAGATAGAATTGTTGGCGCTTTTCATTCCACGTCCATGCCTTACCGCCAAAAACACTAACCTACCAAAAATTTGCTTCATGATCACAGTCAGTTCAAAGACGCCATAAAGATATTTACCCAGTTGCTTGGAGGAATTTTTTTTCCAGGATTTTGTGGATCATCCAAACCATCATCCCAGACGTAAAAGTCTTCGTATCCATCTTCTCGATCAACCGACTTTTCAAACCACTCACACTCATCACTCGAGTGATTAGGAACAAAGTCCAAAATTATCTTAATTCCAATCTTTTTTGCTTTCGTCACAAGGGCATCAAAATCATCTAGAGTTCCAAAAATTGGGTCTATTTCGAAAAAGTTTGATACATCGTAACCAAAGTCTGACATTGGAGACTTAAAAATCGGTGATAGCCAGGTGCCTGTGATACCAATTTCCTTCAGGTATTCTAACTTCTCAGTAATTCCTGTTAAACAATTATTTCACTCAGTTGCTGTTTATAAAACCTTTCCTTACCGTTCAGGTCGCCTATGCCATCGCCATCGCTGTCCTTCCATGATCTTGGATAGATTTGATACAAAGATGCATCTTCCCACCAATCAGCAGCAAAAGAAACTGCACTTAGTAACATCAGAATGAAAGCAATTATCGCTCTCATATTTATTTCTGCCTTTCCTGCTCAACTAATGAGTTCAACTAAAAGAAATAAAATGTATAAGTACACCGAGGTACGCTTATCGTTCTTACTTAAAAAAATCTTTGATCGCGTATTCACAGTTGTTTATTGGAGGGTGTACTCGTACATTTCCTGGTAGTGTAATACGATAATTTGAGATTAATGACTTTTTGTTCATTTTAATGAAGTTATTTTCTAGTATGATGATCGAAATGATTAGATTGGTAACAATTTATTATTTTTTGTCACAATCGATCGACAAATAAGAGTAAGAACTTTCAAACATCTGGACGGAGTACAAAGCACTAAAGGTAGATTATTTAATTTGCCATTCAGGTGTTTTTATATACTCTTAGCTTTTGATAACGAAATAATAAATATTTTATTTGTCATTCATAGTTCCTACAAAATAGTTTATTTTTTCTTGTTTAGCAATTCCTAGAATTGTACCTATTTCACAAGTGCAACAAGTTGTGTTAAATTTTGTAATATTATTTGTTGTTGAAGTGTATTATCAACTTTAGGTGTAACACTTTCCGACTTTATTATTTAATACAAATAAGAATTAACTTAATGAACATTATTTATAATACTTATTCTATTTTAAATCATGACATTGAAAGATACGAGGGGCTAAGTTTGCGGCGTAATGAATTAAGTGAAAGAATGAATATAGGGACCAACAGCCTTGAAGGATAATTTTTGAAAAGCTTTGTTGTGACAGCGATACTCTCGGATATTTCTCAGATGTTTTCGAGAGGTGGAACGGTGAAAAAAACTTTTTGGCGTTTTCTAGGATTCGAACATGGGACCTCACGCTCAGTGGTCGGACACGCAAGCCGCTGCCCCACGGCGCCCATAGAGAAGAGTGAAAGAAGAAATCCGATTAAAAAAGTGATTTCTCAATATAATCATACGCGTACAGTGTCTTAATACCACCGAAAAAACATTTATTTTCTTTGCCTCACATTCTACGGCCGCCCTGTTCCCGTTCTCATCTGCAAATATCCCGCCTCGTAGCACCTTTTTCAAATTGAAAAATAAAAAGGAAAAAGTCGTTCAAGGCCAAGTCTGAGCTGTAGGGTGAGTGGTCTATCGTTAAAAAAGTGTGTATTTTACGACGTTTGAGATGGCTAGGACATGTAAGGCGAATGGACGCCAACGCTCCGGCCCGGAGTGTCTTCAAATCTAGCCTGGAGGGATGATGCAGTAGAGAGCATCCTCGCAGTGAGTGGCGCGCAAAAGTTCAAGGGAACTTCAACCAGCTTAGAGTGTGGAACTGTGAGTAATTAGCTAAAGACCAAGCTAAATGAAAGGTTTGTTGATTGAGACACAGGTTCATTCCAAACTTTTTTTTTTTTTTTTTTTTTTTCCGAGGGTAGGTGAAAATCTTCAACAAGACACTATGAGGATCGACAGCGCGTGCTCATAGTAGTGTGGGATTCTTACCCACTAAAAAACCTCCCTTCAAAACAGACTTGTTTTTATTTTTACTACAACTAAGTATTCGACTTATCAAGTAGTTTTCGTTTCGCGAAATAATGACGTTTTGCAGGTACCTTCCCAATAGAAGTTCCTGCCAGCTCCGCAGTTTAGACGCGGTTACTTATCGCGCTAGGTCTAAAGGTTTGGTTCTTTGTAGACGGCGCAGTAAATTTCTTTCTTCCAAAAGTTGGAGGACTGTAATATTTACGTGACTTTCTAGTCGACTTCTATGCTTTCTCGCGTAGGTTTGAATTTCGTCTTCGATTGTTTTAATGCCAAGGTCTCTGTGGATATCGCTATTTCTGATATACCATGGCGCATTTACAATACCTCTTAGCACTTTGTTTTCAAAAGTTTGTAAAATTTTAATATTACTTATTTTGGTACAACCCCAGAGTTGTATACCATATGTCCATACAGGCTTTAACACTTGCTTATATAAAAGCAGTTTGTTATATATATTAAGCTTGGAATATTTTCCAAGTAACCAATACATTTCTCGATATTTGTTATCTAGTTCTTTGCGTTTTTTCTTAACGTGCGTTTTCCATTTCAGCTTTGTATCAAGTGTCATTCCAAGATACTTAGCCTCGTTTGCAAACGGGATTTGAACCGAGTTTGAAAAGATCGGCAAATTATTTATTTTTTTATAAGTAAAATTTACATGAACAGATTTGGTCTCGTTGAGTGCGATTCGCCAAATCTTTGTCCATTCATTTACTCTATTCAAAGCTTCTTGCAGTTTTTCTGTAGTATCTTCGACCGTTTTACCTACTGTCAAGATAGCAGTGTCGTCGGCAAATGTAGCTAGCTCAGTGCCTTCTACTTGCGGTATATCACGAGTGTATAATAGATATAAGACTGGACCAAGAACGCTTCCTTGCGGCACCCCAGCCATTATTTCCTTAAAATCTGAATATTCGTTTCCACATTTGACGCGGAATAGCCTATTCGTAAGGTAGTTCTTCAAAATATTATATAGGTGCTCTGGCAGAACTTGTCGTAATTTAAACTTTAAGCCTTCGTGCCAGACCTTGTCAAAGGCTTGAGAAACGTCAAGGAATACGCTTGAACAAATCTTTTTTTCTTCAAGTGATTTTTCGATTACATGTGT
Source organism: Brachypalpus laphriformis (assembly GCA_945910035.1). Lineage (NCBI taxonomy): Eukaryota > Metazoa > Arthropoda > Insecta > Diptera > Syrphidae > Brachypalpus > Brachypalpus laphriformis. Next base: position 88,946,920 of record OX246755.1, on the reverse strand, counting down.
TATTCGATGTACTTGTTCAACTGTAGAATGCTTACTTCTAAATCCGAATTGATGATCAGGGATGAGATGCCCTTCTTTTCTATAACCGGCTGTATTCTCCTAACCAATATTCTCTCGAACACTTTGGATATAATTGGAAGAAGCGAAATCGGTCTATAAGAGGTTTTTTTCATTCGGCGGTTTTCCAGGCTTAAGGACCATTATAACTTCGGCCACTTTTCATTGACTGGGAACATATTCTAGTCTAATCGCGGCGTTTATAATGATCAGAAGCTTAATTAGAGCTTTTCTTGGTAGTGCTTTAAGAACCTCTCCCGTAATTTGGTCGTATCCAGGAGCTTTCTTAGGTTTAAGTTTCTTTATTTCTTCCTTAAGTTCGGTAAGCGTTGCATTTCTTATTACGCTGTTGTCTATATATGACGTATTTATATTTTCAATAAGAGCTTGTCCATCAAACGGTTTGAAAGTTTCTTCCAGGTGGGCGGCGAAAACTTGCGCTTTCTCTTTATCATAACTCGCCCATTCGTCTTGATTTTTCCTAATTGGCGCGGCTTGAATTTGAGGTTTTTTAATACCTTTTATAGCCTTCCAAAGCGAATAGTTAGAATCTTTTTCTTTGCCGTTAAGCTTTCTAGGTAAGTTTGTATTTCATTATTCTTAAGGTCTTTAATAGATTTTTTTAGTGAGTTGCACAAACGGTTAAGATGTGCTTTATATTGCGGAGCCCGAGTTTGTTGCCATCTTTTACGCGCTTTTCTCTTCTCCTTAATCATCTCTTTTATTTCCTGCGGATAAATTTTAATGTAACTGGCCGGGGTTATCTTTAGTTTGGGAGTATTCTTCCACGCGTCATCCTGTAAGATTTCGACGAAGCGATCTACTTCAACTTCAAGTTCATAGGGCGTTTTAAGTGATACGCTCAGCTCAATATTTGCTTCAATATCTTTTTTAAAGCCGTCCCAATTAGTTTTCGCGCCAGTTAATCTGGCCGGTCCTACTTTTTTAATCAAAGCTTCGCTTATCGTCATAATGATTGGAGAATGATCAGAGGAGAGATCAAAGCTTTCTTCAACTTTTATACAGTTGCTAGATATTCCTTTAACAACAAAGAAATCAATCAGATCTGGTATCTTATTTCTATCAGTTGGCCAATATGTTGGTTTACCCGTCGAGTAAAAATCACAACTGAATTGCATACCCGCATTATAAAGCTTTCTACCTTTCTGAGAGGCGTACCTTGAGCCCCAGAAGGGGTGTTTCGCGTTGAAGTCACCACCAATAATAAAATTTGGTTTAAGGAAGTTGAAGATGTTTGTGAAATCACTTTCTTCAAGTTTACATCGCAGTGGACAATATATAGACGAAATGTTGAAAGCAAAATGTCTATTTCTAACGCGTACCGTGCTTACTTGCATTGCTTCTAATTCAATTTTTATTTCCGCTGAGTGTTCGATATTTTCTTTTATAAACAAAGATGATCCGCCTCTGGCTCTTTCCGATGGGTGAAAGGCGTGATATCCGCTATATCCCCTTATCTTAATATTCGATTGCTTTTTCAGATGAGTTTCCCAGACCAAGCATATATCAATATCTTTCTCTCGCAGAAATATTTCTAACTCGTCGAGTCTTTGTATGAGCCCGTTAGCGTTCCAAGTAAGAATTTTAAGCGTTTCTTTCATATTCTGGTTGAAGTGCGCGTGTTATGAATGTTGTTTTCTAGTGCAACTAGTCTCTCGAAAATTAGTTTATTTGTTTTGCATTGCTCTTCAAGTTTCGCAAGAATTAGGGAAAAAACATTGGATACATGATCTTCTGAACTACCTCTATCACTATTTTTCAATGTCGCTTCTTGAGAAGGAGTTTTTACATTAAAGTTTGGACGGTTTCTTGCTTTGATCTCCCGTGAGTTGTCGGTCGTGTACGTACCCTTAACTGTCTTCGCCGCTTGAGCATAAACTGTAGCGCCACTTAAGTAAGTAAGTAGTATAGCTCTATAGTTCATTGATGCAAGTAGAATACTTACGAAACTAAACAATTCCATGAGGTGGACGTGTGTATGAGTGTGATAAAGTACCTTGTGAAAAAAATAAAATTATAAACGTTCGTCAATGGGACTAAATATGGTATATTGCGAAGACGCGACCAAGGATACCTTTATCCACTTGCAATAAAGTCGATTTTTCAGCACCATAAAGCAGAACTTGGATGATCAGGGTCTTGTATAAAGTCCCCTTACTGGTTCAAGATAGGAGATATCTTTATTTCGTATTATAGTTTACATTTGGTGAGCCACCGCGCAGTTTACATACAGAGATTTGATATTCAAATTATATCTTTCTACTGAACAATTGTTTTAAATAATGATAGCAAAATATTAGGCAATGATAAAAATTTGAAGGAAAAATACGTTAAAAACCTTCAATATAATAGGAAAAAGATAGTTAAAAAACTAAGCAGGTACATTGTAGTGAATAAATAATGAACAACAAGAGTAAGTAATTAATAATAAAACAATAAAAAAAAAAAATAAATAATAGATATTAAATAATAAATAATAAATAAATAATAAATAACAAATAATAAATAATAAATAATAAATAATAAATAATAAATAATAAATAATAAGTAATAAATAATAAATAATCAATAATCAATAATAAATAATAAATAATAAATAATAAATAATAAATAATAATTAATAAATAATAAATAATAAATAATAAATAATAAATAATAAATAATAAATAATAAATAATAAATAATAAATAATAAATAATAAATAATAAATAATAAATAATAAATAATAAATAATAAATAATAAATAATAAATAATAAATAATAAATAATAAATAATAAATAATAAATAATAAATAATAAATAATAAATAATAAATAATAAATAATAAATAATAAATAATAAATAATAAATAATAAATAATAAATAATAAATAATAAATAATAAATAATAAATAATAAATAATAAATAATAAATAATAAATAATAAATAATAAATAATAAATAATAAATAATAAATAATAAATAATAAATAATAAATAATAAATAATAAATAATAAATAATAAATAATAAATAATAAATAAAAAATAAAAAATAAAAAATAATAAATAATAAATTATAAATAATAAATAATAAATAATAAATAATGAATAGCAAACAACAAATAACAGATAATAAACAATAAATAATAAATACGAAATAATAAATAATAAGTAATAAATAATAACAATTAACAAATAACAAATAATACTTCATGATATACAATAATTAAATTAAATAAAAAATGAGTAAAAAAAAACATGGTTAAGCATTTAATTGATTTATTAGTAGGTTTTCGGAGAACTCACAATTATGGAGAAACTTTGTGGTTAGTTTTATAATTCGATCGTGAATCAAGTCAACATTTGCTCTGATATGAAGATCAGCGGTAGAGTGATACGGGGAAGATTAAGCATCATCTTAAGAATTTTATTTTGGGAAACTTGTAGTTTTTTAATATGACATTTTGCTAAATTTCCCCAAACTTGGCAACCATATAGAAGTATCGATTGAAAAATTACTTTAAAGATTATGATCTTATTGGCGCTGTCCAGTAAAGACTTTCTGTTTATAAAGGGGTACAACATGTTTATCGCTATATATTTACTTTCTGTATTGTTTTTGCAGTATGTTCCTTAAATGTGAGTTTTGTATCGAGATGAATGCCCAAATATCTTACAGATGGAACCCAGTTAACATATGTATTATTAACTTTTAGCTGGTTACTTGGAAGAAAACAAGTCTTTCGTTTTCTGCTGAAAAAAATAGCTTGCACCTTCTCAGCATTTAGTTTAATTTTCCAGCAATTGTAATATCTTAGCAATATTTGAATCGCATGTTGTAAATTTGTCACCACGTTGAGACTAAACTCATGCGAAGAATATATTGCCTTGTCATCCGCAAAAATAGCTACTTTACAATAAGGGAGCCTTGGAATATCAGACATACAAAGGTTATACAAAATTGGACCCAAAACCGATCCTTGAGGCACACCAGCAACAATACTATGACAAACAGAATAACAGTAATTCACGAATACTCTAAAAGAACGATCGGAAAGAAAGCTTAGGACAAGTTTGATGAGGTACGGGGGAAAACGGAGTACTAACATCTTATAGATAAGGCCCAAATGCCACACACAATCAAACGCTTTCTCAATGTCTAGCAAGACAAGGCCAGGCCAGTTGATTTTCCCAAAGAGCGATTTCTTTTAATATGCTGGCAGACTCTAAGTACTTGATGGGATTGCTCATTTAGAAGTATATTATTTTCTTCTGTAACTCTTGCGAGCTTCTTTTTTATTAACTTCTCAAATATTTTGCTTATACTACTCAGCAGACTAACTGGTCTGTAGCTATTTGGTTTGTCAGGTGGCTTTCCTGGTTTTGGGATAGGTATCACCTTAGCTATTTTCCAAGCCTTTGGAAAGTATTAGTTTTTAATGCAAAGATTAAAAATAAAGGTTAAGTATCCAATGGCTGATTTGGGAAGTTGCTTTAGACACATGTTTTTGATACCATCAATACCATCCGATTTTCTTGATGACAAGCAACACAAAATATCTTCGACGCTCTGTTGAGATATAAGCTCATCACGAGGCGTTTCAGTAGCTTGTGCAATAAAGTTGCTAGTAGCCTCACTAACGATTTGATTGGTAACTACGTCGCCTAGATGTTGGGACACAGAATAGTTTTTCAGAAAGGTAGAGGCGAGTAAATTCGCCTTATCCTCATCCGCATATTGCACATTTCCCGAACCTTGGAGAGTTGGAATTCTTCTGTTCTTGTTTTTAACAACTTTCACAATATTCCAAAAAGGCTTGGCATTTTTGTCTAGAGAAGATAGCTTTGAGTTCCAATCAATATTTCGCTGCTTTTCTATTTCCTTGGAGATAAGCTTATTATAATATTTAAGGTATGATCTTAAGACTGGTAGTCTATACCGTTGCCAGTGTCTCTTAATAGAATTGCGTATGCGGATATATTCTAAAATATAGTCAGGCATTTTAAGGAAGTGCTGTTGCTTTCTTTTCTTAGGAGTACTTGAATTCATTACTTCCAGTACCTACCTTGCCTTTTACCATTACATCGATCTCTTCATTTGAGCTCACATTTTCAATAACTGCCTTATTAGCCTGAAAAACAACGGTTGGCAAGAGTTATTCTTCGCTTGATTTCTGCGCTGATGTCGTTTTCAGAATTTAAAACAGAGCCAAGGTAGACAAAGTCCGTTACTACCTCAAAGTCGTAGCTGCCCACTGTGACGCACTGCCCAATACGTCAGTGTTGATTGTCCCTTCTTGTTGACAATATATACTTGGTTTTGCCCTCGTTTATCGCTAAGCCCATTTTGGCTGCTTTTGCTTCAATGCTTGCAAACGCGCCGATGACAGCCGGCTGAGTTCCAATAGTATCAATTTCGTCGACGTATGCAAGCAGTTCTACGGACTTTTGATAGATTGTGCCTTCGGTGTTCCTCACGATCTGTTCAATTACAATATTAAAGAAGTCACATGACCTTGCCCAAAGGTCTTGGTGAGGTCATTACCAACCTTGATGGAGCAGCGAGCGTTCTCCGTCGTCATCCTGCACAGGCGAACAAGTTTCCCAAGGATGTCAAAACTAGACATGGCTCTTTATAGTTCCTCTCTATAGATACAGCCAAACGGTCAATAGGTCGTACATGCAGTTACATGAGAACATAAAGTTCTCACTTAGCCAAGCAATTTGTACCTGCACTCTATACCTCCATGCTTGTGTCCGCAGGGTGATCAGTACCTTTGTCGGAGATCGGGTAACCAACACCTTTTGAAAATCTTGGGCAGCAGTCGAGAAAGGGGGAAGAGTGCTTTGTCACTTGAGCAATTCTTCTTGTTCCAGACAGCAGCTGATGAATTCTCTGGGTGGAGTCAACAGTAGCGTCTACAGTCCCAGTTCGGCTGAACTTAGTGAACACCTTGCGCGAGCTGATTCGACATATTCGGATTACAAGTCGGTCAGGAATTTCCAAGACTAGTCAGGACCTTGAAATAGAAGTGGCAACGGAGAATGCCCTTATGAGCCAACGACAGCGCTCATACTCCCGTTATACACTTCTAGCACCGGTATACCCGGTCCGTGTCCCCCGGGCATGACAGGAGGAACTGACGCTCCAGGTTGGGGGTTATACGTGTGCCATCGAAATGCATCGGCGCAAATTTCCAACCAATATTGGTTTCGCTCCGTTCTAGGTATCAGCATCCGTAGCTTGGCTACAACTAGGTAGTGATCCGAGTCCACGTTCGTTCCTCGGAAAGTTCGGACACCCAGAATACTGGAAGAGTATCTTGCGCCGATCGCAATGTGATCGATTTGGTTGACGCTTTTTCGATAAACAGAGAGCCTTGTGAATATTAAGATGTGGGAACCGCGTACTAGTTACGACAGCGTTTCGCCGCAAGCCTAAATTTTGTTGTCGGATGTGGTATCGTGCAGATTGTGCTTTCCGACGACGCTACTAAAGGTATCCTCTTATCCTAGTTTTGCGTTAAAATCACCCAGGACAATTTTAAATTCGTGGCTCTGGCAATGTTTATATGCCGGATATGTCGAATCAGCTCGGGCAAGGTTTTCACACAAGTTGAACCTAGCTGGAGCTGTAGACTCCATCATTGACTTCATCTAAGGAATTCGCCCGCTGTTGTCTGGAGCAAGAAGATGTGCTCAAGTGAGAGCGCACCCTTCTCCCTTCTCTCGTCTGCTGCCGCCAAGAATCTTCCAAAGGGACTGGTTACCCAATCTTCAATCAATGTACTAGGCACCCAGCGCAGCGGTTACCAACGTGAAGGTTGAGATAAGGAGTTGGTAGGCCTAGGCTAAATGAAAACGCTTGTGTTTTCATGTAATCGCATGCACTACAGTTTGATCACCTATGACAATCTGTATCAAGGCTAAATTTCCCAACACAAGCCTGATACTCTTGTATGCTCTAGATTGTTTCTACGATAAGGGCACCTCAACCAACTTGGAGTGCGTAACTGGAGGCAACTAACTAAAGACAAAGTTAAATATAACAGAGAGGCATGTTGGTTGAGGTCCAGATTCACCCCGAACTGTAGTGCCGCTTAAGTATGTAAGTTGAATGGGCTTTGGGTATACGTTTCATGCATTTCGGGTTTCAAAAATGCTTATAGATGGATATGTTCAAAGGCTGCTTAGAAGAATCGACTAATGCCTTCAAAAACAAAAGGTCTTCACAAACATGGTAATCACCGTCTTACATGACACCACTCAAGACAAAACAACAACTATCCAGACATGAACATGTTGTTTTATCTGTTGCTAATTTTTCTGCTTTTTTATTTTTCAGACACTAAAGACAAATGGGTGTTCTGTTGTGGCAACGATGGGCGCGTTGCGCCCATTTTACGGTTTACATTGTCGTCCTTCCCAGTTTACTATTCAACGTTTGGTGGCCAAATTCAAATCGACCGGTTCAGTGAACAATCAGTCAACTTCCGTACGTCAACGAAACGTAAGATCTGCCGAGAACATCGCCGCTGTCCGTGAGAGTGTGCAGGAGAACCCGAGGCAGTCAATTCCATGCCGCGCACAAGAACTCGGCCTTTCGCAGATATCAATTTGGTGAATTTTGCGTCGGGAGTTGGACCTACATCTGCATAAAATCCAACTGACCAAGGAACTGAAGGAAAATGACCATAGACAACGCTGTGTGTTCGCTGACTGGGTTCTAGAGCAGTTGAAAGCGGACCCCGATTTCAGCACAAAAAGTCATCTTCAGCGACGAGGCCCATTTTTGGATGAACGGGTACGTCAACAAGCAAAATTGTCAGATTTGCGACGATTCCAATCCACACGAGGTACACCAAGTGGCAATGCATCCGCAGAAAGTCACTGTTTGGTGTGAATTGTGGGCCGGCGGCATTATCGGTCCGTACTTCTTCGAAAACGACGATGGCATCGCCATCACCATCAACGGAGTGCGCTACCAATCGATGATAACCAATTTCTTTTGGCCCAAATTGGATGATATGGATGAGAACGACATATGGTTCCAACAGGATGACGCTCCGTGCAATACAGCTGATGTCACAATGGACATTCTGCACTAGCGATTTAAGGGCATGGTTATCTCACGCAGAGGCGACTTGAACTGACCACCGAGATCCTGCGATAGACTTTTTCTTGTGGGGTTTCCTTAAGTCGCAGGTCTATGCCAATAAGCCGCAAACGACCGGTGCCTTCAAAGTCAACTTGACCCATGCTATCGCTCAAATTCAGCTTGATCTATGCGCCAGTCATCGAAAATTGGACCTCTCGGATGCGCCCCACCCAGCAAAGCCGCGGCACCCATTTGAACAATATCATATTGCATATATAATGGAATTGATAGGCCTTTCAAATAAAACAAAAAAAAATGTTGATATCGCACACACAACTTGTTTTATTCAATTTTAACTTCCACACGTCCCTATTGGAAAACTCTTTATGTATACTTTACCCGAACTTCCTTCTGATCAATGATTGAGAATAACAAATGTTTGTTTACCAACTGAAGTATCAATAAAAGTGAACAGAAATTCTTCACTTAAGTCGATTTGATGATCATAACCTTGTATTCGTTTTATAATTTATATAATGCATACGTACATACAACTAATACCCGATTCAAGTGTGTTTTCATTCACGCTAAGGCAAATATTTAAATAAAAATAAAATCATCACTATTATCGCAAATATTACTCGTATAGTGTTTACCTGTAAAAACAATACTGCGCTCTGTATTTGCAGAAACTGCTGCTGTTGCAACGAACTTTTGATGAGTGTTACACCGATGAGTGCACTTATACTCGTATCATGTGTTAACTGGTTACTTTAGAGCTTTCTTGTGTGTTGTATAATTCGACGCTCGACACAAAGTTTCAGCCAGGTCTCCAGAGGGAACGCTCATGTACTCGTAATAATATTTCAGTCGAATTGTTACAGTTACAAATTATTACACTCAATTAAACTCTCATGTATGTTGCTATAATGTAATTGAAAATTTAAATGGATTTCTTACTTAATTGGATTAAAAAGCAATTATTGTTTTTCCGCACCGATGAAAGGGGTTTATTAAATTTTTAGTGCTAATTTAGTAATTAGAATGTTTTACAAAAATTAGGAACTATATAATGTAAGTTAATAGGGGATGGGTATGTGGTGAGTTATTATTGGAGTTGTAAGGCTTTACTTTATTTAAATCAATACCATTACTATTATATAACGACGAAACATTCAAAAACTTTAATTAACATGAACATTTTTTTATAATATTATTAGTGGCCGGAAATCAAAGTTGAGCTTTTTCCGGAACAGGAATCTATTAACAGGCATGACATGCACGGGTTTTTCACCTTAAATATAAGAAATTAATGCATTTTATTTATAAAAATCATATTTTTGATGAGACAAAATGCGACATGATGACCATTTAATGGCAAAAAAAGTTTACCACACGCGCATATATTGATCTGGCTTACACCGAAAATTCAGGCTAATGTGATCGATTCTATTATTATAGTTGAGATTCCTAATTAAAATGAAGACCGATTATGATACGACATATCCGTAGTTTGCAAGCACATGATAAATGGTCAGTGTGGTGAGCTTAATCCCCAATTTTCATGCATGGTTGACGGAAAATAGTGATGACGGATATCCACAATATCGCCGGCGTTCTTTCGAACATGGTGAAAACGTATCTATCGTAGGTACAAACGAAACTAATAATACAAGTAGTTGGGTTTTGCCATATTCTCCCATTTTAAGCAGATGTTTTTCTGCAGACATCAATGTTGAGTATTGCCATTGTCGTCTATCCCGAAGCATTAAAATTAATAAAAAAAATAAATAAAAATAATCATATATATATATATTGGGTATCCCAGTTAAGCAATATAATCCTTTAAGAGGAGATACCTGAAGTTCCGCCGAACAAAAAATTGTATGGCAAATTTTCATTATTTTGAGTTTAAGGAGCCATAATTTTTTTGTAGCTGCATAGCTGTACCCAATGTGTTTCAAACTTGTATGCGCTACTAAATTGTCTTTCCAAAATGTACAAAACTATTTTTGTACCTATAACAGTTTAGAAGTTATAGCGTTTAAAGTGGTTACACCTCTAAATAAGAGGTCACCATGTGGTGAGAATAGACCCCCCCTGCCATACAATTTTTTTGTTCGGCGGAACTTCAGGTATCTCCTCTTAAGGGATTATACTGCTTAGCTGGGACACCCTGTATATATATATACATATGTAAGGACTTTTGTAATACCTATTTTGCTTGCAATTATTTCCGTGAAATTCAATATTTTGGATACGATAAGTAGATTCAATTTTTTTTCTAATGTTATAGTCAACAAAAGTGTTCTAAGAGCTTTGCGGAGTAACGCGAGTACGAGTCTGCTAGTGTGTTATAAAACCAACAGTCTGAGGTTGCCGAACGCTCTACTAGTCTTGTTGGACTTAAGCGGCTATCTTCATTACATGGTGTCCAGTTGGACGGAAGTATTGATTGTCATCGTCACTGTTGAATAGCTGATTCTGTCTGACAGCGGAATATTGGTCATCGTCACCTTTTAGCAGTCTGCAGAAATGTTCCTTCCATATCCCGAGATCTGACTGCGATTCTACTACTATATTACCATTTTCATCCCTGCAGGCTAGTGGGCACCGTGGCGTAAGTGGTTAGCGTGTCGGATCACTACGCATGAGGTTTCATGTTCGAATCCCAGAAAATACCAAACAAGTTTTTTCATGGTCCCACCTCTCGCGAGCGTCTGACAAACATCCGAGAGTATTGTTGTCACGAAAAAGCTTCTCAAATCGCCGTTTGGATTCGGCACTAAACTTCCATTCGTGTGAAAAATATAACGCACACAACATGAGTGGTTGCGAGAAGCTAGGCCCTGGCACTTAAAAAGCTGTTGCGCCAAATATTCATTTTATTTATTTATCCCTGCAGGCTTCTGTTCTGGCTTTGAAACCTTGGCGTGTTCTTTTTACCTTTTCGTATAATTTCAGAACATCATTCCAGCAAAAAGCCCCTTAATCGATCGAGCTCCTCTAATGGTTCCTTTTATTCTTATCGCGAGCAGCTCTAGTTCTTCTATACAAGGCCAGTTTGTATGCCTCTTGTTTTGCTGCATGTGCTTGTAGGCATTCCTCATCAAACCAAATGTTTCATTGTGGTGTCCGAGAGAAACTCAGTACATCAGAGGTCGCACCCCTATGGCTTGTTGGCAAAATTTCCATTGGACCGCATTTGCTGCCGGCGGCATAGGACTTCGGTGGAGATAAAGAGGAATGTGATCAGCTCCAGCAGTCACATGCGTATAACAATATTTCGTTGGTTTCACTCCCTTCTGGATATCCGAGTCCACGTTGGCTCCCCGGAAAACCCGGCCACGCAGAAAACTGAAAGAGAGCATTGCGTCGATCGCAATGTGATCGATTTAGCTGGGAGTTTATCGATCAGGAAAGAGCCATGTTTCGTTGCGCCGGAAAGTCGACTAGCCTGAATCCGTTGTCGGATGTGGTGTCGTGCAGGCTGTGCTTTCCGACCACGATACTAAAGACGTCTTCTTTTCTTAGCTTTGCGTTAAAATCACCCAGGGCAATTTTAACGCCGTGGGTATGGCATTGCTCATACATACGTCTTATCAGTATAAGGGTATTAATAATCCCCTTGGCACGCAAATTATAAAAAAAAATACGTCTTGTCCAAGAATCATACTTCGTACCATCATCCATCTTCTCATGAGGGGTGTGATTTATTCTTGATACGGATAATTATAAGGCGCTTGTTGGCATGCCGGAAACACAAGACTTCTTGCCTTAAGCTGCCTCTCATAACAGATCCGCATCCGAATGGACGCTATCCTTGCTGGCTGTAGAAATCGCTGTAGCAGCTTTCGCAGTTTTTCATCGTCTTTTTACCTGACTTATCCCATCGCACTTCTTAGATGGCGTTGTTTTCTGCTTTGTAGCAGTCTAGAGCCTCCACAAGGACTTAATATTCCACGTAGAGATAAGAAGATCGTTGGCCGTTTATCGTTTGCAAAGGTCGTCAACAGTAAGATCATTGTATCCAAGGCTGTTGTTTGCTTCCTAACTCATTTTTTTATATAGTCCGGAAGTTGCTGCGACGGCACAACCCCGAACCTGAAGGGTCAGATCCGGGACCAGCTACACCGGGGCATAACTTCCCAATGACTTAGCTCCTAAAAGTGGAAGTGAAATAACTCCCCAACATTTTTATGGTGGTAAGGGGCTATTGCACATGAAATAAATCAATTGGTTTCTGGGGACTTATTCCATATTTTAAATTGAGTATTCCATGACCAAATAACTCCCTAAATTTGGGAGCTATTGAATTCTTCTAGTTTTGCGTGAACTTTAATTTTCCCTGACACTCGACAGTTAGAAAAATAGCAGGTGCTGTAAATCGGAGTGTCATGCAAGAGTTGTTCGCGAAGATAGAAGGTACAGGCTTTGAATTTGTATTTAAAGGGTTTTATCTGAGTGGTTACATCGAGCAGTAAAAAGTGGGGCGGTGTGACAAAATCGCATCATCACCTCCTCGTGGTGCCCGCCGAATATATGGTATATCTGATAGTGAATCAACGACGAGCGTATATATGAAATAATTCCACATTGAAAGTGAAACTATTTCCCACAAAGAAGTTGGGTCCTCCACCCTCCTGGGGTGGTGTAGTGGTGACGTCGTCAATTGTCATGCTAATAGTTCATGGTTCAAATCTTAGTGTCAGCAACCATTTATTTATTTTTCATGAAATATCATATGTAAAGTGTTGGTCTCTCTGTCAGTCTTGTGAGCGAAAGCGTTAAGTAAAATATTTGTTGATATTTGCTATTAAATTGAACGCGTACGTGTTAAAAGAATGAGCGTTACTGCTTTATTATATACTCGTAGTATGATATTAAAAAACGTTAAACAATTACGTTTTTTTTTATACTACAATGCCCAAGTAACTGTGTCATCGTAAGTTGAAAAACAACAACTTTAGTACAAGACACTTCCGTTACCGCTACCTGTTATCTGCTGTGGGTATTGTATTTCAACAAGTGTTTGTTTATTCTATTTACAGTAAGCAAATGCACTTATCTTGCGTGGAAAAGTTTCGTATTCTCACAGAAAGGCCTCCGTTTTTAATTCTGGATATGAAAAAGAAATTAAAGTATGTACTTAGCCGATAGTCCTGGTCGCTAGTGCTGTGTCCTATAGATTAAGATGTAAACTAATTTATGTTTTAATAAACAATAATAATAATAGTAATAAAGTATGTATCAAAAAAAAAGATGTAACTATGTATGTGCATTGTGCATGGCTGCAGCTGGGTTTGTTCTAACAGCGTATGACAAAAGTCTTTTCTTGTTACCTACTTTCACGACGGTGTTACTTTTGTCCCTTTCTAAAATTTTATTTGAAAAAATAAAGAACACCAACTGTTATTTGTAGATACATATGTACCTATACTTGGGAACATGAAAAAATATATTTATAAACAAAAACTTAAGAGCGTCGAAACTATGTTAGTTATGGGGCAGGTTGTATCTTTATTCGCGGTTTTATTTTATATTTTGTGCGCACTCAAGAGGTTGTGATTACGCTTTAAACGTGTTTACCCAGTGCGAGCGTGGGAAAGCATAGACACAAAAAGGGAGAAAGATAGGTATAGTGGTTTGAAACTCCGGGGGTTGTGTTAAGATAAATGGGAAGACTTGGTTTGTTATTTTGTCTTTGCTTTTGATTCACTGTATTTTTTTTCCTGAGCATCTGTTGTCATAGGTATATCAATTATTTAACAGAGCAAACAGTTTTTGATAAACCTAATTCCAGTATTATGCCGTCGCATTAAAATTGACATTAGCTTCCGCAATTGATCGGACTGACACTTTATTTTTTTCATGAGAAATAAATAAATAAATGCTTGCTGATATCAGGATTTGAACAATGAACCATTAGCGTGGCAATCGATGACGTTACCACTACACCATCCCCATTAGAGCTTTAATTTCCAGTTTGCATTTTATATGTAAAGGGTTTCTCAAAATTCGACCAAGGGGAAATAAACAAACAGCGAGAGAAACAACGCTATGTATTTGCTTGCATACATTTTTTTTTTATATTCTCCCGTGCAGAGAAGGCAAAGGAATCTAAGCTTATACAGCCATGAATATGATCAGAATGGTTTCATTTAATTGGTTAAAGGGTTTGTATGGGGAAATCATGTGTATATGTTCACTTTATTTTAGCTGACATAACGACAACGTGGCGTGGCAAAATCGTGCCCGCTGGATAGCTATCTGATAGTGAACTAACGATGAGCGTATACTGAGACTGGCGATATATATGTAGCTGAACACACAGCCCTGCGCAAGCACGTCTGGATGAACTTCAGCACACGTTTGTCCGGACGAGGCATCACTTGTTGACCCGATTGGCTGGAATATGCGTCTCAGAAGTCCGGCAAGAGTTTCTCAAAAGGAGGACGTGCGGTGGATAAATTCTTCTGATGGAATCAGCGGTGACGTCTACAGGCTAGCGGATAGCTTACTTGAGCTACTTCGGCATATTTGTATCTGAGGTCTGTAATGATTTTTAATACTGGATCAGGGTATTGAAAAAGAGATGGTGGAGGATGAATCCTTAATGAGCAAACGGCAGCGCTCATATCCCCAAAGTGGGTTACTGGCATCGGTGTATCCGGCCTCTTGTCCTAGAGGTTGCAAAAGAGGATCTGGTCCTCCATGTTGGGGGTTGTGCCGTCGGGTTAATATCCCTACCACGTAAAAAAAAACCTCGGTTACGAAGCAACCAACAGCCTCGGATATGGATGATTTTACTGTTGACGACCTAAGCAAACGTAAAAAGGACAATGATCTTCGTGTCTGCACGTTGAATGTCAGGTCCATCTACAAACCGCGTGCATGCGAACAACTTGCGGATACCCTAGACTGCTACAAAACAGACATTACCGCCTTACAACAAAAGCGATAACATGGGCAGGGAGGATATTTTGTTTCTGTTTAATACCATTTTGAAACAAAGGCGCTGGAGATGTTAGAACATATTTTTCTGCAGACATAATATGCAAGTGACATCACTACAATTGTAACGTTTCCATATAATTCAAAGCTTTCATTACGCCATCGCTACGTCACTATGAAAAATTGCAAGCCGCTACGATCTAAAAAAAAAAAAAAAACAATCTGCCTAAATTCATCTGAATGCAACTATTTTTCAATGGCGTTCAACGACATTTCGCTTTGCAGTTCAGTTAAATATTTTTATAGATGTTACATGGCAAAGCGAAATAAAAAAATACGTTTTGACTTTTCAAGTCAAGGGAAATTTTTAAAATATATGAATCCCAAGGAAATTCAAAGTGATATTGGTTTTCAAGATGTATCTTGTATTGTTAACGCTTTTCCGTATTACAACGGATGCATTCATGAACGAAGGCGACTCCCACAGGCGGATACGTAGAAAAACAGTGAAGTGGGAGGGTTACGGTCGGTTGTTTTCAGATCATAACCTCGCCGAAATAGGGAGAAGAAGCATTCATGAACTAAGTGTAGAGTGGCGGCTTTTTATAAATTACAAGTGTACCGAAGTGACATAATCCAACACCCCAGAAGCAATCATCCACACTCCACGCACACCTCACTAACCACCTAATGCGGAGGCCGCCATCTGTTGGCAGGTAGCGATACCGAATCTCCTGTCAAACAAGAGGAGAAAATGTAAATACAAAGGTCGCAGACGAGAACGTGGAGGAAATTTTGCATTGGCTCAAAATTCACATTCTCGTCTTGCACGACTTTTCCATAAAGGAGTGTGGATGAGAGTCAGTCGAGAGAGTCTGCTCAAGTGGTGAAAGTACCAATCTGGTGTACTCTTGACAGCCTCTCGGAATTGGTCTTACGACTTTCCACAAGTTTTCCGCCTTCACCTCGGTGATAGGGCAATAATCCACGGGTCTGCTACTAGCCATAGCCGGCCCGTCCGATAGGTTTCTCCCCTTCTGAGGGAAACAAATTGAGTAAATTACAGCGGATTTGCCGCCCTTTGTCGAGCTACAGCAAGCCTGGCTACATTCCAAGCCTGCCCTAAGTGCGGACTGGATCCTTCCCAAGCCTGCCCTAAGTGCGGACTGGGTCACAGCACGCCTGCCCTAAGTGCGGACGGCTACATTCCAAGCCTGCCCTAAGTGCGGACTGGATCCTTCCCAAGCCTGCCCTAAGTGCGGACTGGGTCACAGCACGCCTGCCCTAAGTGCGGACGGCTACATTCCAAGCCTGCCCTAAGCGCGGACTGGATCCTTCCCAAGCCTGCCCTAAGTGCGGACTGGGTCACAGCACGCCTGCCCTAAGTGCGGACGGCTACATTCCAAGCCTGCCCTAAGTGCGGACTGGATCCTTCCCAAGCCTGCCCTAAGTGCGGACTGGGTCACAGCACGCCTGCCCTAAGTGCGGACGGCTACATTCCAAGCCTGCCCTAAGCGCGGACTGGATCCTTCCCAAGCCTGCCCTAAGTGCGGACTGGGTCACAGCACGCCTGCCCTAAGTGCGGACGGCTACATTCCAAGCCTGCCCTAAGTGCGGACTGGATCCTTCCCAAGCCTGCCCTAAGTGCGGACTGGGTCACAGCACGCCTGCCCTAAGTGCGGACGGCTACATTCCAAGCCTGCCCTAAGTGCGGACTGGATCCTTCCCAAGCCTGCCCTAAGTGCGGACTGGGTCATCGCAAGCCTGCCCTAAGTGCGGACTGCGCCCTTCGAAGCCTGCCCTAAGTGCAGACTGAAGCTCCTGCCCGCCGACGTACCGAACCGAGCCAGACAACCAGACGCATAACCCCGGCCCGTACCAGAACCAGCCGCAGGACGACCAACATTAGCGTTAAGTTATCCAAATATTGTTAAGCATAAGTATTGTTAGCTCAGAACATTTTGCATTGTTAACGCAACAATATTGTATAAAACCAATCCAATTATAAATAAAGTACCTCTTTCCCAAAGTCTAGGGTGTTCCTTTGGGTTAACCCTGGGGCCGGCGAGCCCACCTCGGCCTTTGAAGAAAGATACCCTCACAATTGGCGCCCGAGCAGGGACCTCTACAAGAGGTACCACCCAAAAACCCGACCGAGACCGATACCTGAGAGGAACCAACCATGTCCGACCAAGAGGACACTCCGATACCCCATAAGGCAGCAGAGGATGACCAGCTAGTCCAGATGAACCAGTCGACCCAACAAGCCAGCACCGTGACACCGAATCCCCCTCAAGCCGCACCGCATCATAAGTGGGTCGTTAGCTATAAAGCCGAAGTTATGGACACCGTCCGGAAATGGGGCCTGCGATTTGATGGGTCAGGAAGCGCACCCGAATTCATTGAGCGGCTCGAAGAGCTAACGCAGTGTTACGACATTCCAGTGGAATACATACCTCGTACACTGCCAGAGATCTTCCGAGGAGCGGCGTTCGAGTGGCTTCGAATCAACCGGGAAAATTGGAAGACTTGGGAAGATTTCCGCCAGGCCTTCCTCCGGTATTACCGCCCGGCCCGATTCATCCACAAGTTGGAGGATGAAATTATGCGGAGACGGCAAGGACCACGAGAGAAGGCCAAGAAATACATCCGGGCGTATCAGTACCTGATCCGGCAACATCCCCAAATGGATTGCACTAACAGCGTAGACCGAATCTACGACAGTTTGCGACCCGAGTACCGATTGTACATTAAGCGTCGGTATTTTGAGACGCTGGAAGACCTGATGGATCTCGCGGAGGAGTATGAGTTCGTAAGGAGCGAAGAAAAAGCCGGCGGATCGCCGGCCGTTCCAAACCGTCCCCCGAGACTCCAAGCCGTCAAGACTCTACCTGCCCAGATCATCTACGATCGCAACACGCACTGCTGGAATTGCAAGCAGCATGGGCACCGCCAGCAAGAATGCCGTCAACCGTTCCGCCTCTTCTGTTCCCATTGTGGAGAGGACGGAAGAATGACGAGGGACTGTCCGTGCCACAATACACCGAGTGCACCAACGCCAACAACACTGCTCTGCGCAGTAGAAAGCCGGCATACATATCCGAGGGCGCCTCCGAAACAGCAGCCTGAAGCTGTCAACAGGATGAAGCTTTCTTCACCACCGTCGATACCGCTGCTAGAGTGCGACCTATCAACGCGACCAATGAAGCCACCGCACCGGATCCCACCCGTAGTGAGATCGTCACTGTTGTCAACGCCGCAGTCATTACAAGAGCCTCCATTACCGATGACATCAGTGTCGCCAGAGTTGCGAAACTCCAATTGGCTGCACCCACCAGATGTCAAACCATCGCCGTCACTACCGCTGTCACCACCATCAGGAATGACATCAGTGTCGTCAAAGTTATCAAGTTCCAAATGGTCGCCACCGTCAGATGTCACACCACCGCCGTCACCGTCATCACGGCTACCAGAACCGTCATCACCGTCGACATCAGTGCCACCAGAGTTGCGAAACTCCAATTGGTCGCACCCACTATATGTCAAACCACCGCCGTCACCGTCCCTACCGATGTCAGCACAATCACGAATGATATCAGTGTCGTCAGAGTTGTCAAACTCCAATTTGCCGCCACAGTCAGATGTCATACCACCGCCGTCACCGTCATCACCAGAACTATCAGCCCCGATACCAGAACCGCCATTACCGTCGACATCAGCGCCGCCAGAATTGCGAAAGTCCAACTGGTCGCACCCACCAGATGTCAAAGCACCGCCGTCACCGTCATCACCGTTACCAGAACCGACGTCACCGATACCAGCACGGTCATTACCGTCGACATCAGTGCCGCCAGAGTTGAGAGATGCCAACTTGTCGTCACCGTCAGATGTCATGCCGCCGCCGTCATTGCGAAATGTTACACAAACATCGCAAGAAGAAACAATGCTGTGGCCTTTTCCATCAGCAAGTCTACCGTTAGCCTTTACGCCGATTACTAGACTGGGATCATTGAGACCATTGCCGACACAAGACAACGAGCCCTCACCATCAATAGGCTCAACGTTAACCACGGCCAAACCGGCACTGTCAAAATCTCCGCCATGGTCTAAGGTCGAAGCAGTCACCTCACCGTCACCACCAACTACACCGACCTCACCAACGTACATCAGATCACGATGGTCGCAGCCCCGACCGCCTGAAGTTCTGCAGACAGCGTCATCATAATTCGTTTTTTTCTATTATTGTTAGTCGTAATATCTTTTTTTTTATTATTTTTTTTTTTTCTTTAGTCTTTCATATTTATAGTTGAGTTAGTTGTAAGAACTTTTAGAGTCCTGATTGAAAGAAAAATATGTTAGATTCCCCTCTACAGGCCAGTGACAGTTTACGACGAGAAGGTTCTCGTCTGCCGAAGAAGGAGGGGAATGTAACGAAGTGACATAATCCAACACCCCAGAAGCAATCATCCACACTCCACGCACACCTCACTAACCACCTAATGCGGAGGCCGCCATCTGTTGGCAGGTAGCGATACCGAATCTCCTGTCAAACAAGAGGAGAAAATGTAAATACAAAGGTCGCAGACGAGAACGTGGAGGAAATTTTGCATTGGCTCAAAATTCACATTCTCGTCTTGCACGACTTTTCCATAAAGGAGTGTGGATGAGAGTCAGTCGAGAGAGTCTGCTCAAGTGGTGAAAGTACCAATCTGGTGTACTCTTGACAGCCTCTCGGAATTGGTCTTACGACTTTCCACAAGTTTTCCGCCTTCACCTCGGTGATAGGGCAATAATCCACGGGTCTGCTACTAGCCATAGCCGGCCCGTCCGATAGGTTTCTCCCCTTCTGATGGAAACAAATTAAGTAAATTACAGCGGATTTGCCGCCCTTTGTCGACGACAGCACGCCTGCCCTAAGTGCGGACGGCTACATTCCAAGCCTGCCCTAAGTGCGGACTGGATCCTTCCCAAGCCTGCCCTAAGTGCGGACTGGGTCACAGCACGCCTGCCTTAAGTGCGGACGGCTACATTCCAAGCCTGCCCTAAGTGCGGACTGGATCCTTCCCAAGCCTGCCCTAAGTGCGGACTGGATCCTTCCCAAGCCTGCCCTAAGTGCGGACTGGGTCACAGCACGCCTGCCCTAAGTGCGGACGGCTACATTCCAAGCCTGCCCTAAGTGCGGACTGGATCCTTCCCAAGCCTGCCCTAAGTGCGGACTGGGTCACAGCACGCCTGCCCTAAGTGCGGACGGCTGCATTCCAAGCCTGCCCTAAGTGCGGACTGGATCCTTCCCAAGCCTGCCCTAAGTGCGGACTGGGTCACAGCACGCCTGCCCTAAGTGCGGACGGCTACATTCCAAGCCTGCCCTAAGTGCGGACTGGATCCTTCCCAAGCCTGCCCTAAGTGCGGACTGGGTCACAGCACGCCTGCCCTAAGTGCGGACTGGGTCACAGCACGCCTGCCCTAAGTGCGAACGGCTACATTCCAAGCCTGACTTAGTGCGGACTGGATCCTTCCCAAGCCTGCCCTAAGTGCGGACTGGGTCACAGCACGCCTGTCCTAAGTGCGGACGGCTACATTCCAAGCCTGCCCTAAGTGCGGACTGGATCCTTCCCAAGCCTGCCCTAAGTGCGGACTGCGCCCTTCGAAGCCTGCCCTAAGTGCAGACTGAAGCTCCTGCCCGTCGACGTACCGAACCGAGCCAGACAACCAGACGCATAACCCCGGCCCGTACCAGAACCAGCCGCAGGACGACCAACATTAGCGTTAAGTTATCCAAATATTGTTAAGCATAAGTATTGTTAGCTCAGAACATTTTGCATTGTTAACGCAACAATATTGTATAAAACCAATCCAATTATAAATAAAGTACCTCTTTCCCAAAGTCTAGGGTGTTCCTTTGGGTTAACCCTGGGGCCGGCGAGCCCACCTCAGCCTTTGAAGAAAGATACCCTCACACAAGAGAGAAATAATTGAAAATGTTCAGGGCGACATTGTTGAATTGTGGTCTGATTTAAAATCTTAAAGGAATGGCTTAGGGGCGTATCTGTTTAGAAATGTATTAACTTGTTAAATTTAGCAATATTACTGCACAGCAGTGCAGCAGTCAGGCGATGTTTTTTAACTGTGAACACCATCAAGGCTAAATTAAGAAATAAATTAAATGTAAATACAGTAAGCAATATTCTTTTCTCCAAAGGCTTAATATCAGAATATAGAATTACGTTTGACCCACCATCAAAACAACTAACTCTTGTAAACCAATATCGACTTATTGATGGCTTTGTTAACAAAAATAATTAATATTTTAAAACCTTAAACATATAACAATAAAAAAAAATATTTTTTTTCAATTTACTAAGAAATACTACGATTTTCGGGGCAGTCACGACAATCTAAAAAAAACAGAAGTGGGAACGCTTCCATATACAGTGGACTCTCCCTAAGTCGACCTCTCCCTAAGTCGAATTTCTCTTTAACTCGAATTTTTTCGCCATATTTTAGCATTCCCCTCAATTTTCCATACAAAAACATACTCTAAGTCAAACTCCCTCTAAGTCGAAACTCCCTCTAACTCGTACACATTCTTTCGATTCTTAGCCTCTTTTTTCACCCTTTAAGTCGAATTTTTTTTATTGCATACAAAAAGTAAAAAAAAATTACCCTCTCACAATTCGTATTTAGTATTTAATTATATAACTATAACTACCTAAACATACAGTACCTACACACTTCAGCACCCTAAAAATCTGTAGCATCGCGTATGTCATCATCGTAAGTGCGTTGTGTTTCTACCTACCCATATTCAATACATAATGCGTCTAGGTACCTACCTACAAAGATACAATTTGTACAAAAATTGCAGGGCAAAAAAAAAACAATGTTATCCTTTTCCTTGTGTTGTTCGTTGGATTCAAAACAGTTTTTATTTCAAATCTATCTAAAAAAAAAAAGATCTCGTTTTAGTAAAATTCCAGTTGGAATTCGAAAATCAGTTGATTCTACTCAGTTCAACAGAGCTGATGCAGTTATTTTGTGCAAGTTGGTAGTAAGATCAATTAAAAAATTTGTTAGTTACATGTTACGGAATTATTGCAAAGCAAACCATGTGGTCAAAAGTTTTGTTTATTTAAAATGAATTGTTTTTATGGCGAAAAACGTTTTAGAGGCAAACACAGCAAAGAAAGAGTGACATGTCTTGTAGGATCCAACATGACAGGATCAGAAAAACTAAAACTCTTAATTATCGGCAAGAGCAAAAATCCACACTGTTTTCAAAAAATAAAATCTTTGCCGGTGGATTATGTGGCCAACAAACGGTCTTGGACGACGGCAGATCTTTTTACGAGCTGGCTTTTCAAGCTCGACGCAAAATTTGCAATATCAAAGCGAAAGGTCTTATTTATCATCGATAACTGCCCAGCTCACCCTAAACAAGTAAAAGATAAATTAAAGTTTATAAAGCTTGAGTACTTCCCACCCAACATGACTTCAATAGTTCAGCCAATGGACATGGGAATAATACAAATTTTGAAAGTCCACTATAAGCGCCTTATACTAGCAAAAACTTTAAGGATTTGGGTAACCAAAAAAGAAGATTACAAAATATCGCGCAAATAATTAATAATAACAATAAGTTGCAAAGCCTCCTTAAAGGAATAATAACATCCAAGTATAAGGTTACACCTTTGAGGGATAATGCGTGGAAAATCAACGTCGACGACTACAATGACTACCGAGCTGTGTCCCAAAAGCTAAATACCGAAAAGATTCAGTGGTATACTTTCGAAATCTAGTCAGAAAGGCCACATCGTGTCGTTGCAAGGGGACTCCACCCCGCATGCACCAAAGAAGAGGTAATGACGGACCTTCAAGCCAAAGGCTTTAAAATTCTTAATGCCGTTAATATCATCAAGAAGGATAAGCAACAAACGGAAATAGATAAAGACGTCTTGGTAAGGCGTGGACTTCCGCTTTTTATGCTTACCTTCGATAAATCGGATAATATCGACGATATCTACCGAATTAGAGCCATACTAAATATCGTGGTCAAAATCGAGTCCATGCGTAGAAATTTAAGGAAGATTCCGCAGTGCAAACGTTGCCAAGGATTTAACCATACGCAAATGTACTGTAAAAAAGAACCGCGATGTGTGAAATGCGCCGGAAATCCCAAAGGGAAAACACCCGGCAAATTATAGAGGCTGTGAAGTAGCTGAGGAGTTGCAAAAACGGAGAGATGTGCTCCTTAAGCCCCTAAATGCAAAATCTAAGCTGCAAACTCAGCCAAAGCGTAAGAATGCACAGGAGAAACTAGCTAAACTAAAACTACCTGGTTCAGAGCGCAAAAAAGTGAGGGAAAGAGTGACAATAGAAAAGTCCTCGACCTCAGTTCTTAAAAGAAACGGTACTGAAAAGCTAACATCGAAAAAGCCGCCAGGTAATGGCCCTCGGACAGCAGGAGTGCAGACTTACACATAGGCCGCGGCATCCGAAAACCTAAAAACTTTGAAATTTCGACGGACCCTGTCTCTCATGTTTTGTCGGTTATTCTCGAAAAATTCGAAGAACAAGGCAAAATAAATAAAATTATTCTTGATAGGCTGGTTAAGCTTGAAAATAATTCTCAGAAAACGTGTACTTCAACTAAAATATGAATGACAAACAAATGTTAAAAATATGTACTTGGAAGGCAAACGGACTTTTGAAAAACTCGACGAATTGGAAATATTTATGGGTGAAAAAGATATTGATATTTGCTTGATTTCTGAAACCCACGTAAAAAACAAATCGCAGTTAAAAATAAAAGGCTATAGTGATTACCACGCCTGTCACCCTTCGGGAAAAGCGAGAGGCGGATCATCCTTGTTTATTAAAGACATTGAACAATCCGAAGACCTAAAGATAGAGCTTGAAACTTTCAACTCTGCACGATTCGAGTTAAAAATAGTCAGCGTACTCTTAAAATCTCATCCATCTACTGTCCACCGCGTTCCGCGGTTGAAAAATCTTATTTTACTAACTTGTTCGAATCGCTGAAACCTAATTTTACCATCGGCGGCGACTTTAATGCGAAACATACGTTCTGGGGCTCAAGATACAGCTCGAAAAAAGGTAGAATGCTTTATGGGGCAGGTATGGAGTACAGTTGTGATTTCTATTCGACGGGTAAACCGACTTACTGGCCAACTGATACTTCGAAAATACCTGACCTGATCGATTTTTTCGTTGTGAAAGGAATATCTACCAACCACATAAAAGTCGATGACAGCTTTGATTTGTCGTCTGACCATTCCCCAGTTATTTTAACAATCAGCGAAAAACTAATCTATAACCTAGAGCCAGCGAGATTAACTGGTCGAACAACAAACTGGGAAGGCCTTAGGAACGAAATTGTAGATAATGTTGAACTGAGCGTTCCACTTACGACACCCTATGAACTTGAGGTTGAAGTTGATCGCTTCGTTGAGGTCGTACCGCTCGCCTCTTGGAATAATACGCCCAATCCAAGGAAAACGCCGGACAGATACGGTTTGCGATATCCTCCGGAAATAAAAGAATTGGTCAAGGAAAAAATAAAAGCGCGTAAAAAATGGCAACAGAGTCGTGCTCCGCAGCATAAAGCACACTTGAATCGTCTGTGCAATTTGTTGAAGAAGACTATTAAGGATTTTAAGAATCGTGCAATAGGCTCTTACCTTGAAAGTTTAACAACGAAAAGAGATTCCAATTATTCAATTTGGAAGACTGTAAAAGGCACCAAACGGCCCAAAGTCTCCGCGCCGCCAATCAAATTAAATCAAAATGAATGGGCGAGGGAAGATAAAGAAAAAGCAGACGTCTTTGCGGTTCGCCTGGAAGAGACCTTTAAACCGTACGATGGTCAAGTGGTTTACGACAACCGCAATAGGCTGGATTTACCATCTGACGATGTGACGCTCACAAGTGCAACGCTAAGGGAACTCAAACATGAGATCGAGAATCTAAAACCTAAGAAATCTCCTGGTTATGATTTGATTACCGGAGAAATTCTCAAAGTTTTACCTAGAAAAGCATTGATTAAACTTCTCCATATTGTAAATGCTGCACTTAGATTAAAACACGTGCCGAGCCAATGGAAAGTTGCGGAAGTCATAATGGTTTTAAAACCAGGAAAACCGCCAAATGAGGTAAAATCGTATAGACCAATTTCGCTTCTTCCAATCATATCGAAAATTTTCGAGAGGATATTATTAAGGCGTCTCCAATCGGTTATAGAAGAAAATAATCTTATCCCTGACCACCAGTTTGGGTTCAGAAGTAAGCATTCGACGATTGACCAGGTGCACAGAATTACTGACGTAATCGAGAAATCACTTGAAGAAAAAAATATTTGCTCAAGCGTTTTTCTTGACGTCTCGCAAGGCTTTGATAAAGTGTGGCATGATGGCCTGAAATGCAAACTACGACAAGTCCTCCCTGTATGCTTATACGATATTCTAGAATCATATCTCGGGAATAGACTCTTTCATGTTAGAAATGGAGTCGAATACTCCGAGCTCAAGGAAATTTCGGCCGGCGTACCGCAAGGAAGCGTTCTTGGGCCACTTCTCTATTTGCTATATACTCGTGATATACCGAACGAAGATGGCACTATCCTTGCTACGTTTGCCGATGACACCGCTATCCTAGCAGTAGGTAAAATAATCGAAGAAACGACTGCAAAATTGCAAAACGCGCTGAATAATGTAAATGAATGGACGAGGGACTGGCGGATCGCCCTCAACGAATCTAAATCTGTTCACGTGAATTTCACTTACAAGAAAATTAATGACTTGCCAATTTTCCTAAACTCGGCCCGAATACCTTTTGCAAACGAGGCCAAATACCTGGGAATGACACTCGACGCAAGGCTGAAATGGAATTCGCACGTGAAAATGAAACGTAAAGAACTCGAAATCGAATATAGAGAAATGTACTGGTTACTCGGAAACATTCCCAGCTCAGTACTGAGAACAAACTGCTTTTATACAAGCAAGTGCTAAAGCCGGTGTGGACCTACGGTGTACAACTTTGGGGTTGTACCAAGAAAACAAATGCCAATATTTTACAAGCTTTTCAAAATAAAGTGCTAAGAGAAATTGTTCAAGCACCGTGGTATGGTAGAAACGACGATATCCACAGGGATCTCGGAATTCCGACAATCGAAGCTGAAACTAGAAGCTTCGCGAGAAAGCATAAAAACCGACTAATCGGACATGACAACAATACAGTCCTACGAATTTTGGATGAGAGCAATTTATTGCGCCGATTACAAAAGACGAAACCTTTCGACTTGGCGAGATAATGATTAACCGCGTCTAGATTGCGGAATATGCAGGATCCTTCAGTGGAAAGTAACCTGCCAAACGTTTTTATTTCATGATAGAAAAATTGTTTGATAAGTTATTACTTAGTTGCGATATCTAACAAATTTATATCGAAGGGTGGTGTTTTTTTAGTCAGTAAGAATCTGACACTACTATGAGCATGCGCTTGCTATTCTCATAGTGTCTATGGAAGATTTTTCACCTACCCACGGGAAAAAAAAAAAAAAAAAAAAATAATGCTGAAAATAACGCAAACGAAAGTGAAGATGAAGAAGAACCCGAGTTAATCAACATAGAAATGCCAGGAAAAACCGAAATTGAGAACGCGATTGAAATTCTGCAATCTGCAATAGAATTAACTGACCAAGTACCGGATGAAGTTCAAAACTATCTTTTTTTAAACTAGAGTCATTTTTTATAGTAAAGTTATTTAAATAAGATTTTGACGATATAACAATGAATTTATGTGCCTTATTTTAATTTTAATTCAGCAAGAAGATGTTTTTTATTTATTTTATTTATTATTTTTTTTTTTTTATTTTGATGAACTACTGTGTCCTTATTTAACTTAAACCAAGCAAGAAGCCATTTCTTATTTATTTTGTTTGTTAACTTTTTTAAATTATCTTAACCTTTTTTCTATTAAATAAACGCTTTAAAACAAAAAAAAAATGTTTCTCTCTCTAACTCGAATTTTTCCAAAACTCCCTCTAACTCGAACAAATCATGGTATCCCGTGAAAATTCGACTTAGGGGGAGTCCACTGTATTTATACGTCAATAGGTCCATGTGTATCAAAAAGTCACGTAACATGGCTCTACAGCGCTCGCCAGTGACAGTTATAGCCTTGCCAGCAGCGTCTTCAAAAAGTTGAGCCCAATCAATCTTTCAGCACAGACGCCGCCGCACTGCAGAGTAACTTTCAGTTTACGCAAAGGCAATTGTTAAGTAATGCGCGGTTTCTAGTGCCCCAGAACCGAGTATTCTGGAGCGATACAAATATACTTCGTGACTGATGAAACCCAAGAGGTATCTCTATCATTTTATGGACCAGTCAAACGATAGGGATATCTTTAACGAAATTCACGTTGTGTTTCGTAAAAAATCGACATTCCTCATCATCGTATTTTTCGCATCTCTTTACAACACACTACAACGGCTGTCAATATCACAACAACGGACATTTGCGAAAATCATCGACAGTCATCATCGTGATTGCGTTCTTCAGTAGTCAGTCGCCACATCTTGTCTGAACCTGTCTAGACACATCCGGGCGAAACGCACAATTTTTGAGGTACGGCCCACAAATTGTTCAGTTTTCATTTTCAATTAGTAATAGTTGATATGTAAAAAACTTGATTGAAAATAAAATAGACGGGACGGTTTACAGAATTCAAAACTGTCAGCAATGGAGATTAGTGATGTGCCAACTCGAATTCATAAACCGGTTCAAACCGAGTTAAACCAAGTTACATTGATATCAAACAGAGTTTGCAAAACCTACGAACCGAATAATTAAATGCCAAAACAGCATTAAACCGAGTTGAACACACGATTCGGTTTGAGTCGGTTAGGATAAGTAAACACAATGCACTAAAGGGACCTATAGACGCTACAACATGGTACGCGTAGATGGTACGGTCTGAGTGAATGTTCCCCGTCTGTAGGCAACTTTAACCAAGTTGACAAATCAGTTTGACGGTTGGTGTCTGGTACGAGTAAAAATCAAATGTGATTTGATTTTTGAGGCGGAGCCAAAGGTTTCCCAACCATGTCTGTGCGTGTGTATAGAAGTTGGCGGACATTTTAGTCCAACCTCATTTGAACGCAGATTTCCAACGGGATAGCATCTATGTGTTCCAGCAAAATAAATACGACTATATGGCGTCTAACCCAAATACCGAGGGTTGGAGAGAGGACCTGCCTGCACTTTGGCAGGTCAAAGGAGAGATTTTCGTTTCATTTAAACCGCACACACAAAGCAACGTTACCCGCTGCAATCAATCGCAAACTGCGGTTAATCAACATGGTCTGAGTGTGTGTGCCACTAGACACATAGCGTATTATAGTAGATCCCTAAAGTCACCAAGTCGAACGGGCTGGTGAAGCTAAGCTCAGGCAACTGTGGGAGTCACAGGTGCCGGATAGTGTACGGCCTGCACAAATGCAGATTTGCTGCGAATACCCAATAAGCAATCCCCGACCAAGAGCGGCAGAGAAGGAGGGCGTGGCTGAAAAGGTCAAAGGAACCCCTATGAACTTTCTGTGACAAGACGAATAAGCACCGTCTTCCATGTAAGTGCTCCCCACCCCATACGGTGGCTACGAGGGATACAAAATGGAGAAAATAGCGAGATCCGGATGTTCCCGCCACACCGTGAAACGTGCAGCCTCCTGCTCTGGATGAAAGGTTGCATATATTATACATCATTATATTGAGTAGAACTACAAACTGTTCATCAGTACCAAAACCAATAAGAACAAGAAACATTAAGACCGAGCCCAGTAAGGTCTTAATTATGGCATACTGGATAACGAATTGGAATGAGAGCTATGAGGGCTGACGTTTGTAGTATTCTGTTACCTGCGTAAGTTGGAGTGAAATCCGGTTGAAATGGCTTTCAGGCTAATGCTACAAGCGCCCCCGTCCCGTTAAAACCTTGGCAGGCCTCAAAGTACGTTCAATGTTTCGTCACCATTAAGTTGGTGGTGTAGGTGCAGATGTAACATTCCTGCTTAGCACCGATCCGGCTCTGACACAATACCTCATAAGGGGTTGTGCCAACCCTCGCATGGTCTCCCTGTTTGCGCAGATAACCATGGGATCCCTAGGTGACTACAGATTCGAGCATTGATAGCGCCTTTGAGTGGGGACCTACTAGAAATGATTACAAACAAAACAAACAAAAACACCGGAGGAAATACAGAGGAGAAATTTCAGGGGAGCCCAAGGATGCTGAGGTCACCAGTTGGCCAAGTAGCATCAGCACAAAGACACACGGAACGACGCGAGTCACCTGCAATAAGAAACGTGACGGTCGAACCATCCGCCCAGCAATCTGACTTCCACAAACTAGATGAGCAAATTAGGGGGCTGGTAGAAATGCTGGAAGACGAAAAAGGCGCTCAATTCACCAAGCGATGCGAGATGCCATTGAAAGCATCAGAGCCCTCTATGAGCTCTCGGCGATCCAGCTGCACGACGAGAAGGCAAAAGAGCTAATTCGTCAGAACAACTTCTCACAAACTTCGCCCTGGCTAAAGTCAACTTTAGAACCCAAGAGAAGGCAGGCTGCAGCCAGCGAACCCCCGGAGCCAAAGCGGAAGCAGAAACATCCATCAGATGGTGTAGGCGACAGCGAACCCCCGGAGCCAAAGCATCCGGCAAATGGTGCTACAGACAGGAAACGTCCGGAGCCAAAGCGGAAACAGAACGTGAAAGAAAGTCTTGGGGTCAACACGTACTGTGATCTATCCGTGAATAGTTTCTCTTTTCTAAGTTAAATCGATTAAAAACAAGTTGAAATGCCTTGTATGTCTAAAGCGAAGGTTGAACGTAATCAGCCAAAAATTAAATGTGCGGAGTGCAATAATTATTTTCATTGCAACTGCGTGAATATTCAACCGGCAGACGTTGACTTTTTCAAAAAATCCAACAAGCAGTTTCTTTGTAAGAGTTGTACTACTGCACGTAGGAGCTCCCTCCGCTCTCCTCCCCCTGTGAGAATGCAAAATGATCGACCATCTCATGAAGTAACTGATGCTTCGATGCCAGTGTCGCTGCTCCCAACTACATCTAATGCTGAACGGAACGAGTCACAACAACTACACCAATACGACAATCAACAGCAAAAGCAACTACAACTATACCAATACGACAGTCAACAACAAAAGGAACAACAGGAACACCACCAGCAAATCCAAGATCCGATTTCTAATCAGCGACAACAACAATTTCAACAATCTACTTCTTATGACAATCAAGTGATAACATTAGAGACAGTGTATAATGAAATTGTTGCTCTCAGATCTGAAAATGCTCTCGCTCTCTCTTTGATAAAAACTTTACAAGAAGAAAAAAATAGTCTCTTGAAAACAGTGAGTGATCTTCAAAGAGAAGTGAATTTTTTACACCAAAAAAGAAGAGAAAATTTTGTTGAAGTTGTGGGTGTGCCGAATGTGAACAATAGCAACGCTCTTAATTGTGCTCTGCAAGTTTTTTCTAAGGGTGTTTGCACTGATATATCTGAAGCTGATATTGACAATTGTTATGTTAAAAAAGCTAAGAAATCCAACAATCCGGTTGCTAATAAATCTAATATTTTGGTAGTTAAATTCGTCTCTAAATTAAAAAAAGATATAATTATGAAGAACAAAGTTAGTGCTAAAAATAATTTAACTTCAAAGATTTTTGGCTGTGATAAGCATAGTAAAATTTATATTAACGATTCGCTAAATGGTGCCACAATTAATCTTTTGAATGCTACACAGAAAGCTAAGAATGAGAAAATGTATAAGTATGTTTGGGTCAAAAACGGGAGAGTACTAATGCGCAAGAGGGATAATGATAACTACATTGTTATTAACTCTGTTGAAGACCTTTTAACACTTAATTAATATGCAAGATCCTCAAATAAATTTTCTAAGTGTTCCCTCCATCAATTGCGTTGACGTTGCATCTCATGATCTCGTTTTTGACCAAAACTACTTACCTAATTTTCTTATTATCCACCAAAACATTAGAAGTATGCGCAAAAATTTTGATAACCTCCTTGTGCATTTAAATGAAAAGAGCTAATTCGTCAGAACAACTTCTCACAAACTTCGCCCTGGCTAAAGTCAACTTTAGAACCCAAGAGAAGGCAGGCTGCAGCCAGCGAACCCCCGGAGCCAAAGCGGAAGCAGAAACATCCATCAGATGGTGTAGGCGACAGCGAACCCCCGGAGCCAAAGCATCCGGCAAATGGTGCTACAGACAGGAAACGTCCGGAGCCAAAGCGGAAACAGAACGTGAAAGAAAGTCTTGGGGTCAACACGTACTGTGATCTATCCGTGAATAGTTTCTCTTTTCTAAGTTAAATCGATTAAAAACAAGTTGAAATGCCTTGTATGTCTAAAGCGAAGGTTGAACGTAATCAGCCAAAAATTAAATGTGCGGAGTGCAATAATTATTTTCATTGCAACTGCGTGAATATTCAACCGGCAGACGTTGACTTTTTCAAAAAATCCAACAAGCAGTTTCTTTGTAAGAGTTGTACTACTGCACGTAGGAGCTCCCTCCGCTCTCCTCCCCCTGTGAGAATGCAAAATGATCGACCATCTCATGAAGTAACTGATGCTTCGATGCCAGTGTCGCTGCTCCCAACTACATCTAATGCTGAACGGAACGAGTCACAACAACTACACCAATACGACAATCAACAGCAAAAGCAACTACAACTATACCAATACGACAGTCAACAACAAAAGGAACAACAGGAACACCACCAGCAAATCCAAGATCCGATTTCTAATCAGCGACAACAACAATTTCAACAATCTACTTCTTATGACAATCAAGTGATAACATTAGAGACAGTGTATAATGAAATTGTTGCTCTCAGATCTGAAAATGCTCTCGCTCTCTCTTTGATAAAAACTTTACAAGAAGAAAAAAATAGTCTCTTGAAAACAGTGAGTGATCTTCAAAGAGAAGTGAATTTTTTACACCAAAAAAGAAGAGAAAATTTTGTTGAAGTTGTGGGTGTGCCGAATGTGAACAATAGCAACGCTCTTAATTGTGCTCTGCAAGTTTTTTCTAAGGGTGTTTGCACTGATATATCTGAAGCTGATATTGACAATTGTTATGTTAAAAAAGCTAAGAAATCCAACAATCCGGTTGCTAATAAATCTAATATTTTGGTAGTTAAATTCGTCTCTAAATTAAAAAAAGATATAATTATGAAGAACAAAGTTAGTGCTAAAAATAATTTAACTTCAAAGATTTTTGGCTGTGATAAGCATAGTAAAATTTATATTAACGATTCGCTAAATGGTGCCACAATTAATCTTTTGAATGCTACACAGAAAGCTAAGAATGAGAAAATGTATAAGTATGTTTGGGTCAAAAACGGGAGAGTACTAATGCGCAAGAGGGATAATGATAACTACATTGTTATTAACTCTGTTGAAGACCTTTTAACACTTAATTAATATGCAAGATCCTCAAATAAATTTTCTAAGTGTTCCCTCCATCAATTGCGTTGACGTTGCATCTCATGATCTCGTTTTTGACCAAAACTACTTACCTAATTTTCTTATTATCCACCAAAACATTAGAAGTATGCGCAAAAATTTTGATAACCTCCTTGTGCATTTAAATGCTTTTGTGAATAAGCCCGATTTTATTTTTTTGTCAGAAACGTGGATTTATGATGAAGAAAAGTCGCTTTTTGCGATTGAGGGGTATGAATTTATCCCTTGCTGCAATAATACATATGCAGCCGGTGGTGTTGCAGCTTTTATTAAAAGTTCTTTTTTGAAAGATACGACTGATGTTGATGCTTCCGGTTTAAACTTGTATAGCTGTGATGCTTTAAAAATTAAGATAAAAAGCAGTAAGTTAACTTTATTATGTATTTATAGATTAAATGAGCTATCTCTTGCTAATAACGTGCTTTATGAAGAATTAGAAAACTTGTTATCAAGTGAGTCATCTAACGATATTATTTTATTGGGTGATATCAATTTAGATATTCTACAAAACTCTATTCTGGTAGACAATTATTTATTTTTACTGTCTTCTTACGGTTTGGAGCCATGTATAAATAAACCAACTCGTATTTCAGACTCTTCCAGCACATGCATTGATCACATAATGGTTCGCTTTCGTAACTCCGACAATATCCTTCTAAGTAGTTCTGTTCTTGATCTGCAGTTAACTGATCATTGCATGACGTGTTTGAGCTTGAAAAATGTTTCTGCTTCAACTTGTAACAAAAATCCTTCCTACTTTTCTTTTGTTAAAACTGATTACGAGGCACTCAATAGTCTACTTCGTTTTGAATGCTGGGATAATATACGTAATGAAGATGATCCATCCAAAGCATACTCCAGTTTTATTGATACTTTAAATAAGTATGTACAACTATGCTCGAGTTTTGTAAAAAAACGTGAGGCTAAATTTAAAAAACTAAAACCTTGGATATCTTTTAATTTGCTCAACAAAGTAAAAGAGAAAAACAAGCTTTATAGAAAAAAAGTTAAATATCCGAATAATGCTAATATCACTACAGCTTACAAGCAATTATGTAAAGACATCTCTAAAGAAGTTATGTTATGCAAAAACAATTTTTATTTAAACAAGTTTAGTGAGATCAGAGGTGATTCTAAAAAAGAATGGAAATTGGTCAAAGCAATACAAAACAAATCATCTCAAATCCAACAAATCCAAATGATAAAACAGAATGATGTCATCATCACCAATTCCAAGGTCATTGCTGATAAATTTAATGATTATTTTGCCTCTGTTGGTATTAAAGTTGTGTCAGATAATTGTTCTGGACATTCTAATTGCGACTGCTTAGCTTATGAGGAGTCATCCTCTCAGAGCTTTTTTTTTTGTTCCCATCACGTCTTTTGAACTGTACAAAATAATTAAGTCTCTTAAAAATTCGAATTCTGACACAACTGAGTGCTTTTCAAATAACTTCGTTAAGAAAATTGCTCTGAACATCTGTGATGTTTTATCTTATTTATATAACAATAGCATTTTAAAGGGTGTTTTTCCTGACAAGTTAAAACAAGCCGAAGTGATAACTCTATTTAAGAAAGGTGATAAAACTTCAATTAATAACTACAGGCCAATTTCTTTACTTCCAGTATTTAAACAAATTTTCGAAAAAGCTGTAAAAAATAGAATGGTTAAGTTTTTAGAAAAAAACAAGTTTTTTAATGAGGGTCAATTTGGCTTTCGTTCCGGTTTCTCTACTGAGGGAGCCCTCCTGAATTTCTGTTCAAATATATACAACGGTTTCAAAAACAGAAATTTAACTGCGGCTCTCTTCGTTGATATAACCAAAGCTTTTGATACCATTGATCATAAACTACTTTTAGACAAGCTGTACAAATGTGGTTTTAGAGGAGTAATGTATACCTGGCTATGCTCTTATTTATCTAACAGAGTGCAAAGGGTCAAAATTAATGGTCAACTAAGCTCTAGTAGTTTTATCTCTGTAGGAGTTCCCCAAGGTTCTGTGCTTGGTCCTATACTTTTTTT
Source organism: Brachypalpus laphriformis (assembly GCA_945910035.1). Taxonomy (NCBI): domain Eukaryota; kingdom Metazoa; phylum Arthropoda; class Insecta; order Diptera; family Syrphidae; genus Brachypalpus; species Brachypalpus laphriformis. The sequence goes on along the minus strand of OX246755.1, from coordinate 88,912,207 downwards.
AGTTTTTATCAACTCGCTTCTTTCACAAAAATATCGCAGCAAAGTAATTGCGTTCGCTGACGATATGGCTTGTGCTTTTCAAAGTGATTCTGCTCTTAATCTTTCCGCTGATATTAATCATGACCTGGAAGTCTTAAGTCATTGGTTTAAAATGCATAAAATGGCTATAAGCGATAAAACCAAGATTATGTTTTTTAGTCCAAGTGGTAAGGAAGCTGACTTTGGACCATTCGTTTTTCACTGTGCAAACTGCTACAAATTTAAACATTCTAAAGATATCTGCTACTCGGAAGTAGAGGCACAGACATTTTTTGAGTCACGTTTATGCTCTGCCAAATGTTTTAATATTGAGAGTGTTAAATTCTTTAAGTATCTTGGTGTTTTGCTGGACTGGAAGATGAGCTGGTCGGCCCATTCCGATGCCCTTAAGAAGTATCTTATGGCTGTCACTAGGCAGATTTACATTCTAAATTCATATTGCTCTCGCGATCTTCTTAGGTGTATCTATTATGGCTTAGTTCAATCTAAGCTTGAATATGGCATAGTTTCCTGGGGTGGTGCGTATTACAACAAGTTGTACCCGCTCCTTATTTCTCAAAAGCACGTTATTCGTATAATTTGTAATAAAAGCCGTCATACTAGTAGTTTAATGCTCTTCAGAAGTCTTAAAGTTCTACCTCTGAAACATCTTTATTGTTATAAAGTTTTAAAGTTATTCTTCGTGAGATCAGGCTATCTTTTAAACAGGAGCTCTTCTAGCTATCGTCTCAGAATAAATAATCTAAATCTCGCTTTAGTACCTTCCCACAATCTGCAAACTTTCTTTAATTTCTTTACGGCCTCTGCTCCAAGAATTTTTAACAAGTTACCCTATCATATTAGAAGCTTAAGAAATGAATCCACTTTCCTCAAAAAAGTAAAATTATGGCTTTTAGACCTCAACTACAAGGAGATTTGTGATCTACTTGGTGTAATTGTTTAAACTGTTTTATTCTTTTTTTTCTTAAAAATTGGCACTAAATCTTGTTATGACCCCATTACATTCTGTACTTAATCTTTTATTGTTATTATAGTGTTGTTATTATTGCTGCTTTCGCCTCTAGTTCCCTTAGAACTATAGATTGCAGCTACTTTATTAATTCTAAGTTAATTCTGTTAAATTTTGTTACATTTAGTTTATTGTTCTGTATTCTGAATTAATATTGAAATAAATTGAAATTGAATTGAAAGAAACATCCATCTTTGGCAAACACCAAGCAAAAGGATGCCGCAGCTGGCGTTGAGATCCCAGTGGCCACAGATAAGCGGGCAGACGCAACTACAAGCAAGCAACGGGCAACAGGAGAAAATGAGTGGTTAAATGCCTCCAGGAAGAAGGTCGCCAACACAGCCACAAGGAGTCAAAAGCCCACTAGTGCGGTGAGCAACGAGCAGATTATAGGCCGCGGGAATGCCTGGTCGAAAGTTCTCAAAAAGAACAAGAAGGATGAGAAGAAGCCAAGCAAGACCGTCAACGAAACAACGCGACCGGACGCAATAGTGGTGGCAACCAAGGGTCAACTTTCTTACGCCGAAATACTACGCAGGGTCAAAGCGGACCCCAAGCTCCACAACCTGGGTGAATCGGTCACAAAGATTAGGAGAACCCAGAAAGGCGACCTGCTGTTCCAGCTACGCGAATCTGGTGACAGAACCGAACAATTTAGGAGCGTTATCGGTGAGAACCTTGGCGCAGAGGCGGAGATCCGCACTCTAATTCAGAGATCCACGGTCGAAATCAAAGACCTTGACGAAGTCACCACTAGGAGAGACATCTGCGAAGCTATCAAGGCTCAGTACAACATTGAGGGTGCCGAAGCAGATGTGCTCAGCCTTAGGAAGGCCTACGGTGGCACCCAGATCGCGACAGTGGGGCTACCGACAAAGAAGGGGAACAAGCTGCTGGAGTCCGGCAAAATCAAAGTCGGCTGGGTGAACTGCCGTATTCGTGTTCGAAAGGCCCTCACCAAATGCTTTAGGCATCTGGAGTTTGGCCACACGGCGCATCAATGCAAGAGCGAGCATGACCGATCCAAGCAGTGCAGAAACTGTGGAGAGGGGGGTCACATAGCCAAAGAATGCAAAAAGTACGCATTATGCTTCTGGTGTAAGACAGTCACGCCAGAAAACGCCGGACACGTAGCTGGTAGCAGCAAGTGCCCGGTACTCAAGAAGGCACTGGCCAAATTAATATGGTGAATGTCGTCCAGATAAATCTAAACCACTGCGCCGCCGCAAAGGACCTTCTGGTGCAAACTGTACGAGAGAAAAGGATCGACGTAGCCCTAATAAGCGAACCGTACAAGCCCATAAATGGAAGCAGCTGGATAGACGATACCACGAAAAAAGCCGCGATATGGACCTGCGGGAGCTATGCTCTGCAGTCAGTCGGCCACCAGGCTTACCTTTTCGTATCTGCAAGGATAAATGGTGTGCACTTCTATAGTTGCTATGCGCCCCCCAGTATAACACTGGCGGACTATCTAAAGCTGCTGGACGACATCGTAGCTGACGCGCGGGGGAAACATCCAGTGATTATTGCTGGAGATTTCAACGCCTGGGCTACTGATTGGGGCAGTAGAACCACACACGCAAGGGAAGATCTCTCCTCGAATGCTTCGCAGCACTGGACATTAGTCTGGCCAACGACGGTACAGCGGAAACGTTTCGAAAGCCAGGCAGAGGGTCAACCATTGACATCACATTAATGAGCAACTCACTCCTGCGGAAAACCAAATGGCGGGTCAGCGAAGACTATACCCACAGTGACCACCAGGCAATTATATTTAATGTCGGCGAGGAGAAACGTAGACTGCGTCCCACCCTAACAGGACCAAAGTGGAAAGATACGCTCTTCGACAAAGACTTGTTTGAAGAAATGTTAAACACCAGCGCCACAAGAAATAATGGATCGGCTGAGCCCCTTTCGCATCAGCTGATCCAGGTCATAACCACAGCGTGCGACGCAGCAATACCCAGAAGGTCTGTCAGTAAAAGAGGCGAGCCCTGCTACGGGGGGACCGACGAGATTAAACGGCTCAGAGCGAAGTGCCTACAAGCACGACGCAGATCTCAGAAATCCAGAGGCAGACAAGATTTCCAAGGGCGGCTAACCACATTTAAATTGGCGAGGCGAGAACTGGAAAGGGCCATTAAGGAGAGTAAGTCAAGGAGCTTTAGGCGGCTCTGTGACGAGGCCGAATAAGACCCCTGGGGCATAGCGTATAGAGTGGTGATGAAGAAGTTTAAAAGCAGCAGGTCTCCACAATTTACATGCCCGGCAATGCTAAAGACCATAGTAGATCACCTATTCCCCTATAGATCAACTACTATGGTCTCCATCACGAGGGAAATCAGCATGGAGCATATCCCGGCAATCACGTCAGAAGAACTCTTTGGTGCATGCAGAAAAATCGGAGACAGCAAAGCACCTGGACCGGATGGCATCCCGAATAGGGCAATCAAGGCGGCTGTTAAGACGAGACCGGACATCTTTCTAACAACGATGCAAAGTTGCATAGAGGAAGGGGTATTCCCTACACCATGGAAATTGCAACATTTAGTGGTGCTTCCAAAGGGCAATAAGCCGCCCGGACAACCATTATCGTATCGCCCAATATGCCTGCTCGATATGCTGGGAAAGATCCTAGAGCGTATCATCTATAACAGACTGCCTGCGGTGGCGGAGGAAAACGGAGCCTTGTCAGACTGTCAGTAAGGCTTCAGAAAATCACGCTCTACCGTCGATGCCATAAGGGCGGTAGTAGATATAGCAACTGAAGCAATACAAGGGAAAAGGTGAAAAAGGGGGACGAAGAAATACTGCGCAGTAGTAACGAACAAAAAAACAAATATTTGGCGCAACAGCTCTTTAAAGTGCAAGGGCCTAGCTTCTCGCAACCACTCATGTTGTGTGCATTATATTTTCCACACGAATGGAAGGGACCTACAGTTTAATGCCGAATCCGAACGGCGATTTGAGAAGCTTTTTCGTGACAACAATACTCTCGGATGTTTGTCAGACGCTCGCGAGAGGTGGGACCGTGAAAAAACTTAACTTAGAACCTCATGCGTAGTGATCCGACACACTAACCACTTACGCAACGGCGCCCAGTAGTAACGCTCGACGTCAAAAATGCGTTCAACTCGGCAACCTGGTCATTCATTACGAGATACCTGGCCAGGATGGATACACCATACTACCTGCTGAGGATAGTCACGGACTACTTCAGCAATAGCAAGCTAAGATACCATAGTGACGATGGCGTTAAGCACTACAGTGTTTCCGCGGGAGTCCCGCGAGGGTCCGTTCTGGGACCTCTCCTATGGAACATTATGTACGACGGAGTTCTGCGACTAACATTGCCCGAGGGAGTCAAAGTAATTGGCTTCGCTGACGATATCGCAGTGGTTACAGTAGCCAAGCACGTACACGAGGTGGAGTCTGCCACGGATGAGGCAATTATAAGAATAAAGGAATGGCTGGAGTCTACCGGTCTGGAACTAGCTGCCCACAAGACCGAAGCTGTCGTAATAATCAGCCGCAAAAAGGTGGAATACGCCAGCTTCCGAGTCGGAAACCAGACAATCAGGTCCAAAGAATCCTTGAATTACCTTGGAGTCATGCTCGACAACAGATTGTCGAGTATTCTAGTAAGAAAGCATCGCTAATGCAGGCAGCACTCTCCCGAATGCTCCCGAACATCGGCGGGCCTAGATACGCCCGCAGGATCCTGCTGTCCAGAGTGATCAGCTCGGCACTTCTATACGCTGCCCCGATATGGGCAGGTGCACTGGCGACAAATGAGTGCAGGAAGAAGCTATCATCAGCTCACAGGCTCTGCGCAATCAGAGTGATCAGCAGCTTCCGAACTATCTCCGACGATGCAGCCTGCGTTTTAGCTGGGATGGTCCCAATCGACATCTTCGCTGAAGGGATGCAGAGGGTTTACCTTAGACGTCCCTCGAACCGGCAAGAGGCAAAACGGATTAAGGAGGAGGAAAGGGCAGCATCAGCAACGCTGTTGCAAACCAGGTGGGGCAGCTCTACCAAAGGCAGGTGGATCCACAAGCTCATTCCCACTATAAAATCATGGACAGAGAGAGCGAGGGGGAACTGTAACTACCACCTCACACAGTTCCTGTCCGGACACGGTGGCTACCGGAAATACCTCCATAGATTTGGACACGATAGTTCGCCCCTGTGTCCAATATGTCCAAACGAAGAGGAGGACGCGGAGCATGCAGTGTTCTACTGCAGACGCTTTGAAAAAGACAGAGCAAACCTGCCAAGTCCAGAAAATCTTGTAAGTCACATGACACGATCAGAGGGCGAGTGGATGGAGATCTGCTCATTCATAGTATGTGTGCAGAATGCGCTGCGAAGAGCAGAAGGCCTAAGAAGAGCCCAAGAGGCGGCCTCGGAGACGAGAGCATAATTGCTAACCAGCTCCGCGAAGAAATACCTAACGGCAGTACCGCGAGGAGAGTGGTTGAAGTATGTAGGGTGTGTGTTTAGTACGTAGGCGTATTCCTGGAATCGATTACTCAGGTTTGCGAATCGCGCATGCTAGAAGCACTCGGGCTATTAGTATCTATAAAGATTATACATCCTTGGCGCAACCTAAAAAAAAAAATAGTAGATCCCTAAAAAAAAGTTAGTAGATTCAAACAAAAGGTAGACAGTCTTCGAGTATCATCATAATATAATTCATTTATCTATTAAAATTTGCACTTAAAGTAACATTAAAAAAATAAATAAAAATATAAAAGTAATGAACAAGAAAAAAAAAAATAAATAAAATAGACTTTTAAACACTCCATTAATAAAAATAAACAATGAAGAAAAATGAATAAATTAGGCTTTGTGACGACACTATGTACAGATGATTATGGATATGTACGAAAGAGCAAAGGCAAGAGTAAGATATCCCACTGGAGTAACCGAAGAGTTCCCGTCAAAGAGACCATCTTACAAAAATAGAGCGCGACAGGCTCAGTTGGTATTGCCACGTTCAAAGAAGAGATCATTTGAACCCTGTTAAAAAGGCAATATCAATGAACGTTCCAAAGACATCGCGAGGCAGGGGAGGCAGGCCTATAAACGCCTGGATAACACAAATGACCCGACACCAGTATTTGATTGCCCTTAGTAACCACGTGATCCCAAATCGGGAGGCCTGCCTATATTTTCTGAAGTCAAACAGGCGCACACAGGCAAATTTTCCCAAATTCATGGCGAAAACTATAAAAAAAAAATTTCCGTTTTGTTGTTTTTTTTTTTATGCAGAGTTGTATACAAATAACATGAGCTTTGAACGTGATTGATCATGCGATGCAGATTTTAACTGTTTAATCAGTGGATGATTCTAAAGTGTAAACTTTATATTGACGAGTGCAGTAGCAAGTTTGGTTTGTGATAAGAGGTAGTTTTGCTTTGTTTTTCTTTTAATATTTTTTGGGCGCTTTGTAAAATAACTTAATATGGATTCTGTTTCGAGTGGTATGTAAAAAAAGAGTGATGGCCCTTGTTTGCAATATTTTAAGTGTGAAGTAAGTTTTCAAGCTATTTAAGATAATGTATTTGAGCACTAAAAAAAAAATATTTTTTTTTTTTGATAATGTAAAAGTTAAGTTAACTGAAATTGCTTCGTATTAAAAATAGTCTTAAAAGTAAGACTAATGTTTTCTAATTAAGAAACAATCATTAAACATTGCGACTTTTTAAAATATTGGCTCTAAAAGGTGTTAAGGACGCAGGAAAAAAACGTTTTTTTTAATTAGGGCTTTTTTTGACACAGGATCGCGATCAATTTTCATTTTTCTTTCAAGAAATCAACTTTCTCAATTTTTTAGAAACTGTACGTCTCGTGACATTGAAGAAAAAATTATTTTTTTCGTAGAAAAGTTGAAAAATGAGACCAATATTGAAATTTCAGAGCAAACAAAGAAAATTTTAACTGATTTTGCTCATGAACATAAAAGAAAATGGCTGAGAGCGTCAAGAAATTACAACAACTTCTTAAAACAAAATGCAAATTGGTTACAAGGTGAAATTTCGTTTCCATGCCGGGTGCACGATTTTGTTGGACGGCCTCAAATGAATTTTTCGGGCCTAAGCGAACGATCAAAGAGACGTAAAACAGAAGATTTGCGTTCTAATTACACTACCGAAGAATTAAGCAATGCTGCGCAGATGCAACTTCGAGAACAAGAAAAACTTTACTCTTCAAATGTGATGAAAAACATGATCTTTTCAACTCCTTCATGCGCTGAAAAGTACCAAAAAGCTTTTAAAAAAGTGGACCAGGAAATTATTCCATATACGGCAGAGGAAGCTCTTTCAATAGTTGTTGAAGGAAAACTAACTAAGTTCCAATACAATGTTATTAGAGATTCTGCAATAAAACATAATAACCATATGTATCCAAACTATGCAGCTATTATAGAAGCAAAAAAAAATGTTATCCTGAAAACTTGGTCATAACCGAATCAATCGCAGAAACACGTCTTCAAAGTTTACTAGATCACGCAATTCGACGTATATTTCAAGGAATTGAAGATGTTATAGAAACATTGCCTATTAATGAAATATGTAACATTAACCTTATTTCCAAATGGGGTTGTGATGGAAGATCAGGCATGAGTGAATATAAACAACGATTTACAGACCCCAGCATTTCAGATGTTAGTATTTTCTTAACATCTTTTGTTCCTATAAACAGCCTATAGGACAATGGCAAGCTCGTGGTGAGGAAAATAAAAAAAAAGTCGAAGAAAACAAGAAAAGGATCCAAGAAGCATTCAGAAGCCGAATGGGACTGTTAGTTGACAAACCAAAACCAGGTTATGGTAGTACGAACGATGGCAACACTGCTCGTCGATTTTTCCATGGCTCTGTTACTTCATCGGATATAACCAACATAGATGAAAACATCATATGCCGATTTTGGGTTGTTTTATTAACAATATCGAGTGGATATCCAATACAAATCGGTCGGTTTAAGGAGTATTGTATTGATACCGCAAATTTGTTTGTGCAACTATACCCATGGTATAATATGCCCACAACTGTACATCAAATCTTAGTACATAACCCTGAAATTATATCTGAAGCCATTCTTCCGATTGGGCAGCTCGGCGAAGAAGCCCAAGAATCACGGAACAAAGATATAAAGCGTTTTCGAGAAAGTTTTTCAAGAAAATTTTCGAGGCAGCAAAATATGGAAGGTGTGTTTCAAAACCTTTTAGTTTCTGCTGACCCATTTATAAGTGGTTTGAGAAAACTAAACCCTAAAACAAAAAATGCGTTTCCATCTGAAGTACTTCAGTTTCTAGTGGAACCAGAGGTCGAGCAAGCAGACTTCGTTCCAGTTTCACAAGTCATTGAATGATGTACGTACACATGTTTATTTATGTTTTTTTACTTACATTAACTTATTTATTATTATTATTATTATTTAAAAAACGAACTTATAATTAAAATTATAAGTTAGCTGTGTAGCCAGAGCGTCGAATGCCTTCAGTTAATTAACTTATTTATTTATTTATAATTATAATAACTTTACTGATTTATTATTATTTTTTTTCAATATATTAAATGTATGAATATCGATTATTAAATGTCAAATGCGAGAAACCATATGGCGTAATGTCTTTTTGTTTTATCAGAAAAAAATTCAAAACCACATTTTTTTATAATTTTTTTTTTAGTCTTTAACGAATTTTCGTGTAAATTTACTTGAAAATGGTTCTTTTTATTAAAACTATCTACTTTTGATATTCTCATGCAATAATAAATCGAAAAAACACAAAAAATAATTTTAGCCATGTTTTTGCGAAAATTTGCCTGTGTGAGGCGGGTCTGTAGAAATGCAGTGATGTGGGAGGCTGATGATCTCTTGCTTTCGGATAATAACCTCGCCGAAATAGGAAGAAGAAGAAGACTTTTTGACGACACTACATAAACAATGAACAAAAATAAATAAATTATGCTTGGTGGAATTCTCCATTAGTAAGCTTAAATCTTCTAGCCCACTTAACAAGTTCATCCCATGGTTCAAAAATCGAATTGCCTTTTAAAAGTTCTTTACAAAGGAAAATATTTTTAACAGTCTTTGTACAAAGCCTACTTCTTAAATCGTTTTTAATTTTGTTCAAATTTGAAAATTTTTCGCTCAGCTGCTATGCTGCTATGTGGAAGGGAATAAAGGTTAAACCTAAGCGATGCTAGTTTAAAAAATACAAAATCCTCGACCACATTCTTAATTTTCCTTAGAGCAATTTTCTTAATGCAAATCAAGGAACTAAAAACTAATTACTACGCAGTGTAAAAAAATACAACACTCAAGATTTTTTTTACCATTTGAGAGTAGCGAAACATGGAAAGAAGAACGACCCGACCAATAATAAACCGATATAAGTGGTGCCAAATAATTCAAAATGTTCAAAAGAAACCTCCATATGAGTAACGAGCAATTGAATTGTAAGTTCAATATTTAATAAAATTGAAGGTTCGACCACAGCCACCATGTCAGCATTCATAGTACCTTCCTAAAAAAACATTTCAGTGTCAAATGCGCTATTCAGGTCGAAAATCTAGTCATATGTTTCTTCTATACAACTTTTTTGTTGACATATGGTATACGACATACGTATTCTCCAACATGACAACAAAGTATGTACTTGGGAGCTACCAAACATACATTCCGCACTGATATGCGTGCGCGAATATGTCTCAACATAAGTTTTTTTTAGAGTGAAACTCAATGTACTTGCAGGGGTTTTTCTCTCACTCACTTGTAAAACTGCACTTGAGTGGCGTTTTTAATTGATTATTCAATCTAAGTAGACGTTTCTGTCAAATAATTGGTAAAAATGTGGGCTCATGATCTGGTGTTACTGGTTCACAATTTCGTTTCCATTTAGCGCGAGAAGTGAATAAGTAGTATTGCAATTGTGGTATGTTTTCCATTTTCTCTACCCTTTTTTTTTTGAGTTAGGATTAATTGCACAAGAGCAGGGTAATTATTGGGCGGCGGTTTTGGACGAGCTTGAAAGCGATTACGGTGATTTTATCGATGGTTTTGAAACCAATTATGTGTTGACACTAACAGCTGCATAGTGTATCATCCTGCAGTGGTAACGTTAGTGGAGAAATGGAAGAAATTGGTGAAGATTCTGATGAGAGCGAACCAGAGGTCAAGTTTGAAGATAACGAAAAAGACTGCCTTGTGTGCAAAGATACTTGCCACCTTGCCACAGATCAGTTGGCCAAGTAGTCTACATCACTATTACTTGTTTGATTTTAAATAACAATTTCAAGAAAAAATTCAATTTAATTTTAAATTAACTTTTCATAAACATTTGCTTTGTAAATATATATATACATTTTTACAAAAGCTTTTTGTACATAATTCATAAATAAGCACATAATTAGAATACAAAATATACAGCGGTACCTGGGTACCACAGTACATTTAAGTGTCATTTTTGATGCCAGTCACAAGGGTTAAGGAAACTAAGCCCGAACCAAAAATTTAATTGACAATGTGAGATGGGGTGAAAAAAAATAAATATGAGACAATAGCAGAGCCGTTGTTGGATGCTTTTTAGATAAATTGTTCAAGTTTTCTTTAGACATCGCCGTTGTAGGCAAATTAATGGTAAAATGATGCAAATCGGGAACATTTTTAACTGTCCTTTCAATAGAGAGGTTAAAGAAAATATTTCGGGTAATGCATCAATTAATTTTATTATTTATATTTAAGAGGGACAGGTCGGTCTTTTCCATGACCTTACACAACTTTTAATACAACTCCGACTGAACCTTCAACGTGTAGTGCCTTTGAGTCCACAATTTGTCTAAAAATATAATTTGATCAGAAACAGCTGTTTTTAGTAGTTTGGATCCTTACCCTTCATTCAATTCCGACTGTACTGAAGCTGTGACAACTTCGGCATTTTCGCCATTCACATTGAAGAAGTCATGTACGTTAATATCTATATCCTTATTTCCAAGGTTAAGAACAATCAGATATGTACCACTTCCAACTTTTTCTCTACATAAAGGAACATTGTAAAACACACATTCATAAAAAAATGTAGAAGAAAATAAAAGTACCTCTTATAAATCAAAACATTATTAGCTAGTGCCTTAATCTCCAGAGAACCCTCCTCGAAGGATGGCTCCTTTCTCAATTTCAATAATTTCATGAAAATCTTCAAATGACTTCGTGTTGCAACCAATTGGTTTTCAACGTTTTTTGTTGTGTATTCCGGATTGGTTGGAAGCCAGGTTTTTGGAGCACTGCTAAAGCCTATTTTAAAATGTTTAAGAGTTGCATTTAGAAAAAAATGTGTACGGCTTAGGAATTGGATTTAATTATTGCGTATTAAAACAAAACTTAATATTCTTAGTATATCAGATGCGAAGAAGGTTTGTACAGGTTGTATTAGCTACACTCATGTACCAAAAGCATGTGCAGAAATAAAGTCGTTTTCATATCCAAATTTAGAAACCTCATCCATAGGACCGCGACTGTCCTATAGTTCCCAACTAGATCCAAGGAACTTCTACCAGTCCTATATGCGTATATGAAGGGCAGGTCAGTAAAATGCAGGGTATGTAAGCCACTGGAATGGGTCAAGCTCAAAAGAAAAGAGGCAATTGATCAGAAAACTACTGACTACTAATGAGAACGTATATGTAACTCTCATAACTCCCTAATAAATTGGATTGTCTACATACATAGGAAAAACACATTAAAGTTTAGCTCGATGGAGCAAACTTAGATGCCTACGCCTCTAGATGTACACCTCAAGGCGAGGTTAGATATCTTCATTTGTGTGGGTGATTGTCCTAAACGAAGTACTCCGAAAACTCAGAAACAGCGCCGTCGAAACCATTGCAGAGGTCCAAGCAATGACAATAACACCCCGTGAGAGTACAATCCGTGCCATACGACAGGAGGATAACTCCTTTTTCATCGACAGTTAGGCACCAATAAAAGCAATATTTGATACAGAAATTAAATCGAAACTTGTGCTGTCGTGCTGTCGAGAAACACAGCACAAGGTAAAACTCTGCTGGATCCCTGGACTTGAGGGTATACCAGAGAACGAAAAAGCCGATGAACTTACAAGAAGAGGTACTAAACCCGGATCAATCCGATCCTTCCTTGTATATCTCGCCTTGCACTCTTAACCCTAGAACCCTACGCATATTTTCTCAATTTTTTCTACCCAGAGGGTTTGGGACGTTTTCTAGCTAGTTTGCAGACGTCAAAAAAAATTTTGTTTTTTAAAGAAACTGGGTCCAATATCTCACAGTACGGTTGGGGTGACCACATCCACTAAATTGTGGTATAGGTACGTACATTATTCACAAAATGGACCAGAATGTGGTCTGAGTGAAAAGGGTAAAATTATTACGAGTACATTCCATATTGCATTTGAGCGTAGATACTTGCGGTAGAACATTAAAAAGTTATGTGGAACGGAAGAAGACGCCTGTAGGGGCCGTGGTGACAAAGAGGTTCAGGACACAACTCACTTCTTTTGCCCCTACCCAAGCCTCTATCCCTTCCATTCATGCGAAAAATACAATGCGCACAACACTGGTGGTTGCGAGAAGCTAGGCTTAGGCCCTTCGTGAACTATTGCGCCAAATATGTATCTATGTAGCCAGATCTTAGGAAGAGCTTTCGCACACAGAGTTCGTTTAAGAAAACAGTGTCAAGTCATATTTGTACAGACGTGTACTTCAGTCCTTACCTGCTCATTAAACTAAGCACATCCACTTACCAGCGTTTCTAGAAGAGTCCCACTGGAATGGTGATCGAGCAGGATCACGAGAATAGTTGTTGTAATTGTCGGGATTGGCATTGCAGCCCTGTGGATCAACGGTATCCTCCCAAGAGATTGGGGCATCTGTCATTCCGATTTCCTCTCCCTAGGAATACAATGTCAATAGTAATGTGTCTCTACTCCCTTCAAGACATACACTTACATTATAAGTCACAGCAATACCAGGAAGAGTCTGTAGCAAAATATTCAACAAATCTGTTCTAGCTGGTCCGAAGCGTGAGGCTAACCTCTTGTTGTCATGATTACCCAACACCCAGTTGGCATACACACCTTTTGGCATTGTATTCAACCATCTTGTGATCTGGTATGCAAAGTCTTTTGCTGTACTGTTGGCATTCATTGTATTCAAAAACTCGAAATTGAATGGAACATGTGATCCGTTATGGATTCCATCTCCGTACAATTTCATTAAATTGTCAAAACTCGTGTACGCCTCTGTCAGCATCACTTTGGTCTCACCACCATGTTCCTTCTTCCAATTGTCAACCAACTCACGCCACTTGTAAACCAATTCGAATGTTTCGGGTTGATTATTAGTGTAAATATGCTGCAGATAGCAGTAATCATCGGGATCTGTACATCTGGGATCTGTTGTGCGCGGTTCATCTGGATAGTCACCATTCTCGTCAATATATTCAAAAAGGAATGGCACGGCATCAATCCGGAAACCATTGACACCTTTTTCTAACCAATAGCGCATTATATCGGCCATCGCTTCGACAACAGCTGGGTTCCGGTAATTCAAATCGGGTTGTTGGACTCCAAATTGATGTAGGTAGTATTGTTGGCGTTGTTCGTTCCATTCCCATGCAGTGTAGCGGAATGAGCAAATCCAGTTATTGGGTGGTTGACGATCACCGGTCTCTGGATCTATCTTTCCATTGTGCCAGACGTAGAAGTCCTTGTATTTGGGATCTCCCGCAGCGGAGAGTTTGAACCATTCATGCTGGTCACTGGTATGATTCGGAACGAAATCAAGGATAACTCGCATACCAATCTCTTTAGCCTTTTCGAGTAATTTTTCGAAATCTTCAACCGAGCCATATTCGCCTTGGATCTTATAATAGTCAGAGATATCATAACCGAAGTCGGCCATGGGGGACTGGAAGATGGGTGACAGCCAAGCAGCATCTATACCAATATCCTTTAGGTACTGAAGTTTTTCGTTAACACCTGGAAATGGAATGCGTTCTAGTAAAAAAAAAATATTTGATACCTTAATGTACTAGTAACCATTTAGATCACCAATGCCATCGCCGTCGCTATCCTTAAAGGAGCGTGGATAGATTTGATAAAAATTTGCATTCTCCCACCAATCCTTCGCGCTTACTGTGGTACCAATAACCACAATTATTGTTAGGAATATTGCAACTTTCATATTTCGCGTGTACCTCCTGCAATTAATTGCATGAGGCATGAATCTAGCGAAGCGTATTTATAGAGATATAATTAATGGGATGTCGAAAAAATCAGTAGACCATCTGTTAAGCTAAATACTCGTAGAGCGGATTCTAGGAATCAGTGACACTTGTGGTAACAATTTGCTTTAAAAAATATTTGCTGGCAAGTAATTAGCCGTGCTGGACAAATCAATAGGCAGATGTGTACACTAGATAGAAAAATTGATATATAGCACCTGGTGTTATTGTAAATAGTTATATAAAATTAGTTAATGAAAAGCGAACCTATCGAGAAATTAATCTGTTTTTTTTTTTTTTAATTATGTGAAACATGTCAAACGAATGGTTATTTTCCATAGAACTCACTATTAATGAACTCATTCAATCCTAAGGATACGATGTAATAGAAGTATATACAGTCGAACCCGTTTATTATCACAAAGAACAAACAACCAAACTGTGTTACTTGCCCGATGTTACAGTGTAAGTTTAAGCTTCGGTTTGGTTAAACTCACATGCGAGTTTAAGCCAACCACTTAAACCGTGAGTGTATTACAGTGGAATTTGATCGAACGTTTAGTTAAACTCCGGTTTAACTTTTCTCGTCTTTTTAGTAGGCGACTATAAATGTCAAACTCATATGTTTTTTGGTTGTAGTTCAGTTTTGAAGAGGTGGCAGAAGCTGTCACAGAAAAAAAGCGATATAGAACTTAAGTGTTTGGAAGAAGAGCATGATGTTAAAATGTTTTTTTATGAAAGAAGAGGCTGAATTGAAGAAAAACTTAAATTAGAAATTTTAGCTTTGCAAAGAAAAAGAATTTAGCATAAAATAAAACATATGTGTTCATAAAACAATTTAAACTTCAATTTATTATGATATGCAGCAACAATTGACAGAGTTGTTTAGACAATTGTGAAATATTCCCCAAATATTCAATCATTGCTTCTCTCCGGGTACCTTTATTATCCGATGAGCTCGAATCCCCACTTTCAACATCTATACTGTACCGCACTTGGTCTTCAATAAAATTGTCCAGAGGTGGAACATCGAATTCATTTTAATTGCAGCATATATTGTGCAGAATCCCTGTCGCCACAACAATATATTGAACCGTGCTCAGCTGCAATGGCAAACTCAAGACCAAGATAGGAAAGGGTCTCTTCCATACACCGAAAAGTATATCTACAGGATTCCTGGTCGAAATTTGTGACCGATTGCAAAGTCGTTCTTCTGCAACATGTACGAAGAGGCGTCATAATGTATGATTTGCTGGGATACCCACCGTCAGCCACAATAATTTTATCAGCAAATTCCCATGATTCAAATCTTGCGCAGATCCTAGAGTTTGCAAATATTATCGCCTCGTGACTTGAACCAGGCCATCTTGCGACCAAATCCATAACTTTCCATTTGGAGTCACACATTGCTTGGACATTCAAAACAAAAAAAAATCCTTTCCTATTTCGAAATATCTCACCCCTTTCTCCACCCAAATTAAGATAATGTAAATTAAAACATTAGTATGAATAAATGTTTTACAAATTTTCAATTTAAAACTATGAAATATTTGTAGTTTTATAGTCTTATGTTTAAAACTATGAAATTATAAACAAACCTGGCTATTGAATTTTGACGTGCGTACTCCACTGCTGCAGTAACTCGTGGAAATTGGGCAATGCTATACAAATCAATTACTGTGGCATGCAAATCGCTACTGAAACCTTTTTTATTACTTTCGATGTCGTAGATTTGGATACACCACAAAAATCTCCGAATGCTATCAACTTGCCTCCGCTTGGGAAAAAACAAAGAGTAAACAGAAGCATAGACGCCGCTGACAATGCACGATTCCTGCAATTACATAAATGATATCACTGACTTCACCTGTTTATTACGTACCATTTCATTTTGTGCTCTATTCTGTGTTCTATTTGATTAAGCAGCATTTGAGCAGTTTGTTTGGTCTGCATCACTCTATTCTCCAAAATGATTTGGCATCAGACGAATCACTTCTGTTCGTCGTGCATAGATAATAAGAGAGGCAATTTCCTCATCACTCATATCACCAATGTCTGAATTCATTCCGTTTACCCAAATAAATGAATTAAATTAGCAATTTCACTGCAATATCTAATCACTGAAAGATAATTGTTAAGCAAACATATCCCGTTAGTATCACAAACGTCAGTTTAAAGTTTAAACGTAGTTTAAGCCCTCATCCACGTCCGTTTAAGTTGAACTCAGTTTAAACTAACGATTAACGATGCCTTAAACGACAATTTAAACTAGATCTCCGGTTAAAATGACTTTAAATGTGCGCTGTAATACCGGGCATTAGACATACTCGTACTCGTATGTATGACATTTTGTGCATTTTTTTAAGGTTATTGTATCTGTGGTGTTGGTGTGTCTTTGTGGTTAGATGGTAAGTGAAATTTGGAAGTACTGTCGAACTTAGATAAATAAATACCTCTTTTGATGTGCTAAACTATGATCCACTATAACTTTAACTCAAAAATCTCTGTAACTGAACTAATCTGACTTCTTGAAGTGGAATTCATATATAAAGAAATGATATGAAAAATGATGTGGTTTCAATGATCACCCCTACTACTGTTGTAGGACCTGGTTCTTTTGACAAAATTCTCAATGACGTGTAAGATTAAGCACTAGGTGGCGCTACAATTCGGGGTGAGCCTGGGCTTCAACTAAAAAGCCTCTCCATTAAGCTCTGTCCTTAGCTAATTGTCTCCAGTTGCGCACTCCAAGTTGGAGTTGTGCGCGTCACCTACAGCGAGGAGGCCCTCTCTGCGTTGTCCCTCCGTGTTAGATTCGAAGACTCTGCAGGCCGGAGAGTTGGTGTTCATTCACTCTACATTCCCTATCCATCTCAAACGTCCAATACGGACTAGGTCGATGTCTCTGTACAGCTCGAATAGTTCGTCATTGGATCTTCTCGTCCAAAACCAACGTCAACGCAAACGGAACCGAATATCTTGCGAAGAATTTTTCTCTCGAAGCGACTAAGGATATCTTCATCCGCTTCAATAAAGTCGATGTTTTAGCGCAGCAAAGCAGAACTGGGATGATCATGGTCTTATATGGTCTTCTTATTTCTTCGATTCTTCTTATTTCTCCACTTTACTGTGGAGATGCCTTATGAACCCAAAAGAAAAAAAAAAAAAAAACTGTGGCAAGAGTTATTCTTCGCTTCATTTCTGCGCTGGTGTCGTTTTCAGAATTTATAGTAGAGCCAAGGTAAACAAAGTCCCTTACTACTTGGAAATCGCAGGGATGTCAAAACTAGACATGGCTCTACATATTTCCTCTCTATAAATTCTGTCATAAGCGGCCTTGAAATCGATAAAGAGATGATGAGTATCGATTTGGGAATCGTGAGTCGTATTCGTGTAATCGGGTATTATATTTGAGTGCAATTTAAATGGGCCAGGCAGGGGAAGCAAGGTAAGCACGGGCCAGCTAGTTTAGTGTAAATACGAGATTCTTATCCCTATAATTTAAGGTTCAACTCAGATTTTAGATTGAATTTGTATAAAGATTCTTATACCCAGAATATGCGACTTTATAAAGGATTGAGATTGTCTTTGTGAATTGCTTAGAGATCTAAAATATGAAATAGTTTTTGTACGACTCAAAACCTCGCTATTCTTTTACATAGATAGAGAGAGATACAGAACATCAACTTTTCAGACAGGTAATAAAACTCATCTATTTTTTTTATCTAAATATGTTTTCATCTTCTTTTTTGTATTTTTATTTTACTTTTATATTCATTTAATTTTTTTTACTTTTTTATACATGAATCTATTTATTTGTGAATGAATTTTAACAGTAAATATTACTATACAAACGAAACATACATACATATAACTAAGAGCTGCTGAAGGATTTAACATAAGGCTTTTGTTAGATAATGATTATTGAAGTGCCCCTATTCAAACAAAGTGCAAATTATTTAACTGATAAGTATCGAAGGGAAAATGGTTGATATCATTATAAAATCCACTTCTTTAGCAAGTTAAGAATTATAGAGATTTTTTATAATCATATCGAATTTTCTATTTCCAATGCAATTTTAAGTTTAGAGTACTTAAAAAGAAAAAAAAAGTATTTCGTTCTGATACCGCATCTATATAAAGCGCCACTAAAATCCAATTCCAAAAGTAACTCACGTTGCTGCACTTAATGGAGGCAGAACGTCTTAACCGTGAAGAAAAATTGTTTTAAATATAAAACATAAGTTAAAATGAAGTTTGCGATAGTATTTGGCCTAGTGATTGCAACTACGGTTGTTAGTGCGAAGGACTGGTGGGAAAATGGAAATTTTTACCAAATTTATCCAAGATCGTTCCGGGATAGTGATGGTGATGGAATCGGTGATTTAAATGGTGTGTACTAAAAAGATTTATGTTAAAAGCGTCAAATTGGTGTTTTAATAAGACACGGGGAACACGGCTCTCGTCTCTTTAGAATTTAGGTTGACTACACTATCCTTTAGGAAATGATTAATAAGAGGCGATGTTTCAAGAATCATAGTTCTATACTCTTTATACGTTTCAAAGCTGTTTAACTGAGTGGGCCTTACGCCTATTATTTTACCCACCACACTACCGTATATTAAAATATAATAAATTTCAATCTCTATACAGTAGCTACCACAAACGTTTTCGCATGCGTATTAATGTATAATTCATAATATATGCGCTAAAAAGAGAAAATTTGTTCGACTAATTTATAAGATAATTTATAATATCACGAGCAATCATGGCAGAAGTTGCCTTACGTCTGAAATGTTAAGCTTCTAAGCCAATGAATGTATACCTTTCTTTATAGTTAGAAAGTTGATGAAACATATATTATAACATACGAAGAGCATATCCAAAATTTCTAATGATGGATATATTTTCTTAATTTGAGTAGTGTTTGTTTTTTAAACCTCGCCACCCAGTCGTTCATTTAAACGATTTACCAGCCAGCCGATTTTATACGAACATATGTCTAGGAACCAAACAACTTCGCAGTGGCAGCAACAAATAACTAAAAAAACATTCGTTTTTGCGTCGCCTGCAAAATTCCCAGCCAGTCACTTTTGGCTGGGGATTAAATCAAGAGTTTACTAGCAACCACTGGCTGACTAGGTGTAAAAAAAAACACGGCTATTATTTGACATTTGACTAGTAGATAGTCTTGCTGTTATATATGTACATCTCGAAAGTCTTTTCTATACGTAGTTCAGTTAGTTTAGTTTTATTTGCTCAGTAATTGTTGCTATTTTGTACGTTCAAGTCCCAATATTGCGTCATTTATAGTGTACTTTATGTTTCAAATATGAGCCCGAAATCTTACAGTTCATTAAAAATCTGAAGTCTATAATTTTTTGTGAAATAATCACAAAAATCATAGATTTTGAAATATTAAGCTCCAACGCGTTATGACAACCATTGCACCATTTTTGATATTTAACTTAAATCGAATATAGACAGCTATATACTTTCGACGTGAAAATAATCTTAAATTATTAGCGAAAGTAACAACACTATACATTGGAATATTCTGTGTATTTGGGACGCCACAAATTATTTCTATGAAGCGAGATGTCAAACCATCGACATTTACCACTTGCCTTCGATTAGTTAAATAATTAAAACACTGCAGTAGGAATGAAGAATGAAAACCCAATGATTTTAGGTTACCTAAACGTAAACTATGGTGCACTCTATCACCACTCTCTCACGCTTTTGTAAAATCTGTGTTAAGTACATTAACTTGTAAAGGATTTTGAAGACAAGCAAAAATGTATAAAGTTAAATTAGTAGTACATGAGTTACCTCGCACAAAGCCATGTTGACTATTTAAAAAAAATCTTTAAATGCGAAAAAAGATTTCCCAACAATACTCTCTAATAATTTGGGAACCTCAGAAAGCTTTGATTTATTCGAAGGTCGTTAGGTTTTGACTTTTTGTCTCAAACCACTTTTGACCGACCCGAAAAACGTGGAAAAATATTCGCCAGTACCACTCAAATCTGTTAGATTTCCAAACTCCTTCTCTTTACGCAAGCCTGACGTATTTCTTTCGATTAGGTTTTTCATTTGGTGCATATTTGGTGCAACAGCACATGGAGGTTCTAGGTCTAGTCTCTCCCAACCACTCGTGTTGTGTGGGCTATATTCTTCGCACGAATGAAAGGGACCTAAGGTTTTGTTCCGTATTCGAAGTGCAATTTTTATTTAGTTTTTGACAAGCTTTTACTCTACAATAATACTCTCGGAATCAAACATTCGCGAGAGGTGGGACCGTAAAAAACGTTCGATGTTTCCTGGGATTCGAATATTGAGTCCCACGCGCAGTGATCCAACACACTAACCACTGTGCTGATATTGTTTACATTTACAAATATGTATAGTGTTCATAAACAAATTTCACGGTCTACCTTTGCGCAATGCTGAACTTTGTCAATCATTTTTACGAAATAATCTAATCAAAATAATTTTTTCGAAACCTTACCTACAGAAGTTGAAGCCATTATTGTAACACTTAATTTATATTTTCGTTAAAATTAAATAAATATATCTAGTATTCTTCGAAGTACACTGAGTACTTACAGAAAACAGGATCGGTCATCGTTGAGATCTCCTGTATCTTATGCAAACCAGCGACCCATTAAAGTGTACTACAATTGCATTTTTTTTTGTGGGCGCCGCCGTGGCGTAAGTGGTTAGTTTGTCGGACCAGTGCGCGTGAGGATAAAAGTTCGAATCCTAGAAAACACGAAAAGCTTTTTTCACGGACCCACCTCTCGCGAACGTCTGAGAAACATCCGAGAGTATTGTTGTCACAAAAAAGCTTCTCAACCCAAATTGCCCTTCGGATATGGCACTAAACTGTAGGTCCCTTCCATTTATGTAAAAAAATATAAGGCACACAACATGAGTGCTTGCGAGAAGCTAGGCCCTGGCACTTAAAGAGTTGTTGCGGCAAATACATTTTTTTTACAATTAAATTACAATTAGGCTTTATTAAGACATTAAAAAAATCAATACAGTTATTGTTTGTACATACAGGTTAGTCAAGATGGCCGACGTAGATACAGATGTCTGGCTAAACAAGTGAAGAAACCGTTTTTAAGCCTTTTAAACAAAATTTTAAGCAATATGTACAAGTACACATCATCAATTTTACAAGTGTATGCTTGCTCGCGGCATTCTTCCTCAACTTTGCTTCTTTGGGCAATTAAAGTGTACTGTACCCAAGTAACCGAAATTTTGTTGGTAAGTGCAATCGGTTTTGTCAAGTTAATTTGCTCAATTTTCATACTGTGCGTCGTCATCTTAAAACCATTCATTTAATATATCCCGCATGTGTAGGTTATGAGGAAACGATTTTTTTTTTTTTTTTTTGTCGGGATAGGAAACACTCGACTGGAGCTCTCAGACACAACTGGTCCATTGTACTGCCAGAGAGCAAACCCTGATTTACCCATTTTATTGGAATTTCCTTGACTTTCTAAGAAAGTCAAGCAAGCACTTCAGTGATGAGGAGCTTACAGTACCAGCACTCACCATATCCGCACCGAAGATCTGCCACCTGATACGAGCAAAGGCCGGACACTCACAGAGATAATGTTCCGCGGTGTCGTCGCTCTCTCCACAAGCGTCGCAGAATGTAGTGTCACTTAAGCCTAACACCTTAAGGTGCTTGGCAAAAGCGAAGTGGCCTGTCAAGACGAAGAGAGTTTTTGGTTTCACGAACTATTTTGGAAGTGGTTAAAGGGTTAAGCAAGGCCTTAAGCGCAGCCTGACTGTCACTACAGACACAAATGCTACGTCCCTTCCACCTGTTCTTCACAACATAGTTCATGGCCATTAGGATTGCATAAGTTTCCGCTTGGAAAACAGACGCATATTTGCCTAACGAGAAGTGAAGTCTAATGTTGTCGACTTCCACGAAGACCCCAGCGCCAGACCCTTGACTGGTTTTGGAACCATCTGTGAAAATACGACTACATTCCATTCCCGGCTCAGACTTTGACCGAAGCCAGTCCTGGACACAAGGCTGCATTGGAAATGCGAATGGTGACGCCTTTTAGTACTGGCTGAGTCAGACCGGTCAGAATCCTCCTTCTCGTAAAAAGAACAACCTCAGTCTTAAGAGGATTCACCGAAAGCCCACTCCTAGTACACCATTCATCGATCATGTCCAGCGCCACCTGCGCGTTAGCACAGAGCGTCGCCAGGCATGGCCCGACAGAAAGTACGGCGACATCATCCGCATATGCCTGAGCGTAGACGTTAGAACTATTTAGAGTGTTCAACAGAGAGTCGACCACCATGTACCATAACAATGGAGACAAAACGCCACCTTGCGGACAGCCCTGTCGTAACATATTGGCCACAATCCGCATCCACTACCAAAGTTCTATTCATTAGCATTGCTTTAATCCACAACACTAATGTTTCATCTACCCCGTGTTGTCTGGCAGAGTCGCACATGAAGTCAAAAGTCGCGTTTTCAAAAGCACCCTCAATGTCGATGAAGATACCTATCGCGTATTCTCTCCTATCAAGCGCGCATTCAATTCTGGCCACTAGATTTTGAAGTGCGGTCTCACAGGATTTCCCACGCTGATAGGCATGCTGCATCTCCGATAGTGGATGCAGTTTCAAAGCAACTTTGCGTACGTGAAATTCTACCAGTCTCTCCATACTTTTCAGTAAGAAGGATGTCAAATTTATAGGTCTGAAACTCTTGGGGAGCGAATAGTCTTCCTTACCAATTTTCGGTATGAAAGCTACTCTGACTGTCCGCCAAGGTGTAGGAATATATGCCAGCGCCAAGCCAGCGGTGAAAATTATTTTCAGAGTTGGCAATAGCTGATCTATATCCTGTTGCAGCATAGCTGGATATATTCCATCGGTGCCAGGGGATTTTAAACCATCAAAAGATGCCACAGCATATTTGATGGCCTCATCTGTTACCACGGCTGATGCAATATACCAGCTGCGCCGAGTTTTCTGACTTAGATCAAGCTCAGCCTGGGTAAGCGGGCCAAGCTGCGACCAAGTGATTATCCGATTGCCAGGAAAGTGAGTCTCCAGCAGAAGGCTTTCGTCTCAGTAAACTTGCCATCAGATTTTCTCAGTGACTCCGGTTTGGTCGACTTGCCCCTTTTGAGAACATTAACCAACCTGCTGGTTTCACCGAGTGTCTCGATCTTTTCACAAAAATCTCTATAAGAAGCACTTTTCGACAACCGAATTAACTTCTTGTAGTCTCTTTGCTTCGATCTAAAAAGATTCCAGTCTTCTTCTAAATTTGTCTTGAGTGACCTATTTAGAAGTTTTCTGGATTCTTTCCTAAGTCGCTGCAGTTCTGGGCTCCACCAGGGAACCGGAGTTCTGCAGGGGGTTTTTGTCAATGGGCACGTCAGTTCAAAACAGCTGGTAAGGACACTAGTCAGGTTTTGAACAGCATCCTCAACCTTTCGTTTCGTTCTGAGTTAAGTTGGAGTTTTGACAGATCTGTCTAGCTCTTCCCTAAACCGCACCCAGTTGGTTTTTCTCGGATTCCTCCTCTCCTGCAAAGTTATGGCCTCGCATTCCATTTGGAAAGCGATGTATCTATGGTCTGACAAGGACACCTCCGGCAGTACCCTCCAGTTAGTAATTGATTTGAAATACCTATTAGATAAAGTCAAATCAATTACCTCCTGCCTCCTTGCCGTAACAAAAGTTGGCTGGGAGCCAACATTGTTAATTACCATGCCAGACGATAGTATAAAATCTAGGAGATGGTTTCCTCGTATGTTACATTTGCTGCTGCCCCAGACTGTATTCTGAGCATTCGCGTCGCAACACATGACTAGTCCCATCTCCCGAGTGTCACAGTACTTTATGAGTTCGGCAACCGCCTTCGGTGGTGGAGGCATTACCGAATCATAAGGGAAGTAAGCCGACGCAACGACGAAGGTTTTCCAACTTGCCGGTCGTTTCGTAGCTTACAGCTGCAGCAACCAGGTCCTGTCCACAAAATTGTCCAAGCTTGGTTACTGAGAGGAAATTCGGCACAATTAGACAAGCTCTCGGTCTTTCAGACCGCTCGTCACATAGCACCGTTACTCCACGAACACCCCCAAAACCACGTATGCGCTTGTTCCGCACGTATGGCTCCTGGATAGATGTTATGTGGGGTTTTGTATGCACCACGGAAAGTCTGCTACTTAAGAGAGCGGTAGCAGCCTTTGAGTGGTGGAGGTTTATCTGCGAAAATATCAAAGATATATTCGCAGTTTTATTATCAGAACGGCGGGCACCAGGTGCGCACATGCTTCCGGCGAGGCGAGCGCCCCTACTCGTGGCATTGCCTACGTCAGCCATTTTCTGTCCGCTAGTGCTGGGACCTTTAGGGGTAACAGCACCAGTATCCACCAGATTTTGTGCACAGATAACGCCACCGGTAAGAGTGTGCCCGACAGAAGAGCGCGCATCAGATGCTCACACGCTTCCACCAAGAAGAGCAGGCGAAACTTGCTCCATCAGATTGGACCTGTTCGAGCCGACCGAAAGGAGCCAGCGTTAGGTCTGAGGGATTGATCGGCTCCAGTTGGAATACTTTCTGCCGACCTAGGCTTCTTTCCTGTCGCTACTGAAGGATGACTGCTTTCGGCGCTTGCGCCTTCAGCTGATTCTGCAGCCTCTTTGCACCGCGCCATCGCCGCCTTCCTTCTTCTCCTTTTCAGTTGACTCTTAGTCAGGAGCCCATCGGAGTTCGCCGCTTCGGGAGCTCGTTCAGCCTTATTGGTTTCCCGAGTCAAACAGTCACCGACACAACTTCGACCAGCTACCCTTCTATTGAGACAGAGATTAGACGTTCCAGCCGAAGCCTTTCCGCCACTTTCTTTACCATTCCAGCCCAGTCTACCAAAAGAGTCAGAGACAGAGCTGCAGGGGTCTTCTGAAACAAGCGTCGCTACTGCTTCTGATTCAACGCCTGAGGCGGGGGGTAAAAGTATGGTGGTTGGGACCCCCAGAATCCTCGTCCCGGCCGTAGTCAAAAAGACCACGGGTGGATTATCGTTTTCACGAGTAACACCTGGAGTAGATACCGTACAATGAGGAAACGATACTCAGCCAGGAATTTGGTTACCAAATAAACCAAGTACCCCGTGAGTAGGTCATTTTCAACTTTATCATTCGTCGCGACAGACGTAACCTGATCCAATTATTTACGGTTATCGCTATGGGGTGACGAATCATCAGCGATATATCCAGCTCTGCACTGCGACGACCGCGACATGGCGATGACCTGAAAGTAGCATAATAATAAGCAAGAGATATGAGTTGAATGACAAAAAGATTTAATAAATCATGACGGGTGTAGATAGGAACACATCTATGTGTGAACATATACAATGTGTAAAAAAAAAAGTAACATGTTTCTATCCATAAGCGGGAATCGATGGTGTAAAGCTAACGTGATTGGCACGCTAATGGTTCACGGTGCAAATGCTGGTGTCAGCAAGCATTTATTTATTCATTTCTCATGAAATATATTAAGAATTATTCCGGTCTACTGCGAAAGCTTATTTCAACTCGGTTGCGAAGGCATAACACTGGTAGTAGGCTAGTCATAAGGCTGGAAACATTGTTCGCTCTATTTGATGATTGATATCCCTATGAGATCAGGTAGCTGGGAAAAAATACTGTGTATCAAAAGCAAAGAGAAAATAAAATAAAAAAGTCTCGCGAGTTATCTGGAAACCACACCAGGAGTTTTTCTGAGCTTCGAGCCACTCCACTAATCTCTCTCTATTTGTATTTCATTTCCAACGCCTGCACTGTGTAAAACATATAAAGTGTATTCATGTATTCATACGCCTTGAGTGCACGCAAATTATAAAAATAAAATTAGATTTGAGAGCCTTGATTTAAAAAAGAGGAACAATACTTACTACATATTAAATTTTTTAACTCAGCCTCAGATAGGGTAAACTTTGTCCTAACTCAAGTTAAAAACAATTTCTTGCACATATGATTTAGTAACTCATAAGAACCATACTAACCCAAATTTCGCGTAGATATAAAGAAACTTGAATATACACAACCTTGCACCTACTCCAAATCCAACAGTGATACCAAGCAGGGGGATTGCAGATGCCAGCATGCCCCTCACATCTTCCTCTTATACAAATTTCCGTCTGGAAGATGCTGAAAAATGTGCTCATAGATTCCGAGTGCTTGTTTATTTATCCGAATACTACTACCTTCGATCCGTCTGTATGGAATTTGTTGGAGTGGTTCTTATAAGCATACAAATCTTTTAATTCAGAGCTATATTTCCTTATCATAAAACCTGTGTGGAATTGCTACATATTAGTTTGTCGCTTTATATTTTTATTTTTTCACGTTTTCAGTTCTCATGACTGCATCAATAGCTCCTTTCTCAAGTTAAGGTTATAGGTCGAGAGCTAGTCTGCATAGTTTCTTGGGATTCTCCTACGCCCAGCTCAGTTCTATTGATTTGATCATCACAGTGTACATTAGGACTACTTTGTAGGTTTAACCTTCTACGTTTAAGAAGGTGTACTACTGCTACTGCTAGTTGTGGACAGCCTTTTGATGTATCTACCAGTTGAAAGTGCTAGAACATTATATTTTTTCACTCATCCATTTTACCATTTTAAAGTTCACTCCCTTACTTAATAGTACCGCCGTGACATCTGACATATACAGCAATGTTGACCAGTTTTTGTAAAGCATACAATTGATTGAAAACTACTATGTATGCAATCCTTTAGCTAAAACATTCTCCTATTTTAGGTGTTACGGAAAAACTTCAATATATCAAGGATGTCGGATTTACCGCCGCTTGGCTTTCACCAATCTTCAAATCACCAATGGTTGACTTTGGTTATGACATTTCTGATTTCTATCAAATCCATCCAGAATACGGTACCATGGAGGATTTTGAAAATATGATAAAAAAAGCAAAAGAAATCGGTATCAAAATAATTCTTGATTTCGTACCAAATCACACAAGTGATGAGAATGAGTGGTTTAAAAAATCCGTCGATAAAGATCCCAAGTACAAAGATTTCTATGTCTGGCATCCTGGTAAATACAACGCAACCATTAATCAACGTGAGCCACCTAGCAACTGGCTTAGCGTTTTCCGCTATAGTGCCTGGGAATGGAATGAGGTCCGTCAGGAATACTATCTGCATCAGTTTGCAACTAAACAGCCAGATCTGAACTATCGGAATCCAGCTGTTGTGAAAGAAATGAAGAACGTAATGCGCTTTTGGCTAGCGAAAGGTATCAGTGGCTTCCGCATCGACGCTTGTCCATTTTTATTCGAAGTCGACCTAGACAAGAATAATAACTACGCTGATGAGCCAGCAGTTACCGATGGCAGTTGCCCAGATGACCAAGATTCCTGCCATCTGCAACACATTTATACAACTAACCTGCCGGAAACACTTGACATGATCTACCAATGGCGTGAGTTGACTGACAAATTTAAAAAAGACCACGGTGGAGATACGAAAATCTTACTAACGGAAGCATATACAACTTTTGAAATCATGATTAAATACTATGGTGATGGAAAGCGTAATGGGTCTCATGTTCCGTTTAATTTTGATTTTATGGGCAACGTGGGTAAAACCACGAAAGCACCAGATGTAGTCGCAAATATTCAGAAGTGGTTGAAAGCAATGCCATCGGATGTGTACCCAAACTGGGTTTTAGGTAATCATGACAGCAAGAGGTTGGCATCAAGGTTTGGAGTTGAACGGGCCGATTTACTAAATATTATGCTACAAACTTTGCCTGGCAATGCTGTAACTTATAATGGAGAGGAGCTAGCAATGGAAAATGTATATATTAGTTGGGAAAACACGGTTGATCCACAGGCATGTAACACCAATCCAACGAACTTCGATTCCTATTCTCGTGACCCAGCCAGAACACCTTTCCAGTGGGATGCATCATCAAATGCAGGTAAGACGAAGTAAATGCTGAATGCCTAGTTAGAGGATTCTAAAAATGAACTTGCCATTGCTCAATTACAGGCTTTACAACGGGATCTGATACCTGGTTGCCAGTGGCTGCGGACTATAAATCCAAAAATGCATTGATGCAATCGAGGGCCCCATACAGTCATTT
The DNA here is from genome assembly GCA_945910035.1 of Brachypalpus laphriformis. NCBI lineage: Eukaryota > Metazoa > Arthropoda > Insecta > Diptera > Syrphidae > Brachypalpus > Brachypalpus laphriformis. Next base: position 88,883,714 of record OX246755.1, on the reverse strand, counting down.
GCAGATTTTCAAAAAACTTATTCGACTAAGGAAGGAGCCATCATTACAGGATAAGACGAACTTAAAGATCCAGGCGGTCTTAGATGATATTGTCATTTACAGCAGGTAAGCTTGGCTGAAGTCGATTTGCATTGATATGCATTGAGCATAGTCACACTTAGAAAAATGTATAACCATTGAGATCCAAGATCTTGGAAATCCCTGCTACTTCCTTAGAATCAGTTGGATACGTTTGAATTCGTCAACTCATCTAAATTGTCGAAAAGTAAAGCTTTCTTCCAATGGAGAAAGATGGACAAGTACGGACGAAGAACCTATGCATATACATACGTACAGAAGGTGTTAGAAAATATGGCAAATCCTTTTGCTTTCCTGCCAACGATAAAGTGTCCTTTAATTACACCTACCGTTGTACAATAATCATCGCCAATGCGATTTGTCAGATCGGTCGCGCTCTGACACATTGTGTAGAAACAATGCATTCAACGAATTCAAAACAAATCCGACCTCAGGCATTTGTGCACGTCACCTTCGGAAAAGAAGCATTTTTCGTATGATGCGTGTGAGTCGATTAAGCCATGTCCGTCCGTCCGTCTATATGTCACCTCTTTCTGGCCCTGAAATTTCGAGCAAAATAAATTTAATTCCACGACCGGGACAGTACAATTCTCAATGACACGCCCACTTTTCAAAACATGTTTTTTTTTTATATATACATATGTATATTAGAAACTAAAAAAAGTGTAACGAAATATGATATAGAAAACCAGCCTTGTCTACATTGGCCACGTCCACTTTCAGAGGCAGACTTTAAAAAAAACTTAAGCTTAGAGCTAGGAGGGTGAAAGTTAATCTGTGTTCTTCTGAGAGCCAAATTCATTATAAGTGCAAAAATGTTTGAAATCCCTCTATTGTCACTCTAAGTTTTTAAACTAATGCCTTTTTTCGACATTTTTATTCGAAATCCCAAAAAGTACTGTTAACGAAATAGGTAGGTAACGATCCCTTCTATAATCCGTCAATACATCACATATCGTCGTAGGGTGTGCAAAACCTGCTATGTGTCAATTGCAAATCTGGCATGTGCACAAAAAAAAAATTGTTTTTTTCATATCTTCCGTTAGTCCGACTAATTATTATTACCGATTATTAAAAATGTAAAAGATATAAATTAATGATAATATCATAGCCATTGTTCAGTAAACAAAATTGTTATTAACTTTTTATTGTCTCCTGTAAAATTTGTTATTTTCCAGCACATAAAAGATTTTGCACGCCCAACGACGATGTGGCCACACCTACTTCATTTCTTTTAAAAAAAAGACATATTAATAAAACCTGAAAAGCTAGATACATTTCAGTAGAGAGTTTTCGTATCACAACTCCACGCCCACTTTAATAAGGGCGTTGTTAAATAAAAAGGAAATGGTTATCATACGATTCGTTGCAAATGGATTGTAACCATTCTGTACATTTATTCGTAAATATTTATAAATCTATAGATATAATAAGATTTTAGAGGGTCCAGGGTCTGTATATTGAATTGAATCAAGGAAAATATATACTTAGGAGAATATTTTAACTCGCAAAAACAAAGAATACAATTCTTGCAATTTTTGTCTGTCTGCACACACATCATCCGGAAATTTCTTCATGGATTTTAATCAAACTTCGCACAGTGATAGCTTATATCCAGGGCCAAGATTAAGGATACTTTTATCATTCGTTTTCGTTTTCTTCAACGTGCAAGGGTGACTCTGCAATTAGTCTTCAAACTTTGCCGAATTGGTTGGAACCGGTTATGCTGAATCTTAAAGCTACAGAACATTTCGATATGTTTTATCCTAAATACTCTAAGGCTTCCATTGATTGTTATCATAACATTACCGTCGTAAAGACTATTAAAATGGGAGAGCAGCGTAGCTCTTCCAGTGGAGTGGACAAACTGCTATAGGTTGCAAAACGCTTCATAAAAAAAAAAAAAAACATTTGTTGCAAATTTCCAATAAATTTCGTATACCAAAGAAGACATTATGAATGATCTTCAAGCTAAAGGCTTTGAAATTCTTGACGCTGTAAATATTATCAAGAAGGAGAAGCAACAAACGGAACGGCAACAAGAAATTATGGTTATGCGTGGACACCCGCTGCTTAAGCTTAGCTATGATAAGAACGAGGAAATAGACGATGCTTACAATATTAAAACTGTACTCAACATCATACTCAAAACCGAGCCATTGAGTAAGAATACAAGATCGATCCCGCAGTTTGAAGGTTTCAGTCATACGACTTACTGTCAAAGAGAACCGCGATTCACAAAACGCACTGGTAAACATCTTTCGGAAAAGTGCAGCGTTAGATAAACAGGCTCCAGCGACTTGTATAAACTTCAAAAGGAAGCACCCAGCGAACTATAGAGGCTGCAAAGTGGCCAAAGAGCTCCAAGAAAGACGCAATGCGATTAAAAAAAACTTACCCAAATCCGAAACCACAGGAAAGAACTTAAGGTTCAATGGGGAAAGCAGCGACAGAAAGAAAACTTGTCAAGGAAGATACGAAAGTTATGCAAGAAAAAGTCCGAAAAGAAAAGCCGTCATCTCTCGCGGGCAAACGTATGCACGAGCCGCATTACGGGAAAATAAACAAAGGGGTATTACTCCAGATCCAATCACACAAGTCCCTTCGACAACGTATGCTTAAGTCGCGTCGTAGAAAACAAACAAAGCGGTGCTACGGCAGATCCAGTCTCCCAAGTTTTCTGCATAATGCTTGCGAAACTTGAGGAGCAAACCAAGATAAACAAAGTCATATTTGAGAAATTGTGCAAACTAGAGTTAAAACCTCGCCAAAAAGGAACCCCTATATGAATATAAAACAGTTACTTAAAATTTTAACATAGATCGCAAACGGCCCTCTACAAAAATTGCCGAACTAGATATATGCTTGCGGAATGACAATATTCACATTTGCTTGATACCTGAAACTCATTTAACAAAGGAATACGGAGTAAAAATAAGAGGTTATCGTGCTTATCACGCATACTCTTCCGGAAGAGCTAGAGCAGATCCTCCCTATTTATTAAAAACTGCATTGAGCACTCCATGAATACAACGATTGAAATCGATACAATGCAAATAAGTTCAGTTTGAGTAACCTAAGAATAAGCACTCGTATTTCAACATCTCTTCCATTTAATGTCCTCCACGATGCACATTTAAAAGTAATGAGTTTGTTAGTCTCTTTGAGTCACTTTGACCGAATTTCATTATTGGTGCCGGGAAAAGCCTATGAGGTATTACGTATTATATATGGTGAAACTTTTTATAATAATACTAACTTAGACTATAATAGTATTTTGAATAAAACAATTGCAAAAAACTAGAAAATTCTCTTAAAAATAATCCACTTAATGAATTAAGACAAAACAAAAAAAATTAACAGTAATATCAAAAAATTCAAAATAAAAATAAAAGTATATTAATGAATTTTAAAATAGTCGCTTATAACATTCATGGTTTAGAAAATAAGTATTTGCACCCTGAATTCTTTGAGTATTTAAAAAAGTTTGAAATATTTGCACTCTTTGAGACACATGCCGATATAAACAAAACTGAAAACGTAAGGAATAAATTTGATAATTTTCATTTAGAGTTTAAGCCGGCCACTCGTATTAGTCGTTTTGGAAGATGTATTGGTGGTTGCCTCTATGGTGTTAGAAAAGATCTGCGTAACATTGGGGTAGAACACAGGTTCGAAAATATTAATGGTGTAGATCTCATCCGACTAAAGACCATGACAAAGGACCTTACAATAGTTCCGCTGTACGTACGTGGTGTAAATTGGAATGAGGAGTTCAGTGTGGTGAAGGGTTTGTTTGAGGAATTCGAATTGAATAACCCAATACTAATTGGCGATTTCAATGTGCGAATAGGACACCTACAACAAAATATTGAAGAATGCTATAAAGTTTCATTTGCAGCTGGTTTAGAAACAAGATCTTCCAGAGACACTACCTTAAATACAAAAGGCAAGGAGTTTTCCAATTTCTGTGAAGATTATGGGTTGACGATTCTGAATGGCAGGACCATTGGAGATACTGAAGGAAACTTTACATTCATTTCTAATGTAGGAAGCTCTGTAAACGATCTATGTGCCCTTCCAAGAGAAATCCTGGATCTTGTTAACAAATTTGAAGTTGAAGAAAGAATCTGGTCTGATCATCTCCCAATAAAACTTGATCTAAATTTAGAATGTACTGCGTATTATAAGAAAAAATTAAGTCTTTTACCAAAGCTTTTCTGGAAACCCGCATCCAAAGAACACTACGTAAGTAAATTAAATGACCATTTAGAATTGCTAGCACAACAAAAATCTGAATTGGACTTGAGGGATTTGGAGTTAATAATAAAACAGTCGGCACCCTTGCAGCCGAAAGCAAACAATAAAAGGAAATTTAAGAGCGAGTGGTTCGACCATCAATGTGAAAAACATAGAAAAAAGTCTTTTAGCGCTTTGAACAAATACCGAAAAACACAGAGCTTAGTAGACAAGCAAGAATATTTGATCGCAAAATATATATATAAAGAAGTTTGCACTTGGAAAAAAGAGAAATTCTATCAGAATAATGACGCAAAAATTAACAGTGTAACAGACAGCAAAGAGTGGTGGTCGCTGGTGAAGAAATTAAGGCACCAAGACTTTCAAACCGGGAAAGATATTGCAGCCCAAGATTTCAGAAACTATTTTGAAGTACTTCTAAACCCTCCAAATGCTGCGGACGACGTACTGTATGCTGCAAGGCGGAATTTAGATGACCATCTAGATCGACCTATCTCATCATTGGAGATTAAACTAATGCTGTCTAAAGCAAAGCACAACAAACCAACGGGAGTTGATAGAATCCCATACGAATTTTTTATCAATGCTTCGGATGATGAGCCCCCCTGGCAGCTGACCTGCTCGTGGTTGGGGGCGGGCAACGTGACTGGGATGTGCGGATGGGGTAACTTAAATAGTTATTCCCATCCATACAACCCAGTCACGGCTAACAAAGCGCACACCCCATGATGACACGAAGACGACCGGCCTCGGATATTGCCAAGCCTGGTAAGCCAGGGCATCCTTTGGAGCCAGGCCTGAAGGGTGTCAGGATGCGAGCGTCTGGTGGTCGGCTTGTCCCGCTCGGCAGCCGGCCGGGTCAAACCCGAAATGGCTACGAGCTTCCTGTCAATGGTCTCGCGAACCATTACGGCGTCAAGGGGTGAACGCGCTGTGCACCGATAGGGGACAGATGGACTCTCTGAGATTCGACAACGGCATCGACTTAGGATAGGCACATGGAACGTCTCATCGCTCACAGGGAAGGATCTTGAGCTTGTTGGGGAGGCTGTTAAAAGTCGACTAGATATAGTTGGCGTCTCTTCAACAAAGCAGAGAGGTTCTAAAACTGTGGACCTTTCGGGTGGGTGGAAGCTCCTCCTGTCAGGAGTCGCACCCTCAATGTCTGCTCGGGCAGGAGTGGGGATACTCACAAGTCCCAGGTTGACAGACAGAGTATTGGAGTGGATACCATTAGGAGGGAGAGTTGCGATCTTAAAGCTCAAGCTTGGCATTGGTGCAGGTGTATGCACCGAACCTTCTGTCAGAGTACGCAGCTTTCTTAGATGAAGTTGATGTTGCCCTTGAAAAGGTTGCAGATATGGATTCTTTTGTCCTGATGGGTGACTTCAATGCTCATGTGAGTGTAGATGTTATGACATGGGGGAGTGTGATTGGGAGGAACGGTGATCCTGATCAAAACGCGAACGGAGAGAGGTTGTTGGATTTTTGTTGTGAAAATGGCTTATCCATCATGAACACCATCTTTCCACACAAAGACATTCACAAATACACGTGGTACCGTCAGAGTCTTCAGCAGAAGTCGCTGATCGATTTCTTTGTGGTAACATCGTGTCTGAAGAGAATGGTTTGTGATGTTCGCGTATTGAGAGGGGCCGAACTGTCAACTGATCATCACTTAGTGCTGTGCAAATTGTATCTTAGCGAGAGAGTGCCTCCCCTACCCAAGCGTAAACCAAGGATGGTTACACGCATACGATGGGAGAGGTTACAGGACGATGAGATACGGGAGACATTTGCACGGCAAATATCTGAAAGGTTTGAACGAATTCCAACTGTTCCATCAAATGTAGAGGAAGAATGGCAACTGTTTTCAACGGCGGTTATTGCCTCTGCGGGAGATGTTTGTGGAGTGAAGCGGCTTGGTGTGGCGGCTGGTGGTGAGAAAAGAACTGCTTAGTTTAAAACGCCCGGAGTTCAAGAAGCCATCAGAGAGAAGAAGAGAGCCTTTAAGGTGTGGATTCACTTGGGGAACTCCGATTCTCGAAATCGGTACACTGAGGCGCGAAGATTTGCAAATTAGCTGTGAAAACAGCGAAAGAACAGTCTTGGAAGGAGTTTGGCGAGAAATTGGAACGTGACCACAGATCTGCAAATAAGATGTTCTGGCAGACCGTCCGCCGACTCAGAGGAAAAAAGTTGAATATCGTTGAAGGAGTCAAATCCAAAGACGGTAGACTTCTTTCCAATGAGGAGGACATCTTACGCAGATAGAGCGAGCACTTTTCAGAATTGCTCAATCCCGAACAGGGCACCGAAGATGACAGACCTATGGTCGAGAGTTGGGCGGAAAGTAGTCCTACGGTAGAGGAAGTAACTTTGGCGATCAAAGCGCTAAAAGTTGGCAAATCTGCTGGTGTGGACGAAATTCGGCCAGAAATGCTCAAGGCTTTAGGTAAAGAGGGAGTGCAATGGCTCTCGCGTGTCATTAAAGTGGCCTGGGAATGCGGTGAAACACCTGGTGATTGGCAAATGGGGGTGATAGTTCCTCTTTTTAAAAAAGGGGACAAAAGAGATTGCGCCAACTATAGGGGTATATCTCTTTTAAGTCTCCCTGGAAAAGTCTTCGCTAAAGTGCTAGAAAAGCGTTCCAGAGCTGTGGTTGAGGACAGTTTGGGGGATGAGCAGTGCGGTTTTCGTCCCGGTAGAAGCACAACCGACCAGTTGTTCACTCTCAGAATGGTTCTTGAGAAAGCCTGGGAATATGCCAAACCTGTCTACACTTGTTTTGTGGATTTGGAAAAAGCATATGATAGGGTTCCTCGAGGCAAACTCTGGAGTGTTCTGCAGGAGTATGGGATTGATGGTTCCCTGTTAAGGGCGATTCAGTCTTTATATACAAACTGTAAAAGCTGTGTTCGGATAAACAGTGTTAAATCAATACCTTTCACTGTGGGCGTTGGACTCCGCCAGGGGTGCGTTTTGTCACCTCTCCTCTTCATTGTATATATGGATTGGATGTTGCAGCGCAGCCGTGGCGGAGAATGTTTCAAAGTGGGAGACCTAAGGATTAGTCATCTGCTCTTTGCGGATGATTTGGTCATCCTTGGGTCCTCTCAAACCGAACTTCAGCGCGCACTCGAAAGGTTTGTAGCCGTTTGTGATGGTGCTGGAATGAAGATCAACGTGAACAAATCGGAAGTAATGGTCGTTTCCAAAAAACCCATTGAAGCAGGTGGAGAAGTTTAAGTACCTCGGGGTTTTATTCACGAGTGATGGGAGGAGCAATGCCGAGTTATCCTGTAGAATTGGTCAGGCTGGATCAATTTTGAGAGAGCTTGGCCAATCTGTTATAAGGAAGGCCGAACTTAGTATTCAAGCTAAGCTATCGGTTTTTAATTTGGTGTATGTTCCAACTCTCACCTATGGTCATGAAATTTGGGTAGTGACCGAAAGAATAAGATCGCGGATACAAGCTGCCGAAATGAGGTTCCTTCGCGGTGTTGTTGGAATAACTCGTAGGGATCGAGTGCGCAACACCAGAGTACGCGAGGCGCTCAACGTTGAGCAGCTACTTCTCCGAACGGAACGATCTATGCTTCGATGGTTTGGTCACGTAGTGCGTATGCCCCCAGACCGGCTTCCAAGACGCGCCATGGTTGCCGTACCATCAGGTAGACGACTTCGCGGAAGGCCCAGAAATAGATGGTTGGATCAAGTCCGACATCTCTCTTGGAGCCGCTTAGGGATTCTCCCTGATGAATTGGAGTCAAAGGCGGAGGATCGAGAAGGATGGAGAGTCCACCTGAGCATCCTACCCCCGCGACCCTCATGAAGGATTAGCGGGCCATTGAAAATGAATGAATGAATGAATGAATGCTTCATATGAGTTCGTAAAAAAGTTAGCTTCGGCGTATGAGCTAGCATTAAATAGAGGTATTGCTGATAAACCCTTTAGTACGAGCATTGTGTTCCCTTTATTTAAGAAGGGACACGCGAGTCACCCATGTAACTACTGAGGCATTTATTTCATGAACTGTATAGCTAAAATTTTAATGGGCATAATAAATGAGCGACTACCAGAATGAGTTGAAAAACACCAAAAACTTAATGAATTCCAAGCCGGGTTTCGTAAACATTACTCGACAGCAGATAACATATACAATCTTACTGCTATAATTCAGCTAAAATTTGCGGAAAACAAAAAAGTGTAGGTATGCGTTTTTTGTCGATTTTAAGGCCGCGTTCGACAGAGTGCCAAGAAATCACCAAATCTACAAACAGTTTGAGATGGGAGTGTCCTCCAAAATAGTGAATTTTTTACGAAGCGTGTATGAAGAAACAACATCGGCAGTGTGGACGGGATCAGAACTTTCAGATTCTTTTAGAACTCTTTCCGGTGTTAAACAAGGATGTCTACTGTCACCACTACTCTTTGCGATGTATATAAATGATCTGCATGATCATCTGGGGGGAGGACTAAGTGTAGGTCAGATTAATATAAGGCTATTGTTGTACGCAGACGACATCGTTATTTTAGCCGACGATATTAAGACCCTGCAGAGAATGATAAACAAGTTGGACATGTATTGTAATACCTGAGGCATGGAGGTAAACATGAACAAGAGTGAAATAATGGTTTTCAGAAAAGGAGGATGACTAGCTAGGCAAGAGAAGTGGTCGTACAGGGGAGAACCAATAAGAATAGTTTCAGAGTATAAGTACTTGGGAGTTATATTTACAGTTGGAATGTCTTTCGTAAAGCATGTAAGCAGCAGAAACTCTTCGGCGAAAGCTTGTATTAACGCAACATGGAAGGATTTCATTAATAAGAAAGAGATCGGGCGCAAAGCAAAATGGAAATTATTTCTTGCTACCTATAGATCAATACAAACATATGGCGCATAAGTATGGGGGTATGCTTGTTTTGAAGATGCAGATATGCTACAACGCTATTTCATCAAACGTCTGCTGAAACTACCTGATTTCATCCCAAATTATGTTATAGCACTCGAATCTGGAGTAGAAGAGGGTCATATCTATACCCTAAATTTACATATGCGTTACATTGTAAAAACATTATTTGAGTACAATTCAGAAAGGCTACCACGCTAAACTTTCAAAACTAATAAAAATGAAAAAGCTGTATTGGTTCAAAGAACTTCAGAGGTTAAGCTTAGGCCTCGGCTTAAATTGGGATGTGGAGTTAACTCAAACCGAGTGCCACAGAAATTCATGTCATTCATGGAATCATGTATATAAAGCCACAAATAGTCAAACACGAATATATAAATATCTGGATTTTACTAAAGGCAACACATACTGTAACGATAGAAACGTACAAAGCGACATAACATGGATCTTATTCATCTAAATGGAAATAGCTATAAAATCGGCGGTACCAAATTATGCACGCTATGTAATTTAAAAGAAGATGAAACAATTCAGCATTTTATGGGTAGATGTCCCGTACTTAGAGGGATCAGGTGCAAATACTTTGCTAAAAACACACTTTCAGATGAAGAATTAGTGTATATTTTAAATGGAAGTCTAGAGGAAAACTGGAAAATGTCATCCATTATATAATTTTCGCACTGAATTACAGAAAATTAATAATTGAGGAATTTCATAAAATAAAATTTCAATGTTTTACTTTAACGTAAAGTGACTTCTCTACCGGCGACGGGTTAGCCCATGCCGTATGTTCTGTTTTTTTTTCATATCTTAAGTAAATAAACCTAAAATTCTATGTATTCAAATGTAAAATTAGCTATTTTTTGAAATAAAGAACTTATTATTATTATTATTATTATTATTATTATTATTATCGGTGTCGATTTCAAGATCGAATTCATGGAAAGACAGATTCTTGTATGAAGCCAGTATGTAATTCGGGATTGATTTCTTTTCTAAAGGGAAACTGATGTATTGGCTCTCCGATACAGCAAAAACACCTGACCTGTAGACTTCTTCGTAGTAAAAGGAGTATCTACAAATTTTGCGAAAGTAGAGGAAAGCTTTGATCTCTCCTCAGATCACTCACCGGTAGTTTTGACAATAAATAACCGACTAAGGAATATAGAGTACATGCGCCTAGATTAACGGCTTTAAGAATAATTGCGAAAAAAACTTGTCTTAAATGTATCGCTCAAAAAACCTTTCGAAATAGAAGATGAACTCGGAAAATTTATGGAATTTGTGGAAAAAAAATCTTTTAAGGAGAAAAGAAGTCGCACGCAGTGAATCTAATTATCCGTCGGAAATAAAAGAACTTATTCGTAAAAAGTGGAGAGCACCCAAAATATGGCAACAAACCTGCGCTCCTCAACATAAAACATATTTGAATTACCTGTGTTCGAGTCAACAACTACAAAACTCGAACGAGCTTTGGATAAAATCTGCGAGTGGACAAAAACTTGGCGGATTGTTCTTAACGAGACGAAATCACAAGAAAAAAATCAACGTACCTGTTTTTGTTTATTCGGTACAGATACTGCACGCAAACGAAGCTAAATATCTGAATGACACTAAACGCGAAACTGAAGTGGAAGCCGCACGTTAAAAAAAAACGCAACGAGCTCGAAAATCGACTTAGAGAAATGTATTGGTTAATCGAAAAATATTCCTAGCTAAGTAGGTATACATATATAACAAACTGCTTTTACATAAGCAAGTGCTTAAGCCTGTATGGACATACAGCATACAACTCTGGGGTTGTACCAAACCAAGCAGTAGAAATTATATGCATTCATTCCAAAATAAAGTTCTTCTTCTTCCTTTTTTTTAGCGAGGTTATGATCCGAAAATAAGAGATCATAACCCTCCCACTTCACCGCATTTCTACTGATCCGCCTGTGGGGTTCGCCTATTTGACCCCAGAAAATATCGGCAGGCCTGGCGATTTTTGATCACTAGGTTACTGAGGCCAATGAAATGCCGATATCGTCACATTTGTGTGATCCAAGCGCTTATAAGCCTGCCTTTCCTACATCGCGATGTAGGATGTTATAAAAGTAATCGTGAAATCCCTGGTATATTAGAAACAATGGTATCCACAGAGAGTTAGGGATAGCCGCCGTGGAAGACGAAATAACAAACTTCGCTCGTAAGCTTCGTATTCGTCTTCATGGTCATTACAACCGTGCTATATGGTACTCCAAACTTTGGCAGTGAAAAACCTTACGCGCCGACTCCAAAGAATGAAATCTTTCGATTTAGCGCAATAAGTAGTAGCCAAATGTAATGACGGTATCATCAGGTGCTTTTGCTGGAAATCTTCCTGCCTCACGCGAATATTCTATTTGAAGCTGAAACTATTGTATTTGATAAAGTACTAAACGTAGTTGTAGTAAGCAAGACGAAGAGAATGGTCATGTCAGTAGAAATCTGACACTATTATGAGTACACTGTGTCTCATAGTGTCTCATGAGGATTTTCACCTACGCAACAAAAACAAAAATTTCAAAGCATCCTTTGATACATCAAGCGCTTCAAAAATTTAAATTTGATTTCATACATTAACTAAATTCAACAAAATTAAAAATAAACATTAATTCACAAAAAGCTTATTGTAAATGGAGTTACCCAAAACGTTTTGCCATAATCAGCTTATTGGTATCTACGCATGTGGTCACATACCAGCGTTTTATAATTCCTCATAATATATTTAAATTGTTTATTCCTGCATAAAATATGTGAAACTAGCTGCCCAGTGCTCGCCTTGCTTCGCCCGCATTTTAGTTGACGGTTATTTACATATTGAAATATAATGGCCAACTGAATACAATACCGAAAATGTGTCAACTCGATTATAACTTCCCCGTGGGAATCCCAACCAGAGCATACACAAACATGGCTCCTGGTAATGGTCTCCACTGAAGGAAAATTGTGGGTGTTGATTTGATTAATTGCTTTTAACATTACTCAGCTCCAGGACAACGCAGAAGGATGATTTATACCTTAAATGAATCAGCGGTGAATTTACTAAATTCACTTACTTTTTATTTTTTTAATCCGGAGAGCCAGTACTGAGCTACGGCTGTGGAAGAAATATTTACAGATGGAAAATTCGATCTCAACCCCCTTTATGCTACTTATACCTTGAATTTCAGAAAATCCCTTCTTATCTCGTATCTAGGCAAAATAAGAAATAACTGCGCGAAATTTCAAGTACCTACGTCTAGTGGTTTTCGAGAAACGGTGTTCACAAGGAAAATCGACTTTGCTTTTATAGTATTTAAGATTTCAATTATGCCGTTTCATAGTAGATACATAATTAAAGGACGTTATGTGGCATACTCTAGTATGCAATGGTTGTGGGTTGGAACTTCATACTTTTTTGTTTATCTGATGAAGTAAATTGACAAGAATGGGTATAGGTACTCACAAAGTTATTCAAGAAATAAAAAAATAAAAGTGTATCCTGTTCTACATAATTATTCTTTTTTCCTTTTTTTTAATACATTTACAGATACACCCCAGGCAGTGACATGTACGTAGTCGTATTGAATTTTGGAACGAATGATCAGACGTTCAATATCAATAACTATTTTAACGTAGGACCAAAAGTTGAAATAATTACAACATCGATTCAGTCGAACTACAATGATGGGTAAGAGTTTAAATTTCCAATTGAATTCATTTTTGATTTTCTGTTTTTATGAACATCTTAGAGATGTGGTCGATGCAACCAAGTTCAATGCTAAGGGACAAGTTGGAACTGTTTTTGTTAAAGTGAACTAAGACAACATATCACCACTAAGAAGAATACGTTAAATTAAATAATGTATGTAGTTAATAAGTTAATACTGAATAAAGTGGGAACATGTTAAGATTATTAATATTAATTTCTACCCTGGAAGTTTTTCTACATTATCAGTGATCTTTAATCCAAAGCAGTGGAAAATACACTAATGATTGAAGGAGCTGATTAAGTACATGGGACCCATGTCACCACAGACTACTTTACCGTAAAATTATTTTTTTTTGCGTTTTTATTCTGCCTTATTGGTGCATGCAACTCCATTTCAATATTATTGTCTAAACTTCTAGTGATACACAAGTGCAGAAGTACTGAATGTGAAATCGATATTTTATTTGATATCAAAAAAGGTATTATGCCACTTTTCAGTAAAAGCAAAGTAGAATAAAATATAGGTACTAAAAAATCAAAAATGATCTTGCTCATTTTAATATAAATACTTACTGAACCCCATTGGACTATGTTAAGTGCCAGATTTCTGTGGAACAGTGAAGATATTCCTGGATGATAATTGCAATAATTATTATCGAAATATGGTGATCAAGATTCCCGTCAACCCAATCAGAATGAAGTGAGGATAGCGATAACTAAACTCAAATCCAACAAAGCTGCTGGAGCCATTGGCATATCCGCCGAACTTTTCAACGAAGGAGGAGATGAGTTGGTAAGGAGCATGTGGCAGCTCATCTGCAAAATCTGGTCGGACGAAGTATGCCCGTTTATAGAACCTCAGCATCGTTTGCCCGATCCTGAAGAAAGTAGACCCTCTGAACTGCGCCAACTACAGCGGTATAAGTCTTCTCAACGTCGCATATAAGATCCTGTCTGCCTTATTATGTGAGCGCCTAAAACGCTAGTTTTTTTTTTTTTTTTTTTCCGAGGGTAGGTGAAAAATCTTCCATAGACACTATGAGAATAGCAAGCGCGTGCTACCCTTCGATATAAATTTGTTAGATATCGCAACTAAGTAATAACTTATCAAGCAATTTTTCTTTCACGAATTAAAAACGTTTGGCAGGTTACTCTCCACTGAAAGATTCTGCATGTTCCGCAAACTAGAAGCGGTTAATCATTATCTCGCCAAGTCGAAAGGTTTCGTCCTTTGTAGTCGGCGCAATAAATTGCTCTCATCCAAAATTTGTAGGACTGTGTTGTTGACATGCCCAATTAGTCGATTTCTATACTTTCTCGCGAAGCTTCTAGTTTCAGCTTCGATTGTCGGAATTCCGAGATCCCTGTGGATATCGTCGTTTCTAATATACCACGGTGCTTGGACAATTTCTTTTAGCACTTTATTTTGAAAAGTTGTATACCATAGGTCCACACCGGCTTTAGCACTTGCTTGTATAAAAGCAGTTTGTTCTCAATACTGAGCTGGGAATGATTTCCGAGTAACCAGTAGATTTCTTTATATTTGATTTCGAGTTCTTAACGTTTCATTTTCACGTGTGAATTCCATTTTAGCCTTGCGTCGAGTGTCATTCCCAGGTATTTGGCCTCGTTTGCAAAAGGTATTCGGGCCGAGTTAAGGAAAATTGGCAAGTCATTAGTTTTCTTGTAAGTGAAATTCACGTGAATAGATTTAGATTAGTTGAGGGCGATCCGCCAGTCCCTCGTCCATTCATTTACATTATTCAGTGCCTTTTGCAGTTTTGCAGTCGTTTTTTCGATTATTTTGTCTACTGCTAGGATGGCGGTGTCATCGGCAAACGTAGCAAGGATAATGCCATCTTCGTTCGGTATACCATATCACATGCATATAACAATTAGAGAATCAGCCCAAGAACGCTTCCTTGCGGTACGCCGGCCGAAATATCTTTGAGCTCGGAGTATTCGGTTCCATGTCTAACACGAAAGAGTCTATTCACGAGATATGATTCTAGAATATCGTATAAGCATGCAGGGAGAACTTGTCGTAGTTTGCATTTCAAGCCATCATGCCACACCTTATCGAAGCCTTGCGAGATGTCAAGAAATACGCTTGAGCAAATCTTTTTTTCTTCAAGTGCTTTCTCGATTACGTCAGTAATTCTATGCACCTGGTCAATCGTCGAATGCTTACTCCTGAACCCAAACTGGTGGTCAGGGATAAGATTATTTTCTTCTATTACCGGTTGGAGACGCCTTAGCAATATCCTTTCGAAAATTTTCGATATGATTGGAAGAAGCGAAATTGGTCTATACGATTTTATCTCATTTGGCGGTTTTCCTGGTTTTAAAACGATAATGACTTCCGCAAATTTTCATTGGCTCGGCTCGTGTTTTAATCTGAGCACAGCTTAATCAATACTTTTCTACGTAAAACTTTGAGAATTTCTTCGGTAATCAAATCATAACCAGGAGCTTTCTTAGGTTTTAGATTCTCGATTTCATGTTCAAGTTCCCTTAGCGTTGCACTTGTGAGTGTTAAATCGTCAGATGGTAAATCCGGCCTATTGGTGTTGTCGTAAACTACTTGACCATCGTACGGTTTAAAGGTTTCTTCCAGGTCTTCTCTTTATCTTCCCTTGCCCATTCATTTTGATTGCATTTAATTGGTGGCGCCTTTGGGCCTTTTGGTGCCTTTTACAGCTTTCCAAAGTGAATAATTGGAATCTTTTTTCGCTGTTAAACTTTCAAGGTAAGAGCCTATCGCACGATTCTTAAAATCCTTAATAGTCGCCTTCAACAAACTGCACAGACGATTCAAGTGTGCTTTTTTTGCGGAGCTCGACTCTGTTGCCATTTCTTATGCGCTTTTCTTTTTTCCTTAACCAATTCTTTTATTTCCGGAGGATATCGTAAACCGTTTTCCTGCGTTTTCCTTGGATTGGGAGTATTGTTCCAAGAGGCGAGCGGTACGATCTCAACGAAGCGATCAACTTCAACCTCAAGTTCATAGGGTGTCGTAAGTGGAACGCTCAGTTCAACATTATCTTCAATTTCGTTCTTAAAGCCTTCCCAGTTAGTTGTTCGACCAGTTAAGCTCGCTGGCTCTAGGTTATAGACTAGTTTTTCGCTGATTGTTAAAATAACTGGGTAATGATCAGACGATAGATCAAAGCTCTCTTTAACTTATATGTTGCTGATAGATATATTCCTTTAACAACGAAAAAATCGATCAGGTCAGGTATTTTTGAAGTATCAGTTGGCCCACAGAGCATTCTACCTTTCGAGCTGTATCTTGAGCCCCAGAACGTGTGTTTTGCATTAAAATCGCCGCCAATAACGAAATTAGGTTTCAGCGATTCAAACAAGTTAGTAAAATCACTTATCTCAAGCGCGGAACGCGGTGGACAGTAGATATATGAGATTTTAAGACGATCGTCAACAACCTGATAGATCCTTGCCAGTGCGGTTTAAGGCCCGGAAAGTCTACCATTGATCAAATATTCACACTACGGCAGATCTTGAAAAAAACCCATGAATATAAAATCGATACATCATCTTTTCATCGATTTCAAAGCTGCCTTTGATAGCGTGTATAGAGACAAATTATGCAGAGCCGTGTTTAGTCTCACACACTCGATGCCGAACAAAAGGGTTTCAACTCTGGATCCTCCTGTGCCGGCCACATCAACACCCTGCGGATTATCATCGAACAGTACTTTGAATATCGATCGCCACTTCACCTGCTGTTCATCGATTTTGAGAAGGCGTTCGATAGTGTCAACAGGGAGTTTATTTGGCGTGCCTTACGCAGGAGAGGTATTCCCGATAAACTAATTGCTATTATCAAAGCTACATATGAAGGCTCCAAATGTCACGTTCTGCACAGGGGAAGGTTGTCTGAGGAATTTGAGATCAAAAGTGGGGTAAGATAAGGCTGTATACTTTCACAAACACTATACCTATTGGTGATTAGCGATGTGCTTCGTGCAGCTTTGTGGACGGGAAACGGAGGAATTCGATGGACTCTTACATCCCAACTGAAACATCTTGACTACGCTTACGATGTTAAGCATACATCTCTCTCACAGAATTATGGTCCTCCGCAAATGACAGCAGGTGTGGAGAGGGAGGCAGGCGTCGTCGGGCTGAAAATGAATACGGCAAAAGCAAAAAACAAACTTCAAATATGCATTGCTGGACAACCGGTAGAGAGACTAGAGGATTTCCAGTATCTTGGGAGTATTGTCTCAACCGATGGTGGAACCGAACTGGACAAAGCTAACAGGATCGCCAAAGCAAAGTCCGCGTTCGGGATGTTGTCCAACATATGGTGAAACAATGCAATCAGTTTGTACACCAAGCTAAGACTGTTCCGCTCCAATGTTGAATCCGTGTTGTTATATGGATGCAGCACATGAAGAGTGACCACTACTATCACCAGAAAGCTGCAAACGTTCGTGAATAGGTGTCTGCGCAATATCTTAAGGATTTTCTGGGCCAATCGTATCTCTAACGAACACATTTAGGGGGGACGGGTCGGGAACCAATAGGCACAACCATCCAACGGCGGAAGTGGCAATGGATTGGTCACACGTTCCAAAAGCGTGACAGTTCCATAGCGAACCATGCTATGCAATGGAACACTTTTACACAGGATAGCAGAAGACCTGCCGGTCCCAGGAGAATACGACGCAGAACAGTCGAGAAGGAGACTCGGCAGGGGAAAAATTGGGGTGAACTCAGACACATTCCCAGAAACTGTACACGATGGCGCGTAGACGTAGTGCAGGCCCTGGGACCCACGCGGGGATACAGGGCATGAGTAGAGATTATGTCTCAGACTGTTAAGCAAAAAATTAGGTCTAGGGAAGTTATGTTATATTTTGTAAGTTGTTTAGCAAATCTTTTAACATTTCCTTTTTCACGCCAAAAAAGACTTATGTGTATTGTGTTGCCAACGAAAATACTTCTTCTGAAGAGAAAGAAGATTTAAGAGAAAGCTAAGATTTACATCTGCCTGAAAAAAAATCTTTCCAGAAAGGATAAGAAACAGGACAAGGAAAATGCCAACTTCAACGGTATAATAGCGGTGTACGACTTCCAGGTAGTTATGCAGATACCAAAAGGAGATGTGTCTGTATTCTACTATAAATCTAAGCTGAATGTTTTCAACTTTACTATTTATGACCTTCAAACTAATAACTGTGAATTTTATGTTTGGGATGAATCTAATGGGCATCGATGAGTTACGAACTGAGAACTCGTGTCCTTAAATACTTACAAAAGAAAGGATCAATGGCTGATGCAGAGATCATTTTTTATTCCGACAATTATGTTGAATAACAAAAAAATAAATTCATGCTGGCTCTATACTTGTATGCTGTTAGCTTTTTGGGTGTAAAAGAGATAACACATAAATTTCTAATAAAAGGACGTACCCAGAATTAAGGTGATTCGGCTCACTCCCTCATTGAAAGACAAGTCAAGCGTCAGCTGAAAAGTGGAGTGGATATATACAGCCAAATGAAGTGGATTCATTCACCCGATGTCTTCATTTCAGCAATTAAATCAGCGAAGAAAAGGGAAAGTTTTTTGTTCTCATGACGGGACATAAATGGTTTTGCAACCAAAATGGGACCAATGAACAGGGCAAATCTCAAACTGCATGATGCGAAGATTGCCAAGGCAAAGAGAGAGCATCCTAATTCAATTTTTTTTACAAAACATATTATATTACGCTGATGATTTCCAAGAAGTCGTTATAATAAAAAAGAAAACAAAAATAGATGGGACAGTTTCTCTACAGAGGGCTTATAGAAAGACAAAAGGACTTGCAAAAAAAAAAAAAGAACTCTTAGACCTTGTTCACAAAAACCACATTCCGAAGTGTATTATAGCAACTCCTAGTCTAAGAAATTTTAAAAATAAAGCTTAATTGCATTAAATGTAACTACAATTAATAACACTACCAAGCCAATATAACAAATTTGGTGAACAAGGAGATACTCGTAATTATGAAATAGAACTACCTATTCAAACTTTCGTTTTCTATGGAAAGGTTTTTGTTTAGTTCTATTTAATGACCGATATGTATACTACAATATGCAGTTGTGTAATAGTCAAAAGTCAATGTGGAGACTGCTGAAGTGTACGGTTTTGAAAAAAAAAAAATCAAATTATTGAAGTACAATTGGCTGGAACTCTAGAGGTTGATAACTTAACAACAACGAACAAGTTCAATTCTTATTTTATAAAAAGTGTAAATGCTATAAGTAATTCTATATTAACTAGTTATTGTAATGTTATCTATTACAGTATGGAACGGGAAAAGCACTAGTGACTTCTTCTCCATCAACAAAGGCATTCAGCAAAGATGCGTTCTTAGTGTTCTGCTCTTCATATTTTTTTTAAACGATCTACACTCGGAACTTCAGGGCGGGCTGCCCATCGAAGATCTGACAATAAAAATATTACTTTACGCCGATGATTAGTAATACTATCTGACAGTGCGGCAATCGTTCAAATCAAAATCGATGATTTTATCACATATGGTAAACTGGGGCAGATTCGACATTGCAGATTTTACTAAGATTACCTACGTGTAACCAATCATTTAAACGCTGAAGGATCGACCGGCGAACAAATGGGATGCTATGTAGTTTGCCAGCTCTAGTTAGTTGGGAAAGAAAGTTACGAGTGGTTGTTTATTTTTTTGCTCCTGCTTGTAATTTCTCACTTTAGGTAAGGGAGCCATTTTTTATATTGTTTTTGTGTACCTAATTAACTTGAAATATTGTAAAAAGTGTTATTGAACAATGAATTTTAAGTTAAGTAAATTAAGTCAGCTTTGACTTTTACTTTTTTTTGGGAATTTATTAATAAAGGAAATGTTAGACACTGGGGTACGGAATGCACCCGTAGGTTTAATAATAAGACGTAGTCTACCTACATACACCTTTTTATTTGCTTTAGCGTAAATATGGTTCGTAACTATCCGTATAAGAAAAGAAACAAACAGAGCCAAGTTAAATGAAAAGGCCATAAAAAAGGCTATGTCTGGCGTGAGACATGGTCGAGAAATATTAAGTTTAGTTTAGTTTAGTTCCTTAAAGTATGGCATCAAACGCACGACTTTACAGTATAGGTTGAGAAGCGCGACTCTTTGGGAGATAGCACAGAGATTCAGGAGGCGATGAAGGAGGCACCTTTTAGTCGAAATATACGAGTACACTTCTCATCCGGAGAAGTGGCATCAAAGCAAACAAGCTTCTAACGATTGAATTTTTGGTTTTCTTAAAAGAAGCTAAGCCCTTTCTTTGCGAAAACCTGAAAAGATAGCGTGTGTAAATGCCTCAACAAAACAGCAGTAAATCTGTTCTATGGCAATCTAAGAACGTTGTATGAGAGGCCCTCATTTAACCCAAAGAACATTTTCAATTTGGATGAATCTGGAATAACTACTGTATTGGAGACTTTAAAAGTATTATTTGCTTTGATATAATTTTTTTTTTTTGATTTATCAATCTAAAGTTGTTTGATATATATTTTGTGTTCCTGGACTCTTGCCAAAAAAGGCCAGAGATCGAGTCTGCTGAACGTGGAATTTTGGTGAAGATTTTAGGCATTGTAAGTGCCATTGGAAATAATCTTCCTAATCTTCCTAACGTTTTTCCACGAATGGATGCGTAACAGGCTCACTGGGCTTAATAAGTAAGACCGGTTGGATGATTTCAGAGCTATTCGTCGATGTCCTTAAACATATCCAGCACCATACAAACTGCTCTAAAGATCAAACCATTCTGTTGGTACTCGATAATCACTCAGCACACTGTAGCCTCGAAAGTATTAATTTGTGCAGAAATTGTAATGGCACTATATTGCTTTCTTTTCCACCTCATACCTCACACCGCCTTCAACCGCTTGACGTCGCAGTTTCAAAAAATTCTGCCGAACATCTTTCAATGATTTCTTATGCGCCAATAAAGGGAAACAAACAACTATTTATGATGGGGCCAAACTGACTAATGGGGCTGCCTACGAGCTCTACGTGAGCAGGAGAAAAGAGGGACATCGACTTCTCAAGAAGAAGAAAAAGGAGCATGAGTAGCGCTCGATCAAGGAGATTGAGAGACTTTATTGCAGGAATGATGTTCGAAAATGTTACCAAAAGGTAAAAAGATCATGCCAGGGTTTCAAAGCCAGAACAGAAGCATGCAGGGACGAAAATGGTAATATAGTAAAAGAATCGCAGTCGGTGCTGAGGATATGAAAGGAACCCTTCTGTAGACTGTTAAACGGCGATGATGACCAATATTCCGCTGTCAGGCAGAATGAGCCATTCAACAGTGACGATGGCAGTCAAGATTCCCGTCAACCCGATCAGAATGAAGTGAGGATAGCGATATCTAAACTCAAATCCAACAAAGCTGCTGGAGCCGACGGCCTTGCCGCTGAACTTTTCAAGGCAGGAGGAGATGAGTTGGTAAGGAGCATGCACCAGCTCATCTGTAAAATCTGGTCGGACGAAAGTATGCCCGATGAATGGAACCTCAGCATCGTTTGCCCGATCCTGAAGAAAGGAGACCCTCTGAACTACACCAATTACAGAGGTATAAGTCTTCGCAACATCGCATATAAGATCCTGTTTGCCGTATTATGTGAACGCCTTAAACCGATCGTCAACAACCTGATATATCCATATCAGTGCGGTTTCAGGCCGGGAAAGTCCACCATTGACCAAATATTCACACTACGGCAGATCTTGGAAAAGACCCATGAATATAAAATCGATACGCAACACCTTTTCATCGATTTCAAAGTCGCCTATGATAGCGTGTAAAGAGACGAGTTATACAGAGCCATGTCTAGTCTTGTCATCCCTGCCAAGCTCGTCCGTTTGTGCAGAATGACGATGGAGAACTCTGGCTGCTCCATTAAAGTCGGCAAGAACATCACCGAACCGTTCGATGTCAGGAAAGGTCTTAGACAAGTTGACGCGCTATCATGCGATCTCTTTAACATAGTACTTGAGAGAATTGTACGAAACTCACAAGCCAAAACCAGAGGTACAATCTTTTACAAGTCTGTACAGCTACTCGCTTATGTCGATGACATTGACATAATCGGAAGAACTCAGCGGGCCGTCAATGGGGCATTTACAAGTATACAGATTGACATCAGGCTGCAAAGATGGGTCTAGCGGTCAATAAAAGCAAAACAAAATATATGCTGTCTACAAAAAAGGACACCCAACATCGGCGTCTTGGACAGAACGCCACAATAGACGGATATAATTTTGAGGTAGTAAAGGATTTTGTCTACCTAGGCTCTATGGTGAACTCCGCAAATGACATCAGTAGGGAGATCACACGAAGAATTACTCTTGCCAATCTTTGTTTCTATGGGCTATCTCTAACTACTGAGGTAACTCTCTACGAGACACTAATCATCCTAGTCCTGCTGTATGGCGCAGAGGCATGGGCTTTGACAAAACCGGATGAGGATGCCCTTGGTTATTTCGAGAGAAATGTTCTTCGAGCGATCTTTGGTCCCGCATGCATAGACGGTGAGTGGAGGAGAAGGTACAATGCCGAACTATACGGCCTATACAAGGACATCGACTTAGCCAGAAAAGTTCACATACAGCGACTAAGATGGCTAGGTCATTTGGAGCGGATGGAACCCAACCTTCCCGCTAAGAAAGTCTTCGAATCCACCCCGGATGGACGACGCAATAGAGGACGACCACGCGGTAGGTGGCGCAAAGAAGTGGAGGGGGACCTCAACCAACTTGGGGTGCGCAACTGGAGGCAGCTGGCTCGTAACCGTGCTGGCTGGAGAGGTTTGTTGGTTGAGGCCCAGGTCCACCCCGGACTGTAGCTCCATCTCAAGTAAGTAAGTAAAACTGGCTAATCTGCTGTTCCAAAAGTCATTCTCACCGCAAATTATACGTGGCGGGCTTAGAACAACTGGAATATATCCCCTTGATTCGCAGGTACTTCAAGAAGAAGAATTTGCATTGGAATTTGTAACAGAAAATGACAACGATACCGCATTAGAACCTTTGCCACCAGAACAAATGCAGCCAATGCCGCCGACAAGCATCCAAGCAAATATAACGCCTGAAATGATTCGTCCAATTCTTCTCTTATATGCTGCCAAGGCAACAGCAGGGAGCGGATGTTCTCGGATCTTAACTAGCTTAACGCCAAAGCGCATGGCAGAGGACAATGATGCCGGAAAGATTTTTAACCAAACAGAAATATGTATGTATATGCATCCTACGAACCCGGCATCTACATCTCAATACCGGGAAAAATATTGTTTTAACATTAAATTGAATAATTACTACGTTAAATAATTTCGTGCTTGAACGATCTTTTATTTTTATGAATTGCAATTTTTTTCTTTGTGGCACAAATTTTATTAGCGTTATGAATTATTTTGTTACGTTTTTTATGTTTACATAACGTTCATTCTTGTGTTTGGATCAAGAAAGCTTCTAAGCCCATAACGGGGCACATTCGCCGAAACGACATTTTTTTTTATTAAAAAAAAACGAAGGCTTTTATAAGTGCGGAAAAAATGTGTAATTTATTTCAAAGATAAAATAACAACGTTTCATACAGCGTTTCAAGAAAGGGTCGGTCTGGTTAAGCATGTAAAGAGTGCCTCAGCGTTTAATTTCGTTTTTATTATTCCTTGGTTAAAACATCTTCACACCCAATCTTGAAGCTCTGCTGTCAATAATTAAGGGAATATGGGGTTATGTTTTTTCATTTATGGTTATAAAACTGTATTTTTAGTGAAAATTAAAAAAAAATTAAAAATTAGGTAGGTTATTCGAGGTTGAAAAATTGGTCTAATGGTGCTCCAAAACTGGACCCTAGAAGTCTGGTCTGGTTCACCGACGATTCGAAAATGGATTCTGGAGTTTGAACTGGGTTTTTTGGACCCAACGCAAAAATTCTCTCTCTCTCTCTCTCTCTCTCTCTCTCTCTCTCTCTCTCTCTCTCTCTCTCTCTCTCTCTCTCTCTCTCTCTCCCTCTCTCTCTCTCTCAATCTCTCTCTCTCTCTCTTTCTGGGCTATAAAGTCTGAATCGCATAAATCATGCAAAACACATTCAGCCAACAATTCACCAGCCATGCTATATAGTCGAAGGTTCATGACGAGTATTGTAACTTATCCTACGCCGATGTTCCCAAATACTTTGAAGACTCCAATTCTCACGATATGATCAATAGCAGTCTTGATTCCACTGAAAATACATTTCATTTTATAGGAATATATTATAAATCATATAGTAGACAATTTCTTGGGAGTGATGAACTCGACCGGGTGCAATTCATAGGAATCACTTTAACCTGACAGGCAACATAAACTTATTGTCAAATAATTAGTTTTTAAATCGCTATGTAGACAGTATGTTTTTATATCTAACTTTTGAAGAAAATAAAATTGTTTAATCTATATAATATTAATCTAATCTAATTAATGCTATCTATTCCAGTACCTTAATAGAACGTGAGTCAAGTTTTGTATTTAGTAAAATTACATGTATCAGTTATTGTCTATGTATATGTAAACAAAATTAATAAAAAAAAAAGTGTATAGACTGCTTCAATATTGTGGGCTCAATTGTAGTCCGGATAATAAATGAATCGTTTAAACTTGGTGAATTCCCAAGTATTTTAAAAGAATGAGTAGTGGCGCCTATACCGAAGGAAAATAATACAACGTCTTGTGATAAATTTAGACCAATTAACATCTTACCAACAATTTTACAAATATGTATACGTATGTATCTGAACAAAAACTTAATAGAAAATCTTAACTGAAACTGGACCGAGCAGAAATGTTCGGGTCAGAGCTATACGGATTCCGGATGCTAGCAAAATAATGAAACAGTGTGGAAGAAATTTGAGGGTCGCGAGTTGGAACGTTGGGAACATGACCGGTCGAAGTTACGAGCTGGAAGAGATGATGAATAGAAGGCGGGTGGATATCTTGTGTGTCCAAGAGACGAAATGGAAAAACACCGGAAATTGGGCGCGTTTCTTGCACGTTAGGACAAAAGATTACAAGATGTTCTACTACGGAACGGAATCGGTGTCATCCTTGAGGCAGAGCTACTTGGTAACGTCTTGACCATTTCGAAGTCCAGCGACCGTTTGATGTCTCTCAAACTAGTAATACAAGGAGAGGTGTGGAATATTGTCAGTGCATATGCTTCCCAAAATGGGTGCACTCAGAGAGATAAAAATATATTTTAGGTAGATATCCACAATCTGCTTAAGAACATCCCAAAGGAAGAGTTTCTGTTTTTTGGAGGAGATTTGAATGGACATGTCGGGAAGTCAAACAAAGACTATGAAGACTGCCATGGAGGTGTAGGATATGGCACCAGCAACCTTCCTGGTGAAGACATCATAAGCATATGCAAATCACATAGTCTTATCGTGTTAAATATCATGTTCATCAAACAAAGCCGACACCTGATCACTTACAGCAGTGGTGGAGATGAGACCCAGATTGACTACCATTTGGTAGCCAGTTTCATGAAGCCTCGGGTAAAAGATTGCAAAGCGATCCTGGGAGAGTCAATCGTTCGGCAACACCGTCTCCTGCTAACAGAAATTTTTATGAAAACACCGAAGAACAGCAAACAAACAAGGGTCTCTGAGAAAATCAAATGGTACAATCTGGTCAAAGAAAAAGGCGAGGCTTTTGTTTTCGTGATGAAAAATTACCTCTCTCATACCATCATCGGAGCTGAGGACGAAGAGTGCAGAGCACAAAATATGTGGGATTCCCTAGAGCGAACTTACTTAAAGAAGGCCAAATCACTGCTAGCAGCTTCAAAAGGCAACCATCAACACGCCAAAGAAGCATGGTGGTGGAGTGATGAAGCTAAGAAGGTGATAAATGAGAAGAAAGCGGCTTTCAAAGCTTGGTCAAAGTGCCCCTCTAATAATAGTGACGAAAAAGCTCGCCTCGAAATGGAATACAGATGCTTCAAGAAAAAAGTGAAGAAGAAGTGCGCCCAGCTTCAAGCAGAGAGTACGGAGGGTCTGTATCGGGAGCGGGAGAAAATATCTTCCCCGGTTGCTGATGCAAACCAGGCTATCCAGGAGCTGCGAAGACACAATATGAACAAAAGCGCAACGATCTTCAAAATAGCCGCCCAAAGAAGGAGCAATGCTCAGGAGATTCGTTCATTAACAATGCTCATGGCCAGCTTCTTCAATGCTCGACGTGAGGTCGAGAGTGCTAAGCGCAAAGTCCAACAGTTCGGCGGGTGTGACGTTAACTCCTTGAGTGCTTGGGATAGGTTGCAGCTTGACCGGGCTAAGGTAGTCTTAGCCGATGAGGCTGCCAGGAAGGTAGCGGCCGCATAGGCAGGTGAGGCTAGAAGTAGGGAGGAGCTGGGGGCCTCCACGAGTGGAGTAGAGCCTCCCAGCAAAACTGAGGGCGAAGGGGGGGGAACTTCAGCTGCGGGGGCCAGTAGGGTGGCGTTTCAAAGCAAAAGGAGCAGATCTGACGATGTCGTGGAACCGAGTGCGGCGATTTCGCCTTCGGCGCGCCCGAACTACGACCCGGAGGATGAGCTCCTTGTTGCTATTGTCAACGAACAGGAGCCCTGCGGTTGCCTGACCATGGACCAGTGGATTGCCGAGGAGGAGAAGTTTCAGGATGCTCTGTGGAAGAGGATGTCTTCCACTGAGGATTGTGACCTTCAATTCGACGGTGCGGGATGGAAAGGGGGCCGGAAGGTTGTTGCCTGTGGGAACAAAGCCTCTGCTGACTTCCTAAGACAGTTTATTTCGGAGGTTGGGGAAGTGTGGAACGGGTCTCAGCTCAAGTGCGTGACTATGGCGGAGTTGGCCAGATACACTCCGCCCAAAGCTTGGGTCTGGGTTCCGCTGCCTTACACCTACCCAGAAAAACTGCTTGGTCTCCTCCACATGCAGAACAGCGAGTTGAAGGCCAATACATGGAGGGTGCTCAAGACAGGGCCTAGGAAGCAGTTTGGTCAGCACTTCTTGCTGGCCCTAAATAGGGAATCGCTGCCATCCCTTGAAAAGACCAAAGGGATGGTGTGATATAGCATGGGGAAGGTCATGCTAAAGATCATGACCAAGGGTGTTGAGGAGGAGGAGGAGCCCAAAGATGATGGAAGTGATGCAGATTAACCTGCATAACAGTAAGGCTGCGACGGCATGCTTGATCAACTACATTACAAAGCATGACGTCTCGGCCATACTGGTACAAGAGCCATGGATCAACGACAACAACCAGATCCAAGGGCTCAAAAACAAGAACTATACGTTGTTTTACAAAGCCAACAAAGGTAAAATCAGTAAAATTAGTAAAATACTTTTAAAAAACAATATGAGGGAATTACTTTGAATAATTTCAGTGACGGCAATCTAGTACCAGTCTCCTGTGAAAGAGAGGGAAGAAAACCGCTGTGCCTGGTCTCTGCATATCTCCCATACGAGCTGGCAGAGATTCCATCTGTGAAGATGAAGCAGTTGGTAAGGAAAGACAACTGGCTCTTTATCGTGGGCTGCGATGCAAATGCGCATCACTCGCAATGGGGAAGTAGTGATACTAACATAAGATGTAAGTGTCTTTTCGATTTCATTCTTTCGACCAAGCTAACCATATGCAATTAGGGATCTACGCCAACTTTTGTACTAAGGAACAGACAAGAAGTGATTGGTATAACACTAGCTTCTTGCTCGCATCACCTAACGGTAGAAAATGGAGGGTTTTGGAGGAGGCATCTCTTTCTGATCACCGATGGATACGCTTTAATTTTTATTTCCAAACTACGGCTAGCAACAGCTACAAAAACCCTAAGAGTACAGACTGGGGTAAGTATACGGAGTTAGTATGGAAACGTCTCAAGGATGGGCCTATTCGCAACGGTGATTGTCAAGATATAGATAAGGCGGTAGACAACTTAGGCAAAGTAATGAACATGGCCTTTGAAAGGGCCTATCCACTAAGAAAGAAGTCCAAGAGGTCCCAACCTCCTTCGTGGAGGAAGGAAGTTAACTCCAATAAAAAACAGGTTAGGCATTTCTACAACAGGGCCAAAGAAATAGGGGACGGTACTGCATGGGAGTTTAAGTACTTAATCAGGCAATCAAAAAGAAAGTCGTGGAAGGAACTCTGTGAGTCCATTGTGGATACTAGTGAAGTTTCAAGACTTCGCAAGATGCTAGCTAAAGACACTTCTGTCCCAAGCTTCATCAAAAAATCTAACGGCTCGTGGGCAGAAAGTATCGAAGAAGTTTTAGGGCTCTTGTGTGGTGGAAAGCAACGAATACGAAAAACACACGGTATATGTTGGCCATGGTACAAAGAACAGCTTGCATTGCCATCACAGGTGCTCTACGCACAACACCTACGGCTCCACTAGAGATTTTTCGGTATATTTTACCACTAGACATACAAATTAAATTTCAAGCGGGCAACAGTGCGCTGCGGCTCACTAACGTTAGTCTCTTTAAGACTAATAACATAGGACATAGCTCCATTCTCAAGGAATCATTGCCTGGAATCCCCGACGAATCGGACGATATCCTTGGCACCTTAGACTTCGACGCACCATACGAAGTATTGCTTCCTATTAGAGAGGACTGGCGAAGGAAGACAGTCTCTGTCCATAACGAGATTGCAATATACACAGGTGGTTCTAAGACCAGTGAGGGCACGGGGTCAGGTATTTACTCGAGAGACACGAACCTACAGGTGGCCCTGAGACTTCCGGACACATGCAGTGTGTTCAAAGCAGAGGTTCTAGCTGTACTTAAAGGTGTGGAATTACTTGAGATGGGATCAATATTCGATAAGAATATCGCCATCTACATTGACAGTCAGGCTGCGCTAAAGGCGCTAGAGTCATACGTCACCAAATCTGAGATAATCAGGAACTGCTGCACAATGCTTAGGGTATTATGTACGCAGAGCCGAGTCAGATTATATTGGGTACCTGGACACTGCGATATCGAAGGCAACGAGCAAGCCGACGCGCTGGCTAAAAGAGGAGCGGGGCTCCCACGTGGTGACATAATTGGTGGGTGCGTGGCTAAGGGAATTATTCGTGATAGAATCATTGCCACTAAGATGGTCATAGGGTGTCTAAGGCCTTGTGGCCTGTGTTAGATAGCATGGGGAGATGAATAAATTAGATAGATCAAGGCTAAGAACAGCGATAGGAATACTCTCTGGCCACTGTCTCCTAAGGAGGCATACCATGAGACTAGGGTTATCTGACACGGATGTTTGTAGGTACTGCGATGACGTACATGCCTCAGAGGGCATAACTCATATACTCTGTGAGTGCCAAGGAATTGCCAGGACAAGGCTAAAGCACCTTTTTAGATACTTCTTTGATAACCTAGAAGAGGTGAGGTCCTTGAACCATAATAAGGATCTCTTCTAA
Organism: Brachypalpus laphriformis; assembly: GCA_945910035.1. Classification (NCBI taxonomy): domain Eukaryota; kingdom Metazoa; phylum Arthropoda; class Insecta; order Diptera; family Syrphidae; genus Brachypalpus; species Brachypalpus laphriformis. The sequence continues at coordinate 88,854,287 of OX246755.1, read as the reverse complement.
TTCTGTAGGGAGAATGGGTTTAGGTCTTCTGCTGTGAAGGTTCTCTAGGGATCGCGATGGGCCCACTTTGGTGCCTAGTGTTTTATGATAACCTTTTTTTTTATTTTTATTTTTTTTATGGTTGCGCCAAAGGGTGTGTAATCTTCTAAAGATACCAGTAGCCCGAGCTACTGGCATGCACGATCATGCTTGTTCCAAAAGTGTTGCCGGTTGGACTTGGTTGCTCTCTCTGACTCTTTCCAGCCACCTAAGTTCCTGCACGATTATCGCAGCAACTTGTTTCACCGCGTCCAATATTGCATTCGATGCTATCATATGGTGCACAATGTTTTCGGGGGTTGGTATTTCTCCAATTTCTTCCTCCAGTTCTCTGTGCTCTATATGAAAACGTGGTCTTCTTCTGAGGCCTCTCCGCAATTTGGACAGTTGGGAGATTCATCGAGCCCAAACCTGTTGAAATACGCTCGAAAGCAGCCATGTCCGGTCGTTTTTGTCGTTTTTCCCTCAGGCTGTAGAATGGACAGACTGCGATGTGAGCAAACTCTCGAACATGCCACATATAGTTGGCCATGAGAGAAGCAGTCTGACCTTAAATCAACCCCAGCCTTCTTTAAGGACTGACCCTGAGCCTTATTTATCGTCATGGCAAAACAAACCTTAGCTGAGAATTGCAGTCGTTTGAAGCAAAACGGATAATCGGATGGAATAAGCGGGATGCGAGGAATGAACACAGTTTCTCCTTGGCCACATCCAGTAAGAATTATCGCCTCAATCAAATTCTTTTGGAGAACTTCTATCTGCAATCTAGTACCGTTGCACATTTTGGGAGGGTTTAAATTCCTTAAGAGCATAACAGGTGCGCCGACTTTTAATGTTAGCTTATGTGAAGGAATGCCTGGGGGATTGAGAGTGTAGGAATTCCAGCGCGTAACGCACTACTTCTTCCATATGTACAACTGAATCTATGGATTTGTATTCCATGTCAAGAGCATTAAACTTAAGTAAAAGGCAAGCATTGATTTCATTAGCTGCATCATTTTTTGGTGTTAATATAGCCCGTTCCTTTAGCCATGCTACTGATGTTTTTCAAATCGGGATAAAGATTTTCAGTAAGTGCCTTTATGTCGCTTACGATGCGGCACAAACTATTGGGAATTTCCATTCTTCCAACCTTCTCTTCGATACTTCCCTCGCCTATCTTTAGAAGTAGTTGCACAAACTCTTCTCCACACAAGTCGTGTCCCAAATGTACTCTCATATCTTTTTGGAGGTGTCTCTGCTTCCTTTTTGGCCATAAGTAGGATGATTTTAAGCAGGCCCTTAACTCGTCAGCACGAGTTCCCCTTGGAACAACCGGCAGCGTTTGCCTAAAGTCACCGGCAATAAGTACAGTGACTCCACCCATCAGCAGCTTCGATGGTTCCCTTATGTGACATAGTGCACTCATCCCAAACTATGAGCTTACATTCTCGAAGCACCTGAGTCATATTACTTTGCTTACAAAGTACATTACAAAGACGAGTTTCGGAAGTGCTTAAATTAAGAGGTAACTTGAATGCTGAATGCGCAGTCCTGCCTCCTTCCGACAGTGTTGCAGCTATTCCAGAAGAAGCGACAGTAATGGCGATTTTTCGATGCTCTCTAACCTTAGCAAGTAACAGGTTAATGAGAAAAGTTTTTCCTGTCCCACCTGGAGCATCTAAAAAGAAAATGTTACCATCTGCTGTTTTAAAGCTTTCAATGATTTCATCATAAATTTGCTTCTGATCGCAATTGAGTAGTGGCTGGTTTACCAAAATCGTCTTGGATAGATCGTCGATATCATATGACATTTCTATTAAGTAATCACGGTTGTCAAAAGTTTCAACTGATACTAAGGGCTGTGATAAATCAGCACTAGTTAGTTAGTTTATTTGACAATTTTATTCATTCAAATTATAATTTTCTTTTTATCTAATTTAAATTCTAAGTCTAGTTTGGTTTGGCCGGAGGCCGTCTACCAGAATGACATTTGTTTTATAATACTATTTGTATCTATAATGTTTAAGAATGTCTACGATAAATAAATAGAATTCAGTGAATTTGCCTAGCAATATTTAAAAGGATTCATTTATGATGCGAGATCTATATCTTTGTGCATTTATTGTAAACTTGTACAATAGATCCCAACCTCTGTTTCCATTTAGGATGTTCATGGCTTCTTGTGTGTGCTCCAAAGAAATGGTCACGAAAACCCTTTAGGATGGGACATATTGCTATGAGGTGGAAAACATCTTCACGTTCTTTCAGGTTGCAGAGATCGCATAGAATGGGGAGATCCGGACGGTGTGGGATATAATTAAGGTTGATCAATTCTCCTCTTATCTTGAAGATAGTGCTTATTTTTTCCGCCGTGTTATTAACATGGAAGTATGCCTTTTCGTTTAACCCTTCTGTCAATGAATGTTTTAAAACCTTCCCATCAATGGAATAGGTCTGGCTGGACCTTCATACATTTTGTATGAAAATTGATGGAACTCAATGAAATAATTGAAGTTTTTTTGTTATTTTGGACATGTTATTATTTGTATATTTAATTTAAAGTTTTTTTTACATAACATTAATATTACGAAGTATTTTCTTGATTTACACATTTATGGCATTGATGTAACTGAATACTGTGTTGTAAACAGACAGGCTCTTCGCAAGCAATGCATGCAAATCTGGTTTTCCTTTGGTTTTTATCGTTTATTCTGCAAATTCTACACGACTTTTTCTGGCCCATTGATGTCTGGCTACTGCTGGGCTGTGGAATCCTATTTTGCAATAGTGCTCCGAAGAAAGATTCGATGCCATTTCGAACGGAAAACACTACTATTATCTTTGGATCGTTCATCCTTGCTTCGAGCTGAGAGGTCACTAACTGCTCAATCAAAGAATGCAAAAATTGTCGACGTGCATTGGTTTTGTTCGTTGCACTCATATCATTTACTTTTTTGTAAATTATGAAAGATGCTTATGCTGCGACATCCAACATGTTGTAGAAAAAAAGCCAATGGCCATCGTTTCGTCTGTCGTTTACATGTATATTCTCCCAACATTTGATCCATGACGTCGACGCCAACTTTATGTTTGTTGTAAAACAGAATTACTCCACTCATATATACGCACAAACTGAACAAAAATAACTAACTGTAAAATTCACTTATGAACTAATTATCTGGAAGTCGTTGGCAATAAACGATTTATAATCAAATACGGAATGTTCAAGTGACGCCTGCATACGTCATAAACATAAGTAATTAGTGGAAAACTCCAGGCAGTTGCATATTTTTGCAAAATACCGTAATAAATTATTTTGTTTATGCACTAAACAAAACTAATAATTGCTTGACGGACTTAGATAAAAAGAATTTTTTTTTCGGATGAAATGTTAAATAAATACGTTTCTCTATACAATATGTAGCAAGGTCTGGCTAGACCTATTCCATTGATTCTAGGGGTTGTTGTAGAAAAACTTTTTTTTTTCTCACCCACTTAGATTTATAATTTATTGTCCACACTAAAGCATTCAAAATATGTACGCTGACAAAGTCAGGAAATTTGGTAAAGATAGCTACACAATCAATTAGGAAAAAATGGTTTCGAAAATGGAAAAGGTCTGGCCAGACCTACTCATTGACAGAAGGGTTAAAAAATGATTCATTTTGTTGTAATAAGTTCTGTATTGGGACGAACGGGCTTCATTTACAAAATCATCATACAGTTTGTGACCCATTTTCTCTAGAAGGGTTTTGAGTATTGGCTTCAGCGATACGTACTGCTCATTATCCACAACCGATAGATTGAGGTCGCAATTAGATGCTAACTTTATCCACTCCTTGACAAACCCTGCTTTAGTCCGTAGCATATGCGAAAAGCACAAGTTTTGGTATCCTATCTTCTCCCATTGCCATAACTTTGAGCACATAGTCGAAGTGGAGTTTAAGGGTATCCATGAAAAGTGGAGCTACTCCAGTCTCCAAATGTAGCATGTAATTAGGTGAGTTGCTAGGTAGTCTAAGGGATCTCCTAATGTGAAAACAAATAAACTTCTCTACGTCTTCAAATGGCCAACAACAAAACCAACGCAAAATTTCTCCCGCTACCACTAACTCACAAGTTGTACCAAATGTCCCAGATAAGCCCATGCCCAGTTTACTCTTCCTTTGTCGAATAATTGTTGCCTTTCGACATTGCTGTTAAAATTGCGAACCTATTCCAGGTGGCTGAGACGTAATTAACAACTTCCTGACGCACCTCGAGTGCCATCACTTCCGTTCCATATACAGCAAGATATTGAAGAAAAGAGGCAGTCGCCATTCCCTCTGATAAGCACCACATGGTGAAGCACCTTCCCACCATCAATCAATAAAATTTCTTGATTCACGCCCATAATTATTTTTCATCAAAATCACACACTGCATAAGAATTCTTTTGTCAAGTAGTAACAGGAGAAAAACATTTTTTCACACTTACCTAGTTTTTATTAGTTTACATGCATAAGTACATACATACGTATATGTGAAAATATCTACCTGTCCTAAAGAAATATATTAGTATGGAAAGGAAATAAAAACGAACGTGCATGAAACTTTTACGCGTTAGAAGTGAAACTTCTTATTTACTTTACTATCGCTCTGAAATTTATTTAAACGACAACACTGATTGTTTTTCTCTTTCCATTGGCCTGATTTATAACTTAAACCCTACTTTATTATTAATGCTTTTAACACTAAATTCAGAAATAAAAAACCAAAATACCGGGTTCACATTTCATAATTCACTTTTTTTCGTAACGCTCGATAAAATATTCCTCGTAGCTAAGAAGCTTCACTTCAAAAATTTCACAATATACAATAACTTATTTTAACTCACTTCCTTCTTCGAATTATTGTTTATGTTAATTTAATTTAAGTTTTATATAATAATTAAACGCAATATAACCCAAATTATTTCTTAATGAAATAAGATTATAAGACGCAGAAAACGTCTGAATAATATTCCAACAAACACACCGACAATTTGTACTCGTACCCGAACTATTTCTGTTGGTACAATTTAACAGAAAGCAACAGTAAAAAAACTACATTTGTCAAATCAGCTTTGATATTTTTTACTTGCGTTTCGAATTAGTTTCCATAGGTGCACGACTCTAAAACATAGGAAAATAGGCTCAAAGTATGAGTATTCAACTTTCAATATACTGCCTACGCTACCCTGTTAATGATTTATTTTAAATTTATTAAAACATTCTAAAATATGGACAAATCCAACGATCAACAACATCTCATCTAACGAAATGGAAAAATATTGCAATAGTTCTATATCTACACATGCATATGCATGTACATACATATGTAGCTATACGTATATTCACAAGTCTCTTAATTGCTAAAGTTTTGACAGCACATGGTTATCTTAATTAATAAAATTTACAATATCATAGATTTGGCACTGATAATTTTTTTTTTCCAATTTCAACTCTGGAAGAGATCGCACACTGAAGATCAAAACATAATCATGGGATAGCACGCCCATATACTCACATACATATACTATTGCAACGATAGCCACTGCTGCATGACTGATGGCCGTGGTCTCCACAGAAGGAAAATTGCGGGCGATGATTTGATTAATTGTTTTAGCATTGCTCACCATCAGGACAACGCCGAAGGATGTTTTATACCTTAAATGAATTGGCGGCGAATTTACTAAATCACCTATTTTTTATTTTTTTAATCCGGAGAGCTAGTACTGAGCTACGGCTATGTAATCAATATTTACAGATGGAAAATTCGATCTCATCCCTCTTTATGCCACTTAGGCCTTGAATTTCGGAAAATCCCTTCTTATCTCGCATCTAAGCAAAATAAGGAATAACTGTGCAAAATTTGAAGTACTTACATCTAGTAGTTTTCGAGAAACGGTGTTCACCAGGAAAATTGATTTTGCTTTTATAGTATTTAAGATTTAAGATACAGGGCTTACCGTTTTGTTTTAGGTAACGCCGTTTATTTTATAAAATATGCCTTTAAGGAAAAAATCTAATCTTTCTCGACGCTCAAAACGTGCTAGGACAATTCGTCAAGTTCGATCACATCAAACAAATGAAAAAATGTCAAAGTAGGTCAGGTACTGAAGATGAACGTCTTGCTACGACTCGCGCGTCACAAACAAACAACTTCCAACATTGTTTACAAAGAAGGTTTGTAAAATTTGTTTATCATAATAAAATACAATTGTGCATTATTTAAAGAATTGTATTTTTCATTACGTTTGATAATATATTAGAGAATGTTGGTTTTTGAGAACTATGAAATCTGCACTTAAGGGCTGAAAGTTACACATTGGAACGACATTGATAAAATGCAATTAATCAAAAAACTTTATGTACACAACATTTTTATGGACTTAGACAAATACTTTGGCGTCTCTTCACTCGCTCTTATATTACATATCTGTTGGCATGAGGAAGCCTTTAGAGGGCGAAGCAAGGCGAGCACGGGTTCAGCTAGTCTTCAATATGACAGCTTTTGTATTTGAAACATGACATGGTTCCCCAATATCTTAATTCAAATTTAGTATAAATACAAGATTGGTATCCCTATGAATACCAATTGAATTTGTATAAAGATTCACAAACCCATAATATGCTACTTTATAAAGGATTGAAATTGTCCAATGAGATTTGCGTATCGGAGACATGGTTTCAGAAGCATATTAGAAATGAAGTGTACGGCTTGAACGGCTACAGAATTTTTCGGGCTGATAGACACGGTAGGACTGGTGGCGGAGTTGCCATATATATTCGGGATGGTATAAACTGCAAAACTGTAATCAGTTCTCCTCCCACTAGTCCTATAGAGTATTATTTTGTTGAAGTGGTAAGTGGACGAAATAAGTGTTTTTAGGTGTTGTCTATCGCGCAAATAGTAGCATTGATCTTGACACTTTCTATTCAGTGATTGAAAGTGTTTCATCAACATTTGCCGAAATTATCATCTGTGGGGACTTTAATTGCAACCTCTTAAGAAGTGAAGTTTCAGCAACATTTGTTGATGATATAAAAACATTAAGTTTGTATCCTCTTATTACTAAAGTTCCCACACATTTTACTGATACATCTTGTACACTACTAGACTTGTTTTTAGTTAATGACAACATTGAAACACTACTATATGACCAACTATCCGCTCCTGCTTTCTCGAAGCACAACTTAGTGTTCGCGATCTTTAATAAAACTAAGTGTTGTCAGGCACAAACCTATTCATATAGGAACTTTAAAAATATTAATTATGATCTTTTGGAGGAAGATGTTTTGAGAGTAAATTGGCAGCACTTACATTACATGACCTCACCCGACTCACAAGATAGTTATTTGCAAAATCAAATACAAACCCTGTTCAACACCCACGTTCCACTTATGACTAAGCACGTTAAAAACTGCAATGTGTCTTGGTTTACTGCAGAGATTTTAGATCTTAAAAATAGACGCAACTTAGCCTTCAACAGGTGGAAGCGCTTCAAGCGCCGGAGTTGTATGAAACCTTTTGTGCATTACGTAATGAAGTGAATTCCAAAATAAGACAAGCTAAAAGACGGTACTATTCAAATCGGCTCAGCTATAGCTTGACTACAAAAATACGATGGAATAATTTGCGTGAAGTAGGTGTTGGCCGGAAGAATAAAGAGGGTTTGGATAACTTAGATCCCAATCAACTAAACAATGCTTTTGCAAAATCTCACTCCACACCGACTACTTCGCCTGTGTTTCCTTATGTGGATTATAGTTTTCTAAACGTTAACACATTGTGTAGTTTTGAATTCTCTAGTGTCCAGCAAATCGACGTTGTTAAAGCTATATTGAATGTTAAGTCAAAAGCTGTTGGCTTTGATGAAATTGATCCTAGTTTTGTGAAAATTATTTTGCCTCACTTGCTTCCAGCTCTTACACATATTTTCAATACCATCATTTTAACGTCCTCATTTCCATCTTTATGCAAATCATTAAAAATTATTCCCATTCTAAAAAGGCAAGGGTCGCGTGTTTCTGCTCCTGAATACAGACCCATCTCCATTTTGCCTTTTTTGCCCAAGGTCATGGAGAAATTGTTTCACTTTCAAGTGTCTGCATTTTTGCAAAATGACAAATTGCTGTATAGGAACCCATCCGGATTCAGGCCGAAACACAGCTGTAACACTGCTCCTTTAAAAGTTACTGATGATATTCGCATTTCAATTGATAAAGATGAGGTTACGTTTTTTACGTTACTTGATTTTTCCAAGGCGTTTGACATGGTCAACCACTCACAGCTGGTACAAAAACTTGAAAGGATATACCGCTTCTCTCCAGCAGCTGCAAAACTTATAGCTTTTAAACTTGGAGGAAGGAAACAAGCCGTAGTATTGAAAAACAAAGTATCTACATTTTTAAATGTGTCAACAGGAGTACCGCAAGGGTCAATCTTAGGTCCTTTGTTGTTTTCCATCTTCATTAACGACCTTCCACTGTCAGTTAAAAACAGTGCTATACATATGTACGCTGATGAGGTACAAATTTATTTAAGCTGTAAGCTGGGCCTAATTGAAGATGGAGCTCATCGACTAAATGAGGACCTCAAGTAGGTTTTACTTTGGGCAGAAAGAAACTCTTTAAAGTTGAATCCACTTAAGTAAAAATGTTTAATCATCAACAGAAATAAACTTGATACAAATTATTTCTTGGAACTTCTGAAATTGAGTATATTGACAAAGTAAAAAATGTAGGCATATGGTTTAACCGAACTCTCAGTTGGGAAGATCATATTCAGTCAATTATTGGTGAAGTGTATGGTTGTTTAAGGAACTCATCACTATCTCAGTATTTCACGCCGCAAGATACAAGATTAATGCTAGTTAAGACCTTAATTCTTCCACTTATTACTTATAGTTTTAGTTTATATCCTTTAACCCCTCGGGGGGCAAGAACAATAGTGGGGACAGTATGCACCCTTGACGTACTCCACTTTGGACTTCAAAATCGTCCGACACCTTACCATTGTGCACGACGTGACACTTGCCGCCCTCATATGTAGCCGTGATAATGGCTATAAGCTTTTCTGGAATGCCTCTCCTGCGCAAGGCCAACCAGATAACATCTCGATTCAAGCTGTCGAAAGCCTTCTCGAAGTCGATAAACAGTAAATCTAGCGGAGACCTCAACTCAACGCATTGTTCGATTATGATCCGTAAGGTGTTTATGTGGTCGATGCAGGAGGATCCAGCTCGAAAGCCTGCCTGTTCGACATCGAGAGTTGAATCTAAATGTTCTTTAATTCGTTCTAGAATTATTCTAGCTATTATTTTGGCTACAGCTGGAAGAACACATATACCTCTCCAGTTACCACACTCCATCAAGTTACCCTTCTTTGGAAGCTTAATGATCATCCCTCTTTTCCACTCCTGTGGAAATTGTTCACTATCCCAAGCTCTCCGTATTAGCGGATGCAGCAAATCTGCCGATGTATTTGGCGCCGCTTGAAATAGCTCGGCAGGGATGCCATCAATACACACCGCTTTGTTTTTCTTGAGGAACTTGATTGCTGTTATTATTTCAGTTTTACTGGGAATGCTCATTCGAATTCAAGATCATACCGCCATCGTCTAAGTGATTTAGCACTGTAGCAAAATGTTCTCTCCATCTAGTGAGCTGATCCTCATCCGAAATCAGAAGGTTACCGTCTAGACTCTTCACTGGATGTTGTTTAGAGTTTCGACCACCAATGAGCTCCTTAGTGATGTTGTAAACAGTCCTACTATCGCATCTACTCGCTGCTTCTTCAGCCCTTGAGGCCAGTGAGTTGACATATTGACGTTTGTCACGTCTCACACTACGCTGCACTTCTTTCTTTTTCGCACGGTATTGGGCTTCAAGCTCGGTTCTCTCTACTGCTAAGGCCGCTGCAATCCGAGCCTTGATTGCTGTACGCTCATTGATCCGTCTCCAGGTGTCTGTAGAAAGCCATGTGCGGTGGTGTTTCTGCTTTTTACCGACATAAGTGCGTGCCCCAGTCGCAAAAGCATTTTTCACAGAACTCCAGTGGTCATCCATGTTCTCTATGCTGCTGATTGATTCTGTTTCTAAGGCAAGATGGTCCCTGAACTGTTGGCGCACTTGGGGAACCTTGAGCCTGTCGATATTAAACCTGGTGATGTTAAGTAGGTTTGAGCGGTTGCTGTTGACGGATGCAGTACGAAGGCGTAAATGAGCTACCATAAGATGATGATCTCGTTCTTGTCCGACGTCAGCTCCACGTCTGTTTCGGACGTCGTCACTTCGTAAAGTGTAACCACTTTAAACGCTATAACTTCTAAACTATTATAGGCACATAAAGAGTGCGTTGCTAAATTGTCTTTCCAAAATGTATAAAACTATTTTTGTGCCTATAATATTGTAGTTTAGAAGTTATAGCGTTTAAAGTGGTTACACCTCCAAATAAGAGGTCACCCACTTTGATGGGCTATAACTTGAAATGTGGTGAGAATAAACCCCCATGCCGTACAATCTTTTGTTCGGTGGAACTTCAGGTATCTCTTCTTAAAGATTATACTGCTTTACTGGGACACCCTGTATAAGAGATGCAGACCACTAACTTTCCAAACAGGTAATAAAATACTTTCATCTATATTTTTACCTAAATATGTTTTCATCTTACTTTTTATTTTTTTTTATTTTTATCTTCATTTAATTTTTTTACTTTTAAATACATTAATCTATTTATTTGTGAATGAATTATAATAGTAAATATTACTAAATAAACGAATACATAGAAATATATAACTAAGAGTTATTGAAGCATTTTACATAAGGCTTTTTTTAAGATAATGACCATTGAAGTGCCCCTATTCAAACAAGGTGAAAATTATTTAACTGATAAGTATCGAAGGGAAAATGTTTGATATCGTTATAAAATACACTTCTTTAGCAAGTTAAGAATTATAGAGATTTCTATATCATATCGAATTTTCTATTTACAATGCAATTTTAAGTTTAGAGTACTTAAAAAGAAAAAAACGGTATTTCGTTCTGATACCGCATCTATATAAAGCGCCGCTAAAATCCAATTGCAAAAGTAGTTCACGTAACTGCACTTAATGGCGGCAAAACGTCTTAACCGTAAAAGAAAATAATTTAAATAGAAAACATAAGTTAAAATGAAGTTTGTGATAGTATTTGGCCTAGTGATTGCAACTACGGTTGTTAGTGCGAAGGACTGGTGGGAAAATGGAAATTTTTACCAAATTTATCCAAGATCATTCCGGGATAGTGATGGTGATGGAATCGGTGATTTAAATGGTGTGTACTAAAAAGATTTATATTAAAAGCGTCAAATTGGTGTTTAAATAATACACGGGGAACACGTCTGTTGTCTCTTTAGAATTTCGGTTGAGTACATTTTATACGAAATCCCCATTCCTTTAGGAAATGATTAATAAAAGGCGATGTTTCAAGAATCATAGTTCTATACTCTTTATATGTTTCAAATCTGTTTAACTGAGTGGGCCTTGTACCCACCACACTACCGCATATTAAAAAATAATAAATTTTAATCTCTATACAGCAGCTACCACAAACGTTTTCGCATGCGTTTCATGTTTTCACATGCGTATTAATGTTTTCAACAATAATATATGCGCTAAAAAGAGAAAATATGTTCGAAGAATTTATAAGATAATTTATAATATCGCGAGCAATCATGGCAAAAGTTGCCTTACGTCTGAAATGTTAAGTTTCCAAGCCAATGAATGTATACCTTTCGTCATAATTAGGAAGTTGATGAAACATATATTATAACTTATGAATAGCATATCCAAAATTCCTAATGATGGATACATTTTCTTAATATGAGTAACGTTTGTTTTTTAAACCTCGCCACCCAGTCGTTCATTTAAACGATTTGCCAGCCAACCGATTTTATACGAACATATGTCTAGGAACCAAACAACTTCGCAGTGGCAGTAACATGTAACTAAAAAACATTCGTTTTTGCGTCGCCTGCAAAATTCCCAGCCAGTCACTTATGGCTGGGGATTAAATCAAGAGTAGTAGCCAGCCGGTGTTTGTATTTGTTTTATGTGTAAAATTTGAGTTTACTAGCAACCACTGGCTGACTAGGTGTCAAAAAAAAACACGGCTATTATTTGACATTTGACTAGTAGATAGCCTTGCTGTTATATACATATGTAGATCTCGAAAGTCTTTTCTATTACGTAGTTCAGTTAGTTTAGTTTTATTTGCTCAGTAATTGTTGTTATTCTGTACGTTCAAGTCCCAATATTGCGTCATATATAGTGTACTTTATGTTTCAAATATGAGCCCGAAATCTTACAGTTCATTAAAACTCTGAAGTCTATAATTTTTTGTGAAATAATCACAAAAATCATAGATTTTGAAATATTAAGCTCCAACGCATTATGACAACCATTGCACCATTTTTGATATTTAACTTAAATCGAATATAGACAGCTACATATATACTTTCGACGTGAAAATAATCTTAGATTATCAGCGAAAGTAACAACACTATAAATTGGAATATTCTGTGGACACAATTTACAAATAAAATAAATAGCAAAGAGGCCCGATGGGTACCTTATGGGACGCCACAAATTATTTCTATGACGCGAGATGTCAAACCATCGACCTTTACCACTTGCCTTCGATTAGTTAAATAATTAAAATACTGCAGTAGGAATGAAGAATTAAAACCCAATGATTTTAGGTTACCTAAACGTAAACTATGGTGCACTCTATCACCACTCTCTCACGCTTTTGTAAAATCTGTGTTAAGTACATTAACTTGTAAACGATTTTGAAGACAATCAAAAATGTATAAAGTTAAATTAGTAGTACACGAGTTACCTCGCATAAAGCCATGTTGACCATTTAAAAAAAAATCTTTAAATGCGAAAAAAGATTTCCCAACAATGCTTTCCAATAATTTGGGAACCTCAGAAGGCTTTGATTTATTCGAAGGTCGTTAGGTTTTGACTTTTTGTCTCAAACCACTTTTGACCGACCCGAAAAACGTGGAAAAATATTCGCCAGTACCACTCAAATCTGTTACTTAGATTTCCAAACTCCTTCTCCTTACGCAAGCCTGACGTATTTCTTTCGATTAGCTTTTTCATTTGGTCCATATTTGGTGCAACAGCACATGGAGGTTCTAGGTCTATTCTCTCCCAACCACTCGTGTTGTGTGGGCTATATTTTTCGCACGAATGAAATGGACCCAAGGTTTTGTGCCGTATTCGAAGTGCAATTTTTATTTTGTTTTTGAGAAGCTACAATAATACTCTCGGAATCAAACATTCGCGAGAGGTGGGACCTGGGACGTGGGAGGTGGGACTTGGGATTTGAATATTAAGTCCCAGGCGCAGTGATCCGACATACTAACCACTGTGCTGATATTCTTTACATTTACAAATATATTGATCATAAACAAATTTCACGGTCTACCTTTGCGCATTGCTGAACTTTGTCAATCAGTTTTACGAAATAATCTAATCAAAATAATTTTTTCGAAACCTTACCTACAGAAGTTGAAGCCATTATTGTAACACTTAATTTTTATTTTCGTTAAAATTAAATTAAATAAATATACTTAGTATCGTTACTTTTTCGAAGTCGATAAAAAATAAAAAAATATTTTTTCTGGAGACGTATGTCTCTTTATTGAATCTTCTTCTTCTTCCTTTTATCAGCGAGGCCATGATCCGAAAACAAGGGATCACAACCCTCCCACTTCACCGCATTTCTACTGATCCGCCTGTGGGGTTCGCCTATTTGACCTCAGAAAATATCGGCAGGCCTGCCGATTTTGGATCACTCGGTTACTGAGGCCAATGAAATGCCGATGTCGTCGCATTTGTCTGATCCAGGCGTTTATAGGCCTGCCTTTCCTACATCGCGATGTCTTTGGAACGTGCATTGATATTGCCTTTTTAACAGGGTTCAAATGATCTCTTCTTTGAACGTGGCAATACCAACTGAGCCGGTCACGCTCTATTTTTTGTACGATGGTTTCCTTGATGTGAAAGCTTCCACGGATCTTCGAACTTCTTATTCGATCAAGCTTTGTCACTCCTGCTGTCATGCGAAGCATCTTCATCTCAGCTGCCGTTAATTTACTCTCATACTTTTTGTACATCGTCCAACATTGTGAACCGTATGTGAGCGCTGGACGTACAACTGCGGTGTAGAGCCTTCCTTTCAACTTAGGGGGCATTTTTCTGTCACAGAAGATAGCGGAATTTTCTCGCCACTTCATCCACCCTACGCTTACACGATGATTGATGTCGTCATCACAAGTTGCTTTGCTATTGATCATAGATCCCAGATATTTGAACTTTTCGCACTTGGGAAGCACTGTTCCATTCAAATAAATGTCTGGAATAGGCCTGAGTGGATCAGAGAACGGGCAGCACAAGTACTCTGTCTTTTTTGAACTAATGCGATACCCATTTCCCTCCAAAACGTCCACCCACACATCAAGTGCTCGTTGCAGGGATGTAGGATCCTCACTTATGATGGCTCCATCGTCAGCAAAGAATAACTGATGTACCTTGGGGTCCATCACTTTACCTTCAAGCAGATAATCAAGGACTGTAATAAAGAGCAAAGGACTTAAAACGCTTCCCTGGTGTACCCCGACTTTGATTGGGAACTCTTCGGTTACTCCAGCGGGGCATCTTACTTTTGTCTTTGCTCCTTCGTACATGTCCATAATCATCTGTACATAGGTTTCTGGAACCCCTCGGTGTCTTAGCGCCACCCATATCAGATCTCGTGGTTGTCTGTCGAATGCCTTTTCAAAGTCAACCAATACAATATGCAAATCCCTTAAGGAATCACGATGTTTTTCCATTATGATCCTTATACTTTGGATTGCATCTGTGGTTGATTTACCCGAGACAAACCCGCACTGATCATCAGATAGCCGTATTATTTTTCGCAGTCGGCCACCTAATACCCGCTCAACGATCTTCATGGTGTGTGACATCAGCTTGATCGAACGGTAGTTATCACAGTTTCGCGTATCACCCTTCCCTTTGTATACAGGGAGAAGGTAACTTTCCCTCCATTCATTCGGCATTGGATCACCTCTCACGAATTTGGAGATGAGAATTCTGAGCCATCTGAACCCGATATCTCCCATCTTTTTCCAGAACTCAGAGGGTATTTCGTCTGGCCCAATTGCTTTTCGTTTTTTGGAGTATTTGACCGCCTCACTAACTTCTTCGACTGTAATGTCGGGTATTTCTTCACAGTTAGGGGTGGCTCTTGGAAAGTATAGCCGGGGAAACTGTTCATTCAAAAGCTCTTCACAATACTGCCGCCACCTCTGCAGAATTTTGTCGTCATCCACAAGAAGCTGGCCATGAGCATTGCTAATGAACTTTGGCGAACGAATCTCCTGAGCATTCTTCCTTCTTTGGGCGGCTATTTTGAAGATAGTGGCACTCTTGTTCATATTGTGTCTTCGCAGCTCCTGGATAGCCTGGTTTGCATCAGCAACCGGGGAAAATATTTTCTCCAGCTCCCGATACAGGCCCTCCGTACTCTCTGCTTGAAGCTGGGCGCACTTCTTCTTCGCTTTTTTCTTGCAGCATCTGTATTCCATTTCGAGGCGAGCTTTTTCGTCACTATTATTAGAGGGGCACTTTGACCAAGCTTTGAAAGCCGCTTTCTTCTCATTTATCACTTTCTTAGCTTCATCACTCCACCACCATGTTTCTTTGGCGTGTTGATGGTGGCCTTTTGAAGCTCCTAGCAGTGATTTGGCCTTCTTTAAGCAAGTTCGCTGTAGGGAATCCCACATATTTTGTGCTCTGCACTCTTCATCCTCAGCTCCGTTGATGGTGTGAGAGAGGTAATTCTTCATTACGAAAACAAAAGCCTCGCCTTTTTCTTTGTCCAGATTGTACCACTTGATTTTCTCAGAGACCCTTGTTTGTTTGCTTTTCTTTGGTGTTTTCATAAAAATTTCTGTTAGCATGAGACGGTGTTGTCGAGCGATTGCCTCTCCCAGGATCACTTTCCAATCTTTTACCCGAGGCTTCATGAAACTGCCTACCAAATGGTAGTCAATCTGAGTTTCATCTCCACCACTGCTGTAAGTGATCAGGTGTCGGCTTTGTTTGATGAACATGGTATTTAACACGATATGACCGTGTGATTTGCACATGCTTAGGATGTCTTCACCAGGAAGGTTCCTGGTGCCATATCCTAGTCCTCCATGGCAGTCTTCATAGCCTTCGTTTGATTTCCCGACATGTCCATTCAAATCTCCTCCAACAAATAGAAATTCTTCCTTTGGGATGTCCTTAAGGAGATTGTGGAAATCTAGCCAAAATGCATCTTTATCTCTCTGATTGTACCCATCGTGGGGAGCATATGCACTGACAATATTCCACACCTCTCCTTGTATTACTAGTTTGAGAGACATCAAACGGTCGCTGGACTTCGAAATGCTCAAGACGTTTCCAAGTAGCTCTGCCGCAAGGATGATACCGATTCCGTTCCTAGCCTTTTCCGTTCCGTAGTAGAACATCTTGTAATCTTTTGTCCTAACGTCCAAGAAACGCGCCCGATTCCCGGTGTTTTTCCATTTCGTCTCTTGGACACACAAAATGTCCACCCGCCTTCTATTCATCATCTCTTCCAGCTCGTAACTTCGACCGGTCATGCTTCCAACGTTCCAAGTCGCGACCCTTAAATTGCATCCAAACTGTTTCATTATGTTGCTAGCCCCCGGAATCCGTATAGCTCTGACCCGAACATTTCTGCTCGGTCCAGGATCAGTACCATGCACAGCAGTGGTAGTGCCTGGCGGGGTAGTGCCTTTCCTTTTTGCAAGTATTATCATAATGATACAGTTTTGCAATACAATTTTTGCACCATATTGCGATGGTGTTTGTTGTTTGACACGTGCATGCTCCTGTTTTAGTATTGTTTGATCTTTCTTTTATGACACCGGTGATCTCCAGTCGTGTCAACCCACGGACTCGCATGCACACTTGTGGGAGGGTTTTTATGGTAGTATATGTGTCGCTAGGCTCACTTTGGTGTTATATTGCCTAGATCTGATTTGTCCCCTTAGTCGCCTTTTACGACAAGCGCTAGTTGTTGGGGGGCGCTGCAGTGATATTCTTAACCCGTCCCTGCACGGGCAAGAATGTATGTCTCTTTATTGAATGCCACACTTAAAATCTAAATACAAATTTTTCTTAACTACTACTTATAGCTACTTATTGCTAACAGTGCAATTCCGAAAGCGACACATGCAGCCGAAACAATACCTTAGCTTGCACAAGTTATTCATTCGAACCGGCGCATGCACACGGGTCAATGATCTAACCTAAGCGAACAATGTATTTGGATTGGCGCGTGTGCTGAATCCGCACAATTGACTGTGTTAACTCCTCCCTCCTTAAAACTGCGACCCGCAGGTCAAACGAAAATACGAGGAGGTTGGAAGTTATTTAGCTGTGGTATTTGTATTTGTTGTTCTTGTTTCTTAGCTTTACATGTTATAATAAAAAAGATTACAATGATAAGTGTATATATGAATATATCTGAGATTATTGACATATTAGTAGCAACCGACATTTTTTCAATTCTTTAATATTACCTAACTGTAAATCGTGTAGGAATTCTACGTCCAACTTTACATCTTTCACTGTTATATTTCGTTGAATTATGGGTGGCAAAATCTGGAAAGTTCTGATTTCCGCATTCGTATAGTTTTTATCATCAATAGTTATGGTGTCATTGTCAAACTGCACTAAAAATGTCCCGCAAAGCATTTTACTTTCATTACTGTGTTTGAGCGTTCCGTTAAAGTTGGTCAGAAAAACTGAGTTGTCGGCTAGAAGTTCGATAATATGTTTTTTGTAGAACTGGTAGTCACACCTCGCATCTGTTCCTCTTATCAATTGGCAAATACAGTGATCCGAAGAAAACTTCTGGAGTTGATTTTCACTGCAGATTATCGAATCCCGGATCTGGGGACATATCTCTTTAATTCCATAAATTTCGTCATGGGTTACAAGGAGCTCATTCGTATCTAGGTGGATCCTTCTATTATCTTTGATTGTGGATTTGGCAATGACGTGGTTGAACTCTTTTGGCCTGGTTTTCGGTAGCGATATAGCGTACAGTATTATTGAGTCCTTCTGCAACATAATCGGCTCCGCATATTCGATTGCTTCTATTTCGTTGTCGTATGGGAGTGTTTCAATTTGAGAAAGTATATTTTGAACTTCCTCTCTGTTCAGAAGATTGGTGTTTATGACTCCTTTCTTCGCTAATTGGGCTGCTGAGATGATTTGACTGAGCTCTTCCTTGATAATTGCAAGTTTGTTGTAAAGCATCTGTTCATATTTGTAAATACTGCTATTGTCGATTCTCGCGGCGATCTTGTTGTAATTGTCCAGTATACGTTGAGTTACTGCTGTTAGACGCTCATTGATTTTATATTGGTTGTTGTTATTTTCAATAACAGCATTTTGAGTTTTTAGCAGATCGTCCCAGTCCGTTGCGTCAGGAGTACCCGCAATCCATTTCCATGCCGAACCAATCCAATTAATTGATCTTGTCCGTCTTGTACTTTTTCCCTGTAGGTTAAACAGTAACTGTCTTATATGTCCAAGCTGGTGAATCAGTTGCGGTCGTAGAACGCTGGTTCTGTCTACGTGACTTTCGATTGTGGGTGCAATTTCATTTACTATGTCTTCGTAGTTCGTCAAATTGATCATATGTACCATTTTGAATGCTCCACTAATTATTCTGCCATTTCCAACCTTTAATGTTACTATAGGTGTGTTGTATTCGAATATGTTGACAGCTCCTAATGCCAATCCTTGCATCAACCTGGAATTCAGAAGGAAATTTATCTTATTGAGTGTTCTTGATTTGGGATTTGTGAAACTTTTTTTCCGTTTCCGTAATAACGGTAACCCTATTGCCACGCAGCACCTTTTCTTTAGTATACAGCGGTTTTTGCTTACCGTCGCGGCGTTTGATTGCCGCGTAGATGGTCTGACCTGGGCCCTCTCCCCTCTCGTAAGATTTGTCAGGGGCTTTGCAACCTTAGCAAAGTCTTTGATAAATCTTCTGTAATAGGAAGTAAGTCCGAGGAATCCTTTTAGTTCTTTGAGATTTCCCGGTGGTTTCAACTTACGAATTGCCTCTACCTTCTTTTTGTCAGGTCTTACTCCCTTATTAGTTATTAGATAACCTAAGAATTCCGTTTCTCGCTTTAAAAACTGTGTTTTGTCCAAATTCACTCTAAGGTTTGCCTTTTCGAGTGCATGGAGTACGGTGTCGATATTTTTTAGATGTTGCTTCTCATTTTGTCCAAATATAATTATGTCGTCAATATAGGGATAGGACTTTGTATAGATAGCTTCTTCTGTTGTGGTCCGAATCTCCGCTCTTATATTAGTGTCAATGAGTTCGTCGTCATTGATTGGACCGAAAACCTTCTCATATTTATTGATAATGCAACGAAGATTCCTTTTGGATTCTTCTGGTAAGTGGTCATCTCTAAATTCGATGTTATTTACCTGGACTGACCTTTTTTCTTCCAAGGGAATTTGTATGCCTGGATTGATTGACAAGATGTTGTTCTTCCTGTCTATGACTGCCTCCAGTTGTTTTAGTGTATCATCGCCAATGATACCGTCGAATGTTTTTAGGCCTGGTAGGACGAAGAAGTCTAGGATGGTGTCATTTCCTACTTTTTCAAAAAATTTCCCAGATACCTTCCTATCTATTTGGATTTCGCCTCCGGCTGACTGGATTTTAAATGATTTGTGGGCTGGCTTCGCATAGACCGCCAATTCCGATCTTATGAAATTCTTATTTGCTCCGGTGTCGATGAGAAATTTGAGGACGGAGCCATCCCTGGTAATGTATTTTATGTAAGGAGTGCTGGATAGGCTCCTATCATAAAAAAAATTTAGCTCTGTTTCTGTTGGTTCTTCTTCTAGATTTTCCGTATCACAGCCAAAAGAGGTGTACTCCTCGACCTCCTGTTCGTACTCGTCCAAATATTCCTCTTCTTCTTGAGGTTCTGTGTTGAACAATCTTTGTTGTTTCAAAGGATGGTTGTCTGAGTGACCCTTGAACGGGTTATGCTGATTGTAGGACTGGTATGGTCCGTATTTTCCAGGTCGGTTAGGAGCTGGACGGTTGATGTAGTTAACCTGTCTTGATTGAACAGATTGATCTACTGACATTGGTACTGGGGGCTTTGGTCCGGTTGGTCTAGGTGGAGGAAGATAATTTTTCTGAGGCCATGGTTGTTGGTACTGATTCCTCTGATGCTGGTTATGTTGGATATTATAGGCCGTATTTCTTTGCGGCAAGGGCAACGGTTTATTTGGTGGTGTTGTTGGCAACGGCTTCGGTCGCTCGAGTCCAGGTTGTACTGGTATCTGATTTATTGGTGCGGTCAAACTGTAATTTCCCCTTGGATGTATTGTTACGCTCCTGTAATTCAGGTTCTGAATTTCTAGGCACGACGCATATGCTTCGGGCAGTGTCTTTGACTTTTGAATGATTAATATTTTCGATAATTCGCCGTTTAACCCTCTTATAAATATGTCCAAAGCTCGATTACGGTAATTCTCGATTAGCGCGTTGACCGTTTCCGCAATGTAATCCTCTGTTTTGATCTTGTTTATTATGAGCGAGAACTGGTGGTTAACACTAGCATAATATTCGTCAATGCTCATTTTTCCTTGCGAAAGGGTGCTAAGTTGGTGTTCAAGTGTTCTCACATCTCTCTTGTCGGCGTAGTGTAGCGAGAGACACGTCTTAATGGCCGACCAGTCATCGGTAAATATGTTGTACGAAATTAGGGCTGAATCAGCTCCGCCTCTTATTTTCTGCCGAATACTTTGCAGAATAGCGCGGTAAATTGGCTTCTCCTTCACTATTTCGTAGTTCTTTAAGATGGTTTCGACATTGTGGATCCAGGACACGTACTGTACCGGATTTCCATCGAAAGTTTGCAGGTCTCTCACGCTGTCGGGTAGTTTACTGATTTCCTTCAGGTCTTGCTCTGTTTGAGGTGTTCGCGGTGTTGAAGAATTCGGGGAAGCAGGGGTTGTTGCACTTTCGAGCGATCCTAGCCTCCGCTCTAAATCTTTGATCCTCTCGATCTGGGCGTTTACCGCTCCAGTGAGCTGGGTAATAGCGGTTTGAATCGCTTCCATTTTGCCAAATTTTATTAGGTTATGAATATGTTTTTTATCAGATTTTTCTAGTTTAAATAAGTTTATTTAGTTAGCTTAAATAGTTGGTGTTTGTGTGACAATATTGCGTGTACTTAATAATAATCAGTTACTATATTGCTTAATATACTATTTAGTGGTGGTTGTGTGACAATATTCTGTGTACTTATACGTATTTTCTACCAAAAATGTTTCTTTTCTCAACAGTTATTTATTTCAGTTTCTTAATATGCTACCAACTGGTTTTTGTCTGACAATTGTGTATTTTTTATTTTTATTTTATTTTAGAAATTTTAAGACTAATGATTAAAATGAGATTTAAGTAGTGCACTTACAAGAAGATTATGAGTAAATTCATTTCTCTTCGGGTTCTTCGGGTATGGGACGCTTCAATGCTGCTTATGCACTCTGGAAGGGATGTATTTCTCCTTTTTGGCTGCTTCGTAGAGGTCTTCTCTTTTGTAGCGGCTTACTGCGGTACAATCAAACTATCACTTGTGCTCCTTATCGTCATGCACTCTGGAAGGGATGTATTTTTCCTTTTTGGCGGCTTCGTAGAAGTGTTTTCTTTTGTAGCGGCTTACTGCGGTACATTCACACTATCACTTGTGCTGTTTTACCTTTCACTTTTCTTATGGTAAACTATTTTGACGAGATTCTCGCGCTGTCCCTGCTCGGGCGCCAGTAAACGACTTTATGTCGATAAAAAATAAAAAAATATTTTTTCTGGAGACGTATGTCTCTTTATTGAATGCCACACTTAAAATCTAAATACAAATTTTTCTTAACTACTACTTATAGCTACTTATTGCTAACAGTGCAATTCCGAAAGCGACACATGCAGCCGAAACAATACCTTAGCTTGCACAAGTTATTCATTCGAACCGGCGCATGCACACGGGTCAATGATCTAACCTAAGCGAACAATGTATTTGGATTGGCGCGTGTGCTGAATCCGCACAATTGACTGTGTTAACTTCCCACCACTCGCGAACGTCTGAGAAACATCCGAGAGTATTGTTGTCACGAAAAAGCATCTCAAACCAAATTGCCCTTCGAATACGGCACTAAACTGTAGGTCCCTTCTATTTATGTAACAAAATATAAGTCACACAACATGAGTGTTTGCGAGAAGCTAGGCCCTGGCACTTAAAGAGTTGTTGCGGCAAATACTTTTTTTTACAATTAAATTACAATTAGGCCTTATTAAAACATTAAAAAAAATCAATACAGTTATTGTTTGTACATACAGGTTAGTACAAATGGCCGACGCAGATACAGATATCTTCTTCTTCTTCCTTTTATCAGCGAGGTTATGATCCGAAAACCGCATTTCTACTGATCCGCCTGTGGGGTTCGCCTATTTGACCTCAGAAAATATCGGCAGGCCCACCGATTTTGGATCACTCGGTTACTGAGCCCAATGAAATGTCGATGTCGTCGCATTTGTCTGATCCAGGCGTTTATAGGCGTGCCTTTCCTACATCGCGATGTCTTTGGAACGTGCATTGATGTTGCCTTTTTAACTGGGTTCAAATGATCTCTTCTTTGAACGTGGCAATACCAGCTGAGCCGGTCGCGCTCTATTTTTTGTACGATGGTTTCCTTGATGTAAAAGCTTCCACGGATCTTCGAACTTCTTATTCGATCAAGCTTGGTCACTCCTGCTGTCATGCGAAGTATCTTCATCTCAGCTGCCGTTAGTTTACTCTCATACTTTTTGTACATGGTTCAACATTGTGAACCGTATGTGAGCGCTGGACGCACAACTGTGGTCTACAGCCTTCCTTTCAACTTAGGGGGCATTTTTCTGTCACAGAAGATAGCGGAGTTTTCTCGCCACTTCATCCACCCTACGCTTACGCGATGATTGATGTCGTCACCTCAAGTTGCTTTGCTATTGATCATATATCCCAGATATTTGAACTTTCGCACTTGGGAAGCACTGTTCCATTCAAATAAATGTCTGGAATAGATCTGAGTGGATCAGAGAACGGGCAGCACAAGTACTCTGTCTTTTTTGAACTAATGCGATACCCATTTCCCTCCAAAACGTCCACCCACACATCAAGTTCTCGTTGCAGGGATGTAGGATCCTCACTTATGATGGCTGCATCATCAGCAAAGAATAACTGATGTACCTTGGGATCCATCACTTTACCTTCAAGCAGATAGTCAAGGACTGTAATAAAGAGCAAAGGACTTAAGGCACTTCCCTGGTGCACCCCGACTTTGATTGAGAACTCTTCGGTTACTCCAGCGGGGTTACTCTTGTCTTTGCTCCTTCGTACATGTCCATGATCATCTGTACATAGGTTTCTGGAACCCCTCGATGTCTTAGCGCCACCCATATCAGATATCGTGGTTGTCTGTCGAATGCCTTTTCAAAGTCAACCAATACAATATGCAAATCCCTTAAGGAATCACGATGTTTTTCCGTTATGATCGTTATACTTTGGATTGTATCTGTGGTTGATTTACCCGAGACAAACCCGCACTGATCATCAGATAGCCGTATTATTTTTTGCAGTCGGCCATCTAAAACGCGCTCAACGATCTTCATGGTGTGTGACATCAGCTTGATCAAACGGTAGTTATCACAGTTTCGCGTATCACCCTTCCCTTTGTATACAGGGAGAAGGTAACTTTCCCTCCATTGATTCGGCATTGGATCACCTCTCACGAATTTGGAGATGAGAATTCTGAGCCATCTGAACCCGATGTCTCCCATCTTTTTCCAGAACTCAGAGGGTATCTCATCTGGCCCAACCGCTTTTCGTTTTTTGGAGTATTTGACCGCCTCACTAACTTCTTCGACTGTAATGTCGGGTATTTACTCACAGTTAGGGGTGGCTCTTGGAAAGTATAGCCAGGGAAACTGTTCATTTAAAAGCTCCTCACAATACTGCGGCCACCTCTGCAGAATTTTGTCGTCATCCACAAGAAGCTGGCCATGAGCATTGCTAATGAACTTTGGCGAACGAATCTCCTGAGCATTCCTCCTTCTTTGGGCGGCTATTTTGAAGATAGTGGCGCTTTTGTTCATTTGTATCTTCGCAGTTCCTGGATAGCCTGGTTTGCATCAGCAACCGGGAAAGATATTTTCTCCAGCTCCCGATACAGACCCTCCGTACTCTCTGCTTGAAGCTGGGCGCACTTCTTCTTCGCTTTTTTCTTGCAGCATCTGTATTCCATTTCGAGGCGAACTTTTTCGTCATTATTATTAGAGGGGCACTTTGACCAAGCTTTGAAAGCCGCTTTCTTCTCATTTATCACCTTCTAAGCTTCATCACTCCACCACCATGTTTCTTTGGTGTGTTGATGGTGGCCTTTTGGAGTTCCTAGCAGTGATTTGGCCTTCTTTAAGCAAGTTCGCTGTAGGGAATCCCACATATTTTGTGCTCTGCACTCTTCATCTCTAGCTCCGCTGATGGTGTGAGAGAGGTAATTTTTCATTACGAAAACAAAAGCCTCGCCTTTTTCTTTGTCCAGATTATACCACTTGATTTTCTCAGAGACCCTTGTTTGCTTGCTTTTCTTCGGTGTTTTCATAAAAATTTCTGTTAGCAGGAGAAGGTGTTGCCGAGCGATTGCCTCTCCCAGGATCACTTTGCAATCTTTTACCCGAGGCTTCATGAGACTGCCTACCAAATGGTAGTCAATCTGAGTTTCATCTCCACCACTGCTGTAAGTGATCAGGTGTCGGCTTTGTTTGATGAACATGGTATTTATCACGATAAGACCGTGTGATTTGCACATGCTTAGGGTGTCTTCACCAGGAAGGTTCCTGGTGCCATATCCTAGTCCTCCATGTCTGGCTAAACAAGTGAAGAAAGCGTTTTTGAACCTTTTAAACAAAATTTTAAGCAATATGTACAAGTATAAATCATCAATTTTACAAGTGTATGCTTGCTCGCGGCATTCTTCCTCAACTTTGCTTCTTTGTGCAATTAAAGTGTACTGTACCCAAGTAATCGAAATTTTGTTGGTAAGTGTAATCGGTGTTGTCAAGTTAATTTGCTCAATTTGCATACTGTGCGTCGTCATCTTAAAACCATTCATTTAATACATCCCGCACGTGTAGATTATGAACAAACGATACTAAGCCAGGAATTTAGTTACCAAATAAACCAAGTACCCCGTGAGTAGGTCATTTGTCGCGACAGACCTAACCTGATCCAATTATTTGCGCTTATCGCTATGAGGTGACGAATCATCAACGATATATCCAGCTCTGCACTGCGATGACCTGAAAGTAGCATAATAATAAGCAAGAGATATGAGTTGAATGACAAAAAGATTTAATTAATAATCACGGGTGCAGATAGGAGCACATTTATGTGAGGACATATGGTATCCAATATGTACAAAAAAATAACATGTTTCTATCCATAAGCGGGAATCGATGGTGTAGAGCTAACGTGATTGCCACGCTAATGGTTCACGGTGCAAATGCTGGTGTCCTTTATACCATATATAAAGAGTTATTCCGGTCTACTGTGAAAGCTTATTTCAACTCTGTTACGAAGGCATAACACTGGCAGTAGGCTGGTCATAAGGCTGGAAAGATAGTTCGCTATATTTGATGATTGATATCCCTATAAGATTAGGTAGCCGGGAAAAAATGCTGTGAATCAAAAGCAAAGAGAAAATAAAAAAAAAAGTCTCGCGAGTTATATGGAAACCACACCAGGAGTGTTTCTGAGCTTCGAACCACTCCACTAATCTCTCTCTATTTGTCTTTCATTTCTAACGCCTGCACTGTGTAAAACATATATTGAAAGTGTATTCATGTATTCATACGCCTTGAGTGCGCACAAATTATAAAAATAAAATTAGATTTGAGAGCCTCGACTTAAAAAAGAGAAATATTACTTACTACAGATTCTTAAAGTTAATAGTGTTACATTTTTTAGCTCAGCCTCAGATAGGGTAAACTCTGTCCTAACTCAAGTTAAAAACAATTTCTTGCACAAATGATTTACTAACTCATAAGAACCATACTAACCCAAATTTAAGACAATTACTCGCTTAATATTCAAAGAATTTCACGCCTTCACTTCGGGAAAATGTATTGTTAGAAATTCTCCAAATAATGTTGTTAAGTGGACTTTAGCAAGATAATTAACAAAACGTTAGCTGAACAACGGCTCGAAAACTTGTGCGTTGTGGCACACCTCCAGGCGTTGTTCTGTTCCCTCTTCTTTGGAATTTAGCAATCAATGAGTTATTAATTGATGTGGAATTACAAGACGTTACTATTTCTGTATCAGATGCTCTTATAGTGCTTCTCTTGATATCTAAATGGGCTGCACGAAGTGGGCATTAATCCTCATAAAGCTGGCCCAATGATTTTGCTAGCAAATACAAGGTTCTTCTATGGATCAACTCCGTATAAACCCTCTCCCTATAAACGGCGGCAGTCTTTCCCTTACAGGAAAAATAAAAAACAAAAGTCGTTCTCATATTGGAGAGAAATCTAAACTGGAAGGCAATTTAATTGAATGGGTCAAAAAATGAATTTTGAGCCTCGTGTAAGGACGCCTATGGTATGAGATGTGGAATGCAACCCTGTAGCACACCTCCCAAAAAATTGAAGTAACACCCACGGACTTTTTGTTTGAAGTGGCAATAAGACCCACCATAGAAAAGCAATAACACACATGGTTGTTAAGGGAATAGGCATTAACATCCGTGAGTAGATTACATTTAAATAATTCCCAATTGAGAGATCACAAATTTTACCCAAACTAATGCAGTTAAGGGTGGGCGCCGTGCCGTAAGTGGTTAGTGTGTCGGACCACTGCGCATGAGGAAGTTCGAATCCCAGAAAACACTTGTCTCGAGAAAGCTTCTCAAACCAAATTGCCGTTGGAATACTGCACTAAACTTGTAGGTCCATTTCTTTCGTGTGTAAAATATAACGCACGCAACATGAGTGGTTGCGAGAAGCTAGGCCCTGGTACTTAAAGAGCTGTTGCGCCAAACATTAATTTTTTATTTTTCATTTTTAATGCAGTTAAGGCTACCTTTTTTTCTCACCTTTGATTTAATTAATTTTTCCGAAAAATACCATAGCGATCAATGTTGCTGGAGAACAAGAAATAAAATGGCATGTAGATCCCATAAGCAGTGCAATGTGTATGGGGGCATGTTGTCCCCTGCAACCTCCTGCTTGTGGTTACTCTTGGATTTGGAGTATATGCTAGGTTTGTTTTTATCCGTGTTTCGCGTGGAAAAAGAAACTTGCATATACACAACCTTACACCTACTCCAAATCCAACAGTGACCCCAAGCAGGGGGATTGCAGATGTCAGCATGCCCCTCACATCTTCCTATTATAAAAATTTCCGCCTGGAAGATGCTGAAAAATGTGCTCATAGATTCCGAGTGGTTGTTCATTTGTCCGAATACTACTACCTTCGATCCGTCTGTATGGAATTTGTTGGAGTGGTTCTTATAAACATACAAATCCTTTAATTCAGAGCTATCTTCCCTTATCATAAAACCTGTGTGGAATTGCTACATATTAGTTTGTCGGTTTATATTTTTATTTTTTCACGTTTTCAGTTCAATAGCTCCTTTCTCAAGTTAAGGTTATATGGTAGGTCGAGAATCACCTGTAGCGCCGTCATCTGAAATGGCCTCATTGCCGCTTAAATGCACAAGAAATGAAATACAAGCTAGTCTGCATAGTTTCCTAGGATTCTCCTACGTCCAGTTCAGTTCTATTGATTTCATCATCACAGTGTACGTTTTGTTTTTTGTGTACGTTTGGACTACTTTGTAGGTTTAACCATCTACATTTAAGAAGGTCTACTACTAGTACTACTAGCTGTGGACAGCGTTCGGATGTGCTAGAACATTATATTTTTTTCACTCATCCATTTTACCATTTTAAAGTTCACTCCCTTACTTAATCGTACCGCCGTGACATCTGACATATACAGCAATGTTGACTAGTTTTTTTAAAGCATACAATTGATTGAAAACTACTATGTATGCAATCCTTTAGCTAAAACATACTCCTATTTTAGGTGTTACGGAAAAACTTCAATATATCAAGGATGTCGGATTTACCGCCGCTTGGCTTTCACCAATCTTCAAATCACCAATGGCTGACTTTGGTTATGACATTTCTGATTTCTATCAAATCCATCCAGAATACGGTACCATGGAGGATTTTGAAAATATGATAAAAAAAGCAAAAGAAATCGGTATCAAAATAATTCTTGATTTTGTACCAAATCACACAAGTGATGAGAATGAGTGGTTTAAAAAATCCGTCGATAAAGATCCCAAGTACAAAGATTTCTATGTCTGGCATCCTGGTAAATACAACGCAACCATTAATCAACGTGAGCCACCTAGCAACTGGCTTAGCGCTTTCCGCTATAGTGCTTGGGAATGGAATGACGCTCGTCAGGAATACTATCTGCATCAGTTTGCAACTAAACAGCCAGATCTGAACTATCGGAATCCAGCTGTTGTGGAAGAAATGAAGAACGTAATGCGCTTTTGGCTAGCGAAAGGTATCAGCGGCTTCCGCATTGACGCTTGTCCATTTTTATTCGAAGTCGACCTGGACAAGAATAATAACTACGCTGATGAGCCAGCAGTTACCGATGGCAGTTGCCCAGATGACCAAGACTACTGCCATCTGCAACACATTCATACAAATAACCTGCCGGAAACGCTTGACATGGTCTACCAATGGCGTGAGTTGACTGACAAATTTAAAAAAGACCACGGTGGAGATACGAAAATCTTACTAACGGAAGCATATACAACTTTTGAAATCATGATTAAATACTATGGTGATGGAAAGCGTAATGGGTCTTATGTTCCGTTTAATTTTGATTTTATGGGCAACGTGGGTAAAACCACGAAAGCACCAGAAGTAGTTGCAAATATTCAGAAGTGGTTGAAAGCAATGCCATCGGATGTGTACGCAAACTGGGTTTTAGGTAATCATGACAACAAGAGGTTGGCATCAAGGTTTGGAGTTGAACGGGCCGATTTACTTAATATTATGCTACAAACTTTGCCTGGCAATGCTGTAACTTATAATGGAGAGGAGCTAGCAATGGAAGATGTGTATATTAGTTGGGAAGATACGGTTGATCCACAGGCATGTAATGCCAATCCAACGAACTTCGATTCCTATTCTCGTGACCCAGCCAGAACACCTTTCCAGTGGGATGCATCATCAAATGCAGGTAAGACGAAGTAAATGCTGAATGCCTAGTTAGAGGATTCCAAAAATTAACTTGCCATTGCTCAATTTCAGGCTTTACAACAGGATCTGATACCTGGTTGCCAGTGGCTGCGGACTATAAGTCCAAAAATGCATTGATGCAATCGAGGGCCCCGCACAGTCATTTGCAGATTTTCAAAAAACTAATTCGACTAAGGAAGGAGCCATCATTACAGGATAAGACGAACTTAAAGATTCAGGCAGTCTTAGATGACATTGTCATTTACAGCAGGTAAGCTTGGCTAAAGACGATTTGCATTGATATGCACTCAGCATAGACACATTTAGAAAAATGTAGAACCATTGAGATCCAAGATCTTGGAAATCCGTGCCACTTCCTTAGAATCAGTTGGATATGTTTGAATTCGTCAACTCACCTACAATAAATTGTCGAAAAGTAAAGCTTTCATCCAATGGAGAAAGATGGACAAGTACGGACGTAGAAGCTATGCATATACGTACAGAAGGTGCTGGAAAAGATGGAAAGCCTTTTTGCTTTCCTGCCAATGATAAAGCGTCCTTTAATTACACCTACCGTTATGCAATAATCATCGCCAATGCGATTTGTCAGATCGGTCGCGCTCTGACACATTGTGTAGAAACAATGCATTCAACGGATTCAAACCAAATCCGACCTCAGGGATTTGGTTGGTTTTTTATATCGCATGCCGTAAGGTAATTAATTTCGACACATAGCGTGTAACAGAGAAATAATGGAGATAGACCACATAATTATACTAACGTACTTACTTAAGTGGCGCTACAGTTCGGGGTGAACCTGGGCCTCAACCGACAAGCTTTTCCATTTAGCTCGGTCTTTAGCTAATTGCCTCCAGTTGCGCACTCCAAGTTGGCCGAGTTCCCCTTGAACTTGTGCACGTCACCTTCGGCAAAGAAGCACTTTTCATATGATGCGTGTGAGTCGATTAAGCCATGTCCGTCCATCCGTCTATATTTCACCTCTTTCTGAGCCTGAAATTTCGAGCAAAACAAATTTTATTCCACGACCGGGACAGTACAATTGCGAAAATGTTCGAAATGTTCTCACTGACACCCCCATATTTGAAAACATGTCTTTTTTTTTCATATATACATATGTATATTAGAAACTAAAAAAAGTGTAACGAAATATGATATACCTATAAAACTAGCTTTGCCTACATTGGCCACGGCAACTTTCAGAGGCAGACTTAAAAAAAAAATTTTAATTTCGAGTTAGGAGGGTGAAAGTTAAACTGTGTTCTTCTGAGATCCAAATTCAGTATAAGTGGAAACATTTTTGCAATCCCTTTATTGTCACGCTCAGTTTTTATAATAATGCCTTTTTTCAAGATTTTTATTCGAAATCCCACAAAGTAGAGTTAACAAAATAGGTAGTTAACGATCTCTTCTATAGTCCGTCTATACATTACATATCGTCGTAGGGCGTACAAAACCTGCTATGTGTCAGTTGTAAATCTAGCATGTACACAGAAATAAAATGATTTTTTTTTTTTTATTTCATCCGTTAGTCTGACTTATTATTACCGCCGATTATTAAAGATATACTCGTAAAAGATATAAATTAATGATAATATCATAGCGATTGTTGAGTAAACAAAAATGTTATTAACTTTTTATTTTCTCCTGTAAAATTTGTTATTTTCCAGCACATAGCAGATTTTGCACGCCCAACGACGATATGGCCACACGTACTTTATTTGTTTAAAAAAAAAAAGACGATTTTAATGAAACCTCTAAAAAGTTAAGGAAGTAGGTACATTTCAGTAGAAAGTTTTCGTATCACAACTCCACGCCCACTTTAATAAGGGAGTTTTTAAATAATAAGGAATTCGTTATCATACGATTCGTTGCAGATGGATTGTAGCCATAAGTAGTAAAAAGAAATCCATTATTTTTCCAACAGATGGCTTTAGTAATTTGTATCTCGCCTTGTATATGTACGTCTTATCGAACGTACACTAAGTGGCGTTGGAAAGATGACATTTCATACAAAAAACTTCTCTGACAGTTTGGTGATTGGTTGACTCAGTTTTGTTTGAGCGCGCGTCAAAGATGAACACCAGCAAAGAGAAGATACCGCATATTTTACAGTTTTTCTTCGATAAAGGTGGCTGTGCGAATAACCACAGACCAAAGCAAAATCGCCCAAATTCCAAAAATTAAAAAAGACCTGAACATTATTTGGGCGAATATTCACTTTCATTTGGGCGTTTACTTAATTTTATATGTTGGGCTATTATTCATAGTGAAAGATTGCCCAAAATGCCAAAAGTGAAAATATGTCAAAATGTTATGCGAATAATCGCCCAAAACAAAATCGAAGAAAACTCACACATGAACAATCGCCCAAAAGTTTTTAAGCACTTCTTTGCATATATTCAACAAAACTGTGGATTTCCATTAGGCGTCGTATTTTAATGAATATATCATAATATGAGCGCAAGGACATATGTATGTAA
The DNA here is from genome assembly GCA_945910035.1 of Brachypalpus laphriformis. Classification (NCBI taxonomy): domain Eukaryota; kingdom Metazoa; phylum Arthropoda; class Insecta; order Diptera; family Syrphidae; genus Brachypalpus; species Brachypalpus laphriformis. The sequence continues at coordinate 88,822,265 of OX246755.1, read as the reverse complement.
AGATTTTTTTTTGTCGAAGACGGTGCATACATAAGTCCACAATGCATAAACAGTGTAATGTGTATGGGGGGGGATTGCCCCCTACAACCCCCCTGCTTAGGGTCACTGTTGGATTTGAGGTGGGTGCGAGGATGAGTGTACGCAAAGTTTCTTTATATCCATGTGCTGTACCCAACCTCGCAATCGCCTCAAATCCAACACTGACCCCAAGCAGTAGGGCTGCAGGTGGTTAGCATGCTCCGCATACACATCGCACTGTTTACACAATGTGGACTTACGTATGTATGCAGTAACTTATTTGGCCGTGGTTTTCCTTGAAAGGTTTCCATTGTTTTTCGCACTTAAGTGGGACATAGCTCCCGAAAAAAAACTTGGGACTTATGTCCCTGTGCCTAGCGGACCAGCGAATAGATCCATAGTCCCAGGCGCCTGCCTGACAGTTGTTGACATACCCTTAGCGGAGTGACGAAGTCGCGTGAGCGGCAAAACCCCTCGGAGTTTAAATAAATGAATCAATAGGTTGGCTTTGAATGACGCTTTGACCAGGTTAATGTAACAAACAATACAGCTTGTTTACAACTTAGGAAATAACCGTTTTTTACTATTATTGACAATATGATTTCTGATATGATTTTAAGAAATTATTAAAAATAAATAAGAAATACGTAATGCAAGCCAGGCGGCTGAAAATGTGAATAGTGTTTATGGTCCTGATACAGTAACAGCCAATCACGCGCAGTTTTGGTTTCGTCGATTCCATTTGGTAATGTCGATGTTAAAGATGCACCATGCTCTTGAATTCCAATTGTCAAAAATGTCGATAAAATCCTGGAAATCCGAGAGTCCGACCGTCATGTAAGCACTGTTTCAATCGCCCATGAGCTAAATATTGCACTAAAAACTGTTTCGAACCATTTGAATACGGCTGGATACCAAAAGAAACTCGATGTACGAGTGCCACACGAGTTAACGCAAAAAAACCTTGACAGTATGATGGAAGCAATCGCCCAGAAGCGGCCGCACATATCGATAGCAACTCACCAGAAGCTCCTGGAGCTTGGTTTGGAGGTTCTTATGCATCCACCTTGTAGTCCGGACCTGGCAGCAAGTGATTACCTCCTGTTCCTGTCCATGGCGACGGATTTTGCTAGTGAAAAATTGGCTTTAAGAGAGGCTTGTGAAAATCTACTGTCCCAGTTTTTTATCAATAGGGACGAAGGCTTCTATGAGAGAGGCATAATGGAATTACCTTCAAAATGGCAACAAGTCATCGAACAAAACGGCGCATATTTGACCTAAATCAGATCATCCTGACTATACTAAATAAAGCCCTCTATTTCATGCAAAAATAATGGATTTCGTTTACTGCACATGATACGAGTATGTATAAATCTATAGATATGATAAAACTTTGGAGGGTCCATTGCCTATACATTGAATTTAATTAAGAAAAGAATGAGAAAATAGACGATATGTACATATTAAAACTATACTAAACATCATAATAAAAGTCGAGCCATTGCGTAAGAATACAAGATCGATCCCGCAGTGTGAAGGTTTCAGTCATACGCAGACACTGTCAAAAAAAAACCGCGATTCGCAAAACGCGCCGGTAAACATCTTTCGGAAAAATGCAGCTTAGATAAACAGGCTCCAGCGACCTATATGTATAAACTGCAAAGGGAAGCACCCAGCGAACTATAGAGGCTGCGAAGTGGCCAAAGAGCTCCTAAAAAGGCGCAATGCGATTAAAAAAAACTTACGCCCAAATCCGAAACCGCAGGAAAAAACTTAAGTTTCAACGAAGAAAGCTGCGACTTAAAAGAAATCTTGTCAAGCCGTCATCTTCTGGCGGGCAAACGTATGCACAAGCCGCGTCGCGGGAAAATCAACAAAGCGGTATTACTCCAGATCCAATCTCACAAGTTCCTTCGACAAAAATAAAGTAAAAGTAAAAGTCGAGCTACAGGATTGATAACGTTTGCTCAAATCGCGTCGCAAGAAAACAAACAAAGTGGTGCTACGGCAGATCCAGTCTCCCAAGTTTTCTGTACAATGCTTGCGAAACTTGAGGAGCAAACCAAGTAAACAAAGTCATATTTGACAAATTGAACAATCTTGAGTTAAAACCTCGCCAAAAAAGAACTCTAATATGAATATGAAACAGTTACTTAAAATTGTAACATGGAACGCAAACGGCCTTCAACAAAAAAATTGCCAAACTAGAAATACTCTTGCGGAATGACAATATTCACATCTGCTTGATCCTTAAAACTTATTTGACAAAGTAATCCGGAGTAAAAATAAGAAGAGATCGTGCTTATGACGCATACCCTTCCGGAAGAGCCAGAGGCGAATCCTCCCTATTCAATAACTCTTTCCGGGGCACTACTTGAAAACGCAAGAAATTAAGCGTCTTTTGTGCATAAATCACTTTATCTGTAACATTTAATTAATAAAATAACAAACATAAAAAAGTATCCTTATAGGATTCTTTATAAGGACATATTACAAAAACCATACTACTGCGCATAAACTGTGTATTGCAACCATGAAACTCAAAAGTTCATTCGAATGAAAGCATAAAACAAGTTTTTAGAGAAAAAAGATAACGATGATTTACTAAAAAAATATACAATCAATTGATTTCGTGGCCAACTACGAATTGCAAATTTACAGAAACCGTTAGACTCTTTTGACAATTCACGAGATTCCTGTCATATAACCTAAAAATCGATATATGTATTTGTCCCACTTTTCTACGGAATGCATTTTTTTTTTTTCGAAAATATAAGCTCAAATTTACATGAAAATGTGGTATAGAACGTATACCAATGCGCATTGAAGCCTAGAACATTTTTTAGATAAGTGGTATGTTTTTTATACCACCGGCGTTGAAAGAGTTAAACACTGCATTGAGCACTCCATGAATACAACGATTGAAATCGATACAATGCAATCAAGTTCAGTTCGAATTACCTAAGAATAAGCACTCGTATTTCAGCATCCTGTCCATTTATGTACGTTTAAAAGTAATGGCTTTGTAAGTCTCTTTGACTCACTTAGACCGAATTTCATTATTGGTGGCGATTTCAACATAAAATACACCTTTGCTGGCTCAAGATCAAATTCACGGAAAGGCAGACTTTTGTACGAAGCCGGTATGCAATTCGGGGTTGATTTCTTTTCGAAGGGAAAACCGACGTATTGGTCCTCCGATACAGCAAAAACACCTGACCTAATAGACTTCTTCGTAGCAAAAGGAGTATCTACAAATTTTGCGAAAGTAAAGGAAACCTTCGATATCTCCTCAGATCACTAACCGGCTAATGAAAATAGAAGACATGCGTCTAGATTAACTAGCACCAAAACAAACTGGAATGACTTTAAGAATGATTGCGAAAAAATATTGTCTTAAATGTATCGCTCAAAACACTTTTCGAAATAGAAGATGAACTCGGAAAATTTATTGAATACATACAGCGTGCAACGTGGAAAAATATTCTTTTAAGGAGAAAATAAATCACACACAGTGACGCTAATTATCCGTCGGAAATAAAAGAACTTATTCGTGAAAAGAGGAGATCACCCAAAATATGGCAACAAACCTGCGCTTCCCAACATAAAACATATTTGAATTACCTGTGTAATAAGCTCAAAAAAGCGATCCAAGATCTAAAAAAATTAAGAGACTTCTGCTTATCTTGAAGGCCTAAGCGTCTAAACGATAAAAAAAGAAAAGAAAAAAAGGCGAATGAGCAAAAGGTGACAAAGAAGAAGCGGATCTATTTGTCGAGCACTTAGAAGACACTTTTAAGCCAATTTTACAGAATAACCGATGAAATTGAAAAAGCCCTAAAGGAGAAAAGGGTTTGCTCTAGCGCTTTCCTTGACGTCTCTTAAGCCTTCGACAGGGCTTGGCACGATGGCTTGAAGTATAAGCTTCCGGAGCACCTAGATAAAATCTTAGAATCCTACCTAGAAAACAGACTTTTCCGTATTAAACACAGAACCGAATATTCTGTATTTAAGGAAATCGCCACCGGAGTTCCGCAAGGAAGTGTTCTTGGTCCCTTGCTGTACACTCGGGACATACCTGAAATTGAAGATACCATTATAGCTATGTACGTTCGCGGACGATATGGCTGTTCGGACAACAGAAAGATCAATCGAGTCAGTAACTACAAAGCTCCAACGAGCTTTGGATAAAATCTGGGAGTGGACAAAAACTTGGCGCATTGTTCTTAACGGGACCAAATCGACACATGTTAACTTCACTTACAAGAAAATAATCCACCTACCTGTTTTCGTTAATTCGGTACAGATACCGCATGCAAACAAAGCTAAATATCTGAATAACACTGAACGTAAAACTTAAGTGGAAGCCGAACTTAAAAAAAAAAAAAAAAAACAAAGCGACAAGCTCGAAAATTGACTTAGAAAAATGCATTGGCTAATTAGAAGATATTCCAAGCTAGAAGGTATTATACATATATACAAACTGCTTTTACATAAGCAACTGCTTAAAGCAGTATGGACATACAGTTTAACTCTCTGGGATTGTACCAAGCGAAGCAGTAGACATTTTATACAATCATTCCAAAATAAAGTTATATTGGTATATTAGAAACAATGATATCCACAGAGACTTAGGGATAGCCGCCGTGGAAGACGAAATAACAAACTTCGCTCGTAAGCTTCGTACTCGTCTTCATGATCATTACAACCGTGCCATACTCCAAACTTTGGAAGTGAAAAACCTTACACGCCGACTCCAAAGAACGAAACTGTTCGATTTAGCGCAATAAGAAGTAGCCACGTGCAATGACGGTATCAGTAGGTGCTTTTGCTGGAAATCTACCTGCCTCACGCGAATATTTTGTTTAATGCTGAAACTACTTGATAAAGTACTTAACTTAGTTGTAGTAAACAAAGCGAAGGGAAGGGTGTTTTTAGTCAGCACATGATGTCTCATAGTGTCTCATGAAGATTTTTACTTACCCATGCAAAAAAAATAAATAAAAAATTCAAAGCATATTTTGAAACATCAAGTAATTCAAAAATTAAAATTTTATTTCATACAACTAAATTAAAAAAATTAAAAATAAACATTAATCCACAAAATGCTTATCGTAAATCCCAAATGAGTGGTTACAGCTTATTGCCTAATGACAGTAATGAATTTAGTGTATTAACTTGCCCAAAACATTTGCAATAATCAGCTTAGTGATATTTACGCATGTGGTCACGTGCCAGCGTTTTATAATTCCTCATAAAATATTTTGAATGGTAATTTCTGCGTAAAATATGTGCAATTTCAATTATGCCATTCCATAGTAGATAAGTACTTATGTAATTGAAGGACGTTATGTGGCATACTCTAGTACTCAGTTCTTTATTAAGTCTACTTCAATGGTTGTAGTTTGCAACTTCATATTTTTTTTTGTTCACGTTCGCGTATATTTCATAAATTAACAAGAGTGTGTATAGATACTCACAACACAAAGTTATTCAAGAAATAAAAAAATAAAACTGTATCATATTTTACATAAATATTCTTTTTTCCTTTTTTTAATACATTTACAGATACACCCCAGGCAGTGACATGTACGTAGTCGTATTGAATTTTGGAACGAATGATCAGACGTTCAATATCAATAACTATTTTAACGTAGGACCAAAAGTTGAAATAATTACAACATCGATTCAGTCGAACTACAATGATGGGTAAGAGTTTAAATTTCCAATAAAATTCATTTTTGATTTTCTGTTTTTATGAACATCTTAGAGATGTGGTCGATGCAACCAAGTTCAATGCTAAGGGACAAGTTGGAACTGTTCTTGTTAAAGTGAACTAAGACAACATAACACCACTAAGAAGAATATGTCAAATTAAATAATGTATGTTCTTAATAAGTTAATACTGAATAAAGTGGGAACATGTTAAGATTATTAATATTAATTTCTACATTATCAGTGATCTTTAATTCAAAGCAGTGGAAAATACACTAATGATTGAAGGAGCTGCTTAAGTACATGGAACCCATGTCATCTACAGACTACTGACTGATATTTTTTTTTGTGTTTTAATTCTGCCTTATTGATGCATGCAAATGCAACTCCATTTCAATATTACTGTCTTAACTTCTAGTGATACACAAGTGGTGAAGTACTGAATGTGAAATGGATATTTTATTTGATATCACAAAAGGTATTATGCCACTTTTCAGTAAATTAAACATACAAAGTAGAATAAAATATAGGTACTAAAAAATCAAAAACGATCTTACTCATCTTATAAATACGAGTACTATAAAAGCAAAGTGGATTTTCCTTGTGAACATCGTTTCTCGAAAACTACTAGATGTAGGTACTTGAACTTGAAGGCGAACCCCACAGGCGGATCAGTAGAAATGCAGTGAAGTGGGAGGGCTGTGATCCCTTGTTTTCGGATCATAGCCTCGCTGATAAAAGGAAGAAGAAGAAAGAAGAAGTAGGTACTTGAAATTTTGTACAGTTATTCCTTATTTTGCCTAGATGCGAGATAAGAAGGGAATTTCCGAAATTCAAGGTCAAAGTGGCATAAAGGGGGTTGAGATCGAATTTTCCATCAAAAAAATAACAAAAAAAGGTGAATTTAGTAAATTCGCCGCTGATTCATTTATGCCATGTTTAACAGTGGGAGCTTAAGTCGCAGCTTAGTTAAGCAAAACGCAGAGCTTAAGCTTTGGCTAAAGTTATTCGGGTTTCACAGTCATTTAAAAAGTGTAGTTTAGCTAAGCCAAGCATAAGAAGTGATTGTGAACAGTTTGTGGGTAATTAACTACTGTGAATGGATCGGAGATGTCAAATAGAAAATATGTCTTGAGAGTTGAACATGTGTGACAACAAAAAAAAGAAGTGCGAATTTCAGCTCAGCTGAAACAAAAATGAAAAAAATGTCATCCGAATAATGAATAAAAAAAGAAAATGTCGCTGCATTTAGATGCTCTCAGGCAATGGGTATTGCCAGAGAACATTTCTAAAAAAATTATTTTGCAGGGTTAGGTTCGTGTCCATAAATAAAGTAGTTACATTAAACAACGGTAATGTGCTAACGCTGGTAATAGCGAATGATGACTTTTGCTCTCACAGTAGTTAAGCCAATACTTAAGCCACCAAAATCGGCGGCTTAAGTTATAACAACACTTACGGCACTGTGAAACACAAAGATGAGTTAAACCGAAGCTTAAGCTTGAATTGAGACTTAAGCTCTCACTGTGAAACCGAGCATTAAAGTATAAAACATTCTTCTACGTTGCCCTGAAGCTGAGCAACGCTAAAAACAATTAATCAAATCATCGCCTACAATTTTCCTTCAGTGGACACCACGGCCAGCACTCATGTAGCAGTGGCTATCGTTTCAATAGTATGTGTGTGTGAGTATGTGGGTGTGAAATCCCATGATTATCTTTTGATCTTCAGTGTGCGATCTCTTCTAGTGTTAAAATTGAAAAAAAAAACATTCTTCTTCTTCCTTTTATCAGCGAGGTTATGATCCGAAAACTAGGGATCACAACCCTCCCACTTCACCGCATTTCTACTGATCCGCCTGTGGGGTTCGCCTATTTGACCTCAGAAAATATCGGCAGGCCTGCCGATTTTGGATCACTCGGTTACTGAGGCCAATGAAATGCCGATGTCGTCGCATTTGTCTGATCCAGGCGTTTATAGGCCTGCCTTTCCTACATCGCGATGTCTTTGGAACGTGCATAGATATTGCCTTTTTTACAGGGTTCAAATGATCTCTTCTTTGAACGTGGCAATACCAGCTGAGCCGGTCGCGCTCTAATTTTCGTACGATGGTTTCCTTGATGTGAAAGCTTCCACGGATCTTCGAACTTCTTATTCGATCAAGCTTGGTCACTCCTGCTGTCATGCGAAGCATCTTCATCTCAGCTGCCGTTAATTTACTCTCATACTTTTTGTACATCGTCCAACATTGTGAACCGTATGTGAGCGCTGGACGTACAACTGCGGTGTAGAGCCTTCCTTTCAACTTAGGGGGCATTTTTCTGTCACAGAAGATAGCGGAAATTTCTCGCCACTTCATCCACCCTACGCTTACACGATGATTGATGTCGTCATCACAAGTTGCTTTGCTATTGATCATAGATCCCAGATATTTGAACTTTTCGCACTTGGGAAGCACTGTTCCATTCAAATAAATGTCTGGAATAGGCCTGAGTGGATCAGAGAACGGGCAGCACAAGTACTCTGTCTTTTTTGAACTAATGCGATACCCATTTCCCTCCAAAACGTCCACCCACACATCAAGTGCTCGTTGCAGGGATGTAGGATCCTCACTTATGATGGCTCCATCGTCAGCAAAGAATAACTGATGTACCTTGGGGTCCATCACTTTACCTTCAAGCAGATAATCAAGGACTGTAATAAAGAGCAAAGGACTTAAAACGCTTCCCTGGTGCACCCCGACTTTGATTCGGAACTCTTCGGTTACTCCAGCGGGGCATCTTACTTTTGTCTTTGCTCCTTCGTACATGTCCATAATCATCTGTACATAGGTTTCTGGAACCCCTCGATGTCTTAGCGCCACCCATATCAGATCTCGTGGTTGTCTGTCGAATGCCTTTTCAAAGTCAACCAATACAATATGCAAATCCCTTAAGGAATCACGATGTTTTTCCATTATGATCCTTATACTTTGGATTGCATCTGTGGTTGATTTACCCGAGACAAACCCGCACTGATCATCAGATAGCCGTATTATTTTTCGCAGTCGGCCACCTAATACGCGCTCAACGATTTTCATGGTGTGTGACATCAGCTTGATCGAACGGTAGTTATCACAGTTTCGCGTATCACCCTTCCCTTTGTATACAGGGAGAAGGTAACTTTCCCTCCATTCATTCGGCATTGGATCACCTCTCACGAATTTGGAGATGAGAATTCTGAGCCATCTGAACCCGATGTCTCCCATCTTTTTCCAGAACTCAGAGGGTATCTCGTCTGGCCCAACCGCTTTTCGTTTTTTGGAGTATTTGACCGCCTCACTAACTTCTTCGACTGTAATGTCGGGTATTTCTTCACAGTTAGGGGTGGCTCTTGGAAAGTATAGCCGGGGAAACTGTTCATTCAAAAGCTCTTCACAATACTGCCGCCACCTCTGCAGAATTTTGTCGTCATCCACAAGAAGCTGGCCATGAGCATTGCTAATGAACTTTGGCGAACGAATCTCCTGAGCATTCTTCCTTCTTTGGGCGGCTATTTTGAAGATAGTGGCACTCTTGTTCATATTGTGTCTTCGCAGCTCCTGGATAGCCTGGTTTGCATCAGCAACCGGGGAAAATATTTTATCCAGCTCCCGATACAGGCCCTCCGTACTCTCTGCTTGAAGCTGAGCGCACTTCTTCTTCGCTTTTTTCTTGCAGCATCTGTATTCCATTTCGAGGCGAGCTTTTTCGTCACTATTATTAGAGGGGCACTTTGACCAAGCTTTGAAAGCCGCTTTCTTCTCATTTATCACTTTCTTAGCTTCATCACTCCACCACCATGTTTCTTTGGCGTGTTGATGGTGGCCTTTTGAAGCTCCTAGCAGTGATTTGGCCTTCTTTAAGCAAGTTCGCTGTAGGGAATCCCACATATTTTGTGCTCTGCACTCTTCATCCTCAGCTCCGTTGATGGTGTGAGAGAGGTAAATTTTCATTACGAAAACAAAAGCATCGCCTTTTTCTTTGTCCAGATTGTACCACTTGATTCTCTCAGAGACCCCTGTTTGTTTGCTTTTCTTTGGTGTTTTCATAAAAATTTCTGTTAGCAGGAGACAGTGTTGACGAGCGATTGCCTCTCCCAGGATCACTTTGCAATCTTTTACCCGAGGCTTCATGAAACTGGCTACCAAATGGTAGTCAATCTGAGTTTCATCTCCACCACTGCTGTAAGTGATCAGGTGTCGGCTTTGTTTGATGAACATGGTATTTAACACGATAAGACCGTGTGATTTGCACATGCTTAGGATGTCTTCACCAGGAAGGTTCCTGGTGCCATATCCTAGTCCTCCATGGCAGTCTTCATAGTCTTCGTTTGATTTCCCGACATGTCCATTCAAATCTCCTCCCACAAACAGAAATTCTTCCTTTGGGATGTTCTTAAGGAGATTGTGGAAATCTAGCCAAAATGCATCCTTATCTATCTGATTGCACCCATTGTGGGGAGCATATGCACTGACAATATTCCACACCTCTCCTTGTATTACTAGTTTGAGAGACATCAAACGGTCGCTGGACTTCGAAATGCTCAAGACGTTTCCAAGTAGCTCTGCCGCAAGGATGATACCGATTCCGTTCCTAGCCTTTTCCGTTCCGTAGTAGAACATCTTGTAATCTTTTGTCCTAACGTCCAAGAAACGCGCCCGATTCCCGGTGTTTTTCCATTTCGTCTCTTGGACACACAAGATGTCCACCCGCCTTCTATTCATCATCTCTTCCAGCTCGTAACTTCGACCGGTCATGCTTCCAACGTTCCAACTCGCGACCCTTAAATTGCGTCCAAACTGTTTCATTATGTTGCTAGCCCCCGGAATCCGTATAGCTCTGACCCGAACATTTCTGCTCGGTCCAGGATCAGTACCATGCACAGCAGTGGTAGTGCCTGGCGGGGTAGTGCCTTTCCTTTTTGCAAGTATTATCATAATGATACAGTTTTGCAATACAATTTTTGCACCATATTGCGATGGTGTTTGTTGTTTGACACGTGCATGCTCCTGTTTTAGTATTGTTTGATCTTTCTTTTATGACACCGGTGATCTCCAGTCGTGTCAACCCACGGACTCGCATGCACACTTGTGGGAGGGTTTTTATGGTAGTATATGTGTCGCTAGGCTCACTTGGGTGTTATATTGCCTAGATCTGATTTGTCCCCTTAGTCGCCTTTTACGACAAGCGCTAGTTGTTGGGGGGCGCTGCAGTGATATTCTTAACCCGTCCCTGCACGGGGCACATTATCAGTGCCAAATCTAAGATATTGTAAATTTTATTAATTAGGATATCCATGTTCTGTCAAAACTTTATGCAATTAAGAGACTTGGGAATATACGCGTAGGTACATACATATGTATTGTACATGCATATGCATGTGTAGACATAGAACTATTGGATTTGTCCATATTTTAGAATGTTTTAATAAATTTAAAATAAATTATTAACAGGGTGGCGTAGGCAGTATACTGAAAGTTTAATACTCATACTTTAAGTCTGTTTTCCTACCTTTTAGAAGATGTTTTACGAAATAAAAATAAAATATTCTGGCAGACCGTCCGCCGAAACAGGGGAAGAAAGTTAAATATCGTGAAAGAAGTCAAAACAAAAGACGGTACGCTGCTTTACAATGAGCGCTAGAAATGAAGCGAATTACTCAATTCCGAACAAGCCATGCCATCAGGAAGATGACAGACCTATGCTCGAGACTTTGGCGGTCAAATCGCTAAAAGTTGGCGAATCTACCGATGTGGATGATCTCCGGCCAGAAATGCTAAAGAGTTTTGGTAAAGAATGACTGCAATGGCTCTGACGTGCCATTAAAGTGAAGGCGGTGAAACACGTGGTGATTGGCAAATGGGAGTGATTGGGCCTCTTTGTAAACAAGGGGGCAACAAATATTACGCCAACAACAGGGGTATATTTCTTTTAAGTATCCCTGGAAAAGTATTTGCAACGATGTTAGAGACACGTGCCAGAGCTTTGGCTGAGGTTAGCTTGGGGGATGAGCAATGCGTTTTTCTTCCCGGTAGAAGCAGGACCGACCAGTTATTCACTCCAAGAATGATTCTTGAGAAGGCCTGGTAGTATGTTGAACCTGTATAGGTATACCTATTTTGTGTATTTGGCGAAAGCATGTGTTAGGGTTCCTCGAGGCAAACTCTGGTGTGTTCTGCAATAGTATTGGATTGATCGTTCCCTATTAAGGGCGATGCAGTATTTATATACAAACTCTAGAAGCTGTGTTCGGGTAAATGGCGGTAAATCAATACCCTTCATTGTGGGGGTTGGACTCTGCCAAGGATGCGTTTTGTTACCTCACGTCTTCATTGCATATATTCACTGGATGCTGCGCAGCCGTAGCAGAGAATGTTGTGGGGGACTTAAGAGTTAGTCATCCTCTATTTGCGGATGACTTGGCCATCCTTGGGTCTTCAAGAACCAAACTTCAGTGCGGACTCGAAAGGTTTGTAACCGTTTTCGATGATGCTGAAATGACGATCAACGTGAACAAAACGGTAATGGTCGTCCAGAATACTAACTCAGTGCACTCTGCATGTTAGTGCTCCCACTGAAGCAGATGGACCTCGGACTTAGTGTTCAAGTTAAATCTTTGTTTTTTAACTCGGTGTATATTCCAACTCTCACCTACGGTCAGGAAATTTGGGTACTGACCGAGAGAATTAGATCGCGGATACAAGCTGTCAAAAGTGGTTCGTTCGCAGTGTTGCGATTATATGAAAACACAAGCGTTTTCACTCAGCTGAGGCCTACCAACTCCTACTCTCAACCTCCACGCGGTGACAGCCGGGTGCCTAGTACCTGAATTCAAGAAATGGGTAACCAACCCCGTTTGGCGGATTCTTGGTGGCAGCAGATGAGAGAGGGGGGGAAGAGTGCTTTTCCACTAGAGCACTTCTTCCCGTTCCAGGCAGCAGCGGACGAATTCCCTAGACGGAGTCAACGGTGGCGTCTATAGTTCCAGTTAGGTTGAACTTAGTGAATACCTTGCGCGAGCTGCTTCGGCGTATTCGGATCACAGGTCGGTAAGGAATTTTAAATGTTGGTCAGGACATCGGAATAGAGATGGTGGCGGAGGAGCCCTTAATGGACCAACGGCAGCGCTCATACTCCCGTAGTGGACTACTGGCACCGGTGTACCCGGCCCCTCGTCCTAGGGGAATAATTAAGGAACTGGCCATCCAGGTTGGGGGTTGTGCCGTCGGGGTAACTTCTCTACCACTCAAAAAAACTCATGGTTCCGAAACAACCAAAAGCCTCGGATAAGGATGACTCAACTAATGACGACCCCAGCAAATGAAATAAGGACAACGACCTTCGGATCTGTACGTGGAATGTTCTGTCCCTTTACAGACCACGTGCAGCCGAACAACTAGCAGAGGCCCTAGACTGCTATAAAGCAGATATTACCGCCATCCAGGAAGTGCGATGGGATGGGCCGGGCAAAAAGAGTATGAAACACTCTGACTTCTACTACGGTGATTGCTACACAGGCCACAGGCAACGCTTATTCGGATGCGGATTTGTCATACGAGGCAGACTTAGGCAAGAAGTCTTAAGCTTCCGACACGTAAGCGAGCGTATTATGACTATTCGGATCAAGGCTAAATTCGCTAACATAAGCCTAATATGTGTTCATGCCCCCACGGAAAAAAAGGACCCTGCCACCAAAGAGTGTTTCTACGAGCTCCTCGACAAAACATACGAGCAATGTCCTAAATACGACGTTAAAATCGTATTGGGTGATTTTAACGTTAAAATAGGAAAGAAGGACGTCTTTGGTAGGGCAGTCGGTAAGCATAGCCTACACGACACCACGTCTGATAACGGACTAAGGCTAATTGATTTCGCTGTGGAGCGAAATGTTACCATAGCAAGCACATGGTTTCCTCATCTCGATATTCATAAGCAAGCATGGCGGTCTAATGATCATGTAACGATCAACCAAATTGATCATATTGCGATCGACGCAAGACATGCCTCCAGTATTTTGGATGTCCGAACCTTCCGAGCGGCCAACATAGACTCGGACCATTACCTTGTTGTAGCCAAGGTACGAATGCGGATATCCCAATCTGAGCAACAAAGACGAATCACTGTGAGAAAATTTAACTCGAAAAGCTACAATCGCAAGAGATCGCTGAACGCGTATCCCGAAATCTCTCAATCACCCCTTTGCCACCAGCATCAAGTACCGAAGACCAGTGGCAACGCTGCCAACATGCCATCAGAAACGCCGCGACTGATGTGCTGGGTCTCGCTCGCCCACCACCGCGAAACCACTGGTTTGACGAAGAATGCCGGCGAGTCCGGCTTACCGGCCGAACTTTTCAAGGCAGCTGGGGATGAATTGGTAGAGTGCATACACCAACTTACCTCTAAGATTTGGTCAGACGAGTGTATGCCTGATGAATGGAATCTCAGCATCGTTTGCCCGATCCACAAGAAAGGAGACCCCCTCAACTGCGCCAATTATAGAGGCATCAGTCTCCTTAACATCGCATACAAGATCTTTTCTGCGATATTGTGTGAACGCCTGAAACCTTTTAGCAAAAGCCTGATTGGACCCTATCAGTGCGGTTTCAGGCCAGGAAAGTCCACCATCGATCAAATCTTCACACTTCGGCAGATCCTGGAGAAAACCCAAGAATTCCAAATCGATACTCACCACCTCTTTATGGACATCCCTGCCAAACTTGTTCGTCTGTGCAGGATGACGATGGAGAACGCTCGCTGCTCCATCAAGGTCGGTTATGACCTCACCGAGACCTTTGTTGTCAAAAAAGGCTTTAGACAAGGTGACGCGCTGTCATGTGACTTCTTTAATATTGTACTTGAACGGATTGTGCGGAACTCCCAAGCCAATACCGGAGGCACAATCTATTACAAGTCTGTACAACTGCTTGCATACGCCGACGATATAGACATTATCGGAAGATCTCAGCGGGCTGTCACCGGTGCATTTGCAAGCATTGAGGCGGAAGCGGCCAAAATGGGTTTGGCGATAAACGAGGGCAAAACCAAGTATATGCTGTCAACTAGAAGGGAAAACCAACACCGACGAATTGGACAAAACGTCACCGAGGGAAGCTATAACTTCGAGGTAGTAAGGGACTTTGTCTACCTTGGCTCTGCCATAAATTCTACTAACAAAATCAGTGCAGAAATCAATCGAAGAATAACTCTTGCCAATCGCTGTTTTTTTGGGCTTATAAGGCAATTCAACAGTAAAGCCCTATCTCGAACAACTAAGGAGACTCTATATAAGACCTTGATCATCCCAGTCCTGCTTTACGGCGCTGAAACATGGACTTTATTAAAAGAGGATGAAGATATCCTTGGTCGCTTCGAGAGAAAAATTCTTCGTAAGATTTTCGGTCCCGTTTGCGTTGACGGGTTTTGGAGGAGAAGATTCAATCACGAACTATACGAGCTGTACAGCGATATCGATCTAATCAAAAAACTGCGTATTGGACGTCTGAGATGGCTAGGACATGTAGAGCGCATGGACACTAACACACCGGCCCGCAGAGTCTTCGAATTTTACCCCGAGGGACGACGCAGTAGAGGGAATCATCGCCGTAGGTGGCGCGCACAAGTTCAAGGGGACCTCGACCAAGTTGGAGTGCGCAACTGGAGGCAATTAGCTAAATACCGAGCTAAATGGAGAGGCTTGTTGGTTGAGGCCCAGGTTCACCCCGAACTGTAGCGCCACCTAAGTAAGTAAGCAGTGTTGCTGAAATAAGTCGTAGGGATCGAGTGCGCAACATCAGAGCTCAATCAATTCGCTAAGAAGCGTTTGGAGAGAACGGACGTGTTTACTCTAAGTTTCGTGGGGCGTAAATTTGCAGTTTTTGTTTTACCTTTTAATTCTTTGCATATAAATAAAAAAAATGGATTGTATAATTTGTAATAAAAAAATAGATCGCGGTTGTGAGACCAAAATCACCTGCGTCGACTGCAATGTGTATTTCCATTGTTTGTGTGTAAAACTAAATCCGTCGGATATAGAATATATGAACACTCACAATGTTCCATATCGTTGCGACAATTGTAACGCTCTTCGCCGTAAATCTCTGCAACATCAAAGTGCATCGATACCATCATTGGCAGGAACTACATCTACAACGAAACAGAGGGCAAATCGGAATCAGCAAACAGTCGCTAAGTTACAAAGCGTCACTGAGTCGACGGTTCAACAACCTGCAACAGCATTGCGTGTGCATGATCTACCACAACAGTTCGATGATGGCACAGTTACATTGCAAATGCTCTATAAAGAGATTATTTGTCTGAAGGAAATGCATTGGAACTTCATCAGCACATTTAACCAACTGAAAGAAGAGAATGAGAAGCTAATATCGAAAGTTTCATCACTGGAGAGCAGGCTGAATTGAAGAGAGCAGAAGAATTTTGAGACTGTCATCGAGATTGCTGGTGCACCTGGTGTCAACAATAACAATGCAGGGGAATGTGTTCGAACAATTTTCAACAACGCGTTGGATGTCCCCGTGTCATCCACAGATATCCACCCATCGGAAAGAGCCAGAGGCGGATCATCTATGTTTATAAAAGAATGTATCGAACACTCAGCGGAAGTAAATATTGAATTAGAAGCAATGCAAGTAAGCACGGTACGCGTTAGAGATAGACATTTTGCCATCAACATTTCGTCTATATATTGTCCACTGCGATGTAAACTTGAAGAAAGTGATTTCACAAACATCTTCGACTTCCTTAAACCAAATTTTATTATTGGTGGCGATTTCAACGCGAAACACCCCTTCTGGGGTTCAAGGTACGCCTCTCAGAAAGGTAGAAAGCTTTATAATGCGGGTATGCAATACAGTTGTGATTTTCACTCGACGGGTAAACCAACATATTGGCCGACTGATAGAAATAAGATACCAGATCTGATCGATTTCTTTATTGTTAAAGGTATATCTGGCAACTGTATAAAAGTTGAAGAAGCTTTGATCTCTCCTCTGATCATTCTCCAATCATTGTGACGATAAGCGAAGCTCTGATTAAAAAAGTAGGTCCGGCCAGATTAACCAGCGGGAAAACGAATTGGGATGGCTTCAAAAAAGATATTGAATCAAATACTGAGCTGAGGGTATCACTTAAAACGCCCTATGAACTTGAAGTTGAAGTTGATCGCTTCATCGAAATCTTACAGAATGCCGCGTGGAAGAATACTCCGAAACCTAAGAAAACGCCGGCCACCTACATTAAAAATTATCCGCAGGAAATAAATGAGATGATTAAGGAGAAGAGGAAAGCGCGCAAAAAATGGCAACAAAGTCGGGCTCCGCAACATAAAGCACATCTTAACCGTTTGTGTAACTTATTAAAAAGATCTATTAAAGACCTTAAGAATAATGAAATGCAAACTCACCTAGAAAGCTTAACGGCAGAAAAAGATTCTAACTATTCGCTTTGGAAAGCTATAAAAGGTATTAAAAAAACCTCAAATTCAAGCCGCCCTAATTAGGAAAAATCAAGACGAATGGGCCAGGCATGATAAGGAGAAAGCGCAAGTTTTTGCCGCCCACCTGGAAGAAACTTTCAAACCGCTTGATGGACAGGCTCTTATTCAAAATATAAATACGTCGTATATTGACAATCGTATAATAAGAAATGCAACACTTACCGAACTTAAGGAAGAAATAAAGAAACTTAAACCTAAGAAGGCTCCTGGATACGACCTAATCATGGGAGAGGTTCTTAAAGCACTTCCGAGAAAACTGTAATTAAGATTCTGTTCATTATAAACGCCGCGCTTAGACTAGAATATGTTCCCAGTCAATGGAAAGTGGCCGAAGTCATAATGGTCCTTAAGCCCAGAAAGCCGCCGAATGAAAAAACGTCTTATAGACCGATTTCGCTTCTTTCAATCATATCCAAAGTGTTCGAGAGAATTTTGATTATGCGAATACAGCCGGTTATAGAAGAGAGGCATCTCATTCCGGATCATCAATTCGGATTCAGAAGTAAGCATTCTACAGTTGAACAAGTGCATAGAATATCTCATGTAATCGAAAAATCGCTTGAAGAAAAAAAGATTTGTTCAAGCGTATTCCTTGACGTCTCTCAAGCCTTTGACAAGGTCTGGCATGAAGGCTTAAAGTTTAAATTACGACAAGTTCTGCCAGAGCACCTATATAATATTTTGAAGAACTACCTTACGAATAGACTATTCCGCGTCAAATGTGGAAATGAATATTCGGATTTCAGGGAGATAATGGCTGGAGTGCCGCAAGGAAGCGTCCTTGGCCCAGTCTTGTATCTATTATACACCCGTGATATACCGCAAGTAGAAGGAACTGAGCTAGCTACATTTGCCAACGACACTGCCATCTTGGCAGTAGGTAAAACGGTCGAAGATAGTACAGAAAAACTGCAAGAAGCTTTGGATAGAGTAAATGAATGGACAAAGGTTTGGCGAATCGCGCTTAATGAGACCAAATCTGTTCATGTAAATTTTACTTATAGGAAAATAAATAATTTGCCGATCTTTTCAAACTCGGTTCAAATTCCGTTTGCAAACGAGGCTAAGTATCTTGGAATGTCACTTGATGCAAAGCTGAAATGGAAAACGCACGTTAAGAAAAAACGCAAAGAACTAGATAATAAATATAGAGAAATGTATTGGTTACTTGGAAAATATTCCAAGCTTAATATAGAGAGCAAACTGCTTTTATAAAAGCAAGTGCTAAAGCCCGTATGGACATATGGTATACAACTCTGGGGTTGTACCAAAATAACTAATATTAAAATTTTACAAACTTTTGAAAACAAAGTACTAAGAGGTATTATTAATGCGCCGTGGTATATCAGAAACAGCGATATCCACAGAGATCTTGGCATTAAAACTATAGAACACGAAATCAAAAACTACGCGAGAAAGCATAAAAGTCGACTAGAAAGTCACGTTAATATTACAGTCCTCCAAGTTTTGGATGAAAGAAACTTACTACGCCGTCTACAAAGAACCAAACCTTTAGACTCAGCGCGATAAGTAACCGCGTCCAAACTGCGGAACTAGCAGGAACTTCTAATGGGAAGGCACCTGCAAAACGTCATTATTTCGTGAAATGAAAACTACTTGATAAGTCGAATACTTAGTTGTAGTAAAAAAATGAAAACAAGTCTGTTTTGAAGGGAGGTTTTTTAGTGGGTAAGAATCCCACACTACTATGAGCACGCGCTGTCGATCCTCATAGTGTCTTCTTGAAGATTTTCACCTACCCTCGGAAAAAAAAAAAAAAAATCCACAGATATTCAAAAATGTTACGTCAAACGTGGATTAAAGAAAAACAACAATAATGATGTAAGTCGCGTGCACTTCTCTTGCTTAGAGGTAAAAGAAAAAATAATGAAAGCCAAGAAAACTGCAATGAAGAAATTAAAATTAAATAAAAATTCTGCATTATTTGTCGCGGGCAGAAAGGACAATATTTTTATAAATGATTGTTTAACAAACTATACCAGAGCTTTATTTATGGAAGCAAAAAAATTAAAAGCGGAAAAAAACTATAAGTTTTTATGGTTTAAAAATTCGCGTATCTTAATAAGAAAAGTGGAGAAGGGTAGGGTTGTTGTTATTAGAATGCCTCTTGATCTTTCATCGCTGAAAGATTAATTGTCTTTCACTTTAGTTAATACATTTCAGAATGTCTATCTTTAATTTAAATGATAATCTTTTAAGCAACAACCCAACCCATAATACAATAGTAAACATAAATGATGGAATCTTTGTCTGTAATTCAAATCAGCGCAACTCTTTTTTTGTTGTGCATCAGAATATACGTAGTTTGCAGCAAAATTTTAATTTACTAGTGTGCAATCTTCAAGCTCTTGTGTTCTTACCCGATTTGATAGTCCTGCTCAATTTGGGTTTAGGGAAGGCCTTGCCACGGAAGATGCCCTCCTGGAGTTTTGCTCTTTTATTTACAAAGCACTAGATGATAAAAAATGTTGCGCCGGACTCTTCGTGGACATCACCAAAGCCTTTGATATGGTCAACCATAAAATTCTGTTGAACAAATTACACAGGGGAACGATGATTTTGCGGCATGAGGTTTCGGAGTCAATCTTGGGTAATCCTGGTCTACTGAATACGAAAATAATAACAGATGCGCCGAATTGACTCTAGTTTTTGAGATAAATGCAACTTTCATATAACGAAAATAAAATAAAATAAAAATATTAAATATATTGTGAAAGATTTATTTTCGAATGGCAACAGTGTTATAAATGATGAATGAAATAAAACTAATCATATTAAAATAAAATAAAAAAAAAAAATTGCGAAAAACGGGTTTTATGTGATTTCCTTTTGTATATTCGGTCAGGACAGTCCCTTTGTAAGATCCAGCAGTAGTCCGCCATCAAATGGTGATCCCACCGGCCTTGATATCTTTCCTCCATTATTTTAATGTCCTGGTGGAACCGTTCCCCTTGTTCTTCGCTGTAGTCACTCCGGTTGTGAGGAAATCTGTCTAAATGGCTAAAAAAAAAATGCATTTTTATGCTCATATTAGCCCCCAGTTTTTCAAAATTCCTGAGCATGTTAGCGACTATAATTGAGTATCCTGCTGCTTTGTGATTTCCTAAAAAGTTTTTGACGACTGCTACAAAGCCTGTCCATGCTTTCAATTCAATTTGGGTCATGCGATTTTTGAAACCGTTATCCTTTATAAGAGTGCGGATCTGTGGCCCATCAAAGATACCTGCTCTCAATTTTTACATACTGAGGCCTGGAAATGCTTCACAAATATATTTGAAACAATTACCATCCTTATCCAAAGCTTTAACAAACTGTTTTATAATCCCTAGCTTAATATGTAAGGGTGGCAGAATGATTTTTTCTCGACCTATCAATGGTTCACGAATGATATTTTCTTTTCACGGGCTCATATTTTCTCTCGAGGGCCAATCCTTTCTGTTCTAGTGTTCCTCTTTTGTGCGACTGTCCCATAGACAAAGAAAGCAGGGGTATTTAGTATATCCACCTTGTTGACCTAATAAAAAATTAACCATTTTTAAATCAACGCATACTGACCACTGATGTTCAGCATACAAAATTTTCTCCAAAACAATTTTAATATTTTGGTATTCTTCCTTTAGTTTCGTTGAATGACCTATCGGGATCGAAGCTAACTTGTTCCCGTTATGCAGTAACACACATTTCAAACTTCTTTTTGAGCTGTCTATGAAGAGTCGCCAATCTTCTGGCCGATAATTTGGAAGACCCATTTTATTGAAAAGCCCAGAAATATTGCTGCAGTATACGAGGTCATTCTCTTGAGTAAAAAACGGAAGAATTTGTTTTTCTCTGGTCCTATAAGATGTTACTGTTACGTCAGGCTGCAGGCAATCTTTTTCTTTAAGTCTTGATGCAAGAAGCTCAGCTGATTTCTTCGATAAACCTAAGTCTCGAATTAAGTCATTAAGTTCTTCTTGAGAAAAACCCTGAACGACAGGACTCCATTCTACAGATTCTCTTGGGCTTCTGCTTTCACACTCAGTGTCTAACATATCCACATCATCAGAGGAAATGTTGGACAAAGCAATAAATATTGGCACTGGCAAATTTTCGCTGTGCAATGTTGGTGGCTTAGCCGATTGAATACTTGGATAAATCCAAGAACGTTTTTTGTATCGGTTCATACCTTTCACATTCACGGCACAAAAGTAGCAATCATCATGGTGGTTTGTTGGCTCACTCCATTTCATTGGCACTCCAAATTGAAGCCCCTTGCGTCCTTCTTGGCTCCAGTGACTCCATACAATTTTTACAAACTTTATGTGGCACCCAATTTTTATTCTGTTGTGCAAGTTGTTTTCCAAAATATGCTTGGTATGCTTGTTTCACAAAGTCATTAATATTTCTTTGCTGCTTTTGGTGACAATATTTACCACATATGCAGCAAAAATTGTTTGGATTGTTAACACAAGACTTGTGTGAAGACCTCATTTTTTCGGAAATAATTAAAAACAACTAAACAAATAAATAAACCAACTGGTACTTTAGCTGTATATATACCGATTAACAAGATGCGATAATGGAAATGTTCTCAGGCTGCAATAACGGTTTATCATGAGAACGGGAGTCAATTCAAACAAAATAACTACACACTGAGTATTACACTACACAAGTGTACATAATTTCACTAAGAAACTAATTGCCGCAAAAAAAAAATTAATTTTGTTCCCCAGTGTTATATAATGCAGGATTTCGAGGTTTTGTACATAATTGGTTTAAGTCTTACTTGAAGGATAGAACTCAAAGAGTCAAAATAGGAAACACTGTTGGTGGGTCAAAAACTATGAACTTAGGTGTGCCCCAGGGATCAGTTCTTGGTCCCATACTGTTCTTAATTTACATCAACTCTCTATTCAGTCAACCATTTATAGGGAAAGTTACAGCGTTCGCGGATGATCTTGGTATTGCATACCGCTCAGATAACCCTTTAAACCTGATAGCTGATGTAAATCATGACGTTCACCTTTTCAGAATATGGTTTTCGGAGCACAAACTAGTTGTTAGTAACAAAACTAAATTAATTCACTTTAGTTTAAACATGCAAGAATCTCCTGATTTTGAAATCTTCTTCCATGCCGAAATTTGCGTTAGATCTAGTATGTTAAATTGTGTTTGTACCTTAGGAGCTACAAGCACAATGTTTAATGAACAATCATCTTGTGACATACATTGTTTTAAAATTGAAATTGTGAATCAGTTTAAATATTTAGGTATTACTTTTGATCAAAATATGAGTTGGTCCGAACATATTTCAATTCTAAAAAAAATATTTACTTTCTACAGTCCGAAGCTTTTATCGTCTCAGAAAATTCTGTGACAACAAAACTTTAAAAACAGTATATTTTGGAATTCCTGAATCAAAATTACAGTACGGAATAAGTTGCTGGGGTGGTGCTTACCGAACAAAGCTTAAGCCGTTGATTGTGCTGCAAAAGTGCGCTATCAGACAAATATGTGGGGTCAATCGTTTAGCTCGCTCTATGGCTTTGTTCAGATCATTGAAAATTTTACCACTTAAACATTTATACTACTTTAAAGTTTCTAAAATCTTTTTTATGAGAGGTGGTTATTTACAGAGTCCAATTTCTAACTTCCGTAATTTGCGTAGCACCACTTTATTTAAAAACTTTTACTCCATTGTGTCCTGCAAATTATTTAATAAACTTCCTTTAAATATCCGAGGCATAAAATCTTTGCACAACTTCTTAAAACAAGTCAAAATATGGCTTCTGAATTTTGATCATGATGAAATTAAAATTTTGCTGAACTATGTCATTTAAATATATCATATATTGCTTAATTGTTCTACATACTTTGTATATGCTTTCTCTTCAAGTTTTTCTCCTCTTTTATTGTAAATATACTTTTTTTTTTTGGATATGTATAAATGAATTAAATACTCTTCTTAGATCCTTAGATCCTGTAAGCCCTCCGGCGTCCACTAAGTCTTTTGAGCTGCCTCCAACTCATTCCTAAAGAGCTCGATTCCTCCAAAACTGTTCTGCTCCACGTTTGCCTACGGCTTCCCGCTATTCTGCCTGCCTGGGTGAGCGGATTCCACTGCATGGCGTATTTAGCAATGGAGTTATCTTCGCGCTATAGGGTGTGTCCAATCCACTGCCATTTTCTCCTTCGTATAGTAATGCTTATAGGTTCTCAGCCCGTCCTCGTATAAAGCTGTTCGTTGGAGAAGCGGTTAAAAAAGTGGCTAAAAAATCCTTAAACACTTGTTTACGAAGACTTGCAGCTTGTGTGTGTTAATGGTGTTCACCTTCCAAGTACTGCACCCATAAAGCAGCACCGATTCTATGTTGGAGCTGAACAGTCGCATCTTGGTTCTTAAGCTGATAAGATTGCTTCTCCAGATTATGGATAGCATTCCAAACCCAGCGTTAGCCTTCTCGATTCTGCTGCAAACATCCAGTTCGGTGCCACCGCGATTAGCCGAGACCACACTTCCTACATAAAGGTAGTTATCAACTTTCTCGATTTCCTGTCTGGCAATGTTAAGTTGAGCGCGGGTATTAGAAGTACTCAGGGCTTTTGTTTTGACTGTGTTTATTTTTAGCCCCACATTGTTTGCCTCAGCTTCTAGATTTTGGGCCATCAAATGAAGATCCGTTATCCGATGTGAAAGTAGACAAACATCGTAAGCGTAATCTAGGTGTTTAAGGTAAGATATCATAGTCCAGCGAATTCCATAGTTGCCTTCCGTCAATGCTGCGCGGAGTACATCGATAATCACCAAGAACAATAGTGGTGATATTATGCACCCTTGACGTAGGTACTCCACTTTGGACTTTAAAGTCCTCCGACACCTTACCATTGTGTAAGACATGACACTTACTGCCCTCATATGTATGTAGTCTTCATATGTGCTTTAAAATTTTCTGGGATGTCTCTCTTGCGCAAGGCCAACCAGATAGCATCTCGATTCAAGCTGTCGAAATCCTTCTCGAAGTCGATAAACAGTAAATGTAGCGGAGACCTGTACTCAACGCATTGTTCGATTATGATCCGTAAGGTGTTTATATGGTCGATGCAGGAGGATCGAGCACGAAAGTCTGCCTGTTCGACGTCGAGAGTTGAATCTAAATGCTCTTTGATTCTTTTCAGAATTATTCTAGCTGTTATTTTGGCTAAGGTTGGAAGAATGCAAATACCTCTCCAGTTTCCGCATTCCGTCAAGTTTCCTTTTTTCAGTTTCTTATTGACCGTCCCCCTTTTCCACTCCTGCGGAAATTGTTCACTATACCAAGCTCTCCGTATTAGAGAGTGCAGCAAATCAGCCGATGTATTTTGTTCTTCTCGAGGGACTTGATTCCTGTTATTATTTCCGTTTTACTGGAAGGTACGGTGCGAATTCGGGAATTTATTGCTTCGAACTGCTCATTCAAATTCGAGATCATACCGCCATCGTCTAAGTGGTTTAGCACTGTAGAAAAATGTTTTCTCCATCTAGTGAGCTGGTCCTCATCCGAGATCAGAAAGATACCGTCTAGGCTCTTCACTGGGTGTTGTTTGGAGTTCCGACCACCAGTCAGCTCCTTAGTGATGCTATAAGCAATCCTACTGTCGCACCTGATCGCTGGTTCTTCGGCCCTTGAATCCAATGAGTTGATGTACCGACGTTTGTCACGTCTCACAGTACGCTGCACTTCTTTCTTTTTCGCACGGTATTGGGCTTCTAGCTCAGTTCTCTTTACTGCTGAAACTGCTGCAATCCGAGCCTTGATTGCTGTACGCTCATTGGTCCATCTCCAGGTGTCTGCAGGTAGCCATGTGCATCGGTTTGTCTGCCTTTTACCGACATAGGTGCGTGCCCCAACCGTAAAATTATTTTTCACAGCATTCAGTGGTCATCCATGCTCACCTGCAGTGTGTTCCTGATTGCTTCTGCATCTAAGACAAGGTAGTCCCTGAACTGTTGGCGAACTTGGGGTACCTTGAGCCTGTCAATATTAAACCTGGTGATGTTAAGTAAATTTGAATTGTTGCTATTGACGGATGCAGTACGAAGGCGTGTATGAGCTAACATGAGATGATGATCATGTTCTAGTCCGATGTCAGCTCCACATCTGTTTCGGACGTCCAGGAGACAATTTCTAAAGCGACGGCTGATCGCAATGTGGTCGATCTGGTTGGATGTTCGCTGCCTGTCAGTAGAGACCCAACTGATCTTGTGGCATGTGTTATGTTTAACAGCGTACCTCCAATGACTAAGCGGTTGGTTTTACAGAAGTCCACAAACCGCTCACCCTTATCATTACGGTCTCCAAGGCCATGAACTTCCATCACGTGTTTAAGCATAGTATTGTCACTACCTACCTTGGCATTGACATCCCCCATCACCATTACGATGTCCCCATTAGGCGTTTGATTGTAGACGGCGCCTAACTGGCTATAAAAATTGTCCTTTTCATCCTCAGTCGCGTCTTGAGTCGGAGCATAGCACTGTATGATGGTAATTTTTCTTACTCTACTGTGGAACCTAGATGTCAATATCTGTCAATATCCGGTCACTGTGAGGTATCCTCGTGCTGATGGAGTTAGCACCAGTCCTATTCCAGACACCCATGCACTTCCAGCTGGTTTACCAGAGTAGAGCGTGACAGTGCTTTTTGTTAGGGAGATGTATTCCCCAGCATCGAACCATCTTATCTCGCTCAGCCCTAAGATGACTATTTTATAGCGTGCGAATTCGCGTTCCATTTGGAGAAATCTGGCGTTATCGGGACCTTCGGAAAGTGAGTTCAGGAGGGTTTTAACTTTCCAGAACCCGATCGTTGCCCACGTTCTATAGCCAAAGGTCGTTAGCAAATTATCCGAGGCGTTAGTTTCCGTGTCGGAGCAATTGTCTTTTTTTTACGGTTGTGGCTCGCTGGGCCAGAGACCAACCGACACTTATCCAGTTTTGTGACGCAGAAGGCTCGCCATTCGTCCTCTTCCGTTCGCAGTTTCCAGAGAAATTCCCAGATGGCACCACAGGGAGGTAGAAGTAGGACTTGCTAACAGAGTTTCAAGTTGTTCGGCTGCAGTGGCTCTTTCTCTTTATTAGGCGGACCAATACCTATTGGGAGATGCTGCTTCTACGAGGCCTTTGTTAGTCGTTTACCATCTAAACGGTAGGATGACGATCGAGAACCCTCGTTGCTCCATCAAAGTCGATAGGAACTTCACCGAAGCGTTCGATGTCAGGAAAGGTCTTAGACAATGTGACGTGCTATCACGCGATCTCCTTAACATACTACTTGAAAGAATTGTACGAAACTCACAAGCCAGCACCAGAAGTACAAGCTTTTACAAGTTTGTACAACTACTCGCTTACGCCGATGACATTGGCATAGTCGGAAGAACTCAGCGGGCCGTCAGTGGGGCATTTGCAAGTATTGAGATCAAGGCAGCGAAGATGAGTTTAGCGGTCAATCAAATGAAAACAACATATATGCTACCTAAAAAAAAAGGACACCCAACATCGACGACTTGGACAGGACGCCGCCATAGACACCAATGCCAATCGTTTTTATGGGCTAATAAGGCAATTGAGTATCAAAGCCCTATCTCGAACTGCTAAGGTAACTCTTTATAAGACGCTTATCATCCCAGTCCTGCTGTATGCCGCAAAGGCATGGACTTTGTCAAAATCGAATGAGGATGCCCTTGATTACTTCTTGAGAAAAGTTCTTCTAGTGATCTTTGGTCCCGTCTGCATAGACGCCGAGTGAAGCGGATGGAGCCAACGTTCGAGCCAAGAAAGTCTTCGAATCCACCCCGGATAAACGGCACAGTAGAGGATGACCACCAACCAAAAATCCATGATACCTCAAATGTTACTACTGAAGCCAGGACAAAATCAGTCATTCAAAGCACCTATTTAAATCTTGCCTTGAAACTGCTTTAATCATATCTCTCCGCAGCCGAAACGCTTCATAAAAACAAAAACGTATGAAATTACAGAATCGCAATTGTCGGGGTATTTTGGTGGTAGTATTTTAAGACGACTGTTGGAAAGACCTTCATAAAAATCTGCATACTCTATTATAATATTGTACATCTCCGTCAGAACTCGTCAGGAACTCTACCATTAGTTCCGACGTCACAAAATATATATTAGTATTGGGCATTTACAATAGCCAGTAGGACAATGTTGTAGTATTCTTTATAATCATAAAACTATGATCCACTATTTACAGGATGCACGATTGAAATATGTTTGCCGTCCACACCCACCAAACAGTTAGGGAAACCTCACTTGTAAAAGAAATGTGAAATAAATAAGTGATACATGTTTTTTTTTTGCATTAATGTTAGCTTACCTTCGGGTAATAGTCTTTGAAAATATTATATGTGCGTATACTACATGACAGGTCTCTGGAATTTTAAAGGACAACGATTGAGTGGAGACTCTTGCTGAACATTTAAGGTCTTCAAAACTCCTGGCAGTAGCTACAAAATCATAGAGTTCAGATGGTTTAACACACTCCCTCATCACAGTATTATTATTTTTAATCAGGAGTGTAAACAGTCCCAGCAATTCAAGAAAATATGTTCATCCATTCTAAAAAAATGTCTGTAGTCTACATCAAAATTAGACAATTCTCTTAACAATGAACAATCTCCATGAAATTCCCCGTACAGCAACCACTTCTTTTTTATCCACGCTTTAGATTTCTTTTCATTTAGTATTAATGCACTTGCTGCCGCACCGGCTGTAAGCAGATACAAATTACTATCCATCCTCGTTGGCATTTATGAATCGACTGAACAGAATTCATGCCGAAATATTATCAAAGTTCATTGATACGTGTGGTAGCGATTTCTCATCAATGTTACATAAGAAAAAAAAAACCTCAATAATACTTGTCAAGTAACATTAATCGTGTGCAGGGCGCTTTAGGCCTGGAAGCCCGAGCAACGCCCTCCAAAATGCGTTACGGATCCAATAACACCTTGCCCTCCTATACATCCTTGCGATGTGTGGAGTATCCTAAATGCATTAGTACATAGGTATTTATATCTCTCTCGCTCTCTCTCTCCTAAGTATAAGCATAGGTTTAAGTAAGTTAATATATAATTGGGGCAGTTAATAAAGTGAACTCATAACTGAAGGTCCTCTTTCATTTAGTAGTGCGAACACCACATGGTGACAGCGGTGTCGGTAAATTGTAATTCGGTCGTTCGCTATTAGAAAAAAAAAAGAAAATGGTAAATGATGACGCGGGACAGTCGTTTTCGGGGAATAATTTTACGGTTCAAGCGCCGGAGCACTTTTCGTTCAGCCCAACAGATTGGCCGCGATGGAAACGTAGATTTGAGCGATTTAGAATAGCTTCGGGGCTGAATAAAAGAGACGAGGAGGAGCAAGTTAATACTTTAGTGTATCTCATGGGTGATCAAGCAGACGATATATTCCTCTCGTTTCATTTGTCTGCCGCGGATCAAAAGAAATTTACTCCTGTGTTAAAGGCATTCGAGCACTTCTTCATTATAAAACATAATGTGATTTACGAACGGGCAAAGTTCAACTCTCGGTGCCAGTTAGAGGGGGAAACCATCGAAGACTTCATAACGGCCCTCTATTTGCTTTCAGAGAATTGCAATTATGCTACTCTGCGCGAGGAAATGTTACGGGATCGCTTAGTTGTAGGAGTGCGTGACAGACGGTTGTCAGAACGACTTCAATTGGAAGCTGAGTTAACGCTAGAAAAGGCTATACAGACGGTCAGGCAACACGATGCAGTTAGGAGACAACAGCAGGATCTGTCAAACACTAGCGGCTCTCTTCCCGTAAATAGCTTTCGCGTATCGAGGCAGAAATTGTCAACCACCACGCAGAAACAATTCCGAATTGCACGAGGAACGACAAAGACAAAAGAGGTTCAATGTCAGTGGAGTGGTTCGCAAGGGCAGCATGGAAATCAAAAGTGTCCCGCAACAGGAAAACAATGCCGTTCATGCAAGAAATGGAACCATTTTAGCCAAGTATGTAGGAATACATCAAAAGGCAACAACAAAATATTTCATGTGGAGGAAGAAGACGACCAATTGTTCATTGGTACGCTGACTGAAGAAAATTTCAACGTTGAGAGATGGACAGCGGAGGTTACGGTTAACGGAGAAAAAATTAATTTTATGTTAGATACGGGGGCACCGGTTGACGTTTTACCACTCCAAGAGTTTAAAGCGAGATTTCCTCTCGCAAAAACAAATAAATCGACGACGAAAAAGTTGTGTGGACCATCGGGAGAACGGCTGGAGGTAACGGGAATAATGCACTGTGATCTGAAATATGGACAACGTCACTGTAAATCAGCTTTGTATATTGTGAAGAACTTAAAATCTCCACTTTTAAGTTTAAAATCTTGTCAAAATTTGCAAATTATACAACGTATTAACGCACTAAACACCATTGCCGCTAAGAAGCAAAAGTCTACGGTGCAAATAGAAAGGGAATATCCGAAGTTGTTCGGCAAACTCGGTTGTCTAGAAGCCGAGCACGAAATTCAATTGAAACCAAACGCGAAACCACATGCAACCTTTACCGCCAGACGGGTGCCTATACCTTTAAAGGCTAAACTCAAGGAAAAATTGGACGAAATGTTGCATTTAGGAGTGATCAGGCGTGTAGACGAACCGACGGATTGGTGCGCTCCGATGGTGATTGTTCGGAAGCCCGACGGGGACATACGCCCTTGTGTCGACCTAGCAAAGCTGAATATGGCTATTCAACGGGGTGTCCATCCAATGCCGGTGGCGGATCATTCATTGGCTCAATTGGAAGGTGCAAAATACTACACGAAGTTAGACGCAAAATATGGATTCTGGCAGGTAAAGCTTTCACTTAAATCACAGCCACTTACAACCTTTCTCACACCGTTCGGGAGATTTTGTTTTCTCAGGCTGCCGTTTGGCATTTGTACAGCTCCGGAATTGTTTCAAAAACAAATGCAGCTAATTCTCGAAGGGCTTAATGGGGTTATCTGTCAAATGGATGACATACTAGTAACAGGAAAGGATATTGAGGATCATGACCGAAACTTACGTGCCGTACTAAAGAGGTTGGAGCAGAGTGGAGTCACCTTGAATAGATCGAAGTGTCAGATAGGCGTTACATCTGTCACGTTTCTTGGACATTACATTGACGAGGAAGGTATACATCCTAGCCCAGCTAAGACCCAGGCGATTGAGGAATTTTCACATCCACAAAATGTGAGGGAATTACGGCAGTTTTTAGGATTGGTGAATTACTTGGGTAAGTTCGTGCCGCATTTGTCTTCGGTAAGCCATCCACTGAACGAGCTTTTGAAATCACAATGGGATTTTGTTTGGACGTCAATGCAAGAAGAAGCTTTTACGGAATTGAACCGGGCACTAACATCAGCACCAGTTTTGAAAGCATACGACCCGACACATAAAACCATGGTGTCATCCGATGCTTCATCCTTCGGACTAGGAGCAGTTCTGCTTCAAACGGATTCAGACGGAATCTTGAAACCCGTAGCATACGCGTCTCGAACCTTATCAGAAAGCGAGAGGAAGTATGCACAGATTGAGAAAGAGGCTTTGGGCATCAAATGGGCATGCGAAAAATTTCGAGATTATATCACGGGCATTCAATTTACAATTGAAACGGATCACAAGCCGATGACTTAACACCACGAATCCAGCGCTTTCGAATGAAAATGATGGCTCGCACGTACAACACTATTTATACACCCGGTAAAGATTTAGTAGCTGCAGATGCATTGTCACGGCATCCCA
The DNA here is from genome assembly GCA_945910035.1 of Brachypalpus laphriformis. NCBI lineage: Eukaryota > Metazoa > Arthropoda > Insecta > Diptera > Syrphidae > Brachypalpus > Brachypalpus laphriformis. The sequence continues at coordinate 88,791,176 of OX246755.1, read as the reverse complement.
TTTAGGAGGTAGGACAGGATGGGGAGGAGGAAGAAATTGATTCCTTTATCAACAGCATCCTCGAGGAATTGCCAGCATCAACGGACAAATTAATGGCTATTAGAACAGCGCAACAAGAAGATCCGATAATCAAGGTGGTCATGGAATTTTGCCAACAAGGATGGCCGCATCATTCAAAAATTCTTCGAGAAGGAAGGCCCTACTACAGCGATCGCCAATATCTTTCGATTAATGGCCAACTGCTGATGCACGGAAGCCGATTGGTCATTCCACCGATTATGCGGGATGAGATGTTAGCAACAATGCACCTGGACACTTAGGAATAGTCAAATGCAAAAGTCGGATGCGTCAGTCGGTGTGGTGGCCTGGATGTTCGAGGCAGATGGAAGAATTTGTACGCCGTTGCACTATCTGCGTACAACATCAAGTCCCAAGGCACGAACCGCTCATTAGTTCAACACTGCCAGAGCGCCCTTGGCACACGGTAGCAATGGACCTCTGCGTATGCTATGGTAAGACGTTTCTAGTAATAAGCGATTATTTTTCCAGATTTCCAGAGGTCGATCAATTGGAAAGCTTGACATCACGATGCGTCATCAAACACTTAAAGTCAATTTTCGCAAGATTTGGCGTACCAGAGGTAGTAAGAACCGACAATGGCCCTCAATTCTCCCCCGGACAAACATCAGAGTTTTGACAATTTGCTAAAGTCTGGGGATTTAGGCACATCACATCAAGCCCTCATTTTCCTCAGAGCAATGGGTTCATTGAATCAGCCGTTAAAATAATAAAGATGCTGTTAAAGAAAAATGAAGGGGAACCCCAGTTGGCTCTATTGGAGTACCGGGCTTCGCCACTCGCAAATGGGTTAAGTCCAGAGGAATTGCTAATGGGCCGAAAAATTCGATCAAGAATACCGATGACAAGCGACCGTTTTGAACCAAAACTCGTTAATATGGACCAAATCAGGAAGGCTGAAGACCAACGGAGAAAACAGCAAGCTGACAACTTTAACAGGCGGCATGGGGTTTGCGACATCAGAAACTTTAAAGTTGGGGACGTAGTATGGATTCGGGATATGCAGCAATGGGGTCGAATTCAAGGCAAAGCGGATACACCTCGATCCTTTTACATCAAAACAAACACCGGAGTCTACAGAAGGAATAGCATGCATCTAAACAACGCTCATAGGGAAGATGTGCCGTATAAGTCGGAAGAAGTAGTTGGAGGAGAAGCTACATGGTCAAACACTTCCTATTTATCACTCTGATCTTAAAGTAAGTTTTCACAAGGAAAAAAAGAAATAAAAGAAAATTGAGCTATGTCTTAAGGGGGAGATGTGGAGTATCCTAAATGCATTAGTACATAGGTATTCATATCTCTCTCGCTCTCCCTCTCCTAAGTATAAGCATAGGTTTAAGTAAGTTAATATATAATTGGGGCAGTTAATAAAGTGAACTCATAACTGAAGGTCCTCTTTCATTTAGTAGTGCGAACACCACACGATGCCTATATATTGCTCGCCTGAATTATAATAAAGCTGGTCATTGGAGATATCGAAGGGGCCAAAAAATCCTAAAGATGATCCGTAGGCATCTGTTTACAAAGGTTTGCAGCCAGCGAGTGAGAATGTATATCACCCTCCATGACTAGTACACCCATACAGCATTACTGATTCGACGTTGGAGCGGAACAGTCGTACTTTGGCTCTTGTGCTGATAACATTGCTTCTCTAGATTTTCGATAGCAGACCGAACGTAGATTTTGCTTCATCGATTCTGTTGCAAAGATCCAGTTCAGTACCACTACGGTCGGCACTTCCTGGATAAAGATAATCATTAACTTTTACGACCGGCTGCTGTCTGGCAATGTTGATTTGAGCATGGTATAGTCTGTTTCTGTTCCAAATCACTTGAAATACCCCACGTGCGCAGAGAGAAATTTCCCAAAATAATAAAGGGGATGAAATCTTTCTTAAATCTTCTAAGAATGGTTAATAATTTTCTCCACTTTACTCTGTATGATAGATAGATAGAAATCTTTATTGTAGCTAGAATAATACATTTCTTATAGACTAAATTGCACATATTATAGAGATTTGGCTTAATTGCTACCTTACTACTGAAAGATACATTAACAATTTATACAATTATATCACAGACTCATTCATAATTTTTTCCAAGGAAAAGCTACATGAAAAACCTTCATTCAATTAAGGTACATACTAAGTTACTATATATATGTATAATACATAATTGTGTATTTCGATTTTGAGACGAGAGAGGGGGAGATGAGAAAACTGATGTACTCAATTTATTCAAATTTCGTTGATTAAAGATATAAGTAAAATAATAAATAGATGACAACATTTACGAGAAGATAAACAAACTATACAATAAATAAATTTACAAATAATCAAAAAATAACAAGTAGATATTAAATTACATATAACAAGTAATAAATAATAAAGAATAATTAATAATTAATAAATAATAAACAATAAATAGTAAATAATAAATAATAAATAATAGACAAAACAAATAATAAATAACAAATAGGCGAACCCCACAGGCGGATTAGTAGAAATGCGGTGAATTGGGAGGGTTGTGATCCCTTATTTTCGGATCATAACCTCGCTGATAAAAGGAAGAAGAAGAAATAACAAATAATAAATAAATAAATACATATACTTGAATAAATAGATTCTGCGATAATTTAACCAACTAAATTTGAGATCAGGTTGTTCTCAGATGACATGCAAGACACAATATAACGGTCGCGTAATTTTGTAATTTTGACCGGAACTTTATCCACATTAGCAATTTGGTGCAATTCTTCAGTAGAAAAGTACCACGGTTAATTTAATATTAATTTCAGCAACTTATTTTGCGTTATTTGTAGTCTCCTAATTTTTGCACATATACCCCAGACAGGAGACCCGTAAAATATTATAGCTTGGAATATAACTTTAAAAATGATAAGCTTGTTTTCGTCGCTCAATTTTGATTTGCGGTTGAAGAACGAATAAAGAATTTTAATCGTGATGTTTACTTTATTTATAATTTCCTGGATATGTACGTTATATGTTAATGCTTTATCGAGGTGGACCCTAAGATATTTGACATTCGACTTCCACTCTACCTGAGCACCAGCAATAATAAGTCTATTGCTTGGTAAGAAACAGGTTTTTCTTCTCCTTGTAAAAAAGATAGCCTGAGTCTTAGAAGCGTTTATTTTTATTTTCCAGTTATTGAAATACGTTTGGATTGCATTTAAAGCGCATTGCAGATTGGTTTCAATGTTGAAACCAACCGCATCCGACGAGTAAATACACGTATCATCTGCGAAAATAGCTGATTCACAGTTTGCTAATCGGGGGAAGTCGGACGTATACATATATATTAAACAAGATTGGAGCAAGCACTGATCCTTGAGGTACACCTGCATCGATAGAAAAGACATCAGAAAGACAGTTATTGACAGATACTACGAACGATCGGACAGTTAAGAAGGACAGTACAATTTTCACCAGGTAAGTAAGGAAGTTAAAGTTGATTAATTTATGCAACAGTCCATGGTGCCAGAGTGTAAAATGCCTTCTCTACTCTGTATGATGTTTTTTCTGGTTTGGTAAAACTTCTTTTCGTTTTTATAAAGCGGAAAGCGTTAGTTATGAGCAAATATTTTATAAATATAATTAAAATGGTATGTTTTACTACGTATTAATTAATTTATTTATTGTATTAGTTAATTAAGTATATATTATCATATTTCGTTTAGCCCAAATAAAACAGTTTCTTTAATTTTCCAATATAGGATAAATATAACAAATACAATACATGTTTTTATTTAAAAACCAAATAAAGGCGACATACAAAACAACAACTGAAAAAAATCCCTTCAATTAATATGCATTGTTCAAGCAAGTAAATCTGAGAAGCTAGAATTTGTTGCCTTTGGTCCTTTTCTCAAATTAGATATACCCATAACCCATCACGCAACTTGATTCCGATTCGTCAGTAGTTCCGCAGCTCTGCGATGAAAAACATCGAACTCTGGGTATAGAGTCTGTTTTCCTTTTGCTCCTCCTCTTTTTCTTTCGTTCTCTCGAATTTGAATTTTTTTAGCTGTAGTTGTTGTTGCTTTATCTCTTAGGAATGAAAATAAGTAAAACTCGTACAAATAAAGGAGACCTGCGCAGAAACCCGATGAAGTAATTTGGAACGGACTATAGTTTAAAATGCAAAGGGCTTCTGTTTTTGAGGTATTTGACTTTAGTCCCAATTTCTTTGCCTCGGCTTCCAGATTTTGGATCATTAAATGCAGGTCTATTATCTTATATGAAAGTAGGCAATCATCGTCAGCGTAGTCCAAATATCTTAGATAACATGTCATAGCCCATTTGATTCCGTGGTTTCCTCCTGTCAGTGCTGTCCAAAGTACCTCGCTTATGACCACAAAGGACAACAGCGGTAAAAGTATAGACTACTGTCGTACTCCGCTTTCACTTCAAAGTCCTCCGACATCTTAACATTGTGCAAAGCATAACACTTACTCCCTTGATATGAAGCTTATATGTATATAAGCTATGGGCCTTTCTCGAAAGCCTATGCTTGGATTACACCTATGCCGGTGGAAATCTTTCGGAACTGTTTAAGAGTAAACCATCTTCCAAGGTCTTGATGCGAAGTCAATGTTATCTTTATACTGAAGGCCGGTAAGGCGAGCAGTACAACAGCCAAAAATTGTAAGACCAATAAGCCTTAGCTCTCTTATATTGAAGACGATGAAACGGCGAAGAAATAGTAATATCCACGTCCGTAAGACTCCCAACGTAAATCTAAAGCCTAAAAAATAGCTGAAAGCAGGTGAGAAAGATGGGAAAACAAACACGGCCCTGTCCAAAGTTAGGCATCAGTAAATCTAAAAATTGTTTAGCCCTAAACAGGCCTTCTATAGCAATAGCTACAAGTGTTATAGCAGGGCATAACCTGTTAAGCAAACAGTCAGACTCCACCGAAACCTCCAAATAAACCTTTCTTTGAAGAATTAGAGGAACTGGCAGGCATCTCGCGGGTCCTGAAATTCTGCAACGGATCCGGTTGGACAAGATTTTTATTCGAGATGGGCTAAACAAAGTCAAACGAGCAAGTCTAGGTATCATACAACTATTTTAAAATATTATTCTTTCCCTCGTTGAAACAGGTATATGGGTGTTTCTCCTGTGCAAGGCTAACCAGATGGCATGTCAATTAAAGCTTTCGAGCGCCTTCGCAAATTCGATGAACAGAAGATATAGTCAGAACCTGTACTCAGCACATATTGCATGATAATCCACAAGGTGTTTATGTGGTCCATGCAGAAAGTTTCCATGCGATTGCCTGCTTGCTGGATATCGATGGTTGAATCAAAATGCTATTTTATGGGGTTGAAAAGAGAACTCATTTACCTCTGTAGGTGCCATACTCCAATCAAGTTACATCTTTTTGTAAACCTGAGGATCATCCCCCTTTTCCACTCCTGTTTCGTTCGGCAATAAATATGGTATGAGATGCAAAGTTTTAACTATCATTTCGTAATTCAGCCCAAAAAACACAAAATAAAATTGATAGAATTAAAAGAAAACAAGCAATGTAGGCCAGTTTTTACTCCATTCTCCATAAATTATGTAAAGTTTGGGAACAAGTATGTATATACGAGGGTACCAACATTGTATTCCATAACTAGGACATATGTATGTTGCTCAAATATTATAGTTTATTAACGCCTCTCTTGTAATCGAATGTGAATTCCATTCTCAGACTTCAAAGTAAGCACAGCAGATAGAATTGGATCATACTTATTCCTTGGTTCCATAGGCTCGTAACCATCCTTAGAATAGAGGTTATCTTTGGGAGGCAGAATTTCAAAAGTTCGCACAATCTTCGAGAGTACCGATTTCATCTCCATTAGTGCGAATTTTTGTCCTGAAAACAAAAAGATAGTGTATCTAATTTGCATGGCGATTTTTCCAAATTGTCAGACCTATGCAATTCCTTGGACCTGCGCTGAAGGGAACATATTCAAACTGATTCGTTCTTACACGCGTCTCCGGATTAAAACGTTCTGGGTCAAATTTAAATGGATCTGGGAAATATTTCTCGTTATAACCCATTCCAATAATGAAAAGATTTAATGTGGCATCCTTGGGAAGAATTGTACCATCTACAATATAAAATAAAATAATCTCTATTACAATTATTACAAAAACCAAAAAATTGTTTGTTGGAGCAACATTCACATACAAAGCTCATAGTCTAGTTTATAATATTATATTTACACTTAAAAATAATAAAAAGCCTTACTCAAATCATATGGTCTTTCAGTAAAACGTCCAATGATAGGTACACTAGGAAATAAACGTTGTGCCTCTTTGATTACCATGTCCAAGTATTTCATCTCCTGTATATCCTTAAAGGTAGGTTGACGTGTAAGGTCTCCATTAAAAATATCCATTTGTTCCTCAATAACCTTTCTCTGTTGTATAATAAAATTTGTAAATAATTTATTCACTTAAGGGCAAAGATGGAATATTTTTACCTGTACATCAGGATGTCGTGACAATAAATATATAGCAAAAGATATCCCCGATGAAGTAGTATCATGACCCTCAAGAGGAATAAGAACATAATTAGTACTATAAATCACATACACACATGTTCACATTCAGCTTACCTCAAACATAAAGGTGGACACCTGTTCGTAAATATCCTGCAGGGTTAATGGCTGCCCGTCGATAGTGGATGTAAGAAGTGAATCAAGAAAAGCCTGCTTTGGGCGGATATTAATGTTATCATCGTCATTTGCTCTAATAGTGTCGTCATTGGTGTCATTTTGCATTGCATCGCGACGTTTTTCTATAATCTGTAATTATGAATACCATTATCAGAGGGACCATTTGCTATTTTTCGAGATTATTCAGATTTGAATAATGATAGAATTTGCTGATCCTTTCTCCACTTGATACTTTATCATGTGCAGTAATTTTGCGTTTTGGAGCAAGCGAATAACTCTGCCCGGAGTTTTGATGACTTTGCACCACACTTAGATATCCTGTGACTTTTCTGGGTACGCTATGCGCCGTGGCGCAGTGGTTAGTGTGTCGGACCATTCTGCGTTAATGTTCTAATCCCAGAAATTTTTTTCACGGTCCCACTTCTCGCGAATGTCTGACAAACATCCGAGAGTATTGTTGTCACGAGAAGGCTTCTCAAAAACAAATTGCTCTTCGGATACGGCACTAGGTGCCTCCCATTCGTGTAGAAAAATATAACGCACATAACACGAGAGAACTAGGCCCAGCCACATGAAAAGGTGTCGCGCCAGATATTTTTTTATTTTTTTTATGACAGTCAACAGGCTGTTTCGCAAGCTCAAAGTTGACTTTTTTGTGGTCGAGACTAATTCTGTGTGGAGTCTCAGCCGGAAATTAATTGATATCGATTTTTCAAGTATGGCTCCGAAACTCATTAAAGAAGACAACATTAGACTTCACTTCTCAAGGCAGACACCTGTGGTGGTATCGGCTTAGGTGATAGTGTTATTTGTCATAATTAAAAGCGATCAGAAAAATTGGTTGCTCTGTGCATAGTGATCACCAAACAATTTCGAGGAGCTGGCAGCAATTGCCTTCTCAAAACGTCAAAATGCTGTCATTATTCATTTTCCTGTCTAAGCTAACGTAAATAAATTCAATTTAAATTTTTTTTATTCGGGTGTTTTGTATTATTCGCAGAAAAACTGTTTGGTGGTTTTAGCTGTCACAAGAGAACAATCGCTAAAATGTGATTATCAAAATAACTATCACCTTACATGGAGCAAAATCTAAAAATATGACTATCACATATCACAAATCACCTTAGCCGATTCCACCCCTGTTTTTTTTTAGCAAAGCCCTACGTTATCCTAATGACCACGATTAAGAAATGGATGGAAAGTACGTATATATGGGGCTACGGTTACAATCTGGACACGCTTAAGGCATTGCTAAACCCTTTAGCCACTTCTAATTAAGTTCGAGAAAATTCTCTGAATTCGATTGCAAAGTTGAGCTCTGAAAGTCTTGTTTGGTTCGCACTGGATATGAGATGTCTGATGAGCTTTCTAGGTGAAGCTTAGACGTCTGTAAGAAATCCGCTACTGTCTCTCAGCAAAAAAAAGTGCAGATATTTTACTACTGTTCCCAAGAGGCACTACATCTCTGCCAAGCATTTACATAATTGTGCTTACTTTAAGGAACACCATAGTCTGGGACGCATGTGTTGTGAGCGACAATACTGCTGAACATGTCATCTACGATTGCTCTGGTCGGATCAGATACAGGTAGCAGATTTTCAAAATTGATATGGTGAGCCCTGGCAAGTGGCAACCCATCCGTCTTCGAAGCACGAAGAAAAAAAATTCAGAAAAAGGGCTTGCTTATACAATAGACTAGTATTTGAGTCTGAAAACTCCAGTGCAGTGTTTCCTTTCCCAGTGAAAGTGATGATAATAATTTGTACGAGTAATACTTAAATTGATTTAATTTGAGGAAGTTACTTTAAGGCAGACTACGGATAATATGGCCTGGCCATGGGATCAAAACTCGAAGTGAATTTGGAATTTTTATTCTAATGTCAAAATGAACGGTATTTAACCAGTTATTGCTGAAACTGAATTTTCTCGAAAACGTCTGCAAAAATCTTATATTTGGGTTAGTTTTGACACATACAGACTTATGGCACACGAGACTTTTGTCAGAAATTCGAAGATGTAAATACTGTTTTTTTTTCTATAACATAATGCTCATAAGGTTTTGAAATTAAAGAAAAAAATAAAAGATCAATGTCATCAGTTTTTTTTTTAATTTTTCACTTTTTATGGGTTTTTAGTTATTTAGATTCATGAGGCTGCAATCATAAAAACACTTTCAGAGCCTTGACTGATGAAATATTCATTTCACTCAAGGCACTCAAGTCTTTTTTGTTTTAACAAATTTCCAATGCATACTTACATCTATTGCAAAATCCTTTAAGGTTTTCAGTGCGCTCTGGAAATCATTGTACTCTGGAGCGAACTTAAATAGAAACTCATTCCTTTTAAATGGATGAAATGCGCGCATTTGAACTGCGTAGCCCAAGCTAAAAGATTTATACAACAGATAAAAATAAATTAATATGTATTTAAGCGTTTAATATCAGCACTTACTATTGAAATGCTTTCACAACGGCTGAATCATTGTTATCCATTGCATTGATACTCACTCCCATAGCGGTATCTAGATGAAAAAAAGCGTTATAAATGAAACAATCTTTCAAGTTTTAACGCGCTCACCGCATATAATATCCAACGTACAGTAGCACACTATACTCTGGAAATCAAAAATGACTCCACCTTTTGACACCTCTTTTAATTTTTCTACGAATTTTGACGAGTTCCGATTCATGACGTCTAGAAAGTCGACAAGGATCTTAAAGTGAAATGAAGGAGTAATCATTTTCCGATGACTATGCCAATGTGGTCCAAAACTGGTCAAGAGTCCTTGACCTAACCATGGATAAAGTAGGTCATAAATGTTGGATTTCTTAAGAATTTGTGTACTTGAAAGGACATTCTGAAAATTATAAGAATTAGATTTCTTAGTTTAGCTAGGTACGAGCGCATAATACTATTCTTACTTCCATATCCTTTGGATTAGAGATAACAACATTTGCTTCAAAACCAATCCAAAATCGAAATATATTGTGATCATACTGCCGCCACCACTTGAAAAGATTCCGCAGGATTTCTGAAATGGTATTTATGGAAGAGGAAACGTGTTCACCGCATTTAGTAAGTAAAGTTGTAAGTACTAATCGCGCCTGGCAATGAAAAACCTAACGCGAATTAGTGGTAAGATCTTACCAGTTAAGAACTAGCTTTGGATTTAAATTTAAAGTCTGACTATGTAGTTAATGTTATGTGTAGGCATGATGGGCACTTTGATTATGTTTGATCTAATTTGATTGCATTTTTCGTTAAATATCTGCTATAAATTAATACAAGTTATGTAATATGTAGGTGAATTTGAACGCAATTGCTTTGAACCGGATATACCATATATAAGCACTAAAAGGGGGTTGAGCAAATTTAAAGTCTACTTTACTCGTATTCAAGACTGTCACCGACCTGAATCTGAACCAGGAACGGATTGCAGAGAATATTTCACGCATGACTCCAAGACTACTCAAGGGTCTGGTGTTGGTGTCTTCATTGAAGGCTTCACTTCTCGTTATGCAGATATGTGTCCCTTTTCTAAGTAACTTGTGCAATCTTCATGGCTATGAACTACTCATTCACAGTGATGGTAAGTGCTGGTACTGTAAGGTCCTTATCAGTAAATCGCTTACTTGGCTTAATACCAAAGACGCTCAATGGAAACAAAAGGCAGTTCGGGAATGTAAAATTAAGTATTAACTTAAGCCACAGAAAGACAATCATAATTTTCTACATCGAATGCAAAATTTCTAATCCCTGAACTTTATTGATTTACGGCGTCGAAATTTCATTTTGCAATGTACATAAGTTAGCATTTGAAAAGAATGATAGGTTATAAAAAATGTTAGTCTACAGGGTGGCCAAAAACACTCACCTGATGTTGTTAACATTTTTTAAATGTTTACTTGGACCTTTGCGCTTCTATTCCATTACTTTTTGAAAATGATATCGGTCAATTGGGCGCCGCCATTCTTGATGACCATTTGGACTCTTTTTACCGCATTTTCAATCGTTTTGGCGAGAACTTCGGGCGATTAGTTCTCGCACTTTTGGCGGATATTTTCTTTGAGTGCAAATCGCCAAAACGAGGCATTAGGCGACCCAGAAACGCATACTTCAAAATGTCCATTGTGACGTAAGCTGTGTGTACAGTTGCGCCGTCCTGTTGGAACAATATGTCCTCCAGTCCCAATTCATCAAATTGCGGCAATGAAAACTCGTTGATCATAGTTCGAAATTACATCAAGTAAGTCGCAGTACTATCACAATAAATTTGCCCAATCGAAATCGGACCCTAGAAAGACGTGGAAACTTATAAATGAAATTATGGGAAGAAAGAAACCGTCAGTAGATGACACCTTGTTAAAAAATATTTCGTTACATGGAGATAGGACTACACTAACAAACGAGTTCGCAAAATATTTTGCAAGAGAAGCCTCGAAAATAATCCATGATTGTGATGTCGTGACATCAGATCATTCACCGGATACTAACTGTCAGACAATATTCGTTGAGGAGACAAGCGAGCTGGAAATACTCACCATACTGCAGACACTAAACACGAATAAGTCACCTGGCATAGATAAAATAAGACCTGTTGATCTCAGAAACAATGCAAATGTTCTCGCACCGATAATAGCCAGGATAGTGAACCTCAGTTTGCTCCAATATAAAGTTCCCAGAGTACTAAAATCAGCCGTAGTACGACCAATATATAAAGGGGGTACTAAAAAGCTTATTTCAAACTATAGGCCGATCTCCATACTACCAGTCGTGGACAAATGTTTGGAACAAGTTGTTGTTAGAAGACTATGGGACTTTTTAAAGAAAAACAAAATCATACATGAAAACCAGTATGGATACCAATAGAATAAAAGTACGAATAAATTGCTTGGTGAGTTTTCAAACATAGTAAATCAAAGCCTGAACAGAAATCATCACGTCCTAGTCCTTTTTTTGGACTTCAGTAAAGCGTTTGATACTCTCAGCCACGAAAAACTATTAGCAATTTTAAGCCGAACTGGAATAAGAGGGACACTAGCTAGCTGGTTGCAGAACTACCTAAGCAATAGAAACATAGTAGTAAGGATTGGAGATGAATGCAGCCAAGAAGAGATTTTTATGCACGGAGTTCCACAGGGCTCACAGCTGGGACCAATCCTCTTCATACTGTACACCAATGAACTTCTACGTGTGTTAAAAAAAAGTAATGCTTTCGCTTATGCTGACGACACCGCTATCATAGTACGACACAAATCTTTGGAGACTGCAACATCAATAATGCAAAAGGAATTCAACGAAGTGGTAAAGTGGTGCCACGATATGGGTTTAGTTTTAAACACATCAAAAACTAAACTAATGCACATTCACGGACCTAGATCCAAAACTGGGAGCATTCGCATAAGGTACGAAAACGGGAGCTGTCCTAAGACGTTGGCGCAAGATATAGGGGTTGTAGATGAGTTCAAATACCTAGGTGTAATTATCGACAGAAACTTCAGATGGGATAAACAAATTAAAAAAATAAGATCCGAATTAAAAAAGGCGATTTTTGGAATGGTGTATTTGAGTAGGTATTCTACAGTGCAGGTTCTAAAACAGGTGTACTATGCACTTATAGAGTCAAAGCTCAGGTACGGTGTTTTGGCTTGGGGTAATGCAGCAACTGTGTACATAAAGGATTTGCAAAGACTCCAAAACTCCGCACTACGAATTATATCCCGAAAAAGACGACCAGGAAGTGAAAATTTCAATGTGCTGAATGTGGAAAATATCTTCAAGCTGACGGCGGCGCTGGAGTATTATAAAGATCAGCGGTTCCAATTGCCTATCACCCACGAGTTCAACACAAGAAGACGTGCTCAAAATCTTCTCCTTATGCCCAGTTTCTACAATGAGTATGGTAAAAGACAATTAGACTACGTAATACCTAAAATAATGAATAGTATACCACCAAACCTAAAAAATGTCATAAACTTGAATTTGAGAAAAAAAATATTAAAAAAACACTTTTTATCTTAACCCTTTATTAAAAGAAAAATATGTTTATATAAAAAAAAAAAAACTTTAGCTCACTACTTTTTAAAGATATATACGTTGTAACACAACCTCCTGCAGATAAGTCTCTGACTTCGCGGGAAACTAAATAATTGTAATGAATGTTGAAGAAATAAAGAAAGAAAGAATTTGAAAATTTGAACGTGGATTTTCAGGGCCCCAGAAGCCCAAATTTTGTTTGTTTTCGTATCCGTTTAGATGGAAATGGGCCTCGTCGCTCATGATGAATTTCGACCAAAAATCGTCCACTCGAACTAGAGTTCGAGTGATTATTTCCTTTCTTTAAAAAAAACTGCATGTTACCTGATGTGAGCAGGTTTGAGCCACAGCGGGGGAAAGCAACCAATAGCAACTCGACCATAAAAGGAAAACTAATAACATCTAAGTTTCTTCAACCACTACACAACAAAAAAAAAAAGAAGAAAATACAGATTCCTGTAACATAGTGGACTGGATTGAGTTCTCTGGATTTCTGCAAAAATATTTAACCTGTGAGCTTGCACAATGTATACGGCTTTTTGAGAAAAATGATAGAACAGACACTTCTGAATAATCAAAAAAAAAAAATTTAAACCACAGCAGCTAGTACCACGAAGCTCATCCAAACACTCAACTGAATTTCATCTTATTACTTGCTTCTTATAGTCACAATAACTATCATACGAGTATATGGACAATTTTACTTTTGCCAATTTAAATTAGAAGTACATCTCAGCTGCTAAGCTTACATACATACATACACTTTCAATGGCCCGCTAATCCTTCATGAGGGTCGCAGGGGTAGGATGCTCAGGCGGACTCTCCATCCTTCTCGATCCTCCGCCAATGACTCCAATTCATCAGGAGGAATCCCTAGGCGGCTCCAGGAGAGATGTCGGACTTGGTCCAACCATATATTTCGAGGCCTTCCGCGGAGTCGCCTACCTGATGGCACGGTAACCATGGCGCGTCTTGGAAGCCGGTCTGGGGGCATACGCACTACGTGACCAAACCATCGAAGTATAGATCGTTCCGTTCGGAGAAGTAGCTGCTCAACAATGAGCGCCTCGCGTACTCTGGTGTTGCCCACTCGATCCCTACGAGTTATTCCAGCAACACCGCGAAGGAACCTCATTTCGGCAGCTTGTATCCACGATCTTATTCTTTCGGTCACTGCCCAAATTTCATGACCATAGGTGAGAGTTGGAACATACACCGAGTTAAAAACCGATTGGCCAAGCTCTCTCAAAATCGATCTAGCCTGACCAATTCTACAGGATAACTCGGCATTGCTCCTCCCATCACTCGTGAATAAGAACCCGAGGTACTTAAACTTATCCACCTGCTTCAGTGGGACTCCACTAACATGCAGAGTGCACTGAATGGGTTTTTTGGATACGACCATTACTTCCGATTTGTTCACGTTGATCTTCATTCCAGCATCATCACAAACGGCTACAAACCTTTCGAGTGCGCGCTGAAGTTTTGTTTGAAAGGACCCAAGGATGACCAAATCATCCGCAAAGAGCAGATGAGTAATCCTTGGGTCTCCGACTTTGAAACATTCCCCGCCACGGCTGCGCTGCAACATCCAATCCATATATACAATGAAGAGGAGAGGTGACAAAACGCACCCCTGGCGGAGTCCAACGCCCACAGTGAAGGGTATTGATTTAACACTTAAGACTGAATCGCCCTTAACAGGGAACCATCAATCTCATACTCCTGCAGAAAACTCCAGAGTTTGCCTCGAGCAACCCTATCATATGCTTTTTACAACTCCACAAAACAAGTGTAGACAGGTTTAGCATACTCCCAGGCCTTCTCAAGAACCATTCTGAGAGTGAATAACTGGTCGGTTGTGCTTCTACCGGGACGAAAACCACACTGCTCATCCCCCATACTGTCCTCAACCGTAGCTCTAGAACGCGTTTCTAGCACCTTAGCGAAGACTTTTCCAGGAAGACTTAAAAGGGATATATCCCTATAGTTGGCGCAATCTCTTTTGTCCCCTTTTTTAAAAAGAGGAACTATCACCCCGATTTGCCAATCACCAGGTGTTTCACCGCATTCCCATGCCACTTTAATGACACGCGAGAGCCATTGCACTCCCTCTTTACCTAAAGCCTTGAGCATTTCTGGCCGAATTTCGTCCACACCAGCAGATTTGCCAACTTTTAGCGCTTTGATCGCCAAAGCTACTTCCTCTACCGTAGGACTACTTTCCGCCCTACTTTTCCCTTATAAAATTCAGAGAATATATGATCTTTTTCTCTTACAGTATATTTTGCCGATCCTAATTCATTCAAATGGTGTATATTCACTCAATAATTATTAATTTGAAATCATTAGGAATAACTGGGATAAGTATTTACTTTCAGATACGCTTTTATGTGCATAATTCCAATGCAAAGGAAACATAGAGATCATAGAATATTATTTAAAGTGCAGAAAGTATTTCATATTCTAATCTGGCAACAGGATTTTTGACAATTGTCGACAAAAGCACAGCCTAGCAAGGAATAGGCGAACTAATTTGTGGATCACGAAAATAGATCCAAATGAAAAGCAAGATCTCGTATCGTTATTGTAATGCATTCACACCAATGATCTGATCTAGATCATGGGTGACAACAAAACATGGCTATTGAATGAAAACAATAATAAGTTTTACGCCAGGAGAATGTTATTCTGTATAGATATAGCAAGCGACAAGCACAATTTCGGCACACAATAAGCCATATTCTGAAAGGCGTTAGATGAGGAAACTATAACCACACCACAAGACAAGCCGTAAATTGTTCGTTGATCCAGATCCAGATTGTTTTATTTTCGCTATGTGATCTAATATGGAACATGGGTGATAACAAACACGTGGGCGCCGTGGCGTAAGTGGTTAGTGTGTCGGATCACTACGCATGAGGTTCCAAGTTCGAATCCCAGAAAATACCAAAAAGTTTTTTCACGGTCCCACCTCTCGCGAGCGTCTGACAAACAGCCGAGAGTATTGTTGTCACGAAAAAGCTTCTCAAATCGCCGTTAATTATAATTAAACTGTAGGTCCCTTCCATTCGTGTGAAAAATATAACGCACACAACATGAGTGGTTGCGAGAAGCTAGGCCCTGGCGCTTTCAAGAGCTGTTGCGCCAAATATTTGTTTTTTTTTTTTAATATAAAGAAGCGAAATGAAAGGGAAGTCTTCGTTATAAGCGATTGGTCGTTATAGGCATAGTCGTTATAAGCGACTTCCACTATATTTAAAACAATTTTTCTTAATATTGAAAAAAGACAAAAAATATGTCGTGTACGCTGTATTTTGTGAGTTAATGTAGGTCGGGAATACTTGGACTACGTATACATATCTATAATACTTGGACAATATATCATATATCCCAAATTCCTATTTGAATAAAGGAAGCGTTTGATTTAACTAAATGTGTAGTTGGATTCAACAGAATGGACTATCGAAGCTGATTAACGATGGGACCAGAACGTCGATTATTATGAATGTGTTAATAGTTATCAGCCCTTAGAGCCCAATATTTTATAGATTTCTCAAAAGGTAATATATCAACTTACTGACATACCATATTTGGGTCGATATTTGGTTTCATTACTTTTGCAATAAATGCATTTTAAATATTTAAAACACTTAAATAATATCAAGTACTTAAGTGCGAAGTAAGAAGGAAATCATAATTTTACAATCAGGTCATATTTTCGGATGCAAAAAATTTAAATTAGACCGATCGAACGGTATTCTTATTGGCGAGATTTTCGAAAGGAGCCGCAATATTTCTTAACGAGAAATTTGGGGTGTAGTTCGGCAATCATGTGGCTTCTTAAAAATGCACTTCATATCTTCAAAAATGAAGAGTACAAATTGAATTCAAGTTCTCCAAAGCAACCCTATTTCATTTTCGGTGATAATAAAGAAAAAAAAACGGTTTTCCAGTAGGATAATTCCAGGATAATTCCAATACAGTATTGAGACAATGAGTTGGCTTACATCGAATTCGATTCACGTAATGAGCTAGTCAGCATCCTTCCCTGATCTGAAACTAAAAGAAAATATTTGGCGAATTTGGTCAGGCGAGTATATGCGGAAAGTCAACAATTTGAGTCACCTGCAGAACTTAAACAAGCTCTTATTACGCATTGGGACAAAATTGAGCCTGAACTGCTGGAAAAGTTGATAAAATCAATGGAAAACAGGTTATTCGAATTAATTGTTCCTAAAAATTTCTCAAATGAGTTATTTGTATTTTTCGTTGCCTTCTATTTATGAAAAAACTTAAACATGGGTTATAAAATGAAACGCCGGAATTCATACTTTTTCAATAAATTACAAATAACAAATTAAAAAAAAACATGTTATTTTTTAAATAAAACCATGTTTTTTTTTTTTTTTGTTTTTGGTCAAATGTGAACTCATGCTAACTGTAAGCATAAAATATAAAATTTTGCTCTACGTTTTGACACTTTCGAAAGCGCTTATATGGGCTATGTATATAAAATGCACTGTACATAAAGAAAGATTTTGACCATCTTGTAGGGACCCTTTTATTTCCCGAGATAAAAAGTATTATATTAAATTAAATATTACTTACTTACTTAGGTGGCGTTCGGGGTGAACTTGGGCCTCAACTAACAAGCCTCTCCATTTAGCTCGGCCTTTAGCTAATTGCCTCCAGTTGCGAACTCCAAGTTGGTTGGGGTCCCCTTAAACTTGTCCACGTCACCTACGGCGAGGACGTCCTTTATTGCGTTATCACTCGGGATTAGATTCAAAGACTCTGCGGGCCGCAGCATTCGCTCTTCATGTCCTAGCCATCTCAGACGCAGTTTTTTCACTAGGTCGATGCCGCTGTACAGCTCGTATAGTTCGTGATTGAACCTTCTCTTCCAAAACCCGTCAACGCAAATGGGACCGAATATCTTACGTAGAATTTTCTCTCGCAGCGACCAAGGATATCTTCATCCTCTTTTAATAAAGTCCATGTTTCAGCGCCGTAAAGCATGGCTGAAGAGATCAGGGTCTTATACAGAGTCTCCTTAGTTGTTCGAAATAGGGCTTTACTGTTGAATTGCCTTATAAGCCAAAAAAAAACAGCGATCGGCAAGAGTTATTCTTCGCTTGATATCTGCGCTGATCTTGTTTTTCGAGTTTAGCAGAGTCAAGGTAGACAAAGTCCCTAACTACCTCGAAGTTATACCTGCCCACTGTGACGTTCTGTCCAATTCGTCGGTGTTGGTTGTCCCTTCTTGTTGACAGCATATACTTGGTTTTGCCCTCGTTTATCGCTAAACCCATTTTGGTCGCTTCCGCCTCAATGCTTGCAAACGCACCGGTGACAGCCCGCTGAGTTCTTCCGATAATGTCTATATCGTCGGCGTATGTAAGCAGTTGTACAGACTTGTAATGGATTGTGCCTCCGGTGTTGGCTTGTGAATTCCGCACAATCCTTTCAAGTACAATATTAAATAAGTCACATGACAGCGCGTCATCTTGTCTAAAACCTTTTTTGACATCAAAGGTCTCGGTGAGGTCATTATCGACCTTGATGGAGCAGCGAGCGTTGTTCATCTTCCTCCTGCACAGACGAACAAGTTTGGCAGGGATGTCAAAACTAGACATGGCTCTAGAAAGCTCTTCTCTATAGATGCTGTCATAGGCAGCCTTGAAATCGATAAAGAGATGGTGAGTATCGATTTGGACTTCTTGAGCTTTCTCCAGGATCTGCCGAAGGGTGAAGATTTGATCGATGGTGGACTTTCCTGGCCTGAAACCGCAATGATAAGGTCCAATCAGGATGTTGATAAAAAGTCTAACTCGTTCACACAATATCGCAGAAAAGATGTTGAGGAAAGAAAGATGTTGAGGAGACTGATGCCTCTATAATTATCGCAGTTGAGGGGGTCTCCTTTCTTGTGGATCTGGCAGACGATGCTGAGATTCCATTCATCAGGCATACACTCGTTTGACCAAATTTTTGAGGTGAGTTGGTCTATGCACTCTACAAAGTCATCACCAGCTGCCTTGAAAAGTTCGGCCGGTAAGCCGTCAGGTCCAGCAGCCTTGTTGGATTTCAGCTTGGATATTGCTATCCTCACTTCGTTTGGTGGTGGACGGAAATTTTGACTATCATCGTCTTTGCTGAATGGATCATTCTGCCTGACAGCGGGATGTTAGTCTTCGTCCCCGTTATATAGTCTACAAAAGTAGTTTTTCCATATTTTCAGTACCTTAAATGTTGACCAAGGATATAAGCTATTACTGTGCCGCAGTTTCATCGAACTATGTGCCGCAGTTTCCGCATGATGCGTGCACAGAAAGACAAGAACATTGGACTCTCTAAAGTTGTATTATGTGTACATAGATATAGATTTAGGGCATAGATATAGGTATGCTCGTAGATATAGATATAGATATAGATATAGCTACGATACACAAATATCCAGAATCGTATAAATGACGCTGTGTATCCGACGTTCAGGTGGTCCAAAGGTGAATACTCTGACAGCCATATCTATTGAACCGCTCAAATAGTTATATTGTAAATCTTTGTAACAATAAGTTAATGCTATGTATAAATTATTTCTTTTTGCTGTTATTTAACAACACTAACAAACAACTAGTGTTAACGAAATCAAGTTTTAATACGACGCATAAAATGATTTCCCCCAATAAATCAATATTTACATCTAAGCGTACCCAGTTCTCTCTGTAATCAAGCTAAGTACTTATCCAAATAGGGCAAAAGGACGCTTTAAAAAATTACCATACACTTGCAATATCTCCCTATTTATGTCAAACGGTCAGACGTACTTCGCCCTCCATTCTGCTTGATTATTCACCAGTGACCGGCAATTTATTTGACTTGGATTAATGACTAATGAATTTGTTGCACCAAAAGATGCTATCTACACCAAATACATGACTTACACCTGCATAAATGGATAAATGCCATAGCTTAAAAGGCCGGTTAAAAGGGCAATATCAATGAACGTTCCAAAGACATCGCGGAAGAAAGGCAGGCCTCTAAGCTTCTGTATCACACAAATTCAACGACACCATCATTTGGTTTGCCTCAGTAATGAAGTGATGCAAAATCGGATATTTTCTCAGGCGAAATAGGCGAACGATTAGTAGAAATGTAATGAAGTAGGAGAGTTATGATCTCTTGTTTTCAGGTAATAACCTCGCCGGAGTAGGAAGAAGAAGAAAAAAGGCTTTAAGGTCGCTTTAGTTCACACAGCCTAACTATTTATCAAAGCTTATAAAGCCTTACCTAAGTTGAGAATGAGTTGCCAAATTTAAATAGTTCTTCGAAGCAAGACACACACTTTACCTTAACACATTCTTATTTTATTTTATTATCAAACACAGCAAACTTTTATTTTAAACATTGTTCCCAAAAAATTACCATGAGGATTCTTTCCTACTAGGTGAGCATTTCCCACGATGGGCAAAGTCGGCGGACCAGGGATTTTGTTGATAGCCCGTTGAAATTTTCCAATTGTTGACTGAAAGTACGCTATCGAGAAGCTAATTAACGCAACGGCAATAATCAGTGTAAACATTTTCTTCACTCAACGCCCGTGACAACCTGTTGGATGTACAATGTCTGACTGATGTAAAAGAGAAAGTTGAACATTATTTCAGATCGGAGTATAAGGTGCTGGCTGTATGCCGTATGTCGTTAATCAGTTGTTTTTCACTTTTCAAAGTCAAGATAAAAAAAATGTGCTGTGCATATTATACTGGATAATATAATCGGAAAACATATTTATTTATTTATTTGTAAACAATTGTTAATTAGACGACAATATCCTGATTTTTTTTTTTTTTTTTTTTTTATCAAATTTGTATTACTGTGGCAGGGGAATTCAAAATTCCATGTTGTTCTAATGATGCTGAAACATTCCAGTCATCAATTCACCTAGGCATACGAGCAGAAGCATAGTACATCCTTCAGAGTGCATACGTGTAGAGAAAAGAAATGGTTATTATACTGTAGCATTGACTACAGGATGGTTTGTGTACCAAAAACTAAAACACTGTATCTCAAACTGTAGCAACGACATCTATTGCAAAACATGCTAGCAGTAAATATTCCAACCTGATGTGCTTACGTTCCACAATTGTTCCACACAAGATAGATAGAATAGAATTTATTTTCACTGAATTATGTTAATGTACATCGGTTTACAAATTCTTTTAAAGCAATGGCAAAAGCCGTCAGCCAGAATGACAGTTATAATTCGAGTAATGAATCGGTTAAAAGAAAAAAAAAATAATAATAATAATAATAATAACATAAAAATAAAGTTAAATGTGTAGAACTATATTTCTAAATATTGATTTCTGTACTCCAATGCAGCCGAGACGTAGTAGAAAAGTACTTTCCAGTTACTTCCATTCAAGATTTGAATTACCTCCTCCCTCGATAGCACGGACTGATTCCAATAGAGCCTCCTCAGTTCCTGCAGAATAGGGCATCTTCCCAGAAAGTGGTATACATCTTCTCTCTCCTTTAAATTGCACAGTGAGCAAAAGATTGGCAAATCGTTCCGGTGAGGTCTGAAATTCAGTGGTAACAACTCTCCTCTCGCTTTAAAGGCTATGCTCATCTGCTGTACCGTATTTTTATCGTTGAAATAGTTTCTCTCCTTCAGGCTATGATTTAGAACTCTATATATACTGCGACTCCCTGATTGAGAAGCCCTTTCCATGAAAGCTGCATGTTTCCTTTCATCAAGGGTCCTTAATATAATATTCATAGCTGCACTCCAGCTACTTTTGTCTTCCCATCTTAATGACATATCCACACTGCAATATTCAGTAAGTTCTTCCCACTTACGGAACAGTAGAGCTTTTCTGTTGAGAAGATAGCGAAGCATTATTTTTGGCAATCGATAGTCTGGCATTTCTACTACTTTTAGTATATATTTGAAGTGCAATCCCAAGGCATATAGGCTCAACATAGGCAGTCCTGTCTCAACATATAGCATATAATTTGGGGTATTTAGCGGAAGTTTGAAGATGTGCTTTAAAAAATATCTTTGTAGCGCCTCGACTTCATCATAGTCCTCATAACCCCATACTTGGCTTGCGTAACACATAATAGATTTAGCTGTGGCTTCAAAAAGTTTATACTTTGCTTTCGTTGATACATCGTTTCTTCCGAAAACCCTTTTCCAGGTGCTGCTTATGACTCTTTTCGACTCTTTCAGCTTCTCCTTTAGGTGACTTGCATATGACAGTCTTGGTGTAAGTGTTACCCCTAGGTAGCGATATTGCTTAACTACTTCTAGTTGCTCATGAGCAAACGACCATTTCTCCTCTCTGGCGTATCTTCCTGAATTATTTCGAAATATCAAGACTTTCGATTTATCGGTGTTTACACTGAGGTTCCATAGCTTGCAGTACTCCTCCAGCTTGTTGCTCATAAGCTGCAGCATATTTGGCGATTCTGCTAGAATGACGATATCGTCAGCATAGAAGAGAACTTTAATGATACAGTCCTCAAACTCAATTCCACCTGGCAAGTAGGATGCTAGATCATCTAGGTATAAACTAAACAATAGCGGACTTAACATGCAACCTTGTTTGACACCTGTATTTGTGGAAAACCATTCTGATAGCGTGACACCGTCCCATACTGCCGTCTGATTATCGTTGTATAGGCTTTGTATTATCCTTAACATTTTCGACGATATACCCAGTAAACTTAGCTTATAAAAAAGCGATTGCCTCCGTACCGTATCAAAGGCAGCACGAAAATCCACAAAAAATGCATACAGTTTTTTCCCCTTGCTGAGATACAATTTTGCTAAGTTGCTTAATACAAATATGTTGTCGAACGTTGAGTAGTTCGCTCTAAAGCCAGCCTGAAACTCACTCAAAAGTCCTCTTGATTCTACCCATGTGGACAACCGTTGCAGCAAAACACTCGTAAACAGTTTCAGAAGAGTATTCAGGAAGGAAATACCCCTGTAGTTACCTGGGTTGTTAGCATCTCCCTTTTTAAATAGGGGGAATATTATATTCTTCTTGAAGCTTTCCGGAACCGTACCTGCGTTATAAATCATGTTGAAACCTTCCGTAACCAGATGCATAAAGCTCGTTGACGCATTTTTAAAAAACTCGAAGGTGATCCTGTCCTCCCCTGGAGCTTTGTTGTTTTTGCTTCCAATGAATGCCTTTTGTACTTCCGCAAATGAGATTTCTTGATCCATTGATTCTACTGATATCCATGGCAAGGCATACTGGTGCACAGTTACAAGGTTATTTTAATTCAGCAGATTTTGGAAATGTGCTGCTAAAGCATTAGCATCTAACTTCAAACCTTTGATGCATTTTACACCATTCAGCCTCCTTATTACTCTCCAGCACGTTTTGGGATCATTTGTTATCGCGAGCTCATTTGTAAGGTCATGGATGTGATGAATGCGCTTTTGTTTGCATAACTCTTTGTAAGCTTTATTACTGTCTTGGTAAAGCTTTTTTATAATATCAGAGTTTAAACTTCTGGCCAGCTTGAGGTACGCAAAAGACTTCCTTCTTGCTTTCATACAATCTACATCAAACCAGGCTTCTCGCTTGCTTATCGGGGACTGTCTTTGTAGAAAACCCGAAGCTTCCTTAATGATACTTGCACACACATCTGCCACATTTCCTGGCACTAGGTAATCCGTCGCGACTTTGGATACTTCAATGTTAAGGTTGTTCCGATATCTCTCACTGCCGACGCTTCTCCACTTCAGTTTTGGAGGCAAGCACAACGTGTTTGCTACGGTATCACCTGACCCAGCATTTAGCTGCAGTACTAGGGGCATATGGTCCGAGTGCGTTAGCAGCTCTATCTTAAGGTCTGTTGCATACTTAAACCATTGACCCTTTATTAAACAGAAGTCTATTGTTGAACAGCTGGAACCTCTGATGAAGGTATAATTACCCTGCACGTCGCTGTGGCTTCGTCCATTTAGCAGCACAAGTCCAAAAGCGTCACACATTTCAATGAATAACTTACTTCGCCTGTCCACCACTTTATCTGTCGCTTTCCTTTCAAATGTGAAATTCGGGCTGCAAAATTCCTGCTCCAAATTTTGGATTTGCGCCTCTCCTACTCTGGTGTTACAGTCGCCTATAATCATAAGATTACTGGGGTTAAACGCTATCATGAAGTTATGTAACATGTTGAAATCATTGGACCAATTCGAAGAGTTAATATAGACTGGTATAATATACAGCTTTTCCTTGTTAAGCGAGCATTCTACCACAGTTTTTTCGTTTATATTGAGAAATTTGCAAAATGAGGTACTAAAAAGCTCCTTCTTAATACCATAGATAGCACCTCCACTTGCTCTTCCTTTTATATGGGTTCTTCTTGCTGGGATCCAGTGTAGTAAAAAATTTGGAAATTTATATTCATATAACTCTAAATCCTTTTCTTCAATAAACGTTTCAAATAAGAAAAATATTTCATGATTCGTTACAAATTCAAAAAAATCATTAAAAAACAACTTATTCTTAATTCCTGCAACATTATACGCTAATATTTTTAAACAACTATTTAAATGTAATGTACTTAAATTTACTTTATGGCTGACGGCATTACTATTAAAAACATTTTTTTTTATTTTCAGCAAAAGATTGCTCAACTCTAGGCGAAACCGCAATTTTTCTAGATGTGCTGCAGCCTGCCCTAATGCTGATTTGGTTTGTGTTGTCACCTTCGGCTAGCAGTACACTATCAGTCGCTGTCATCTGCTGTCCCTCTGACAGCCGCTGGAGAAATGTCATTTCCTGTTCGCCTTCGCATTGCAAATTGTTGTTTCTGTCAAGGTGAAAGTGCATGTCGTCCACCTGCAAAGTGTGTCCGCGAATTCGCATCTTCTTTTCAGGGTTCCTTGCTATGATTTTCTTTTTCCACTCCAGCAAACATCGTCTTCGAACGCGAGCAGCTTTCGGGTAATCAGGGTGTATGGAAACCCCAGTACCACCGCGTTTGAGTTTCATGGCTGCATTAATAACATTGCTGGCATCCACTTTGTTCCGCATCTCCACGATGACATTTGTGACCTTAGCTCCAATCCCAAGAGTACGCAAAGAAGTGACGACGGATGTGTCATTGCTCTGAATTAGATCCAGACAAAGTGACTTCGCTTTTGTTGCCGCATCCACTCCGTTTTCGGTTGGCATGTGTACGACCACATTTTTTTCGTTTGCCCTTTTTTCCAGGAGCTCTACTTGTTGCTCCAGAGTTAAACAGCGCGTCTCCATTTGTTTGACTTGAGCTTGCAATGACTCATTACTTTGCCGTAACGTCTGGATTTCATAACTGATGCTCGCAATGTCATCTTTTGTTGGCATATTTGGTAGCTTCGCATCTAGTAAATCTCTCATAGTGCCTTCTATCAGGAGTTTTAAGTCAGCCGCAGGCATATTTACTGTCAACGAACTCTTGTTTGCCCGAATGTTATCCTGGTATTCCGGAGGTGTGTGCATTAGCCGCTTTTTTGTCCCAGTTTTTTGTGCAGTTGCGCCCTTACTAATTGTTGGTGGTGGGGTATGTTGCAAATTTGACATTTTGCCGTTTCGTGCCGTTTGGGCCAATTTGTGATTGAGGCTATTTAATCCACTAATTACGCGTACGACTCACCTTCGACTTAATTTTTCAGCTAGAGACACTCAGATGGGCAGATGAATCTATTTATTGCAAAAATTTGATGGTAAAACCACTTGAAAGATTGAAATTAACTTGAGCTACAATTTTACTGCGTTTAACCGCTAGCGTTAGCTATCTGTCA
Organism: Brachypalpus laphriformis; assembly: GCA_945910035.1. Taxonomy (NCBI): domain Eukaryota; kingdom Metazoa; phylum Arthropoda; class Insecta; order Diptera; family Syrphidae; genus Brachypalpus; species Brachypalpus laphriformis. The sequence goes on along the minus strand of OX246755.1, from coordinate 88,765,549 downwards.
CACAATTGTTCCACACAATATCCCAATATTCCATGATCCTCAATTCACCCGGAGAAACATCTAGCATGTTCTAGAACCCCTTGCAATTTCCTATAAATACCCATACCACAACCATCGTCGACACAGTTGTTTATAAGTGAATACAGCGATTACAAGAGGGACATTAGACCAGTGGTGAAAACAAGCGACATTGTGAAAATAAGTCTCTAGCGACCGTTTGATTTGAAATAAATAAATAATAAAGTGACTGAATATTGTGGTAAAGTAAAGTTGGTGTTTGATAACAAATAAACAATTAAAATACACAAAAGACGGTTTAATTTAAACGAACCCCAGCAAGAATATTACAATACTGTAGTATTCTTTCTGGGGTTCGTTTTAAATAAAACCGTCTTTTGTGTATTTTAATCGTTTATTTATTATCAAATACCAACTTCACTTTAACACAATATTCAATCACTTTATTATTTCAAATCAAACGGTCGCTACAGACTTATTTTCACAACGTCGCTTGCTTTCACCACTGGTCGAATATCTCTTGTAATCGCTGTATTCACTTATGAACAACTGTCTCGACGATGGTTGTGGTATGGGTATTTATAGGAAATCGCTAGGGGTTCTAGAACATACTTGATGTTTCTCCGGGTGAATTGAGGATCATGGAATATTGGGATATTGTGTGGAACAATTGTGGAACGTAAGCACATCAGGTTGGAATATTTACTGCTAGAATGTTTTGCAATAGTTGCTACAGTTTGAGATACAGTGTTTCAGTTTTTGGTACACAAACCATCCTGCAGTCAATGCTACACTGCCCCCCTCTTAAACTTGTTCGTCCCGAACAAGATCATCTGGATTACTGCCATGGTAACGATGAAGACGATCCAGGTGGACAATTTTCATCTTGCCTCTTACTCCACGCTGGATCCGGAAGACGACGTCATTGATGCGTGTGACCACTTTATAAGGGCCCTCCCAGTCTTGCTGCAGCTTGGGTGACCTCCCCTTTTGCCGGTGTGGGTTGTACAGCCATACTAGGTCTCCCTCGTGGAAGCTGGACGTTGTTGCCTTTGTGTCGTACCTGGTTTTCATGCGGTCACTCGCTACCCTTATCCTCGTCCTGGTCCTCTGATGTATGTCTCGGATCCTTTCCCTGAGGTCTGCCACGTAATCCTCTTCACTCTTGGGCTCATCGTTAGGGGATCCAAACTTCAACTCACTAGGTAGCCGAACTGCTCGACCAAACAAGACTTCGGATGGAGTATGTCCAGTAGTACTGTGCACTGCATTTCGGTAGGCCATCAAGAAAAGAGGAATTTGTCGATCCCAATCGCGCTGGTGGTCTTCTACGACCTTGGAGAGATGTTCGTTTAAGGTTCTGTTGAAGCGCTCTACCATCCCGTCGGATTGCGGATGAAGCGGAGTCGTCCTCGTCTTTTTAATTCCTAGTTGTTGGCATACCTCTTGGAATATCTTTGATTCGAAGTTTCGTCCCTGGTCAGAATGCAGTTCCATAGGCACGCCGAATCTGCTCACCCAGTTGTTGACGATCTGTTCCACGATGGTCTTCGCTTCCTGGTTAGGGATGGCGAACGCTTCCGGCCATTTGCTGAAGTAGTCCATGACGACTAGGATGTAACGGTTACCATTGTCGGTTTCGGGAAATGGACCAGCGATGTCAGCGGCAATCCGTTCAAAGGGTGCGCCCACGTTGTACTGGTGCATCTTGCCTCGCGTTTTCGTTCTGGGTCCCTTGCTGGCGGCACACACGACGCATTTTCGGCACCAACTCTCTACGTCTACCCTTGCGCTGAGCCAATAGAAACGTTCTCGCACCTTCTCCAGGGTCTTGTTTGCACCCAAATGACCTCCGGATGCTCCATCATGCATCTCCCGTAGCACCTCGTGTACTTTTGATCGCGGCAAGACAAGCTGCATTATGAAATCTTTCCCGTCCGGCCTTTCCCATTTCCTTTTCAGTACACCATCTTGCACATGAAGGGAGTCCCACTGAGCCCAGTATGCCTTGAGAGTGGGGCTCCTGTCCGAGATATCTTGTCCGTTTGGCTTTTCCATAAACTCCTTCCACGCTAATATTGGCTCGATGTCTGGGTCTTCTTTTTGAGCGTTGCGGATTTCTTCTGTACTCCAACCGCCGATAGGCTCAGCTCTTACCCTTTGGATGGAAGGAAGGTTCTTCTCTTCCTGTCGCACACAATGCTTGCCGTCGATCTCGCATGGTTGCCGGGATAAGGCATCTGCATAAGAATGGAGTTTGGTTTGAGGAACCTGGATGGTGGTATTGGGGGCGTCGACTCCGACATCCGACTTCCGCCCCGCGAAACTGGTTCTTGAGCGGTCTCCCCACTCCTGGTTTCGGGAAGCCTGACCAACAGGATGGATGTTATACCTGTTGGATGGTATTTCATTACGTCGCCAATTACCATAGTGTGGATAGTTTCCGTGGCTGGGTAGAATTCTGCATTGCCGTTGTAGGTGCCCTCTTTTGTTGCAGTTCCAGCAACGAATTTGTCCTCGGCGAGCGCTGTTTCGGACTTCGACGTCCATCCTCTGGCAAGAGCATTCGACGGCGGCTACTTCCCTTTCACGGTGGATTCCCTGACACGCCTGGTCTGCCGCCTCCATCATCAGAGCAAACGCCAAAGCTTCGGCGAGCGTTTTCCTTCCAGCCATTCTTACTGCCATTTGTAGTTTCGTATCGGCTATGGCATAGGTAAATGCTTCGATCGCCATATCGTTAATGATCTCCTCACCGGCGTTTGGATAGGACAAATGTGCCAGCCGCTCGATGTCTGCTTGTAATTGCTGGAGCGTCTCACCCTTCATCTGGACCCTTCTGCGCAATTGGACCCTATACACTTGCTGCATGTGGTCGTCCCCGAATCGCATCTCAATGGCTTTCACCAGATTGTCGTAGTTGCGTTGTTTGTCCTCGGGAATAGTTTGTAGTAGCTCTGCAGCTGATCCTCTAAGCGCAAGCGTGAGGGCAATGGACCTCTCTTCATCGTTCCAGTTGTTCGTCATTGCCGCAGCTTCGAACTGCCTCTTATATATTGGCCATGATGTCTGTCCATCGAAGACGGGAGGCTGCATCTCTTTCCTTCTCGGGCAGTCGGTTGAATACTCCCGAACTTTCTGTTTCTTCACGCATTCGAGTTCCTTTGCCAAATTCTCGAATCTTCCTTCAACAGCCTCGAATTTTGTTTGAACGTTCTCGAATTTTGTTTCAAATGTCTCAATTTTGGTCTCTACATTTCCAATTTTCTCGTCGATTGTCCCGAATCTGGTTTCCAAACTTTTATTTTGTTCATCGAATTTGCTTTCGAGAACACTCCTTTGATCGAATAGCTGATGTTCCAGAGAGTTCTTTTGTTCGTCAAGCTTAGCATCTAGAGAATTCTTCTGCTCAGCCAAAGAATTTTCTAGCTTCTCGAATTTTTCATTTTGAGAATTCTTTTGCTCATCGAACTTGGCGTCTAGACAATTCTTTTGTTCATTGAGCTTGGCGTCTAGAGAATTGTCTAGCTTCTCGAATTTTCTATTCTGATCGTCGAATTTCTCAGATAGCAATTTCATTAAAGCCGACATGTCACTCGTCGTACTTACTTGTTCTTCTTCGACGTCAAACAAAGCTGTTTCAGGATCTGCACCCTCGTCCGTCACTATTTTCCGCAACTTAATAATCAATTCTCTTTTTGTACCAGTCGTAGGTTGCTCCCGCTGGCTCAGTACTTCCTTTAGTTGCGGCAATGACAAATCTTCTAGCAATTTCCGAACCATTTTTATTTTTCACTTACACAAAACGCAATACACAAAATTTGTTTTATTCCACTTTTCTGACACCAATGTAGTATTCTTTCTGGGGTTCGTTTTAAATAAAACCGTCTTTTGTGTATTTTAATCGTTTATTTATTATCAAATACCAACTTCACTTTAACACAATATTCAATCACTTTATTATTTCAAATCAAACGGTCGCTACAGACTTATTTTCACAACGTCGCTTGCTTTCACCACTGGTCGAATATCTCTTGTAATCGCTGTATTCACTTATGAACAACTGTCTCGACGATGGTTGTGGTATGGGTATTTATAGGAAATCGCTAGGGGTTCTAGAACATACTTGATGTTTCTCCGGGTGAATTGAGGATCATGGAATATTGGGATATTGTGTGGAACAATTGTGGAACGTAAGCACATCAGGTTGGAATATTTACTGCTAGAATGTTTTGCAATAGTTGCTACAGTTTGAGATACAGTGTTTCAGTTTTTGGTACACAAACCATCCTGCAGTCAATGCTACAATACTATAGCGTAAATCGGTAACCTCATCGATTGCCACGCTAATGACTCATGGTTCAATTGCTGATGTCAGCAAGCATTTATTTATTTACTAGCAGATACCCGCAACTTTGTATGCGTGGTCTACAATAACTTTATGTGAGGCGGTTAAAGTTAGTGGTATAAGTCATTTTTAGCTTAAGAATTTAAGATTTGTCCCGCTGTAACTTTCAACAATACATATCAGCTTTTCCTTTATCTATCAAGTTTGTGCTATTTTTTTTTTATACTATCTGTTGTTGAAGTGGTAACATTTCAATTTACTTCACATTTTCATGCAACAGTTTGGCATGTGTAGTATTCATTGAAAAATGACTTACATCAGCATGACTTTAACCGCCACATATGTATTGTAATATTCTTGCTGTGGTTCGTTTAAATAAAACCGTCTTTTGTGTATTTCACTGTTTATTTATTATCAAACACCAACTTTACTTCAACTCAATATTCAATCACTTTATTCTTTATTTATTTCAAATAATGTCGCTTATTTTCACCACTGGTCTAATCTTCCTCTTGTAATCGCTGTATGCACTTATAAACAGTATGTTTTTAGCTAAGAGAAGTACTGCGGCGAAATGCACATGTGCATACCATATGTATAAATTTGCGCCTATAGTTAGGCAAGGAAATAGATCACTTTCTTAGAAGGCGCTGCAGTTTGGATATACAGGAAAAATAATGGCGCAAAATTATAGTCGTCTAAAGTACACTTTAAAAGGATTTTATAACGCAATAAACTCAATGGCGCAAAATCATAGTCATCTGAGTTTAAAGAATGTTAGTAGCCACTAACAATCATCTCTTTAACTTTAAAGCCGGTACTTAATTTCGAATTGAATTATAAACAATTGTTAACCTACCTACAACTAGTATTGACCCAAACCCAAAAATTTAAAGTTTGAGAACAAAAACACAGTTTAGAGAACAATGTCGTATATGAATTTCGGCCGTTGGTTGACTGAAATTTGAATTTGAAAAAGTGAAAAAGAATGGCGGATGACAGATGGTTAAAAGCCCACTCTAAAAGTTAAAGGTGCTTTTGGTGGTTTTAAAGTTAGCGCGAGGTGATAACTATAAAGTTGGTTTTATGTCGACTATAAATAGAAAAACACTAATATTGACTTTGTTACGTGCTAAAATCATTTTAAACTGTACTTTTTGCGACTATAATTTTGCGCCAATGTGTTTATTTTTATAATACTGCACCCAAAAGTATACAAAAAAAAAACTCAGTAGCTCTCTAACGTTCCGAATGTACAGTTTTATAACGCCTGTGGGCAAATCACGTAACTTTTCAGACGATCATCGTTTGAACAATAGCAACCGAGGAATGGAAAAAATTGTTGCATATTATAGCGGTTAATATTTCCCTACCACAGTTAGTTGCGCACTGTTGGCTGTATAACGCCTAAGTGTATGTTTGAACTATAGCAAAAACTACAATCGTCAAAAGTTTACATGCATTTAGGCGTTATACAGCAACCAACTGTGGTGGCGAACTGTTAACTCCTACACTATGCAACCATTTTTTTCATCAGTCGATTACTATCGTCCAAACGATAATCGTCTGAAAAGTTACGTGATTTACCCCCTGGTTTTGTTTGTTTTTTTTAAATCTCTGTGTTTATTTCTTTTAATACGTTAATCCCCTTAAGGACTATCGTGATAATTCTTCTGGAAAGTAAGGACCAATATCCTAAGGTATAGAGCGCCAAAAGATTCGATAAAATATGTACAGTAGTTTCTGCATGATTCGCGCCCATCAAGAGGCCTTGTTATCATTTTATTATATGTATATAGATTTCTCATGAGATATATAACATATACTAACAGTCAGTTCGTTCAGTTGCGAAAGCTTATGTCAACACTTTTGCGAAGGAATAACACTGGCAGTAGGTTTGTCTTATGGCTATAATAATTGGTCATTCTGTTGATGATTGATATGCCTATGGTATCAGGTGGCCATAAAAAAATACTGCCAATTGAAAGCAAAGACAAAATAAAAAAATAAATAAAAAAAAATTCCCAATTATCTGGACACCACCCCTGAAGTTTTACTGAAACCAAACATCTGAGTTTCAAACCACTACACACATTTTTTCCTCTCTCTGTATATCCTTTCCAACGCCCGCACTGTACAAAACATTTTAAGGACATTCATAACCCCTTGAGAGTGTGAAATTAAAAACCCATCTGAGGAAAATTAAAAATGCTTCAATTTAGCATTAGCAATATTTATGTACATACATATATGGGCATGTCGGATCACTACGCATGAGGTTCCAAGTTCGAATCCCAGAAAATACCAAAAAGTTTTTTCACGGTCCCACCTCTCGCGAGCGTCTGATAAACATCCGAGAGTTATTTGTTGTCACGAAAAAACTTCTTAAATCGCCGTTCGGATTCGGCATTGAACTGTAGGTCCCTTCCATTCGTGTGAAAAATATAACGCACACAACATGGGTGGTTGCGAGAAGCTAGACCCTGGCACTTTAAAGTGCTGTTGCGCCAAATATTTGTTATTTGTTTATTTTTTTTTTTTTTACATATGTATGGGTAGGGTGATTCAGTAAGAGTGCAGACTTTCTTTTTTAAATAAAACAGACAAATTTCTCAATATGTTTTTTTTTTTTTTTTGCATTGTATCATCTTAAGGTGGGTTTCCACATGTAATTTAATTGACAAAGTTTGACTGCTCTCGTTTATGTCATTAAAAGACACCACAGCCAGTTCATTTCCACTTATGTCAATTATTGACAAAAAATCGTTTGTTAGTTCATTGACAATGAAATTTTGACAAATGTCTTTATCAGTTCGCTAAAAGCTATTTCCACTTGCTCTGCCAATTTGGGCCATAATCGATATTACTTGTTTTATTTCTTTTTTTTAATGGGGGTATTGCCATACTATGTAATGCATTTTGTTCCACAATGAATCAACCGAATGCATTGGGGTCATTTGTTTACGTTTACTTTATTACTTCTTTTTCCGCCGTCGTAACTCTTTATGGGTCGACCAAAAAGTCATGACGACTGCAATAATTGAATTTGGATAAAACTACATACAGAGTATGGTTTATTAATTGAGTATATTTTATGAGGGGTATGGTCTTAGGACCAATACTTAACTTGGGCGGCTGTTGCCACTGCTAAGATCTCTGCTTGGAAGACGCCAATGCACGCTTGTCTTTGGACTTAGTGATTGCCTTTAAGTTGGTGGTTTTGTTGACAGCTGGCCACTAGATTGCCGTAAGTCAGTATGGGTCTAACTATAGCCGTATACATCCATAGTATTGTATGATTTTGGGGGAGGTTCCCCAGGTTCTACCAAAAATACTACTACACGAGTAAAAGTCTATTGTTGCTTTCTTAATTCTTTCCTCTATATTTAATCTCCAATTGAGCTTTTTGTCTAGTACGAGTATGAGGCTCAGATATTTTGCGCTATCGGGCGATCTGAGTGGGATGCCATTAACAGAAGGGGTTCCAAACTCTGGTATTTTTCTTTTGTTCGTAAAATGTACAACTTCGGATTTTTGGGGATTAACTTTAGACCGCAGTTCCTGGCCCATATGTTATGCATATGCCTTCCGGTTAGAGAAAAGATACATTTTCCTACCTTGTATATCAAAATGTGTCTTTTGATTGACAAACAATTTAAGATGATGCCGATTAACTTGCACTGTCAATTAAAGACACAGTGACATTTTGTTTGACAACTCAGCTATTTCCACTTGTCATGTAAATTGTTTGTCAGTCATTGACAATCGCTGTCAGTCAATTCAATGACAAGCATTTTTTCATTATTTCCACTTGCAAATTTTCTAATTGACGAAAAATTCGTCCTTCGTCAATTTCAAAAGTGGAAACCTAGCATTAGCCTATTGTATTTATGTATGAAGCAGAATACCCGACTCCTCTAGCAACACAGGATGAGTATTTCATTTTTCTTGTTAATAAGAACAAATTCCCTAAGCTATAAAATCGTCTTTGGCTTATTGACATAGACAGCACAGTAACGAGCCAGCTGACTCCAGTTGTGCACGCCAAGGTGGTTGAGGTCTTCCTCCACTTGTTTGCGCCGCCTACCACGAGGTCGTCCTATACTGCGCCGTCCATCCGGGGTGAATTCGAAGACTTTTTTGGCGGGAGCATTGGGCTCCATCCGCTCTAAATACCCCAGCTATCTTAGTCGCTGTATGTGAACCCTTCTTGCTAAGTCGATGTTCTTATATAGACCGTATAGTTCGGCATTGTACCTTCTTCTCCACTCACCGTCTATGCAGACCGGACCAAAGATCACTCGGAGAGCTTTTCTCTCAAAATAACCAAGCTTGTAATAATAAGTATTTTGTTAAAATTCGCTGAGTGGTGCTGTAGGAAAGGTTCACTTGCCGTGCACAGCGACGAATTGAGGTTGGCGGGGCCTGGGCTACACTTCCTACCGCAACAGCAATATTTTCGGTCGAACGCACTGGACAACGACGCTCGGGTGTTTTCACGTCTTACACCGAACCAGATTCTCGAAAATCCTGCACCAAACGGCTTATTGCTGTGTCAGATGGCCGGTTATGCTGACCGAAAAAAATACGCAATGCGCTGAATGCACTACTTGCAGAGCGAAAATTATTATAAAAACGCTTCGATCAGTCGTACACGCAGTTCAATTATATGTATATTGCTCCAAGCAGATGACAGTTGTCTTAACAAAAACAACAAATTTGTGTACGCACGTTTGAAATAATCACTGTCAAAGTTCTGTGTTAGCATTAGGTAGATGGGTGCTTAGTGATAAAAAGGGCTCATTTAGGCAAACATTGTGCCCATTGTGCGTTACCACTGAATCATCCTCCATTTATTTATGTATTTATTTATAAGTACATCTACAAGCAGTAATCGCTAACAGATATTTGAATATTACAACGAGAAAAAAATAAATACAATAAGTCATTATTAAATTTATCTCGAGACAACGCAGCAATGCAACTATTGCATTTAAATGATCTTCGCAACACCATCGATCGTTGTTTTGCTAATCTCCCAACAGGATCGTCGACGAACAGCAGTGCTGCCAGACTTTTTTCAAGAAAAATACCACATGATGGATGAAAATTTACCATTTCCACTAAAAATTTCCCACACAAGCACAAAATGAGTTTCAAAGTCAGAGCACCACAAAATCACGAAGCACGAATGAAAGTAAAACCACAAAACAAACGAAACAACAACAACAAAAAACTGATGGGTAATGTAAAATAATTTTTGAAAATTCAAAATATTAACACTGACAATAAAAAACAAACAAAAAAAAAATTGCAAAAATAATACAACTGGAAACCAAAATTAAATTTTTTTTTTAAACTTAACCTGTACGTAAATATTTATTTATTAACCTGTATCTGAATTTCATATAATCGAATTTTTTTTTGTTAAGTATATATGTACATATCTAGGAATACTTTGTTTTTAGTAAGAATAAAATTCTTAAATGTAATGTACATATGTAGTTTTATTTATACATCACAGAGTATATTGCGTAAGCCTTTTAAAGTGTTTTCATTTTCTGTTCGATTACCGCAACTTTTTAAATGTTTGCAACAGGCTCGTGTTGTCATTAATTGCAAAAATCGAGAGTGCACTGTAGTTTGAACGATGATTTCTTTAACAGTATAAGGACTTTGCGGTATGTAACTTTAAATGGTCCGATTCGACACAGAAATCAACACAAGAAATATTTTTTGCCTGAAAGGAAGATCTTATTTTACAAATTCTGTTAAGCAAACTGTCATTCAAACTATTCCTTTTTTTTATTTTTTACATCTGTTACAATTGAAAAAATCCTTTCCGCTTCAGCAATTGAATGCGGCAATATTAAACAGCTATAGCGATTTCTCCTCAATTTGGAAATAATGGTTCGTCTTTATCATTTTTCATTCGTCCAATTTCAAACCACATTTCATCGATATTCATGCTTTTAAGCGATGATTTTTGTTCGTCGGTAAGGGTGATTGCTAGATTTCGCCATTCGTCTTCTATAATGCATTTTTTTTAATAGAATCTACTTTAAGCTTTTGATACACTTATCTTTACATCAAAAGCTATGCCGGGTCTTAAGAATTCCATTTCCATGATGGATTCATCCCTTAATGGTAAGGGCTTTACCTTTACCACTCACCGCAGTCGTATCTTGGCATTTATATGTAAGTATCATATTTGGGTTTTCCAAGATTTGAAGCTGTGATTCCCATGGAAGCAAAAAAAATAGGACTGCAGAAAATTTCGAGCTATCTGCAGAATTAAAAATTTGCTTTCCTGTGCAAAAAAATGGGGTTAAAACCTGATTGCTTTAAAATAATGCGTTGAGTTCATTCATAAACTTCAGCACATATTTTAAAAAAGTAAATAAAGCTCTAGTTTTTTCTGTTTCTAGTTCTTCTAAAATGAAGTGGGCTTTTTTCCTTTTGTCCTCAAATGAAGCTAATATAAAAAAACTGCGCAGAATATCCCAGTTTTCTAAAATTCGCTCTACACACGAATGAAATGATAGCAAACGAGTACTTGCCGGCTTTACAATTTTTTTGCATTCAACCTCACAATGCGTTTGGAATTCGATTAATATAGCTGAACTTTTAGCACTCTCAGACACATACGACGATATTCCTTATCAAATCTTCGCACTCTTTTGGGATTTCTTTGCATGCGTAACTTGGTACTAATGCGGAGGAATGGCATATGCAGTTCATTAAAAATATATCTGGGCAAAATTGCTTTAACTTCGTAACAAAGGAATTGTGCTTACCGATCATTACAGAGGCATTATCACACGCTACACCTGTAATAATTTTCCAAAGGTAAAACTTTCTCGATCATCATTTTCTGAAAGGCCTGGAATAATGTCTCGGCACTGCAATCACAGCTATCCAATATTGTTAACTCCAACAGCCGTGTCATTAATTTACCATGAGTTGGATGTACAAACTTTACCAAACAACATAGTTTCTTTTTATTTGTTATGTCAATGCTCTCATCCACTAAAATCGAAAAACGGTTTTCTTTAAAAATAGAAACTAAGTCCTTTTCTTCAAGTGGTGCAATAACTTCTTTAATGACTTGCGTACACTTAGTTCTACCTACAGTTAGTTTGTTTGCAATTTCAGAATCTGGAAAAACATTCCTTAGGAAGGGAGTCAGATGATCATCCACTTGGATTGCAACATTGTGTTGTTACACCAAATTGTTGATTTCACAAAAACAGAATTAAATGTACATAATATACATACCATATGTATGTATGATATTACCATGTTATGAGGAGAATCACAAATATGCAAACTACTCGTTCGGTTTTGCTGGAAGAATGACTCTCAAAATAAAATCATATGGTGTTGTGTACCCTGTGTACATGAAACTTATTATTCTGTACTCCCTTATATGAATTAGTAATTGCCAAACAACAATAGTAGATCACTACGCATACAATCACCAAATGCGTGAGATCGGTGAAATTACATTACTGACTATTGCAGTCAGAATGAGTGAGAAGACGAATTTGTTAGTAGAATTTCCCTTTTTTTTGTATGGAAAACGGAAAATATTACCTTTTTACCATATGTTGAAAATTGGGGTTGAAATTTACCACGAAAAGGTAAATTTACCACGAACTGGCAGCTCTGGAACAGACTACGAAAAATCACCCCGAGTAGCGTTTCTACTGGCTCGCCACCGGATTCGAAAACGGACCAACCACTAGAGCCAGACATTTCTCATCCGTCGTAAGTTACAACTGCTCTGAAACTGGGTATATTTCCATCAACTGTACAAAACCACAGAAGAAGCCACGATGTAACATCTGTCGGAGAACAAGTCATTCGGAGGATGCCTGTCCGAAACGAGGTCGCACACTAGCGGTACAGAACAACGTCCTTAGGATTTCCTACGATGACGTCAAAGAAGACAACCAAACAAATGATGTTAAAGTAAACAAACACGAAGTGCAAGTATTCGTCGACCCGGGCAGCGACTGTTCGCTCATACGGTAATCACTCGCACAAAGCATTAGAGAAGTTTAACCACATAAAGTTCAACCACATGAAGTTCAACTATATGAACTTACTTACTTACTTAGGTGGCGCTACAGTTCGGTGTGAACCTGGGCCTCAACCAACAAGCACTTCCATTTAGCTCCGCCTTTAGCTAATTGTCTCGAGTTGCGCACTCCAAGTTGGCCGAGGTCCCCTTGAACTTGTGCACGCCACCTACGGCGAGGAGGTCCTCTACTGCGTCGTCCCTCCCGGTTAGATTCGAAGACTCTGCGGGCCGGAGTGTTGGTGTTCATTCACGCTACATGTCCTAGCCATCTCAGACGTCCAATACGCAGTTTTTTGACTAGATCGATGTCGCTGTACAGCTCATATAGCTCATATAGATTCAATCATCTTCTCCTCCAAAACCCGTCAACGCAAACGGGACCGAAAATCTTACAAAGAATTTTTCTCTCGAAGCGACCAAGGATATCTTCATCCTCTTTTAATAAAGTCCATGTTTCAGCGCCGTAAAGCAGGACTGGGATGATCAGGGTCTTATATAGAGTCTCCTTAGTAGTACGAGATAGGGCTTAACTGTTGAATTGCCTTATTAGCCCAAAAACAGCGATTGGCAAGAGTTATTCTTCGCTGATCTTGTTTTTCGAGTTTATAGCAGAGCCAGGCGCGAACGCAGAAACAAATTTCGGGGGGTTTTGAAAAACAAGTATTATTTTTTCAAGAAATAATGTATTATTTTATTATTATATAATATAATATAAATAATATATTATATATAAAATATATAATAATATAATATAATTTATAGTTGGAATATTTTACAAAATTATATCCATACGTCTTGGTACTTTAGCCATCATATCTATAACCTCTTCGTATTTCACATTAATATCTCTGTATATGTTAAGCAACATCAAGCCATTTAACCGCTCCTCACTAGTCTTGCTATGCAGATAAGTTTTCAATCTGCGAAGACAAGAAAAAGACCGTTCACTTGATGCCACAGTTATGGGAAGGGTTGCACCGATCTGCATAAAGCGATGTATTGTTTGGTAAAACGTTGAATCGCAACAATTAAGAGCGTCCATAAAATTTGTTGGCTGTTTATCAATCGGAATAGTTAATCAATGTCTGCAACCATAGTTAATTTAAAATTCAAACAGATATCAAGAAAATGAAAGAAAGAAGTTTTTACCTGCGCCACATCGTCATTTCGCCTACAAAATCATCAGTACATCTTTTGATGTCATTTCGCCATTCTTTTGAAAATACATTGATAGTGCTACGTAATTTTTCTGTTTCCAGCTTAGAACACTTTTCCGGTAGAATGTTTTGAATTTTAGAAAGGAGTTCTCGATGGTCAAGAAATCTAGTCCTTAGTTGCATCGATAGATACCCCGAAAAAGGAACAAAGATGGACCGACGGAAATATTCTTCAGGACCTCCTTCATAGTTGGCACGGTTCTTTTGCTTTACAACTTGCCGCGGGACTACTAATTGAATATCCATTTTGTCTGCCTTTTCTTTAGCTCCAGCAAATGTGTGACTGAATCTAACTTCGGAGTTTTGACGCATTTCATTTACTTCCTCATGTAAATGGTGTTCTACCACGTTAAATGGATTTTCTCCCCTAAGCAGCATGGGTTCCTAAAGGGTAGATTTACTACCACCAACCTCACCGAATTCATTTCTTCCACATTATGCGCAATGGAAAGAGGCAATGAAGTAGACGTTGTGGCTACTGACTTCACTAAAACGTTTGACAAATCTCCCACAAAATAATACTCCTCAAACTTTCAGCTGTTGGTTTCCCCCACCGTTTACTTCATGGGTTAAATCCTACTTAGAAGATCACCAATACAGTGTGCTTTTCAGATCTTCCGTTTCACACCCAATCATTGCGACATCAGGCGTGCCTCAGGGTAGCCATTTAGGACCTCTGTTGTTCGTATTGACCATAAACAATGTCGAGCTTATCATTACGGGATCCGACCTGGCAATCTACGCAGACGATATAAGGATCTCAAAACAAATTTCCTGCACTACTGATTCCCACTCGCTGCAGGCTGACTTAGACCTTTTTCTCACCTGGTGCCGACAAAACTTTTTAGAACTCAGCGTCGCAAAATGTCAAGCTGGAATGACCCCTACAATTTACCTCCCTATGAGAATCGACCAAAGTTGTTAAACTTACAAGCCTTGGAAACACGTCGCGTTATCGCTGATGTACTTTTTGTGCATCAATTATTATCCTGAATTATTGACTGTCCTCACCTACTGCAATTGATTCCGCTTAATACAAACCCTCGATGCTTAAGATCTGCACCCCTATTCCACCCTGCCTACCACCGCACTGAATACGGCCAATATGAACCTATGAGCAGAATGCTACGTAATGTAAATAAGTTCCCGAATGTCTTCGACATGCACCGTAGCACATCCATCCTTCGAATTTCCCTACGCAACCTACCTCCCCACTCCTAAATTTAGCCTTAGTAGTAGTTTAACTAATTTTAAGTAATAATAAAGAAAAAAAAGATATTAATAATAATAATAAGAATTCACTAATTCACATAGTTTTAAGTTATTAAATTATTGTTAGTTAGTTAGACTCTTAAGATTGTTTTGCTTGTATTAAGCTAAATAAATAAATTGCACAAATAAACTGCATATTCCATACAGCAGCTGAAATCACATTCTTTTTTTTTTTTTGTAAAAGTTCACTTACATTTTTCATTACGCTGAAAATTGGCTTAATCACTGTTAAGGATATTAAAAATTGCGAAATTTGTATAGCAGCAAGTAGGACATGAGGTTTGACTCCTTCGGTTTTCATATTTTGTACATCCAGATACTCTAATGAGAAACAGATATATTCATAGACACCATAGAACAAATTGAGTGAATTCAAATGCTCAACCCAACGCGTTTCGCAAAATTTTAATAGACGCGTTTGTTTTGCTTTTGGGCAAGACGCCTGAATTTTGTCTTTTAAAACTAGAGCTGCTTTATGTTATTAGATAATCGGAATAAATTAAAAACCTCTTTAATGGTTCCTATGCATTTTCGTATAGACGGTATGTTACAAGCGTGTGTAATGGCCAAATTTAAATTATGATTAGCACAGCGGACGTAAATAGCTTCTGGATACAATGCTCTAACTTTAGCAGCATAGCCGTTGAATTTTCCGCTCATTGACCGGGCCAAATCATACCCTAAACATGTAATGTAATTTATTACCTAATCGGCCTAACTGACAGTTTTATTTACATAGATAGTGTGAATTATTGACACTTACCTTGCCCTCTCATATTAGCCAGTGACAGCCCGCTGAGTTCTTCCAGTAATGTCTATATCGTCGGCGTATGCAAGCAGCTGTACAGACTTGTAATAGATTGTGTCTCCGGTGTTGGCTCGTGAGTTCCGCACAATCCGTCCAAGTACAATATTAAAGAAGTCACATGACAGCGCGTCATCTTGTCTAAACCTTTTTTGGCATCAAAAGTCTCGGTGAGGTCATTACCGACCTTGATGGAACAGCGAGCGTTCTCCATCGTCATCCCACATAGACGAACAATTTTGGCAGGGATGTCAAAATTAGACATGGCTCTATAAAGCTCTTCTGTATAGATGCTGTCATAGGCGGCCTTGTAATCGATAAAGAGATGGTGAGTATCGATTTGGACTTCTTGAGTTTTCTCCAGGATCTGCCGAAGTGTGAAGAATTGATCGATGGTGGACATTCCTGGCCTGAAACCGCACTGATAGGGTCCAATCAGGCTGTTGATAAAAGGTTTCAGGCGTTCACACAATATCACATAAAAGATCTGATATGCGATGTTAAGGAGACTAAACAAAACAAATATTTGGCGCAACAGCTCTTTAAAGTGCCAGGGTCTAGCTTCGCGCAACCACTCATGTTGTGTGCGTTACATTTTTCACACGAATGGAAGGGACCTACAGTTTAATGCCGAATCCGAACGGCGATTTGAGAAGCTTTTTCGTGACAACAATACTCTCGGATGTTTGTCAGACGCTCGCGAGAGGTGGGACCGTGAAAAAACTTTTAGGTATTTTCTGGGATTCGAACTTGGAACCTCATGCGTAGTGATCCGACACACTAACCACTTACGCCACGGCGCCCAAGGAGACTGATGCCTCTATAATTGGCGCAGTTAAGGGGGTCTCCTTTCTTGTGGATCGGGCAAACGATGCTGGGATTCCATTCATCAGGCATACACTCGTCTGACCAAATCTTAGAGATAAGTTGGTGTATGCACCCAACCATTTGATCACCAGCTGCCTTGAAATTTTCGGCCGGTAAGCCGTCAGGTCCAGCAGCCTTGTTTGATTTCGGCCTGGATATTGCTATCCTCACTTCGATTTGGCCAGGTGGACGAAAATATTGACTATCATCGTCCATGTTGAATGGTTCATTCTGCCTGACAGCAGGATGTTGGTCTTCGTCGCCGTTATACGGTCTGCAGAAGTATTTGTTCCATATTCTCAGCACCGACTGTGATTCTACTACGAGGTTTCTATTTCTCTCGTATGCACTTGCCGGCATTCTTCGTCAAACCAGAGGTTTCGCGGTGGTGTGCGCAACGAGACCCAGCAAATCAGTCGCGGCGTTTCTGAAGGCATGTTGGTAGCGTTGCCACTGGTCTTCGGCACTTAATGCTGGCGGTATAGGGGTGATTGAGAGAATTCAAGATACACATTCAGCGAAGACTCTGGCGGTCTCTTGCGACTGTGGCTTTTCGACGTTAAATTTTCTCACAGTGATTCTTCTTTGTTGCTTAGTTTGGTATACCCGCATTCGTATTTTGGCTACAACAAGGTAATAATCTGAGTCTATGTTGGCCGCTCGGAAGGTCCGGACATCCAGAACGCTGGAGGCATGCCTTGCGTCGATCGCAATATAATCAACTTGGTTGATCGTTACATGATCATCGGACCTCCATGTCTGCTTATGAATATCGAGATGGGGAAACCATGTGATTGCTATGGTGACATTTCGCTCCACAACGAAATCAATTAGCCTTAGTCCGTTATCAGACGTGGTATCGTGCCCTTCCAAAGACGTCCTCCTTTCCTATTTTGGCGTTTAAATCGCCCAATACGTCGTATTTAGGACATTGCTCGTATGTTTTGTCGAGGAGCTCGTAGGAACAATCGTCGGTGGCAGGGTTCTTTTCTTCCATGGGGCATGAACACATATTAGCCTTACTTACTTACTTAGAAGGCGCTACAGTCCGGGGTGGACCTGGGCCTCAACCAACAAACCTCTCCAGCCAGCACGGTTACGAGCCAGCTGCCTCCAGTTGTGCACGCCAAGTTGGTTGAGGTGCCCCTCCACTTCTTTGCGCCACCTACCGCGAGGTCGTCCTCTACTGCGTCGTCCATCCGGGGTGGATTCGAAGACTTTCTTAGCAGGAACGTTGGGCTTCATCCGCTCTACATGACCCAGTCATCTTAGTCGCTGTATGTGAACTCTTCTGGCTAATTCAATGTCCTTGTATAGGTCGTGTAGTTCGGCATTGTAACTTCTCCTCCACTCACTATCTATGCAGACGGGACCAAAGATCGCTCGAAGAACTTTGTCAAAGCCCATGCCACTGCGCCATACAGCAGGACTGGGATGATTAGTGTCTTATAAAGCGTTGCCTTAGTTAGTTCGACCTAAGGCTTTGCTACTCAATTGCCGTCTTAGTCCATAGAAACAACGATTGGCAAGAGTAATTCTTCGTGTGATCTCCCTACTGATGTCATTTGCGGAACTCACCTAGGTAGTGTCTAGGTAGACAAAATCCTTTACTACCTCAAAACTATATTCGTCTATTGTGGCGTTCTGTCCAAGGCGCCGATGTTGGGTGTCCTTTTTTGTAGACACCATATATCTTGTTTGGTTTCATTGACCGCTAAACCCATCTTTGCTGCCTCGATCTCAATATTCGTAAATGCTTCATTGACGGCGCGCTGAGTTCTTCCGACTATGTCAATGTCAGCGGCATAAGCGAGTAGTTGTACAGAATTGTAAAAGATTGTACCTCTGGTGTTGGCTTGTGAGTTCCGTATAATTCTCTCAAGTACTATGTTAAAGAGATCGCATGATAGCGCGTCGCCTTATCAAAGACCTTTCCTGACATCGAATGGTTCGGTGATGTTCTTACCGACTTTGATGGAGTAGCGAGAGTTCTCTATCGTCATTCTGCGCAAATGGAGGAGCTTGGCAGGAATGTCAAAACTAGACATGGCTCTGTATAACTCGTCTCTATACTCGCTTTCATAGGCAACTTCGAAATCGATGAAGAGGTGGCGCGTATTGATTTTATATTCATGGGTTCTTTCCGAGATCTGCCGTAGTGTGAATATTTGGTCAATGGTGGACCTTCCCGGCCTGAAACCGCACTGATAAGGACCTATCAGATTTTTGACGATCGGTTTGAAACGTTCACATAATACGGCAGACAAAATCTTATATGCGATATTGATGAGAATTATACCTATGCAGTTGGGGCAGTTCGGAGGGTCTCCTTTCTTCAGGATCGGGCAAACGATGCCGAGGTTCTATTCTTCAGGCATACTTCCGTCCGACCAAATTCTACATATGAGCTGGTGCATGTTCCTTGAAAAATTCCGGCGGCAAGGCCGTCGGCTTCAGCAACTTTGTTGGGTTTGAGTTTAGCTATCACTGTCCTCACTTCATTCTGATCAGCTTGACGGGAATCTTGACTTTCATCGTCACTGCTGAATGCCTCTACTACGACTGCGATTCTACTACTATATTGCCATTTTCGATCCTGCAGGCTTCTGTTCTTCTCTTCTTTTTACCTTTAAGTAAAATTTTCGAACATCATTCCTGCAGTAGCCTCTCAATCTTCTCGATCGAGCGCTTTTCATGCTCCTTTTTCTTCTTTCTGAGAAGTCGATGTTGCTCTTTTTTCCTCCGCTCGTAGAGCTCGCGAGCATCTCTAGTCCTTCTATGCAGCGCCGCTTTGTACGTCTCTTGTTTTGCTGAATGTGGTTGCCGGCATTCCTTATCAAATCAGGGGTTTCGTTGTGGTGGCCGAGAGAAACCGAGTACATCAGAGGCAGCATCTCTGATGGCTTGTTAACAACGCTGCCACCCGTCTTCCGCATTTGCTGCTGGCGGTATAAGACTTAAGTTAAAATTAGAAGAAATTCGATGGGCAAAGGTTCTGGCGGTCTCTTGCGATTGTAGGCGACGTCAAATTTCCTCACAGTGGGCCCAATTCTTCAACTCGTATACGACAGTTGAATCCGATCATGGTCGCATTTAGTTATTACTGAAGTCGTATTTTACGAACAAAAAATACGACTTTGTCGTACCTAAGTGCGACCTAGGTCGAATACGACTGTCGTATACGAGTTGAAGAATTGGGGTGAGTATTTTGTTGATTTCGCTCCGTTCTGGATATCCGCATCCGTACCTTGGCTACTAGGTAGTGATCCGAGTCCACGTTGGCTCCTCGGAAATTCCGGACACCCAGAATACTGGAAGAGTGCCTTGCGTCGATCGCTATATGATAGATTTGGTTAACAGTTTTTCGATCAAAGGAGAGCCATGTTCCCTTTTGAATATCGAGACGTGGGAACGGCGTACTAGCTACGACAAAGTTTCGTTTCGCCGCAAAGTCGACTAGCCTGAGTCCGCTGTCGGGTGTGATGTCGTGCAGGCTATGCTTTCCGACCGCGCTACTAAAGACGTCCTCTCTTCCTAGCTTTGCGTTAAAATCACCTTGGACAATTTTAACGTCGTGACTAGGGCATTGCTCATACGTCTTGTCCAAAAGCTGGTAGAAGTCCCTCACGAGAAGAGGGGGAGCTTGATCGCACATTAGGCTAATGTTGGCAAATTTTGCTTTGATATGGATAGTCATAAGGCGTTCGTTCACATGCCGGAAACTCAAGACTTCTTGCCTAAGTCTGCCTCCAATGACAAATCCGCACCTGAATAGACGCTGTCTTTGTTGTCTGTAACAATCGCCGTAGTAGATGCCGCAGTTTTTCATCCTCCTGTTGCCCGGTCCACCCAATCGCACTTCTTGGATGGCGGTAATGTCTGCTTTGAAACACTATAGGGCCTTCGCAAGTTGTTCGGCTGCACGTGGTTTGTAGAGGGACTTAACATTCCATGTGCAAACACGAAGATTGTTGTCCTTTTTACGTTTTCTTGGGTCGTCAACAGTAAAATCATCCGTATCCGAGGTTGTTGGTTGCTTCGTAACCGAAGGTTTTTTACGATGGAACAAACCCCAACCTGGAGGACCAGATCTTGTTAGTAACCCACTTCGGGGATATGAGCTCTGCCGTTGGCCCATTAAGGGTTCATCCGCCACCATCTCTTTTTCAGTACCCTGACGCAGTATTGAAAATCCATACAGACCTCAGAACCATGAACAATTAGCGTGGTAATTGATGACGTTACTACTACAAGATGGCCAGCCCCAAGATATTGCTATCCTCACTTCATTTTGATCGTGTTGACGGGAATCTTGGCTGCCATCGTCACTGTTGAATGGCTTCTTACGCCCCACAGCTGAGTATTTGTCATCATGGCCGTAAGGTAGTATGCAGAAGTGTTCCTTCCATAAAGCATACAATATCTTAGACAGTAAATATCATGCATTCGCATGCACCTGTACAATACTCAATAACTCTTTAAACCGAAAAAATATGTAAGCCGGAAGAATTTATTTGGGACTAATATAACATATGTACATATACTTTTACAACGTTTAAGCAGTCTTTGGTTTGTGGAGCAATATGATATGCTATTTCCTATCAGAAATGAAGGACTAATATATTCTCAGCTACCTTTTACTAACGGTAAGCGCGTACTAGACTGAAAGGAAAATCAAAACTTCAAAAGTGAATTTAGACACAATGCAAATATAAATGAATGATTCAAAAATTAAAAGTTAAAAACTGATTGTCTTAATGCTGTCTTTTATTTAATACAAAACATGTCGATGTTGGTTACAAAGTCTTTCACTCGGCAAATTACGCGTTCACTCGTACGCGTACACTCCAGGAGTTTGTGTCTAATGGGCAATCGCGCGCGAAATACCATGAGAAACTGGAACGTGCTGGAGTGTACAACAGTTCAACAGTTTTCGCTGGAACGTCCGGTAGAATTTACCACTTTTACTACCGCGCTCAATCATTTGGGAAAGAGTTGTACTGTTGTACAGTGTGACGGCCAGTGTATTTTGTTGTTGTATTGTAAGAAACTGATGCACTTTTACACTTTTACAACGATACAAGCCCAGATACAACGAAGCGTGGATAACCCTTCTGTGTTTTTTTAAATATCGCTTTTAGTATTGCGACCATTGTAAAATTAGAGGTTATGGAAAATATGGACTCGGAGGAGTGTAGTACTGTTCAAATGCAAGACGAGATCGAGTTTATAAATATATGGGGCTAGATTGGTACAATCAGTATAATTTTGTGATCACAACAATTGCTACAGTTTCATACTCAGTAAGTCAATAGCAAACGCGAATGCCAAATTAGTTGAACTGGCATTCGGAAAAAGTAAGAAGAAACTGAAATCAAGACCGACCGACAAACACGCAACAAATTCAAATTTCATAAGTGGAAGTGAGATGGGAAATTAAATCAAGAACTATAGGGTTAAAGTGAGCATGCGGCAAGGAACTCAGTCCTCTATTCCCTGAAATCATTTACACAAGTGGAAGTGAGATCGGAAAGGAAATCAAAAACTACAGGGTTCAAGTCAGCCCACGAAGCATGCGCCAAGGAACTCTGTTCTTTATTCCTTGAAATCGTTTACTCAGTGAGCTTCCGCTTAAATAGAAATATTGAAGCGATTTAACCAACCGGTCGAATGGCCAGCTACTTTAATTTAAAAAAAAAATATAAAAAATAAAAAGGGAATTAAATGAATTTTTTTTTTCATACTAACGCAAACGAAACAATGTAACCATGTAGAATAAAAATGAATTATTTATAATTTTCTTTGTGCGTCTTAGATTTCATAACATTATATAACAAAAAACATAACCAAACATAACAAGTTAACTCAATTTTTACATATATCTACACATGCATATGTATATACGTGTCATATACATTTTTATATGACATTGATTTCAAATGACTCTCTAGCTATTGAGTTGCATTATGCACTTCTCTTTTCCAATCGAATTTGAATTCCATTGTCAGACTTCAACGTAAGCACGGCAGATAAGACTGGATCATATTTGTTTCTTGGCTCCACCGGCTCATATCCATCCTTGGAATAGAGGTCATCCTCAGGTGGAAGGATTTTGAACGCTCGCACAATTTTAGCTACTACTGACTTCATCTCCATTTGCGCGAATTTTTGTCCTAAAAGTAAGGGAAATAGTGTACTATATAGTATGTCAAGTTTTTTGTTTCTATTTTAACATACCTATGCAATTCCTTGGACCTGCACTGAAAGGAACGTATTCAAATGGGCTCGCTTCCTCACGCCTCTCAGGAAGGAAACGTTCTGGGTCAAACTTATACGGATCTTCAAAATATTTTTCGTTGTATCCCATCCCAAAGATAAATAAATTTAACGTTGCACCCTTGGGAAGTGTTATTCCATCTTTACAATGAAATATTAAATAATTTATGTCAAAGGCAGATTTCATCAACAACTTACTCATGTCATATGGTCTTTGAGTAAAACGTCCAATCATAGGTACACTAGGGTACAAACGTTGTACTTCTTTGATAACCAAATCAAGATATTTCATCTCCTGTAAGTCTTGATAGGAAGCTTGGCGGGTAAGATCGCCATTTAATATTTCCATTTGTTCTTCTAAAACCTTTTGCTAAAGAAAAGATAAATTCTGCAGGCATACATATAAGGCGTACAAGTAATATTATTTACCTGGACATCGCGATGTCTCGATAACAAGTGAAGGGCGAAAGATATCCCAGATGCAGTGGTATCATGACCCTGAATAAACGAAATAAGACAAAAACATACAAACGTAAGAAGTTAGGATAACTCTTTTTTTTAAGCTTACCTCAAACATAAACGTGGAAACCTCTTCATAAACCTCCTGTACGGTTAAAGGCCGCCCATCAATGGAAGTTGTAAGAAGTGTATCCAGGAAGGCTTGCTTTGGTCGAATATTTATATTGTCATCAGCATCCACTTCCAAATTATTGGAATCGATCTTATTTTGCATGGCCTCGCGACGTTTTTCTATAACCTGTAACGAATAAGTAAGTAAAAAATTGAAAAAACCTGTTAAACCATGGAAAAACATAAGTATGTGTTTGTAGCTTCAGCTAAAAGCCTCTTCATTATATCCAAAAAGTGTAATGACGTCTCGGAGAACAATATATAGATAGACTAAATAGGTATATTAATGACACTCTAAACAGTTCCCGTAATAAAACTCATTAAACCTTTCGACATTTGATTAGATTCTATTTACGTCATAGACTTCATACCAAAACAGTTTTTAACCCTTCTAATGCTTTCGACCTATTTGTGTGCTTAAAAACATACATACATTTCATATATTTTCAATGCCCCGCTAATCCTTTATGGGGGTTGCGGGGGTAGGACGCTCAGGTCGATCCTCCGCCATTGACTCCAACTCAGCAGGTGGAGGAACTAGACGGCTGCAGGAGAGATGTTAGACTTGATCCAGCCATCTATTTCTAGATCTACCGATAGGTCGCTTACCCGACGGCACGACAATCATGACACATCTTGGAAGCCGGTGTGGGAGCATATGCATTGCGTGACCAAACCATCGAAGCATAGATCATTCCGTTCGGAGAAGTAGCTGCTCAACACTGGGCGCCTCGCGCACTTTGGTGTTGCGCACTTGATCCCTACGAGTTATTCGAACAACACGGCGAACGAATCTTATTTCGGCAGTTTGTATCCGCGATCTTATACTTTCGGTCACTACCCAAATTTCATGACCATAGGTGAAAGTTGGAACATATACCGAGATAAAAAAAAACTCAGTATATCAGTACATCAGAGGCGGGATCTCTATTTTTTTTTATTTCGCTCCATTCTGGATATCCGCAGATCCGAGTCAACGTAGGGTACTCGGAAAGTCTAGACGCCCAGAAAACTGGAAGTGAGAACAGTGAATATCAATTTGTGCAAACCTAGTACTAACTACGACAGCGTTTCGTCCCGTCGCAAGCCTAAGCCCGTTGTCAGATGTGGTGTCATGTAGGCTGTGCGTCCCGACCACACTACTAATGACGTCTTCTTTGTGTGAAAATCAGCCGAAAAATGTTAACGTCGTGGCTAGGGCATTGTTCGTCACGTTATTTATCTTCTCATGAGGAGTGAGCGCATATTACGCTTATGTTGGCGAATTAAGCCTTGATACGGATAGTCATGAGGCGCTCATTCACATATCGAAATCTAAAGACATCTTGCCTAAGTCTGTCTCTAATAACAAATCCACACCCGAAATAGAAAAAAATTGACCCTGTCCTTGTTGTCTGCAGCAATCGCCGTAGTACAATAGATCTGACAGCTTTTCATCCTCCTTTTGCCCGCCTTATCCCATCACATTGTTTAGATGGCCGTAATGTCTTTTTTGTAGCAGTCCAAGGCCTCTGCAAGCTTGTCCAAGGCTACACGTAGCTTGTAGAGGGACATAACACTCCGGAGAGTCAATGGGGCATTTACGAGTATTGAAATCGAGGCAGAAAAGATGGGTCTAGCGGTCAATGAAAGCAAAACAAAATATATGCTGTCTACAAAAAAGGACACCCAACATCGGCGTCTTGGAAAGAACGCCACAATAGACAGATATAATTTTGAGGTAGTAAAGGATTTTGTCTACCTAGGCTCTATGGTGAACTCCGCAAATGACATCAGTAGGGTGATCACACGAAGAATTACTCTTGCCAATCGTTGTTTCTATGGGCTAAAACGGCAATTGAGTAGCAAAGCCCTATCTCGAAATACTAAGGTAACTCTTTATAAGACTCTAATCATCCCAGTCCTGCTGTATGGCGCAGAGGCATGGGCTTTGACAAAACCGGATGAGGATGCCCTTGGTTATTTCGAGAGAAAAGTTCTTCGAGCGATCTTTGGCCCCGTCTGCATAGACGGTGAGTGGAGGAGAAGGTACAATGCCGAACTATACGGCCTGTACAAGGACATCGACTTAGCCAGAAGAGTTCACATACAGCGACTAAGATGGCTGGGTAATTTAGAGCGGATGGAGCCCAACGTTCCCGCTAAGAAAGTTTTCGAATCCACCCCGGATGGACGACGCAGTAGAGGACGACCTCGCGGTAGGTGGCGCAAACAAGTGGAGGGGGACGTCAACCAACTTGGCGTGCGCAACTGGAGGCAGCTGGCTCGTAATCGTGCTGGCTGGAGAGGTTTGTTGGTTGAGGCCCAGGTCCACCCCGGACCGTAGCGCCATCTAAGTAAGTAAGTAAGTAAAGGTCTAAGAACGTTTCGAGAAGAAGAAACTTGCAGTTTTCTTATGAGTTATGCGTGAACATAATTTTTTTTTAAATTTCTTAGAGGGCTTACATTTTTTTTTAAGCAGGTAATTATATTTATAATTTCGCAATATGAATTAAAAGAGCTACAAGTTATAATTAAAAGATCTACAAGTTATGTCAAAAAAGATCTTTCTGTAGAATGTATATTGTACAATGCTAAGAAAACCTCTTCTGCACAACCTCAATTCGAGAACCTGTTCAATTTTCGTATCTTCCACAAAGTTATATACTTATTCGTAATTATTTATTAATTTTTTTTACACGTTTTTAATGAATTCAAAACTAATTCGAAACTTTGAATGATGCTACAGCAATCATCGATGCTATTCAACCCATAATTATGCATCAGCACTGAATTCTATTAATTGCTATTACGCTAGCGATAGATACTCCATATTATACATGCTATACATGCCTATATGTATATAGGCACATATGTAGGTACACATATTCCTCAACGGAATGCTATTTACCATTTAATATCGAATTTCGTTTAAATAAATGTTCTTTCAAAAACACTTACATCAGTCGTAAAATTCTTTAGAATATCCAGTGCATGCTTATACTTCTTATACTCTGGTGCGAATTTAAAGAGGAAGTTATTCCTCTTTAATGGGTTGAATATCCGCATTTGAACTGAATAGCACATGCTAAAAAGATAGGCAAGGGATAATAATTAATTTATGTGAATCCATTTAATATTGCAGAACTTACTATTGAAATGCTTTTACAACAGCTGAATCATTGTCATCCATTGCATATATGCTCACTCCCATGGCAGTGTCTAAGTAAAAATGTATCGATTAAATTCAAAGTTTTCGTTTCCTATATACATTTACTTCATATACTTACCGCAAATTATATCTAATGTAAAATAGCACACTAGCCTCTGAACATCAAAAATAACTCCCCCTTGGGACACCTTTTCAAGTTTCTCTACGAATTTAGTTGAATTCTTATTCATCACATCGAGAAAATCAACCAGGATTTTAAAGTGGAACGATGGAGTAATCATTTTACGATGACTATGCCACTGTGGTCCAAAACTGGTCAAAAGTCCTTGACCCAACCATGGATGTAATAAGTCATATATATTGGATTTCCTGAGAATTTGTGTGCTTGAGAGAATGTTCTAAAAAAGAGTGATCGCGGCTGAGATATTATGATTAATTCCTTGTTGACCGCTAACTAATGCTTACCTCAATATCTTTCGGGTCAGAAATTATAATATTCGCATTAAAACCAAGCCATACTCTAAATCTGCTCTGGCCATATTGTCGCCACCACTTAAAAAGATTCTTTAAGATTTCTATAATGAGATTGAAATGTTTGCTTATCGTTTTACAAATAAGTTTGGAAGAAGGACGTGAGGAAAATTAAATTTTGAATAAAAATCTTAGTAAATATAAAAAATAGCGCACTTACAAAGCAGAAGAAGATATTGTATTCTAGATGTTTCAGGGCCATTTCGAAGGTTCGAAAATTGCACCGTACATAAAGAAATCATTGAGAAATCAAACATTGTGGATAATAAAACTGTTACTTAGGAAAGACTCTATTTATCGTACGGTTTAAAGGTTTCTTCCAGGTGGGCCGCAAAGACGTCCGCTTTCCCTTGCCCATTCATTTCGATTTAATTTAATTGGCGGCGCGGGGACTTTGGGCCTTTTGGTGCCTTTTACAGCTTTCCAAAGTGAATAATTGGAATCTTTTTCCGCTGTTAAACTTTCAAGCTAAGAGCCTATTGCACGATTCTTAAAATCCTTAATAGCTTTCTTCAACGAATTGCACAGACGATTCAAGTGTTCTTTATGCTGCGGAGCACGACTCTGTTGCCATTTTTTACGCGCTTTTCTTTTTTCCTTGACCAATTCTTTTATTTCCGGAGGATATCGCAAACCGTATTTGTCCGGCTTGTTCCTTGGAATGGGAGTATTATTCCAAGAGGCGAGCTTTACGATCTCGACGAAGCGACCAACTTCAACCTCAAGTTCATAGGGTGTCGTAAGTGGAACGCTCAGTTCAACATTATCTTCAATTTCGTTCCTAAAGCCTTCCCAGTTAGTTGTTCGACCAGTTAATCTCCCTGGCTCTAGGTTATAGACTATTTTTTCGCTCAGTGTCAAAATAATTGGAGAATGATCAGATATTCCTTTCACAACGAAAAAATCTATCAGATCAGGTATTTTTGAAGTATCAGT
The DNA here is from genome assembly GCA_945910035.1 of Brachypalpus laphriformis. Lineage (NCBI taxonomy): Eukaryota > Metazoa > Arthropoda > Insecta > Diptera > Syrphidae > Brachypalpus > Brachypalpus laphriformis. The sequence goes on along the minus strand of OX246755.1, from coordinate 88,737,412 downwards.
TAGCCAGTAAGTCGGTTTACCCGTCGAATGGAAATCACAACTGTACTCCATACCTGCCCCATAGAGCATTCTACCTTTTTTCGAACTGTATCTTGAGTCCCAGAACGTGTGTTTCGCATTAAAATCGCCGCCAATAATGAAATTAGGTTTAAGCGATTCAAACATGTTAGTAAAATCAGTTTTTTCAAGCGCGAAATGCGGTGGACAGTAGATAGACGAAATTTTAAGAGTACGCTGACTATTTTTAACTCGAATCGTGCAAAGTTGCAAAGTTTCAAGCTCTATCTTTAGGTCTTCCGATTGCTTGATACAGTCTTTAATAAGCAAGGATGATGCGCCCTTCGCTTTTCCCGAAGGGTAATCATTATAGCCTTTTATTTTTAAATGCGATTCCTTTTTGATGTGGGTTTCAGAAATCAAGCAAATATCAATATCTTTTTGCCGCATAAATATTTCCAATTCGTCAAGTTTTTGCAAAAGTCCTTTTGCATTCCAAGTACATATTTTCAACATTCGTTTGTCATTCATATTCTAGTTGAAGTGCGCGTTTTCTGTGAATTATTTTCAAGCTTAACCAGCCAATCGAGAATAATTTTATTTATTTTGCCTTGTTCTTCAAGTTTCGCGAGAATAACTGAGAAAACATGAGAAAAGGGGTCGGTCGAAATTTCAAGGTTTTTTGGTTTTTCGGAAGCCACGGCCTGAGCATAAGACTGCATTGCTGCTGTCCGAGGGTCATTACCCGGTGGCTTTTCTAATCTTAGCTTTTCAGTACCGTTTCTTTTAAGAGCAGAGGTCGAGGGCTTTTCTGTTATCAATCTTTCCCTAACCTTTTTGTGCTCGGAACCCGGTAGTTTTAGTTCGCCTACTTTCTCCGGTGCGACCTTAAGCTTTGGTTTAGTTTGCAGTTTTGATTTTATATTTAGTGGCTTAAGGAACGCATCTCTCCGTTTTTGCAACTCCTTAGCTACTTCACAGCCTCTATAATTTGCCGGGTGCTTTCCCTTACAATTAACGCATGTTGCAGAGGTTTGTTTGTTTACTCCACAAACTTGGGAGAGGTAACTTCCGGCGCATTTCACACATCGTGGTTCTTTTCGACAATACGTTTGCGTATGATTGAATCCTTGGCATCGTTTGCACTGAGGTATCAATCTTGTATTCTTGCGCATGGGTTCGATTTTGACTACGACATTCAGAATTGTTCTTATTTTGTAAATCTTATCCAAACTCTCAGCTTTATCAAAAGTTAGCATAAAAAGAGGAAGCCCGCGCTTTACCGTCGTTTCCTCGCCTTCCAATTTTTGCTTTTTCCCTTTTAATTAAATTTACTGCATCGACGATTTTAAAGTTTTTGTTTTTCAAATCGTGAACAACATCTTCCTTTAAGCATGAGGCATGAAGTCCGCTAGCTACGACTCGTATCGGTCTTTCAGTTTTATTTTCGTAAGTATACCACTGAATTTTTTCAGTATTCAGTTTATTAGATACTAAGCGGTAACTGTCTGAGTCCTTTACGTTTACTTTCCATTTGTTGTTGTTGAGCGATGTTACTTCAAAATCGGATAGCAACAGATGTTTAAGAACAGAATGCAGTTTATTATAGTCTGCAATTCCGATTACGTTTATTGGCGGCGGTGATCGCACCGTGGGCGCCGTGGCGTAAGTGGTTAGTGTGTCGGATCACTACGCATGAGGTTCCAAGTTCGAATCCCAGAAAATACCAAAAAGTTTTTTCACGGTCCCACCTCTCGCGAGCGTCTGACAAACATCCGAGAGTATTGTTGTCATGAAAAAGCTTCTCAAATCGCCGTTCGGAGTCGGCATTAAACTGTAGGTCCCTTCCATTCGTGTGAAAAATATAACGCACACAACATGATTGGTTGCGAGAAACTAGGCCCTGGCACTTTAAAGAGCTGTTGCGCCAAATATTTGTATTTTTTTTTTTGATCGCACCTTAGTTCGTGGATTTTCTTCGACACATGTGTTTATTTTGTCACGCTGTTCGTTATCTTTTCGCTCATTTTGCGTGTTTTCTTGCCTCGTTACCATTTCGGGTGAAGAACCAGCTTTTCGTTTCTTAACTGGTCGTTTTTTTAGGATCCAGTTAGTTTCCCGTGTTAGTTCTTCTTCATCCGTTTGATAATCAGTGTTATCGGGGATGTTTGAACTCGCAGCAGACTCATTACGAGGTTTCTTTATATCCTTAAATGCTTTATTTTCTGCTTTAAGTACATTTTATTCTTGTCTTAGTTCTTCGCAAAGAAGTTCCATTTTTCCTGGTCCGGAGTTCCATATTTTCGTCCGTAAGGCTTTGAATTTTCGTTGAAGTCCGTTGTTCGTGCGCCGACACTATCGATGTCGCCGGACTTCTAGTTCCGCACGTTTTTATGGTAGATCTTGATGGTGGAGGTCTAACTACCCTGGTACCTTTTTTAAAAGGGTCGGATGAACGCAATAAATGGCTCTCCCCAGAATCCGTAGAGCCGACATCCGAAGAGGGTGGATTTTCCAGTCTACCTGTACTGCCACCTGGGGTATTCATATCTTTTGTTTTGTTCATTGCATACTTTGTATACGCCATACTCGGTATACGGAGGGTGGATTTTAGTCGCCTCTTACGATAGGCATGCCTACCTCGGGTATATTCTAACCCCTTCCCGGTTGGAGGCAAACGAATAGTTCGTCTGAGGACGAAAAGGAGAGCTTCTACAATCTCTTAAGCGCCGTCTTCAACACAACACCAAATGGAGACATTGTCATAGTGATGGGGATTTGAATGCCAAGGTAGGCAACGACAACGAAGGGCTCAAGCATGTAATCGGGAAACATGGACTAGGCAACCGCAATGACAACGGCGAAAGGTTTGTGGATTTCTGCAATGCCAACCGCCTTGTTTGAGCACAAGACCTGCCACAAAGTCAGCTGGGTTTCCAATGACAGGCAAGCAACCTCCAACCAAATTGACCATTTTGCTATCAGTCGCCGCTTTAGAAGTAGTCTCCTGGACGTCCGAAACAGACGAGGGGCAGATGTGGGGATAGTACGTGATCACCATCTTATGATAGCTACTCTCCAACTACGCACTGCTGCAGTTCGAAGATCCCACGACAACACAAGAATGCCCAGGTTCAACATCGATAGACTTAGTGATCCCTCAGTGCGCCAACAATTAAGGGAGCACTTTTCGCAAGGTGTGGAAGCAATCAGCAGCTCAATGCCCGCAACCATCCAAGACCATTGGTGTGCTGTGAAAAATGTTTTTACATCTGGTGCTGAAAGAATTGTCGGTCGATCGCAGGGAAGACATAGGGCGTGGCTTTCCGAGGATACCTGGAGACGGATTGACGAACGAAAACAGCTGAAAGCTCGCGTTGCAGCTACCCCAGCAGCAGGGAGAAGCGAGCTAGAGTCTCTATATCGCATGAAGATGAGAGAAGTTCAGCGTAGCGTACGACGTGACAAGCGCAACTACATCAACGCGCTGGCTACAGAAGCAGAAGAACCAGCACGGAGGTGCGACAGCAGGACTGTCTACAGAATCACGAAAGAGCTGACAGGTGGTCGCAGCTCCAGCCAACACCCAGTGAAAAGCCTAGACGGCTCCTTGCTCATTTCGGATGAGGACCAGCTCAAGAGATGGAAAGAGCATTTTGCTACGGTTTTGAACCATGTGTTCGCTAGTGATATGCTCCCAAATCAGACTGAGATGCCTGAGGTGAGAAGTTCCCGAATACGCACCACGACTCCCAGTAAAGATGAGATCATTGCCGCGATCAAGGCACTCAAAACCAACAAGGCGGTAGGACTTGACGGTATTCCAGGAGAGCTCTTACGAGCAGCGCCAACAACATCGGCTGAGCTTCTGCTTCCACTTATAGATAGAGCTTGGGAAGCTGAGAGCTTTCCTAACGAGTGGAAAAAGGGAATGATCGTCAAGCTTCCTAAGAAAGGAAATTTAATGGAGTGCGGAAACTGGAGGGGTATCTGCGTGCTGCCTGCTGTAGCTAAGATAATAGCTAAAATCATCCTTGAGCGAATCAAGCAACATCTCGAAGACACACTCGATGCCAAACAAGCAGGTTTCCGCTCTGGATCCTCCTGTGCCGACCACATCAACACCCTGCGGATTATCATCGAACAGTGTGTTGAATATCGATCGCCACTGCACCTGCTGTTCATCGATTTTGAGAAGTCGTTCGATAGTGTCAACAGGGAATTTATTTGGCGTGCCTTACGCAGGAGAGGCATTCCCGATAAACTAATTGCTATTATCAAAGCTACATATGAAGGCTCCAAATGTCACGTTCTGCACAGGGGAAGGTTATCTGACGAATTTGAGATCCAAAGTGGGGTAAGACAAGGCTGTATCCTTTCACCAATATTATTCCTATTGGTGATTAGCGATGTGCTTCATGCAGCTTTGTCGACGGGAAACGGAGGAATTCGATGGACTCTTACATCTCAACTGAAACATCTTGACTACGCAGATTATGTATGCTTACTCTCCCACAGAATTGTGGACCTCCACCAAATGACAGCAGATGTGGAGAGGGAGGCAGGTGTCGTCGGGCTGAAAATTAATACGACAAAAACTAAAATTATCAGCCTTGGAACTAACTCATCGGCTCAAATATGCATTGCTGGACAACCGGTAGAGAGAGTAGAGGATTTCCAGTATCTTGGGAGTATTGTCTATTGTCCACCGATGGTGGAACCGAACTGGATATAGCCAACAGGATCGCCAAAGCAAAGTCCGCGTTCGGGATGTTGTCCAAAATATGGCGAAGCAATGCAATCAGTTTGAGCACCAAAATAAGACTATTCCGCTCCAACGTTGAATCCGTGCTGCTATATGGTTGCAGCACGTGGAGAGTGACCACTACTATCACCAGAAAGCTGCAAACGTTCGTTAATAGGTGTCTGCGCAATATCTTAAGGATTTTCTGGCCCAATCGTATCTCTAACAAACACCTTTACGAGAGAACGGGTCAGGAACCAATAGGCACAACTATCCAACGGCGGAAGTGGCAGTGGATTGGTCACACGTTCCGAAAGGGTGACAGCTCCATATCGAACCATGCTTTGCAATGGAACCCTCTAACTCAGGATGGCAGAAGACCTGGCGGTCCGAGGAGAACATGGCGCAGAACAGTCGAGGAGGCACGGCAGTTAGGGAAAAGTTGGGGAGAACTCAGACACATTGCCAGAAACCGTACACGATGGCGCGTAGGCGTAGTAGATGCCCTAGGACCCACAAGGGGATACAGGACATAAAGAGTAAGTGTACATAAGTCTTCTTTTGCCGTACTCATTTATAATGGAAGGAAGTTGATACATTCACTCCGCTCGTCGTCTGGTATTAAACTGCTGACTGATTTGTGTTCGGATCAACCTAGTATTCCAGCGCCGCTGTCATTTCATGTATCTAGTTCACTTTTAGAACTACGTTGCTGCTTATGGTGCCTCTTCTAGATAGTAACTTGATCGCTCTATCTTGGATGTTTTGTAACTTCTCGATGTGTGTTTGCGCTGCACCTCCGCAAGCCAGTACACCATATCTCAGCCTGGACTCTATAAGAGCATGGTACACTTGCTTTTGTACACAAGCTGTAGATGTGTACTGCAGACAGGCCAACGCAAACAGGGACCCCCTCAGTTTGTTACGGATATCATTTATATGAGCATCCCAGAGAAAGTAATTATCGATAGTGATGCCTAGATATTTGTATGTATCGACAACCTCAATATTTTCGCAATCAGATATGGTGGCACATCCAAAAGCCTTTAGTACGATTGGTTAAATCGAACAGTTCTTCTATATTGTCAGCCATGTTTATAGCAAACACATTATTCAACTACACATGCATACACATACATATATGTACATTAATTAGAGCGTTTTATTTTGCTTACATCAATATCAATTCAATCATAGATTGAATAAACAAAGCTTCGGCCCTTTCTTCCCTCCTAGCGAAGATTTTTCCAGCATTCTCCCACACAAATCTCCACCCTTCCTCTTTTGCCTTTTTCTTTGCTTGCCAGAGCAGCTGTTTATTTGTTGTGGTCAGCAAATTATTTATGAAGATGTTGTTGTTGTTATACGCCTCACTGACTTTAGCATTGCTCTCCAAGTGCTGATTGATTTTAGCGATTGTCAACGGGCGTATTGCACGGGCATTTTGCATGAAAGTTGTTTTTGTTTGATAAGTGTGGAAGGTTGCGATAATTGTTGTTTGTTCAGCGTTTTAGTTTTTGTGCGATAAATGTCGATTATATCGTAATTTGTTACATCATGGTTAATTGTTTTTCCAATAGATTTAACCACTTCCAACAAATTTTCATTTTGTAAATTTTCATTTTTCCTGGGTATGGTACAACTCGCATTTTTTTATCTTGATTTCTGTTATTTCGATTTTATCATTTCGCATTTTGTTGTTTTGATAAACGATAACTCCAATTTTCTTCAAGTCGTTTTAGTTGGGTGTCAAATCGCCCAAAACCAAATCGCCCAAATCAGAAAAATGTAACATCACAACGACACATCGCCAAAAATTTAAAAAAATTACAAAACCCCCAAGAAAGTGGGCGTTTTGTCAGAATTCATTAATAGCCCTGCTTCCAATCGCCCAAAATGTAAAAAAAAATGCAGAAAAATGTCAAATCGGGCGATATAACATTATGAATTTTTTCGCTAATGTCAAATCACCCAAAAATATAACTGATTTTGGGCGGATTGACATTTTCGTTAAATTGGGTTTAAGACTGCATTCAAAACGAATTGTAACAATTACATTAGCGGCCACAGCGTTTTCACGTCGCGTCCGCGCGAGATCGACGGCCCGATGCTATGCGGTTACCATTTCGCGTCGCGTTGCGCCATGCAATCGAAAGTAAGGCTCAATGCAACTTACGTTTTTTTTTGTAATATGGTATATCCATTTCTTCAATCCTTCATTTCCGATTATTAATGAATATACCATATGTAATATGAGCGCAGGGACATAGATAGACAAGATTTTTTTTTTGTGTCGAAGATGGCGCATACATAAGTCCACAATGCATAAACAGTGCAATGTGTATTGGGGGCATGCTGCACCCCGGCAACCCCCCTGCTTGGGGTCACAGTTGGATTTGCGGTGGGTGCGAGGATGGGTGTATGCAAAGTTTCTTTATATCCATGCTTCGCACCCAACCTCGCACCCGACTCAAATCCAACCGTGACCCCAAGCAGGGGTTGCAGGGGGGCAGCATGTCCTCCCCTACACATTGCACTGTTTATGCATTGTGGACTTATGTATGCCCCATCTTATTTGACCGTTGTTTTCCTTGAAAGGTTTCCATTATTTTGTAGGTGGGACATAAGACCCAACATTTTATGTTGGGACTTACGCCCCAATGCGATAGGATCGCATGTCCCTGCGCCCAAAATTGTGAAAAAAAATGTTTTCAACCTTTTTCAATTTGGTCTATGGTCGTCTTTTTTTTACCTTCCTATGTGTTGGTATTTTCAAATTACGATAAAACGCCCATTTCTGCTTTGGGTGATTTGACATTTTATTTCTTGGTCGATCTGTCATAGTGTTAAATCGCCCAAAAATGTTGCGCGATGCGACATTTTCCAGATCTGGGCGATTTGGTGTTGGGCGATATGACACAGCCTTAAAATAGCTGAAACACAAAATCGCCCAAAATCACATTTTCAGGTGTTTTGACATCATGTCCAATCGCCCAAAAAAATAAAAATATTAAATCACCCAACCTTCTTTCTTTTTCGTGATTTGACATTTTTTTAGTTTTTTACATTTTGGGCGATTTGACGCCCAACCGTCGTTTTTGATTGTTTCTCAAATTTTCATTTATTTTTGTAAATAGTTGCTATTTAGCTCATTTCGTATTTGATTGTTCCTCAAATTTTTATTTATTTTTATAATTAGTTCGAATTATTATCATTTCATTTTAGACTGTTTCGCTAGATATCATTTTGTTTTTATTTTAATAATAAGAATATGTTCATTTTAACTTCAAACACTTTCCTGTAATTTTTTTTCTCATTTTAATTTGTTGACATATACACCGATGGTTAAAAGTATTCATAAATCAATGCTGGCACGAAATTTGAAACGACAAGTGAAAAGATTTTTAGTATCCGTTTTTTTTTTTTAATTAAAATATCCCCAGTTTCAAACGGAAATATGACCCCTGTTGCGTCCCAATAAAATGAACACAAACTGGAAAGAAGGAAGTGCGTGTTTGCAGGAACTTAGTTACTAAAATGTAGCTTAAACCAAGCACATTACGAGTAACTAGCTCTAATGCACACAACACAAATCTTCTTCTTCCTTTTATCAGCGAGGCTATGATCCGAAAACAAGGGATCACAACCCTCCCACTTCACCGCATTTCTACTGATCCGCATGTGGGGTTCGCCTATTTGACCTCAGAAAATATCGGCAGGCCTGCCGATTTTGGATCACTCGGTTACTGAGGCCAATGAAATGCCGATGTCGTCGCATTTGTCTGATCCAGGCGTTTATAGGCCTGCCTTTCCTACATCGCGATGTCTTTGGAACGTGCATTGATATTGCCTTTTTAGCCGGGTTCAAATGATCTCTTCTTTGAACGTGGCAATACCAGCTGAGCCGGTCGCACTCTATCTTTTGTACGATGGTTTCCTTGATGTGAAAGCTTCCACGGATCTTCGAACTTCTTATTCGATCAAGCTTGGTCACTCCTGCTGTCATGTGAAGCATCTTCATCTCAGCTGCCGTTAATTTACTCTCATACTTTTTGTACATCGTCCAACATTGTGAACCGTATGTGAGCGCTGGACGTACAACTGCGGTGTAGAGCCTTCCTTTCAACTTAGAGGCCATTTTTCTTTCACAGAAGATAGCGGAATTTTCTCGCCACTTCATCCACCCTACGCTTACGCGATGATTGATATCGTCATCACAAGTTGCTTTGCTATTGATCATAGATCCCAGATATTTGAACTTTTCGCACTTGGGAAGCACTGTTCCATTCAAATAAATGTCTGGAATAGGCCTGAGTGGATCAGAGAACGGGCAGCACAAGTACTCTGTCTTTTTTGAACTAAGGCGATACCCATTTCCCTCCAAAACGTCCACCCACACATCAAGTGCTCGTTGCAGGGATGTAGGATCCTCACTTATGATGGCTCCATCGTCAGCAAAGAATAACTGATGTACCTTGGGGTCCATCACTTTACCTTCAAGCAGATAATCAAGGACTGTAATAAAGAGCAAAGGACTTAAAACGCTTCCCTGGTGCACCCCGACTTTGATTGGGAACTCTTCGGTTACTCCAGCGGGGCATCTTACTTTTGTCTTTGCTCCTTCGTACATGTCCATAATCATCTGTACATAGGTTTCTGGAACCCCTCGATGTCTTAGCGCCACCCATATCAGATCTCGTGGTTGTCTGTCGAATGCCTTTTCAAAGTCAACCAATACAATATGCAAATCCCTTAAGGAATCACGATGTTTTTCCATTATAATCCTTATACTTTAGATTGCATCTGTGGTTGATTTACCCGAGACAAACCCGCACTGACCATCAGATAGCCGTATTATTTTTCGCAGTCGGCCACCTAATACCCGCTCAACGATCTTCATGGTGTGTGACATCAGCTTGATTGAACGGTAGTTATCACAGTTTCGCGTATCACCCTTCCCTTTGTATACAGGGAGAAGGTTACTTTCCCTCCATTCATTCGGCATTGGATCACCTCTCACGAATTTGGAGATGAGAATTCTGAGCCATCTGAACCCGATATCTCCCATCTTTTTCCAGAACTCAGAGGGTATTTCGTCTGGCCCAATCGCTTTTCGTTTTTTGGAGTATTTGACCGCCTCACTAACTTCTTCGACTGTAATGTCGGGTATTTCTTCACAGTTAGGGGTGGCTCTTGGAAAGTATAGCCGGGGAAACTGTTCATTCAAAAGCTCTTCACAATACTGCCGCCACCTCTGCAGAATTTTGTCGTCATCCACAAGAAGCTGGCCATGAGCATTGCTAATGAACTTTGGCGAACGAATCTCCTGAGCATTCTTCCTTCTTTGGGCGGCTATTTTGCAGATAGTGGCACTCTTGTTCATATTGTGTCTTCGCAGCTCCTGGATAGCCTGGTTTGCATCAGCAACCGGGGAAAATATTTTCTCCAGCTCCCGATACAGGCCCTCCGTACTCTCTGCTTGAAGCTGGGCGCACTTCTTCTTCGCTTTTTTCTTGCAGCATCTGTATTCCATTTCGAGGCGAGCTTTTTCGTCACTATTTTTAGAGGGGCACTTTGACCAAGCTTTGAAAGACGCTTTCTTCTCATTTATCACTTTCTTAGCTTCATCACTCCACCACCATGTTTCTTTGGCGTGTTGATGGTGGCCTTTTGAAGCTCCTAGCAGTGATTTGGCCTTCTTTAAGCAAGTTCGCTGTAGGGAATCCCACATATTTTGTGCTCTGCACTCTTCATCCTCAGCTCCGTTGATGGTGTGAGAGAGGTAATTCTTCATTACGAAAACAAAAGCCTCGCCTTTTTCTTTGTCCAGATTGTACCACTTGATTTTCTCAGAGACCCTTGTTTGTTTGCTTTTCTTTGGTGTTTTCATAAAAATTTCTGTTAGCAGGAGACGGTGTTGTCAAGCGATTGCCTCTCCCAGGATCACTTTGCAATCTTTTACCCGAGGCTTCATGAAACTGCCTACCAAATGGTAGTCAATCTGAGTTTCATCTCCACCACTGCTGTAAGTGATCAGGTGTCGGCTTTGTTTGATGAACATGGTATTTAACACGATAAGACCGTGTGATTTGCACATGCTTAGGATGTCTTCACCAGGAAGGTTCCTGGTGCCATATCCTAGTCCTCCATGGCAGTCTTCGTAGTCTTCGTTTGATTTCCCGACATGTCCATTCAAATCTTCTCCAACAAACAGAAATTCTTCCTTTGGGATGTCCTTAAGGGGATTGTGGAAATCTAGCCAAAATGCATCTTTATCTCTCTGATTGTACCCTTCGTGGGGAGCATATGCACTGACAATATTCCACACCTCTCCTTGTATTACTAGTTTGAGAGACATCAAACGGTCGCTGGACTTCGAAATGCTCAAGACGTTTCCAAGTAGCTCTGCCGCAAGGATGATACCGATTCCGTTCTTAGCCTTTTCCGTTCCGTAGTAGAACATCTTGTAATCTTTTGTCCTAACGTCCAAGAAACGCTCCCGATTCCCGGTGTTTTTCCATTTCGTCTCTTGGACACACAAGATGTCCACCCGCCTTCTATTCATCATCTCTTCCAGCTCGTAACTTCGACCGGTCATGCTTCCAACGTTCCAACTCGCGACCCTTAAATTGGGTCCAAACTGTTTCATTATGTTGCTAGCCCCCGGAATCCGTATAGCTCTGACCCGAACATTTCTGCTCGGTCCAGGATCCGTACCATGCACAGCAGTGGTAGTGCCTGGCGGGGTAGTGCACACAACACAAATAAATAAACAAATTTTAAACAAATAAATAATTCGCAAAAACACAACCCACGACACACCCCAAAGAGGAAAAACCGACAACTGTCAAAACACCGAACGAATTGGTCCACAGGCCGATAGAGAAAGGAGCTTCTATCCCGCTTCAACTCATGGCAGCACCATTTGAACAATATAGGCATAACCTCTGACCAACTGCTGTGTAAATCCAAGATGGCCAAATTGGGTGTGAGTGAGATTCATCCTACAAACAATGCACTCTAACACACATTCCGAAAAGGGGGGCATTGTGGAAGATCAACTGGACTACTCACACGAAATACACTACACAGATCAGACAGCTTTTTCACAGTAAATAGGCCAGGGTGATCGACCTTAAGAAGAAGCAGCTGATTGGTAAATAAGCTATCAGCAGCTTCAAGGAAGGATAAAATGGATATGTTAGATTACTCGTCAGTTAGCAGCCAGCCAATAAAGTTTACCTCAAACATATAATTTTCGAGTTTTCTTTTATTTAACTGCTTCTTTAAATACTCAGTTCAACTAACTGAAGTATTTTTAACTTACCGCTTGTCAATCTTCTATTGCAAGCCCAACTTTTGAATTCCCGCTTCCCTAAGTGCGGAACACCCCAAACAAAATGAAAAAAAGCGCCAAAATGGAAAAATTAAGAAAACAATAATTAAAAATGTCCCCAAACTTTATGGCGACGTAGAGTTGCGACATTACAAGTAGATCCCATAAACAGTGCATCATGTACGGGGGCATAATGCCCCCCATACCCCCCCTGCTTGTCACTGTACGATTTGGGGTAGGTGAGAGGTTGGGAATATGCAAAGTTTCTTTATATCCGTGTTCGACTGGAACCAACGGTTTTTAAATATACATACAGTGTGCAAAATTCATATTCGTACTTGAAAGATAAAAAAGGTGTTTACTAAAACAAAAAGAAAGCAAAATAATGAATGAGATACGCATAGTTATATTTGCAATTCGTAAATTTATAATAAAAAATAAAAATCATGTGTTCATAATAATGTTCAAAAAATTTCGTTTTTCATTTTGGGATGAGTAAAATCCGTATTCGTACAGATGGCTAATACTGCATTTCTACTCACGAAACAAGGAATTTAATCATTATGTTGCAACTTTTTCTGCTGAATCATACATTGAATGTGAGTAACCATCATTTGTATTAAGAATCTTATAGCATTTGCTAGTGTTTACACGAAAATTAAATAATTGGTCGAAAGCCAAGTGAACTTTCAAATATTATAAGAAAATTAATAATACGTTTGCATACAGGCGATAAATCTTTGCGACAAATTGCAAAAATTGTCAAAAGAAGTCCGTCTACAATGCAACATATGGTAAATATATGTATATAACTAGAAAGAGTGGCCGCGTCGAAAAAAAAATTCGAAATCAAAATAGATCCATTCGTAAGTGGTGTTAAGCTTGCTGCACGACTTCACAAATATCTTGGGATCCAAGTTACTGCGCAATCTATTCAAAATTATGCACGAAAACTTGATTTTAGGAGCACAGTCACAGTGAGGAAACCATATGTGAGCCCAGTTAACAGGTAAAAGCGCATCATGTTTGCAAACAAATATTTAAAAATGGACATGCAGTTCTGGAGAAAAGTAATTTTGTACGATGAATGCAAATTTAATATAAAAATATCCGATTGACGTGTAAAGATATGACGTGAACTTAATAGAAGCTTAAGGAGACACAACCTACTGCCAACTTTTAAGCATGGTGGTGGTTCACTCATGGAGTGGGGATGTTTTGGAGTGACAGGTGTCGGAAAACTTCATTTTATCAAAGGCATCATGGATTCCAAGTAGTATATTAATATCCTGAAAACAAATTTGCATGAAAGTGCGACAAATTTAGGTTGCGAACGGGACTTTGTTTTTCAACAAGACAACGACCCGAAAAATACAGCGTTGAATACACGACTATGGATATTGTATAACTGTCCAAACTACTTAAAAACTGCTCCTCAAAGCCCAGACATAAATTCTATAGAAAATACATGGTCAATTTACAAAAAAAAAAAATGAAAATATCATGATATTAGAAACATCAACGACTTGAAAACAGCTTTGAGGACGGAATGGGAAAAATTCGACAAAATTTAACTAAAAAATTAGTCGAATTCATGCCTAAAAGATTGAGCTCTGTTTTAAAATGAAATGGAAACCCTACATAATATTAAAAATCATTTTTTTCATTAGTTCTGTCGAATAACTAAGTTGTACGAATACGGATTTTGCTTATGTTTAATAACACAAGGTGTCAATTTTATTAAACAACCATAGCAAAATTTGTGTGTTTCATTTTATTTTCTTATATTTATGTGTTTCATTATTGGTTTAATGTCCTTGAACATTATTGCACTAAGACTTTTTAAAAGACGAAAAAGACGAGTAGGATAAAATAAAGAAAATATTATTCGCTTCTGAGTTTATATGCTCTTCCAGCGTTTCTGTGTTTTTGGCATGTTTTAGAATTTCCCAATTTACATTTTTTTTACCTTTAGGTTTCGACGAAGGTCAGTGTTTCTTATGAACTAAGGTGCATTTACTATAACCCTAAGTACCTTATTTTGTCTTTTTGGTGCAATCCCCTAATTGGATTCCATATGTCCGTGTTAGTTCCAGGATTTGATTGTACGAGTATATAAGTCCTTTATTTTAAGGGGTTATACGCAGTTGCAAGGCCAACAAAAGTTGTTTATTTACGAATTCTTTCTGAAAAGGGATTTTATTTGACAAAAACAAAAAGTATTGACGCATGTAGTGGTAACTTTTAGCTTTATATCGGCATGTTTCATTTTTAAAAAGATTGAGTTACAGTGCTCCTGTAGACGATCTCCTGGAGGTCCTCCATAGAAAGGTGTCTAGCGGTGAGCACGATATCTTCGGTTTGGATTATTTAAAATAAAAAAACCAAAAAGATTCTATTAGTGGATAGATAAGTCTAGGGATTGATCGAAGGAATAGTCGAAATTTTGATTTTTGACAAAATGGTAGCTCCAAAAAGTAATTTTTTCGTTAAATTGTTTAAAAAAATAGAAATAATTTTCAGAAATCTTATTCCTTCGATCAATCCCTGAAGAATATATCTGAGAAGATTTGTTAACTTTTCGTTAAATGGTTTAAAAAAATAGAAATAATTTACGGAAATCTTATTCCTTCGATCAATCCCTGAAGAACATATCTGAGAAGATTGTTAACATTTTAGATCGATTGGTTCTGCCGACTTTGAAAACACCGTTTTGAGAAAAATGCGTTCAAAGTTTCAAAAGACGTTCACACACGCTCCGGGACGTCCTTACAAATGTGCGTGTATTTCCAAGAATATTCGCCGGATCGACTTGAAATTTTCAGAGAATATAGTCAAATAAATGCTGATTTTTTTTTTTTAAATTTCTACCTGCGTATAACCCCTGACATTATTACTCTGACATCAAAAAGTGTGTTTTTTTTTTTTTTATGTCCGCGGTGTGGTTTTGCCATGCACATGAGAATATGTAGGTACAAGTACCTACGAACCAGTCGTACACTTTATTTAACCTTCCCTAAGTTTGGCTGCCAAATATCTTCTGATATCTCTGTTAGCTTAACACTAACATACATTCTTATCAGGTGCTAAATTTGTATTCTCTGATAAAAGCGATATAATTTCTTGATACAATTTTAATTAACCATAGTCTAAGTAAATTTAGAAATAGATTATATTCAAGCCAAAGGTAGTTGAACGTATTTTAAAATTTTGAATGGTTAGATGTCGCTTCATACAATCTATTTGAGATCGGAAACCGCCGACTAATCCGTCGCCCGCCATCAGGTCAGATTTTTGAGATTTCGTATATTGGTAGCATTGCATTGTCAGAGAGACTGATAGCTGATCGCATCAATATCGTGTTCATTTCAATTGTATTCAGAACGCATTTTTCAGTTTATGTCGTAAAATAATCCGTAAAAATACCAATGAAATCGTGCGAAATCAGTGCGAAGTATTTTTGTTACGTTTGCAGCTTATCGAAAAAGGACAAAGTTATACGGACCAGGTTTGCAGTATCTGATCAAGCTGTTTTCCCAAATTTCCTACACTAACAACAAAGAAAGAATTTCCTTCGGACCCGGTATTATGTAGAAAATTGATGACCGGCGACAAGAGGGACGTTTGGGACAAAGACTATGTCTTTTTGAACATTTTTTTGTCAATTATCCTTCCCGGCAATTTTTCAGTCCCAAATTCAATTTGTAAATCAATTTATAAAGAAAAATAATATAAAAAGTGCGATCTGTACGCACTCTTAGTAATCTTTAAAGCGAACGCACTGTTGAAGCTACTACATTTCTCCCATTACTTGCATACATAGTCATTCTTGGCACAAAAATTGAGTGTCCTCTTTGTATGTTTGTTGCTTGTTGCTATGTGGAGTTCTAGTTCTAATATTCTGCAATTTGTTGCGGATTTTGCTTACCAAATACAAAATGTATGATGAAATCAATCTCATCACCTGTTGCCCGAATACTTTAAATAACAACGACCTCACTACGATCGAGTGTTGGATCAAGATTTTTAAAAATTAGGAAATGCTTGAAGTAAGGCTAACAGAAAAGTATTTAAGTATTCCAGTTAGTAATGTATAAGTGGAATAAGGTTTTCCCATAGTTTAGTGGATGTACTTACTTAGGTGGCGCTACAGTCCGGGGTGGACTTGGGCTCAACCAACAAACCTCTCCAGCCAGCACTGTTACGAGCCACCTGCTCCAGTTGCGCACGCCAAGTTGGTTGAGGTCCACCTCCACTTGTTTGCGCCACCTACCGCGTGGTCGTCCTCTACTGCGCCGCCCATCCGGGGTGGATTCGAAGACTTTCTTGGCAGGAACATTGGGCTCCATCCGCTCTAAATTACCCAGCCATCTTAGTCGCTGTATGTGGCCGTATAGTTCGGTATTGTACCTTCTTATCCACTCACCGTCTATGCAGACGGGACCAAAGATCGCTCGAAGAACTTTTCTCTCCAAATAACCAAGCCCATGCCTATGCGCCATACAGCAGGACTGGGATGATTAGTGTCTTATAAAGAGTTACCTTAGTAGTTCGAGATAGGGATTTGCTACTCAATTGCCATCTTAGCCCATAAAAACAACGATTGGCAAGATGTATTCTTCGTGTGATTTCCCTACTGATGACATTTGCGGAGCTCACTATAGAGCCTAGGTAGACCAAATCCTTTACTACCTCAAAATTATATTCGTCTATTGTAGCGTTCTGTCCAAGACGCCGATGTTGGGTGTCCTTTTTTGTAGACCGCATATATTTGATTTTGCTTTCATTGACCAATAAACCCATCTTTGCTGCCTCGATCTCAATACTAGCAAATGCTCCATTGACGGCCCGCTGAGTTCTTCCGATTATTTCGATGTCATCGGCATAAGCGAGTAGTTGTACAGACTTGTAAAAGATTGTACCTCTGGGGCCTATTTCACCAACTACAAATTACAATCACAAGCTTGTACTTGTTAATCCCAATTACAAATTTGTAATTTGAGTTTTTGTTTCACAAAGTACAAATGTGTACTCCACAAATTTGTAATAGGAATGGCAAGCGAATTGTAAAAAAACACTTGATAATCACATATCGTAAAAATTAGCATTGCACTGGGTTTTTGTGCGTTGTGTAGTCTACAATCGTTTTTTCACAAATGCGGGGAATATCGGTTCGAAAACACGTTGGCTATGAATAATCAAAATATTATAAGACTTTAGTTGGGTGTCTAATTAGATAAAAAAACGTGGAAGTACGTATACTAGAAATACCTTGAAGATACTATGTGGCAACATTTAAAATGGGCAGCCATGGTAAGGACATAATGTACTTATGTTGGTACGTATCGCAATATCAAACAAGTTTGTCCGAGTGTCCTTTATTGTGTTGGTGTTTTTATTTTTTAACCCTTTCGAACCGATTGGGAAAATACATCCCAAAAAAAATTTACAAATCCTGCTGGGACATTTAAGTAAGGAAATTACTTGCAGTTGGCTTTTTTTTCGGTGTTTTTGACTGAAACTTTAATATCGCGTTACCCATGCGGTGTTTTCAAACGTCAGTTCCTTGGTAATTGTGATCTAAAAGCACGTGCCTCCATAATTGATGTGTAAATTCATTGTGTTTTGGTTATAACTTGATGTAAGTTTTATGATTTACACATTTTTGTAGATTTTAATAACAAGTAATTTATTATAAATAATGTCTTATATTGATACTGAAAAATTAATATTAATTGTTATTTTTGTGCAATTTAATTTTTTGGGACAATATATCCCAGTAGTTTCGTCTGTTGGGATTATATATCCCTGCAGTATGCAATGTACTTTTTTTTGCTATACGATCATTGTTTTTTATTTCCCTTAGATAGGGTTGGGACAATACATCCCAATTTATAAAAAAAAAAAAAAACGGATGGGATCATATATCCCAAGCGATTACAGCGCCCCTAGTGGAAAAAACAATAAAAACCAACGATGAAAAATTTTATTTTTCCCTTACATTTAATATTTTCTCGACAGCACATTCAGATTTCTTTCGGGGCATTTTCGGTTCGAAATGGTTAAATATTATATTATTTCTGTTTTTTAACAAAAACTTAATAATGCTTAAACGATTGGTTTCGTACGACATATTCAAATAGTGAGTTTACAATAACGGCAAACACATCTGCATAAGCTCGATTTAGATATTCTACGTATTGCTGCAGTTCCGTATAACTGTGCACTATTACCAATCCCGTGTAAAACAGTAATTGCTGCCTTGGGGATAAAAAAAAATAAAATTGGCGCAACAGCTCTTTAAGCGCATGGGCCTAGCTTCTCGCAACCTTGGGGATGCCTTGGGGATAATCCACTTATTTTTCAGTTGTGTGACAAATTTGTCCCCAACAAACAAAAATTATTTCTTCCGCTTTCCAGTGGTTGAAAGAAAAACGCTGATTAAAATCAAAACATTGGGAAACGTTTTAGTTTATACGCGGATGGTATAGTATTCTTCTCACATTTAGAACAATTTTATTGCTATCACTACTATCACTTGTACTGTCCCTACATCGTAAATCCATTTTCCGATCGCTTTTTGATGCAAAATAAAATTTGTAGTTAAAATTACAGACATCTTTGCTGGTGTGAACAATTTTCACAAATCACACAAAACTTGTGAATTAAATTTTTTTGGTGAAACAAAAACACACAAAAAACTTTCACAAATTTGTGAGTTGTAAACTACATCAATAAATTGTTTTTGGCGAAACAAAACGTGAAAAATTCCTACAAACAAGGGGAAACCCTTGTGAAATACATGTGGGTGGAAAAATTGTTCGCTCTGTTGATGATGATTTGCCCTTGACATCGATTATAGGGAAAAAATTACTGCGAATCAGAAGCAATGACAATAAGAACAAAAATCTCCCCAGTTATCTGGACGCCAACCCCGGAGAATAGCTGAAGCATAAACAACTGAACTTCAAGAACCACTACACCAAAATCTTTCTCTCTCTCTCTATCCATCCTTTCCAACGCCTGCACTGTGTGTAAACATATTAAAGGTATTCATAACCCTTTGAGTGCGCGCGAATTGTAAAAAAAAAAATGTAGTGAAACCAAATTTCCCACTTTTTTTACAAATTTTGTAAAAAAAACCCTTGTAAATCACAATCTGTAAGTTGGTGAAATAGGCCCCGGTGTTGGCTTGTGAGTTTCGTATAATTCTCTCAAGTACTATGTTAAAGAGATCGCATGATAGCGCGTCACCTTGTCTAAGACCTTTCCGGACATCGAACGGTTCGGTGATGTTCTTACCGACTTTGATGGAGCAGCGAGAGTTCTCTAGACATGGCTCTGCATAACTCGTTTCTACATACGCTTTCATAGGCAACTTCGAAATCGATGAAGAGGTGGTGCGTATCAATTTTATATTCATGGGTTTTTTTTTCAAGATCTGCCGTAGTATGAATATTTGGTCAATGGTGGACTTTTCCGGCCTGAAACCGCACTGATAAGGACCTATCAGGTGGTTGACAATCGGTTTTAGGCGTTCACATAATAAGGCAGACAGGATCTTGTATACGATGTTGAGGAGACTTATACATCTGTAGTTGCGCAGTTCAGAGGGACTCCTTTCTTCAGGATCGGGAAAACGATGCTGAGGTTCCATTCATCGGGCATACTTTCGTCCGACCAGATTTTACAGACGAGCTGGTGAATGCTCCTTATCAACTCATCTCCCCCTGCCTTGAAAAGTTCAGCGGCAAGGCCGTCGGCTCCAGTAGCTTTAATGGATTTGAGTTTAGATATCGCTATCTTCACTTCATTCTGATCAGGTTGACGAGAATCGTGACTGCCATCGTCACTGTTGAATGGCTCATTCTGCCTGACAGCGGAATATTGATCATCATCGCCGTTTAACAGTCTGCAGAAGTATTCCTTCCATATACTCAGCACCGACTGCGATTCTACCGCTATCCTACCATTTTCGTTCTGTTCTGGCTTTGAAACCCTAGCATGTTCTTTTTACCTTTTGGTAAAATTTTCGAACATTATTCCTGCAATAAAGTCTCTCAATCTCCTCGATCGAGCGCTTCTCATGCTCCTTTTTCTTCTTTCTGAGAAGTCGATGTTCCTCTTTTCTCCTCCGCTCGTAGACCTCGTAAGCAGCTCTGGCCCTTCTATGCAGCGCCGCTTTGTACGTCTCTTGTTTAGCTGAATGTGGTTGCCGGAATTCCTTATCAAACCAAGGGTTTCGTTGTGGTGGCCGAGAGAAACCCAGTACATCAGAGGCGGCATCTCTGATGGCTTGTTGGCAACGCTGCCACTGGTCTTTCGCATTTGCTGCTGGCGGCATAGGATAAGATTAAGATTAAGAGAAACTCGATGGGCAAAGGCTCTGCCGCTCTTGCGATTGTAGCCGCCCGACATCAAATTTCCTCACAGTATTTCGTTGATTTCGCTCCGTTCTGGATATCTGCATCCGTACCTTGGCTACAACTAGGTAGTGATCCGAGTCCACGTTGGCTCCTCGGAAAGTCCGGACACCCAGAATACTGGAAGAGTGCCTTGCGTCAATCGCAATGTGATCGATTTGGTTGACAGTTTTTCAATCTAGGGAGAGCCATGCTTCTTTGTGAATATCGAGACGTGGGAACCGCGTACTAGCTACGGCAAAGTTTCGCCCCGCCGCAAAGTCGACCAGCCTGAGTCCGTTGTCGGATGTAATGTCGTGCAGGCTGTGCTTTCCGACCACGCTACTAAAGACGTCCTCTCTTCCTAGCTTTACGTTAAAATCACCTAGGACAATTTTAACGTCATGGCTAGGGCATTGTCTAGGGATAGTCATGAGGCGCTCGTTCACATGCCGGAAACTCAAGACTTCTTGCCTAAGTCTGCGTCCAATTACAAACCTAGGGGGTGGCAATGGTGTAGTGGTAACGTTGTCAATTGCCACGCTAATGGTTCATGGTTCAAATCCTGATGTCAGCAAGCATTTATTTATTTATCGTGAAATATACAGTCAGTCCGATCATTTGCGAAAGCTTGTGTGAACACTACTGCGAAGGCATAACACTGGCAGTAGCTTGGTCATGTGACTGGAAAAATTGTTCGCTCTGTTGATGATGATTTGCCCTTGACATCGATTACACTGGTCAACAAATTTTTGTAACAAGAAAAAGCTTGCCGCCATATTTATTTTTTTTTCCATCAGGTCTCGTTTTCATGTTACAGCTACTCCCCACAAAACTAAAAAAAGCCGTCTTTGCTTCATTGTCGCATTCTAAAGTTTTGTTTCATTTGAAGAGCATAGTGTGTTTTTCTGTTTTTTGTGTTAAGTGATTCTTAAATAATGTCAAGAAAGTGTCAAAATGATCCCGACAAGTTTTGCTACATTTGTGGTGACATTACTTTTAAAACTCAGCGAAGGAATTTGACACCATTAGTAACTAAGCTATATAAACAGTATTTTGGCTTTACCATCGGACAACAATACGAAGCATGGGTTCCACACATCTGTTGTGTTACATGTGTGGGTCTTCTTACTGGATGGGCGAGAAGATCTCGATCTATGCCTTTTGCAATACCTATGATTTGGAGTGAACCAACGAACCACCTATCAGATTGTTATTTTTGTCTGACTAATACAAAAGGTATTACAATTAAAAGAAAACGTAAAATTAAGTATCCTGATCTGCCATCGGCTAGAAGACCGACCCTTCATAGTGAAGAACTGCTTGTGCCAGAACCACCTGAAAGTCCCGATCTGGCCGCTACACCAGAAACAATCGAAAACGAGACATTAGATCCAGACTTTGAACAAGCCTCCTCATCTAATGAGCCACACCTAATATCTCAAGGAGATCTCAATGATTTGGTACGTGACTTAAATTTGCCCAAACAACAGGCAGAACTTTTGGGCTCTCGATTAAAGGGATGGAATTTATTGCAACCAAAAACAAAAATATGTTACTTTCGTAATCGAGATAAAGAGCTGAACATTTTTTTTTTACAAGCTGATCAGCTGGTATTTTGTAATAATGTCCATGGCGTAATGACTGTCTTGGGTATAGAATATAAGGCAGAAGAGTGGCGTTTATTTATCGATGGTTCAAAAGCAAGTTTGAAGGCTGTTCTTTTACATATCGGCAACAAACTTCCATCTATACCAATAGGTGAGGCTTCGAACATGAAAGAGTCTTATGAAACTATTAAATTTACCTTGGAAAAAATTCAATATAACGAACATCACTGGAAAGTTTGTGGAGATCTGAAGGTGATTGCCCTAATTTTAGGATTACAACTTGGGTATACAAAATACTGTTGTTTTATTTGTGAGTGGGATAGCAGAGACCGACGAAATCATTATGTTAAGAAAGACTGGCCCAAAAGGCAATCTCTTATTCCAGGACAAAAAAATATTAAAAATCCTCCATTGGTGCAGCCTGATAACGTATTTTTACCACCTTTACACATAAAACTTGGGCTCATGAAAAACTTCGTGAAGGCTATGGATAGAAGTGGTGACGGCTTTTTATATTTGAAAGAAAAATTTCCAAAGCTGAGTGAGGCAAAAATTAAAGAGAGCATATTTGTTGGCCCTCAAATCAGGCAATTGATGAAAGATGATATTTTTAAAGAAAAGCTTAGTGATATGGAAAAATCAGATTGGGAATCTTTCACGAAAATAACTTAAAATTTTCTAGGAAATCACCGATCAAGTGACTATGAAAATATTGTCGCGGAGCTGTTATCTACTTATAAGGCTTTGGGTTCTAATATGTCGTTGAAAATACATTTTCTTCATTCACATTTAGACTTCTTTCCTGAAAATTTGGGCGCCGTTAGCGATGAACACGGTGAAAGATTCCACCAAGACATTTATACCATAGAAAAGCGGTACCAGGGCAAGTGGAGTCCACGTATGCTAGCGGATTACTGCTGGACATTAAAACGAGATGTCCCTGAAGCAAAATATAGAAGAAAATCATAAAGCTACATTTATAATTATGTTACATTTTAAGGAAATAACTTCGTTTTGGTGCTTAAAACTGGACATTTCTAAAATTCAATAAAATCTAAATTACAACAACACTATTCGTATTGGAACCATTTTAATTTTATTTCTATTATCCTTATAACTGTCCTAAACATAACCAGACAAACGTTTTCATGTTACATGCAAAAAGTTTTTTTTTTGTTGACCAGTGTTATCGGGAAAAAAGAACTGTGAATCAGAAGCAATGACAATAGTAACAAAAGTCTCCCCAGTTATCTGGACGCCACCCCCGGAGAATAGCTGAAGCATAAACAACTGAGCTTCAAGAACCACAACACCAAAAATCTTTCTCTCTCTCTCTCTCTATCCATCCTTTCCAACGCCCGCACTGTGTGTAAGCATGTTAAAGGTATTCATAACCCTTTGAGTGCGCTCAAATTATAAAAAAAAAAAAAAAAAAAACCTGCACCCGAATAGACGCTGTCCTTGTTGTCCGTAGCAATCGTCGTAGTCTTTTTACTATCATTCAAAGATTGGATAATCAAAATAAAATAATTAAGCTACTAAGCAAAGACGTTTCCACAGGAAAAAACCAACAAAATAATAATGATTATAAATCCGAAAGTCGCAACCTAGAATGCAAACGTCTTACTCCAACATACGAGTTTCTCTGGATTTCAGGTATTCTATGCAATGGAGATATTGATGTTTGCCTGATATCTGAAACGCACTTCAAACAGGGAACACAGATTAGAATTCCTGGGTACCTCTGTTACCACTCTCCCCATCCAGCTGACAGTGCCAGGGGAGGTAGTGCTGTGATTGTAAAAAGTATTTTGAAACCTTACGAATTGCCAAAAATACCAAAACAAACCATGCAAGTAGCTACAATAAACGTTTTGACAAAGAACAATGAATTTAAAATAGTTGCTATATACTGCCCATCCAGGCATTCGCCTACAGAGGAAGATCTTAATCGCCTTTTTCAAACCCTAGGCAACAACTTTATCATTGGATGTGACTTCAATGCAAAACACACCTACTGGGGGTCAAGATTAATAACGACAAAAGGCAGGAAGCTTTACAAAGCAGGGCGAAATTTTAACTGCGATTTTCGACTGGTTCGCCCACTTATTGGCCATCTGACCCAGCGAAAGTACCAGATCTTATTGACTTCTTCATAACCAAGGGAATCAATAGAAAAGAGGTTAAAGTTAAAAACAGTGATGATCTGTCGTCGGATCATACGCCGGTAGTCCTAACGGTCAACGGCATGACAATAGAACAAATAAAAAATGTAAGACTTACCAACAAAAGAACGAACTGGTTAAATTTAAAAAACTGCTCGAAGGATCTATTAACATCAGATCTCCATTGGTTACATCAAACCATATTGACATTGAATTGAAGCAATTCATTGCCGATATACAACAGGCAGCAGAAGATAGTACACCGACATATCAACAAAAAAAAAAACACTACGGTAAAATATCCCATAGAAATTAGGGAACTAATATTAGAAAAGAGAAGAGCTCGCAGGAAATGGAAAATGACAAGATATCCGGGACAAAACTATATTTAATAGACTAAATAACAAACATAAAAAAAGTATAGGTGAATTTAAAAATATATCTCTAAATAAATACTTTCGCAACTTAGCAGCTAACAAAGTCACAGACTACTTCCTTTGGAAGGCTGTCAAACGTTTAAAGAGACCTAAAGCGCAAGATCCCCCGTTAAAAACATCTGATGGGAAGTAGATCGGCGACCCAAAACAAAAGGTCAAACTTTTTTCGGAGCACCTGACAAATGTTTTTAAACCTTTTCCACCTAGCGTGGCAAACGTAGGTCTTGATTTCCCTGATAGAGTAGATGAAGACGTAATTGCTTATGTTTCGCTAAGAGAGATCAGCACATGCATTCATAAACCATCAAATAGAAAATCTCCAGGTTATGATCTTATAACTGCCTAAATCCTTAAAGAGCTGCCCTTAAAAGCATTGTTAAAACTCAAGCTTATTATTAATGGTTGTTTTAAACAAAGATATGTCCCACTAGAAGGTAGCAGAATTTATTGTTATACCTAAACAAGGTAAACCTCTATCAGAAGTTACCTCATATACGCCAATCTCACTTTTACCGGTATTATCAAAACTTTTCGAGAAACTGCTTCCTAAAAGACTAGACAGAATCATAGAGCAAAGAAGGCTTATTCCCACCCATCAGTTCGGGTTTAGAAATAAACATTCGACAATAGACCAAGTGCATCGTATAACTAATGTTATAGAAAAAGCACTCGAAGAAAAACAAGTTTGTTCTACAATATTCTTAGACGTTGCACAGGCTTTTGATAAAGTTTGGCATAAGGGTTTAGAGTATAAACTTCATAGGGATCTACCTAGACAGTACTATACTTAAATCTTATATAGCAAATAGATTCTTTAGAGTTCGCTACGGTTCTGCGTATTCTGAACTTAAAGAAATACAAGCAGGTGTTCCACAGGGAAGTGTTCTAGGGCCCACTTTATATTTATTATATACTAGGGATATACCACATGCGAATGACACGATGATAGCCACATTCGCAGGCGACTCTGCTCTTCTATCATCTGATGGATGCGTAGTTAAAGCAACTGAAAAGCTTCAAAATTTAATTAACGAGATAATGTGATTGGACGCAGCGATGGCGAATTAAACTTAATGAGTCAAGGTCCACTCATATCAATTTCACCAACAAAAAAATAACAAATCTTCCTGTTGTTATTAATAATCAAGTAGTTCCTTATTCTAACACAGCTAAGTGTCTGAGGATGAATCTGGATGCTAAACTGAAATGAAAGGAACATGTGAAAAAGAAAGTAGAAGAGCTAAATATCCGATATAGAAAACTTTATTGGTTGTTAGGATATAATTCAGAAGTGTCTATTGAAAATAAAATCTTAATATATAATCAGATACTAAAACCTGTTTGGACGTATGGTATTCAATTATGGGGTTGTACAAAGAAAACAAATAATACAAACATTTCAAAACAAAGTCCTTCGGGGAATAGTAAATGCCCCATGCGCCATGGCATATTAGAAATGATGACTTGCATCGTGATCTGCAGATTGATCATGTGACGGAAGCAATTAAAAAGAACGCAATCCGTCACAACGAGCGTCTGCAGATGCATATTAATCCTGAGATAGAAGACGTCTTAAATGTACGATATAACATTCGTAGATAAAGAAGAACTAAACCTCACGGACTTAAAATTTGACAATTATGAGAACCCGTATTTAATTTATAATACCTTGTCAAACGCAACTGTACGTTGAAATTAAAATCATTTGTCGATCTTTCTTTACTTACTTACTTAGGTGGCGCTACAGTTTGGGGTGAACCTGGGCCTCAACCAACAAGCCTCTCCATTTAGCTCGGTCTTTAGCTAATTGCCTCCAGTTGCGCACTCCAAGTTGGTCGAGGTCCCCTTGAACTTGTGCGCGCCACCTACGGCGATGATTCCCTCTACTGCGTCGTCCCTCCGGGTTAGATTCGAAGACTCTGCGGGCCGGAGCGTTGGTGTCCATTCGCTCTACATGTCCTAGCCATCTCAGACGTCCAATACGCAGTTTTTTGACTAGGTCGATGTCGCTGTACAGCTCGTATAGTTCGTGATTGAATCTTCTCCTCCAAAACCCGTCAACACAAACGGGACCGAAAATCTTACGAAGAATTTTTCTCTCGAAGCGACCAAGGATATCTTCATCCTCTTTTAATAAAGTCCATGTTTCAGCGCCGTAAAGCAGGACTGGGATGATCAAGGTCTTATATAGAGTCTCCTTAGTTGTTCGAGATAGGGCTTTACTGTTGAATTGCCTTATAAGCCCAAAAAACAGCGATTGGCAAGAGTTATTCTTCGATTGATTTCTACGCTGATTTTGTTAGAAGAATTTATAGCAGAGCCAAGGTAGACAAAGTCCCTTACTACCTCGAAGTTATAGCTGCCCACGGTGACGTTTTGTCCAATTCGTCGGTGTTGGTTTTCCCTTCTAGTTGACAGCATATACTTGGTTTTGCCCTCGTTTATCGCCAAACCCATTTTGGCCGCTTCCGCCTCAATGCTTGCAAAAGCACCGGTGACAGCCCGCTGAGATCTTCCGATAATGTCTATATCGTCGGCGTATGCAAGCAGTTGTACAGACTTGTAATAGATTGTGCCTCCGGTGTTGACTTGTGAGTTCCGCACAATCCGTTCAAGTACAATATTGAAGAAGTCACATGACAGCGCGTCACCTTGTCTAAAGCCTTTTTTGACATCAAAGGTCTCGGTGAGGTCATTACCGACCTTGATGGAGCAGCGAGCGTTCTCCATCGTCAGCCTGCACAGACGGACAAGTTTGGCAGGGATGTCAAAACTAGATATGGCTCTATAAAGCTCTTCTCTATAGATGCTGTCATAGGCGGCCTTGAAATCGATAAAGAGGTGGTGAGTATCGATTTGGAATTCTTGGGTTTTCTCCAGGATCTGCCGAAGTGTGAAGATTTGATCGATGGTGGACTTTCCTGGCCTGAAACCGCACTGATAGGGTCCAATCAGGCTGTTGATAAAGGGTTTCAGGCGTTCACACAATATCGCAGAAAAGATCTTGTATGCGATGTTGAGGAGACTGATGCCTCTATAATTGGCGCAGTTGAGGGGGTCTCCTTTCTTGTGGATCGGGCAAACGATGCTGAGATTCCATTCATCAGGCATACACTCGTCTGACCAAATATTAGAAATGAGTTGGTGTATGCACTCTACCAATTCATCCCCAGCTGCCTTGAAAAGTTCGGCCGGTAAGCCGTCAGGTCCAGCAGCCTTGTTGGATTTTAGCTTGGATATTGCTATCCTCACTTCGTTTTGGTCAGGTGGACGGAAATTTTGACTATCATCGTCTATGTTGAATGGTTCATTCTGCCTGACAGCGGGATGTTGGTCTTCGTCGCCGTTATACAGTCTGCAGAAGTAGTTTTTCCATATTCTCAGCACCGACTGTGATTCTACTACGAGGTTTCCATTTTCATCTCTACAGGTTTCTGTACGGGTATTACTTCTCTGACACGTTCTTTTTACCTTTTGGTAAAACTTCCGTACATTGTTCCTGGAGTATAGACTCTCGATATTCTCAAACGCGCGCTTCTCATGCTCTTTCTTCTTCTTTTGGAGAAGCCGATGTTCTTCCCGTCTCTTTTGCTCGTAGAGCTCACGAGCAGCTCTCGTTTTCCTTTGCAGCGCCGCTTTGTATGCCTCTTGTTTTGCTGCATGCACTCGCCGGCATTCTTCGTCAAACCAGGGGTTTCGCGGTGGTGGTCGAGCGAGACCCAACACATCAGTCGCGGCGTTTCTGATGGCATGTTGGCAGCGTTGCCACTGGTCTTCGGTACTTGATGCTGGCGGCAAAGGGGTGATTGAGAGATTTCGGGATACGCGTTCAGCGAAGAGTCTGGCGGTCTCTTGCGATTGTAGCTTTTCGACGTTAAATTTTCTCACAGTAATTCTTCTTTGTTGCTCAGATTGGGATATCCGCATTCGTACCTTGGCTACAACAAGGTAATGATCCGAGTCTATGTTGGCCGCTTGGAAGGTCCGGACATCCAGAATACTGGAGGCATGCCTTGCGTCGATCGCAATATGATCAATTTGGTTGATCGTTACATGATCATTGGACCGCCATGTCTGCTTATGAATATCGAGATGAGGAAACCATGTGCTTGCTATGGTGACATTTCGCTCCACAGCGAAATCAATTAGCCTTAGTCCGTTATCAGACGTGGTGTCGTGTAGGCTATGCTTACCGACTGCCCTACCAAAGACGTCCTCCTTTCCTATTTTGGCGTTAAAATCACCCAATACGATTTTAACGTCGTATTTAGGACATTGCTCGTATGTTTTGTCGAGGAGCTCGTAGAAACACTCTTTGGTGGCAGGGTCCTTTTCTTCTGTGGGGGCATGAACACATATTAGGCTTATGTTAGCGAATTCAGCGTTGATCCGGATCGTCATAATACGCTCGCTCACGTGTCGGAAGCTTAAGACTTCTTGCCTAAGTCTGCCGCGTATGACAAATCCGCATCCGAATAAGCGTTGCCTGTTGCCTCTGTAGCAATCACCGTAGTAGATGTCACAGTTTTTCATCCTCTTTTTGCCCGGCCCATCCCATCGCACTTCCTGGATGGCGGTAATATCTGCTTTATAGCAGTCTAGGGCCTCTGCTAGTTGTTCGGCTGCACGTGGTCTGTAAAGGGACAGAACATTCCACGTACAGATCCGAAGGTCGTTGTCCTTATTTCGTTTGCTGGGGTCGTCATTAGTTGAGTCATCCTTATCCGAGGCTTTTGGTTGTTTCGGAACCATGCGGTTTTTACGTGGTAGGGAAGTTACCCCGACGGCACAACCCCCAACCTGGAGGGCCAGTTCCTTAATTATTCCCCAAGGACGAGGGGCCGGGTACACCGGTGCCAGTAGTCCACTACGGGAGTATGAGCGCTGCCGTTGGCCCATTAAGGGCTCCTCCGCCACCATCTCTATTCCAATGTCCTGACCAACATTGGAAATTCCTTACCGACCTGTGATCCGAATACGTCGAAGCAGCTCGCGCAAGGTGTTCACTAAGTTCAACCTAACTGGAACTATAGACGCCACCGTTGACTCCGTCTAGGGAATTCGTCCGCTGCCGCCTGGAACAGGAAGAAGCGCTCTAGTGAGAAAAGCACTCTTCCCCCCCTCTCTCATCTGCTGCCACCAAGAATCCGCCAAACGGGGTTGGTTACCCATTTCTTGGATTAAGGTACTAGGCACCCGGCTGTCACCGCGTGGAGGTTGAGAGTAGGAGTTGGTAGGCCTCAGCTGAGTGAAAACGCTTGTGTTTTCATATGATCGCATGCACTACCGTTTGACCAACCTTTCTTTGATTGGTCATGATTAAGGATGTGTTTTTAGTGCAGTTAGAGTCCCACACTACTCTGGGTTTCTAGCCCCACAGGGGCTAGCCCCACACACTAAGACAGTGTCTTTCGAGATTTTCACCTTCATTAAAAAAAAAATTATGATTTTTGTGTATTTTTAAAAAAAAAAAAAAAAAAATACAGCAAATTACGGTATATAGTTGAAAATTGCTAAAAATGACTCAGTCATGTATCTCGAAAACCTGACCTGATAGCAAAAAAACGGACTCTGGGTTCGTGGTCAGCGCCGAAAAAAAAAACATCTCATGGTGATATATCTAGTTTAAAGAGAATCTAGTATTGTTTGCTGCCACGAGTCCATAGCAACTAACAATACATACATTACGATCAATCAGAAAATTATATGACAAATACTCAGATTAAGGAGATAAGATAGCTAAATGGTATGTCTCAAAGAGCAAAGTTGCGATTGTATGCCGGGAGCAAGTATACACATACAAAATTTATAAATTTATTTTATTGAATGCTATGATTAAAAAGTTAAGAGCATTTTGTTTAAAGTATATTTTAAGTCAGACATATCTTTAAGTCGACCAAATGAACCTTTAGTTTTAAGAAAGGAATGTAATTGATTTATACATATGTCTCAATAAAGTTCAATGAATAATAATAATAAATAATGATAGCTAAATGGTTTGATGCGGAAACGAATTTATAACAAAAACGCAATAACTTTATATTTTACATATCTGCTTCTAGTCAAATAAGTCCCCAGCGACTAGACTGTCGTATTTATAATGGACTTAGTGCGTATATTTGTTTTGAAAGGCCGTCCAATAAACTAGAACTAATCGCATGCAATTGCACGTACTTAGTCCTTCTTTAATTGAAGGCATCAGTAGATAAAGGTGCTATATCGCCTTTGCAATTGTTTGACTGTCGAAACTTCTCACATCCTGTTTAAGATGTTACACTTTTAATTAAGAAACACGATGAAGAGATACACAGTTTGGATTTCAAAATTATTTTCAAAGTTAAGGATGGTTAATCAACTGTAGAGATAGTTGAACTCACAATCCACTCACGTCTATAATTATTTAAATTTTCTATTGCGAGTAAACCAAGCCTTATAGTTCCTATAGATTGCGAATTTTTTTTTTTTAATAAATACAGCACATGTACACAACGAATGACTCAGATACATACATAATTTGTTGTCAAACACAACATAGATACTTTGCTTACAATATTATATTTTTATTTACCATGGGGATTCTTTCCAACTTGATGAGCATTTCCCACAAAAGGTAATGTAGTTGGTCCAGGAATTTGATTGATTCCCCGTTGAAACGCGCCAAATGTTAAATGAAAATACGCCAATGAAAAACCAATTATTGCTACGGCAATAATCAAAGTAAACATTTTCTTAAATTTTCCTCTAATCACGAACACTATACACCTGTAACGCGCGCCACGGTGTAGAATTTTGGACTAACTTCAAATGAGAAACAAACAACATATTATAAATAGAGATAGCTTCATGTTAGAAATACATACAAACTGGAATGTCTGCATGTGGCTAGCTAATCACTTGTTTGTTTTGTCAAGATCATGGCAATCGGGTAGATAAATGTACTGTTGTATGTGAATAAATAATTAGGTAGTAACCCCTCTGACCAAAATTTAAATGATCTTTACATCTTGGTAGTGGGTTGGTTGCAAACATTAACAAGAACGATAACCCATGTATGTACATCGTCTGGGACAATTTCAGTACATGACTAAATTCTTATTTTAGAGAGATTCCAAATAAAACGTCGACCAGCTGGCTAGCTTTTATGGTGTTTTGAGAAGTTTTGGTTCGATATGTTTTACGTAGAATGCCGAAAATACGTTCAAATGTCTTATGTATTTAAATTTGTGTGATTGCCTATTTTGCAATTCAGAATTCAATGAAATTAAATTAATAAAATCTTAACAGGCTCTTTATTGAGCCAGCCAGCCTTCAAAGCAAACTTGTTCTTTATTTTATTTTTACTGCAACAAAGTATTCGACTTAACAAGCAGTTTTCAATTCACGAAATAAGGAGTTTAGATGCGGTTACTTATCGCGCTAAGTCTAAGGGTTTGGCTTTTTGTAGACGGCGCAGTAAATTTCTTTCATTTTAGTACAACCCCAGAGTGGCATACCATATGTCCATACTGGCTTTAGCACTTGCTTATATAAAAGCAGTTTGTTCTCTATATTAAGCTTGGAATACTCGTATTTTCCAAGTAACCAATACATTTCTCTATATTTATTATCTAGTTCTTTGCGTTATTTTTTTATATGTGCTTTCTATTTCAGCTTTGTATCAAGCGTCATCCCAAGATATTTAGCCTCGTTTGCAAACGGAATTTGAATCGAGTTTGGAAAGATCGAAAAATGGTTTATTTTCTTCTAAGTACAATAAAATTTACATGAACAGATTTTGCCTTTTTGAGTGCGATTCGCCAAACCTTTGTCCATTCATTTACTCTATCCAAAGCTTCTTGCTGTTTTTCTGTAGTATCTTCGACCGTTTTGCCTACCGCCAAGATAGAAGTGTTGTCGGCAAATGTAGCTAGCTCAGTGCATTCTACTTGCGGTATATCACGGGTGTATAATAGATATAAATCTTGACCAAGAACGCTTTCTTGCGGGACCCCAGCCATTCTTTCTTTAAAATGTGAATATTCGTTTCCACATTTGACGCGGAATAGTCTATTCGTAAGGTAGTTCTTCAAAATATTATATAAGGCTTGAAAGATGTCAAGGAATACGCTTGAACAAATCTTTTTTTCTTCAAGAGATTTTTCGATAACATGAGTTACTCTATGAACTTGTTCAACTGTAGAATGCTTACTTCTGAATCCGAATTGATGATCCGGAATGAGATGCCTTTCTTCTATTACCGGCTTTATTCGCTTAATCAATATTCTCTCGAACACTTTGGATATAGTTCAAAGAAGCGAAATCGGTCTATAAGACGCTTTTCATTCGGCGGTTTTCCGGGTTTAAGGACCATTATGACTTCGGTGACTTTCCATTGACTGGGAATATATTCTAGTCTAAGCGCGGCGTTTATAATGAACAGAAGCTTAATTAGAGCTTTACTTGGTAGTGCTTTAAGATTAGGTCGTATTCAGGAGCTTTCTTAGGTTTAAATTTCTTTATTTCTTCCTTAAGTTCGGTTAGTGTTGCATTTCTTACGACGTATTTATATTTTGAATAAGAGCTTGTCCATCAAACGGTTTAAAAGTTTCTTCCAGGTGGGCGGCAAAAACTTGCCTCTCTTTATCATGCCTGACCCATTCGTCTTGATTTTTTCTAATTGGTGCGGCTTGAATTTGTGGTTTTTTAATACCTTTTCTAGCCTTCCAAAGCAAATAATTAGAATCTTTTTCTGCCGTTAAACTTTCTAAGTAAGTTTTCATTTCATTATTCTTAAAGTCTTTAATCGATCTTTTTAGTGAGTTGCACAAACGGTTAAGATTTGGTTTATGTTGCGAAGCCCGAGTTTGTAGCCATTTTTTGCGCGCTTTTCTCTTCTCCTTAATCATCTCTTTTATTTCCTAATTTGAATGTAACTGGCCGGCGTTCTCTTTGGTTTGGGAGTATTCTTTCACGCGGCATTCTGTAGGATTTCGACGAAGCGGTTAACTTCAACTTCAAGCTCATAGGGCTTTTTAAGTGATACGCTCAGCTCAATATTTGCATCAATATCTTTTTTAAAGCCATCCCAATTAGTTTTCGCGCCGGTTAATCTGGCCGGTCCTACTTTTTTAATCAGAGCTTCGCTTATCGTCATAATGATTGGAGAATGATCAGAGGAGAGATCAGAACTTTCTTCAACTTTTCTACAGTTGCCAGATATTCCTTTAACAAGAAAGAAATCAATCAGATCTGGTATTTTATTTCTATCAGTTGCCCAATATGTTGGTTTACCCGTCGAGTAAAAATCACAACTGAATTGCATACCCGCATTATAAAGCTTTCTACCTTTTTGAGAGGCGTACTTGAACTCCAGAAGAGGTGTTTCGCTTTGAAGTCACCACCAATAATCAAATTTGTTTTAAGGAAGTTGAAGATGTTTGTGAAATCACTTTCTTCAAGTTTACATGACAGTGGACAATATATAGACGAAATGTTGAAGGCAAAATGTCTATTTCTAACGCGTACCGTGCTTACTTGCATGGCTTCTAATTCAATCTTTACTTCTGCTGAGTGCTCGATACATTCTTTTATAAACAAAGATGATCCGCCTCTGGCTCGTTCCGATGGGTGGAAGGTGTGATACACGCTACGAGTATATCTATATCTATTATTTTTACATTCGATTGCTTTGTCAGATGAGTTTTACAGACCAAACATATGTATATCAATATCTTTTTCTCGTATAAATATTTGTAACTCGTCGAGCCATTGTATGAGCCCGTTGGCGTTCCAACATTAAGAGTTTCTTTCATATTCTGGTTGAAGTGCGCGTGTTATGAATGTTGTTTTCTAGTGCAACTTGTCTCTCGAAAATTCGTTTGTTTGATTTACATTGCTCTTCAAGTTTCGCAATGATAAGGAAGAAAACATGGGATACATGATCTTGTGAGTTACCTCTATCACCGTTTTCCAGTGTCGCAACTTGAGCAGGAGTCTTTACGTTAAAGTTTGATTTCCCGTGAGTTGTCGGTCATGTACGTGCCATTAACTGTCTTCGCCGATTGAGCATAAGACTGCACGCCAATATTAGAAGATTTTGTTGCTGTCACATTTTCTCTACTACGTTTGGATTTTTCTTCATTATCCGATCTTAAGTCAATATTGGCGGATTTTCTATCGTTCGCAATCGTATATTTCGCAACCTCGATAGTTCGCATGATGTTTTCCTTTGCAGTTTGTACAGCTAGGTGGGGTTTGCTTATTTAGGTGACACTCTTCCGAGAGATGTTTACCTGCGCATTTAACGCATCGCGGCTCTTTCTGGCAGTAAGTCTGCGTATGATATAAGCCTTGACAGCGCTTACACTGCGGGATCGATCTGGAGCTCTTACGCATAGGTTCGATTTTGACTACGATATTTAGAATTCTCTTGATACCATATATAATAATAATAGTGGAAGTCCACGCTTTACCAATTTTGCCTGATCTCCCACCGACTGTTGCTTCTCCTTCTTGATAATATTGACGGCATCAAGAATTTTAAAGCCTTTGTCTATTGCTACAAGAATAAATTAGGGGGTGGCAATGGTGTAGTGGTAACGTCGTCAATTGCGACTCTAATGGTTCATGATTCAAATCCTGATGTCAGCAAGCATTTATTTATTTCCCATGAAATATATAAAGTCAGTCCGATCATTTGCGAAAGCTTGTGTGAACACTACTGCGAAGGCATAACACTGGCAGTAGCTTGGTCATATGGCTCGGAAAATTTGTTCGCTCTGTTGGTAGTGATTTGCCCTTGACATCGGTTATCGGGAAAAAAGTACTGTGTATCAGAAGCAAAGACAAAAAATATAACAAAAATCTCCCCAGTTATCTGGACGCCACCCCCGGAGAATCTCTGAAGCATAAACAACTGAGCTTCAAGAACTACTACACCAAAATCTTTCTCTCTCTCTCTCTATCCTTTCCAACGACCTGTGTGTAAACATGTTAAAGGTATTCATAACCCTTTGAGTGCGCGCAAATTATAAAAAAAAAAAAAAAAATAGTTGGAATAACTGGCTCTCCCCAGAATCCGTAGAGCCGACCTCCGAAGAGGGTGAATTTTCCAGTGAACCTGGTCGGCCACCTGGGGTATTGAATCGTTTTGTTTTGTTCATTGCATTTTTTGTATACACTATGCTCGGTATACGGAGGGTCGATTTTAGTCGCCTCTTACGACAGGCATGCCTACCTCGGGTATATTCCATTCCAACCCCTACCCGAAAGGGGTTAGGATGTAGGAAAGAAATTCCCTTGGAAATACGAAATTTAATTGTTGAATTAAGAGAAGAGAATAAAAGTTACGGTGTAATTGAAAAAATTGTTGATAATACTCGCGCAATAGTCCAATTAATAATTAAAAGTTGCGATGATAGGGGTTATGCTTTAAATGGGAGTCCGAAGAAATGAAATATCCAAGGCGTTCGGGCCATCCTTCATAAAGCGATAGTAAATTCTAAAATTAGAGGTCAAGAATTTACTCAAGGCAACGGGAATACGACCAGCAAAGAAGTTTAATTTGAAAGAATTCGAATGGTATTAAGATTAAAAATATTTCATGGAAGAGTTCCCAGGAGAAGCCCTTTATCAGCAATGTCAACTAAGAAAAACGTCTCGAGCTTTCCAAGTGCTATATTTCTGAGGGTCACGAGTTTCGGAGAATAGTACTATTTACGGACGAAAATAATTAAAATATTTTTAAATTGGATAGCCGGTCACAGAGTCTTCGAATCTAACCCCGAGGGACGACGCAGTAGAGGACCTCCTCGCCGTAGGTGGCGCGAACAAGTTCATCATTGCAAAGCGTGGCAACGAAACTGTGACCTAAAAGGTCTATTTTATCGGTATAAATACAGATAGATAAGCAACCTTTT
This sequence comes from Brachypalpus laphriformis, assembly GCA_945910035.1. NCBI lineage: Eukaryota > Metazoa > Arthropoda > Insecta > Diptera > Syrphidae > Brachypalpus > Brachypalpus laphriformis. The sequence goes on along the minus strand of OX246755.1, from coordinate 88,700,824 downwards.
TTTATCTTCTTCTTCTTCTTCCTTTTATCAGCGAGGTTATGATCCGAAAACAAGGGATCACAGCCCTCCCACTTCACTGCATTTCTACTGATCCGCCTGTGGGGTTCGCCTATTTGACCTCAGGCCTGCCGATTTTGGATCACTCGGTTACTGAGGCCAATGAAATGCCGATGTCGTCGCATTTGTCTGATCCAGGCGTTTATAGGCCTGCCTTTCCTACATCGCGATGTCTTTGGAACGTGCATAGATATTGCCTTTTTAACAGGGTTCAAATGATCTCTTCTTTGAACGTGGCAATACCAACTGAGCCGGTCGCGCTCTAATTTTTGTACGATGGTTTCCTTGATGTGAAAGCTTCCGCGGATCTTCGAACTTCTTATTCGATCAAGCTTGGTCACTCCTGCTGTCATGCGAAGCATCTTCATCTCAGCTGCCGTTAATTTACTCTTATACTTTTTGTACATCGTCCAACATTGTGAACCGTATGTGAGCGCTGGACGTACAACTGCGGTGTAGAGCCTTCCTTTCAACTTAGAGGGCATTTTTCTTTCACAGAAGATAGCGGAATTTTCTCGCCACTTCATCCACCCTACGCTTACACGATGATTGATGTCGTCATCACAAGTTGCTTTGCTATTGATCATAGATCCCAGATATTTGAACTTTTCGCACTTGGGAAGCACTGCTCCATTCAAATAAATGTCTGGAATAGGCCTGAGTGGATCAGAGAACGGGCAGCACAAGTACTCTGTGTTCTTTGAACTAATGCGATACCAATTTCCCTCCAAAACGTCCACCCACACATCAAGTGCTCGTTGCAGGGATGTAGGATCCTCACTTATGATGGCTCCATCGTCAGCAAAGAATAACTGATGTACCTTGGGGTCCATCACTTTACCTTCAAGCAGATAATCAAGGACTGTAATAAAGAGCAAAGGACTTAAGACGCTTCCCTGGTGCACCCCGACTTTGATTGGGAACTCTTCGGTTACTCCAGCGAGGCATCTTACTCTTGTCTTTGCTCCTTCGTGCAAGTCCATGATCATCTGTACATAGGTTTCTGGAACCCCTCGATGTCTTAGCGCCACCCATATCAGATCTCGTGGTTGTCTGTCGAATGCCTTTTCAAAGTCAACCAATACAATATGCAAATCCCTTAAGGAATCACGATGTTTTTCCATTATAATCCTTATACTTTAGATTGCATCTGTGGTTGATTTACCCGAGACAAACCCGCACTGATCATCAGGTAGCCGTATTATTTTCCGCAGTCGGCCACCTAATACCCGCTCAACGATCTTCATGGTGTGTGACATCAGCTTGATCGAACGGTAGTTATCACAGTTTCGCGTATCACCCTTCCCTTTGTATACAGGGAGGAGGTAACTTTGCCTCCCTCTCACGAATTTGGAGATGAGAATTCTGAGCCATCTGAACCCGATGTCTCCCATCTTTTTCCAGAACTCAGAGGGTATTTCGTCTGGCCCAACCGCTTTTCGTGGTTTGACGAACTTACATTCAACTCAGCAAGAGGAACATAATCTCCACTATCAAAACCCTCGTTTAAATTTACTTCAATGGATCCAGGTACATCAGCCGGAAGCTTTGAATCTTGTAAATTTTCTACATCTATATCCTCTTCATCAGTTTGGATGTCCACATCTGGTGGAACAATAACTATGTCCACTTGATTTCCATCAACAGGCAAATCATCCAAAGCAATGTATAAACCCGGATACCGTTTGCCATAAAAATTGCGACAGTTTATTGACTTGAATTCCATGTATCTAACAATTAAAAAAAAAAAAAATTGAGTGCATTCGCCCACTGCACTCAAACGAGTTCACCACTTTTCCGAAAGGTTTACCAGCTTATCAGTTGACTCTTTTTTGTTTTTCTTTCTTTTTGTTTTTTATTTGATTACCGCAGAAGATTTTCTCTAGTAATACTAGTAATAATAGTAAAAAAAATAAAAATTCGTGAATTTTAAAAAAATCAAAATCTTTACTATTCGCACAAAATTTAAAAAGGAACATGTAACAAAACAAGGCTTCTGTATATGTGCATACAGATGACATTGTTTGCATTGAGACCAAATGAATGAAAATGCACCGCATACTTTCGCAGAAAAACGTAATTAAAAGTTGCGAAAAATATTTTTTTTTTTTTTTTTTTTTTTTTTTTTTTTTTTTTTTTTTTTTTTTTTTTTTTTTTTTTTTTTCCGAGGGTAGGTGAAAATCTTCAACAAGACACTATGAGGATCGACAGCGCGTGCTCATAGTAGTGTGGGATTCTTACCCACTAAAAAACCTCCCTTCAAAACAGACGTGTTTTTATTTTTACTACAACTAAGTATTCGACTTATCAAGTAGTTTTCGTTTCACGAAATAATGACGTTTTGCAGGTAGCTTCCCATTAGAAGTTCCTGCTAGCTCCGCAGTTTAGACGCGGCTACTTAACGCGCTAAGTCCAAAGGTTTGATTCTTTGTAGACGGCGAAGTAAATTTCTTTCATCCAAAACTTGGAGGATTGTAATATTAACGTGACTTTCTAGTCGACTTTTATGCTTTCTCGCGTAGTTTTTGATTTCGTCTTCGATTGTTTTAATGCCAAGATCTCTGTGGATATCGCTATTTCGGATATACCATGGCGCATTAACAATACCCCTTAGCACTTTGTTTTCAAAAGTTTGTAAAATTTGAATATTACTTATTTTGGTACAACCCCAGAGTTGTATACCATATGTCCATACAGGCTTTAGCACTTGCTTATATAAAAGCAGTTTGTTATATATATTAAGCTTGGAATATTTTCCAAGTAACCAATACATTTCTCGATATTTATTATCTAATTCTTTGCGTTTTTTCTTTACGTGCGTTTTCCATTTCAGCTTTGTATCAAGTGTCATTCCAAGATACTTAGCCTCGTTTGCAAACGGGATTTGAACCGAGTTTGAAAAGATCGGCAAATTATTTATTTTCTTATAAGTAAAATTTACATGAACAGATTTGGTCTCGTTGAGTGCGATTCGCCAAATCTTTGTCCATTCATTGACTCTATCCAAAGCTTCTTGCAGTTTTTCTGTAGTATCTTCGACCGTTGTACCTACTGTCAAGATAGCAGTGTCGTCGGCAAATGTAGCTAGCTCAGTGCCTTCTACTTGCGGTATATCACGAGTGTATAATAGATATAAGACTGGACCAAGAACGCTTCCTTGCGGCACCCCAGCCATTATTTCCTTAAAATCAGAATATTCGTTTCCACATTTGACGCGGAATAGCCTATTCGTAAGGTAGTTCTTCAAAATATTGTATAGGTGCTCTGGCAGAACTTGTCGTAATTTAAACTTTAAGCCTTCATGCCAGACCTTGTCAAAGGCTTGAGAGACGTCAAGGAATACGCTTGAACAAATCCTTTTTTCTTCAAGAGATTTTTCGATTACATGAGTTATTCTATGCACTTGTTCAACTGTAGAATGCTTACTTCTGAATCCGAATTGATGATCCGGAATGAGATGCCTCTCTTCTATAACCGGCTGTATTCGCCTAATCAAAATTCTCTCGAACATTTTGGATATGATTGAAAGAAGCGAAATCGGTCTATAAGACGTTTTTTCATTCGGTGGTTTTCCGGGCTTAAGGACCATTATGACTTCGGCCACTTTCCATTGACTGGGAACATATTCTAGTCTAATCGCGGCATTTATAATGAACAGAAGCTTCATTAGACCCTTTCTCGGAAGTGCTTTAAGAACCTCTCCCGTGATTAGGTCGTATCCAGGAGCCTTCTTAGGTTTAAGTTTCTTTATTTCTTCCTTAAGTTCGGTTAGTGTTGCATTTCTTATTATACGATTGTCAATATACGACGTATTTATATTTTGAATAAGAGCCTGTCCATCAAGCGGTTTGAAAGTTTCTTCCAGGTGGGCGGCAAAAACTTGCGCTTTCTCTTTATCATGCCTGGCCCATTCGTCTTGATTTTTCCTAATTGGGGCGGCTTGAATTTGAGGTTTTTTAATACCTTTTATAGCTTTCCAAAGCGAATAATTAGAATCTTTTTCCGCCGTTAAGCTTTCTAGGTGAGTTTGCATTTCATTATTCTTAAGGTCTTTAATAGATCTCTTTAATAAGTTACACAAACGGTTAAGATGTGCTTTATGTTGCGGAGCCCGAGTTTGTTGCCATTTTTTGCGCGCTTTCCTCTTCTCCTTAATCATCTCTTTTATTTCCTGCGGATAATTTTGAATATAGCTGGCCGGCGTTTTGTTAGGTTTCGGAGTATTTTTCCACGCGGCATTCTGTAGGATTTCGACGAAGCGATCTACTTCAACTTCAAGTTCATATGGCGTTTTAAGTGATACCCTCAGCTCAGTATTTGATTCAATATCTTTTTTAAAGCCATCCCAATTCGTTTTCGCGCTGGTTAATCTGGCCGGACCTACTTTTTTAATCAGAGCATCGCTTATCGTCATAATGATTGGAGAATGATCAGAGGAGAGATCAAAGCTTTCTTCAACTTTTATACAGTTGCCAGATATACCTTTAACAATAAAGAAATCGATCAGATCTGGTATCTTATTTCTATCAGTCGGCCAATATGTTGGTTTACCCGTCGAATGAAAATCACAACTATATTGCATACCCGCATTATAAAGCTTTCTACCTTTCTGAGAGGCGTACCTTGAGCCCCAGAAGGGGTGTTTCGCGTTGAAGTCGCCACCAATAATAAAATTTGGTTTAAGGAAGTTGAATATGTTTGTGAAATCACTTTCTTCAAGTTTACATCGCAGTGGACAATATATAGACGAAATGTTGAAAGCAAAATGTCTATTTCTAACGCGTACCGTGCTTACTTGCATTGCTTCTAATTCAATTTTTATTTCCGCTGAGTGTTCGATATTTTCTTTTATAAACAAAGATGATCCGCCTCTGGCTCTTTCCGATGGGTGAAAGGCGTGATATCCGCTATATCCCCTTATCTTAATATTCGATTGCTTTTTCAGATGAGTTTCACAGACCAAGCATATATCAATATCTTTCTCTCGCATAAATATTTCTAACTCGTCGAGTCTTTGTATGAGCCCGTTAGCGTTCCAAGTAAGAATTTTAAGCGTTTCTTTCATATTCTGGTTGAAGTGCGCGTGTTATGAATGTTGTTTTCTAGTGCAACTAGTCTCTCGAAAATTAGTTTATTTGTTTTGCATTGCTCTTCGAGTTTCGCAAGTATTAGGGAAAAAACATTGGATACATGATCTTCTGAACTACCTCTATCACCATTTTTCAATGTCGCAACTTGAGAAGGAGTCTTTACATTAAAGTTTGGACGGTTTCTTGCTTTGATCTCCCGTGAGTTGTCGGTCGTGTACGTACCCTTAACTGTCTTCGCCGCTTGAGCATAAGACTGCACACCAATATTCGGAGATTTTGCTTCTGTCACCTTATCTCTATTACTTTCGGATTTTTTATCATTCACCGATCTTAAGTTAATATTGACGGACTTTCTACCTTTCGCAGCTTTTTTCGTAGCTATTTTGGGTCTGTTCTTGATTGGTTTCATATTCGGACGCATCGAATGTTTTAACGTATCGCGGCGTTTTTGAAGCTCTTTCGCCACTTCGCAACCTCGATAGTTCGCAGGATGTTTTCCTTTGCAATTTATGCAAGTGGCTGGGGTTTGCTTGTTTAGGTGACACTCTTCCGAGAGATGCTTACCCGCGCATTTGACGCATCGCGGCTCTTTCTGGCAGTAAGTCTGCGTATGATTGAAGCCTTGACAGCGCTTACACTGCGGGATCGATCTGGAGGTCTTACGCATGGGTTCGATTTTGACCACGATGTTTAGAATAGTCTTGATACCATATATAATATCTTTATTTTCGTCTTTATCAAAACTAAGCATGAATAGTGGAAGTCCGCGCTTTACCAATTTTTCATGATCTCCCTCCGACTGTTGCTTCTCCTTCTTGATAATATTGACGGCATCAAGAATTTTAAAGCCTTTGCCTTGAAGGTCGTGCATTACATCTTCTTTAGTGCACGAGGGGTGGAGTCCCCTTGCTACAACACGCAGTGGTCTTTCTAACTTATTTTCATAAGTATACCACTGAATCTTTTCGGCATTCAATTTTTTAGATACTGATCGGTAACCGTCGGCATCATCGACATTGATTTTCCACGTATTGTTTCGCAGAGATGTCACCTTAAACTTCGATGCCAGAGTTCCTTTAAGGAGGCAATGCAACTTATTATAGTCCGTAATTCCGACGACGTTTATCGGTGGCGGAGGACGTAATTTTGGTTGTCGTTGCTTTTCTTGCATCTCCTTGCGCTTTTCATCTTTTTGTGGCTCGACTTCCGGTGAGGAACCAGCTTTCCGTTTTTTGCTGGGTCGTTTCTTTTCGACCCAATTCGTTTCGCGTGTTAGCTCTTCTTCATCCGTCTGGTATTCGTGACTAGTTGAGCGATGTGGGCTAACTGTATTTTCTTTTTGTAGGTACGTGTTTTTTAAGGCATTATTTTCTTGCCTGAGTAAATCTACCTCTTTCTTAAGCTCACGATAGAGTAGCTCCATTTCGCTAAGCTTGGTACGGAGTACGTCGTTTTCCTCCTCAATGCTTTTAGATTTCGCTGAGTCCCGTTTTTCACGCGTTTGCGCTTCCGGCGGACTTCTTTTTCCGGAGACGTTCGATCTTGTTGGTGGAGATCGAGATACCCTTGTACTTTTTGAGAAGGGATTTATAAGGTGCAATAAGTGGCTCTCCCCAGAATCCGTAGAGCCGACCTCCGAAGAGGGTGGATTTTCCAGTTTACCTGGACTGCCACCTGGGGTATTAAAATCTTTTGTTTTGTTCATTGCATTTTTTTTTGTATACGCCATACTCGGTATACGGAGGGTGGATTTTAGTCGCCTCTTACGACAGGCATGCCTACCTCGGGTATATTCTAACCCCTACCCGAAGGGGGCGAAAAATATGTACTCAACCGAGTACAATGGCAGGTAATGGGTTAAGCTTAGTATTAATATTAATATTAAACTTAATAGAAACGTTCTATAACTTAGAGCTGAACTTAAAACTAACAAAGCATAAGATGCAAAAGGGTAACTAAAGTTAAGAAATTAAAACAAGTTAAACATTTTTTTTTTGTGTGGGCCCACAAACTATAACACCCAAACTAAAATTATAAGTACTTAATTCCTAAGAAAGAGAGGAGAAGGTTGGTTGCAAGGAGCTGAAAATCTGCTGCAATAAAAATCAAAGAAGCATTGCATTCAGTTCGCCATATGTAGCGTTCCTGGCGTTGTCTCTTTACAACCATAGTAAGTGTGATGAAAATAAGGGCCGAAGACTCGTGCAGACCTAAGGTCACGTGGGTTCGAGTTAAGAGAAATCATTTAGATCAGCGCGAGACAGTCAATATTTTCTGTTAGGAGCTGATGGGTAAAGAGTATGTCAACAACTTTTTTGTATCCATTATTTTTTATTTTTGGTGTATTATTGAACTTTCTGATTCTTTTGTTAAATACATGCTTATATTTTTTAAATTAAAACAATGAAAAAAAGCAATCTAATTATATTTTGTTACAATTTGCATACACTAGGTAGTATGAACACAGGGATCTAGTAAAGTAACTTGAAATAATATAACATTGAAATTTTCACTCACTCTCACTTTTCGCACACTGCCAGTGTCATTCATTAAATATAATCAACTACAAATTAACCTTAATTTCAGAATAATTATCCCTTAATTTATTCATTGCATTTTCCGTCGCTAATCAACGTTGATCTAGTCTTCATTAACGTAAATGCCGCATTCTGGCATGAAAATTGTTTTCCATTAAATAATTACGAAAAATATTCTACACTGGCAATATGGATAGTTTTTTAAGTTTTATAAATAATTTTTTTTAACATATCTATTAAATGATCTTATTAACAGGCAAAGGGATGGCGTATTTGAAAAAAATTGCTTGTGGGACATTTTTACATTAGAGGTGCAAAAAAGTTGTTCATTCAAATTTTATTTAATGTAATGAAAACAAAGTAGAAACAAAAGAAGTAAGAAAGTTAACAAAACGAGTATCGATCTTACTTCATTTTATATTAAAATAAATATTATTGTTATGGACATTAATCATATTTTTCATATTAAAATAATTTTATGGCTTGATAGCAAAACTTAAAGGGCGACAAGTTAAAAGGACAAGATGCTGCTGTTATAATTCATAGCTTCAGTCAACCTACAATGAACAGGATATTTGCAAGAGTAGCAAATGCTTTTGTTTCGAAAAGTCGTGCGTACATATATGAATATGCCAACCCTTGCTGAGGATCAATTGAGTGTCATTTCTAAATTCTGTGGCATAAGAAGATTTCCAGATGTAATTACTGCAATCGACTCCACCCACATACGTATCCAAAGAATAAGAGGTGATGGGAGTTAACATTACAACAGTAACAAGGGCTAATATTCTATAATTACTCACGTAAATACTATAATTTCGAAAAATTATATCCCTAATACTGTTTTATACCAGATCGTTTGTGATGTGCGTCTAAAGATACGAGATATTGTGTTCAACTGGCGGCGTGGATGTACTCACTTTAGGATATTTAGAGAGAGCAGAATAAACAGCTGCTTAAAAAGTGACGAGTTCAGAGGGCGCCTGCAGGAAGTTTACTCCTCTGTTTAATCCTCCAACCCCAAGAGAGAAGCGATACAATAAAGCTCAGCTCTCGAAACGCTATTTAGATATGTTTTTTTATTTAAAATCCCAATTTTCAGCGCGCTTGTGTTAAGTTGCAATGTACATTTTTTTGTTTTGTGATGAAAGTTCATGGCATAGTTTGAAATTATTCAAATACAATTTTCAAACAGTGTTTCGTAAACCGTTCATCGAAGTAGAATTAGTTATTATCAGTTCACAATTGTGTTATGAATAATAGAAGGGTCAACTTTTTAATCGAAAATAATTAGCCAATTCCCACATGAATCAAATGCCAAATAATGAAATGTAATGAATACGGCTGTACGAGTATATTGATTAATTATGAACTGTCAGGGTTCTAGTTTATAAAAGCTTGATCACTGAATTTATCATGACGGTAATTGATTCGGAATCGACTTCTTCTTCTTCCTTTTATCAGCGAGGTTATGATGCGAAAACAAGGGATCACAACCCTCCCACTTCACCGCATTTCTACTGATCCGCCTGTGGGGTTCGCCTATTTGACCTCAGAAAATATCGGCAGGCCTGCCGATTTTGGATCACTCGGTTACTGAGGCCAATGAAATGCCGATGTCGTCGCATTTGTCTGATCCAGGCGTTTATAGGCCTGCCTTTCCTACATCGCTATGTCTTTGGAACGTGCATTGATATTGCCTTTTTTGCCGGGTTCAAATGATCTCTTCTTTGAACGTGGCAATACCAGCTGAGCCGGTCGCACTCTATCTTTTGTACGATGGTTTCCTTGATGTGAAAGCTTCCACGGATCTTCGAACTTCTTAGCTTTGTCACTCCTGCTGTCATGCGAAGCATCTTCATCTCAGCTGCCGTTAATTTACTCTCATACGTTTTGTACATCGTCCAACATTGTGAACCGTATGTGAGCGCTGGACACACAACTGCGGTGTAGAGCCTTCCTTTCAACTTAGGTGGCATTTTTCTGTCACAGAAGATAGCGGAATTTTCTCGCTACTTCATCCACCCTACGCTTACGCGATGATTGATGTCGTCATCACAAGTTGCTTTGCTATTGATCATAGATCCCAGATATTTGAACTTTTCGCACTTGGGAAGCACTGTTCCATTCAAATAAATGTCTGGAATAGGTTTGAGTGGATCAGAGAACGGGCAGCACAAGTACTCTGTGTTCTTTGAACTAATGCGATATCCATTTCCCTCCAAAACGTCCACCCACACATGAAGTGCTCGTTGCAGGGATGTAGGATCCTCACTTATGATGGCTCCATCATCAGCAAAGATTAACTGATGTACCTTGGGGTCCGTCACGTTACCTTCAAGCAGATAATCAAGGACTGTAATAAAGAGCAAAGGACTTAAAACGCTTCCCTGGTGCACCCCGACTTTGATTGGGAACTCTTCGGTTACTCCAGCGAGGCATCTTACTCTTGTCTTTGCTCCTTCGTACAAGTCCATGATCATCTGTACATAGGTTTCTGGAACACCTCGATGTCTTAGCGCCACCCATATCAGATCTCGTGGTTGTCTGTCGAATGCCTTTTTAAAGTCAACCAATACAATATGCAAATCCCTTAAGGAATCACGATGTTTTTCCATTATGATCCTTATACTTTGGATTGCATCTGCGGTTTATTTTCCCGAGACATTATTTACGTTCAGAATCGACATTAAAGCAAAATCCCAATCGTAAAGATTTGCTACTAATCAAACAAGAATCAGGTCAAACAGTTAGCTAGACATGACCAACTGGACTACAAATACAAACATTTTTGGACTACCACCCTAAATTTATCTCTTTTTTGGAAAACGTGTATCGTTAAATTATGTGGAATTAAACACAATGTTATTACAGCCACTTAATGTATCTTTATTAATAAACTTTGAAGATCTTATAAATAACGGCTTGTTCTTAAACGTCATAAGATATAGCGCATGAAGCAGGTATTTCTATTTAACATGAGAATTCTTTCCGACTAAATCGGCATATCCTATCGGCATTTCCATAAGGAGTAATGCCGATGGTCCAGGAATTTGGTTGATTTGCTCCTTAAACTCTCCAAATGTTAAATGGAAATACGCCAATAGTAAACCAATTATTGTTATGGCTACAAGCAATGTAAACATTTTCTTAGATATATTTTTTAAATCGCAAACATATAACACTTGTACGCGCGCTTTGATGTAGAATATTCAGCTGAGTTAAGATGAGAACTAAACAAGATTTTACAAACTGTATGAAATAAATTGAAAGTGGGCATACTATATGTCTGCTGGTAATAATATTTTTTTATATTTTTTTCAAATTCATGGTGATCAAAGGGAAAGATCTGCTGGAGCATCTGAATAGATAAGTGGTACTCAGCCGACTAAAGTGTAAACGATCTCTAGAGGTAAAAAGTTGAATGAATATTTAAATTTTGTGTGTGCTCTGTATGATATAAAGTATCTAACATACAAGTATGTAATACATACAAACTTGATAACCCACATCGCTTGTGATGATTTGAGAGGTTTACCATGACCAGCAGTTAGCTTTTTTTTTCTTAACTTAGTAACGAAAATTATAGGGTTAATTTGTTATGTATGTACTTAATAGCTAAAGAAATAGTTTTAAAGTGAGATATTTACTCGCTTTAAATTTAATTGAGCTTAGGTTAGTGAAATTAATCCAACGTATGTAATATGTGAAGCAAGGCCTGCAACTGTCTGCGAAATACTCATTGCCTTGCAACAATTTCTATTTATGAAATCCAATGCATAGGTGCGATATCGGATGAACAATATTTGATGTGATATTTCGAAGTTAATTACGTCAGAATTGAATACCTTATATTTTCTTAAAATGTCATTCACAACTTAGTTCACTATCCTTAAATGTCATAAGCCCAGTAATGAAGTGAAAGAAAAGGGTACAGAGAAGAGTTAATGAGTGAATATGGTGGTCAAAAGGAAGTATCTGCAATTACATGAAAACACAAAGTTCTCACATAGTCAAGGCCTACCAACTCATACCCTCCACCTCCACGTTAGTGACCGCTGGGTGCCTAGTACCTTGATAAGAGATTGGGTAACCAACCCCTTTGGAAGGTCTTGGAGGCAGCAGACGAGAGAAGTGGGAAAAGTGCCTTGTCACAAGAGCAGTTCTTCTTAGGAGTAAACGGTAAAGCATACAGTTCTAGTTAAGTTAAACTTAGTGAACATCTTGCGCTTCGACACAATTTAATCCTACTGCCCTAGTGGAATACTGGCACCAGTGTACCCGGCGCCGCTTCCTAGGTGTATAACAAGAGTAACTTGCCCTCCAGATTGTGGGTTGTACCGTCAGTGTAATTTCGACAGCGCGTTAAAAATCAATGGTTAAGGAACAATCAAAAGCCTCGGATAAGAATAAATCAACTGCTGACGACCCCAGCAAACGAAATAAGGAGAATGACCTTCGTAAAATGTTCGGACCCTTAACAAACCACATTTAGCCGAATAATTAGCAGAGGTCCTAGACAGTCATCCGCCATCCAGAAAGTTCGTTGTGATCGGCCGGGCAAAAAGAGGATGAACAATTTCGAGATATAATACGATGATTGCTACAGAGACAAGCAGCATTTATTCTTATGCAGATTTGGTATACGCGGCAGACCTAGGCAAAAGGCTTCCGACATTTAAGCGAGCATATTATGAGCATCCGTATCAATTCTAAATTCGCCAATATAAGCCTAATATGTGCTCATGCCTCCACGGAATAAAATGACTAGCTGGTATTGCGATTGTGAATTATCAATAACAGATTAACTATCGTCAATTTGTAAAAAAATTCCATTTCGAATGGAGCCAAAGTGGTATTATGATTGTCAATTGAAATCAATTTTGTTGATAAAATTCAATTGTTTAGTCAATTGCATTTTTGTGGACGATAAAGGCACACGCTATGAAGGAAAATGTAAGTTTTTGTAATATTTTAACGTATCTATAAAAAAAAAAAAAAAACATTTATGGGTTTAGGGCAAAAATAGTAAGCAACAAAAAACAATCGAAGCGATTGGTCCAATTAATGACCGAGAATCAAAACATTGCAAAAGGAATTTCCTCGAAAACCATTTTCCAACAGAAGTGGGAACTGTTTTCATTGGAGCTAAACAGCTAAGTATCGTTCATTTTGGGGTGGTAATCACAACAGTCAATTTATTCACAATAGCCACAAATTTTATCAAACAAGTTAAACAATACCGAAAATTGCTAAATTTGTCAATCGTCAATTTATTGATAATTGACACTCGCAAAATGGTCACTCTGCTCCTATATAGCACCGCACTGCATGGTTTGTGCAGCGTTACCATATTGACAGATTAATCTAAAAATGACAGTTTTTTTTTAAGTCGTGCAGTTTTTACCCCAAAATTAAAGTTTTTTCTAAATTTTAGCAGTTTTTGCAAGTTTTAATTATTTTTGCTTATATTTTTCTTCAAATATAGTCGGTTTTCGGAATGTAAAAGATATTTACTTAGGTGCAGAAGCACCTAAGAAGAAGAGTTAGTTAGTTAGACTTCAGGGAACATTGTCTGCAATTTTACATAGGACTATGCAATCGTTTATTAAAAAAAATTGATTTTGAAAACGAATTCTTGAAGTCGGTGGATATATTAGCGCCAGCCAATGTAGTCAAAAATGAAATTACGAGTATATCACAATTATGTACTTTTTTGCCAAACGTTGTAAGTATTAGTAACGTCAAGATATTAATAATGAGTGGCGGGAATTGCGTCACATAATTTTTTTAAATTCTCACTTATCTGAAGTGACAGAAATTGAGCAATTTTCGTCAGTAATTTTCGATTCAAAAAGGGGCGATGGATCAGTATCGTTCCCATTATTTAAGAAATTAGTTTCAGCTATTTTATCGATCCCAGTATCCACAGCTAATGTAGAACGCATTTTTTCACAGATTAGAATTAGAAATTACTACATTATGTGGTATTTTAAAAACAAAAGACCTACTAAGGAAAAATAATATGGATTGTACAAATTTTCTTCCTACATTCATTCATTCATTCATTCATTCATTCATTCATTCATTCATTTTCAATGGCCCGCTAATCCTTCATGAGGGTCGCGGGGGTAGGATGCTCAGGTGGACTCTCCATCCTTCTCGATCCTCCGCCATTGACTCCAATTCATCAGGGGGAATCCCTAAGCGGCTCCAGGAGAGATGTCGGACTTGATCCAACCATCTATTTCTAGGCCTTCCGCGAAGTCGCCTACCTGATGGCACGGCAACCATCGCGCGTCTTGGAAGTAAATAAATGAGTAAATTTACATACTTATTATCTATGATGCATGGAATGGACAACACAGACTTAATGAATTGAATTCTTTATGTTGAAACAAAAAATAAATATTTTCTTTTTTTTTTTGAAGTGACAGCTTTTTTTATTAAGAAAACAGTTTTATTTTCTGTTGTGAACAGTTTTCCGCAGAAATAATATGGCAACGCTGGGTTTGTGTACCAAACTAACTGTAACAACACCACCTATTCACCAAAGCTGCTAGCGTGCCCATCGGTTTACGTTGACCACAGTCATCAATTCATCTACAGTGACATCCAACATGTTCTAGAACCTCTTGTATTTGGTGCAAATAAACCGATCACAACCACAGTCGACTCAGTCGATAATAAGGTGAAGACAGCGATCGAAGGAGGGGGATTCAAACGGTGGTGAAAATAAGCGACATTGCGATTGAAAGTAAATTTGTAGAGATACTTTAATTTGAAATAAACAAAGAATAGAGTGATCTGAATATTGTGTTGAAGCGAAGTTGATAATTGTTAATAAATAAACAATTCAAGTACACAAAAGACGGTTTTTTTTGTACGAACCTCAGCTAGAATATTACAATATGTAAATAAATACAGTGGACTCCCCCTAAGTCGAATTTTCACGGGATACCATGATTTGTACGAGTAAGAGGGAGTTTTGGAAAAATTCGAGTTAGAGAGAGAAACATTGTTTTTTTTGTTTTAAAGCGTTTATTTAATAAAAAAAAGGTTAAGATAATTTAAAAAAGTTAACAAACAAAATAAATAAAAAATGGCTTCTTGCTTGGTTTAAATTAAATAAGGACACAGTAGTTCATCAAAATAAAAATAAAAAATAATAAATAAAATAAATAAAAAACATCTTCTTGCTAAATTAAAATTAAAATAAGGCACATAAATTAATTGTTATATCGTCAAAATCTTATTTAAATAACTTTACTTAAAAAAATTTGTTTGCTGTTTTTTTTAAAAATGACTCTAGTTTAAAAAGATAGTTTTGAACTTCATCCGGTACTTGGTCAGTTAATTCTATTGCAGATTGCAGAATTTCAATCGCGTTCTCAATTTCGGTTTTTCCTGGCATTTCTATGTTAATTAACTCGGGTTCTTCTTCATCTTCACTTTCGTTTGCGTTATTTTCAGCATTAATTATTTGCGCGATATTTTGTAATCTTCTTTTTTGGTTTCCCAAATCCTTAACGTTTTTGCTAGTATACGGCGCTTATAGTGGACTTCCAAAATTTGTATTATTCCCATGTCCATTGGCTGAACTATTGAAGTCATGTTGGGTGGAAAGTACTCAAGCTTTATAAACTTTAATTTATCTTTTACTAGTTTAGGGTGAGCTGGGCAGTTATCGATGATAAATAATACCTTTCGCTTTGATCTTGCAAATTTTGCGTCGAGCTTGAAAAGCCAGCTCGTAAAAAGATCTGCCGTCGTCCAAGACCGTTTGTTGGCCACATAATCCATCGGCAAAGATTTTATTTTTTGAAAACAGCGTGGATTTTTGCTCTTGCCGATAATTAAGAGTTTTAGTTTTTCTGATCCTGTCATGTTGGATCCTACAAGACATGTCACTCTTTCTTGGCTGTGTTTGCCTCTAAAACATTTTTTGCCCTAAAAACAATTCATTTTAAATAAACAAAACTTTTGACCACATGGTTTACTTTGCAATAATTCCGTAACATGTAACTTACAATTTTTTTAATTGATCTTACTACCAACTTGCACAAAATAACTGCATCAGCTCTGTTGAACTACCTAGAATCAACTGATTTTCGAATTCCAACTGGAATTTCACTAAAACGAGATCTTTTTTTAGATAGATTTCCATTGCTTTGAAATAAAAACTGTTTTGAATCCAACGAACAACACAAGGAAAAGGATAACATTGTTTTTTTTTTTTTTGCCCTGCAATTTTTGTACAAATTGTATCTTTGTAGGTAGGTACCTAGACGCATTATGTATTGGATATGGGTAGGTAGAAACACAACGCACTTACGATGATGACATACGCGATGCTACAGATTTTTAGGCTGCTGAAGTGTGTAGGTACTTTATGTTTAGGTAGTTCTAGTTATATAACTAAATACTAAATACGAATTGTGAGAGGGTAATTTTTTTTTATTTTTTTTGTATGCAAAAAAAAAAATTCGACTTAAAGGGTGAAAAAAGAGGCCAAGAATCGAAAGAATGTGTACGAGTTAGAGGGAGTTTCGACTTAGAGGGAGTTTGACTTAGAAGATGTTTTTGTATGGAAAATTGAGGGGAATGCTAAAATATGGCGAACAAATTCGAGTTAGAGAGAAATTCGACTTAGGGAGAGTTCGACTTAGGGAGAGTCCACTGTATATTTATGTTCATATATGGTACATTTTATTAAAGCACAACCTTGTACACGTCTTATAATAAATATTAACAATGTTCCACAAAAAGAGTATATACAAAATTAAAAATTCTAGGAGTAGGACCAGGACTAGTAAATTACTTCATCAGAAATGCAATTGGGGTAGCCATTGTTTTTTTTTTTTAAATGATTTAAAAAAGGGGTTGTGAATATTCGTGCAATATTTGATACAGGGCGGACGTTGGAAAGGATAGATAGAGAGAGAGAGAGGTTTGGTGTAGTGATTTGAAACTCAGTTGTTAATGTTTCATAAAAAACTCACGTGGATGACGTCCAGATAACTGTGAAGAAATAAATGCTTGTTGACCATTGTAGAGAGAGAAGTGTAAATACATAATAACACCTTTTGCAATGTTATAAGACTTATGGTTCTAAGTGAAATCATTTACGGCATATGGAACTTTCCAAGATCAACTCTTCAAATTATAAAACAAATTTACCATCAGCCAGCTAGATGCAGCGCAGGTGGCTTTTACACAACGCCCATGAAATGTATATTGGCTGAAAGCTGGTATCCCTACTATCAAAGAGGGAGGAGATGCAGTGATTTCAATATTTTAACCGAAGCTCATCTTTTCAAGCAACTCAATAATCGATAAAGAAGTCAACCTTACACTGATAGGCAAACGGGCAAATACGTATAGAATTCGTTTTTGCCATCTTTAATATCCTCAAATCCAATAAAGGTATCGAACCCCCAAAACGGGATATAAGCCGCGTTTTGTTTTCCCCGTTCAGTTCATATTTTTACACAGGATGCAAAAACAACAATTGAACCAGCACTTGAGCTGGTTCAATTTTCGTGAAACAGAATTTCAATCGCATACCTCACCACTAGATGGCTTTTCACAAAAAAAAATTATATGTAATTTGGCAGCTCTGCTGAATAGCAGAAGTAAATCATAGTTATTTGTTGTATGCTCACTTTCTGATATAAATATCTAAAAACACTTAATTATTAAACAAATATAAAAATATCAAGCACTTTTCTCACTTCGATTTCTATTTTTCCCGCCATTTTTAATCCATATTAAACGTCAGTGTGTAGCTGCTGCTACCAACTTGTGAAAATTAAATTTCTAGGTGAACCAGGAGGGTTTTTTTATTTTGAGATGAACTAGTTCAGTTCACGGGGAAAACAAAACGCGGCTATTATTAACACTACAGTTCCACAACATCCATGGCTTAGAGATTCGGAATGTTTCATAATGTACTTATGATTACGTGGGAGATCGGACACTAATAAACAAATATACTGCTAGCTATTCTTGAGTATTTCAGCTGATCTAAAAGCTAAAGATTAGAAAGCATCCGATTTTTGATCTCTGCTCTCTTTTTAACGTAAGCAACTTTCCGAAAGAAAAAGACAACAACTCAATGCAACTGTGTGGTCCTTAAGATACTGGTGGCTTTACACTTTACGTGCGATTTGTGTATTTACTGCATCCATAAATGCATATGTATTGACTTGCATTTATATGGCTATTGCAGCTTTCTTATTAATCCGGCTTGAAAATTAAAATTTTGCATAGAAAGAGCTTTCCAACGGTATATAATTTATGCAAATGGCTTCAGTAAAAATGCCGTAAAGGGACCACAAAATTCGCGTTTGCCTATTAGTAAAATAATAATAATAATTCTTGTCACTGAACACGATCTAGTAAACTCAAAAAATTTGCTGGAGTTCTCCCTCACACATATGAGTTGTATTAATTGTGTAGCCAAGGTAGGATAGTAGCCAAGTTTGTAGAATTGAAGAAAGGTCTGCGAATTTTAAGGGAACCGAGGTATTTGGCGCAACCTTTACTTACTCAGTAGTATGGTGATTCTAGTAAAAATCTGCACATGCAGACCAAGTCACCGAATTTTAAAATATCAATTCCAGTAATATTTAGTTTGGCTAGGGTAGTGTAATGCTTTAGAGACAGAAAAGAGCACTGATTTTTCGACGAGTTGATCTCAACTCGGTATACTCGTAAAATATTTTGAACCATATATCATTGCTGGAACCCACTTTGTTATTTCCCATTTGTCTGATCCAATTATTTTTTTCTCTGGCTCGTATTCGAACTTCGGCTTGAACTTGAGTCGCTATTACTTTTCGAAACGAGTTTTTCAACGCTCTTCTTTTAACATGCGTTCAGCCTGAATTTTTTCTTCATTAGCAGCGGTATGCGATTGTTTCTTTTTTTTTATAATCTGCATGCACTCAAGGGGTTATGAACACTCTTTTAATGGTTTAACATAATGCGAGCTTTGGAAATGATATAGATACAGAGATGGAAAGATTGGTGTAATGATTGGAAACTCATATAATGATATGTTCAAAAAAAAACTCCGCATCCAGATAACTGGGGAATTTTTTTTGTTGTTATTTTTGCCTTTATTTCTCATTCACAATATTTTTTTTTCGACCACCTGATATCATAGGCACATCGATCAGAGCGAGCGACTTTTACAGCCATATGACCAACTTAATGCCAGTGTTATAACTTTGCTGTAGCTTTCGCAATTGATCGGACTGGCTTTATATATTTCATGACAAATAAATAAATGCTTAAGTTAGGTTTAGTTAAATGGGCAAGTTAATGCTTGCTGGCATTTGAACCATGAATAATTAGCCTGGCAATCGATGACGTTACCACTACACCATCGCCATTCCATGCAATATCGTCAACGAAAAGAAGAGAAGCCATTTCAGTTTCATACCAACAAAACTTGTATGACATTGAAAATCAGGGGACCTAGGCAACTGCCACACTAACTTTAACTATCATTTTTATGTCACCATACAAATCTAGCATCATTCAGTACCTCTCTGGTACTTTTTGAGATCTCAATAACTTCCATATGAGATTTTTCGCAACGCTGTCAAAACCCTTCTGCAGATCTTACTATGTGTCGCAATGCTTTTCCATTTTATTCTCAACTCTTAAATAACATCTAAAGTAGATTTGCCCCAACAAAGCCGACTTTCATACATATTTCCAATAGGTGTCACGAAATTTATGGCCAGACCAATTTAAAACAAAATCCCATGAGAATCACCGAGCCCTAGCACAACGAGCATATCAGAGTATTCCACTCACGACAACGGTGACCAAGAGTCATTTTAATTCAACAATTACGTAATTAAATACTACAATATTAGAGACACACACATCTAATATTTCATGCAAATAATACAGACAATTTGCACTTTGAACTCTTAGACGCTTGAACGAGTCAACGACAAAACATTTTCTGCTAGTCATCCACGGCATTATTCAAGCAATCTTTGGCACTTTGCTAGCCATTTGTATTCAGAAACGTACAATATTATACAAGCATATATATATATGTACGTTTGAAAATCTGTTCATGATTATAATAGCATTGGCGGCGGAAAAGTAAACAATGACTGTACGAAAGCGTTGGCCCACAATCGTTCTATACATGCCTATCAGTAATTCACAGGCTCACAGAAATAAGTTTATTTAAATCTGAGTTCAAAATACTTATTTGTTATCAATTTGGCAACTGTTAGTTATTTGTTAAAAGCAAAGACCTATCAGGCCCAATTTGACATCTTATGTACCTAAACATACTGTAATATTCTTGCTGGGGTTCGTTTAAATACAACTGTCCTTTGTGTATTTTAATCGTTTATTTATTATCAAACACCAACTTTACTTTAACACAATATTTAATAACTTCATTCTTTATTTATTTCAAATTAAACTGTCGGTACAGATTTACTTTCACAATGTCGCTTGTTTTCACCACTGGTCGAATATCTCTTGTAATCGCTGTATTCACCTTATTACAACTGTACCGACGATGGTTGTGGTATGGATATTTATACAAAATTGTAAGGGGTTCTAGAACATGCTAGATGTTTCTCGGGGTGACTTCATGATCCTGGAATAATTGGGATATTGTGTGGAACCATTGTGGAACATAGCACATCAGGTGGGAATATTTACTGCAAGCAGGTTTTGGCAATAGATGTCGTTGCTTACAGTTTGGGTACACAAACCATGCAGTACCTGACGATGTACTTGATGCTACAATACAAAGTAAATAGACTCGGTCTGAAGTAGATTTTGATGATATTCTTTCCTCCATCCAATAGCCCAGCCGGCGTAGACTTGTCATATGAAACCTAGACACCTAAATGTAATTTCATCCATTTTTCTTTATTAGACTACCTATCAAAACCGTGATTTCCGTACCATTTTTCCTTAAAATCAGAGAAAGAGTTAGGTTTGAGTATGCAGGCCTAGTTGGAAAATATACCTAAGGAAATTGTGTAAAAGATTAGAAAACAAAATTAAATTCATCAGTTTAATTTTTGAAGTCGATGTTACAGAACAGTTGTTTAGAAACGGTATTTGAAATAACATCTTTTACAAACTAAGAATACGCAGACATTATTAACGTTTATGGGCTGTGTAACGGAAGTTCCAATAGAATACGAGAAAGATCCCGTGAGCTTTATCCTAACCGGACTATTCCTCATCATAATGTATTTAGAAATACGTTTCGAAGGCTTCGGGAAATGGGATCTGTTTCAACTAGATGACCTGATGCAGTAGCTCGACCAAGAAGACCGGTCGATTACATTATTAAAAAAAAATATTGCAAAATTATGAATAGTTGGAAAATCGCTCTAATTGTCAACAGCGGTTAGAAAAGTAGGTAAGGATCAAATTTTCCTCTTTTACCTGCAGCAGCAGCTTTTCCGAAGTACCATAAAATCCATGTGTTTTTCAGCATACTTATCAGCGATTTTTTTTTATTATTGTTACATTCATAAGAGAAAAATAATAAAACGGTATGTTTATTACGCATTGTTTGTAGAAAAGCAACCTGAAAGTTAAAAATTTTCCTGGGCAAGAAAAATGGAACTGACTTAACCCTAGGATGGATGAATGATCCGAAGGCACTAAACTAAGTGACTGGGCCTCGCGAGGCCCAATCTAAATATATGGAAAAGGGGGTCTGTGACTATTGCGGGAATGGCCAGGCCAGGTGTGCAAATGACCTGAGGGAGTGTTATATGGTTTAAAATATTGTGTATGAGTATATGTGGGCGTATATATGGGTGGCGGTGTACGCAGGCATGTGTAGATAGGTATGTGAGAATGAAGAATAAGCAACAAAAATGGAATGTAAATAGAATCTGAAAATAATCAAAAAAGTACATAAACATTTCGAAACCGTTAAATTAGATATTTTATTTAAGAAGTATTTGACATAATATAAACAATATTATGCACTCTTGACATGTGGCGATTTGCTCCAATCTGCCGTGCTGAAGACCCATATATCTTTCACATTAAGCACATTTGTGGAAAGATTTGCGACGCGTTATTTTGCAGTAGACCCAGTCTCTGCGTACTTTACCTGCTGCATCTTTGGCTATGGTTGAAGATGTTGCAGAAGATGAAGCCGTTACATTGGTAGCGGTCATAATTGGTGGCTGAAAAGCGAAGATTTTGGTTTTTTGGTAATTCATAATGTTTACAATAACTTGAAATTTCGCCATTGCTGCCTTCACGTTCGGGGGACGGTAGACACTTCCTTGCTTAGCTCGATCCTCCATGTGTGGAGTCACTAAATGAATAAACAAGTCGGTTAGGAATTTGCGCCGTTTGTCTGACCTTTTCCGTGGTGCCAAATGGTTGTACACGATGTATGATGCTAACTCGGCGATATCCAGCATGTTGTACGACATGGCTAAGGGCCACAGATTTGTCCCGCGTTTGCAGGTGTAGCCAGACAACATTTGATCCATTGTATCGATGCCCGCCTTATTCTCATTGTAGTCTAATATTTCAAGTGGCTTTTGCCGATTGGCAACGTCAGTGTCACAGGTAAAATGCTGGGTAGACAAAAGGATAATGGGCTTGCTTTTCTTTGGAACGTTCGAACACAGAGACACCTTCTCGTTGTAGAATCCAAACAATGTTTGATACACCGGACGGCTGCGGTGTTTTTTAGATTCATCTACTTACTTATGTCCTATATCCCCTTGTGGGTCCTACGGCCTCTACTACGCCTACGCGCCATCGTGTACGGTTTCTGAGAATGTGTCTTAACCCTTCCCCATTTTTCCCTAACTGCCATGCCTCCTTCTCGACTGTTCTGCGCCATGTTTTCCTCGGACCGCCAGGTCTTCTGCCATCCTGGTTCCATTGCATAGCATGGTTCGCTATGGAACTGTCACCCTTACGGAACGTGTGACCAATCCACTGCCACTTCCGCCGTTGGATGGTTGTGCCTATTGGTTCCTGACCCGTTCTCTCGTAAAGGTGTTTGTTAGAGATACGATTGGGCCAGAAAATCGTTAAGATATTGCGCAGGCACCTATTAACAAACGTTTGCAGCTTTCTGGTGATAGTAGTGGTCACTCTCCACGTGCTGCAACCATATAGCAGCACGGATTAAACGTTGGAGCGGAACAGTCTTATTTTGGTGCTCAAACTGTTTGCATTGCTTCGCCATATTTTGGACAACATACCGAACGCGGACTTTGCTTTAGCGATCCTGTTGGCTATATCCAGTTCGGTTCCACCATCGGTCGAGACAATACTCCCAAGATACTGGAAGTGCTCTACTCTCTCTACCGGTTGTCCAGCAATGCATATTTGAGCCGATGAGTTAATTCCAAGGCTGATGATTTTAGTTTTTGCCGTATTAATTTTCAGCCCGACGACGCCTGCCTCCCTCTCCACATCTGCTGTCATTTGGTGGAGGTCCATAATTCTGAGAGTAAGCATACATCGTCAGCGTAGTCAAGATGTTTCAGTTGCGATGTAAGAGTCCATCGAATTCCTCCGTTTCCCATTGACAAAGCTGCATGAAGCACATCGCTAATCACCAATAGGAATAATATTAGTGAAAGGATACAGCCTTGTCTTACCCCACTTTGGATCTCAAAGTCCTCAGACAACCTTCCCCTGTGCAGAACGTGACATTTGGAGCCTTCATATGTAGTTTTGTTAATAGCAATTATGTAGTTTATCGGGAATGCCTCTCCTGCGTAAGGCACGCCAAATAAACTCCCTGTTGACACTATCGAACGCCTTCTCAAAATCGATGAACAGCAGGTGCAGTGGCGATCGATATTCAACACACTGTTCGATGATAATCCGCAGGGTGTTGATGTGGTCGGCACAGGAGGATCCAGAGCGGAAACCTGCTTGTTCGGCATCGAGTGTGTCTTCGAGATGTTGTTTGATTCGCTCCAGGATGATTTTAGCTATTATCTTAGCTACAGCAGGCAGCTCGCAAATACCCCCCCAGTTTCCGCTCACCAATAAATTTCCTTTCTTAGGAAGCTTGACGATCATTCCCTTTTTTCACTCGTTAGGAAAGCTCTCGTGGGTGCCGTGGCGTAAGTGGTTAGTGTGTCGGATCACTACGCGTGAGGTTCCGAGTTCGAATCCTACAAAACACCAAAAAAGTTTTTTCACGGTCCCACCTCTCGCGAGCGTCTGACAAACATCCGAGAGTATTGTTGTCTCGAAAAAGCTTTTCAAATCGCCGTTCGGATTCGGCATTAAACTGTAGGTCCCTTCCATTCGCGTGAAAAATATAACGCACACAACATGAGTGGTTGCGAGAAGCTAGGCCCTGGCACTTAAAAAGCTGTTGCGCCAAATATTTATTTATTTTTTTTTTTATTTTAGGAAAGCTCTCAGCTTCCCAAGCTCTGTCTATAAGTGGAAGCAGAAGCTCAACCGATATTGTTGGTGCTGCTCGAAAGAGCTCTGCTGGAATACCGTCAAGTCCTACCACCTTGTTGGTTTTGAGTGCCTTGATCGCGGTAATGATCTCATCATTACTGGGAGTCGTGGTGCGTATTCGGGAACTTCTCACCTCGGGCATCTCAGTTTGATTTGGGAGCATATCGCTAGCGAATACACGGTTCAAAACCGTAGAAAATGCTCTTTCCATCTCTTGAGCTGGTCCTCATCCGAAATGAGCAAGGAGCCGTCTAGGCTCTTCACTGGGTGTTGGCTGGAGCTGCGACCACCTGTCAGCTCTGTCGTGATTCTGTAGACAGTCCTGGTGACGCACCTCCGTGCTGCTTCTTCTGCTTCTGTAGCCAGCGTGTTGATGTAGTTGCGCTTGTCACGTCGCACGCTACGCTGAACTTCTCTCATCTGCATATAGGGACTCAAGCTCGCTTCTCCCTGCTGCTGGGGTAGCTGCAACGCGAGCTTTCAGCCGTTTTCGTTCGTTAATCCGTCTCCAGGTATCCTCGGAAAGCCACGTCCTATGTCTACCCTGCGATCGACCAACAATTCTTTTAGCACCAGATGTAAAAACATTTTTCACAGCACACCAATGGTCTTGGATCCCCAGCGATGACTATCCACCTTGTCGCGGTGCTGGGGCTTAAGTAGGGCTGAAGGTTTTCTGCGGAGACGTGTCGGCGAGTGCCGGACTCCTAGACTACCTGAGGTCCAAAAAAACCAAGAGATAATCTCCCTAATTCTACCGGTGGTGTGAGCGTTTTTAAAACCGTGCCGAAAGATGAAAGGTTGGGGGGATACACAAAACCAACCACTAACGAGCTCTCACAGATGCCCTGGCGAGGTCTGTGTATAGTGAATGCCTTACCCCGGCATGGCGGCTCTGGCGGGGCGAACTACAATTTCCGGCCTTACTCGTGGGGAAAAAAATGAACCAAAAAAAAAAAAACAGCAACAGACACCAGTCCGGAAGCTGACACGCTACCCGTGGGCGTACCGGTACTGGCCGAGCTGCAGCCACCATCGGCAGCTAGCTCGGATGAGGAGATCTCTATGGAGATGGAGGAGCGGCTTTTAGCAGATCCATCCGAGGGTCCCCGGAAACCGAAGGGGGGGAAGAAGGTCTCTCCAGGCCAGATGAGACGGCGGTTGTTCCGTAGAGCGACGCATGTCAAGTCGGTGCTGGACGCAAGAGATCCCTCTTTCCTCTCTGAGAAGGAAAAGAACTCCCTGGCCTGGGCTATTGATACAATAGCAAAGGACGCTCTGACGAGGCCTGCGCCTAAACAGAGCGTTGCTGAAACCAAGGCCAGCCGTAAGGTCGCTGCCCCTAAGGCAAACCTTGGCGGAAAAGGAGCAACCACAAATATGAAAACCAGCAAGACCGCTGCAGCTAAAGCAGGTCCTGCTGGGGCTCAGCCAGAAACCTCGAGGTCCGCTGAACATCGTCGTAGGATGGCCGAGACCAGGCGAGAGGAGTTTGTGTCAAAGAAGCTTGGGTCTTCGGAGGAAACAAAAAATCCCCCCAAATGGTCGAAGGCTGATACGGGAATGCTCTTCAGCGGGGCGATTCGAAGTTCACTGCAGCTAGCTGTGGTGGATTTCGGAAAACCTAGTGGCCAGTATTCCCAAGAATGCGGTCAGATGATTGAGAAGGCCTTAGCTGGAGCAATCTTCGACCGTATTCAAAAGAATGCCGGCGGAACTGCACCCACATTCGGGAGAGCGAAGTGGCATCGTGGGGTCATTATGATAGACTGCAAAGATCAGTTATCGCTTGACTTCGTGAAGGCCACGGTTCGCGGTTTTAAACTCTGGGAGGGGGCTGCATTGCGAGCGGTACCCCCAGAGGAGATACCCACCATGCCCAAGGGAAGGCTCTGTGTTCCTGACTGGGGTGTGGACAAAACAGAGATCCTCGGCTTCCTAAAAGCCCAGAACCCTTCTACTGATATGAAGGGCTGGGAGGTCGTCGGGGAGGAAGAGGCGAAGAATGGGACCAAGGGATTCATCATTCTTATGAATGAACCCCCGGCCTCACTTCTGGCAGACAAGCAGTTGAGGTTGTGCTATGGAGCGGGAGAGGTAACTCTAAAGCTCCTAACGCGGACTCAACGTGCGGAGAACGATGGGGCGACTGACGCTATGGAAGTTGAGATTGCGACAACCGATGCAGGTAGTGCAAATCAATCGTCATCATAGTGTGGTCGCCTCCGACAACTTGAAGCTGCTCCTCATGGAAGAGCATCTGGATCTGGCCCTAATCCAGGAACCGTGGATTCATAACAATCGCGTGATGGGATTAAGGTCAAAAAACTATAATGTATATTATAGAAGCGACGCTGACAAGGTTAGGACGTGTATCGTGGCCAAAAAGAGTTTAAACATACTAATGTTATCTCATTTCAGCTCCGGCGACAGTGGTAAACGTGAGAGGGGTGAATGGAAACTGCACGGTGGCGTCTGCGTACCTACCCTACGATGACAGCATCAATGTCCCCTCGGAAAATCTGAGGTCGCTCATATCAGCGTCTCAAAAAGGTGAGAAAAACTTAGTCTTGGGATGTGATGCCAACGCCCACCATACTCTGTGGGGTAGCACCGACATGCTAGAGGCGAAGTTTTGTTTAATTATATTCTTGAAACCAATCTTGTTATTTGTAATAGAGGCAATGACCCCACCTTTGTAACGTCTAATAGAAGGGAAGTCTTGGATATAACTTTTATATCTGGCCAGAGCTCTGTTGCAGTTGTTAACTGGAGAGTCTCCAACAAGGCGTCACTATCTGACCACTGTTGGATACTCTTCAGGCTACAACTTACTACTCATGGGAGTGGGACTTTCAGAAATCCGCGTAGGGCCAACTGGTCAAAATTCAAGAGAGAACTGAGGAAATCAGTGTATCACCTCACTGAGGACCTCGACTCGACTGAAGCAGTTGACAATGCAGTCGATGCACTGACTGGTTCCCTTACGCGATCCTTCGAGAAGTCCTGTCCGGTTAATAGGCTTAGCGGTAAAAGGCGTCCACCATGGTGGAACGATAAAATAGCGGAAATCATTCGTATTTCAAGAGTAGGGTGGAACCTCGCTAAGCAGGGGGTCGTCGAGTGGTCCACCTATAAAGAAAGCGTGAAGCTCCACAAGAAAGAGATTAGGTTCGCAAAGAAGAACTCTTGGAGGTCTTTTTGCGTATCTATAGAATCAACAAACGAAGCGTCCCGCCTAAGGAAGGTCCTGGCCAAGACACCAACGCCGGAATCCAATATCAGGAAAAGCGATGGCACCTAGGCAGAATTACACGAGGAAACGCTGGATATGCTACTGAGTACTCACTTTCCTGGATGTTCATCAATCTCTGGAGATGATCTAACCATTCCAGAGACGACATCGGGAATGAGTGCGGAAGAGGTAGGTTATATAATAGATGATGACAAGATAGCGTATGCAATTAAATCATTTGCTCCATATAAGGCACCAGGAATGGATAACATTCGACCTGTGATGCTGCAAGAGTCAGTGGATATTGCTATTCCATAGCTCAAACGTATCTTCACAGGATGCCTTAAGCTAGGTTATGTTCCTAAAGCATGGCGGGGGGTGCGCGTTGTTTTCATTCCTAAAGCGGGAAAAGCGAGCCATACAAACGCAAAAGACCTGAGACCTATCAGTCTATCTTCCTTTTTGCTGAAAACTTTGGAACGTTTGATAGATGTATATATAAGAGGTGTGATCGGCGATGATTACCTATCTAAATCACAACACGCATACATCTGCGGCAGATCGGTAGACACGGCCCTCCACCGGGTCGTATCGAGCATAGAAAGATCCCTCCACTCCAAGGAGTTCACTCTTGGGGCGTTCCTGGACATTGAAGGAGTGTTCAACAACGTAAGCTCTAACGCAATCCTGAGCAGTGTGTACAGAGCACATGTCAGCACCGGCCTCTGCAACTGGATTGCGCAGATGCTTCAATCAAGGATAATATCTTCAACGCAAGGAGATGTAACCATCCGGAGAAGGGTCTGCAGAGGAACACCCCAAGGTGGAGTCTTGTTCCCGCTAATATGGCTCCTTGTGGTGGATAAGATCTTGGTAACACTGAAGGAAAACGGCTTCAACGTGACGGCCTATGCGGACGATGTCGTTATCCTGGTTTCGGGAAAATTTCCTCCAGTCCTAAGTGAAAGGCTCAATTTCGCGCTACAACTAGTGGACAACTGGGTCAACAGCAAAGGGCTGGGAGTGAATCCTTCAAAGACGGAGGTAGTTCTCTTCACTAAGAGGAGATCAATCCCTACCTTCAGACCCCCAAATATTGGTGGCACTGAACTAAGTATCTTAAGTTCAGCTCGGTATCTGGGCGTAGTTTTAGTTTCCAAACTTAACTGGAAGGAAAATATTGCCGAACGCGTTAAAAAAGCAAGCGTAGCTTTCTACTCCTGCAAAAAGGCTTTCAGCAATACGTGGGGCTTCAAACAGGCTGTGGTGTACTGGATATACACGGCGGTTGTAAGACCCATTCTCACATATGGCTCACTAGTATGGTGGACGGCACTTGAGAGGCAATACCTGCTTTCAAACCTCACCAAAATCCAGAGGGCGGCGTGCATCGGTGTCATGGGATCAATAAGAACAACACCAACGGCGGCAATGGAAACCATGCTTAGTTTCATTCCGCTTGACATATACTGCAGCAGTTTGGTGGCTAAAACCACTGTTAGACTGAGAGAAGGCCGATTGTGGTCATCAAGCATTTACGGCCATGCCTCCATTTTGTCCCGATGGGGGATAACTAGCGGATTGACGGGAACTGATCACATGAATCCGACGCTAGCATTCGAAAGGAGATTCGCTACAAGAATTCCCGATAGAATATACTGGAAGAATCGTAGAACCATGAAGAAAAAGGAGTTGGCTCTCTTACCGACGGTTCTAAGATGGACATTGGCACGGGAGCCGGAGTTTATTGTGAGGCCCTAGGAATAAACCGCTCCTTTAGAATAAACGACGACTGCAGCGTCTTCCAGGCCGAGGTCGCAGCCATTATACAGGCTGCGGAAATTATACGCGAGAGTAATATCGTTGGCAAAACGATCACTGTCTATATAGACAGCCAGGCAGCCGTTAAGGCTCTGCACTCTGTCGTAGTTAGGCCGAGGCTCGTGAGAAACTGTAAATCACTCTTAAACGAGATATCCAGAGCCAATGAGGTGACCCTCTGCTGGGTACCAGGGCATATGGATATCGAAGGTAACGAAAGGGCTGTAGAGCTTGCTAGGAAAGGGTCGGCGCTGCACTTATCGCGGGCCCTCCCCTCTGTAGCAATCCCGATCAGCTCCTTGCGGAAAAAAATAGAGGATGAAGCCACCGGTGGAGCAAACAGACGCTGGGTTCATCTGGAAACATGCGCTACGGCCAGGGCGCTATGGCCGGCCTACAGCAAGAAGAGATCAACCTCTCTGGTAAAACTTAGTCGTTATAACGCACGGGTCATTTCTGGCATAATTACCGGACATTGTGCCATTGGCGTTCACGCGGAACGACTCGGTGTGCTGCATAATGACTATTGCAGAAGCTGCAGGGACGAAGAAGAAATTGAATCTGTTCGTCGACTGTTGTGTGACTGTCCTGCCCTATCCGTCAGAAGAATAAGGACTCTTGGTAGTTACTTCTTCTCGGAGCTGGAGGACTTGGCTAGTGTTGAGCTAGCGGACCTCCTGATATTCATATCACTTTCTGGGTGGTTCTAACGGCAGATTTTCTTTACAGCGTTTCCAGGGTTAAATGATTGGGCACAATGGACCCGTACTGTTGGTCTGAGTGAGCAGTGACTCCTTGTCACAAGGCACCCATCTACCTAACCTAACCTAATGGTCTTGGATGGTCGCGGGCATTGAGCTGTTGATTGCTTCCACACCTTGCTAAAAGTGCACCCTTAATTGTTGGCGCACTGAGGGATCACTAAGTCTATCGATGTTGAACCTGGGCATTCTTGTGTTGTCGTCGGATCTTCGAACTGCAGCAGTGCGTAGTTGGAGAATAGCTATCATAAGATGGTGATCACGTACTATCCCCACATCTGCCCCTCGCCTGTTTCGGACGTCCAGGAGACTACTTCTAAAGCGGCGGCTGATAGCAAAATGGTCAATTTGGTTGGAGGTTGCTTGCCTGTCGTTGGAAACCCAGCTGACTTTGTGGCAGGTCTTGTGCTCAAACATGGTGCCACCTATCACAAGGCGGTTGGCATTGCAGAAATCCACAAACCTTTCGCCGTTGTCATTGCGATTGCTTAGTCCATGCTTCCCGATTACATGTTTGAGCCGGTCGTTGTCGTTGCCTACCTTGGCATTCAAATCCCCCATCACTATGACAATGTCTCCATTTGGTGTTGTGTTGAAGACGGCGCTTAAGAGATTGTAGAAGCTCTCCTTTTCGTCCTCAGACGAACTATTCGTTGGGGCGTAACACTGTATGATGGTGACGCGTCGTACTCTAGTCCGGAATCTGGCAGTCAAAATCCTATCGGCCCTTGCGTGCTGTTGTTGTTAGCAGTAGTCCGACTCCATATTCCCGCGGACTTCCGGATGGTCTTCCAGAATAGAGTAGTACAGTGTTACGCGTTGGGGACTGGTACTCGCCCGCTTCTAACCATCTTACTTCACTTACCCCCAAAATGTCCAGTTTATATCGCATGAATTCCTTTTCCAGTTGGAGGTATCTGGCATTGTAAGGACCTTCTCTTCCCGAGTCGAGGAGCGTCTTTACATTTCAGAAACCTATCTTTGCCCGGGTACAATAGCCAAAAGTCGTCAACATGTGATCATTCCTTATCCGAGGCATAGTGTCGGTTTTTGTAGCGGGCAATATTCGGTAACGCAGGTTGCTGGCCCACGTTACCTAGCCTAGAATCAAGGCCCTAGACAACCCGCACTTACAATTTTAGCCTATACGTATAAGGGTTTATACGTATAGTTGCCCGGGGACCACCACTAGGAGGTAAAGTAAGCACTTCATCACGAACTTGATTGTTGCGCTACTGGCCCAAGCCAAGTTTTGGGCAGTCAGTAGTTTCCCGATCAATCGCAATGCAGGTCCCCAAAAACAAGTGCGTGGCTACTGTCGATACCGGCGCCATGACTTCCATTGTAAGAAGAAATCTCGTCCGGAAGTCTTGGCTGCACAACACCAGCTGGTACTGTCTTAGAACTGCGACAGGGGAAGCGGCGAAAGTATACGGAGAAGTTCGCCTCACGTTACAACTAGCGGGGTTGGCCTTTTCCCATGCGTTCTTGGTGGCCGACATATGTGATGATTGCATCATCGGAGTGGACTTTATGAAAGAACATGACGTAATCATCGACATCGGGATGCAAGTTCTGCGGTACAGGAACGTAGAGATTCCAATGGTGTACGGGAACGAGAATGCAGCACATTTAAGGACAATACTCAGCTAGGACGAAGTATTACCACCATCTTCCGAGACTATAATTTGGACAAAACTAGTGGGTGATCCTGGGAGCCACCGATTCTACCTATTGGAGCCAGATTTAGGAAGGAATTCCCCAAACTACACCGTGGGAAAAGTTTTAGTGGAGCCAAATAACAGCATGGGCCCAGTAAGGCTCATGAAATTAAAGAGCCACAGCGTGAAACTAAAACAAGGGGAGGTTATTGGTAAATGTGTTCCGATATGTTTAATCTTGACGATAACTGAAAAGGAATCTGCGAGGCCCGTTTCATCAGCCAGGTTGGCGGAAGTAAGTGACATGATCCTCAAGCACTGCGAACTGGCTCGGGATCAACGAGCCATGGCAGAAAATCTAATCGGTGAATACGCTGATATATTTGCCTCACACGATGGAGAGTACGGCCGAACACATCTGGTGCAACATCGCATAGACACTGGGGATGCCAGACCAATTCGCCGGCCTGCCAGACGACTACCATTGGCAAAATAGACAGAGGTTGTGGATATGGTGTCAACGATGGAGAAGGAAGGGATCATCGAAAGTTCTAAGAGTCCGGGGGCCTCACCTGTTGTACTGGTCAAGAAGAAAGACGGCAGCACTCGATTCGCAGACTTAATGACGTCACCAAAAAGGATAGCTACCCTCTGCCACGGATCGATGACACATTAGGACACACTCTCAGGAGCTCGATGGTTTTTCACCCTTGATTTAAAGAGCGGTTACTGGCAGGTACAGATCGATCCAAAGGACCGAGAGAAAACTGCCTTCACTGCAGGAAATGGGCTGTGGCAGTTTACAGTAATGCCATTTGGATTGTGCAACGCTCCGGCAACTTTTGAGCGCCTAATGGAACACGTTCTGCGTGGATTTACCTGGAAAACTTGCTTGGTGTATCTGGACGATGTGATCGTGATAGGAAAAACATTCGAGGAACATCGCGACAACCTGAAGAATGTGCTAGAACGGCTTCGAAGCGCTCACCTGAAGCTAAACCCAAAGAAATGTGACCTCTTCAGATCCGAAGTCAAGTACCTAGGCCACGTTATCTCGTCAGAAGGAGTACGAACCGATCCGGACAAGGTGGAAGCTGTGAAAAACTGGCCAGTTCCAAAAGGCAAACACCAACTCAGGAGCTTTTTGGGTCTCGCACGGTAGTACGTATACCGACGATTCATAAAGGATTTTGCCGGAATCGCGAAGAGCTTGCACCAACTGACGGAAAAAGGAAGGGAATTCAAGTGGTCAGGTGAGTGCGACAAAAGCTTCATGAACCTCAAGCAACAACTATGCGAAGCACCAACACTAGCATATCCCATTCCCGGAGAAATGTTTATCGTGGATGCAGATGCAAGTAACGTCGGTGTCGGAGCGGTTCTTTCGCAGGTACACAACGGCCAAGAGAAGGTAGTCGCATACTTCAGCAAAGTGCTCTCCAAGCCCGAAAGGAACTACTACGTGACGAGGCGAGAACTTCTGGCGCTACTTCTGGCGACAAAACACTTCCATAGATACCTCTACGGCCAAAAGTTCCTTTTGCGCACAGACCACGCGGCTGTAAAATGGCTGCTGCAGTTCAAGAATCCAGAGGGCCAGGTCGCAAGATGGATTGAACGACTGCAGATGTACGATTACGAAATACAGCATCGTAAAGGGAAACTTCATTCTAATGCGGATGCCTTATCCTGGCGACCATGCAAGAGCCACTGCAAGCATTGTGTGCAGCAGGAAGAGAAGAACCTTCTTTCCATCCAAAGGGTAAGAGCAGAGCCTATCGCCGGTTGGAGTGCAGAGGAAATTCGCAACGCTCAAAAAGAAGACCCAGACATCGAGCCGATATTAGCGTGGAAGGAGTTTATGGAAAAGCCAAGCAGGCAGGATATCTCGGACAGGAGCCCCACTCTCAAGGCATATTGGGCTCAGTGGGACTCCCTTCATGTGCAAGATGGTGTGCTGAAACGGAAATTGGGAAAGATTTCATAATGCAGCTTGTCTTGCCGCGATCAAAAGTACACGAGGTGCTACGGGAGATGCATGATGGAGCATCCGGAGGTCATTTGGGTGCAAACAGACGCTGGAGAAGGTGCGAGAACATTTCTATTGGCTCAGTGCAAGGGAAGTCGTAGAGAGTTGGTGCCGAAAATGCATCGTGTGTGCAGCCAGCAAGCGACCCAGAACGAAAACGCGAGGCAAGATGCTCCAGTACAACGTGGGCGCACCCTTTGAACGGATTGCTGCTGACATCGCTGGTCCATTTCCGGAAACTGACAGTGGCAACCGTTACATCCTAGTCGTCATGGACTACTTCAGCAAATGGCCGGAAGCGTTCGCCATCCCTAACCAGGAAGCGAAGACCATCGTGGAACAGATCGTCAACAACTGGGTGAGCAGATTCGGCGTGCCTATGGAACTGCATTCTGACCAGAGACGAAAATTCGAATCAAAGATATTCCAAGAAGTATGCCAACAGCTAGGAATTAAAAAGACGAGGACGACCCCGCTTCATCCGCAATCCGACGGGGTGGTAGAGCGCTTCAACAGAACATTAAACGAACATCTCTCCAAGGTCGTAAAAGAACACCAGCGCGATTGGGATCGACAAATTCCTTTCTTCTTGATGGCCTACGGAAATGCAGTGCACTGGACATACTCCATCTGAAGTCCTGTTTGGCCGAGCAGTCCGGTTACCTAGTGAGGTGAAGTTTGGATCCCCTAACAATGAGCCCAAATATGAAGAGGACTACGTGGCAGACCTCAGGGAAAGGATCCGAGACATACATCAGGGAACCAGGACGAGGATAAGGATAGCGAGTGACCGCATGAAAACCAGGTACGACACAAAGGCAACAACATCCAGCTTCCACGAGGGAGACCTAGTATGGTTGTACAACCCACACCGGCAAAAGGAGAGGTCACCTAAGCTGCAGCAGGACTGGGAGGGCCCTTATAGAGTGGTCACACGCATCAATGACGTCGTCTTCCGAATCCAGCGTGGAGTAAGAGACAATATGAAAATTGTCCACCTGGATCGTTTTCATCGTTATCATAGTAGTAATCCTGATGATCTTGTTCGGGACGAACAAGTTTTAGAGGGGGCAGTGTAGTATCAAGTACATCGTCAGGTACTGCGTGCAACGACATCTATTGCCAAAACCTGCGGCATCTAGTATATTCTAGAAGGACTTGCATTTTATATAAATACCCATACCACAACCATCGTCGATACAGTTGTTTATAAGCGAATACAGCGATTAAAAGAGATATTCGACCAGTGGTGAAAACAAGCGACATATTGAAAGTAAATCTGTAGCGACAGTTGAAATTGAAATAAATGAAGAATAAGGTGATTGAATATTGTGTTGAAGTAAAGCTAGTAGTTGACAATAAATAAACAGTGAAATACACAAAAGGCAGTTTTATTTAAACGAAACCCAGCAAGAATATTACAATATGAGGGGGGGATATGGTTGTCAGAGTTGAATATGTTTGTATGCATCCGCTTTCCATTCCAATAGCGGTACCCTTTTCATTTTGTATATTGCCTTGATGCCATATTTTGCTGGTTTCGATGGTATATACTGGGTGAACCGAGTACGCCCACGATATGGGAACAACTGCTCGTCCGCTGTGAGATTCGCGCTAGGCGTATATAATCTGACAAGATTTGCATTCAGCATAGTCCATATGTCATCAATTGCCGCAGATTTGCTCATTTCTAAGCGCTGTGCTCGCGAGTTGGCATTATCAAAACGAATATATCGTAATAAAACGTTGAAGCGAATTATTGGCATTCTTGCCATATATACCATATATATATCGTATCGTATATCGTAATGAGTTCCTTGGTTGGCAGGGTATTTTCATTGAAAACACCGCCAAACAACAAGAGGCCAAAGAACGCGTACATCTCTTTCTCGTTTGTCAGTGTCCAAACTTTCGGCACTTAATTGGGATGGGTTTCATTTCGATTTGTTTCTCGACAAATTATGTCTACCAACGGAGGCGTAATATAAGCCTTGAAAATCGAGGCGGGACTAGTTATAAAAGAAGTAGATGGCCCGTTTCAGGCCGCAATGGGAACATTATAAGCTTGTGGTCTACCTGTCATTTTTCTTCCACAGGATTCCATCCTTCCCGGAAAAAAACTCACCACCAGCCACAAACGGCATTGTCTCATCCGTATCTCCTTCAGGTGGCCCATCCACCTCATCTTCATCATCATCACCATGCTCTTCGATGAGCAAATCAACCTCCGCATCGGACGCTTCTAGGTCTTCGTTAGTAGGCACATAATCGGCATCTTAGTCTTCGGCGAATGCATCTTCCTCTTCATCATCGCTTATTGCTAATATTTCTGCCAACCTTGCCCTGTAGCTTGCTTTATTTACCATAGACAAAGCATTGAACCGAGGACGCCGATTTACGATGCGGTTTACTAACTCGAAAGTCTCTTCATCCTTCTTTCTCGACATTTTTCTACAAAATAAACCACTTCGTTGAAGATTGCAGCAAGAAACAGTCAAAACATTTGCTAAATTCATGAAATATTTTCTTCACAAAATAGTGAAGTGAAATAGTGATCTCTATGCAATGCCCACTTACCAAATTATTTTCCAATTGAAAAGAAAGCAAACAACTTCAAATTACGTTACACACTCGCAGACGATATGCAATGTCACTGAGACGAAAAATTCCGAGTCATAATTCAAATAAAAAATTGTAGATGTTGTTTATTTTTCTTTATTGTAAAAAAAGAATAAAAAAAGAATAAAAAAAGAACAGGGTTAAGGAAACTTTGTACTTTAAAATAAATTGAATTAGGCGTATTGCTGGTTAGCGACAGAGAGTACGGATTGACCCGGCGTGCACCACAGTCTCCAATACTTCTGTTGCCACCAAAAGGAAGTTCTCTTCAGTCAAACACTAATCGGTCCAAGGAACAACTCAATGATCACGTAGGTCCAGATTAGTATTTGACTGCCAGAGTTATTTACTTCTTGCTTGCCAAAACCAGAGTGTCTTTGCCCCGAGGAGTTTTCTCCTTTTATACAATTCTGGGGTACAAAGATCAACTGAAATAAAGTTAAGCCACACCCCATTGTGTGTGAATGTATACAATATAAAAGCATACGAAGTGTGTGCTTTACAAAAAGAGGGTTCTTTAAATTACCCTGTGTGTCTGGAAGAATGACGTATATTTATTTACATTGTGTGTTGCAAATACATCTATGTCATGTCATGATAGGAATAAAAAAAATATACAAGTATGAACATGATCAGTAAGCAAATATAAGTATAAATGGATATGTGTAATGAATATTAAGTATAAATGAATAAGTATATAATGAATAATAAGTATAATTATGAAGTATTATTATTATATTTGGATGGCAAACGACTAACAAAGGCCTCGTAGGGGCAGCATCTCCCGATAGGTGCTGGTCCGCTAAGTAACGAGTAGGAGCCACTGCAGCCGAAAACCTAGCAGCTCTGTTAGTAAGCCCTACTCCCACCTCCTCGTGGTGCCATCTGGGAATTTCTTCGGAAATTGCTAACGGGAGAGGACGAATGGCGAGCTTCCTGCGCCAAAAAACAGGATAAGTGTCGGTTGGTCTGTGGCCCAGCGAGCCGCAACCGTAAAAACAAACTATTGCTCCGAAACGGAAACATACGCCTCGGATACGGACTGATCATTTGTTGACGACCTTTGGCTATCGGACACGGACAACGATCGGATTCTGGAACGTTAAGACCCTCCTGGACTCACTCAAGGAAGGGCCTTATAACGCCAGATTCCTCCAATTGGAGCGCGAATTCGCACGGTATAAAATCGACATCTTAGGGCTGAGCGAGATAAGATGGTACGATGCTGGGGAATACATCTCCCCAACAAAAAGCACTGTGATGCTCTACTCTGGTAAACCAGCTGGAAGTGCACGGAGTTCTGGCGTAGGACTCATGCTAACTCCAGCAGCACGTAGTAGCCTCATATCCTGGAAACCCCATAGTGACCGGATATTGACGGCTAGGTTCCAGAGTAGAGTTAGAAAAATTACCATCATACAGTGTTATGCTCCGACTCTGGACGCGACTGAGGATGAAAAGGATAATTTTTATAGCCACTTAGGTGCCGCCTACAACCAAACGCCTAATGGGGACATCGTAATGGTAATGGGGGATCTCAATGCCAAGGTGGGTAGCGACAACACCATGCTTAAGCACGTGATGGGAGTTCACGGCGTGGGAGACCGTAATGACAATGGTGAGCGGTTCGTGGACTTCTGCAATACCAACCGCCTAGTCATCGGAGGTACGCTGTTTAAGCATAACACCTGCCATAAGATCAGTTGGGTCTCTACTGATAGGCAACGAACATCCAACCAGATCGACCACATTGCGATCAGTCGTCGCTTTAGAAATTGTCTCCTGGACGTCCGAAACAGACGTGGAGCTGACGTCGGACAAGAACGAGATCACCATCTTATGGTACCTCATTTACGCCTTCGTACTGCATCCGTCAACAGCAACCGCTCAAACCTGCTTGACATCACCAGGTTTAATATCGACAGGCTCAAGGTTCCCCAAGTGCGCCAACAGTTCAGGGACCATCTTGCCTTAGAAGCAGAAGCAATCAGCAGCATAGAGAACATGGATGACCACTGGAGTGCTGTGAAAAATGCTTTTGCGACTGGGGCACGCACTTATGTCGGTAAAAAGCAGAAACACCACCGCACATGGCTTTCTACAGACACCTGGAGACGGATCGATGAGCGTACAGCAATCAAGGCTCGGATTGCAGCGGCCTCAGCAGTAGAGAGAACCGAGCTTGAAGCCCAATACCGTGCGAAGAAGAAAGAAGTGCAGCGTAGTGTGAGACGTGACAAGCGTCAACATGTCAACTCACTGGCCTCAAGGGCTGAAGAAGCAGTGAGTAGGTGCGACAGTAGGACTGTTTACAACATCACTAAGGAGCTCATTGGTGGTCGAAACTCCAAACAACATCCAGTGAAGAGTCTAGACGGTGACCTTCTGATTTCGGATGAGGATCAGCTCACTAGATGGAGAGAACATTTTGCTACAGTGCTAAATCACTTAGACGACGGCGGTATGATCTTGAATTCGAATGAGCAGTTCGAAGCAACAAATTCCCGAATTCGCACCGTACCTCCCAGTAAAGCTGAAATAATAACAGCAATCAAGTCCCTCAAGAAAAACAAAGCGGTGGGTATTGATGGTATCCCTGCCGAGCTATTTCAAGCGGCGCCAAATACATCGGCAGATTTGCTGCATCCGCTAATGCGGAGAGCTTGGGATAGTGAACAATTTCCACAGGAGTGGAAAAGGGGGATGATCATTAAGCTTCCAAAGAAGGGTAACTTGATGGAGTGCGATAACTGGAGAGGTATATGTGTTCTTCCAGCTGTAGCCAAAATAATAGCTAGAATAATTCTAGAACGAATTAAAGATCATTTAGATTCAACTCTCGATGTCGAACAGGCAGGCTTTCGCGCTGGATCCTCCTGCATCGACCACATAAACACCTTACGGATCATAATCGAACAATGCGTTGAGTATAGGTCTCCGCTACATTTACTGTTTATCGACTTCGAGAAGGCTTTCGACAGCTTGAATCGAGATGCTATCTGGCTGGCCTTGCGCAGGAGAGGCATTCCAGAAAAGCTTATAGCTATTATCAAGGCTACATATGAGGGCGGCAAGTGTCACGTCGTTCACAATGGTAAGGTGTCGGAGGACTTTGAAGTCCAAAGTGGAGTACGTCAAGGGTGCATACTGTCCCCACTATTGTTCTTGGTGGTTATCAGCGATGTACTCCGTGCAGCATTGACGGAAGCTAATTCTGGAATTCGTTGGACTATGACATCTTACCTTAAACACCTAGATTACGCTGACGATGTTTGTCTACTTTCACATCGGATAATGGATCTTCATTTGATGGCCCAAAATCTAGAAGCTGAGGCAAACAAAGTGGGGCTAAAAATAAACACAGCCAAAACAAAAGCCCTGAGTACTTCCGATACCCGCGCTCAACTTAACATTGCCGGAAAGCAAGTCGAGAAAGTTGATAACTTTCTATATTTAGGAAGTGTCGTCTCGGCTAATCGCGGTGGCACCGAACTGGATGTGTGCAGCAGAATCGGGAAGGCTAAAGCTGCGTTCGGAATGCTGTCCAAAATCTGGAGAAGCAATGTTATTAGCTTAAGAACCAAGCTACGACTGTTCCGCTCCAACGTAGAATCAGTGCTGCTTTATGGGTGCAGTACCTGGAAGGTGGACACCATTAACACACGCAAGCTGCAAGTCTTCGTAAACAAATGCTTAAGAATCATCTTGAGGATTTTTTGGCCGAACCGCATCTCCAACGAACAACTTTATCTGAGAACGGGCCAAGAACCTATAAGCATTACTATACGAAGAAGAAAGTGGCAATGGATTGGACACACCCTACGGCGCGAAGACAACTCCATTGCGAAATACGCTATGCAGTGGAATCCGCTTACCCAGGCAGGCAGAATAGCGGGACGCCCTAGGCAAACGTGGCGCAGAACAGTTGAGGAGGAATCGAGCTCTTTAGGAATGAGTTGGAGGCAGCTCAAACGCGTTGCAGAACTCCGAACACGATGGCGCGCAGGCGTGGTTAACGCCCTATGCCCCCCGAGGGGTTAAAGGACATAAGTAAGTAAGTAAGTAGGCCGCTACAGTCTCCCCCTCTTACGCAACAATCGTCCCGATGGCGCGTCAGGAGTAGTGCTTATGTTGTCGTCTAGGGCTGCATGGGTTTGTGATGCTGTTGCCAACTTTGGTCGACCTCGCCTTCTCAACGGATTCACTGGAATTGGAGGGTCATCATGTTGCAACCCTCGGTATGGTGTGAAAGCAGACACATGGTAGGTGCCCAACGTCACATTTGGTTCATTTTCTGACGCAATTTCAAAACTAGACGAACCCTTTTTGTTGATTATTATATAAGGGCCATCACGTTTAGGCACAAATTTTGAAGTAATACCCCTTGTGGCATTACTGAGTACATGAGTGGTAACTAGAACTTTGTTACCAACGTTTAGATCCGATTGTGTTCTCCTTCGCTGGTCACAATACTTTTTGTTTCTGTCTTGCATTTGTTGTTCGGCTTCCCCGGCTAGTTTGAAAATGTTAGCCAAAGAACGTAAATACGGTGTTGTTTGAGGTAAGAAATTTTCGGACTCAACAATAGTTCTCAAATCATGTTCGACGTCGTGCGCTGTTCGGAGCTCTCGCCCAAAAGTTAAATAGGCTGCTGTGTAGCCGGTGCTTTGGCATTTTGACGTATTCATGGAAAATCTGATTGCTGACAAATTTTGAGACCAGACGTTGTGCTTGTTTTTAACTAAAATAGCGAGCTGCGCCTTAAGGTCTCTGTTCTTACGTTCCACAGGATTTGATTCCGGGTGGTACACTGGTGTGAAAGTTTGTTGAGTTCCGAGGCAGTAAGTAACTTTCTGCATGATGGCTGAGATGAACTGGACACCGTTATCACTTATTAGTCGCCTCGGCATACCATAGCGTAGAAAAACTTCGTCTATTAACATTTCTGCACAGTTTTCCGCAGTTGCTTCCTTCAAAGGGAAGAACTCTACCCATCGGCTTGCTAAGTCTTCAGCTATTAATATCCACTGGAAACTATCTGATGTCACTGGAAGTGGTCCAAACAAGTCGACTGCTAAGACTTCAAAGCGCTGTCCACTAGGTACAGTTTGTAGTAATGCAGCTGGTTTCATATTGCTTGCTTTATACCTCTGACATTCGATACAGTTGTTGATATATTTGGTTATCTGTTTCCTCATCCCAGGCCAAAAATATCTACTTGTGATACGAGCGATAGTGCGGTTGATCCCATAATGCCCTGCAGTTGGGTTGTCATGGTAAGATGCCAATATCTTAAGGCGCTCCTGGTTTCGGATAACAAGTTGTGCGTCTTCTGTATCAGTATCGGAGTAGCAATATAACACTCCGCCGTTTAAAAGATAACCACGTTGAGTCCAACGAGTCACGTCCTCACTGTTTGTTTCAAACGAGTTAATAATCTTCTCTAGTTCAGGATCTTGAAGTTGTTCATTTCTAATTTCTTTTTCTCCTTTTCTCAGAACATCAATTTGGAAGGAGCATATACAATTAACGTGAACCTCTTCCTCGCATGGTGGGCGAGATAAAGCATCAGCTACTGCATTTGTTTTGCCTGGAGTGTATTCAATTTGTATGTCGTAGGGTTGAAGATCCAATGCCCACCTTGCTAAACGTCCTGTTGGAGACTTTAGTGTCATGAGCCATTCTAAAGGTTGGTGATCGGTTAATAAGACAACTGAAGATCCTTCGATATACCCTCTGAATTTGTCGACTGCCCACACAATAGCAAGTGCCTCTCGCTCGGTTGTTGAATAATTGCGTTCAGCGGTGCTAAGCAGACGACTTGCATATTCAATGGGGTGTTCGTTTTTTCCCTCCCCCTGGAGTAAAACAGCTCCGATGGCAAATCCACTAGCATCAGTCTTCAAAATAAATGGCAAGTTTTCATCTACTTGGTTAAGGATAGGTGCCGTCACCAATAGCTCTTTAAGTTTATTAAAAGCTGCTTGCTGAGCACTGTCCCATCTCGATTCTGCGTTTTTCTTCATCAGGCTGCTAAGTGGCTTTGATATTTCGGCGAAATTTTCAATGAACCGCCTGTACCACGAGCATGTTTGCAAAAATGATAGTAATTGCTTTACATTTTTTGGTTCCTTTCTCTCACGGATAGCAACAGTTTTCTCAGGATCAACCGAGATTCCTTCAGCGCTTAAGATGTGTCCTAGATATTTAACCTCCTGGCAGCAAAACGACACTTTCTTATATTAACACGAAGCTTAAATCTCTCAAGTCTCTGGAATACGCTGTCCAAATCTTTAATGTGATTTTCGAAGGTAGCCGAACATACAATTATGTCATCTAAATAGGCTAACAGGAGTATATCTCCGATACCTGAACGAAATTTATCAATTAAACGTTGGAATATCGCAGGAGCATTCCTAAGTCCGAAAGGCATCCTTTTGAAGAAGTACATTCCAAAGGGCGTAATAAATGCCTTTTTATTTTGATCGCATTCGGCTACAGCGATTTGCCAATATCCGCACTGCAAGTCTAGTGTTGTCATAAACCTTGTAGTTTTTGCAGCGTGGAGTAGGTCATCCATTCTAGGCAATGGGTATCTATCTGGAATTGTGACAGCATTGAGCTTTCTGTAGTCGATGCATATGCGTATTCCATCGTCTTTCTTTGGAACCATTACGACTGGAGCTGCCCACGGGGATTCGCATTCTCCAATAACATTAGAAAGCAGCATCTTGTCAATTTCTGTCTTTAATTCCTTCTTTTTTGTAGGTGATAGTCTGTATGGTACTGTGGCTACGGGATCATTATTACCGGTATTGATTTTATGCTCAGCGTATGGTGTTGCTTCGACAATTTCACCAAATACCTCCTTATGTTTTCGTAGTATACCCTTCAACAGCTCTTTATCTTCTGTGCTAATATGAACTGCGTCTGCGTCCTTCAGACATTCGAACTCAATGGCCATTATTGGAAAAAAATTTTCATCTATGAACTTCTTTTCATCAAACTTGGGACTTTTAAACAGACCGTCATTTTTTCTTTCTGGTGTTTCCATGCTTACCGGTACACTATGTTTGAAAATCCTCTGAATTGACTGTGGTGAGTACTGGTTATTGATACGCATTTCAGGTCCAGCGTAATCAAAATGTGGACTCTGTGCACAAGGGCTCAGCTTTTTTCTTTCCTCAAACCACTTTTGAAAATTTGCTATGTCGTTTAAAAACTCAGGAGATGTTTGAATTGGCACAGATGAGGTTAATCTGTAGTGTTTCTTCTGGACGGACTTGAGCTTATTCCTTGCAGTTTTCACTTGACACCAAATTGATAGCGTTCAATTCTAATGGTAGTGACTCTTGGAAATTGAATTTCTCCTTTGGCTGGTCTTCGAAATACCAATACCGTTGTGCCATATTCATAACGATTCCGGATTGTTCAAGAAAATCGACTCCGAGTAGCGTACGGTTGTTTGACGCATTTAAAAGTGCCACAAATCGAATTTTCAGTTCTCGGCCACCAATAATAATTTTGCAAATACAGGCCAATAAGTTTTGGGTACTGCTACTACCATCTGCCAGTGTGACAATAGATTTTTGTCGCTGAAAGACACACTTGTTTAATGTAAGAATCTTCTTTAAACTCTTGCTGGCAACACTAGTCCTTGCCGCGGTATCCAAAAATGCTTCTCCTTTTAAGTTAAATAATTCAATGTGCACTACTGGGACATCTCGGCCGATTATCTTTGTATCCAGTGAGTTAAAGTTGACGTACTCAGGACTATTGACAGAGGTA
The DNA here is from genome assembly GCA_945910035.1 of Brachypalpus laphriformis. Lineage (NCBI taxonomy): Eukaryota > Metazoa > Arthropoda > Insecta > Diptera > Syrphidae > Brachypalpus > Brachypalpus laphriformis. Next base: position 88,656,753 of record OX246755.1, on the reverse strand, counting down.
TTCCTACACTTTGGGCAATTAGCACGTGTTACTCCAGGTGCACCACAGCCATAACATTTGAGCGATGGCACTGATGAATTAGCTTCATTTTTCTGCTTCTTAAAACAGTTTTCTATCAAGTGACCATGCTTTTTACAAAAACCGCATTTGATTTCGCTTTTATTTGACTGCATGGGAGTGGAATATCTGTTTACCTCCATAAGTACAGCTTCTGCCTCACGAGCTTCTTTAAGCAGATCTTCGTAGGTTTTTAAGGGGTCTCTTGGAACTCTTTCTCGAATTTGTGGATTCAGGAGTCCGTAAATCATATCGATTTCCACCTTAACCGTTAACTTATCTTCCTTAAGCTGCGCGAATAGAGCTCTCTTTTGCAAATGAATGCATCTGTTGGCTCATTTTTCTGCTGCTTGCTTTCGAAGATTTCAGTGTATATGCGCCAGAATGGTTTCGGTGGTGCAAACGTGGCTCTGATGAGTGAGACTGCATCGGCGAATTTGTCAATACTTCCCTTTACTCCTAACCACCAGTAAGCAGCTTCACCTTCCAGCAAAACTGGCATTCCGCTTACAGCATCTTTATCCGTTACATTTTCAATATCTTTAAAAACAGATATCGCTGAAATGAATTCCTCCATTTTGGCCGCATCTCGTTCACCTCTGAAACGCGCCATGCAGGTTGTGAACGATCCTGCTTTTTGCGTTATTGCCGCCAACATCCTCTTGAGTTGTTCTTCCGATAACAGGGCCATATTTGATGTATTTTTGGCCACTATCCTCTGGCTTTTTCGTGACGCCAATATTAAAAATTAAATTTATCCACAAAATTTTCTTGCCGTATAGTTGGGCGCCAATTGTATATGTTGTTTAATTTCCTTTATTGTAAAAAAAGAATAAAAAAAGAACAGGGTTAAGGAAACTTTGTACTTTAAAATAAATTGAATTAGGCGTATTGCTGGTTAGCGACAGAGAGTACGGATTGACCCGGCGTGCACCACAGTCTCCAATACTTCTGTTGCCACCAAAAGGAAGTTCTCTTCAGTCAAACACTAATCGGTCCAAGGAACAACTCAATGATCACGTAGGTCCAGATTAGTATTTGACTGCCAGAGTTATTTACTTCTTGCTTGCCAAAACCAGAGTGTCTTTGCCCCGAGGAGTTTTCTCCTTTTATACAACTCTGGGGTACAAAGATCAACTGAAATAAAGTTAAGCCACACCCCATTGTGTGTGAATGTATACAATATAAAAGCATACGAAGTGTGTGCTTTACAAAAAGAGGGTTCTTTAAATTACCCTGTGTGTCTGGAAGAATGACGTATATTTATTTACATTGTGTGTTGCAAATACATCTATGTCATGTCATGATAGGAATAAAAGAAATATACAAGTATGAACATGATCAGTAAGCAAATATAAGTATAAATGGATATGTGTAATGAATATTAAGTATAAATGAATAAGTATATAATGAATATTATATGATAAGCAGGCCGCTACAAAATTCAAAACATTGCAAAGGTTCCTGGGCTTTTTGAGGCCCAGTCATCTAGTTTAGCGCTTCGGGTGCCAAAATAAATTTATAGTTAAACTTACTGGATACAAGTTGCATAGAGTCGTCTTCATTCGACTCAAAATAGTTAAAGCGAGGAAGTCATGGAATCTTACATCGAAATTTCAAATAGTTTTCTTTTTATCCATAAATAAAGTCAAAATGGGCCTCAAGAAACCCAGGCATCCACCCTAGTGTTAAAAATAAATATCTGGAAAGTCAAAAAAGACATCAATTTTATTTAAATGCAATTAGAACGAGTAGGTATTACTTCTTCTAAAATTAAAGCTCTAAATAAGGTTTCTGTAGTAAGTAGTAAGTATTAGCGGAGTTTTTTGTGTAAGCATGGGTCAAGGTACACCAAAGTAAGTCTTTTCTTAAATTCTCGGTAAATAATACCCACACTGGAGATAGACACTTGCTGTAGAATGGTTTTTTTCTTAGATTATACCCAAGAATCATTTCGCAAAGTATTGACATGACTAGGAAATACCCTGCACATTATATAAAGGGTCATCCAGTGGCTATGATAGAACTTTGATAGCCAACTGCGACTTACTTACTTACTTAGGTGGCGCTACAGTTCGGGGTGAACCTGGGCCTCAACCAACAAGCCTCTCCATTTAGCTCGGTCTTTAGCTAATTGCCTCCAGTTGCGCACTCCAAGTTGGTCGAGGTCCCCTTGAACCTGTGCGCGCCACCTACGGCGATGATTCCCTCTACTGCGTCGTCCCTCCGGGTTAGATTCGAAGACTCTGCGGGCCGGAGCATTGGTGTCCATTCGCTCTACATGTCCTAGCCATCTCAGACGTCCAATACGCAGTTTTTTGACTAGGTCGATGTCGCTGTACAGCTCGTATAGTTCGTGATTGAATCTTCTCCTCCAAAACCCGTCAACGCAAACGGGACCGAAAATCTTACGAAGAATTTTTCTCTCGAAGCGACCAAGGATATCTTCATCCTCTTTTAATAAAGTCCATGTTTCAGCGCCGTAAAGCAGGACTGGGATGATCAAGGTCTTATATAGAGTCTCCTTAGTTGTTAGAGATAGGGCTTTACTGTTAAATTGCCTTATAAGCCCAAAAAAACAGCGATTGGCAAGAGTTATTCTTCGATTGATTTCTGCAGTGATTTTGTTTTTTGAGTTTATAGCAGAGCCAAGGTAGACAAAGTCCCTTACTACCTCGAAGTTATAGCTGCCCACGGTGACGTTTTGTCCAATTCGTCGGTGTTGGTTTTCCCTTCTAGTTGACGGCATATACTTGGTTTTGCCCTCGTTTATCGCCAAACCCATTTTGGCCGCTTCCGCCTCAATGCTTGCAAACGCACCGGTGACAGCCCGCTGAGATCTTCCGATAATGTCTATATCGTCGGCGTATGCAAGCAGTTGTACAGACTTGTAATAGATTGTGCCTCCGGTGTTGGCTTGTGAGTTCCGCACAATCCGTTCAAGTACAATATTGAAGAAGTCACATGACAGCGCGTCACCTTGTCTAAAGCCTTTTTTGACATCAAAGGTCTCGGTGAGGTCATTGCCGACCTTGATGGAGCAGCGAGCGTTCTCCATCGTCAGCCTGCACAGACGGACAAGTTTGGCAGGGATGTCAAAACTAGACATGGCTCTATAAAGCTCTTCTCTATAGATGCTGTCATAGGCGGCCTTGAAATCGATAAAGAGGTGGTGAGTATCGACTTGGAATTCTTGGGTTTTCTCCAGGATCTGCCGAAGTGTGAAGATTTGATCGATGGTGGACTTTCCTGGCCTGAAACCGCACTGATAGGGTCCAATCAGGCTGTTGATAAAAGGTTTCAGGCGTTCACACAATATCGCAGAAAAGATCTTGTATGCGATGTTGAGGAGACTGATGCCTCTATAATTGGCGCAGTTGAGGGGGTCTCCTTTCTTGTGGATCGGGCAAACGATGCTGAGATTCCATTCATCAGGCATACACTCGTCTGACCAAATATTAGAAATGAGTTGGTGTATGCACTCTACCAATTCATCCCCAGCTGCCTTGAAAAGTTCGGCCGGTAAGCCGTCAGGTCCAGAAGCCTTGTTCGATTTTAGCTTGGATATTGCTATCCTCACTTCGTTTTGGTCAGGTGGACGGAAATTTTGACTATCATCGTCTATGTTGAATGGTTCATTCTGCCTGACAGCGGGATGTTGGTCTTCGTCGCCGTTATACAGTCTGCAGAAGTAGTTTTTCCATATTCTCAGCACCGACTGTGATTCTACTACGAGGTTTCCATTTTCATCTCTACAGGTTTCTGTACGGGTATTACTTCTCTGACACGTTCTTTTTACCTTTTGGTAAAACTTCCGTACATTGTTCCTGGAGTATAGACTCTCGATATTCTCAAACGCGCGCTTCTCATGCTCTTTCTTCTTCTTTTGGAGAAGCCGATGTTCTTCCCGTCTCTTTTGCTCGTAGAGCTCACGAGCAGCTCTCGTCTTCTTTTGCAGCGCCGCTTTGTATGCCTCATGTTTCGCTGCATGCACTCGCCGGCATTCTTCGTCAAACCAGGGGATTCGCGGTGGTGGGCGAGCGAGACCCGGCACATCAGTCGCGGCGTTTCTGATGGCATGTTGGCAGCGTTGCCACTGGTCTTCGGCACTTGATGCTGGCGGCAAAGGGGTGATTGAGAGATTTCGGGATACGCGTTCAGCGAAGAGTCTGGCGGTCTCTTGCGATTGTAGCTTTTCGACGTTAAATTTTCTCACAGTAATTCTTCTTTGTTGCTCAGATTGGGATATCCGCATTCGTACCTTGGCTACAACAAGGTAATGATCCGAGTCTATGTTGGCCGCTCGGAAGTTCCGGACATCCAGAATACCGGAGGCATGCCTTGCGTCGATCGCAATATGATCAATTTGGTTGATCGTGACATGATCATTGGACCGCCATGTCTGCTTATGAATATCGAGATGAGGAAACCATGTGCTTGCTATGGTGACATTTCGCTCCACAGCGAAATCAATTAGCCTTAGTCCGTTATCAGACGTGGTGTCGTGTAGGCTATGCTTACCGACTGCCCTACCAAAGACGTCCTCCTTTCCTATTTTGGCGTTAAAATCGCCCAATACGATTTTAACGTCGTATTTAGGACATTGCTCGTATGTTTTGTCGAGGAGCTCGTAGAAACACTCTTTGGTGGCAGGGTCCTTTTCTTCTGTGGAGGCATGAACACATGTTAGGCTTATGTTAGCGAATTTAGCCTTGATCCGGATAGTCATAATACGCTCGCTCACGTGTCGGAAGCTTAAAACTTCTTCTTCTGCCTAAGTCTGCCACGTAGGACAAATCCGCATCCGAATAAGCGTTGCCTGTTGCCTCTGTAGCAATCACCGTAGTAGATGTCACAGTTTTTCATCCTCTTTTTGCCCGGCCCATCCCATCGCACTTCCTGGATGGCGGTAATATCTGCTTTATAGCAGTCTAGGGCCTCTGCTAGTTGTTCGGCTGCACGTGGTCTGTAAAGGGACAGAACATTCCACGTACAGATCCGAAGGTCGTTGTCCTTATTTCGTTTGCTGGGGTCGTCATTAGTTGAGTCATCCTTATCCGAGGCTTTTGGTTGTTTCGGAACCATATGCTTTTTACGTGGTAGGGAAGTTACCCCGACGGCACAACCCCCAACCTGGAGGGCCAGTTCCTTAATTATTCCCCTAGGACGAGGGGCCGGGTACACCGGTGCCAGTAGGCCACTACGGGAGTATGAGCGCTGCCGTTGGCCCATTAAGGGCTCCTCCGCCACCATCTCTATTCCAATGTCCTGACCAACATTGGAAATTCCTTACCGACCTGTGATCCGAATACTTCGAAGCAGCTCGCGCAAGGTATTCACTAAGTTCAACCTAACTGGAACTATAGACGCCACCGTTGACTCCGTCTAGGGAATGCGTCCGCTGCCGCCTGGAACAGGAAGAAGTGCTCTAGTGAGAAAAGCACTCTTCCCCCCCTCTCTCATCTGCTGCCACCAAGAATCCGCCAAACGGGGTTGGTTACCCATTTCTTGGATTAAGGTACTAGGCACCCGGCTGTCACCGCGTGGAGGTTGAGAGTAGGAGTTGGTAGGCCTCAGCTGAGTGAAAACGCTTGTGTTTTCATATGATCGCATGCACTACCGTTTGACCAGCCGCCGACTGCGACCGTATTTGAAAATATTTTACTTTTGTTTTGCTGTCATTGTGTTTCGTCATAGACACCATTTTACCATGAAACGCTACACGATTCCACAACGCAACGCAGCAAAATTCTAAAAAAAAATGTATTATCAAAATTCGAGTTCTGTTCGCAGATCTTTTCGCGCTTTACGTGCGATTTACGGTCGTAAGTAACGTTCGGTCAGTGGCTGAATTAGCCGTCCTAGTACGTCAATGAAGTGCGCGGTCGTCCGAAAATATTGTTGCGGTGGCACAGCACAGAGTGTGCGCGAGAACCACGACGTCTCAATTTCGCGTCGTTCTCAAGAACTTGATATTTCATACGCTTCAATTTGAGGAATTTGCGAAAAGAGGCTGTACCAAAAAAAAATGCCTGTACCAATACAAAATTTAAATTGTTCAAGAACTGAAGCCTACTGAAGCATTCGCTGATTGAGCTGTGGAGCAGTTGGAAGCCGATCTCAATCTTGGCTAAAAAATCATCTACAGCGACGAGGCGCATTTTTGGCTGAATGGCTACGTGAACAAACAAAATTGTCGATTCTGGAGCAATAGAAATCCAAGAGAGATTATGCCAACACCTTTGCATAACGAACAACTCACTGTTTGGTGTGGATTATGCGCCAACGGCATCATCAGACCTTATTTTTTCAAAGATGAACGAGGGCAGACGCTAACTGTCAACGGGGAGCGGTACCGGGCCGTGATAACTGAGTTCGTTTGGTCGGAAATTGATCATTTGGGTATTAGTGACATATGGTTTCAACAGGACGGTGCGGCGTATCACACATCCAACGAAATGCTGGAGGTATTGGAGGCGAAGTTAACGGGTCGGTCGAAGAGCCGATGTCAATTGGCCGCCAAGATCGTGCAATTTGACGTACTTATGTAGACTTTTTTATTTGGAGTTACGTTAAATTTCTGGTCTATACTAAAAAGCCAACAACAATTGTCGACTTCTGGTAGACGGTCAATAATGGCTAAACCTAAATAGATTTCAAAATATGTCTGATAATGTATCAACAATTTTATGAAATAAAAGTCTAAATAACTAACTAACTAACTAACTAACTAATTGCCGACCTCGAGGACAACGTTGTTCGCATCACTGCATTGGCGAGATTGAGGCCAACTTATGCGCCCGAGTCATCCCAAATTAAACCTCTCGGATGACCACCGGGCACGTCAATCAAAGCAGTGGAGGTCACTTAAACGATATAATTTTTAATACATAATGGTATCAAATACTCTTTAACTTGTAAAACCGCTATATCTCAAATACAACTTGTTTCACTTAGATTCGAAGACGTGTCGCGGTTAATGAATGACCCTTATACTCGTACGTGAAGTTTGTTTTTTGAAAAAATTGCACCCTAAAAGTGTGCACGGCCATATGCTTTCTGCAAACGGATTGTGAAGCAAATCAATCACTACGCATTTTTTTATTACAATTTAAGTAAAAGATATTGATCTGTGCGCGGATTTAAAAAAAAAAAAGAAATTAAAACTTTCTACTCCGATGTACTTTCTTTGACTCTTTAAAGACATGATGGTAATAGTCCTATATAATGTATGAAGGAATTATATAAGAGGTCAATACCTGCATATTTTGTTAACACATTCTCATGATTTCCAATAAAAGAAAAATTTAAAAAAACGTAGAATCCAAAAGGATACGGACGTCCGGGCGGACATGGTTTAATTGACATACCATATATGCTTTATGCGGTCTATCACCATTACTTCTTTTGAGCCAACGGTAGCGCTCATACTCCCATAGTGGACTACTGACATCGGTGTACCCGGCCCCTCGTTCTAGCGGAATAACTAAGGGAACTGGCTCTCCAGGTTGGGGGCTGTGCTGTCGGGGTAACTTCCCTACCACGTAAAAAGCCTGTGGTTCCGAAACAACCGAAAGCCTCGGATAAGGACGACTCAACTGATGGCAACCCCAGAAAACGAAATAAGGATAACGACCTTCGGATCTGTACGTGGAATGTTTTATCCCTTTACAGACCACGTGCAGCCGAACAACTAGCAGAGGCCCTAGACTGCTGTAAAGCAGATATTACCGCCATCCATCCAGGAAGTGCGATGGGATGGGCCGGGCAAAAAAAAAAACAAATATTTGGCGCAACAGCTCTTTAAGTGCCAGGGTCTAGCTTCTCGCAACCACTCATGTTGTGTGCGTTATATTTTTCACACGAATGGAAAGGACCTACAGTTTAGTGCCGAACCCGAACGGCGATTTGAGAAGCTTTTTCTAGACAACAATACTCTCGGATGTTTGTCAGACGCTCGCGAGAGGTGGGACCGTGAAAAAACCTTTTGGTGTTTTCCAGGATTCGAACTTGGAACCTCTTACGCCACGGCGCCCAAATGGCAAAAAGAGGATGAAAAAGTGTGACATCTACTACGGTGATTGCTACAGAGGCAACAGGCAACGCTTATTCGGATGCGGATTTGTTATACGCGGCAGACTTAGGCAAGAAGACTTATGCTTCCGACACGTGAGCGAGCGTATTATGACTACCGGGATCAAGGCTAAATTCGCTAGCATAAGCCTAATATATCCCCCCACGGAAGAAAAGGACCTACCACCAAAGATTGTTTCTACGAGCTCCTCGACAAAACATACGAGCAATGTCCTAAATACGACGTTAAAATCGTATTGGGCGGTTTTAAAGCCTAAATAGGAAAGGAGGACGTCTTTGGTAGGGCAGTCGGTAAGCATAGCCTACACGACACCACGTCTGATAATGGGCTAAGGCTAATTGATTTCGCTGTGGAGCGAAATGTCACCATAGCAAGCACATGGTTTCCTCATCTCAATATTCATAAGCAGACATGGCGGTCTAATAATCAAGTAACGATCAACCAAGTTGATTATATTGCGATCGACATAAGGCATGTCTCCAGTATTCTGGATGTCCGGACCTTCCGAGCGGCCAACATAGACTCGGATCATTACTTGTTGTAGCCAAGGTACGAATGCGGATATCCCAAACTGAGCAACAAAGAAGAATCACTATGAAGAAATTTAACGTCGAAAAGCTACAATCGCAAGAGACCGCCAGTCTCTTCGCTGAACGCATATTCCGAAATCTCTCAATCACCCCTATGCTGCCAGCATCAAGTGCCGAAGGCCAGTGGCAACGCTGCCAACATGCCATCAGAAACGCCGCGACTGATGTGTTGAGTCTCGCTCGCCCACCACCGCGAATCCCCTGGTTTGACGAATAATGCTGGCGAATGCATGCAGCAAAACGAGAGGCATATAAAGCAGCGCTGCAAAAGAAGACGAGAGCTGCTCGTGTGCTCTACGAGCAAAAGAGACGGGAAGAACATCGGCTTCTCGAAAAGAAGAAAAAAGAACATGAGAATTGCGCGTTTGAGAACATCGAGAGTTTATACTCCAGGAACAATGTACGAACATTTTACCAAAAGGTAAGAAGAACGTGTGCGCCGTGGCGTAAGTGGTTAGTGTGTCGGATCTCTGCGCATGAGGTTCCAAGTTCGAGTCCCAGAAAACACCAAAAAGATTTTTCACGGTCCCACCTCTCGCGAGCGTCTGCCAAACATCCGAGCGTATTGTTGTCACGAAAAAGTTTCTTAAATCGCCGTTCGGATACGGCACTAAACTGTAGGTCGCTTCCATTCGTGTGAAAAATATAATGCACAGAACGTGAGTGGTTGCGAAAAGCTAGGCCCTTTCACTTAAAAGAGCTGTTGCGCCAAATTTTTATTTTTTTTTTATAAAAAGAACGTATCAGAAAAGCAATGCCTGTACAGAAACCTGTAGAGGTGAAAATTGAAACCTCGTAGTAGAAACACAGTCGGTGCCGAGAATATGGGAAAACTACTTCTGCAGACTGTAAAACGGTGACGAAGACCAACATCCCACCATCATGCAGAATGATCCATTCAACATAGACGATGATAGTCAATATTTCCGTCCACCTGACCGAAATAGGATAGAAGTGAGGATAGCAATATCCAAGCTTAAATCCAACAAGGCTGCTGGACCTGACGGCTTACCCGCCGAACTCCACTTTTTGCTAGAGTGCATTCAACAACTCATGTCTAAGATTTGGTCAGACGAGGGTATGCCTGATGAACAGAATCTCAGCATCGTTTGCCCGATCCACGAGAAAGGAGCCCCCTCAACTGCGCCAATTATAGAGGCATCAGTCTCCTCAACATCGCATATCATATCTTTTCTGCGATATTGTCTGAACGAGTAAGACCTTTTATCAACAGCCTGATTGGACCCTGTCAGTGCGGTCGATCGATACTCACCATCTCTCTATCGACTTCAATGCCGCCTATGACAGAATCTATAGAGAATAGTTTTCTAGAGTCATGTATAGTTTTGACATCCCTGCCAAACTTGTTCGTCTGTGCAGGATGACGATGGAGAACGCTCGCTGCTCCATCAAGGTGACGCTGATAAGGTGACGCGCTCTCATGTGACTTCTTTGATATTGTACTTGAACTGATTGTGCGGAACTCACAAGCCAACACCGGAGGCACAATCTATCACATGTCTGTACAACTGCTTGGATCCGCCGACGATATTGACATTATTGAAAGAACTCAGCGGTTTGTCACCGGTGCGTTTGCAAGCATTGAGGCGGAAACGGCCAAAATGGGTTTAGCGACAAACGAGGGCAAAACCAATATATGCTGTCAACAAGTAGGGACAATCAACACCGGCGAATTGGACAGAACGTCACAGTGGCCAGCTACTCGTATAACTTCGAGGTAGTAAAGGACTTTGTCTACCTTTGCTCTGATATAAACTCAAAAAATAACATCGGCGCAGAAATCAAGCGAAGAATAACTTTTGCCAATCGCTGTTTTTTTGGGCTTACAAAGCAATTCAACAGTAAAGTCCTATCTCGAACAACTAAGGAGACTCTGTGTAAGACCTTGATCATCCCAGTCCTGCTTTCCGGCACTGAAACATGGACTTTGTTAAAAGAGGATGAAGATATCCTTGGTCGCTTCGAGAGAAAAAATCTTCGTAAGATTTTCCGTCCCGTTTGGAGGAGAAGATTCAATCACGAACTATACGAGCTGTACAGCGACATCGACCTAGTCAAAAAACTGCGTATTAGATGTCTCAGATGGCTAGGACATGTAGAGTAAATGGACAACAACGCTCTGGCCCGCAGTCTTCGAATCTAACCCCGAGGGGCGACGCAGTAGTGGACCTCCTCGCCGTAGGTAGCGCGCACAAGTTCAAGGGGACCTCGACGAACTTGGAGTGCGCAACTGGAGGGGAGGTAATTAGCTAAAGACCGAGCTAAATGGAGAGGCTTGTTGGTTCAGGCCCAGGTTCACTCGGAGCTGTAGCGCCACCTGAGTAAGTAAGTAACCAAGCTGCCGGAGTTTCTGACGAGTCGCTAACGATGTGTGTGGCCTGGCGTTGTCCTGATGGAACACAATTCAGCAACTATTGGTCATAGATGGCCGCTTCTTGCCGATTGCTTCCTTCAGACGGTCCAATTGTTGACAGTATAGGTCCGAGTTCAGAGTTTTGCAGTAGGGGAGCAGTTCATAGTATATGATTCCCTGCCAATCGCACCAAACACACAGGAAAATCTTCCTGGCCGTCAATCCTGGCTTGGTCACCGTTTGCGCCGGCTCAGCGCGATTCGCTTTTTCGCTTTAATGCCTGAAACACAATAGCACCTCGACCTCGGCTTCGCCTGACGTCTGTGAGTTAAACCATAGGAAATCAATGTATCCTATCACAATGTCGCTTCCACCTCGACCTCACATTTTCAATTCGTAAAGAAAAACGTAATGCCACGTAACGACACTCTAACCCGAGGCAAAAGTTGAGTTGGCTGAACTTTTGCGTGCTTTGACAGCTAACAGCTGTGGAACAAAGGAAAAATATGTAAACAAACATTCAACGCGCCTTCGAGGTGGATGGGACGTAACGGAAGCAAAACCGAGGTCGAGGTGATATTGTGTTTTGAGCATAAGTTATCGTAAGTGATCCACTTTTCATCCCAGTCAAAGTCGACTTTGTTGCGATTCAGCAGCGATTCGCAGATGGAAATTCGGTCCATGTTTTTCTGTGTTAACTCGTGTGGCGCCCATACATCGAGCTTCTTTTTGTATCCAGCCTTCTTCAAGTGGTTCCAAACGGTTTTTTGTGCAATGTTTAGCGCATGGGCAATCAAGACAGTGCTTACATGATGGTCAGACTCAACGATTTCCATGTTTTTTCGACATTTTCGACAATTGGCCTTCCAGAGCGTGGTGCATCTTTGACATCGAAATTACCCGAACGGAACTGACGAAACCAAAACTGCGCGTGATTGACTATTACAGTATCAGGACCATAAACACTATTCACATTTTCAGCCGCCTGACTTGCATTTTCGCCTTTATCGAAAAAAAAATTTTAAATATGGCGTATTTTCTCCTTGCTGGTGTCCATCATTGCAGAACGCAAATGTTACAGGTATGGAGTCTCTGCCAAAACTTAAATGGATAAACAATTTTAAGGAATGCTACCAGCGAAGGCTTAATCAAGAACTAAATACCTTACATAGTTCGGAAACTGCAGTATCAATCCAACATATGCAAGAAACTATACGAAAAGCAGCTCCAAAACCTGTAGAAAGTAAAAGAGTACAAAAAGCATAACAAGAATTTTTCGACAAAGACTGTGAAAAACTTCGAGCGAGGGCATTTGCGTTCTTGAATCTTTTCAGAAAGTTTAGAACGATCTACTTTAGACAAGAATACGCTAAGGCAAATAGTAACTTTAAAGATTTATGTATAAAGAAAAACACGTATTTTCTATGAAAGCAAACTTCAAATTATAACGGCAAGCAGAAATGCAAAAGATTTTTGGAAAGCAATTAACTAGGTACATCAGAGGTCCCAGAGTCAAAAGTGCAATAAATATATCCGCAAATGATCTTAAAAACCATTTTCAGGCTCTTCTAAATACGAATATGATGGCCATACAATTCCAATATTGCGAGCCGTTTATTGAAGACCATCATACGGAAATACATTTTGCAGTATTAGAACTACAGGCGGTCCTGAAAACTCTCAAAGAAAATAAGGCACCGGGCGATACCGCACACATTGTACAAGTACTGCACAAATGATTTCGCTGAGTGTCTGGTCCAGGTTTTTAATAGAATTTATAGAAGTGAAACAGTACCGACATGTTTTGAGTCAGCAGTAATATTCCCAATCTTTAAGAAAGGAGACAGGTTCAATGCCGAACACTATAGAGGTATCTCGTTTCTTAATACCGTGAGAAAAGTTTTCGGAGGCATCCTGTTTAATCGGATTGGATTAAGACGCATAATGCATTAAGCGAGTACCAAGCAGGGTTTCTGCAAGGATATTCAACCATAGATCAAATATTCACATTGAGCACCATCGTCGACATTTACCGCGCAAAGGGAAAAAAGGTCTATGCTTATTTTGTTGATTTTAAGGCAGTCTTCGACTGTGTGAATAGAAGTTTACTGTTATTTAAATTATCAACGCTAGGAATTCCTACTAAACTCATTATAACCTTGAAAGCATTATATGGTAATAACACATCACCGGTATGGAATGCATCGACGATGCCTGAAAAGTTTTCAGTCACCACTGGTCTACGACAGGGATGTATGCTGAGTACACTGCTTTTTATTCTGTAAAGATGATATTGTGAATTTCTTTAATGGAGGAATAACGGTTGGAAACGAGGTCATTAAAACATTGATGTATGTCGATGATGTCGTGATTTTAGCGGATACACCTCACAAGCTTCAAATGATGATGACAAAGTTGGAAGACTATTGCAAAATCTGGAGTATCACAGTGAACAAAACCCATCGCAAGTTATAGTTTTTGGAAGCGGAATAAGGAGGCAGTTATCAACAGATAGATGGAGATACCAAGGGGAGTCAGTCGAAGTTGCTGAGATGTATAAATATCTTGGAGTTACTTTGGCACCACGAAATAACTTTAATTTACTTTTGAAACTTAAATTAAAGGAAGCCAAAAAAGCAATCAACATTTCATGGAGGGACTGCTTCTCAAACATAAACATCAGCCCAATTTCGTCCACCCCCACCAATAAACATCGTCGGGATAACGGAATACAATAAGTTGCAAAGCCTCCTTAAAGGAATAATAACATCCAAGTATAAGGTTACATCTTTGAGGGATAATGCGTGGAAAATCAACGTCGACGACTACAATGACTACCGACCTGTGTCCCAAAAGCTAAATACCGAAAAGATTCAGTCGTATACTTTCGAAATTAAGTCAGAAAGGCCACATCGTGTCGTTGCAAGGGGACTCCACCCCTCATGCACCAAAGAAAAGGTTATGACTGACCTTCAAGCCAAAGGCTTCAAAATTCTTGATGCCGTTAATATCATCAAGAAGGAGAAGCAACAAACGGAAATAGATAAAGACGTCTTGGTAAGGCGTGGAATTCCGCTTTTTATGCTTACCTTCGATAAATCGGATAATATCGACGATATCTACCGAATTAGAGCTATACTACATATCGTGGTCAAAATCGAGCCCATGCGTAGAAATTTAAGGATGATTCCGCAGTGCAAACGTTGCCAAGGATTTAACCATACACAAATGTACTGCAAAAAAGAACCGCGATGTGTAAAATGCGCCGGAAATCACATCTCCCAAGTCTGTGGAGTAAATAAACAAACATCTGCAACATGTGCTAATTCTAAGGGAAAGCATCCGGCAAATTATAGAGGCTGTGAAGTAGCTAAAGAGTTGCAAAAACGGAGAGATGTGCTCCTTAAGCCACTAAATGCAAAATCCAAAGCGTAAGAATGCACAGGAGAAACTAGCTAAAGTAAAACTACCGGGTTCAGAGCGCAAAAAGGTGAGGGAAAGAGTTACAACAGAAAAGTCCTCGACCTCAGTTCTTAAAAGAAACGGTACTGAAAAGTTAACATCGAAAAAGACACCAGGTAATGACCCTCGGATAGCAGGAGTGCAGATTTACGCTCAGGCCGCGGCATCAGAAACACCAAAAAGCGTTGAAATTTCGACGGACCCTGTCTCTCATGTTTTGTCGGTTATTCTCGAGAAATTTGAAGAACAAAGCAAAATAAATAAAATTGTTCTCGATAGGCTGGTTAAGCTTGAAAATAATTCTCAGAAAACGCGTAATTCAACTAGAATATGAATAACAAATGAATGTTAAAAATATGTACTTGGAATGCAAACGGACTTTTGCAAAAACTCGACGAATTGGAAATATTTATCCGTGAAAACGATATTGATATTTGCTTGATTTCTGAAACCCACGTAAAAAAGGAATCGCATTTAAAAATAACCAACTACCAACCACATAAAAGTCGAAGACAGCTTTGATCTGTCGTCTGATCATTCCCCGGTTATTTTAACAATCAGTGAAAAACTAGTCTATAACCTAGAGCCAGCGAGATTAACTGGTCGAACAACTAACTGGGAAGGCTTTAGGAACGAAATTGAAGATAATGTTGAACTGAGCGTTCCACTTACGACACCCTATGAACTTGAGGTTGAAGTTGATCGCTTCGTTGAGATCGTACAGCTCGCCTCTTGGAATAATACTCCTATTCCAAGGAAAACGCCGGACAAATACGGCTTACGATATCCTCCGGAAATAAAGGAATTGGTCAAGGAAAACGAAAAGCGCGTAAAAAATGGCAACAGAGTCGTGCTCCGCAGCATAAAGCACACTTGAATCGTCTGTGCAATTCGTTGAAGAAAACTATTAAGGATTTTAAGAATCGTGCAATAGGCTCTTACCTTGAAAGTTAAACAGCGAAAAAAGATTCCAATCATTCACTTTGGAAAGCTGTAAAAGGCACCAAAAGGCCCAAAGTCCCCGCGCCGCCAATCAAATTAAATCAAAATGAATGGGCGAGGGAAGATAAAGAAAAAGCGGACGTCTTTGCGGCCCACTTGGAAGAAACATTTAAACCGTACGATGGTCAAGTGGTTTACGATAACCGCAAAAAGCTGGATTTACCATCTGACGATTTGACGCTCACAAGTGCAACGCTAAGGGAACTCACATATGAGATCGAGAATCTAAGACCTAAGAAATCTCCTGGTTATGATTTGATTATCGGAGAAATTCTCAAAGTTTTACCTAGAAAAGCATTGATTAAGCTTCTCCATATTGTAAATGCTGCACTTAGATTAAAACACGTGCCGAGCCAATGGAAAGTTGCGGAAGTCATAATGGTTTAAAACCAGGAAAACCGCCAAATGAGGTAAAATCGTATAGACCAATTTCGCTTCTTCCAATCATATCGAAAATTTTCGAGAGAATATTATTAAGTCGTCTCCAACCGGTTATAGAAGAAAATAATCTTATCCCTGACCACCAGTTTGGGTTCAGAAGTAAGCATTTGACGATTGACCAGGTGCATAGAATTACTGACGTAATCGAGAAAAAAAAAAATATTTGCTCAAGCGTATTTCTTGACGTCTCGCAAGCCTTTGATAAGGTGTGGCATGATGGCTCGAAATGCAAACTACGACAAGTTCTCCCTGTATGCTTATTCGATATTCTAGAATCATATCTCGGAAATAGAATCTTTCGTGTTAGACATGGAGTCAAATACTCCGAGCTCAAGGAAATTTCGGCCAGCGTACCGCAAGGAAGCGTTCTTGGGCCGCTTCTCTATTTGCTATATACTCGTGATATACCGAACGAAGATGGCACTATCCTTGCTACGTTTGCCGATGACACCGCTATCCTAGCTATCCTGCAAAACGCACTGAATAAAGTAAATGAATGAACGAGGGACTGGCGGATCCCCCTCAACGAATCTAAATCTGTTCACGTGAATTTCACTTACAAGAAAACTAATAACTTGCCAATTTTCCTAAACTTGGCCCGAATACCTTTTGCAAACGAGGCCAAATACCTGGGAATGACACTCGACGCAAGGCTGAAATGGAATTCGCACGTGAAAATGAAACGAAAAGAACTCGAAATCAAATATAGAGAAATGTACTGGTTACTCGGAAAACATTCCCAGCTCAGTACTGAGAACAAACTGCTTTTATACAAGCAAGTGCTAAAGCCGGTGTGGTCCTACGGTATACAACTTTGGGGTTGTACCAAGAAAACAAATGCAAATATTTTACAAGCTTTTCAAAATAAAGTGCTAAGAGAAATTGAACAAGCACCGTATTATAGTAGAAACGACGATATCCACAGGGATCTCGGAATTCCGACAATCGAAGCTGAAACTAGAAGCTTCGCGAGAAAGCATAGAAACCGACTAATCGGACATGTCAACAATACAGTCCTACAAATTTTGAATGAGAGCAATTTATTGCGCCGACCACGACTTGGCGAGATAATGATAAACCGCGTCTAGATTGCGTAATATGCAGAATCCCTGAGTGGAAAGTAACCTGCCAAACGTTTTTATTTCGTGATAGAAAAATTGAAATTGAAAATAAGTTATACTTAGTTGCGATATCTAACAAATTTATATCGAAGGGTGGTGTTTTTTTAGTCAGTAAGAATCTGACACTACTATGAGCACGCGCTTGCTATTCTCATAGTGTCTATGGAAGATTTTTCACCTACCCTCGGAAAAAAAAAGGAATCGTCTGCGATAAACGAACAACGACATTCGATGTCGCACCCAAATTTGGTGTGTTTTCCCACACATCATTGTCAAATGAACCTTTATATACTTCGAATTTGTACGAAAATCCATAGGAGTCACATAGAACAAACAATTTCATACCATATTTGTGTGGTTTAGCTGGCATATATTGCCGCAAAGCAGACATCATTTTCGTGGAACACATTTGCTCATCAATGCATAATCGTACCGTTTTCGGCATAGAATCGAAGCGCTCATTGAAATGATTAATAAGGGGTCTTATTTTGTACAGCTGATCGTACCCTTCTTCACCTTTATTTTTCATCAAAGAAATATCGTTGAAATGAAGGTATTTGCGAATCTCAAAAAATCGTTTTGATGTCATCGTAGTTTTTATTGCTTCGAATGTATGTTTCGACCAATAGCTTTCTGTATTTGGATATCGGAAGACGGACATATACAGCAATATACCAATATATAGCAATGCTTCAGATCTAACATTGAAAGTGCCTGCGATGTCTTATTGAAGGGTGTACTTGATACTCTCGTTGGCAGTTTTATCAAACAAGTCCTCGGTAAAAAAGTGCATGAAACATTGATATGGTGTTTTCAATCCATTGAAGCGCTCAGGTAAGATAGATTCTTTCATCATGGAAAACAATTTCATTGCGGTGTAGTTCCAAGTGCTTCTTTCTCCACATAATGTTTTTGAACTCAGAAGATTGTGGATTGATGTCTATTGCGGTTCCAGTGAACCCACCAGCGTAAGGTAAATGATATGCGAAACATTCATCAAATTCTGGTAAAGGAGAGCGATTTCGTTTTGGTAGTTTTGGTTTTGTTTTTGGTGTGCTAGTCGACGGTTGCACACAGGTCACTGGTTTGTTAGTCTGCTGACAGGATGGGCTAGAGAATATGTAAATCTCACTTGTAACAGTTAGTTCGTGGTTTAGATTCGAACTCGTAGCTGTTGAGAGAAAATCGCTGGCAGATGCATTTTCTAATTGCTGAATGTAATTATCAATTTGAGCAAAATCTCCAGCGGATATTACAAACTCATCAACTTCACTTTCAACTTCGCTCAACTCGTCCTCAGAGCTATCGCTGTCGTCTTTCAAGGATTCCGTCATGTCAGCAATTTCCTCATCGGTCAATTTCGACAATTTGAAGCGTTTAAAAGAATCCATTTTCATAAAATATGTTGTTTATGCTCTCTCGGGGTGAACGCGCTGTACACCGATAGGGGCATAGATGGACTCTCTGAGATTCGACAACGGCATCGACTTAGGACAGGCACATGGAACGTCTCATCGTTTACTGGGAAGCATCTTGAGCTTGTTGGGGAGGCTGTTAAAAGTCGACTAGATATAGTTGGCGTCTCTTCAACAAAGCAGAGAGGTTCTAAAACTGTGGACCTTTCGGGTGGGTGGAAGCTCTTCCTGTCAGGAGTCGCACCCTCAATGTCTGCTCGGGCGGGAGTGGGGATACTCACAAGTCCCAGGTTGACAGACAGAGTATTGGAGTGGATACCATTAGGAGGGAGAGTTGCGATCTTAAAGCTCAAGCTTGAAAGATCAACTCTGGCATTGGTGCAGGTGTATGCACCGAACCTTCTGTCAGAGTACGCAGCTTTCTTAGATGAAGTTGATGTTGCCCTTGATAAGGTTGCAGGTATGGATTCTTTTGTCCTGATGGGTGACTTCAATGCTCATGTGGGTGTATATGTTATGACATGGGGAGTGTGATTGGGAGGAACGGTGATCCTGATCAAAACGCGAACGGAGAGAGGTAGTTGGATTTTTGTTGTGAAAATGGCTTATCCATCATGAACACCATCTTTCCACACAAAGACATTCACAAATACACGTGGTACCGTCAGAGTCTTCAGCAGAAGTCGCTGATCGATTTCTTTGTGGTACCATCGTGTCTGAAGAGAATGGCTTGTGATGTTCGCGTATTGAGAGGGGCCGAACTGTCAACTGATCATCACTTAGTGCTGTGCAAATTGTATCTTAGCGAGAGAGTGCCTCCCCTACCAAAGCGTAAACCAAGGATGGTTACACGCATACGATGGGAGAGGTTACAGGACGATGAGATACGGGAGACATTTGCGCGGCAAATATCTGAGAGGTTTGAACGAATTCCAACTGTTCCATCAATTGAAGAGGAAGAATGGCAACTGTTTTCAACAGCGGTTATTGCCTCTGCGGGAGATGTTTGTGGAGTGAAGCGGCTTGGTGTGGCGGCTGGTGGTGAGAAAAGAACTGCTTGGTTTAAAACGCCCGGAGTTCAAGAAGCCATCAGAGAGAAGAAGAGAGCCTTTAAGGTGTGGATTCACTTGGGGAACTCCGATTCTCGAAATCGGTACACTGAGGCGCGAAGAACTTGCAAATTAGCTCTGAAAACAGCGAAAGAACAGTCTTGGAAGGAGTTTGACGAGAAATTGGAACGTGACCACAGATCTGCAAATAAGATGTTCTGGCAGACCGTCCGCCGATCAAAGCGCTAAAAGTTGGTAAATCTGCTGGTGTGGATGAAATTCGGCCAGAAATGCTCAAGACTTTAGGTAAAGAGGGAGTTCAATGGCTCTCGCGTGTCATTAAAGTGGCCTGGGAATGCGGTGAAACACCTGGTGATTGGCAAATGGGGGAGATAGTTCCTCTTTTTAAAAAAGGGGACAAAAGAGATTGCGCCAACTATAGGGGTATATCTCTTTTAAGTCTCCCTGGAAAAGTCTTCGCTAAGGTGCTAGAAAAGCGTTCCAGAACTGTGGTTGAGGACAGTTTGGGGGATGAGCAGTGCGGTTTTCGTCCCGGTAGAAGCACAACCGACCAGTTGTTCACTCTCAGAATGGTTCTTGAGAAGGCCTGGGAATATGCCAAACCTGTCTACACTTGTTTTGTGGATTTGGAAAAAGCATATGATAGGGTTCCTCGAGGCAAACTCTGAAGTGTTCTGCAGGAGTATGGGATTGCTGGTTCCCTGTTAAGGGCGATTCAGTCTTTATATACGAACTGTAGAAGCTGTGTTCGGATAAACGGTGTTAAATCAATACCTTCCACTGTGGGCGTTGGACTCCGCCAGGGGTGCGTTTTGTTACCTCTCCTCTTCATTGTATATATGGATTGGATGTTACAGCGCAGCCGTGGCGGGGAATGTTTCAAAGTGGGAGACCTAAGGATTAGTCATCTGCTCTTTGCGGATGATTTGGTCATCCTTGGGTCCTCTCAAACCGAACTTCAGCGCGCACTCGAAAGGTTTGTAGCCGTTTGTGATGATGCTGGAATGAAGATCAACGTGAACAAATCGGAAGTAATGGTCGTTTCCAAAAAAACCCATTCAGTGCACTCTGCATGTTAGTGAAGTCACACTGAAGCAGGTGGAGAAGTTTAAGTACCTCGGGGCTTTATTCACAAGTGATGGGAGGAGCAATGTCGACTTATCCTGTAGAATTGGTCAGGCTGGATCAATTTTGAGAGAGCTTGGCCAATCTGTTATAAGGAAGGCCGAACTTAGTGGTCAAGCTAAGCTATCGGTTTTTAACTCTGTGTATGTTCCAACTCTCACCTATGGTCATGAAATTTGGGTAGTGACCGAAAGAATAAGATCGCGGATACAAGCTGCCGAAATGAGGTTCCTTCGCGGTGTTGTTAGAATAACTCGTAGGGATCGAGTGCGCAACACCAGAGTACGCGAGGCGCTCAACGTTGAGCAGCTACTTCTCCGAACGGAACGATCTATGCTTCGATGGTTTGGTCACGTAGTGCGTGTGCCCCCAGACCGGCTTCCAAGACGCGCCATGGTTGCCGTGCCATCAGGTAGGCGACTTCGCGGAAGGCCTAGAAATAGATGGTTGGATCAAGTCCGACATCTCTCCTGGAGCCGCTTAGGGATTCACCCTGATGAATTGAAGTCAATGGCGGAGGATCGAGAAGGATGGAGAGTCCACCTGAGCATCCTACCCCCGCGACCCTCATGAAGGATTAGCGGGCCATTGAAAATGAATGAATGAATGAATGAATGTTGTTTTTCTAATGTGCAAATATATTGAAAAATTCACTTTAAATTTCACGCTTCAACAGGCAAGTCTGCCTTTCGGCAGGGTGCGGTTTGCGACTGGTAAGAGTTTGTATTAACTCGAAATTCTAAATTTATTTCACAGATTCTATTCTACAATAATAAATCTACTTACCAACAATTTTTTCTCTTGGATCAGAAGACTGGAAAACACTTTTTTATACTTAGCAAACTTAGTGGTTGCAAAAATATTTTTTGCGTCCAATCCGCGCTAATTTGTCACAGAGAATAACTATAATAACAATAACTGTCATTCACAGCTATAAATTTTGCATAGCCGCATAGAGCAAATATTTTACGATATAAGACAAGTAATATTTGTTAAACAAATTTGGAAGTATAGCTTTTTTAGCGATTTACTGCCGGTTAGAGGGTTAAACAAAAATTTGCAAACAATAATTTAAAAGCGGTGCTTTTGGGTAAGGAATTGAATTGTCAATGTCTAGCGAAAGAATGAAGACTATGATATAAATTCAAGTCTGCTATGGTATTGACAAGGGTAGCAGGTGGGTCAGAGATGAGTAGCTGGAGCTACCAACTCATGTTTAATTTCGAAAAGGTCTGTGCTGGATTGTTTAATCGAATGATTACAGCAATGATAGGTTTATGATATAATACCTGTTTGGTGCATACACATTTCAGCACTTCTTCTTTTGCGGAAACATATAAGAGATAGTGTAGTCTAGATTATTATCGTAAGTAGGTTAGGTTAGATGGGCTGTCTGCACCACGATGCAGATACACTTAGACCAGTAAAGGTCCATTGTGATGCCACGGATCTACTTAGACCACTCAGGGACTAATAAAACCAACCGGAGCTTTTGATGAAGCGATGGATGTCGTAAGTAAATCAGCTCAATATCATTCTCCCTATTCAGTCAAGATTGCAGACAAATTCTACAAATTTGTTCACACTAACTTGATTGAGATGATTGACGTACTTATAATAACGCAAAATTAATGCAATTTACCATATATATATATAAGTTATGACATCGCCCCAGATCATGACATCATCTTAACTCATCAGCCTAAAACCCCAGAATGTTATTATCTTCAAACCACACCCAGTCACTGGAATGCGCACTCACATCCGATCTATCCAAGCCAAGACGCCAATAATATGCCCTTATATGGACATGGAAACATAGCACGCAAGCTACAGCGATAAAGTCCATAAAAGGAACCACACTGATCTTCATCAGGATTTCTACCACAGTCCGAGCTTGACTCTCGCTCAGTTGCCATACGCATAACATTGTATGTGTATTATTAAGCGTTTATTAAATAAGTTTTTTTTTATATAATAAACATAAATTACTAACCTTAATTTACATATATGTATGTATATATTGTATTATATTTCTATAGTAGAAAGTTGACATGCATAATACATTTTAATAAAAGGCTATAATTTAAATTAGATCATCCAACTCAATCACCAATAATTCATCAGTTATCTTCCTTTTTTCAGTGAGGTTATGATCCGAAAATAAGGGATCATATTTACGGTTAAAATTACTGCAGATAAAAATAGTGCATGTTAACCAAGATTATCGTGCGGCTAATAAGTTCTATTTATAAATTCTATATATGAAATGTAATTAGCCTCGCAATTACCTATATTATCTACTACTACTATGTTAGCTATGACTCAGCATTGCAACTTATACTGCTTATAGGTATATAATACTTAGACGGAAAACAATGATTGTTATTGTTCTCTTTGCGAAAGTTTCCTACTTCAAATGCGTACTATTGTATATTTATTAATTAAGTACCCATTAATTCCATAAGTAAGCTACAAAAATTCAAATGAAGTCCTGATGGAAGTTCACACGATCTTCATTATATAGATTGCATTGTACTCGTTTATACAGTAGCTCCACGCTAAACTCACCTCAGAACAAAAAGAGCAATTGAATCATATAAATAGATTTTTTTTCTTATTTACCCTTCTTAACATGTTTTGTTCTACATAAATAGTGGCAAATGTTTGTTGTTCGTAGATCATCACAGATGTAACCGCACTGGCCAGAAGCAGCCGTCTACTTTATCTGGGTCTTCCATGACTTGGCATGATGCGTATGAGTGCGTTATTTACTCGCAAGGCTTTGCTACTAAGATATTCTAGATTTTCGTTAAACGAGAGCATTGTGTCAATCATGACACCTAGGTATTTGATGACGTGCTCGGACGCAGTCTGGTGCTCCCTATTGTAATAGTGATCATTTTCCTCACCCTGCTGCTAGTTATTAGTATCGCGTCTGCCTTATGTTCGGCTAATTTTAAACGCATAGATTCAAGCCAGCGTTGAGCGATCCCGATTGTATCGTTCATTATTGGGGCCAGTTCTTCCAGGAGCTTGGCTACCACGACTATCGCAATATCGTTCGCAAAGCCTTCAATCGTATCTTCTTCTGATAAAGGTAGATTGAGTTTCCCCTCACACATCACATTCCGTGGAAGTGGACCCAACAAGAAACCCTGTGGCACCCCTTCTGTAGCGGTATACTCCGTGGGACCATCGTGTGTGTCACATATCAGAATCGTCTTTCTGAAGTAATCCGTCACTATCTTCATGATGTACATATGTACGTGGGTACTCTCATATTCCGAAGCGATTTAAAGATGTGCTTCCAGTTCGCAGAGTTGAAATTGTTTGTTTGTGTTGGGTATGCGAACTAGTCTAGGTGCTTTTTTGTCTCCGAATCTGTAAGTGGCTGCCACTTCTTCTTCTACGGTAACTGCAGGAATTGAATGTTTTTTTTCTGCTTGCTGATCATCTGATGGGGTTTCCTGTTGCCTTGGGAACAGCGCACTGGCAATGTTTTGCAACAACTTTGGCCACGGGGGAATGACTGCAATTTATGTGATGATCTGTATTACTGTTGGAGTTCTACGAAGGTGTTTCTACCTCTGAAGTGATGACATTCAAAATGTAACTGCGAGATTACCTCTCTCCACCAGTAAATAGATGTACGTATATCCGCGGGTAGGTCTTCTTCTTGACATGGATGCGTCACATGCCCTTGTAATGTGGTATGACATCTGTCAAATAGTGGAAAGTCAAGGTTCTACATAGCTCCTTTTTTATTTAAATTTTAAACCATTTAAAGTTAGCAAAATTGATTAAAGTGCGTGTATCTGGTCGTCTAAAGTACCTTTCTTAAGCGAAGCATCAAGTTTTTCGCGTATAACAAACGTAACTCTTAAACTCGCCAGAGACAATCAAAGTATATGCTGTGCAAACGGAAGTTACTTGAAACCTCGCCAGACCACGTACCAACAACCAAACACGCCTCATATTTTCAAACAACATTAAAAATGGCTGTGGGGAATATGAGTACAGAAGAATTAAAACAAATTCTGGATGAAAGTATTTCATCGAAGCTGAAAGACATCGCCACCAAACGGGATGTTATAGCTGTTTCACCCGAGATCCAGCTACTCCGAACGCACAACACCTTCCTACTTAACCGTCCTTCTGACATGGAGAACTACTGTCAACTTCTAACTGTCAAGGTTCTAACACGTAAATGCAGCGAGGATTCTGTTGTGGTGCACTTTCCCGCAGAAGGTAAAGCCGATAAAGTTGACTTTGCCCAACAAACTTGTACCGACCTTCTCCACCTACAAGAAAATGCAGTACTGCCAGTGAAAAATGCACAAGAATTCACAAATCAACACACAAACAAGTCAACTGTTGTTCTGAATTTTCACTCAGGTGACACTGCGAAGCAGATCATCGACGCCGCACCAAAACTGAGAGGATCGGGTATTGTGATTCACCGGGAGCAGTCCTTGCTTAACAGGCAAAAGCGGAAATCACTATACAAAATAAAAACGAATCTTCTTAATCTCACACCGACCGCAAATATCTCTATTAGAGGAACGCGGCTACAAATAAACAATTTCTCGTTTGACTATCACTTATCACACGAATTGATAATCAAAACAAACGAACAGCTGACATTTGTCAAACATACATTGGGTGAAGCTGCTCTGAAATATTTCGACGGCAACAAAAATTCTACTGATGGTTTGTCAACAAATAACATCAATCTGTAGGGACTTAGATGTCGTGTGGATGTCGGCGACGGTCGTGTCCGCGTTGGAGGAACCAGAATGTGGCGACGGTTGGGTGACCAGTATGTGGCGTCGGCGTACTCGCGTTGGGGTGGCCCAATATAGCGAGCGATGGGTCGCCAAATGTTGAGGTTCGTTTGTCGCGGGAACAATCCAAAAGAGACAAATGCCACTACCAAATTACAATTACTTTATTATAAAAAGTTCAAAGGGAAAAGACAAATGACAAAAGATGTAGGATGATTCAACGAGTCCGTCCGATGGCGGTGAACGATGATCGAAGAATGATTGGATGACGAGATGGTTGCTCTTGAGACGAACAAAAGTCGAAGTTAGTTGTGTTGAGCTGAACGAGAGTCGAAACTATTTCACAACTGCGGACGTGTGCAGTTGGTTCGCAGGAATGGTTTAGTTCAGCTCCGTTTTAGTTGTTCCACTTACTACGGAAACGGAGATCACGGAGGAATTTGGTTCGGCCCGCTTCTGGAGTGCGCGCCACTCGATTGCATGCGCCAAAAATCATGTTGGTGAGGCGCCACCTGTGGATCATGCAGAAAATCGAGGTCATGGAGATCATCATAGACATCAACCTAGGTATGGTAGTGTTGCCGTCTGCCAAAGTAGTCTTTTTCCTAATAGTACTCTTGATTTAAATGTTTTATGTTACAATTGTTCTGCTTTGAAAAATTAATTACTTGTCCCTGATTTTTTTAAGTTTATTTTGAAATTTGATGTCATAATTTTACTCGAAACGTATCTCGAAGATGGCAAAGAATATGATTTTTTAATATTCTTCAAAAATTATAGTATTAAATGTATTCCCGCAACAAGAACTAACACTCGCGGTAGAGCAAGCGGTGGTATTTTATGCGCAATCAAGAATAATTTTAGTAGTTTTATAAATTTCAAATTTATAGGAACGAAACTTGTAACAGAGATATGTTATAGGCACGACCGCTTATATATTTTACCAATTTATTTGAATTGTAACAATTGGTCACATGATTTTCAAGAACTGTCTAGTTTTCTGAACGAATGTTATTGACAAAATGTTATGGTACTTGGCAATCTAAACGGTAGAATAGGTAACTTCCAGAATCCAACTTCTCTGGTTTCATACTGCGTAAATAGTTTCAATAGTGTTAGACAGTCCTTGGATGATATTTTGAATCCTTACGGTAAACATCTTATAGATTTGTTAGAAGATTTTGGCTTTGTTGTCTTAAACGGCGTAACTGAAAGCGGCATCAGAGGCGAGCTTACCTTCGTATTTGGCCAGGGTTGCTCTGTTATTGATTACTGTTTGGTCCAAGGAGAGTGGTTGAGTATTATAAAAGATTTTGAAGTAGTTTCAGATACATTTTCATCACATCTGCCCACGTCGACGTGATACGAGTAGATTAAAATGGTTAGCCAACAAAGTTGATCTGTATAGGCGACGGCTCAATCACCAGGCAAATTATTTTCCAGAGATGAGTAATCTCTGCTGTAATCAGTTGGTGGAAATACTCTCCCAAGCTATTAAAAACTTAGCTGTTAACAATAGCACTGCGCACAGACCAATATTTTTAGCAGAATGGTATGACTGGGAATGCAGGAATTCGTTTGTACTTCTTAATCTGTTTAGGAAAACGAATGTTAAGTTATTTAGGTGTCTTTACTTGGAAGCGAATAAGAAATACAAACAGCTGTGTAAAATAAAACAAGGCAAATTTATTAGGGGTATAGCAGATAGCCTGGAAACGTCCAATGATTCGAAGTCATTTTGGCGAAAGGTGCGCCTATTAGGTGGTTGTAAGTCGGTTTCTTCACATGTCATTGGCATCGAATCACTTGCTACGTATTTTAAAAGACTCCTTACACCCGAATCGGATAATTCAAATTTTCAATATGCGTTGCCCAATGTTTATATTGCCGAATTGGATGAACCGATATTACTTTTAGAATTGCAATCTGCCCTTAAAAGCATGAAAAATAATAAGGCTGCAGGAATTGATGGGATTTCAGTGGAATTTTTCAAGAACTCGACTCTAGCCTTTCAAGAAACTCTCCTAGTTCTATACAATAAAATCCGTGCCGAAGAGATAGTTCCAGACTTGTTCCTAAAATCTATAATCTTTGCCATTTTCAAGAAAGGTGACATCAATGATCCGGGTAACTATAGGGGGATATTTACAATCAGTAGCCTTCGGAAAGTATTTACTCAGATCTTATATAAGAGATTAGCCAGCTGGGTCGAGCTAATCACCACCTCAGCATTTATCAATTCGTGCTGGTCTATCAACAGTTGACCAAATATTTGCATTGGAGAGCATTGCCAGGAGATATATCAGCAAGAAAAAAAAGCTTTATGTCTTTTTTTGTCGATTTCAAGGCAGCACTCGACACCGTCAATAGAAACTCGCTTATATATAAACTGTCTAAGATCGTCTTATCATCAAAATTCTTACGGGTATATAAAAAGCTAATTATGAATACGTTAGCTGCAGTGTCAAGTAGAGATGATATGTCCTCTTTTTATAAGACTGATACAGGCGTTCCTCAAGGATGCGTTCTCAGTCCTATATTGTTCGCACTTTTTAATGATGACGTGTCTGATTATTTGCCTGGTGGGGTCACTTTCGGAGGTGTAGGTGTTAAAGTTTTGCTTTACGCAGACGATCTCGTAGTTCTAGCCGAGAGTTCGAGTACTTTGCAGCTACAGATTAATAAGTTAAAGTGCTACTGTGATACCTGGGGTTTGAAAATCAATACTTACTTAGATGGCGCTACGATCCGTGGTGGACCTGGGCCTCAACCAACAAACCTCTCCAGCTAGCACGGTTACGAGCCAGCTGCCTCCAGTTGCGCACGCCAAGTTGGTTGAGGTCCCCCTCCACTTGTTTGCGCCACCTACCGCGAGGTCGTCCTCTACTGCGTCGTCCATCCGGGGTGGATTCGAAAACTTTCTTAGCGGGAACGCTGAGCTCCATCCGCTCTAAATGACCCAGACATCTTAGTCGGTGTATGTGAACTCTTCTGGCTAAGTCGATGTCCTTCTACAGGCCGTATAGCTCGGCATTGTACCTTCTCCTCCACTCACCGTCTATGCAGACGGGACCAAAGATCGCTCGAAGAACTTTTCTCTCGAAATAACCAAGGGCATCCTCATCCGGCTTTGTCAAAGCCCATTCCTCTGCGCCATGCAGCAGGACTGGGATGGTTAGAGTCTTATAAAGAGTTACCTTAGTAGTTCGAGATAGGGCCTTGCTACTCAATTGCCGTTTTAGCCCATAGAAACAACGATTGGCAAGAGTAATTCTTCGTGTGATCTCCCTACTGATGTCATTTGCGGAGTTCACCATAGAGCCTAGGTAGACAAAATCCTTTACTACATCAAAATTATATCTGTCTATTGTGGCGTTCTGTCCAAGACGCCGATGTTGGGTGGCCTTTTTTGTAGACAACATATATTTTGTTTTGCTTTCATTGACCGCTAGACCCATCTTTGCTGCCTCGATCTCAATACTCGTAAATGCCCCATTGACGGCCCGCTGAGTTCTTCTGATTATGTCGATGTCATCGGCATAAGCGAGTAGTTGTACAGACTTGTAAAAGATTGTACCTCCGGTGTTGGCTTGTGAGTTTCGTACAATTCTTTCAAGTACTATGTTAAAGAGATCGCGTGATAGCGCGTCACCTTGTCTAAGACCTTTCCTGACATCGAATTGTTCGATGATGTTCTTACCGACTTTGATAGAGCAGTGAGAGTTCGCCATCGTCATTCTGCACAAACGGACGAGCTTGGCAGGGATGCCAAGACTAGACATGGCTCTGTATAACTCGTCTCTATACACGCTATCATAGGCAACTTTGAAATCGATGAAGAGGTGGTGCGTATCGATTTTATATACATGGGTTTTTTCCAAGATCTACCGTAGTGTGAATATTTGGTCAATAGTGGACTTTCCTGGCCTAAAACTGCACTGATAAGGACCTATCAGGTTGTTGACGATCCGTGTTAGGCGTTCACATAATACGGCAGACAGGATCTTATATGCGATGTTGAGGAGACTTATACCTTTGTAGTTGCGTAGTTCAGAGGGTCTCCTTTCTTCAGGATCGGGCAAACGATGCTGAGGTTCCATTCATCGGGCATACTTTCGTCCGACCAGATTTTACAGATGAGCTGGTGCATGCTCCTTACCAACTCATCTATTCCTGCCTTGAAAAATTCAGCGGCAAGGCCATCGGCTCCAGCAGCTTTGTTAGATTTGAGTTTAGACATCGCTATCCTCACTTCATTCTGATCAGGTTGACGGGAATCATGACTACCATCGTCACTGTTGAATGGCACATTCTGCCTGACAGCGGAATGTTGGTCATCATAGCCGTTTAACAGTCTGCAGAAGTGTTTCTTCCATATTCTCAGCACCGACTACGATTCTACTACTGTGTTACCATTTTCGTCCCTGCAGGGGTTCTGTTCTGGCTTTTAAACCTTGGCATGTTTTTTTTACCTCGTGGTAAAATTTTCGAACATTATTCCTGCAATAAAGTCTCTCAATCTCCTCGATCGAGCGCTTCTCATGCCCCTTTTTCTTCTTTCTGAGAAGTCGATGTTCCTCTTTTCTCCTGCGCAAGAGCAAGAGCTCGTAAGCAGCTCTAGTCCTTCTATGCAGCGCCGCTTTGTACGCCTCTTGCTTTGCTGCATGTGCTTGCCGGCATTCCTCATCAAACCAGGGGTTTCGTTGTGGTGGCCGAGAGAAACCCAGTACATCAGAGGCGGCATATCTGATGGCTTGTTGGCAACGCTGCCATTGGTCTTCCGCATTTGCTGCTGGCAGCATAGGACTTAGATTAAGATTAGAAGAAACTCGATCGGCAAAGGTTCTGCCGGTCTCTTGCGATTGTAGCTTTTCGACGTCAAATTTCTTCACAGTATTTCGTTGATTTCGCTCCATTGTGGATATCCGCATCCGTACCTTGGCTAAAACTAGGTAGTGATCCGAGTCCACGTTGGCTCCTCGAAAAGTCCGGACACTCAGAATACTGGACGAGTGCCTTGCGTCGATCGCAATATGATCGATTTGGTTGACAGTTTTTCGATCAAAGGAGAACCGTGTTCCTTTGTGAATGTCGAGACGTGAGAACCGCGTAATAGCTACGACAAAGTTTCGCCCCGCTGCAAAGTCGATTAGCCTGAGTCCGTTGTCGGATGTGATGTCGTACAGGCTGTGCTTTCCGACCACGCTACTAAAGACGTCCTCTCTTCCTAGCTATGCGTTAATATCACCTAGGATCATTTTAACGTCGTGGCTAGGGCATTGCTTATACGTCTTGTCCAAGAGCTAGGAGAAGTCAACCTTTGTCGTGTCGTCCTTCTCCTCATGAGGGGCGTGAACGCATATTAGGCTAATGTCGGCAAATTAAGACTTGATACGGATAGTCATAAGGCGCTCGTTCACATGCCGGAAACTCAAGACATCTTAGACGCGAATAGACGCTGTCCTTTTTGTCTGTAGCAATCGCCGTAGTAGATGTCGCAGTTTTTCATACTCCTTTTGCCCGGCCCATCCCATCGCACTTCTTGGATGGCGGTAATGTCTGCTTTGAGACACCCTAGGGCCTCCGCAAGTTGTTCGGCTGCACGTGGTTTGTAGAGGGACCTAACATTCCACGTGCAGATACGAAGATCGCTGTCCTTTTTACGTTTGCTTGGGTCGTCAACAGTAAATTCATCCGTATCCGAGGCTGTTGGTTGCTTCGTAACCGATGGTTTTTTACGTGGTAGGGAAGTTAACCCGACGGCACAACCCCCAACCTGGAGGACCAGATCCTTTTTCGCAACCCCTAGGATGAGGGGCCGGATACACCGATGTCAGTAACCCACTTCGGGGATATGAGCGCTGCCGTTGGCCCATTAAGGGTTTATCCGCCACCGTCTCTTTTTCAATATCCTGACGTAGTATTGAAAATCCTTACAGACCTCAGCTTCAAATATGTCGAAGTAGCTTCAGTAAGGTATCCACTGGACTGTAGACGTCACCGCTGATTCCATCGGGAGAATTCATCCGCCGCACGTCCTCCTTCTGACGACCTCTTGCTAGACTTCTGAGACGCATATTTCAGCCAATCAGGTCAACAAGAGATGCCCCGTCCGGTTAAACATATGGGCGCTCAAGTTCACCCAGATGTGCTTACGCAGGTCCGAGTGTTCAGCTGCACATATATCGTCAGACTCAGCATCCGCTCATCGTTAGTTCACTATCAGATAGCTATCCAGCGGGCACCACGGGGAGGTGATGATGCGATTTTGCCCACCGAGGTACCAGTACAAGTAAATCGTCATCACAGGTTGCTTTGCTATTGATCATAGATCCCATATAGGTAAACTTCTCGCACTTGGAAATCACTGCTCCATTCAAATAAATGTCTGGAATAGGCCCCAGTTGGATCAGAGAACGGGCAGCATAAGTACTCTGTCTTTTTCGAACTAATGCGATACCTATTT
The DNA here is from genome assembly GCA_945910035.1 of Brachypalpus laphriformis. NCBI lineage: Eukaryota > Metazoa > Arthropoda > Insecta > Diptera > Syrphidae > Brachypalpus > Brachypalpus laphriformis. The sequence continues at coordinate 88,624,748 of OX246755.1, read as the reverse complement.
CCCTCCAAAACGTCCACCTACACATCAAGTGCTCGTTGCAGGGATGTAGGATCTTCACTAATGATGGCTCCATCGTCAGCAAAGAATAATTGATGTACCTTGGAGTCCGTCACCTTACCATCAAGTAGAAAGTCAAGGCCTGTAACAAAGTCCAAAGGACTTAAGACGCTTCCGTGGTGCACCCCGACTTTGATGAGAATTCTTCGGTTACTCCAGCGGGGCATCTCACTCTTGTCTTTGCTCCTTCGTGCATGTCCATGATCATTCGTACGTAGGTTTCTCGTAACAGATCTCGTGATTGTCTGTCGAATGCCTTTCAAAGTCAAACAATACAATATGCAAATCCTTTTTCGCAGTCGGCCACCTAATACCCGCTAAACAATCTTCATGTTGTGTGACATCAGCTTGATCGAACGGTAGTTATCACAGTTTCGCGTATCACCCTTCCCTTTGTATACAGGGAGAAGGTAACTTTTCTCCATTGATTCGGCATTGGATGACCACTCACAAATGTGAAGATGAGAATTCTGAGCCATTTGAACCCGATGTCTCCCATCTTTTTTCCAGAACTCAGAGGGCATCTCATCTGGCCCAACCACTTTTCGTTTTTTGGAGTATTTGACCGCCTCACTAACTTCTTCGACTGTTATGCCAGATATTTCTTCACAATTGGGTGTGGCTCTCGGAAAGTATAGCCGGGAAATCTATTCATTCAAAAGTTCTTCACAATACTGCCGCCACCTCTGCAGAATTTTTCTGTTATCCACTAGAAGCTGGCCATGAGCATTGTTAATGAACTTTGGCGAACGAATCTCCTGAGCATTCCTCCTTCTTTGGGCAGGTATTTTGAAGATGGTTGCGCTCTTGCTCATATTGTGTCTTCGCAGCTGCCGGATAGCCTGGTTTGCATCAGCAAACGGGAAAAATATTTTCTCCAGCTCCCGATACAGGCCTTCCGTACTCTCTGCTTGAAGCTGGGCACACTTCTTCTTCGCTTTTTTCTTCTGTACTCCACATCAAAACGAGCTTTTTCGTCCCTATTTTTAAAGGGGTACTTTGACCAAGCTTTGAAACCCATTTTCTTCTCATTCATCACCTTTATCGTTTCACCACTCCACGACCATGTTTCTTTAGCGTGTTGATGGTGGTCTTTTGAAGCTCCTAGCAGATATTTGGCCCCTTTAAGCAGTTTGCTGTGGGGAATCCCACATATTTTGCGCTCTGCACTCTTCATCCTCGGCTCTGTTAATGGTGTAAGAGAGGTAATTTTTCACCACGAAAACAAAAATATATCGTACCATTCATTTTCTCAGAGACGCTTGATTGTTTGCTTTTCTTTGGTGTCTTCATAAAAATTTCTGTTAACAGGAGACGGTGTTGCCGAGCGATCGCCACACTCAGGATTACTGGAAACTGGCTACCAAATGGTAGTCAATCTGAGTTTCATCTCCGCCACTACTTAAGTGTTAAGGTGTCGGCTTTGTTTGATGAACATGGTATTTAACACGAAAAGACCATGTGATTTGCACATGCTTAGGATGTCTTCACCAGGATGGTTCCTGGTGCCGTATCCCCGTCCTCCATAGCATCTTCATAGTCTTCGTTTGACTTCACGACATGTCCATTCAAATCTCCTCCAACAAACAAAAACCCTCCCTTTGGGATGTTCTTAAGGAGATTGTGGGAATCTAGCCAAAATTAATCTTTATCTCTCTGCTCGCACCTAATTTGGGGAGCATATGCACTTACAATATTTCACACCTCTCCTTGTATTACTAGTTTGAGAGACATCAAACGGTCGCTGGACTTCGAAATACTCAAGACGTTACCAAGTGGCTCTGCCGCAAGGATGATAACGATTCCGTTCTTAGCCTTTTCCATTCCGTAGTAGAACATCTTGTAACCTCTTGTTCTAACGTCCAAGAAACCCGCCCGATGTCAGATGTTTTCCCAGTTCGTCTCTTGGACACACAAGTTTTCGACCCACCAGATATTCATATCTTCCAGCTCGTAACTTCGACTGGTCATGCTTCCAACGTTCGAACTTGCGACCCTCAAATTTCGTCCAAACTGTTTCATTATTTTGCTAGCCCCCGGAATCCGTATAGCTCTGACCCGAACATTTCTGCTCGGTCCAGCATCAGTACCATGCCCAGCACTGGTAGTGCCTGGCGAGGAATTCGCTTTCCGTTTAGCAAGTATTACCATGATGATATAGTTTTGCAATATTATTGCGATGGAGTTTGTTGTTTGATACGTGCATGCTCCTGTTTTATTATTGTTTGTTTGATCTTTCTTCTATGACACTGGTGATCTCCAGCCGTATTAACCCACGCACTCGCATGCACACTTGTGGGAGAGTTTTTAAGGTAGTGTGTGTGTCGCTGGGCTCACTTGAGTGTTATATTGCCTAGATCTGATTTGCGCCCTTAGTCGCCTTTTACGACAAGCGCTAGTTGTTGGGTGGCGCTTCAGTGATATTCTTAGCCCGTCCCTGCACAGGGAAGTAGCAGGTGAATATATTGAAAAAAAAATAAAAATTAATTTGCATTTTTATTTTCATTTCTTACCACGCACTCCGTGAACTTAAAAACTCTCCCTCGTAGCAAAGACTTGCAGAAGCACTAATGACTGGTCCAAGCACTGCATAAGATGCGGAAAAGAGGGTCACACTGTGAAATCATGTTCGCAAGAGCATAGGTGCATGCATCGTCAGGACAAGGAACCACGTCACAGGAAGCAATAGAAATAGATGTGGCCGTGGAAATGTATAGATAGCTGACACGAAGGACACAGGCACTATCTAGACTTGTGGTAAATGTAATTTTGAGGAAACAGATGGAAGACACACTTGCTTTACCAGAGCCAAAATCTATGGTGTAAACATATACAGCTGTTACGTTTCTCCTCTTGGATAGACTTAACAACGATGCCAGAGGGAGAAGTCCTATGATAATAGCCGCTGACCTTAGTGCGTGGGCCATGGAATGGGGTAGTCAAAGAACGAACAGGAGGGGAAGTAGTTTACTGGAGGCTTTCGCTATTTGAGACGTAACCCTTCTTAATAATGGCAATGTGAACACCTTTAGTAGAAATTGTGTAGACTCGATCATAGATCATACCTTTGTTAGCAGCTCCATAGTACGAAAAACATCGTGAAAAATTAGCCAACATTACACCTACAGGCAATACTACACAAGAAAAGAACACATCAAAGGCGGTATTGACACTAACCGAGGAAGATGGTGCAAAGAATAGGTTGGAAATCTGGAACTTTTGACGAAGAGGCGTGTGCATCAATGTTTATGAACTTAACGCTTCCAGGTTTAGCTGCTAGTAAAACAGGACAGATGATGAACCACATTATTATTATTATTAGTATTCTTTATTCCAATTCATATATTACAATTCGATTAACAAAAGAATTTAGAAGCATGGCATAATTTGCCGTCTGCCGAAATTGACTTCATGACAATAATTCAAAAATAAATAAATAGTGGACATAATATATAAATGATAAAAGTTACAAGTTTGATTAATTGCGATAATTCATTAATAAATATAGTTACTAGCACTTATAAATTTATGAAACTGTTGCGATAGTTATAGGCATGACTACAGTGAGATGCGAGTCGTTTCCAACCATATGAACCGTTTAGAGCTTGCTTTGCTTCTTGACGCGTGAGACAATTCCTGGAGAAATATAATCGGCGCATCTCCTGAAGTATGGGGCATACTGCTAAGAAGTGGTAAATATCTTCATTTTCATTTCTATTGCAAAGGGTACAAATTGTTAAGACCACCGTTCTTATTTTAAACACTGAGCTTATCTGACTCGTTGTTAGTTGCCTGCAAAAATAGTTGCTTGCACCTAAAGAATGGCAAAGTTCCTTATAAATAAGCCCACTTGTTGACTCCCGGGCTCTGCTCAGACATTCTTGGTATAAATACTCGTCGACCTTTGCTATGCTGCGATAAAACATATCTTGCCAATAGTTAAGGTTTAACTCATCTAGGTCGAAGCCAACATCGTGTTCGTTTGCTATATCATACCATTCTTTAAAGGGTGTTGAGCGGCATTGAAGCGCAAATTGCATAAGCCTTTTTAGGAGATAGTTATCCCTCCTGTACATAACCTTGATGATATAATCTGTATTTGCCTTCAGATTTTTTAAATAGATTTGTGGGAGCCCAGATTCAACATGTATTGCGTAGGTGGGCGTTGTCACGGAAAGCTTAAAGATGCGCTTGAAAAAAGTGCGTTGAATGTATTCAAACTCATCAATATGTTGGTATCCGATGGCCTGGTTACCGTAGCAAAGACAAGAGTTAATGGTAGCATCAAATATATCTAAATATATATAAATATATATATCTACGCGGTGGTTACAAAAAACCCTCCTCCACATAATAATGATAGCCGTTTTAGCTGCTAACGTTTTCTCTTTTACGTGAGGACGCAAGTCTAGATTGTGGGTGATAAGGAATCCTAGATAGTTAAACTGTTTGACTACTTCAATAGGTTCATTCCCCAGATACCACTTTTCCCGTGACACCCTCCTACGCGAAGATGATTTAAAGACCATGATTTTAGATTTGGCAGTGTTGATTTTTTCTGGCGGGCAAAATCGCATCATCACCTCCCCGTGGTGCCCGCTGGATAGCTATCTGATAGTGAACTAACGATGCGCGTATGCTGAGTCTGACGATATATGTGTAGCTGAACACTCGGACCTGCGTAAGCACATCTGGGTGAACTTCAGCGCGCATATGTTTAGCCGGACGAGGCATCTCTTGTTGACCTGATTGGCTGAAATATGCGTCTCAGAAGTCTAGCAAGAGGTCCTCAGAAGGAGGACGTGCAGCGGATGAATTCTCCCGATGGAATCAACGGTGACGTCTACAGACCAGTGGATACCTTACCGGACCTACTTCGACATATTTGAAGCTGAGGTCTGTAAGGATTTTAAATACTACGTCAGGGTATTGAAAAAGATACGGTGGCGAATGAACCCTTAATGGGCCAACGGCAGCGCTCATATCCCCAAAGTGGGTTACTGACATCGGTGTATCCGGCCCCTCGTCCTAGGGGTTGCTAAAAAAGGATCTGGTCCTCCAGATTGGGGGTTGTGCCGTCGGGTTAACTTCCCTACCACGTAAAAAAACCTTCGGTTACGAAGCAACCAACAGACTCGGATACGGATGAATGTACTGTTGACGACCCAAGCAAACGTAAAAAGGACAACGATCTTCGTGTCTGCACGTGGAATGTTAGGTCCCTCTACAAACCACGTGTAGCCGAACAACTTGCGGAGGCCCTAGAGTGTCTCAAAGCAGACATTACCACCATCCAAGTAGTGCGATGGGATGGGCCGGGCAAAAGGAGCATGAAAAACTGCGACATCTACTACGGCGAGTGCTACAGATAAAAAGGACAGCGTCTATTCGGGTGCGGATTTGTCATTGGAGGCAGACTTAGGCAAGAAGTCATGAGTTTCCGGCATGTGAACGAGCGCCTTATGACTATCCGTATCAAGGCTTAATTTGCCAACATTAGCCTAATATGCGTTCACGCCCCTCATGAGGAGAAGGACGACGCGACAAAGGATGACTTCTCCTAGCTCTTGGACAAGACGTATGAGCAATGCCCTAGCCACGACGTTAAAATGATCCTAGGTGATTTTAACGCAAAGCTAGGAAGAGAGGACGTCTTTAGTAGCGTGGTTGGAAAGCACAGCCTGTACGACATCACATCCGACAACGGACTCAGGCTAATCGACTTTGCAGCGGGGCGAAACTTTGTCGTAGCTATTACGCGGTTCCCACGTCTCGACATTCACAAAGGAACATGGCTCTCATTTGATCGAAAAGCTGTCAGAACAAGAGGCGTACAAAACGGCGCTGCATAGAAGGACTAGAGCTGCTTACGAGCTCTTGCTCTTGCGCAGGAGAAAAGAGGAACATTGACTTCTCAGAAAGAAGAAAAAGGAGCATGAGAAGCGCTCGATCGAGGAGATTGAGAGATTTTATTGCAGGAATAATGTTCGAAAATTTTACCACGAGGTAAAAAAAACATGCCAAGGTTTAAAAGCCAGAACAGAACCCCTGCAGGGACGAAAATGGTAACACAGTAGTAGAATCGTAGTCGGTGCTGAGAATATGGAAGAAACACTTCTGCAGACTGTTAAACGGCTATGATGACCAACATTCCGCTGTCAGGCAGAATGTGCCATTCAACAGTGACGATGGTAGTCATGATTCCCGTCAACCTGATCAGAATGAAGTGAGGATAGCGATATCTAAACTCAAATCCAACAAAGCTGCTGGAGCCGATGGCCTTGCCGCTGAATTTTTCAAGGCAGGAATAGATGAGTTGGTAAGGAGCATGCACCAGCTCATCTGTAAAATCTGGTCGGACGAAAGTATGCCCGATGAATGGAACCTCAGCATCGTTTGCACGATCCTGAAGAAAGGAAACCCTCTGAACTACGCAACTACAAAGGTATAAGTCTCCTCAACATCGCATATAAGATCCTGTCTGCCGTATTATGTGAACGCCTAACACGGATCGTCAACAACCTGATAGGTCCTTATCAGTGCAGTTTTAGGCCAGGAAAGTCCACTATTGACCAAATATTCACACTACGGTAGATCTTGGAAAAAACCCATGTATATAAAATCGATACGCACCACCTCTTCATCGATTTCAAAGTTGCCTATGATAGCGTGTATAGAGACGAGTTATACAGAGCCATGTCTAGTCTTGGCATCCCTGCCAAGCTCGTCCGTTTGTGCAGAATGACGATGGCGAACTCTCACTGCTCTATCAAAGTCGGTAAGAACATCATCGAACAATTCGATGTCAGGAAAGGTCTTAGACAAGGTGACGCGCTATCACGCGATCTCTTTAACATAGTACTTGAAAGAATTGTACGAAACTCACAAGCCAACACCGGAGGTACAATCTTTTACAAGTCTGTACAACTACTCGCTTATGCCGATGACATCGACATAATCAGAAGAACTCAGCGGGCCGTCAATGGGGCATTTACGAGTATTGAGATCGAGGCAGCAAAGATGGGTCTAGCGGTCAATGAAAGCAAAACAAAATATATGTTGTCTACAAAAAAGGCCACCCAACATCGGCGTCTTGGACAGAACGCCACAATAGACAGATATAATTTTGATGTAGTAAAGGATTTTGTCTACCTAGGCTCTATGGTGAACTCCGCAAATGACATCAGTAGGGAGATCACACGAAGAATTACTCTTGCCAATCGTTGTTTCTATGGGCTAAAACGGCAATTGAGTAGCAAGGCCCTATCTCGAACTACTAAGGTAACTCTTTATAAGACTCTAACCATCCCAGTCCTGCTGCATGGCGCAGAGGAATGGGCTTTGACAAAGCCGGATGAGGATGCCCTTGGTTATTTCGAGAGAAAAGTTCTTCGAGCGATCTTTGGTCCCGTCTGCATAGACGGTGAGTGGAGGAGAAGGTACAATGCCGAGCTATACGGCCTGTAGAAGGACATCGACTTAGCCAGAAGAGTTCACATACACCGACTAAGATGTCTGGGTCATTTAGAGCGGATGGAGCTCAGCGTTCCCGCTAAGAAAGTTTTCGAATCCACCCCGGATGGACGACGCAGTAGAGGACGACCTCGCGGTAGGTGGCGCAAACAAGTGGAGGGGGACCTCAACCAACTTGGCGTGCGCAACTGGAGGCAGCTGGCTCGTAACCGTGCTAGCTGGAGAGGTTTGTTGGTTGAGGCCCAGGTCCACCCCGGACCGGAGCGCCATCTAAGTAATTTAGTAAGTACTGGTACTTCGCTAAACCGTTTCTTCGGGCTTTGTTGGGTTGAACCTTTGGCGCTCTTAGTTTTATTCAGCATTGGCTGTTCTCTGAGGGTTGTTGCCCCCTTTTCCTTTTGAGGATTGGCAGGAGGTTTGCAAAGCTGCTTGTGCTTCACCTTTCGCCGTCACGCCTCTTTTCATCTTGGGTGTGGGGGGCGCAGCATTATCGCAATGTTTATGGCTATTTACTAACACCCGCTTTTAGAAGGCTACAAGATTTGGAATGTGGGTCCTGTCTACGTGACCTTCGCTGTTAGCTCGCGGTCAGCTGATTTCCGGGTTGTTTACCCGTCTTCCACCACGGCACAGAAGGCCAGACGAATAGTACTTGCTAGTCGTCTTATCTCATGGTGCACATTGTTTATTCCCTTAATGCAATTTAGCAAATCGACCATTTATCACGTAGCTCATTAAGGGCATTAGAACCTGGGACTGTCTCTTCGGTGATCTGGTTCTCCATCTTGGCACAGCCGCTATTTTTCCATCTGAGAAGCGGAAATCAAGCAGAAATATTTATATCATACTTCAGTCCATTTTCTACTCAACATAGCCTACAATTTTTCCTAATAAAATGCAACACTGCCATTGCTGTCGAACGTTGAAGTAAAACTAAAAAAAACTTTGTTGGAAACTTACAAAAGCTCACTTGTAGCAGTTCCATGCCCACAAGGATCGAATTTCTTACTATCATTCATGTTGTTGGAAATAATGGAGCATGTTAAGTCATTTTAACTATAAATTCAGATTTTTATTGCAGCAAAAAAGAAACAAGAATTGGAAAACTTATTGGAAATCCGGAAACTTTGTAACTAGAAACTCTGTGGTAGATAACCGCAAAAGTTTATTTTCCCATTAGGAACAAACGGTGTCGTAAATTATGTTCCCAATAAGAAAGACAAATAAGTTTTTTTTTTCTATCTAGCACTTTCAATTTTGTGATATTAAGTTTAGTTGTAAATCAAGGGATCGAAGATTTCGTTTTTATGTCGATAGTTGCATGACATAAATGACAAACTATGTAGGAGTGTGTATCTTAGTATAAATCTCGAAAGCAATATTTAGTCAATATTTGAAACTGAATACGCTTACAACTTAGAATTTAGTTTAATAAGTAGGCAGTGAGTGTTCATAAATTATTTCACACGAGCAAGAGAGGTGGAGTATACTATACTCATTCTAGCCTCCTTACTAAAATTGAACACATTCCCCAAACAAGAAAGTCGTTATCAGACCACGGTCTTGGGAAATAGCGTCTAAAAGTTGTTTTTCGTATTTTTTTTTTTTCCAAAACCACCCACTCTTCTTCCTATTTCGGCGAGGTTATGGTCCGAAAACAAGGGATTATAACCCTCCCACTTCCCACATTTCTCCTGATCTGCCTGTGGAATTCGCCTATTTGACCTCAGAAAATATCGGCAGGCCTCCCGATTTTGGATCACTCGGTTACTAAGGCCAATGAAATGCCGATGTCGTCGCATTTGTGTGATCCAGGCGTTTATAAGCATGTCTGACGTTCAAAAATCGCCCACTGTACAGAAATATTTTCAAGATAAAAGTTATTAAGTAAGTCATTATCTACAAATTTGGTTACAACAGTTCTTTTTGATTTAGCAAATATGATATTTTTTTCTTCATGTAAATAGCACTGCGAACATTCTCATTGTGGCCGCGTTTTGTATTTAGTACTATCAGCATGCACTAACGGAATGTATCACGAACATATGCATCAGCTGCTTTTTACTTTATAGCTAGATCTCTCGAGTTTCAAAGATCCTTAGCGACATCACCTCATCATCATCATCACTGCATAATATACAAGGAACTCCCCAGAACACGTCTGCCTGTATGACTGCGCTAATGTCGAGAACCAATGAACGGATTTGGATGCGGTTTTCATTGTTATGATCTGTATTTCTCGGGGAAGGTTAACGTGTATTAAAATATAGCAGCTGAGCATTCGAAGTTTAAGTGGCAGCAATGGAGTTAAAATCATTTTACGTCATTAAAAGATGAATACACAGCCTCAACTCAATAACGGCTTATTGGATTTTAACCCTCCGATGGGCGAGAAGGTACCTAGGAACCATCATCACAATGGACCTTTACTGGTCTAAGTGTGTCTGCATCGTGGTGCAGACAGCCAATCTAACCTAACCTACCTAGGGACCTTTGGATTTCTCTAATGTTCACAAATCGTTTTATGCATGTGCTAGAAACTTGATGCTTACTGTATTCCATAAAAATGCAATTCTGTAGCGATTAAAACTAATTTCGAATAGATACGTGCAATCCATTTTGAGTTTTTTCGTTTTGAAGGCACTTAGTACGGTAATCAGCTACAAGGTCCATAGGGACCTGTGTGTATTATAGAGAGGAAATTATGGAAAATAACGGTTTGTGAAACATGTTCACTCATATTTGGCTTTGGTTAGGTGGTGTGAGACTTTTGATCTATAAGTAAATATCGCTACTGCGGCATTTTGTCCTTGCAAGTATTATTGGATTTATCGGTAATTATAGAAGCTGCACCTATTGAATTGGTAATTATACTGTTGTAAATATTAGACAATGGCAGACACAGGTCGGGATGTTGCGGATTTGGTGATAAATAACCGCACACGTTACTAACTAATGACCGAGAAGGAAAGACGTGCAGTGGATGAAAGATATACTGCATTTATGAATGAGGAGAGCGATATTGAAAATGATGCTGATGCGTTCGAATGTGATGATGACTCTGACCTGACAGACCATCCAGAAGGTGCTATTGATGTGTCCGATGTCGAAAGCGAAGTTAATGTGGAAATAAATAATGATGAATTCGATGAAGACGACGATAATGAAATAGAACAGCTGCGTGAAGAAGCTGCTGCAGCCAGTGCTGCCCATTATCGGGCTGAGACCGATGCTGCCCGTTTTATTTCAAAAAATGCCACTAATGGTACAAAGAACCACCAAAGAGTGGTCGCATTCGTCCTCATAATATTGTCAATTACACCAGAAGCAAGGCAGGGCCATTGAAGAACATGATTCATGATCCATTTACAATCTTTCGTTCTCTAATCACCGAAGACATGGCGCAAACGAATCGCAAAGCCAAGCAGATAACAGCTACATACATGGAATGAAGCAAACCCAACTAAGCAGAAACATTGCAAACTATTGACTCTGAAAGAGTCTGATGCTTTTTTGGCTATCATTTTGTATGCTGGGATGTGTAAATCAAACAGCGAGCCTGCTTTATCGTATAATCGCTTCATATCCATTGCAAAATTCATTCGCTTTGATAACGCAATAACACGGCCGGCGAGATACATATGTTGCAGGTTAATTTGGCAGCAGCTTCCAATCCGCACGATTTGATGACCGTGGACGAACAACTTTTTCCTTATCGAGGACGGACACGTTTTACTCAATACATTCCGTCTAAGCCAGTCAAGTCCGGAATAAAAGTATGGTGCTTGTGTGATTCGAAGTCCTACTACCCCCTCAAGGGTATGATTTATGGTGGAAAGATGCCAGATCAGGAGCGCGAGATCAATCAAGGCCAAAATGTCGTATTTCGATTGGCTGAAAAATACCTTGATACCGACCGAACAATTTATGCCCACAATTTCTTCTCAACGTTGGATGTGGCAGAAATATTGATGAGACGAACAACTACCTATGTTGGAACGGTACTCTCAAATAAAACATTCGTTCCAACCGAGTTTTGAAAAAAAGCCTCACGCCCTATTAGCAGCTCAACAAACCCGGAAAACCCGAGCGTATTGGTTTACCTGCAATAAAGCCGTTTGTGCTGAACACTCAGCAATATTACATCGGTGCCAAACCTGCACTGCTGCATTAGCTGCATTTATTGAATAAATATTTAATAAATAAATTAGTTACTTAAATTACCTACAAATTTCTTCTTTTTTTTGCTCTTATTTCACTCTACAATATGCATTTACGCACTTTCGCACTTAAGTTATCAAACACAACCATCACGGCTCAACTGCATAATGATAATGCAGTACATTTCTTAAAAAATTTTACACAAATGCCTCTAGGTCCCTAGGGACCTTGTAGCTTGTATAACGCTATCGAGACTGTCGCTGATCGGAGGGTTAACACAAAACAAGTGGTTTTTAGTAAATTTGTCCAACATTGATTTGAGCCATAAACTATCCTTCTGTATTGTCACGAAATCATCGCCAACAATTTTTCACCACAGCCAGCACCCGCAGTCATGCTCACATTGCTATAGTGTTTTTTTTTTTTTTTTTTAGGTTGCGCCACGGATGTGTAAGTACTAATAGCCCGAGTACAGCTAACACCTGGTTTGCCACAGCATTGCCAATGCTGCCCTTTCCTCTTCCTTAATCCTTTTTGCCTATTACCGGTTCGAGGGACGTCTTAGTACACCCTTTGCATCTCATCCCCGAGGATGTCGATTGGGACCATCCCAGACATTGCCATAGTGTGTATATGGTTGTGTGTGTGTAATAACATGTTCATATTTTGAATGTCAGTGTGTGCTCCCTTTTTAGGAGTATTAGTGAATCAAGTCGAGGAAAAATGTCACCTTTCTACACCGAAAATGTAAACCATAATAAAGAATAAAAAATATGTCTACTAATTTATTATTACATAATATGACATTATTGTCTTTTCCCAAATTATTTATTAGTGTATCGCTGTAAAAATTAAATTGTACCAGGCGTAGTCGGGCCGGGTCGCTATTTTAATATAATTTTATATACGTAGCAAAAATATATTTAGTAGACATTTTTGAAGAAGTCATAAATAAGATTAGAATTAGAGCTGAGATTCGACTATAAGAATTGACTTAAAATCATTGTTATTTCTTTTACTTCAACGTCAGTTTTCGAAAGTACACACCATATATACATTTTATTTGACTACATTTACACAAAAAAATACGTAAGAACTGCGTGCGGGAATTTATTTCGTAAATTTCTTGTACGAATATTGGCAAATTTTCAAAAATGTGCTTTCCTGTTCCACTTCATAGTTTTATAAAACAATAAACAAAATCAATTAAAATTCCAATGCGACAATAGAAACATCTGTATAATCATCAAAAAGCTGATAGGTGGTCACAGCTTGCGCTGCAAGCACCATCGACTGTGAACAAGCTGGTTTCCGTTCCGAGCTCCCCTATGTTGACCATATCAACACCTTACCGATCATCATCAAACAATGCCTCTAGTACAGGTATCCACTACATCTGGCTTTGATTCATTTAGATAGTGTGAATAGATCGGATATTTTAAATACATAAGTTTTAAAGAATCTTACAGTTTTTGCATGAAATAGTGTAGGATACACTCAGTTGTCAGAAGACAAGAGGCGAATGTATCGGGTAATAATTGAAATACTTATTTAAAACAGTTGATGGGGAAAATTCAAAATATCATCAAAAATTGGTAGGTTATTGAAAGAAAAAAAAAAAATAAATAAACAAAAAGTAAAAATGTAAAAATGAAGCAGAAAATCCAAACAGAAATTAAAATAAATCATAACATAGGAATGAAAAATGTCTCAATTGCAGAATAATCAAGAGTGGAAAGCCACTTTTTAATGTTACGCAAGAAAACTGTTTTCACTCTTTCGCATCTAAGGATTTCAGGTAGTAAATTAAACAGTCGAGGCGCAGTGACAAAGTAGAACCGTGAAAAGTGCGTTTTATTGATTATTGGTAATGTGACAAAATTTCTGGTATTGACACGTAAATTGTAATTTTCATCTAATCTGACAGCATAGTATCCAGAATTTTCAAAAAATATTTTTAAAACTTTGTAACAATATAAGTGCCGTAATGGTAGAATTTCAAGGATCCGAAACAACTCAAAACTAGGAGTACAACGATTCACTTTGCACATAATTCTAATTGCATGTTTTTGTTTCATTAATAAAGGTTTTATATTAACAAAGTACGAGCCACCCCAGCAAGATAACCCGTACTGTAGCTTGGATTTAAACAGACCATTGTAAACCAATTTTAAGATAAATAAACTACAGTAGAGACTAAGATGATAGAGCTGTTTAACTACTCTATTTGAATATAGCTTCAGATAGGAAGTATGTTCCTTCCAACTGAGCTTATAATCGAATATAATACCCAAATATTTAAAATTAAGGACACGTTCAATTTCAAAGCAAGCATCACTACAACTGAGATTGTCCTTAAAGATAACAGAATTATGCTGGCAACCAACCAAACAAAATCGTGTGCAACTCGGTGAATGATAATATAGAGGAAAATCATCGCAGATTGTACCCTTGATATTAAAGAACATAAACTTCGTTTTAGTGCTGATTACGAGACGATGTTGCTTGAACCACTTTCGCAGGATTTCTAAATCATTATTAACATCCAAAAAAAGATTAAAATAATTGGTATTAGAATACGAAAGAGCAGTATCGTCAGCGAAGGCAGTGATTTTACCTTTAAAAGGTTGGATAAACAATGAATTGACATAAATTAAAAACAGTATGGGACCCAAAACAGAACCCTGTGGAACGCCCATATTAATGGACTTTGGAGAACTAAGGCAGTTTTTGATCTTGACCATTTGCTTACGGTTTTTTAAATATGAAGCAAACCACTCATGGATAAATCCTCTAAAACCCGCATGATAAAGCTTACTTAATAGTAAAGAGTGGTTCACCATGTCGAAAGCTTTAGTTATATCTATGAATAGGGCAGCAGAGATTTGAGATGCATTTACACTATTATATATTTCACCAGTTAATTTAAGTAGAGCACTCTCTGTGGACCTGCCGCTCCTGAAACCAAACTGGCAATCGCTGAAGAACTTCGTCCTGTCTAAAAAAGATAAAACTCTAGACTTCATACCTCTTTCGAAAATTTTCGAAAACACTGAGAGAAGTGAAATAGGACGGTAATTGTTTAGCACCATAGTATCACCTTTTTTATGGAGTGGAATCACAACCGCTGTTTTCAGTGCTTCCGGAAAAATTCCGCGCTTAACGCAGAGATTAAAAATGAAGCTTAAGACATCTGCAATGTGGAAAGAAATTTGCTTCAAGACATAGCTGGAGATCTGGTCAAAAGAAGATGAATTAGTTATTTTAAGAGACATAATGATTTTATGAATCTCAAGTGCTGAAAATTCCTCAAAGAAAAAGGTTTGTGATTGCAAACACGCCTCTTTTAGACCGTAATCACATTGACAAGTAAAACTATCATCATTTGGAAAACCAAACGAAGAGTTCAAATTGGTAAAAAAGTCGTTGAACAAGTTTGCAACTTGTAAAGGCTCAGACACATTAACATTATTATTGCTTAAGATGATATCATCATTCTTCTTGGTTCTGTTTAAAATCTCGTTAACAATTTCCCATTCCTTTTTAGCGTTGCCAATATTTTCAGCTAATTTATTCCTAAAATAGGTATCCCTGCAAAGTGGTATATCAGTTTTTAGTTCTAGACACAATTTGTTATAATAATTTTTAAGTCTAGCATTGTTAGGATGTTTTTTAACTCGTGAATGTAGTTGTTTTTTCTTTCTTATTTTACTGAGTAAAGGAAGAGTCATCCACTGTTTAAGACATCTTAACTTGCTATTTTTATTCAGACTACAGCTTGATAAATAAGACTGCAGCTTGTTTAGAAACAAATCAAAAGCAATGGATGGATCCAGTGAATCGAAAACATCATCCCAAAGCTCAAAGTTCAGACGTGATTTAAGAGCAACAAAGTCAATTTTGTTGTGATTCTTATACAAGGATTGTTTAATTCTATGTACCTTGCAATCAAGTTGAATACTAGTTAAACTATGATCCGTTATTCTTAAATCATAGGCCACCACTTTATAAGTAACATTATTGTTTCTATGAAGCCTTAAAAAAATATGGTCTAAACAAGACTCAGACCGAGTAGGTTGATTTAAAAGAGAATCAAAACCAAACGAAGCTAAAATCGATAAATAATTGTCTACATCGGGTGAATCAGACAAAATATTAATATTTAAATCGCCCAACAGAATCATGTTCCTACAAGATTTAAGTTCCAAGAATCCTGAAAACTCATTTAAAAAGGCCCTTACCGTACACTTGTGAAGTCTATAGATACATATAAAACAGTAACGAACACCAGAAATTTCACAACAAATATCAATAATATCTGCACTTTCCATTTTCGAGTTTTTAATTTCACATCCCATTAAATCACTTCTGTAGAATACTGCGACACCTCCGGCTGAGTAAGAGTCGTTACAATTAGCTACAAAAGTATAATTTGGTATTTTATAGTCGGAAATCTCTTCTTCGAAAATCCAAATTTCAGAAAGAAAAATAAGATCAGGTAAATGATCCAAAGATGCAAGATGAGTGGAAAAAGTATCAAAGTTAGTCCGCATACTGCGAATGTTTTGATGTATGACCGAAAAACCTGAAAACTGCTCATTGCTTGGATGATCTATACAAAGGCAATTAAAGTTATTGGAAGAGGAAAAGCTATTATTATCACTTGTGTTATCATGAGGATTAATAAATGAATTAGTATTATTTAACATAGATCAGAAAGAAAAGAAAAATTATATGTTATCAAGTTTGGAAAAATCCTCAAAACTGCTAATTTTAATTACTTTCCCGCCTTCTCTTTTCCTGATGAGAACAGTTGCATTCCTAACCCAAACAAATTTGCATTTGTTGTCATGTTTGAGGTCATTCGCCTTTTTCAATAAAGATCGTGTATACGTAGTGAGACAATCATTAATGTAGATCTTGCTGTTGCTGCTGCTGCTGTTGGTGTTGTTGTTGCTGCTGTTATGATTGTTATCAATCTTCTTTAGAGCACCGAAAACATTGGACGAAGAAAGGTGTCTGCTCTCACGCATCTTTTTCATCACAGTTTTTTTACGTAAGAGAGATGAGAATTTTACACACACGATGTTAGAAGCCGTATTATTCTTTTTGTTTATAGTGTTCACTCTTACACTCTTGACGTAACAAGATTCAACTTCGTTTGCATCGAATTCTTCACCATTGAGAGCCGTTAAAAGTATTTTCACTCTCTCCTCAACATTTGCATCGCTTACATCGGGTATGCCAACAATGTCAACCGAACATTGTTTCTCTCTCTGCTCAAGTGCATTCAATTTTAACTCCAAAAAGTCTACCTTCTTATTAAGAGAAGCATTCTTTTCTTCAAGGTGGCTGATTTTAGAGAGCGCCTCAGTGACAACTTGACTCAGTTTAATGATCTCAGCATATAACATTTGAATTGTTATTGTTTGATCAGCCGTATTATTGACGTCATTGGAAGCGAGCGAAGAGATTGTAGCTGTTGGACTTTTAATTACTGTAGACGTACTTGCAATAACACTACCGCTACCGGAACGAGAACCAGAAGTATTTGGAGGGCGTGTAGAAGAAGTACTCTTAGAAGAGACGATGTCAGCAGATGGATTTATGGGAGCATCAATTAGTATTGATTTTCTCCTCTTTGTGACGCAACTACCACATTTAAAACCTTGACCATTTCTCTCGAAGAATTCAATCTCTTTTTTTTCTAGTTTAACGCACCCAGCATGATAGTATTCTTTGCAAATAAAACACTGTATTTTAAGATCATGTCTATCGACTTTTAAATTGCATAAACCGCACTTCATTTTTTTACACTTGTAAAAGTAATATGGATTTCAACAGTCAAATAGAGCCGTGGGAATTTAAGATCTGAACTAAGGTTTAAACTTTAAGATCAATTAGGAGTTATTCCCTATGCGTGTGTCCCCATCAACACTCAGATAGAAACGAGCATGTATGTATATGACGTACCTTGCGCAGAAAAGGTAACCCGGAAAAAGTGGGCTGGCAGGGAAGGACGCTCTCTGCCACACTCAGGTCAGCGTTGACCCCCTACCCAATGAAACTAACAACTATTAACTCAGTCACTTACTTCATTTCTGCATACAAACCACCCTGATGATTTGATGAAGTTCAGCATCTTTCCTGTCGAAACGCCGGAGAGCTCTTCGAGATCCTGGAAGAAAAATTTTCCAAGGAACTTTTTCCTGGAGTGTTGAAGACTTGGACAGTGGCACAGGAAGTGGGTGGTGTCCTCATAAACTTCCTCGTCACCGCAACTTCTACAGAGTTCCTCCTCCGTCAGGCGCAGTTTCTTCATGTGGTACCGCAGAGTGTTGTGCCCCGTGATGATGCCCACGAGGGTAGAAAGGGATTTCTTATATTTCCGAGTAATTTTCTCGGTCCTTTCTTTGTCGAAAGATGGCCATAGCTTCCTAGTGATGGTACAAGTTTTCATGGAGTTCCATTCTGTATTCGCCTCCTTAATGGCTTTATTCCCTGCAGCGAACTTGAGTGTGCAAGGCGGGATACATACAGGAGGGTCAACTTGTTCTGGTGGGGCTGCAGAGCCGATTTTCGCCAGCTCGTCGGCCTTCTTATTGCCTGGGATACTCTCGTGTCCAGGGACCCAACAGAGCGATACCTTGTGCTGTGTTCCAAGAACCCTGAGCTCTTCTCGACAACACTTCACAAGCTTCGATTTAATTTCTATGGCAGTAATCGCTTTTATAGCTGCCTGGCTGTCGATAAAGATGGTGATACCTTCTGTTGGTATTGCCCTTGCAGCAGACTCACGGGCGGCTGTTGCCACTGCTAAGACCTCTGCTTGGAAAACACTGCTGTGGTCTGCAAGTCGTATGGATTTCGATATACCAAGGGTGTCAGAGGAGATCCCTGATCCTACACCAGTGTTAATTTTTGAGCCATCTGTGTAGATGGCTATAGATTCATCATTAGGTATATGACCGCTTTTCCATTCTTTCCTGCTAGGGTAAGCGAAAAGCCTTAAAAGTTTAAGTATGGCGTCATGTAATCCGTTACGGGCACGAGGCCAAAGTAATCAAGTAGGACCATCGAGTGAAGTGTTCTATTTGATTTCCAGTTTGCTGACTGACTAATTCTCATAACATTAATGGCTGCTGATGTGCGTATAAAGATGTCTAGCGGTAGCAGGTTGAGAATAGCCTCGAGTCCTGCGGTTGGGGTTGTCCTCATTGCACTGGTAATGCCAATGAACGCTAATCTTTCAACTTCGGTGATTGTTTTTAGGGTTAACATTTTCATATAAAAACTTTTATTTAATCAATCAGATATTGTCCATCATAGTCTATTACTTTCTTTCAACGTTCTGGAAGAGACATATTGCCTCCTTTGTAGAATTTCCCCCACTTTTGGGTAAAAAAAGGATTCCAGGTGCGTTTTGATGTCATCTTCGGAATTAAATTGCTTCCTGTGCAAATTGTTTCGGAGAGATCGGAAAAAAGGATCTGCATAACTTCCCAGCCAAATGAATTTAGCTTTTGTTTTGCCACAAAGAGCTATTTGTGGTTTGGCGCTGTGATGGTGGACAACAACGCCGTTCCTGTTCATTATCTTTGGCACTTTTATTCCACTGGCTGCCTCAAATTATCAAGCTTAGAGCAATATTAAATCACATTTATGGTCTGAAGGTGGGCGCCGTGGCGCAGTTATTAGTGAGGCGGACCACTGCGCGTGAGGCTTAATGTTTGAATCCCGGAAAACACAAAAACTTTGTTAACGTTTGTTATAAAATCCAGCTTACCCGAATGAAGAACCCCAGTTCACAATCCAGAAAAGTAAACCTCTAATTTAAATGCTAATGAATTCTTTATTGCTACCTTGATCCTGATCCTATCGGTTGTACAGTCGAAGAAGAAAGAGATCGATGAACAACAGCTTTTCTAGGAAATGGCTTGTTGGTCGGATTCGAACATGTACTCGAATTCAAGATGGTGGCGGCGCGGCCTGCCATCTATTTAGCAGTTTAATTCAACATCCTCCCCGGCCAAGGGTGTAGTTCTAAAGGGTTCAGGAGCTGAATTGGTCGTTTTAACTTGCTTCCGTTAGATAACCGCACTAGGCAAGATCGCACACGTTGGTCTCGTCCGGTGAATGTTTCTTCTATTACGGCCATCTTCCAGCCAATCCTCTCTCGTCCTGTGTCAGAAATTAATACGACATCACCAGTTGACAGCTGCATTGTAGATCGAAGAACGTTGTAGTGAAAAGAGCGTAGTAGGTGCAAGTATTCATTCTGCCATCTCCTTTACAATTGGTTCGAATACTTGAAACGTTGTTTCCATGCCTCTTGAATTGAATTGGCGCCCAGTTCAAGGTGTGATGACGGCGATGAGGCTCCAGTCCGATCACTTGGCGGGATTAGGAAATCTGCGGGCGTCAATGGTGTTAAGTCGAGATGGTCCGTACACAAGTCAATGGCCGATTGTTGCCTTACCTATGGTGACCATTAGAACATTCTTCATTGTGCGAACCATTCGCTCCCAGAAGCCGCCCCACCACGGTGCACGCTCCACGATAAATCGCGACTTGATTTTTCACCTTGGAAACAACGCCTGTATGCCCTCATTGTCCAAAGAAAGCCCGCCAGTCTTTAACTCCAATGCCGCTCTTCTAAATGTCCGCGCATTGTCGGACAAAATCATTTCTGGAACACCACGACAACTGATGAAGCGTCTGAGTGCCTGAAGAAAATCCTCAGTTGCCATGCTCTTTACAACTCCAAATGCATGGCACGTACTGCTGCACAGGTAAAGAGCACAATGTAAATTTTAGAAGCTTCATCTTCAGAATCGTAGCAGTAGAGTGGACCAGCAAAGTCCACCCCAACATTCTCAAAGGGGCGAAGCAAGGTGATCCGTTCCGGGGGCAGGGGGGCGAATGGCTCTGTTGCATGTGGACCCCATAGTTTTCTGCATACAATACATGCGTTGATCCGCTGCTTTACCATCAGGTGGTGGTGGACCTCGCAGAATCAAAAACCGCTTGCGGAGTTGCGTCAGCACAGTTCTGGCCCCAGCATGTAATGCCTGTTGATTACAGTCGTCGATGATTAGGTTGACGATATGAGACTTCGATGGCAGAAGTATCGGGTGTTTGGTATTTAACGGGGCATCCAGGTTTTGAAGACGTCCTCCAAGCCGCAGCAGACCTTGAGAGTCCAAGATCGGAGACAGCTTGGCTATGCTTGATTTTTCAATAGTTCGCCCACTCTGCAAGATAGAAATCTCTTGAGAAAAACTGAGTTCTTGCATATACCTGATCCAATGATTTTCTGTGACTTGGATCTCCTCGGCCGTCAGGCTAGACACTCCATACTTTGGAGAAATCTTCTTATGCAGGCGACGTAAGATGCGAAAGAAGAGGCAAGTCACCATCAGTAAGCGATTCGTTTACTCTATTTTGGACATACGGTTGCCAACCCTGCTTACTGCCTTGTATCCAGTTCAAGGCTATTTGAGAATCCGTCCAAAAGTAGTACCTCGCTGTAGGCATATTAAGATTCTTCCTTAGATATGACCCGAGCCGGGCTGCGATCAGCGCGGCCATCAACTCCAACTTGGGTAGCGTTAACTCGCTAGTGCCATCGACTTTGAGTGGGACTACACGATTCTTCGCCCACAGGAACGAACTGCTGACATCTTCGGTAGATGAGACACATCTTGCAAATGCCACGGTCCCAAAAGCCTTGGTTCTGGCATCGGCAAAAAGATGAAGTTCGATGAATCCTTCATTCTTTGGGCACGGCAGGACTGCTCTATGAAATGTTACATCTTTGAGCTGTAAAACTGCCCTTACACATTCATTCCAATGAGTCTGCTGCAAATCGTCTAAGAAGGTTTCATCCCACTGTAATTACTTCCTCCACAATGCCTGAAAGAAAATCTTTAGCTTAACAGTAGTAGGCCCAGGCATACCTAACGGGTCGAAAATACGAGCGATCGTTTGCAAAACCTGCCGCTTCGTTCCCTTACCTCCTGCTGTGGAAGCAAGCTCTCCACTGAGCTCAGGGGTACGCTCAACTCGTCACTGTTCACGAACCCGGTGAGCCCGAGCACACTTTGGGCAAGTGGTGCATCTGTATAGTTGACCGCCTCTCGTACGCGTATGCTGTTTGAATTCCACTTGCGGAGGCGCATTGATGCCTTTAATAGGGTGGAAACTGCGGCCTTGCATAACTGGACACCTTCGCTTTCCGAGTCGACACTAATTACTACATCGTCCATGTATATCCCCTCTCGCAGAATGGTAGAGCAACTGGTAAAATGTTCGCTCTCTTGATCCAGCACGCAGCGAACGACTGCACACAATATGAAGGGACTACAAGTCACGCCAAATGTGACTCTGGTCATTCTGAATAGAGTAGGGGTTAGAATATACCCGAGGTAGGCATGCCTGTCGTAAGAGGCGACTAAAATCCAACCTCCGTATACCGAGTATGGCGTATACAAAGTATGCAATGAACAAAACAAAAGATATAAATACCCCAGGTGGCAGTACAGGTACGCTGGAAAGTCCACCGTCTTCGGAGGTCGGCTCTACTGATTCTGGGGATGGCCATTTATTGCGTTCATCTGACCCTTTTAAAAAAGGTACCAGGGTAGTTAGATCTACCATAAAAACGTGCGGAACAAGAAGTCCGGCGACATCAATAGTGTCGGCGCACGAACAACGGACTTCAGCGAAAATTCAAAGCCTTACGGACGAAAATATGGAACTCCGGACTAGGCTTAGTAAAATGGAACTTCTCTGCGAAGAACTAAGACAAGAATTAAATGTACTTAAAGCAGAAAATAAAGCATTTAAGGATATAAAGAAACCTCGTAATGAGTCTGCTGCGAGTTCAAACGTCCCCGATAACACTGATTATCAAACGGATGAAGAAGAACTAGCTCGGGAAACTAACTGGATCCTAAAAAAGCGACCAGTTAAGAAACGAAAAGCTGGTTCTTCGCCCGAAATGGTAACAAGGCAAGAAAACACGCAAAATGAGCGAGAAGATAACGAACAGCGTGACAAAATAAACACATGTGTCGAAGAAAATCCACGAACTAAGGTACGATCACCGCCCCCAATAAACGTAATCGGAATTGTAGACTATAATAAACTGCATTCTATTCTTAAACCTCTGTTGCTATCCGATTTTGTAGTAACATCGCTCAACAACAACAAATGGAAAGTAAACGTAAAGGACTCAGACAGTTACCGCTTAGTATCTAATAAACTGAATACTGAAAAAATTCAGTGGTATACTTACGAAAATAAATCTGAAAGACCGATACGAGTCGTAGCTAGAGGACTTCATGCCTCATGCTTAAAGGAAGATGTTGTTCACGATTTGAAAAACAAAAACTTTAAAATCGTCGATGCAGTAAATTTAATTAAACGGGAAAAACAAAAATTGGAAGGCGAGGAAACGACGGTAAAGCGCGGGCTTCCTCTTTTTATGCTAACTTTTGATAAATCTGAGAGTTTGGATAAGATTTACGAAATAAGAACAATTCTGAATGTCGTAGTCAAAATCGAACCCATGCGCAAGAATACAAGATTGATACCTCAGTGCAAATGATGCCAAGGATTCAATCATACGCAAACGTATTGTCGAAAAGAACCACGATGTATGAAATACGCCGGAAATCACCTCTCCCAAGTTTGTGGAGTAAACAAACAAACCTCTGCAACATGTGTTAATTGTAAGGGAAAGCACCCGGCAAATTATAGAGGCTGTGAAGTAGCTAAGGAGTCGCAAAAACGGAGAGATGCGCTCCTTAAGCCACTAAATATAAAATCAAAATTACAAACTAAGCCAAAGCGTAAGATCGCGCCGGAGAAAGTAGGGAAATTAAAACTGCCGGGTTCAGAGCACAAAAAGGTTTTTTTGTTTTTTTTTCGTGGGTAGGTCAAAATCTTCATGAGACACTATGAGACCGTGTACTCATAGTAGTGTCAGATTGCTACTGACTAAAAACACCCTTCCCTTCGTTTTGTTTACTACGACTAAGTTTGACCTTATCAAGTAGTTTAAGCTTCAGAAGAGAATATTCGCGTGAGGCAGGTAGATTTTCAACAAAAGCACCTGCTGAAACCGTCATAACATGCAGCTTTTTGTCTTATTGCGCTAATTCGAACGGTTTCGTTCTTTGAAGTCGGCGCGTAAGATTTGTCACATCCAAAGTTTGGAGTATGGCACAGTTGCAATGGCCATGAAGACGAATACGAAGCTTGCGAGCGAAGTTTTTTATTTCGTCGTCCACGGTAGCTATCCCTAAGTCTATGTGGATATCATTGTTTCTGATACACCAGGGAGCGTTCACGATTATTCTTATCATTTTATTTTGGAATGATTGTATGTGATTCCTATTGCTTGGTTTGGTACAACCCCAGAGTTGTAGACCGTACGTCCACACGGGTTTAAGCACTTGCTTATACAGAAGCAGTTTGTTATATACGCTTAGTTTGGAATACCTTCCAATTAGCCAATACATTTCTCTAAGTCGATTTTCGACTTCGTCACGTTTCTTTTTAACGTGAGGTTTCCATTTAAGTTTCGCGTCTAGTGTCATTCCCAAATATTTAGCTTCGTTTGCATGCGGTATTTGTACCGAGTTAATGAAAACGGGAAGGTTGATTATTTTCTTGTAAGTGAAGTTAACATGCGTCGATTTGGTCTCGTTAAGAACAATGCGCCAAGTTTTTGTCCACTCACAGATTTTATCCAAGGCTCGTTGGAGTTTTATGGTTGCTGACTCGATTGAACTTTCGGTTGCCAGAATAGCCGTATCGTCCGCGAACGTAGCTACAATAGTGCCTTCAGTTTGTGGTATTTCCCGAGTGTACAGCAAGAATAAGATAGGCCCAAGGACACTTCCTTGCGGAACTCCGGCGGCGATTTCTTTAAAATCAGAATATTCAGTTCCGTGCTTGACACGAAAAAGTCTGTTTTTAAGGTATGATTCTAAGATCTTATGAAGTTGCTCCGGAAGGATTCGTCTTAGCTTATAATTCAATCCATCGTGCCAAACCCTGTCGAAGGCTTGAGATACGTCAAGAAAAGCGCTAGAACAAATCTCCTCAAGGGCTTTTTCAATTTCGTCGATTATTCTATAAACCTGGTCAATTGTGGAATGCTTGATTCTGAACCCGAATTGGTGGTCAGGTATTAGGCGTCTCTCTTCAATGACCGGAAGAATCCGTTTCAGTAGGAGTTTTTCAAATACCTTCGATATTATTGGTAATAGTGATATCGGTCTGTACGATTTTTTGTCATTTGGAGATTTACCCGGTTTCGGAACCATTATGACTTCTGCGACTTTCCATTGATTTGGAACGTATAATAATCTAATAGAAGCATTTATTAAATAAAGCAATTTTAATAGTGCTTTTTTTGGTAATTCCTTGAGGATTTGTCCGGTTATTAAATCATAGCCAGGAGCTCTATTATTTTTCAGGTTTTTTATTGCCTGGCAAAGTTCTATAAATGACACACATTTTATTCTTAGGTTGTCAGATGTCGCAGTCGTACCGGTAAAATCGTCTACCAATGTTTCTCCATCAAATGGCTTAAAAGTCTCTTCTAAGTGCTCGGCAAATAGATCCGCTTTTTCTTTGTCACCTTTTGCCCATTCGTCGTTGTTTTTTCTTATCGGTGGCGAATGTATTTGCGGTTTTTTAATTCTTTTGACAGCTTTCCAGAGCGAGTAATTAGTGGTTTTTTCGGCGGTTAAACCTTCAAGATAAGCTGAAGTCTCTCGGTTTTTTAGGTCTTGGATCGCTTTTTTAAGCTTATTGCATAGGAAATTCGAGTGGGTTTTATGCTGGGGAGCGCGAATTTGTTACCATATTTTGCGTGCTCTCCTCTTTTCTCGAATAAGTTCTTTTATTTCCGGCGGATAATTAGCTTCATTGCATGGGACTTCTTTCCTGCTTAAAGGTGTATTTTTCCACGCGGCATTCTGTATTGATTCAATAAATTTGCCGAGTTCGTCTTCTATTTCGAAGGGTGTTTTGAGCGATACATTTAAGACAATATTTTCTTCGCAATCAGTTCTAAAGTCGCGCCAGTTAGTTTTTTTGTTAGTTAATCTAGGCACACCTTCTATTGTCATTAGTCGGTCACTTATTGTCAAGATTACCGGCGAGTGATCTGAGGAGAGATCAAAGCTTTCCTCTACTTTCGCAAAATTTGAAGATACTCCTTTTGCTACGAAGAAGTCTATTAGGTCCGGTGTTTTTGCTGTATCAGAGGGCTAGTACGTCGGTTTCCCCGTCGAAAAGAAATCAACCCCGAATTGCATACCGGCTTCGTACAGAAGTCTGCCTTTCCGTGAATTGGATCTGGAACCCCAAAAGGTGTGTTTTGCGTTGAAATCGCCCCCTATAATGAAATTCGATCCAAGTGAGTCAAGGAGACGTACAAAGTCGTTACTTCTAAACGTGCATCGCGGAGGACAATAAATGGACGCGATGTTGAAATACGAGTGCCTATTCTTAACTCGAACTGAACTTGTTTGCATTGTATCGATTTCAATCGACGTATTTATGAGTGCTCAATGCAGTCTTTAATGAATAAGGAGGATCCGCCTCTAGCTCTTCCGGAAGGGTGGTATGCGTGATAAGCACGATACCCTCTTATTTTTACTCCGGATTCCTTTGTCAAATGAGTTTCAGAGATCAAGCAAATGTCAATGTTGTCATTCCGTAAGAATACTTCTAATTCAGCGTTTTTTTGTAGAAGGCCGTTTGCGTTCCATGTTAAAATTTTTAGTAACTGATTCATATTCATATGGGAGTTCTTTTTTGGCGAGGTTTTAACTCGAGCTTGTTCAATTTATCAAATATGACTTGGTTGACCTTCGTTTGCTCCTCAAGTTTCGCAAGAATTATAGAGAAGACCTGGGAGACTGGGTCTGCCGTAACACCGCTTTGCTTGTTTTCTAGCGACGCAGCTTGAGCATATGTTAGCGTCTCTGGAGATTGTGGCTTTTCCTTTGATTTTGCCGAAGGAACTTTACTTTGCTCGACTCTCGTCTTAGCTTTGACGTGTTTATTGATGGTCGTTACCCTTGGCTTAGCAATTTCAGGACTATTTTTAACCGGTTCTGCGTTCTGTCGTTGAATATTTTTAAATGTGTCTCGCCTTTTTTGAAGCTCTTTTGCCACTTCGCAACCTCAATAGTTCGCTGGGTGCTTTCCTTTGCAGTTAATGCAGGTAGCCGGGGCCTGCTTATTTAGGTCACACTTTTCCGAGAGATGGTTACCAGCACATTTTACGCATCTCGGCTCTTTTTGACAATACGACTGTGTGTGATTAAAGCCTTGACAGCGTTTACACTGAGGTATCGATCTCGTACTCGTACGCATAGGCTCAATCTTGACTACGATATTCAGAATAGTTTTAACGTTATAAATATCGTCTACATTTTCGCTCCTGTCAAAAGTAAGCATAAAGAGCGGAAGTCCATGCTTGACCATGATTTCCTGGCCTTGTTCCGTTTGTTGCTTCACCTTTTTGAGAATATTGACGGCATTAAGAATTTTTAAACCTTTAGCTTTGAGGTCGTTCATTACGTCGTCTTTTGTGCACGAGGGGTGGAGCCCCCTTGCTATAACCCGCAGTGGTCTTTCTGAGTTATTTTCATAAGTATACCACTGGATCTTTTCCGTGTTTAATTTTTGTGATATTGCTCGGTAGCCATCGGAGTCATCAACGTTAATTTTCCACGCATTGTTCCTGAGTGACGTTACCTTGAATTTCGATGTCGTCGTACCTTTAAGAAGGCAATGTAGCTTACTGTAGTCCGTTATGCCAAAGACGTTTATTGCAGGCGGAGGACGTGCTTTAGCTTGAGTTTGTTTTGGCTTCGACTCATTTTGCTTGTCTTCTTTTCGCGGCTCGATTTCGGGCGAAGAGCCGGCTCTGCGTTTCTTGCTAGGTCTTTTCTTTAAGAAGCAATTCGTTTCGCGTGCAAGCTCTTCTTCGTCCGTGTGATATTGTGGATTAGCTGCGCGGGGAGGGGAACCTTTGCGTTCTTTTTGTAAAAGCGAGGTCTTTAGAAGCTTGTTTTGATCTCTCAGCATGTCTACCTCTTTTTTGAGCTCTTGGTAGAGTCGATCCATTTCATTAAGCTTATTGCGAAGTTCATTATTTACCTTCTCAAAGCTTTTACATTTCTCTGAGTCCTGTTTCTTGTGCGCTTGCACTTCCGGTGGACTTTTTTCCCGGAGACATTCGGTCTTGATGGTGGAGACCGAGGTACCCTTGAACTTTTTATAAAGGGGTTTATTAATTGCAATAATTGGCTCTCCCCAGAATCCGTAGAGCCTACCTCCGAAGAGAGTGGATTTTCCAGTGAACCTGGACTGCCACCTGGGGTTTTAAATCTTTTCGTTTTACTCATTGCATTTTTTTGTATACACTTTAAGCCCGGTATACGAAGGGTGGATTTTAGTCGCCTCTTACGACAGGCATGCCTACCTCGGGTATATTCTAACCCCTACCCGAAGGGAGAAAGTAGGCAAACTAAAACTGCCGGGTTCAGAGCACGAAAAGGTGAGGGAAAGATTGACAACAGAAATGTCCTCGACCTTTGCTTTTAAAAGAAACGGTACTGAAAAGATAAGATTAGAAAAGCCACCGGGTAATGACCCTCGGACAGCAGCAATGCAGTCGTATGCTCATGCCGTGGCTTCCGAAAAACCAAAAAACCTTGAAATTTCGACGGACCCCTTTTCTCATGTTTTCTCATTTATTCTCGCGAAACTTAAAGAACAAAGCAAAATAAATAAAATTATTCTTGATAGGCTGGTTAAGCTTGAAAATAATTCACAGAAAACGCGCACTTCAACTAGAATATGAATGACAAACGAATGTTAAAAATATGTACTTGGAATGCAAACGGACTTTTGCAAAAAAACTTGACGAATTGGAAATATTTATGCGCCAAAAAGACATTGATATTTGCTTGATTTCTGAAACCCACATCAAAAAGGAATCGCATTTAAAAATAGCAGGCTATAATGATTACCACGCTTGTCACCCTTCGGGAAAAGCGAGAGGCGGATCATCCTTGCTTATTAAAGACTGTATCAAGCAATCGGAAGACCTAAAGATAGAACTTGAAACTTTGCAACTTTGCACGATTCGAGTTAAAAATAGTCAGCGTACTCTTAAAATTTCGTCTATCTACTGTCCACCGCGCTCCGCGCTTGAAAAAAGTGATTTTCATTAATTTCATTATTGGCGGCGATTTTAATGCGAAACACACGTTCTGGGGCTCAAGATACAGTTCGAAAAAAGTTAGAATGCTCTATGGGGCAGGTATGGAGTACAGTTGCGATTTCCATTCGACGGGTAAACCGACTTACTGGCCAACTGATACTTCAAAAATACCTGATCTGATAGATTTTTTCGTTGTGAAAGGAATATTTACCAACCACATAAAAGTCAAAGAGCGTTTTGATCTGTCGTCTGATCATTCCCCAATTATTTTGACATTGAGCGAAAAACTAGTCTATAACCTAGAGCCAGCGAGATTAACTGGTAGAACAACTAACTGGAAAGGTTTTAGGAACGAAATTGAAGATAATGTTGAACTGAGCGTTCCACTTACGACATCCTATGAACTTGAGGTTGAAGTTGATCGCTTCGTTGAGATCGTACAGCTCGCCTCTTGGAATAATACTCCCATTCCAAGGAAAACGCCGGACAAATACGGCTTACGATATCCTCTGGAAATAAAGGAATTGGTCAAGGAAAAACGAAAAGCGCGTAAAAAATGGCAACAGAGTTGTGCTCCGCAGCATAAAGCACACTTGAATCGTCTGTGCAATTCGTTGAAGAAAACTATTAAGGATTTTAAGAATCGTGCAGTAGGCTCTTACCTTGAAAGTTTAACAGCGAAAAAAGAGTCCAATTATTCACTTTGGAAAGCCATAAAAGGCACCAAAAGGCCCAAAGTCCCTGCGCCGCCAATTAAATTAAATCAAAATGAATGGGCAGGGAAGATAAAGAAAAAGCGAACGTCTTTGCCAGGTGGGCCTGGAAGAAAACTTTATACCGTACGATAGTCAAGTGGCTTACGATAACATCAATACGCCGGATCTACCATCTGGCAATTTAACACTCACAAGTGCAACGCTAAGGGAACTAAAAATGAGATAGAGATTCTAAAACCTAAGAAAGCTCCTGGTTATGATTTAATCACCGGAGAAATTCTCAAAGTTTTACCTAGAAAAGCTTTGATTAAGCTTCTCTATATTGTAAATGCTGCGCTCAGATTAAAACACGTTCCGAGCCAATGGAAAGTTGCGGAAGTAATAACGATCTTAAAACCAGGAAAACCGCCCAATGAAGTTAAATCCTATGGACCAATTTCGCTTCTTCCAATCATATCGAAAATTTTCGAGAGGATATTATAAAGCCGTCTCCAACCGGTTATAGAAGAAAATAATCTTATCCCTGACCACCAGTTTGGGTTCAGAAGTAATCATTCGACGATTGACCAGGTGCATAGAATTACTGACGTAATCGAGAAAGCACTGACAAAAAAAAAAGATTTGCTCAAGCGTATTTCTTGACGTCTCGCAAGCCTTTGATAAGGTGTGGCATGATGGCTTGAAATGCAAACTACGATAAGTTCTCCCTGTATGCTTATACGATATTCTAGAATCATATCTCGGGAATAGACTCTTTCGTGTTAAACATGGACTCGAATACTCCGAGCTCAAGGAAATTTGGGTCGGCGTACCGCAAGGAAGCGTTCTTGGGCCGCTTCTCTATTTGTTATATACGCGTGATGTACCGAACGAAGATGGCACTGTCCTTGCTACGTTTGCCGATGACACTGCTATCCTAGCAGTAGGTAAAACAATCGAAGAAACGACTGAAAAACTGCAAAACGCGCTAAATAAAGTAAATGAATGGACGAGGGACTGGCGGATTGCCCTCAACGAATCTAAATCTGTTCACGTGAATTTCACTTACAAGAAAACTAATAACTTGCCAATTTTTCTAAACTCGGCCCGAATACCTTTTGCAAACGAGGCCAAATACCTGGGAATGACACTCGACGCAAGGCTGAAATGGAATTCGCACGTGAAAATGAAACGAAAAGAACTCGAAATCAAATATAGCGAAATGTACTGGTTACTCGGAAAACATTCCCAGCTCAGTACTGAGAACAAACTGCTGCAAACTGCTATACAAGCATGTGCTAAAGCCGGTGTGGACCTACGGAATACAACTTTGGGGTTGTACCAAGAAAACAAATGCCAATATTTTACAAACTTTTCAAAATAAAGGGCTAAGAGAGATTGTCCAAGCACCGTCGTATAGTAGAAACGACGATATCCACAGGGATCTCGGAATTCCGACAATCGAAGCTGAAACTAGAAGCTTCGCGAGAAAGCATAGAAACCGATTAATCGGACATGTCAACAATACAGTCCTACAAATATTGGATGAGGGCAATTTATTGCGCCGACTACAAAGGACGAAACCCTTCGACTTGGCGAGATAATGATAAACCGCGTCTAGATTGCGGAACATGCAGGATCTTTCCTGCCAAACGTTTTTATTTCGTGATAGAAAAATTGCTTGATAAGTTATTACTTAGTTGCGATATCTAACAAATTTATATCGAAGGGTGGTGCTTTTTATGTCAGTAAGAATCTGACACTATTATGAGCACGCGCTTGCTATTCTCATAGTGTCTATGGAAGATTTTTCACCAACCCTCGAAAAAAAAAAAAAAAAATGTATAGTCCAAACGGAGTTTTATCATTCGCCGATAGCAGCGGCGAGGAGAACCACATGAATCGATGGCTGTCGCAATCGTCCTTGTGTAGAAATGCACTTTGTGATGAGATCCTGGGTAATGCTCACGTTATTCTCTTCAGCGCTCTTAATCCCCAGCGTCTCCAGTGACCAGAATTGCAACATATCGTCCTCTTTTTCGGCTGCCAGGCTCAAAAGCGCACTAAAACAACAAGAGAGATTTCCATCATTTGAGTTTATAACCTCATCTGTATCATGAACACCCTGTAGTGTCCAACCGAAAATGGTTTCCACCGCTCGTAAACTGCTTGTGAGGCCCATTTGCTTGCCAGTGACGATACTCCAGTAGTAATCCACCCCAATTAGAACAGTCAGTCCATCCTCTATCCTCTGCCTCGATGTCTGAAGGGCAAACACCAGCCAAGTTAATACCCTTAAACTGCGGGCAGTCAACTTGAGGGGCTGCCAAAACGTCCACGCAAATCTCAGGTACCATTATGGCCTCTAGCATAATCACCACCCTGGGATTGAACTGACTGCGCAGCGACAATTTTACCTTCTGGAATTCATTGATTGATTTGGCTTGCTTCGATCCAAAAGGAATGATGGCCAAATCAACTGTTCCTAATATCCTCAATCTCAGCTTCGTCACTAGGCTCTTTCTTATGTAAGTAAATTGACTGCCTCCGTCAATTATAAGTCGTATGGCTACTTTCGTTTTTGGTGTACACAATATACACCGCATGGTTTTTAAAAAAACCGTTTGTTTGGAAATGTGAGCACACAAACTCATAGACTTGTTTTGCACCTCTACTTGGCTGTCAGAATTGACATCGGTTTTGATGAGTGAGATGGCTGGATAACATAGTGAAGACAAGTGTCTCCCTTTGCATTTAACACATACGAATGACTTGCTGCTCCTGTAGTTTTTCGCCATATGGCCAAGTTTAGTGCAGCGAAAACATCTTCGTCCCTTTCTGAGCATGTTTGTTTTTTCAGCAATGGTTATCTTACTGTTACAGTCTTTCACGTCGTGGCATTGGGATTGACAAAATAGACATGAGCGTGTCTCACTCACTGTAACGAGACTCGAAGCTGTTGTTGTATGATTTGTATTAGATTCACCTTTGGATTCGTTTTTATCAACGTCACTCCTGTCCATAGACTCAATTTCTCGTTTCAGGAACCGAAGAATACCCTTCACGTCGTGATCTATAGTCGCAGAGACAGACGACTCACTTTGATTTGATGCTTTCACGTCGTCGCTTACAGTCGCATCCAAATCCTCAGCACGTTCCGCCTGTCGATGATAATCGATGCGCAACGATTTTGGTAGACAACGAAGGAGCACTGATTTAAGCATTACTGAATAATGCGTCAGAGGAACCTGCAGAGCGGTGTGCGAACGAATGGCAGCAACTACGGATCCGTAAATATTTCGCAACCCTGAGAGATCTTGGAAAAAATCCATGAATATAAAATCGATACGCACCACCTTTTTATCGATTTCAAAGTTGCCTATGATAGCGTGTATAGAGACGAGTTATACAGAGCCATGTCTAGTCTTGGCATCCCTGCCAAGCTCGTCCGTTTGTGCAGAATGACGATGGCGAACTCTCACTGCTCTATCAAAGTCGGTAAGAACATCATCGAACAATTCGATGTCAGGAAAGGTCTTAGACAAGGTGACGCGCTATCACGCGATCTCTTTAACATAGTACTTGAAAGAATTGTACGAAACTCACAAGCCAACACCGGAGGTACAATCTTTTACAAGTCTGTACAACTACTCGCTTATGCCGATGACATCGACATAATCAGAAGAACTCAGCGGGCCGTCAATGGGGCATTTACGAGTATTGAGATCGAGGCAGCAAAGATGGGTCTAGCGGTCAATGAAAGCAAAACAAAATATATGTTGTCTACAAAAAAGGACACCCAACATCGGCGTCTTGGACAGAACGCCACAATAGACAGATACAATTTTGAGGTAGTAAAGGATTTTGTCTACCTAGGCTCTATGGTCAGCTCCGCAAATGACATCAGTGGAGAGATCACACGGAGAATTACTCTTGCCAATCGTTGTTTTTATGGGCTAAAACGGCAATTGAGTAGCAAAGCCCTATCTCGAACTACTAAGGTAACTCTTTATAAGACATTAATCATCCTAGTCCTGGTGTATGGCGCAAAGGCATGGGCTTTGACAAAACCGGATGAGGATGCCTTTGGTTATTTCGAGAGAAAAGTTCTTCGAGCGATCTTTGGTCCCGTCTGCATAGACGGTAAGTGGAGGAGAAGGTACAATGCCGAACTATACGGCCTGTACAAGGACATCGACTTAGCCAGAAGAGTTCACATACAGCGACTAAGATGGCTGGGTTATTTAGAGCGGATGGAGCCCAACCTTCCCGCTAAGAAAGTCTTCGAATCCCGGACGGACGGCGCAATAGAGGACGACCTCGCGATAGGTGGCGCAAACAAGTGGATTGGGACCTCAACCAACTTGGCGTGCGCAACTGGAGGCAGCTGGCTCGTAACCGTGCTTTCTGGAGAGGTTTGTTGGTTGAGGCCCAGGTCCACCCCGGACTGTAGCGCCATCTAAGTAAGTATGCATTTGTCGATTAGCTTTTCGTTGTCGCTATACTGCTGTTGTAGTAAAGCTAAAGCAGATTCGTAGCACTTCTCAGAAGGGATAAATCCATTTGTGACTTTTCTGGCATCGCCCTTCAATGTAGATTCTAAATAATTAAACTTCTCGGATGAGCTGAAGTTGGAGTTATCGTGAACTGCACTATTGAATTGCTCCCAAAAAGGCAACCAATTGGAGAAATTTCCGTCGAACGTCTTTAGAAGAAGTCTCTGCAGTTTCGCTCCGCTGAATCCACTGCTGGATGGTCTTGCGCTCATGGATATGTTACCTGTTCTGTCCGGAACTGGATCGGGGTTTAGTTTTTTCTGCAGCCTGTCCAACCGTGTATTAAGTCGTGCAAGCGCGTCCACGGCTTGCTCTTGATATTCTGCTACTTTATCCTGGGGGTCATCGACTTTGGCTATTCCCTTTCTAATGATGTCCTCGTTCACCAGGTTGAGATTTTCGTGCGCCGTGTTTAACCTCTGAATGTAAGACACGAGCTCTTCTTCGATATCATCGAAATTTTCCTTGTTTACTGCTGACAACTTCGACTTGTCATCGTTCAGGAATTCCAATGCTGCAGCGACGATTCGGGTCACTTGACCACGATAGGCTGCTCGTGATGCAAATTCCATTAGCGTTTTTTCTCTTTTCCCGGGTCTCGGCACCAAATGCTATAAAATCCAGCTTACCCGAATGAAGAACCCCAGTTCACAATCCAGAAAAGACAATAAAAAGAAAACCTCTAATTTAAATGCTAATGAATTCTTTATTGCTACCTTGATCCTGATCCTATCGGTTGTAGAGTCGAAGAAGAAAGAGATCGATGAACGAAAGCTTTTCTAGGAAATGGCTTGTTTGTCGGATTCGAACATATAATCGAATTCAAGATAGTGGCGGCGCGGCCTGCCATCTATTTATCAGTTTAATTCAACAACGTTCGCACCTCTCGCGAACGTTTGATAAACATTCGGGAGTATTATTGTCATGAGAAAGCTCCTAAAAAAAAATAGTGTTGTGCCTCACCCACATAAGCACATGGTTGAAGTGAAACTTCATTTCAATGAAACGTATTAATCCAACGCATACACCGGACGCGCTCACGGAGCACACAACAACTGATGCATCTATTGCGTTTACATGACCGGATTGAGAGATCGAATTGGCATAGGAATGAGTTTCGATTCGCGTTTTCGCTGTAACTGAATTGAAGAAATGAGATTGAATAGAAACGAAAGAGGATTGAGTTTAATAACTCTTCCCTTGTTCTGAAGTTGCTTTTCTTCGCCTTCTTTTGTTTCCTCCAGATTATGGCCTAGATGACTACCTTGTATGATACCAAAAGTTACCTTTCTTATACGACATGTTAAACTATCAACCTTTACCATTTGTCTTCTATCACTTTAATAAATGGAAAAGCAGCCTAGCATTGAAGAGTTAAAACCCAATGATTTTTTTATTTTTTTCTTAGGTTGCGCCAAGGATGTGCAATCTCCATAGATACTAATAGCCCGAGTGCTACTAGCATGCACGATTCGCAAACCTGAGTAATCGATTCCAGGAATACGCCTACTAAACACACACACACTACACACTTCAACCACTCCGCGGTACTGCCGTTAGGTATTTCTTCGTGGGGCTGGTTAGCAATTATGCTCTAGTCTCCGAGGCCGCCTCTTGAGCTCTTCTTAGGGCTTCTGCTCTTCGCAGCGCATTCTGCACACATACTATGAATGAGCAGATCTCCCTCCACTCGCCCTCTGATCGTGTCATGTGACTTACAAGATTTTCTGGACTTGGCAGGTTTGCTCTATCTTCTGCAAAGCGTCTGCAGTAGAACACTGCATGCTCCGCGTCCTCCTCTTCGTTTGGACATTCTGGACACAGGGGCGATGGAGGTATTTCCGGTAGCCACCGTGTCCGGATAGGAACTGTGTGAGGTGGTAGTTACAGTTCCCCCTCGCTCTCTCTGTTCATGATTTTATAGTGGGAATGAGCTTGTGGGTCCACCTGCCTTTTGTAGAGCTGTCCCACTTGGTTGGCCACAGCGTTAATATACCCTCTGCATCTCATCGGCGAGGATGTCGATTGGGACCATCCCAGCTAAAAGGCAGGCTGCATCGTCGGAGACACTCCGGAAGCCGCTGATCACTCTGATTGCGCAGAGCCTGTGAGCTGATGGTAGCTTCTTCCTGCACTCATTTGTCGCCAGTGCACCTGCCCATATCGGGGCAGCGTACAGAAGTACCGAGCTGACCACTCTGGACAGCAGGGTCCTGCGGGCGTATCCAGGCCCGCCGATGTTCGGGAGCATTCGGGAGAGTGCTGCCTGCATCAGCGATGCTTTCTTACTAGAATACTCGCCGTGGGCTTTGAAGCGCAGCCTGTTGTCGAGCATGACTCCAAGGTACTTCAAGGATTCTTTGGATCTGATTGTCTGGTTTCCGACCCGGAAGCTGGCATATTCCACCTTTTTGCGGCTGGTTATTAGGACAGCTTCGGTCTTATGGGCAGCTAGTTCCAGACCGGTAGACTCCAGCCATTCCTTTATTCTTATAACTGCCTCATCCGTGGCAGACTCCACCTCGTGTACGTGCTTGGCTACTATAACCACTGTGATATCATCAGCGAAGCCAATTACTTTGACTCCCTCGGGCAGTGTTAGTCGCAGAACTCCGTCGTACATAATGTTCCATAGGAGAGGTCCCAGAACCGACACTTGCGGGAGTCCCGTGGAAACACTGTAGTGCTTAACGCCATCGTCACTATGATATCTTAGCTTCCTACCGCTGAAGTAGTCCGTGACTATCCTCAGCAGGTAGTATGGTGTATCCATCCTGGCCAGGGATCTCCTAATGAATGACCTGCTTGTCGAGTTGAACGCATTTTTGACGTCGAGCGTAACTACTGCGCAGTATTCCTTCGTCCCCCATTTCCACCTTTTCCCTTGCATTGCTTCGGTTGCTATATCTACTACCGCCTTTACGGCATCGACGGTAGAGCCTGATTCGTCTGACCCTGACAGGGCTCCGTTTTCATCTGCCACCGCAAGCAGTCTGTCATAGGTGAAACGCTCTAGGATCTTTCCCAGCGTATCGAGCAGGTATATTGGGCGATACGATGATGGTTGTCCGGGCGGCTTATTGCCCTTTGGAAGCAGCACTAAACGTTGCAATTTCCATGGTGTAGGGAATACCCCCTCCTCTATGCACCTTTGCATCGTTGTTAGAAAGATGCCCTATTCGGGATGCCATTCGGTCCAGGTGCTTTGCTGTCTCAGAGTTTTCTGCATGCCCCAAAGAGTTCTTCCGACGTGATTGCCGGGATATGCTCCATGCTGATCTCCCTCGTGATGGAGTCCATAGTAGTTGGTCTATGGGGGAATAGGTGCTCTACTCTAGTCTTTAGCATTGCCGGGCATGTAAGTTGTGGAGACCTGCTGCTTTTAAGCTTCTTCATCACCACTCTATACGCTATACCCCAGGGGTCTAAATCGGCCTCGTCACAGAGCCGCCTAAAGCTCCTTGACTTACCCTCATAATAGCCCTTTCCAGTTCTCGCCTCGCCAATTTAAATGTGGTTAGCCGCTCTTGGAAATCTTGTCTGCCTCTGGATCTCTGAGATCTGCGTCGTGCTTGTAGGCACTTCGCTCTGAGCCGTTTAATCTCGTCGGTCCACCAGTAGCAGGGATCGCCTCTTTTACTGACAGACCTTCTGGGCATTGCTGCGTCGCACGCTGTGGTAATGACCTGGATCAGCTGATGCGAAAGGGCCTCAGCCGATCCATTATTCGTTGTGGCGCTTGTGATTAACATTTCTTCGAACATGTCTTTGTCGAAGAGCCTGTCCTTCCACTTTGGTCCTGTCAGGGTGGAACGCAGTCTACGTTTCTCCTCGCCGACATTAAATAGAATTGCCTGGTGGTCACTGTGGTTATAGTCTTCGCTGATCCGCCATTTGGTTTCCGCAGGAGTGAGTTGCTCATGAATGTGATGTCAATGATTGACCCTCTGCCTGCATTTCGAATCGTTTCCGCTGTACCGTCGTTGGCCAGACTAATGTCCAGTGCTGCGAAGCATTCGAGGAGAGCTCTTCCCTTTGCGTCTGTGGTTCTACTGTCCCAATCAGTAGCCCAGACATTGAAATCTCCAGCAATAATCAATGGATGTTTCCCTTGCGCGTCAGCTACGATGTCGTCCAGCAGCTTTAGATAGTCCACCAGTGGTAGACTGGGGGGCGCATAGGAACTATAGAAGTGCACACCATTTATCCTTGCAGATACGAAAAGGTCAGCCTGGTGGCCGACTGACTGCAGAGCATAGCTCCCGCAGGTCCATATCGCGGCTTTTTTCGTGGTATCGTCTATCCAGCTGCTTCCATTTATGGGCTTGTAGGGTTCGCTTATAAGGGGTACGTCGATTCTTTTCTCTCGTACTGTTTGCGCCAGAAGGTCCTGCGCGGCGGCGCAGTGGTTTAGGTTTATCTCGACGACATTCATCATATTATTTTGGCCAGTGCCTTCTTGAGTACCGGGCACTTGCTGCTACCAGCTACATGTCCGGCATTTTCTGCCGTGACCGTCTTACACCAGAAGCATAATGCGTCCTTTTTGCATTCTTTGGCTATGTGGCCCTCCTCTCCACAGTTTCTGCACTGCTTGGATGGGTCATGCTCGCTCTTACATTGACGCGCCGTGTGGCCAACACCTAAAGCATTTGGTAAGGGTTTTTCAAACACGAATACGGCAGTTGACCCGTCTTTGATTTCGATCGTGGATCTCTGAATTAGAGTGCGGATCTCCGCCTCTGCGCCAAGGTTCTCACCTATTATGGTCCCAAATTGTTCGGTTCTATCACCAGATTTACGTAGCTGGAACAGCAGGTCGCCTTTCTGGGTTCTCCTAATCTTTGTGACCGA
This sequence comes from Brachypalpus laphriformis, assembly GCA_945910035.1. Lineage (NCBI taxonomy): Eukaryota > Metazoa > Arthropoda > Insecta > Diptera > Syrphidae > Brachypalpus > Brachypalpus laphriformis. Next base: position 88,585,692 of record OX246755.1, on the reverse strand, counting down.
TTCACCCAGGTTGTGGAGCTTGGGGTCCGCTTTGACCCTGCGTAGTATTTCGGCGTAGGAAAGTTGACCCTTGGTTGACACCACTATTGCGTCCGGTCGCGTTTTTTCATTGACGGTCTTGCCTGGCTTCTTCTCATCCTTCTTGTTCTTTTTTGAGAACTTTCGACCAGGCATTCCCGCGGCCTATAGTCTGCTCGTTGCTCACCGCTCTGACGGGCTTTTGACTCTTTGTGGCTGTGTTGGCGATCTTCTTCCTGGAAGCATTTAACCATTCATTTTCTCCTGCCGCCCGTTGCTTGCTTGTGGTTGCGTTTGCCACTTATCTAAGGCCACTGCGGTCTCAACGCCAGCTGCGGCAACTTTTGCTTAGTGTTTTCCAAAGATGGATGTTTCTGCTTCTGCTTTGGCTCCGGACGTTTTCTGTCTGTAGCACCATTTGCCGGATGTACCTCGTTCCGCTTTGGCTCCGGGGGTTCGCTGTCGCCTACACTCGCATCGCTTGGTGAATTGAGCGCCTTTTTCCGTCTTCCAGCATTTCTACCAGCCCCCTAATTTGCTCACCTAGTTTGTGGAAATCAGATTGCTGGGCGGATGGTTCGACCGTCACGGTTCTTATTGCAGGTGACTCGCGTCGTTCCTTGTTCCTTTGTGCTGATGCTACTTGGCCAACTGGTGACCTCAGCATCCTTGAGCTCCCCTGAAAGGGGTTTTCCTCGTTCTCCTCTGTATTTTCTCCGGTGTTTTTGTTTGTTTTGTTTGTAATCATTTCTAGTAGGTCCCCACTCAAAGCCGCTATCAATGCTTGAATGTGTAGTCACCCATGGATCCCATGGTTATCTGTGCAACAAGGGGGCCATGCGAGGGTTGGCACAACCCCTTATGAGGTATTGTGTCAGAGCCGGATCAGTGCTAAGCAGGAATGTTACATCTGCACCTACACCACCAACTTAATGGTAACGAAACATTAAACGTACTTTGAGGCCTGCCAAGGTTTTAACGGGACGGAGGCGCTCGTAACATTAGCCTGAAAGCCATTTCAACCGGATTTCACTCCAACTTACTCAGGTAACAGAATACTACAAACGTCAGCCCTCATAGCTCTCATTCCAATTCGTTATCCAGTATGCCATAATTAAGACCTTACTGGGCTCGGTCTTAATGTTTCCTTTTTTGGTGTTGGTACTGATGATGAAGTCATCATAAAGAAAGAACAGTTTGTAGTTCTTCTCGATATAATGATGTATAATATATGCAACCTCTCATCCAGAGCAGGAGACTGCACGTTTCACGGTATGGCGGGTACATCCGGATCTCGCCATTTTCTCCATCCTGTATCCCTCGTAGCCACCGTATGGGGTGGGGAGCACTTACATGGAAGACGGTGCTTATTTGTCCAGTCGCAGAAAGTTCATATGGGTTCCTTTGACCTTTCAGCTACGCCCTCCTTCTCTGCCGTTCTTGGTCGGGGACTGCTTATTGGGTATTCGCAGCTAACCAGCATTTGTGCAGGCCGTACACTATCCGCCACCTGTGAACCCCACAGTTGCCTGAGCTTAGCTTCACCAGCCCGTCCGACTTGGTGACTGTGCTAAGCTAAACCCAATGATTTAAGCTTAGCTAAATGTAAAGTATGATGCACTCTATCAAAGCTTTTGTTAAATTTGTGTAGACTATTTACATGAACTTATAAAACGAAAAAAATATGTGCTATAAAATGCGAACAATACGCGGTGTACCCAAGCGGTCCACCATCTAAGTACTAACCGCGCCCGACGCTGTTTGATTTCGGTGATCGGACGGGAATGGTTAATCCTTTTATGTTTGGTTTTTGTGCCAAGGTTTTGTGTCGAGTTCATTCGGATTCACTAGTCTCGCTAAAGAAGTTTCACTTCTTCACATTTCACTTTTCCATTTTAAAAAATAATATTGGGCACTCAAAACTATTCGATCAAAACTAATACTTGTAACAATGATATGCAGGTATTATTAAAGAGGCTCGAAAGAGAACTCTTTAGAAATGTTATACACTAGCACCCCGATTATCCGGTAACTTGACGAGGAAGCGGTTGCTGGATAATTGAAACACACAAAATTGAAAATTTACGCAAAATATGATAAGAATGAACTTGTTTATATCTGAACATATTTAAATCCAGTATGTAATACGTGTTTTAATACATACGTGAGAATTTTTTTCAAAATTATTTAAAAAAGTCTGTGGCATGTGCTTGCCTTTAACAATATGCATTTTAAAACAAACAAACGAGTTTTTCGTGTAAGCTCAGAACGTCAATATCGGCAACGTAATTTTGTTGATCAAGTAATTTAATAAATCATTTGCCGCCTTTAATGCAAGTTCAGCATATGCTCTATCATCATTTCATTGAATTTTTTTTTTCTTCCGAAAACGTCTTTGTTAAGCCTCTATGACGCTCTGATCCATTGGCTGGACCAGAGGCATCACGTTTGGTGGTAGGTACTACACGAAAATATGTCCGTCTACAGTTTGCAACGAATCTTCATCAGGATGTGCATGTGATAGAGTGTTATCCAATAGCAACATACCTTTTTGCAGTAGATTCTTAGACTCCAAATGTGATATCACCGGGCGCACAAACTCATCAAAAAGCCATTTTTAAAAATGTTCTGATTCATCCAAGCTTTAGTCTGATTGTAATAACAAACAAGAAAATTTCGGACCACTTGTTTTTTTAAACGATCTAGAATTTAGTTTAAGTTTTAAGTTATGTGTTCCACTGGCATTCGATCAAGATATTAATGTCACTCTTTCTTTGCTAGATTTGTGCCTCACAACTGATGGTCTTGGTACATTATAAGTGTTCTAGACGGTTATGATTTCCAATAAAAACCCGACTTGTCTACATTAAAATATTGTTCAGGAGTGAATAGGTAACGTTCAATCAACCGCTTAAATTCAGTGAGATACATGTCTGCTGCATTTTTATCAGCACTTACATAGTTTTTCGCCATAAATGTCTAATTTTCGGATACTATGAGAAGATTTGAAGCGTTGAAAAGGTTTCCCACTTTCCACTTTTGTGTGAAACCACTGTGCCTCTTCAAGAAGCAGTGGCCCGATACTACATGACCCTCGATTCGTTTTTCTTTAAACCATTTGTACACAGCAAATACACATCTTCTGCGTCCAATGTGGACGATTTTGCAACCACCCTAGGAAGCTTGAAAAGGTTTCCCACTTTCCACTTTTGTGTGAAACCGCTGTGCCTCTTCAAGAAGCAGTGGCCCGATACTACATGACCCTTGATTCGTTTTCCTTTAAACCATTTGTATACAGCAAGTACACATTTATTACGTCCAATGTGGACGATCTTGTCATTTTCGCGACGTTACTTCCTTAAAAGACTCGGTTTTTAAAGCCAACTTTAAGATTTTGTGCTTTTGGCGTAAGATATTGCGCACTGTTTGTAGGCCGATGTTGTAAGATTTTGTCAAGATAGCAACACTTTTTCCTATGTCATGCTTCTCAATTAATTTCAGTCTATTTTCAATAGTTAAAACTATTTTTTATGTGTTTCGCATTCATGATAGGTTATGTACGTATGTGTGCTGTGTGATAATTTTCCAACGCAATTGCACAATACGATAACATGCTGCTTACTCATTAATGGATATCACCTACCTACCTATCAAAAATGATAAAACACTGAAACGTTTGTTATGTATGGGTTTTTCTCCATTTTTGTAAAGTCCTCGGCTAGGATAATCGAATAAGAATAAGAGGATTTTACAAGGATAAGCGAAAAGCCTGGTACGCACGGATAAGCGAGAAACGCGGATTATAGAAGCGCAGATAATCAAGGTTCTACTGTGTTACAAATTTACACAAAAAGTACCACACGATATGTGAACAAATATTATAGATAACATATGTATGCGAGTGTGTGTATATGCGAATGTAAAACTTCAGTTAAGAATTGCTGTAAATACAATTCTGACCTCTATAGCACTTCTTCGTGAGCTCATGAGAATCATTTCTGAATTTCAGTGTATTGACCCTTTCAGAAGGACGTTGTCGAAAGTGCCACTTCAAAAGCCAGTTTATTTCCGCTCCCAATTTCGCGTTCAGTCGAAAGCCTATTCTGCTGAACTCTTCAATGAAATGTTGCGACAATATCAAACAAAGATTTATCATGGCGGATTTAGGGAAGATTTATTTTATTTCTAGATTTGCCTGTTTCACGGGATAACTTCGCGATAGGCCCAGGGGAATCGGGACGCATACAAAATTTGAGGAAAGGATGAAGGCTAAAGGATAGCCTGTTAAAATGAAGTACTGTCCCTTAAAATAAAGTAAGGATGTCTCCGTAATCATGGGAAATGGGGTGGTAATAAATCCACAATAAGACCGTAATGTCCTGATGACTTGTTCATTTACATCAGCGAGTGTGTATGGATGACAATATACCCTTGTACATACATATTTACCTGCACATACATTTGTCTATTTAACTTTGAAAGTCTTTTTGTTGATTCAGCGATAATACCATGATATTTCGCTATAATAATATTTAATATATTTATTTTATGTAGAAATTTTGGTATGTCCATGTTGTTTATATTTTATTTTGTAAATGTATTAGTAGCTTATTATTTATATTCTCTCTTCTTCAGACGGACTTGAATACCATTTTCTGACTGTAACGTCACTCTTATATTCAAGATTGGATCATAATCACTCTCCGGAACACAATCCGCTTTTGTATGGTCATTAATTCCTTTTGGCAACCCATCAATTGGTGGTAGTATTTCAAAATTACGCACAAATTTCGATAGCATAGCCTTGAGTTGCATCATAGAAAACTTTTCAGCTGAAAAAAAATGTTCCTATATGTATGAAGTAAATAATAAATGAAAGTCTAACGTACCAACACACCCCCTTGGACCAGCACTAAATGGAACGCTTTTGAAAGCATTTACCCCTTCCTTCTTCTGAGCATCATTAAATCGGTCTGGTTTAAATTCACATGGACTTGGGAAATGCTTTTCATTGTATCCCATTGCCAATAGGCAAAGGACGACTGTTGTTCTACTGGCAATTTTTGTTCCGTCTGTCAGGAATAGATTTATTTCACATTTGTGAGGTACTTAAAGTACTTAGCAAACGTACTTATATCAATTGGCTTGCGGTTAGTTCTGGCTATTACTGGTACACTAGGGTATAAACGCAACGTCTCACGTATGACTGATTCCAGGTAGATCATAGCATCTAAATTTGAGGAACTGGGTATCGCTGCCAAATCTGTTCCAAGAATACTCTGCTGCTCTGCAGCAACTTTTGATTGTACCTCCGGATGGCGGGAAAGCGTATAAATTGTGAATGATACTGCAGATGCTATTGTTTCGTGACCCTAAGTAGATGAAAAAATATATATATGTATTAAAATTAGTTTTGCATAAGTGGGTTGAAAACAAAATCTTTTTGCATTATACGATAACGATAAGAAATCGGAGAATAGTTTAACATGACTTTTTGTTTGCCCTAACGCAAGGCCCACCACTGCAATAGCCAGTCGAATCTTTCCGGCGGACCTGTATTTCCACTTCATTAGTTCTGTGTCATGTATTATAAGACAATTTAACTTTCGGACGTAGTAAAATGTAAGCAGTAAAAAACAATAAAGGCGCGATTTTCGATTTTTTTTAAAGTGCAAGTGTAAGTACCGTTATCCTGATATTTTTCAATAATTTGCTATGTAACACTTTTGCAAATCGAAAATGTTCACGAAAATAAAGGTCCATTCACAGCTGACCTGCGAATGCCCAAACTGCGAACAACCAGTTTTTAGTACGTTTATAAGCACGCCCTTGGCAATTTTATTATTCCAAAAGAACTGAGCTTAACTTGTCTATCGATTAATATATAAAAAGTTGAATTGTAATTAGTTTCTGCGAAGAAATTAACAATTCGCCGATTTTTCCGCGAATAAGCGAATGATTTTTGAGAACTGTCAACTTTTATTCGCATTCCCCACATGTAAGACGCAATCCACATTCCCGCGACCAAAACATTCGCGAGAGTTTAACCTCACAATTCTTTTGTTTTGTTCTTGGTGGGTAGGATCGTGGTTGAATTTATCGAAAGAAGGTAAGATATAACCTTCTCAATGAAAGTCACGCTGCGTATTTATGCATTTTTCACGGTTAGGCAATTAGTTACACAATGAATGCCAACTGGAATTCGCGGATTGCCGCGACCAGATAAAAAAGTAGCTGTGAAAGAAGTGTCAAAATTTGCGAATATTCGCTTATTCGCATTCGCAGGTCGCTGAGCTGTGAATGGACCTTAAGGGAATACTTTCTGCGAACTGTCAACTTTTATTCACATTCCACACATGTAGGTCGCAATCCACAATCCCCCGACCAAAACATTCGCGAGAGTTTAACTTCACAATTCCTTTGCTTTGTTCTTGGTGGGTAGGATCGTGGTTGCATTTATCGAAAGAAGGTAAGATATAACCTTCTCAATGAAAGTCACGCTGCGTATTTATGCATTTTTCACGGTTAGGCAATTAGTTACAAAATGAATGACAACTGAAATTCGCGGATTGCCGCGACTAGATAAAAAAGTAGCTGTGAAAGAAATGTCAAAATTTGCCAATATTTGCTTATTCGCATTCGCAGGTCGCTGAGCTGTGAATGAACCTTAATACTTGCTCTATACTTATGAGTGCAAATAATTACTGTAGGTATATTAAGGTCCATTCACAGTTCAGCGACCTGCGAATGCGAACGAGCGAATATTCGCAAATTTTGACATTTATTTCACAGATACTCGTACTTTTTTATCTGGTCGCGGCAATCCGCGATTTTCAGTTGTCAATAATTTTGTAATTACATAATTTCCTAAACGTGAAAAATCCATAAATACATATGTAGGTGACTTTCATTAAGAAGGTAATATGTTACCTTCTTTCGATAAATTCAACCAGGATCTTACTCGCCAGGAACAAAACAAAAAAATTGTGAGATTAAACTCTCGTGAATGTTTTGGTCGCGGGAATGTGGATTGCGTCCTACATGTGTGGAATGTGAATAAAAGTTGACAGTTCGCAAAAAGCATTCGCTTATTCGCGGAAAAATCGGCGAATTGTTGCTTTCTTTGCAGGAACTAATTACAATTCAACTTTTTTTATATTAATCGATAGATGAATTAAGCTCCGTTCTTTTGGAATAGTAAAATTGCCAATGGCCTGCTTATAAATATGCTAAAATGGGTTTTTTCGCAGTTCGGGCATTCGCAGGTCGCTGACCTGTGAATGAACCTTTAATGTATGGAATGCTTACAATCTATCTGAAAAGGAACACATGATACCCTGTCCCGAATGATTTAACCACGCACTACTAAATTGAGCGTGGAGTTGTAAAATGAAAAATTTCAACTGAAGTACCCAGTTTCTTCTACTTTTTAGAGATTTTATTAAAGTCTGTTTCTTTTTTTTAAGAAAAAGCCCCAAAAGAGTGGACTTGAACCTATAACACTTTTCCCCCACAGGCTCACAGGCTATGTGTTATCCGGTTTTTCAAAATTGTGGTTCGATGCTGTTACGTCTTGTCATGATTAATTACTTATACTAGTACATATCGCGTGTGGTTGAAATTCGACCGAGGTGAAAAAAAAGCAGCGAGAAAGACAACGCTATATATTTGTTTACATAACTTTTTTTTTGTGATATTGTCTCGTTCAGGGAAGTCAAAGGGATCTACAGCTATGAACGTGATCAAAATGCTTTCATTTAATTGGTTAAAGTGTTTTGTATGAGGAAAGCATGTGTGTATGTTCACTTTATTTTACCTGACTTAACGGTAACATACGCACGTGATTTTTATTTTTTATTTTTTTCTGCACATCTATGTCACAGTACTCCTCCTTTTATAATAAATACTAAAAAACGTACAAAAAATTTCGTTTTCATGTTTTAATATATAGTATACTCGTAAGATTTGGTTCTATAAAAGGTTCCTTTTTTTAACTCTTACCAGTGAATTCTCAAATTTGAATGTGAGTTATTAATTTAATAATATTGTATTATTTCCTGAAATTTTACAGTTAACCGTTGTCTTAATCACACTTGAATTGGGTTTTCACAATTGTGAGCTCCAGTTCTATAAAGCGGTTAAATCCGAAATTCCATTTATCCACATACATACATACATATTTGGTGCAACAGCCCAAGAAGAGCCTAGGCCTAGCTTCTCGAAACCACTTATACTGTGTTATATTTATATATTTTCCCCACGATTAGATGGGACCTACAACTTTGTGGGGTATCCGAAGTGCAATTTTTATTTTGCTTTTGAGAAGCTTTTGAATGACAACAATACTCTCGGATGTTTGTCAGACGTTTGCGAGATTCGAACATTGAACCACATGCGCAGTGGTCCGTCACCCTAAACACTGCGCCACGGCCGGCCGGCGCCCACAGTTTCGTTTATTCGTTGAATTTGAATTTTAGCCGCTTTATTTGTTTAGAATGCCTCGAAAACCTTTTAATGAAGAAGACGTTTTTCAAAAAAATTCATAGTTGATAAAGTTGAAGATGATAAGAAATCTGCAAAATTTGATTCCGAAGGAGAGATTCCATTGTCTTGTACTTCGACTTCGGCGATTTTAAGTTCCCGAAAAAAAAAATCTCAGTTGATCGAAATGCCATTTCAACAGGATGGATTATTGTCTGGTCATGTTTCAGATAAGACACTTGTAAATTTGGCCTGTTAAAATACTATAAGAATATATCTCGCACTATTTTACGGTTCATTTAATAGAAGAGTCCGTTATGCATATGTACGCCACAATATTATCTTGCAACAATTTGTCGTGAGCTTAAAACCACATTAGAAAAGATGTCAGTATTTGTTTTAGAATTTACGCCATACATACATACATACATAATCCGGTCCTCTTGTACCCTACGGTGTCGAGGTTCTGTCTCTGGTTTCCGTCATCTTTTCTTTAATAAATTTTCTCCATTTCTTCCTGTCTCTAGCTGCTTCCTTCGCCGAGTTCCAGCTTTCTCCTGCATCTTTTAGTACTTTCTCTAGCGCGTTGTTCCATGTTGTCCTGGGCCTTCCCCTTCTGTTCTTCCCTTTAGTTCTAGCCTCTCAGATTTTTTTAACTTGTCTGTTGTCCTCCATCCTCACTAGATGTCCAAACCATCTCAGTTTTTTATCTTCTATAACTTTTTTCACGGATTCCACATTTAGCTCTTTTCGGATGTCTTCATTTCTTTTTCTGTCGATTCTCTTTACTCCTATCACTCTTCGAAGGTATTTCATTTCCATGGCCTGTATTTGCTTTTCTTCTCTTTCAGTAAGGACCCAGTTTTCTCCTCCATGCAACAGTACTGGTAGGTACATAGACTTGAAGATTGATATTTTTGTGGCTCGAGTTATTTCTTTATGATCTAGAAATTTTTTTTTGCAGCACTGCGTACAGCCTATTTGAAGATTGGATCCTTGCCTTCAATTCCTCCTCTAAGTTGCCCTTGCTGTTAATAACGCTTCCAAGATACTTATAATTTTCAACTTGCTCGAAGGTCACTCCGTCCACACTCACTCTTATCGTCCCTGTTCTGTTACTTACGACCATCACTTGAGTTTTCTCGACATTGAGGTGCAGATTTTGAGATTCCAGGACCTCCTTCCATACTTGTAAGTTTTTCTCTAATTTTCTTTCAGAGTTTGCAAAGAGTATAATGTCATCGACAAAAGCACATGTCAATAAAGAGATGGGTTCTAGGCGCCTATATCCCACATTAAAAATGTCCATCCTTTCCTGACACTGTCTGATTGAATCGTCCATGGCGCAGATGAACAAAACTGGGCTTAGTGTACTCCCTTGTCTGAATCCGTCGGATGTTTTAAATGCGTCAGACATCCTGTTACTGGTTCTTACTACATTATATGTCTCTTTATATATACTTTTAATTGCCTCTATAAGTTCTTCTTCCACTCCTTTATTTCTTAGACTCATCCAAATTGTCCCTCTACTTATTGTATCGAATGCCTTCTTCATATCTAAAAAACATATGTAGACATCTTTATCTTTGGCTAGTTTTTTCTCCAGAACTTGCTGCACTGTGAAGGTATGGTCTTGTATACTATGTGCTGGTCGAAATCCGCTTTGTACATCCGAAAGTTGTCTTTCTACAGTCCTCCTTAATCTTTTTTCGAGTATTGTTTCGTATACTTTGAGAGCAGTGGTAAGCAGTGTGATGCCTCTGTAGTTCCCGCAATCTTTTGCATCTCCTTTCTTATATATAGGCAGAATCACTCCATATTTCCATTCCTGTGGGATTTTCTGGCTTATCCATATCATGTTCAGTATCTTTCTCAGTTCGTTCTCTCCATCTTCTCCGAGGTATTTAATGTACTCTGGTGCAATTTCGTCGATTCCTGGTGCCTTTGCCAGTTTAATTCTTCTGAGTGCTGCGGTTATCTCTTCTTTAGATATGTGGCTTTCTCGGTGTAACTCTTCCCTGTGTGTTTCATTTGTCTCCAAGATTTCTTCGGAATCCGTACTTTTGCCCAACTCCTCTGAATTCAAAAGTTCCTTAAAGTGTTCCTCCCATCTGCACACGATTTCCCGCTCTTCTGTCAGAACCCTTTCATCTTTTGCTTTAATTGTTTGTAGCCTAAAGTCTTTTCCAATTTTTAGCGACTTGATCATCCTGTAGAACATCTTTGAATTTTCTTTGCTGTTTTCTTCTACGCGTTTTCCAAAGCTTTCCCATGCTTCTTGTTTGGCTTTTAGCACTGTTTTCTTGGCTTCGTTTCTCTGTCTTTTGTAGGCGTTATATTTATCGATGCTTTTATTCTGTAGGTAGTCTTTCCGTAGTTTTTTCTTTATCTTTATTTCTCTCTTCACATTTTCCGTCCACCATGCAGTTCTCTTCTTATTGGTGCTATTTTGCTTTTCCCGCATACTTTCTCTGCCGCTTTTAACATTGTTTCCTTAAATCTCTTCCATGTCATGTCGATATCTATTTGTATTTCCGAATATCTAGATACCTCCTCCTTTATCTCATTCTGATATACATGTCTTATTTCTTCAGTTCTCAATTTGTATACTTTAATTCGTTTTTGAGATTTTCTTTCGTTTTATTTTCATATCCTGAGACTTGTAAAGTACTTTTTTCTCTTAGCACTGCTTCCAGGAGGTAGTGATCGCTTCCAATTTCGTAGCCCCTCTTAACTCTCACATCTATTAAGACTCCTCTGTTAGTGCGTTCTATGATGATATAGTCTATAATGGACTACTCAGCCTTGCTTGCCATTTCTCTTGTGAATTTGTGTATATCTATCAATAATACATACGCCATAATAGGATAATACATCCTGAGGCCATGCATTCATATGTAATAGAATACGAAGTTCTGCTTTAACCGCTTTGACTCAGACTATGCCTTGTGATAAGTTTTATTCACTTAAGGTGCCCAATCATATTGAGGAATGGTTTTCGATTTTGAGACCTATTAAGGCGGAACAACGACTTTTAAGACAGAAGTCTCGGCTTAAGACCATAGTTTTGCGGCTTACCGAAACATTGCCAAAGGATTTTCGTTTCTAACTAGACTTCCGCTTCTTCAAAAACAAAGAAAATTAAATACTCGCCACAAGAACTCTAACGAAAATTCGCCAGAACAGCTATCCATTTACAAAAGATAGAAGATGAAAAAGGGAGAGTTCGAAGGAATATGCGTGAATGACGATTCTTTAGGTATAGTTAAATGGAAGGACAATAAAAGCATACTAATGACTTCATCTCTGGTAGGCAGTCAACCACTTACTACTGCCAAACGATGGAATACAATAAAAAATCCACGAATTGACGTTCCATGTCCCGCATGCGTATCATCTTATAATGCTAATACGGGAGGGGTCGATACCAACTTGTGAGTGCTATCGCACGTTGCTAAAGACCAATAAATGGACTGCGAAAACAATTGCATGACTCAACTATTGTTAACAGCCATTTACAATATAAACACGATTTCAAGCTCGATAATCTCCCAAGGAAAGAAAAAATGAATTTACTTTAGTTTAGGTTAGAACTAGGAGAGTATTTATTGGATGGTGTAAGTAATATAAAAAACTAGCTGGTTGTACCCACTTCGCTGGGTCTCTGGGTCTTTTAATATGCGACTTCAAGAGCACTCTCCATTTTTCCATTGAAATAGTTTGCCCGCTAATTCTTATGAGGGTCGCGGGGGTAGGATGATAAAGTGCACTCTCCTTCATTCTTGATTCTCCACCGTCGACTCCAAATCATCAGGAGAAATCCCTAGACGGCTCCAGGAGAGATGTCCGCGAGATGGCAAGGCAATCATGACACGTCTTGGAAGCCAGTTTGGGGATATACGCACTACGTGACCAAACCGTGAAAGCATAAATCCTTCCCTTCGAAGAAGTAGCTGCTTAACATTGAGCACCTCGCGTAGTCTAGTGTTACGCACTCGACCCCTACGAGTTATTCCAGCAACACCACGGAGGAACCTCTTTCAGCAGCTTGTATCCGCGACTTTAGGTGAAAGTTGGAACATATACATAGTTAAAAACCGATAATTTAGCTTGAACACTAAGTTCGGCATTCCTTATAACAGATTGCTCAAGCTCTTTCAAAATTTATCCAGCCTGACCAATTCAACAGAATAACTCGACATTGCTCTTTCCATCACTCGTGGATAAGACCCCGAGATACTTAATCTTATCCACCTGCTTCAGTGGGACTCTACACGCATGCAGAGTGTACTGAATAGGCTTTCTGGAAACAACCATTACTTCCGATTTGTTCACGTTGATCTTCATTCCAGCATCATCACAAACGGGTACCAACCTTTCGAGTGCGCGCTGAAGTTCGGTTTAACAGAACCCAAGGATAACCAAATCATCCGCAAAGAGAGGATGACTAATCCTTACGAGTAAGACCCCCACTTTGCAATATTCTCAGCCACGGCTGCGCTGCAGCATCCAGTCCACATATACAATGAAGAGGGGAGGTGGCGTAATCTTGTTTGCCCCCTTGTTTACAAAAAGGAACAACCACTCCCATTTGCCAATCACCAGGGGGCAAATCACGTAACTTTTGAGACGAACATCGTTTGAACGATAGCAACCGAAGAATGGACAAAATGGTTGCATATTATATCGGTTAAGATTTCCCTACCACAGTTGGTTGCGCTCTGTTGGCTGTATAACGCCTAAATGTATGTTTGAACTATAGCATAAACCGCAATCGTCAAAAGTTTACAAACTTTACAAACGGTTAGGCATTATACAGCCAACAGTGCGCAACCAACTGTGGTACAGAAATGTTAACTCCTACAATATGCAACAATTTTTTTCATCAGTCGATTACTATCGTCCAAACGATAATCGTCTGAAAAGTTAGGTGATTTGCCCCCAGGTGTTTCACCGCATTCACTTTAATGACACGTGAGAGCCATTGCACTCACTCTTTACCAAAACCCTTTAGCATTGCTGGTCGGAGATCATCCACATCGGCAGATTCGCCAACTTTTAGCGATTTGATCTCCAAAGTCTCGAGCACAGGTCTGTCATCTTCCTGATGGCATGGTTTGTTCGGGATTGAGCAATTCTGAAAAGTGCTCCATCCATCTCCATCGCTTATTGGAAAGCAGTGTACCGCCTTTGGTTTTGACTCCATTCACGATATTTAACTTTCTTCTTCTGATTCGGCGGACGGTCTGCCAGAATATTTTATTTACAGATATGAAATCACGTTTTAATGGAATAATTTATTACATTTGAAAAACAAGTATAATTACCTGAAGTTCCCCGTACAGGGACGTGTTAAGAATATCACTGCAGCGCCCCCCAACAACTAGCGCTTGTCGTAAAAGGGGACAAGGGGACAAATCAGATCTAGGCAATATAACACCCAAGTGAGCCTAGCGACACATATACTACCTTAAAAACCCTCCCACAAGTGTGCATGCGAGTCCGTGGGTTGACACGACTGGAGATCACCGGTGCCATAGAAGAAAGATCAAACAATACTAAAACAGGAGCATGCACGTGTCAAACAACAAACACAATCGCAATATGGTAATATTGCATAACTGTATATTTATGGTAATATTTGCTAAAAGGAAAGGCACTACCACTGCTGTGCATGGTACTGATCCTGGACCGAGCAGAAATGTTCGGGTCAGAGCTATACGGATTCCGGGGGCCAGCAAAATAATGAAACCGTTTGGAAGAAATTCGAGGGTCGCGAGTTGGAACGTTGGAAGCATGACCGCTCGAAGTTACGAGCTGGAAGAGATGATGAATAGAAGGCGGGTGGAAAACTTGTGTATCCAAGAGACGAAATGGAAAAACACCGGAAATTGGGCGCGTTTCTTGGACGTTAGGACAAAAGATTACAAGATGTTCTACTACGGAACGGAAAAGGCTGAGAACGGAATCGGTATCATCCTGGCGGCAAGGCCGCTTGGTAACGTTTTGAGCATTTCGAAGTCCAGTGACCGTTTGATGTCTCTCAAACTAGTAATACAAGGGAGGTGTGGAATATTGTGAGTGCATACGCTCCCCAAAATGGGCGAAACAGAGAGATAAAGATGCCTTTTGGGTAGATTTCCACAATTTCCTTAAGAACATCCCAAAGGAAGAGTTTCTGTTTGTTGGAGGAGATTTGAATGGACATGTCGGGAAGTTAAACGAAGACTATGAAGACTGCTATGGAGGACGGGGATATGGCACCAGGAACCATCCTGGTGAAGACATCCTAAGCATGTGCAAATCACACGGTCTTATCGTGTTAAATACCATGTTCATCAAACAAAGCCGACACGGGATCACTTACAGCAGTGGTGAAGATGAAACTCAGATTGACTACCATTTGGTAGCCAGTTTCATGAAGCCTCGGGTAAAAGATTACAAAGTTATCCTGGGAGAGACAATCGCTCGGCAACCTGGAGCACCCTACAGCGAACTTGGTTAAAGAAGGCCAAATCGCTGCTAGGAGCTTCAAAAGGCCACCATCAACACACCAAAGAAACATAGTGGTGGAGTGATGAAGCTAAGGAAGTGATAAATGAGAAGAAAGCGGCTTTCGAAGCTTGGTCAAAGTGCCCCTCTAATAATAGTGACGAACAAGTTTGCCTCGAAACTGAATACAGATATTGCAAGAAAATAGCGAAGAAGAAGTGCGCCCAGCTTCAAGCAGAGAGTACGGAGGGCCTGTATCGGGAGCTGGAGAAAATATCTTCCCCGGTTCCTGATGAAAACCAGGCTATCCAGCAGCTGCGAAGACATAATATGAACAAGAGCGCAACCATCTTCAAAATAGCCGCCCAAAGAAGGAGGAATGCTCAGGAGATTCGTTCGCCAAAGTTCATTAATAATGCTCATGGCCAGCTTCTAGTGGATAACGACAAAATTCTGCAGAGGTGGCGGCAGTATTGTGAAGAACTTTTAAATGAACAGTTTCCCCGGCTATACTTTCCAAGAGCCACCCCTAACTGTGAAGAAATACCCGACATTACAGTCGAAGAAGTTAGTGAAGCGGTCAAATACTCCAAAAAACGAAAAGCGGTTGGGCCAGACGAGATGCCCTCTGAGTTCTGAAAAAAGATGGGACACATCGGGTTCAGATGGCTCAGAATTCTCATCTCCAAATTTTTGAGAGGTGACCCAATGCCGAATCAATAGAGGGAAAGTTACTTTCTCCCTGTATACAAAGGGAAGGGTGATACGCGAAACTGTGATAACTACCGTTCGATCAAGCTGATGTCACATACCATGAAGATCGTTGAGCGGGTATTAGGTGGCCGACTGCGAAAAATAATACGGCTACAGTGCACGAAATAAGTATAGCGTACAAAAGGACATGATATCTTTTTTGGAAATTTAATAACTTTTCTTTGCTCTTAAACTGTAAGTTAGGTTTATATATGCATGAATGAACGAAAAAAAAATCTTTTCTGCATTTGACGCTTTATTCATGTACCGTTATCTGGCACATTCTTGAACATTTTTCTGGCGTAGAACGAAATAAATAAAGCGTACAACGCGTTTGACTGCCGTTATTGAAGGGTATTTTGCTGATAATTCTTTTAAATTGTTAAAATGTTTTTAGTGGTAAGTGATCCTATTAATTATGTAATAAGTGCTTCATTAAGGTGAAGATATAATCAGTTTTAGGACGTCATTTTTAAGAATGCCACGAGGACCAACATTGACTATTGAAGAACGCGCTCAAATGATTGCTTACAGAGACAGCGGAAAGACAATTAGGGAAATTGCTGTAAAATTAAACCGAAATAAAAATACCATTTGCAATTTTCTAAAAGATAGCGAAAATTACGACAAAAGAAGACGATCAGGGCGGCCACCCATGATTAAAAGCAGGGACATCCGGGCAATAAAACATTTGGCAGTCAATAAAAACATAAGTCCATCTTAAATAAGGCTCAAGTTATCTCTTCCGGTAACAACAAGCAGAGTTCAAGAGATACTAAAAAAGGATGACAATCTGAAGTACCAAAAAAGGGCACATGAATCTAAGCTTTTGACACGCCACAGGACAAAAAAGTTGGAATTCGCATTTTGGGAAGAGCAACGGAAATTCATCATTTTTAGTGATGAGAAAAAATGTAATATGGATGGGCCTGATGGCTGCCAAAAATATTGGAGGGATCTAAGAACTGAGCGAGAAACTCGTTATTCGCGTAATTTCCGCGGAGGCTCACTTATGGTATGGGCTGCATTTAGCTACCATGGATAGTCTCCAATGTGCCTTATCTCCCATAAGATGAATTTAGAAAAGTATGTCGAACTCTTGGACGATGTTCTGATTTATTTTGAAGAAAATATTTTGGGGGATAATTGGACTTTTCAGCAGGACAATGCAACCATACACAGCGCCGCAATTACCAAAGATTTCTTAAAATCAAGGAATATACCATTAATGGAGTGGGCGGCCATTAGTCTTGATCTTAACCCAATAGAAAATCTTTGGGACATCTTTGTGCAAAAAGTTTATGCAAATGGTCGTCAGTTTGATACTTCACTGCAGCTCCGCATCGCGATTAACGAGGAGTGTACAAAAATCGACCTTTTAACATTAAATAATTTAATTGACTCAATGCCTCGTCGCATGAATTATGTTACTCAAAAGAATGGAGATCATATTGATTATTAAAAATAAAAGATTTGGCTTTTTATTAATAAAAACATTGTTTTTTCAAGTTGTACGCTTTAATTATTTCGTTTGAACTAAATCGCAATGTTTTTTTTTTGTGTGAAGTTTTTGATGAATCTTTAAACTTAATGTTGTATTATATTGCTTTGTTGCTATTAAGTTTATAAAAAAAAATTAAATGAAGAATAAATATATAAGAATGAGTTACATTAAAATATGTTTTGTACGCTATATTTATTTCGTGCACTGTATCTGATGATCAGTGCGGGTTTGTCTCGGGTAAATCAACCACAGATGCAATCCAAAGTATAAGGATCATAATGGAAAAACATCGTGATTCCTTAAGGGATTTGCATATTGTATTGGTTGACTTTGAAAAGGCATTCGACAGACAACCACGAGATCTGATATGGGTGGCGCTAAGACATCGAGGGGTTCCAGAAACCTATGTACAGATGATCATAAACTTGTACGAAGGAGCAAAGACAAGAGTAAGATGCCCCGCTGGAGTAACCGAAGAGTTCCCAATCAATTAAGTTCTTTGCTCTTTATTACAGTCCTTGATTATCTGCTTGAAGGTAAAGTGATGGACCCCAAGGTACATCAGTTATTCTTTGCTGACGATGGAGCCATCATAAGTGAGGATCCTACATCCCTGCAACGAGCACTTGATGTGTGGGTGGACGCCCTGGAGGGTAATGGATATCGCATTAGTTAAAAAAGACAGAGTACTTGTGCAGCCCGTTCTCTGATCCACTCAGGCCTATTCCAGTCATTTATTTGAATGGAACAGTGCTTCCCAAGTGCGAAAAGTTCAAATATCTGGAATCTATGATCAATAACAAAGCAACTTATGATGACGACATCAATCATCGCGTAAGCGTAGGGTGGATGAAGTGGCGAGAAAATTCCGCTATCTTCTATGACAGAAAAATGCCACCTATGTTGAAGGGAAGACTCTACACCGCAATTGTGCGTCCAGCGCTCACATACGGTTCACAATGTTAGACGATGTACAAAACGTATGAGAGTAAATTAACGGCAGCTGAGATGAAGATGCTTCGCATGACAGCAGGAGTGACAAAGCTTGATCGAATAAGAAGTTCGAAGATCCGTGGAAGCTTCACATCAAGGAAACCATCGTACAAAAGATAGAGTGCGACCGGCTCAGCTGGTATTGCCACTTTTAAAGAAGAGATCATTTGAACCCTGTTAAAAAGGCAATATCAATGCATGTCCAAAGACATCGCGATGTAGGAAAGACAGGCCTATAAACGCCTGGATCAGACAAATGCAACGACATCGGCATTTGATTGGCCTCAGTAACCGAGTGATCCAAAATCGGCAGGCCTGCCGATATTTTCTGAGGTCAAATAGGCGAACCCCACAGGCGGATCAGTAGAAATGCGGTGAAGTGGAAGGGTTGTGATCCCTTGTTTTCGGATCATAGCCTCGCTGATAAAAGGAAGAAGAAGTATAATTACCTGAAGTATTTCTCGAAAAACATCTTCTAAACTGTAGGAAAACAGACTTTAAGTATGAGTATTCAACTTGCAATATACTGCCCACGCCACCCTGTTAATAATTTATTTTAAATCTATTAAAACATTCTAAAATGTGGACAAATCCAACGATCAACAACATCTCACCTAATAAAATAGAAAAATATTGCAATGTTTCTATGTCTGTACATGCATATGTATGTACATATGGTCGCGTATATTGCCAAATCTCTTAACCTTTTATAGTTGAAGTTATCAAAAATAAAAAAATACTGCAATTAATACACCTATTAGCAACTGAAAAAACTACGTATTTCGTAAAAAATAAATATTATTATAGGAAAGCAAGTTATTTATGGTGATGCGTTAGTATGTAACAGATGTATTTCATTGAGTTCTAAGCGTAAAATTCGCTGCTAACTTTGGCAAACACTTTTTTGTTTGTCACAGTAATGTCACACGGAGCTACAAATCGTTTTAATTGCAAGAAGGTTTGATAGCATAAACATATCCTAATTAATAGAATTTGAAATGTCTTAGATTTGGCATTGGCGCTGATAATATTTTTTTTTTTTCAATTTTTACTCTAGAAGGGATAACACACTAAAGTTCAAAACAGCGCGCCCAAATACTCACACACACATACTATTGCAACGATAGCCATCATCAACACCCTGCGGATTATCATCGAACAGTGTGTTGAATATCGATCGCCACTGCAACTGCTGTTCATCGATTTTGAGAAGGCGTTTGATAGTGTCAACAGGGAGTTTATTTGGCGTGCCTTACGCAGGAGAGGCATTCCCGATAAACTAATTGCTATTATCAAAGCTACATATGAAGGCTCCAAATGTCACGTTCTGCACAGGGGGAGGTTGTCTGAGGAATTTGAGATCCAAAGTGGGGTAAGACAAGGCTGTATCCTTTCACCAATATTATTCCTATTGGTGATTAGCGATGTGCTTCATGCAGCTTTGTCGACGGGAAACGGAGGAATTCGATGGACTCTTACATCTCAACTAAAACATCTTGACTACGCAGACGACGTATGCTTACTCTCCCACAGAATTATGGATCTCCACCAAATGACAGCAGATGTGGAGAGGGAGGCAGGTGTCGTCGGGCTGAAAATCAATACGACAAAAACTGAAATCATCAGGAAGGAATAGCTGTGCAAAATGTCAGGTTCCAGTCCAGTAGTTTTCGAGAAACGGTGTTCACAAGGAAATCGACTTTGCTTTTATAGATAGATAGATAGATAGTTTGTTTATTTCGAGATAAAATACAATATTGGTTGTTATCGCACATTTTACATACAGAGATCTGATACTTATGATTCTTACTGCTGAAATGTTGTTTTGTTGTTGAACAAAATAATTGATAACAAAAAAGAAAAATGTTGAAGGAAAACTGGAGAAAAACCGTCATTTAATGAAAAAAGATAGTAATATAATAATAAATAAATAAATAAATCAAAATCAAAATAAAGGTCAAAAGGTTTTGTCCTTTGAAGACGACGAATTGAATTGTTCGAGTTTAGATATACAGGCAATCTATCCACTTTTTTGTACGTAAAGTTGACGTGAGTAGATTTGCTTTCGTTCAGCACAATATGCCAAGAATTCGTCCAAGCGTGGATTTTATTAATAGCATGTTGAAGCTTTCCGGTTGCTGCTTCAATAGTATCTCCCGTGGTCAATATCGCCGTATCGTCCGCAAACGTGGCGACGACACAGTTTCTTTCTTGCGGGATGTCACGCGTGTAGATTACATATAGAAGTGGGCCAAGGACACTTCCTTGCGGGACTCCGGCCGCAATCTGCTTGAAGTCAGAGTAATCGTTTCCGTGCTTAACACGAAAGAGTATCTCAGTGAGGTACGATCGTAAGATTAAAAAGAGTTGCCGTGGCAGTAGTAGTTGCAATTTATATTCCAAGCCATCGTGCCAAACCTTATCGAAAGCTTGTGAGACGTCAAGAAATACACCACAACAAATCTTTTTTTCTTCCAGAGCTTTCTCAATCACGTCAGTTATTTTGTGGACTTGGTCAATTGTAGAATGTTTGATTCTAAATCCAAACTGATGGTCAGGAATGAGACGCCTTTCGTCGATTACGGGCTGTAGACGTTTGGAAAGTAGCTTTTCAAATATTTTTGAGAAAACCGGCAATAGGGAAATAGGCCGATATGATTTCTTCTCATTTAGCGGTTTGCCTGGTTTCGGGACCATTATAATCTCGGCGACTTTCCATTGTCTCGGAACATAGAGCAATCTGAACGAAGCGTTGATCAAATAGAGCAGTTTGATAAAAGCTTTATTCGGCAATTCCTTGAATACCTTCGCCGTTATCAAGTCGTAACCCGGAGCTTTTTTTGTCTTTAAATTTTTAATCTCTTCCCTCAGTTCAATCAATGCAACTTTTTTTACTTTAAAGTTGTCAGATGTCGTGACTGGGGAATCTGGCGTTAACGAAGGGCTGTCGAACGGCTTAAACGTTTCTTCTAAGTGCAAAGCAAAAAGTTCTGCATTTTCTTTGTCGCTCTTGGCCCAGTTTCCATCGTTTTTCCGAATCGGTGGCGCTTGCATTTGAGGTTTCCGGATGCCTTTTAGCGCTTTCCAAAGCAAATAATTTGATTCTCTTTCACCAGAAAGGTTTTCAAGATAGGTCGCTATCTTTTTGCTTTTGAATTCGCGAATACTATCTCTAAGGCGATTGCATAGTCGGTAAAGGACCGTTTTATGCTGCGCTGCACGAGTGATTTGCCATTTCTTTCGGGCTTTTCGTTTCTCTCTCACCAGTTCAATGATTTCTCTGGGATACTTTTCGTTGCGGTTGATCTTATAGCTTCTAGAAGAAGTGTTTTTCCACGCCGCTCTTTGGATTGTTTCCACGAAACGATCGACTTCGTCCTCTAGTTCACAAAGTGTTTTAAGTGAAACATTTAAGGCGATATTTGTTTCGCAATCATTTCTAAAGCCCTCCCAGTTTATTCTATTGCTAGTAAGTCTTGGAGGCACTTTTTTCTTGATCAGCGCTTCTCCAAGTAATAAAATTACGGGCGAGTGGTCAGAAGAGAGATCAAAACATTCTTTGATTGTAATAATCTTCTCGTAAATGCCTAAATAAATATATATGAATAGAAATAAATAAATACAAATAGTTAAATATGTACATGTAGATATACATAAATACAAACATAAATAAATTTATTGTACATAATAAATCAAACATAATTTCATAAAAGGCCAGTATATCATTTCAATAAGATAATTCGTTTACCAAAATGTTGTCAGCAAGGACACAACGAGATATAAAGCTTAAGCAATTTTAAGTTTTGCAATTTTATCAGAGATCAATTCAACATTCCCTTTTTGATGCAGTTCAAAAGTAGAATGATGCCTTCAACATCATTTTTAAAACTTTATTTTGTGCAATCTGCAGCTTTTTAATATGCGATTTAGCACAGCTCCCCCAGGCTTGACATCCATAGAGTAAAATTGTCGGAAACACTACCTTTGCCATAATCATTTTATTCTGGTTCGATAGCTTCGACTTTCTGTTAATAAAGGGGTATAACATTTTTATAGCAATATTAACCTTATTCAGTGTATTTTTTCATATGTTCGTTGAATGCTAATCTCGTATCAAGATGAATTCCTAAGTATCTTACCGATGACATCCAGTTAATCGCGACTCCATTTACCTGCCATTGGTGATTTGGAATACAACACGCTTTTCTTTTCCATGTGAAAAAGATGACTTGTGCTTTGTCCATGTCAACTTTTATTTTCCATTTTGTATAATAATGAAGGAGCATTTCCATTGCATTAATCAGATTTCTCTCAATATTGAGAGCAAATTCATGCGATGCAAATACAACCGTGTCATCAGCATAGATAGCTGCCATACAACTAGGAAGGTTAGAAAAATCTGCAGTGTAGAGATTATATAAAATAGGGCCAAGAACTGATCCCTGAGGGACACCTGCACTAACATAAAAACGGTTGGACGGACTGTTGTTCACGAAGACTCTGAAATAACGATTGGACCAAAAACGTTTCACAATTTTACATATGTAGGTACGGAGGAAGTTCGAACTTAATCATTTTATAAAGTAGACCGTTGTGCCATACTGAGTCAAATGCTTTTTCAATATCTAAAAGAATAATTCCGGTAGAGTTTCCCTTAACACGATTTTCTTTTACGTGGTTGCAAATTCTGAGCACTTGATGGTTGGTGCTATGATAGCGCCTAAGCCCAAATTGCTCATTCGGGAATTATTCTTTTTGAGTGATGAATTTTAGCATTTTTTTCTTTTAAAATTCGCTTAAAAATCGTGCTAATACTACTAAGTAGGCTAATAGCCTTTGCTATTGGTATAACTGTGGCCGTTTTCCAAGCATTTGGGAAATGCTGCATTTTAAGACATGCGTTGATGATAAATGTAATGAATATTATTCCAGCCCTCGGAAATTCTCTCAAATATATATTTTTAATGCAGTCTAGTCCGCTTGTATTTCTTAGTTTAAGATTAGCAATTTCGAATTCAACGTCTTCCGAGTCCACGAAGTTTTCAGGGTACACTCACATTATTGGTCTTCATTACTAATGATGCTGTCAAGACTACATGACACGTTTCTCAAACTACTTTTAACTTCTGTGCGATATCGTAGCAAGTTTGCTTTCTTTAAATCAATTAAGTAATTAACTTCCAATTCTCCCTTTCTTAGAAGTTTGCAGATGACTGGAATGTGATCTGAGCTAAGTGCGCTTACGGAAATAGGCTGCGATATTAGACTAGGGATATTTGTTATAAATATATCTAACACTGAGGGACGACCACGGGAACTAGCAGGAACATATGTGGGACTAAAAAGAAACAAAATAGACACTGGATGTGAAAGGACAAGGTCAGGCTAGGTTAGGTATGTGGGCCGGCAGGAAGGGACGCTCTCTGCCACACTCAGGTCAGCGTTGACCCATTGTGGTACCCATGGGGGAAAAAGTAATCCCTTACCCAATGAAACTAAAAATTACTTACTATTTGCTCTGAGGCAACCCCAATTTCTGTGTCTCGAATTAAGGTCTCTCCCAATCAAAAAATGTCCATCTAAGTTAAAAAGTTTTCTGAGATCGTATTTCAAACCAAATCTTTTATCTGCAGAACTTGAACCGCCAGGAAAATATACACACACGACCTTTAAAGACAACTGATTTTCTAATTTTACTTCGATTGCAACATTTTCCACAAGCTCGTGTTTATTATCAGTAAAAGGGAATGTTGAATTGATCTTTTTATGAGAATGGCCGCACCACCACCTTTCTTATCAACTCTATCAACACGATAGCATCTGGAATTGGAATTAGAAAGCTTTATATCAATCTAACCAGGTCTCAGTAATTAAAGCAATGTCAATGCTATAATAGTTTACAAGACTTAGAAATTCAATTAACTTCTTACGGATACCTCTGGCATTCCATGTAACAATATTTAGGTTTCTATCTATTGACTAACTTGGCATTTGAATAAAGAAATTTAGTCGCTAAATGTGCGATAACATTAAACTGATCGATTTTTGTTTTGCATGTACTTAATTTGGTTATCATTTCCATGGCTAATGTATTAAGTTCCTCTATCGAAAAAAGTTCATTGTTGTTGCTGCTGCTGCTGCTGTTGCTGATTATCCGAGTCATCCGAGGTGAGCTTTCCCAGGCTTCAACATTCGTTTTTTTTGTCTCCATGGTCTGCGGGACGCTACTACGTCGAGGGTGAGTTGGTAAAGTTGAGAAATCTGTCATCGAACTTAACAAAACCGGTTTCTGCTGCTGTTGCTGCACATTCGTGGCGATGGAATTGAAATTAGAGATTCTTCGCTGAGAACGAAGTGTTCTTTTCGAAAGCTTCTCTCTTATTTCAAGATATTTATTACAGCTGATGCAGGAAATGTCAGTTGCTTCATGATTTCCATTGCAGTTTGCACATTTGATTGCAGTTGCATTTATGTATTGCGAGGTTTTGTGAGAGCTGGCGCAGTTACCACAATATGTTTTTATATGGCAGTTTCGTTCCCCATGGCCGAATATTTGGCAATTAAAACATTGCGTTAATTTGTTTTTAGATTTTTTTGAAGTTCCAGCTGACCTGAGTGTGCAAAATTGAACGAAACTGTTTTCTGAGATCAACTAATTTTATGGATCCGCTTTCTAACGAAATTAGATAAATAAAGTCAGTGTAGTGATCAAATTTTTTTGTAATTTTTTTTATGTCAATGCACTTTAATCCGAGTCTAACAAGCTCATTCTTTAGTACAATAGGGTCCATTTCACTCATACCGAAAAGAACAACTTTAAAAGCTTTTTCATTTCTATTAACGTGAGAAAAATATTGACAATTATTTTCTTTTAATTTACTCAACACTTTATGGAATGGACTCGCATGAAATTTTAATTCCAATCGAATTTTTTTCATAAAATAATCCGATACAGAAAGTTGTTTAGTCATATCGTGGATATATTCATTCGTTTTTTGCAATAATTTAATGGGCGGCACAATCACTTTAGGGGAAACATTTTTTGGCGGAATAATTTCTTCCATATCATCGGCGTCACAATCACTATCTGGCAAGCATTGCAATGGACTAAAGTAATTAGTCCTGCATTGTTTTTGAGATGCACTTGAACTAGCCATATCAAACCGAAACTTTTTCATCGAGGAAAAACGTTTGTCCCCGGCATGGAGCGATCTTACGCGCTTAGATATTTTGGATACATTTTCTATACTTCAAGACAGTCGATAAACTCAGAGGGCAGAGGTCTGACACACTCGAAAGCTCCGACTAAACTCTTTGCTTTCATAGTATTTAAAAGATAATGTTGCCGAAGATTCAGAGCCAGAAGACGCAATGGTTGAGAAAAAACGAAAGAACGCTGCTTCAGAGCCTGGACAAGAAAAGCAGTTTGATGGTTTCAATCACTGGTCAGATGTTGAATCACTTAAATAACCGCTAGCGTGTCATCTACCTAATTTCCCAAGTCAGTCGCACATAAAATAAAAAAAAATAAAAAAACAATTTGTGTCAAGCAATTCCATATGAAGATTTAAATCAGTTCAATTTACTTACTTACTTAGGTGGCGCTACAGTCCGGGATGGTGTATGTAAATGTAAAATAAAAAAGTGTATTGAAATGTTGACTTTCGTTTTACTTTCTATATACTTGTTTATATGTGGTTATATTGAAAGAGGTGCGCTCCTGAAGATCACAAATGTGAGTGTCCTGTTTGAAGGACATCCCATAATTTTTATTTTTTTTATATATTTCTGTTAAAAGTGAAAAAAAAATTTGGGAACATTGTTTTCTTTTTTGGAAAAGTGGGCGTGTCGGTGTATGGATTTCAAAAAATATGCCCAATTATTCTGACTAGTATCGCGTGTGGTCGAAATTCGACCGAGGAAAAAAAAACAAACAGCGAGAGAAACAACGCTACGTATTTGTTTACTTAACTTTTTTTTGTAATATTCTCCCGGGCAGGGAAGTCAAAGGGATTTAAGGTTATACAGCCATCAACGTGATCAAAATACTTTCATTAATTTGGTTAAAGCATTATGTATGAGGAAATCACTTCACTTCATTTACGGTAACATACGTACATGATTGTTTTGTCCTGCACATCTATGGCACTGTACCTTTCGAATGATATAAGCTTCACTCCCCTCCTTTAATAATAAATACTAAAAAGCGTACGATCAGTTTCGTGTTCACGTATTAATATATAAGATTAGGGCTCTCCGAAGCCCATATATGAAATTATATATGTACGAGTATGTATATTGTATGTATATTTTACTTTAAACCCTCAAAAGGGGTGGCCATGCCCAAAGAGTGGCCGAAATGTACAGATAGCCAATTTTTTCATAATTTTTTTTTTTGTTTTATGAAGAGAAATTTTTTTTTTTTTGAGAAGCTTGTGTGTCAGTGGGCGGATTTTAAATTATTATTATGTTTCAGTCTCGCAGAAGCCCATTTGTGAAATTTTACATATCTTCCTAGCTCCAAATTTGAGGCCGAAACGAGGTAATATACGGACGGACGGATAGACGAAGTTTATTCGACTCTACTATTTATACCGATCACTTCCATATGTATGTTATGTATGTACGAATAATCTTAATGGAATCTATATCCATTAATTTCCTATGTTAAAATTGCGTATGTATATGTTAAACTTATTATACCCCATATGGGATAGGGTTTAGAGAAGAGGCCGATCTTCTCCAATTTGACAATTTACGGAGTTTAAGCCTGTCTTGATTCAAATCACTTATGGTACAATAGCTTTTAAAGGCTAGAGCGGAAGTTAGTGAATGAGATGCGCCTAAAAGTACAACCAAATTTTCTGCACTGTGGTATATGAAACTAGGAAACTAAGAGACTAGGCATCAAATGCTTAAACACTCAAATTGTCTTCAAATGTCACATAACAGCCGAATGTATCAAGAACAGGACACATTTCGTATTTTACGTGATAAATGTCGTTTGCTTTCTGCTTTATGAATTTGAATAATAGTGTTTCGTCTATTTATCTGTGTTTTTTCCGGGAATTACTATATCGCCTTACTGTTTGGTCCTCTTTTTACAACAATTTTCTCTTTATATCTTACACTGTAAGATACAACCTCTTTTAAAGTAGTGCCGGCTTCAGTATTACATACTATTAGTCCATATTTCCATTCGTGTTACTAAGTGAAAAAAAGTTACAACTGTATTCTAGATTTAGAAAAATAAAAGTGGAAACAGAATTATACAAACAGGATAATAATATCATATTAAATCAGCAATTTAAATTTGAGGCCTAATAAAACCAATCATCATTATCAAAGCACCTCCATGTGCTGTCTGAGTCTCATCTTAAACTGGGTTGAGCTGCTTATCATTCTGACAGCTCGGGAAATGGAATTCCATAGCCCAATAGCGTTCACGAAAAATTGGTGCTCTGATAATAAATATGAGCAGCGTACTGTAACAGGGTCGTTACTTCTAGTAGAGCGCAGAAAACGAGTGTTATGATAAAGGTAGGAGGGTTGACGTGTTTGCATTATATTGTGAAGCATGGTTAACGTTCTGAATGCAAAAAGGTTCTCGAAAGTGAGGCCATGGATATATTTGGAAAAGGAGAAAATATGATCATACCTCCGCCGTTCGTAAATATACCGCGCGACACTATTGAAGATAACATTGAGCCTTCACATGTGGTCATAGTCGCAGTTAGAAAAGATTTCAGATCCGAACAATAATAATATATATTATAATCTTCTTAAATGTCAATCCTACTTTAAAATGTATACAATTGTTACGTAAATGTATACTTATTGTCATTATATTCTTTATAAATACGCTCACGGGGTTTAGCTTTTCTCAACCATTCGTAGGTGGCATGGTGTAGGGGCACTGTGTACGGCGATAAAATGGCAAGTGGTCGACTCAAGTACCAACCATATGCATTCAATTTAGTATATAAAAAATAAAATTAAATGGTACGGTCATACAACACCACCTAGAGTACCTAATCACATACTTGAAAGAAATAAAAAAGTTCCGACAATATCCATAGAGTTTCAAACCACTATATAGGAAATACATAACTTTCTTTTCTTCCCTGTCTTCTCTTCATTTCTAACTTACACACATCGTGCAAATTGCATTTACAGAGTTAAAAAAAGCAGCAGGCAGCAGAAAAAGTGCGCAAGATACTAGGATACTGCGTAAGTTTTTTTTTTTTTGTTTTCTGAAAAGTCTTCATAGACACTATGTGCCGTGGTCATATTAGTGTGGGATTTTTACTCACTAAACAACACCTCCCTTCTACTGGTTTACTACGACTAAGTTTCTTCGTGAACTAATTTTAGTTTCAAAAATATTCGCGTTGGGCGGGTAGCCTTCCAGCAAAAGCACCTGATGCGTTGTGAGGCATCCACCACTTAGTGGTGAAACAACAAAACAAACTGCAAGCAAATGTGAAGGCTCAGAAAGAGGCCGTCAAAAAGTGGCAAGGATTTAATTCCGACAAGAAAAGGCTCACGTACAAAGCAGCAAAAACTCTAACCAAGTTTGCCATAGCCAAATCGAAAAAATCAGCTATCAATCATTTAATCGAATACCTAACGAAGTGGTCTGACAATCTTTAAGAAGTAAACAAGTCCCAGAAATACCAATACATTTGGCGCAAGATTCTTACCGGCATGTAACGACATAAATCAAATGAGTATGCGGATTGAAGGAGAAATTCGAAGTGAAGGTCGCTGTACATAAGGATCTGCCTTAAGCCCATTGTTGTTCAATATGGTAATAGACTTCCTCACTCATGAGATGCAAGACGAACGCGTTATATGGTATTCCGATGATTTAGCCCTACTGTCAGACAGGCGTAGCAGCGAATTAGCCGCACAATAACGCAGCACGCTAAATTCAACTTCGTGGAGGCTGAAAGCGACTCCGTGATTAAGGTGGACAGTTTTAAATATCTTGACTCACATGTTTCCAATTGTAGGTTGGCCAAGCAGGAAGTCTCGCATAGAATCCAGTGCGGCTGACAAAGTTGGTGAACAGCATCTGAAGTTATCTGTGATAAGAAAAATACTCCTAGTGCTTAAGAAAAAAATCTACAAATCTGTTATGGGACCAGTAATGCTGTAGGTTTCTGTATGCATGGCAGTGGGCACCCAAAACAGCGGTTGCACATGACGGAGATGCGTATGCTCAAATGGGCTTCTGAAGTAACCCGATTGGACAAAGTTAGAGAAAGCTGTAGAGTAGCACAAATGAACACCTGAAGATAGGAACAAGAGCGTACATACTAGAAGAGCCAACCTCAAATAAAGCGACAAGGGTAGGAAAAAGATAGACTTTTTCAAAAAAATTTTGAGTTTCATATTTGGTTAGCTTAGGCACGCAATATGGTACTTTAGGAGATTTTTGCCAGAAAATTCGTGTAACGGTACTTTTTCTATTGACCGGTTTGCAAGATATTGTTATGTAAACTCGTCAGATTAATTAACTTCCTGGAAATTAAGGTTGCGTTCTCACCTTATATAAATATTTAATAAGAGAACTGAACTGAAAAGATTTCTCAGTTTTTCTCTAAAAATGTACTTACCGTATATATGAATGTTGAAATTTCTTGGAATATTTCATTTAATTTCAATGGCCGGTGATCAATTTTCGCGGTAAGAAGGTTATCCAAGAAAGGCTTTTTACCAGCTTCTGTGGGGGCGTGTTGGAGAACTTCTCGTCTGTGGTCGACAATCTATCAAGAAAAATTCTACTTCAATATCCCAAAATGTAACAAATACCTTTATACCTGACGTATATTTCTCTTTAACAACATCACACCCTTTCGTTGCTTCCAATAGTAAGGGGTTAGATGAAATAGAGATTGAAAGCGTTTAACAATGCTAAATGTCCTTTCGTGAATAACTTCGCAAAGACTAGTGACAGAGAGAATTTATTTCTAAGATTATTTCTTGGCAGATTACACTTATGTATCTTACTCCCATATTGCCTTGTGGATATCGGTCTTTTCACCATCCAAAGTATGACTTGCCACTCCCGTAGCGTTCTCTAAAATTGTATGTTTTGTTAATATAAGTACGTTATTAGAAACTAACAATTTTACCGTGAACAATATCTAAAGTGCATCTATACACCAAATCCTGAACATCAAATATATTTCCATCATTGGAGAATTCTTCGCACTTCTTAATAAATTTATCACTGGTTTCATTCACAACTCGCATGTAACTGAGTACAGCAGACATGTCGAAGGCGGGCAAGATCATTTTACGGTGCTTTAGCCATCTTGCACCGTTGGCTGTGAGGAGACCATCTCCAAGCCATGGTCGAATGTATTTGTAAAGATGGTATTTATTAAGAAGTGTTGTACTAGAGAGTATTGTCTGTTTAAAATAAGTACTCGTATGCAGTTAGAATTTTAAAATGCCATTTAGTATACGTACATAAATATATGTACACCTAGTCCTGCCATATGTTATGTTACAAGTGTAAGACGTTATAAAAAGTAAACAACGGAACATTCTGGATAAGTGTTTATAAAATTTATTTTCTTTAATAGTAAGCATTCAAAACAAAAATGCGGTCTTAAATAATTTAGCCACTGAAGCTCTCCAAATATCGGTGTGGTCTTTTGCAGTCTATACTCTCCAACACTAACCACAAAGAATAATCCACAGGATTTTAACCTGGGCTTCCCGAAGGTCAATTTTCGAATGGAATAAAGGTGGCAATATTGATTCCAAGCCACTGTTGAGTTGCCTTTAACTACGCCTTCTAGAACTAACTCCTTGATGGAATACCCCCCCCCCCCCCCCCCACCCCCCCACCCCC
This sequence comes from Brachypalpus laphriformis, assembly GCA_945910035.1. NCBI lineage: Eukaryota > Metazoa > Arthropoda > Insecta > Diptera > Syrphidae > Brachypalpus > Brachypalpus laphriformis. Next base: position 88,554,583 of record OX246755.1, on the reverse strand, counting down.
CCACATCATTACCAAAACAGGATTATGGCCGCGCTGAACCATAGGCTTTTTTTTTGTTTCTTTAGATGTCCTTGCATACATTTTATCGTTTTGTTTATTAAAAACTTCCTCGAGGGGGAAAATCTTTTCGTCTGTTAAAAGGAAATTTTCGTGGCCGTTGTCCGAGTGCTAGTGCAAGAGTCGCTTGCATCTTTCAAATCGAATTAGCTTTAAATTATGCGTTAATAGATTTTCCGACAAAAGTCTTTCAAGTTGAGATCATCCCGAATGAGCCTTAACACGGATCTGGTAGATGTATCCAGTTCAAACGACATAATTTTCTGTTCCCAAAGCGGAGTTCTTCGAATTCACTCGCGTACACGTCTAAACACCGCACTCGTATGAGCACCGCGTGGGCGACCACTTCTTGATCTTTCTTCTAATTGAGACGAACAAATCGATCAGGGGCTGAACAAACTGAATGATATTTATTGCGCTTCTAGTATGTGTTTACTGTACTATTCCTAATGTTACTTATGGCACGACTAGGTATTTATAT